>CM041723.1:17145271-18438605 GCA_023373845.1 Nibea coibor
CAACGGGTTAACAGGAATCTTTATTTTTAACAACATGTCATCACCAGCCGCCCATCTGCTCCTGTGCTGTCAGAGTCCCTCGGGAGTGTGTATGTGTGTAAATGTGTGAGAGATAGAGAAAGAGAGAGCGATGCGAGCAAGCCATCACAGATCAGATCACCGATCAGCACCCAAAGGAGGGGGGGGGGGGGGGAGGAGGAGGTGAGGGGAGAGCAAGGTTAGAGAGGTGGGTGGCACACATCTTGCTCCTCTAACATCCGAATGGGGTGCGATGGGGGGGGGCGACAGCAGGAGTGAAGGTGTGTGTTGTTGTCTGTGACAGGAAGTTAAAGTAGGATTAGGTGGACCCATCTACAACGGCCCCCTCTCCGTGTTTGGATGGGGGGATGGAGACGGTGGTCCAGAGGTAATGAGAGGGAATCTATTAGCACAGACGACGAGGGGAGGGGGGTACATACAATGAAATCAGTGGTGAGGAGGAGGAGGAGGAGGAGGAGGTGTATAGGCTATGCTGGACCTTCAGGGGTGGCCCCAACAGCTCATTTTATTTATTTTTTCGGATAAAAGGACTACATTCCCCGGGGAATAAGGGAGTTGATTGAGGAGATGTTTGTTGGTGGAAGACGTGGGGGCATGGACTTTGGATTCAGAGCGTTTTTTTTTTCTTTCAAAGCGGAGAGACAGGACCAACGGCCACATGCTGCGGTCAGGTCAGGTCACTCATCATTAGCAAATACAGTTCAGTACAGTTAATCTCTCCCCCTTTTATTCTTTCTTCGAGCCTGTTTTCCTTTTTTCTCCCCCCTCCCGTTCTAGACTTGTTTTTCTTCCCGTGCGCCAAGACAAACTGCAGCCCTCCAGTGGTCCACTCGCATTTCTATCAAAAGTTCTCAGCGAGAAGCTGATGGAATGAAAACATCTTGTTTTCATATTTATGGTGGTGCACTTTCTCTTTTTGCACGACACGGAGAACGAGCAGCCCTCGATCCCTGTTCGTCTCGTGTCTGCGCCGAATCTGCATCTCATATTGAGTACTGAAAGCTCTCTCCCTCTTTCTTCATCTTTCTTCTTTCCAGTGTCTTTCTCTCGCTCCCCTCTTCATCCTTCAGGCGTGGTAAATTTGAAGGCTAATTAGTCCAGCGAAACCAGTCATACCGAAGAATCCACCCCGGGCCACGTTCACATCTTCCTATTGATCTTGCAACAAGCCAACACAAGCAAAAAAAAAACACACACACACACACACATACGCACACAAAACAGAGACAAATGAAAAAAAAAAAAAAAAGATGCAACAAGAGTTTTTAGAGCAGCATGTATTATAGATGGCACATACATAGAAAAAGTCAGCAAGCTTGCATTATGCAAGTTTTTTGACCTTGACAGAGGTCAAGTGTTTCAAATATTCTGCATCATGCTCGGAGATGCTATTTCCGGAACGGGCTGTAAAGGAAATGTTTTGCAGCATCAAAACCTTTTTTCTTGCATTTTCCTCCTCTCCTCTCCTCACTTACCCCCCCCCCCCCCCCCCCCCCCCCAGCTTTCTCAGCCATCCCTTCCCCCCTCTCCCTCTCGCCGTCTTTCCCTCATTTCTGATCCATTTTTTATGCATTACTCCATTACTCTCAACTCCCATTTACAGTGCATTACCTCCTCCCGTCTTTCACAAACACACTTTGTACTTCTCTCTCTTTTCCTTCGGTCGCTTTGCATCTCTCCTTTCCTCCCTCCCTCCCTCGCCCGCTCTCTCCTCCTCCTCCAGTGCATTATGACACTTTCCCCTACTTCTCCCCTTCACCCCCTTTATTATCTCTTTGTCTCTTACCCGGTCACGTCATCTTTACTTCCCATCCAGTTTGTCATGCCGTATACATCACGCTGTCTGTCTGCCCTGCTGTCACCCTCCTTCTTCAATTGGTTATTCAAAGCATGTCATATAATTTGGTACTTAATGTTGCCTCTGCTCTTTTACAGCACAGACGTACAAATGTCAGCTCATGTAATTAACAATACTGGCGGTCAGTCCGTCCGGGCTATTTGTCCCTTTCGAGCACACACACATGAATGCACAGACAGCTAGCAGACTCTGACATTTGATGATGTGATAAATCATTAAATTACAAGCTTCCGCACGAAGTCGAACAGATGAGTGAGCAGTATGTGGAAATGCCATCCTGTAGCTTTTAAATCAGATAATTGCAGCGATTCTTTACAGTGCAAAAAAAAAAAAAAAGAAGAAGACACAGGATGAAACTCGTGGCTTTTTTTTTTTTTCACGTCAAAGGTGGTCCACTTTGTTTGTAGGGCACAGCTTGCGGGAACCCATTTTCATTGCTGTGGATGAAACACAAGACAAATTATTTTGGTTTGGAACGAATGTAGCAACTATCTCATTTTTCTTTTTTTGTTATTTCAGTAAGCTTAAAGTCATGTCAACAAAAACAGAAAAGAAAAATCTGGTTGTTTGTGTTCGGATCTGAACATCTGGGATAACCAAGGATGAACAATCAAGCCTGAACCATTTTACTCATTATGACAGGTACTATTAAGCTTGTGAAAACAGTTGAGTGTCATCCAGGGGGAACTGCATCTTTTCTGATCATTCTGTTTCTAGCCTGCCTTTCGGAAATCCACCAGCTTTGTCAGCGTGCAGTGCTAAATTGCTCCCATACTGAATGAGTGCAATCATTATCACGTTTTAGACTTAATTTAGGATCATAACCTGAAGCAATATGTATGGAGTGTGCTGTCAGACTGCAAGAAGAATCTTAATATAGCTTTACGGAGAGTGAAATCTAACTTTAAGTGAACTATAACCTTCAGCAGCTTCTCTCTGCGACTATGAGGAGTTGCAGCAATGTTGGGTAAAAGTTGTGACTAACACATGAAATGAAAGAACCAGGCCTCGGTGCGATCCACCAGGCAGGTTGTCCACTCTCGCAGGGTCACCTTCCTGTTCCTGTTACGGTCACATGATCTGCAAACACAGCACAGCACAACACCTCACCACATCGCCGGCAGACAACAGAGCACTTGCAGAAACGGCACAGAATGACACAGACCTGTATGAACAGACACACAGATGGTACAGAGAGGCATCTATAGGTATGGATACAACTGCATCGGTGCTCTTCGGTAGCCATTGTCTTTCAGTTCACCCCGCAGCATTATCTCTGAAGGGTACTCCTTCAATTTGTGTTAATCCGTGGACAGCGGGAGACACAGCGGGTAATAAACATTATCATTGCTGGGAATGGCTTGACATTGACACAGCCAGCCCTACTCCCACAAAACCTGTCACTGCAGACTGACAGAAAAAAGAGGGGGTTGGGTGGGAGAATGGATGGTAGAGAAAGGGCAAGAGATGGAAGGATGAAAGAATGAGACATGAGTGAAAACGATGGAGGGGTTGACAGACAGGGAGGCTGAGGGTAAGTCTAAAGGTAGGAAAGATGAACAGGGAAGTAGGAAGCGCGCGGGGGGGGGGGGGGGGGCTTCAACACGGAGGAGGAGTAAGATGATGGAGCGATGGCGTGGTCGTGAGCTTGGAGGGGAGGAAGACACCGGAAGAGGGTATTGGCATGGAGGATGAATGGATAGATGGCGTGCAGAGAGAACAGCATGGTGGGAGGTGCAACTTGGTCACAGAGCGGGGGCGAAACGCGTCGCGGTGTGACATTTTTAACCCTTGGTGTTTCTGTAATTAGCTGAAAAATAACATATTGCAAGAGACAGAAGGTGCACATTATGAAGCTTTGTGTGACAGAAGGTGATTGTGTTATGAACAAGTGAGCAACACTGCCTTCCCCTCATTGTCCACTAAGTCACCTTATGGTAAGCGCTGTGCTTTCTGCTTATTGAATAGGCCATGCAATCATGCTACTGTCTGTCTGGAAATAAATGCAACACTAAAAATGAATCAGGGGTCACTGTCTTGATCATGATCATGTCCATCATGACTATGATGGCATGTGCGAACAAATGCATGCTTATACTGACATTATTCAAATTTGAGTCATCTAAGCATCGCATTAGCTAAAATCCTCTAAAGCAGCCCCGCGGAGGCTGCTGGAGGTTGGACTCACTGAAAGAACGATGCAGCACAATGCTCCAGTGGCATCCTCTTGTAGCGCAGCTTCCTCAGATCCCTGAGGCTCAACTTGCCGTCTTTGTTCTTGTCCAGCACGGTGAATCTTTTCTACAAAGAGGACGAGAAAAGAGAAAGAAAAGGAGAATCATTGTTTGCACTGCTTCCTTAATTAATATCACAGTAACGTAAATAAACCCTACATAACCCTACCCAATACATCATGAACACTTGGTCGGACTGTAATGGTCAATGCGCGGAGGTCATTGACCAAACTCCAGCAAAACTAATGACATTCCCACTCCCAGTTAGCGCTAAACTAACAGGGTGAACATGATTACAAACATCACCGTGTTAGCTTTGCACGTGTACAATAAATATAAATATATAAAAAAGTACAGACTCACAGAGCATTTCTAGACTCAACCAAAAGTTCTATTTTTAGTTTTGACATTAATGAAAGCCCAAATCGTTAAGCTAAGAACAATAATGTGGACAAGAACCACAAAAATAATCTAATTCCTGAACCCAGTATATCATATTTCACATTAAAATAATGCAGGGATTCTTTTTTTTTTTGTATTCATTTGAGGCTAGGAGGTCAAGGTGGCTGGCGGGAGGATATTAAGTTATCCCTCTATTCCCCATCTTATTGAATAATTTAGTGATTATTGACCAAATCCTATTTATACACGGTGTTCTTGAAAGCCCCTGTCTCACTCCGTGGATGACCACACCGCAAGCAACACAACATACTCTCCACTTAAAGTAGGTGGTTGGAATCGATTTCTCGCCAGACAGTCCATGAAGTGCAATTTGTATACTGGCACGATGCTGGTGTCTGGTGTCAAAAAGAACTTGAGGTTGAGTGTCGGGTTACAGTGGGAGTGAAAGTGATCCCTCGGTATATTTTTTCTTCCGGCTATACTTTCTTTAGCATTACATTTTGTTGCGGACGTCGATTTTACTTGCGTCATCATTAGATGAGGTCATTGCTGACCATAAATCACTTTTACTACTCGAAAGACTTTTCCCCTTTGGTGTCAAACTGCTGTTTAGGCTCGCTTCAAGTGTGAAATTTCATCTACCTGGGCTAGTTCTGCCCTCTGGGCGTGGCTGAGGCAGCTCTGAGGCGGGGCAGCAGGTGCGTAGGACTCTCCCATACGGCTCAGGAGCAGAAACCAGTCCAGGAGACGATATGGAAACTGGTTGAACTCCCCCTCAGTGCAGTTAGCCTTTGGGACTGATCGAGAAGGACAACAGCTCATTTGTCAGGCTGCGGTGCACAGTGGAAATTGTGTGTAATATCTAACGCTTGCTGTGTTTACCCAGACAGGGTCCTGTGTGAGCCAGTCCGTTGCGGCGTCTCTTTCTGCAGGCTTCTTTATGCAGCAAACACTCGTTCCCATAGGTCCTTCCCAGAACGCTGCACACTGGTGCCCTCTGCCTGATCGAATGAGTCAGTACTCATAGATAACACGATATGTGAGGACGGATCATACAGTGCGCACAGCTGGATTATATAAACTGCTGTACTTTATGAATTTAACCCCAAATCTCATAGTTTAAAGTTTTATATGGGTAATTTAACAAATCCAAAGATGCACTTTTCTTAAAAATACTAAAAATCCCAATTAGACTGTTGCTACAGGATGTTTACCGTGGACAGGACTGAGGACAAACACACTTGGGGACGAGGACTCCGTTTTCCTGTACTACCTGGCACCAAGATCCCACTGGACTGTGGCATTTTAGCAGCTCACAAAGCTTTTCTGAAACACGAAGGAACAACCTTATTACCGCAGAACTTTTTTTTCTGTCTCCCAGATTGTCGAGGGTGTTTTTCTTTTCTTGATTACAGGCCTGTACAGATGACCGCTCACCTAGCTTTCAGTCGCTGTGCACTAGATGCAAGCATCATTTAAAATGTCTCGCAAAGGTCGACTTAAAACAATGAAATGTCAAAGAATGGTGGATGAAACGAAAACGCCAGAAGAGGAAAAGGTAAAGCAAATGAATGATGGCAAGAAAATGAACGTGACAACTGCCTTTCCATCACTGCTATGCATTCAGTCCTTGGTACAATATGCCATATTGCGCACATCTGTGACCCAAAATTGAAAGACGTGCTTTGGACTGTCCCTGCCATGTTTTGAACGGTGACTTGATTGTTTACCAGCTGCGTAAATGAATTCAGACATATTTTTTCATCAGCCGTGGGAAAGAATGATTTGCTGCAGGGCAGCACATTCGTCTCCATCTTTGGAAAGAGAGTAAATAGCCTTGAAAGAAAACCCCATTGTCTATAAAAGATATAGAACTGACACGCTGACTGCGTGGCAAATGGCATTCCTCCACTGTATAGACATTCTTAGATAGTCTTACCTGGCTCTACTCTGCCAATATATGGCCTCAGACTCTCCTCAGCTTGTCTCTGTTTGCGCTGGGCTCTGCCTCCCTGACTCTGACACACACACACACACACACACACATACACACAGATAGTGTTCTGAACATTTTCTATTATAGGCAGCTCGGAGGATAAAAGGATCATGTGTTGTTTTTTTTCATGTCATTCCACAGGCATGCGCCCCACTCAGGTATAAACTTGTCTGTCACTGTAAGCCATAGTATGTAATCATGATGTGTCCCCGCATGACAGTGCCTATTGTTTTCATCAGAGTGATGAATCACAGTCTATCGTGAACTTCCAATCTAATTAATCAAAAAACAAACGTTAATTTATTAAACTCAGTGTACTGTAAATCAGTACAGCCTCGCATGAAATGTGACAGTGGTATGCATCCTATATAACATCCATCTTCCCTCATATGCTCCAATTCCAAACTTGTATTTCTAGAAACTTTGTAGTCAGTGCCAGATCCACATCTGCCCCCACAGTCTTCCCAGATTAGATGGGAAACAGGTGCAATGCTGACCCAAAATAGTGAAGCCACTCAGGAATTTTTGTTTGACCACTCAGTGATGGAACAGACAGACAGACAGGTGAAGGATGCATTGAGTATTTTACAAAATATCCTTTTACCGTTTATTTACGGTTGTGAAAAAAAAAAACTCATCAAATAATAATATTATTTGCATTTTTTGCGCACACTTTGCTTGTACTTATCGTTCCAATATCCAGGTACAAATATGAAAAGTTCAACTCACCGTGGCTGTACAAGTGTGTAGACTCAGGAGCAGAAACAAGGCCAAGTTCAGGTCCATGGTTAAACCGGTGACACTCTCTGTAGGACATTTACAAGACTGAAAATGAAAAATAAACACATTTGCTACTATCTACTTCCAGCAGTATTTACATTTCCTGATATCAGTTACAATTTGCTTGAAGTCTAGAAATGAAATATTGCTGAAGGGCTATCGTACTTCGTTAATAGATGCATTTCTTTCTTCTTTGGTGTAACTTACCGACTATTATCCTATTCCGGTAAAGTAGCGGGAAACAATGCAGCTCATTGAGACTCAGGAAAACAATAATTTTCCATCACAGAGGAAACTGAGGGTTGAATTACGCTGAGAGGACATTCAGCTTCCAGTTGAGGAAGTTATTACAGTCTAACAAGTCATTTTCTATCCCCCTGACTGCTTGGAAAAAAAACCCCATCTTACCTCTGTCACTCTTTTCCACTGTTGTTATTCCCTTGTTAGTGCTCTCCTTCTTTTCCTTGTTGCCAGATACCCTTTTTTACTCCGTCTCACCGGCTCCTCTGTGGGTGCATTCTTTTTACGGCTCTCCTCAGCAGTCTTTATTTTTTCTTTTCATTTGATCCATCTTTTTTTTTTCTCACATTCTTGCCTTATCTAACCCCTCCTCTCTGCTCTTCACTGTCTGCCTGACTTTCTCCCCCATCACATTAGCTCCTTGTTGATTGCAGCTAGTGCACAGTTGTCTGAACCCAGAGTTACTCTAAAACACTGTGCAGTTGAATGTTAATGAGATGGAATATGGGGGGGATAGTACAGGAGAGCTGTACTTGCTGAGTGCTTTTTATTGAAGTTGGCACTGGTCCACAGGAAGATTTACAAGCCAGGGAGAACATATGGTCAGTCTTCCTCTCACTCATACTCATATCTCTCACTCTGTCTTTCATCTACATGAAAAGCTCCCTTTGTATTTCAGACGGGCGCACAGACATGCAAACACACACCCTAAGGTGAACACGAATTAATGTGCGTAGAGGATGGGCGCCTCTGATTCCTCACATGAACTGTCAAAGCCAATAACAGGAAAAAGGCTGCTCTCTGGTGGTTATAATGATCAATAGCAGCTGCACTGTATGACCGGCACAAAATCTGCAGGCGAGCGCATTAAAGTCGTTTGTGAGAAACACTGAAACAAGCTGGAGGATTAAGTAGAGTTATCTTTTTCTTTTCAAAATAAAAGACATCATAAGATATCGTTGACAATGTGCCAAACTACAGCTGATGACAGAGATTTTGTGAAATCAAAATTTTGCCATCCACCTGATACTACCAACCATCTGTGCCAGAGTGACAGAGGTCACTGATCCGCTGGTAGCTTTTAAGGAATACACTGGAAAATGGAAGGAAAGGAAAGGAACGCCCTTGGAAAGGATAAACAGGTATAACTGGAAGGACAAATTCTAGTTAAATATACTATTATACTAAATATAATTTCTAATTTTATTCAGCTGAAAGGCCCAGTCTGTTGTTGTAGTTGTAGTTTTTGTTGTGTTGTACTGAGAATGATAATATTTCATTTAAAGCCTACTTGTTGGATGACAGACCTTAAGTGTAAGCTTAAACTAAATACTAAATACAACTAAATATAATCATACTTCATTCAACAGCAACTAAACAAAGTGTTTGAATTAAATGACATATCACAGGATGTAAAAAAAAAAGACCAATTGCAACTAAATACAAAGCAGAACTAACAGCTCAACAGCTGGTGAAGCCATTTGAGCATTTTGTGAGAGGACGGTGGACCCTGGATATTTTACAAGCATGTAAAGTAGAGCCAGACAGAGGATGTACTCTCTGCAGCAGCTGAAGAAGTTCAGCCTGCCACAGACACTGACGGTGCGCTTCTACACCTCCAGAACTGAGTCCATCCTCACCTCCTCCATCACCATCTGGCACACTGCTGCCACTGCCAAGGACAAGGCTGTAGTGTGTCATTCGCTCTGCTGAGAAGGTGATCAGCTGCAGACGTGCATCTCTTCAGCACCTGTACGAAGATTGTGACTGATGCCCCGCGCTCCCACACATCAGTCTGGCTTAGGATGAAATAATAAATGAATGAATTTCAATGAGCCACAGCCACCAGTTGCAACTTAAGCAAGGTAAACAGATTGGAGATTAAATGGAAAAAAGGATTCTTTCTTCAAAAAATGAGGTTCATGTTGCAGGTTGTATCATGTACTTAGGTGAATATTACAGTATATGCAGTGTGCACAGCGAGTAATGATACTTACATATTAAGAGAATAAAAATGAATGCAGCGAGAATAAATCATTTATATTTTACAGGTAAGGTACAGTGGATGTTGCATCACAGGTTACACAGAATCACATACGTCTAAACTCTGCCCTCTAATGGACACTTATGGACATGTGGCAGTAAGCACATTTAGTTCAGTAGTGTAGTTAAGGCTTCCTCTACATTTAAAATCCACGAATCTCTCCAGATCTATCTATCTATCTATCTATCTATCTATCTATCTATCTATCTATCTATCTATCTATCTATCTATCTATCTATCTATGGTGTAATCTTTTTATAAATGGTGCTGCCAGCCACTTCTACTGCTACACCTATTTACGACTCCCCATCAGTGTTACTACTGGCTAATACTAATGAGGTGATAAGTACTTTCATGTGTGCGCGGAGTACCACACCACAACTGCGCTCACATCAAACTACCGTCCAGTATTCACACGCTGCTTCGCGCTCAGTGAGCAGAGATGTGTTTTGAAAAAGAAAAGTGTAGCTCTGAAATCTACATTAAAGAAGGCACAGGCGGCGTGTGAACACAGCACACACACACACACACACACACACACACACACACACACACACACAGTATGTACGCAAACAAGCACCGTGGGGTTAGCGCGCGCGCACGCACGCACGCACGGTGTCACCCTTTGAGACCCAGGTGACATCTCCACGCTCCGCCCAGCTGGAAGCGAGAGGACGATGTCGGAGTGATTAACTGCTTTGGGAAGTCAGCCTTTGCACCGTGGGGTTTCCCTGCCGGGGGTTAGTTTAATTACAAGACTACTTTTTAATCTTTGTTTTGTAAATGAGGATTTCACATGATTCGCGTGGTTGGATTTCTTTTTGTTTTCTTTTGCCGTGCGCCAGTTTCGCTTTACGGACGCTCGGTAACGGGCTCCGGATCATCAGTTGGTCGCTGGCTGCTGACACCGCTGACACTTTCAACTAACGGCTCGGTGATCCAGCCACGGGCTCTATTTTTAACGCTTAAGTGGATAATGGAAATGTGAGGAAACCTAATATTTGTCGCGTTTGGTTTCC
Organism: Nibea coibor; assembly: GCA_023373845.1. Taxonomy (NCBI): domain Eukaryota; kingdom Metazoa; phylum Chordata; class Actinopteri; family Sciaenidae; genus Nibea; species Nibea coibor. The sequence goes on from CM041723.1 coordinate 17,155,884, forward strand.
GCTCGGCTCCGTCTTTTACGCAGCGTAGTTTGCTCGCTTTGTAACACGGCAGACCTGATACTGTAAACACAAGGACTGCTGGCTGCCGATCACTTCATCAATGAGCCTATAAAGACCGCTTTAAACGGATAGAGACAGAGTGACATTACATGCGCCGGGCTGCTCACTTTACATCATGTTGTTTGACAAGACAAGTATTTGCTGACACATCACCGAGGCAGTAAATATGCTTCTAACGGCATAATTCAGGTAAGTGCAACCACAACGTGCATGAATCTGGTTATGTAAGTCCTTATGATGGGAAAGTTGCTGTGTTATCAATAATGGCTGCCTTTAAATCTGTTTATTTGTCTAAATGGGTATGTGTTGGTACAGAAGATGATAGCAACACACACACACACACACACACACACACATATGTATGTATATATAACATCATATCATGAGTTTGCTGGCAGCTGGCAGCTGGCAGTCTTTCTCTGTGTGGAAGAGGAGGCCATGTTTTATAACGTCACAACATCACCCCCCACAGTCATAACATGGCCTGGAAAGAGTAACTGTACCATGAATGAGTATGACCGGGCCTTTATGTAACAAGCATATAAAAAGTAACTTATTATATAACCAATTATTACAAGAAGATTATGCACACCGTTCTCATAATGTAGATACAGAACAGTCCAAATCTTGCTGCGTGGCTCAGGTTTTAATACTCTGAATGGAGCTCAGTCTTTGGACACACGCCTCAGATGCATGTTCCTCTTGTACATGTCAGGATTAAAGTGTAACTGAAGATGACACCTGTGCCTTCACGTTCCTGCTCAGACACGGAGTTCAGATTTAACCAGGGTTTATTTTTTTATTTCTCATACTATGCGCCGCGGCTGCATATATTCATATTTTTACACCACGGCTGAAGTTGCTGTCAGTCAAGTCTCATAACTACGCGTATGTGCGCCTACCATTTTAGGCTGTGATCTATTACGGCCCAGACAGTGCAAAGCGCCATGGCATCAGCACGCCAGTACACATTAGGATAAAGCATGACTGATTGCCCGTAGTGTAAGTGAGCTGGACTCTCCTCTGGTGCTCCAGTGTTTGGGTGGGGTTCGCATTTACACACACACACACATGCAAATCCATGTGTGTGTTCCTCAGACACCTGTTGGTATAGGTCTTGGAGCGCCACCTTGGCTGAGGGTGTGTTTACAATCTGCTTCCCCTTAACAACAGCTGAATGTCTCCGCTGCCCGCCTGTTGAAGACCCCCCAAATTTCAGCTCAGTGCGTGAGGGGTTTTTCCAGACCGTGTCTCTCTTGCCTGTCTGCCTGTCTTCATGTGTGCTCTAGCAGTCAGTGTATATGTCGTTTGTAATCCAGCTATCAGCGTAGATACGCATTATACACATTACTCTGTGCATAGTAGTCATTCCAAGACATTGCATTGCCCATTATGGGCGACCTTGAGGCTCACGGATAAGATGTAAAAGTGTGCTTGAATGATGCTAAAGCGGCACTGAGAAGTGTTGAGTCATTTGTACGACCGTGCCAGAAATCACAGATTTAAGGAGTCCTTGTAGAGTGACTGTCAAACACAAGCCGTGTGTGCGTGTGTGTGTGTCTTTGCCCCGTAGGTGTTGTATTTACTGTATGCTTAAGAACAAAACTGATAAGGCATGTCTCCCTTCATCCTACTGACTATAGTTTACAATCATCGAGGGCTGAGAGAATAGCTGAGTATGTGAAACGCCCTGAGATGAGCTCATTCGGGATAATTAAGTTATGTATTTGTGCACGTTTTCATGTGTGTGTTGCGCTCAGAGCCCAGCGACTTGATTTGACTTTGACTTTTCTCTGATCCTCCTTGCCCTCGTCTCTCTCTCTCTCCCTCTCTGTATGTGGCCTATCATTAGAGCTATACTTAGCCACGCTTATCAGTTCTGTCATTCCCTTGGTAAGACCACAGATGTTCAAAGGCTTGGAATAGCTCAGTGTGTAGCGGAGTGCAGATCTCAGACGCACTGACACGGGGGTCAGGAATTGGCAGGCACTTGGGGCGACGATGGCCTTCCTGCTCTGTTATTGCACATTCAAGGTTGCGTACAACTTAGGTTTTATCCCCTGTACTTAAAAAAAAGCAGTATTATATGAAATAGGTTGTGAGTGCCAGGGAGTAATTTTGTGAGCCTGTCCCTTTGTTGTTTGGCTCATAAATCGCGTGTTTGCACAGGTGTCATCGTGAACACAAGAAGCAGCTGCGTGTCATTATTGGCTCGACGATGATGCTCATTGTCAAGATACAATGAGCAGTTGCTGACAAACACTCAAACTGAAGCAGCTGGATGAGCTGAAATGATTTTTTTCCTACTGTTACATGTCCAAATGTAATTAATAAAGCTTTTAAATAGCTTAATTGAAAGTGTGTGAATATATTGTACAACCAGCTACATATAAATTGACATTATCCTCTTTTATGAAGAATAATAACATGCATAAGCGGTACACCCACGCAGGTGTTTTCACTTTCTCTGATTACAGCTTCATTACATCTTCCACCTTCCAGCTCCACCCAACATATCCACCTGAGCAGAGGCCTAATTATATGTATGGAAAACACCTGTGTGAGCGTGCAGGGCTAACTATTCCTATACCTGGAGAAGGAACGTCTCACATTCAGTGTGCCTGCGCTTGTCAGCATGTCAGCTTTCATTTGTTGCTCATATCACTTTTTATATATAGCATTTGCCCGTGTCACCCAGTTTGCTTCTTTCTTATTATTTCAGTTTGACTGCGCTTAGCTCGCAGCACATCAGGTCGCGGGGTCACTTTCCCTCACGCCTCATTCAATAAACCTTCAAGGCTTTGATTGATGTGATATTATAGAGTGTGTGCCTGGGATCAGCCAAAGCACAACTAATGTGCTGGAGACTGTGAGCTGTGCTTTGAGGGGGGAAAGTTTGTTTTCAACATCTCCGTGCACAAACACTGCTGAGTCACTCTCAATCGCCATGTGCGACGTGCTGAAATGTGCATGCATCTGTTCAAAATGGCTGGTTTCTTCCCCCCCCAGAGCACTGCCCACTTAATAAAAGGTTTGAGTGTCTTTGTTCTCATGTTACTGTACCAGTTTCATTTGGCACAAAGCCTCTCTTTTGGTCACTCAGCCCTACCATATCATTGCCTCGTCCAGACGTCTGTTTCACCCAGGATAACTGGGTATTTCTTGTGACACACCTGCAGATTTAAAGCTCAGGATCTGCCGGCTGTGGTGTATTGAGACCGTGGTGACATTAGACGTATTACTCTTGCTCCGTTCAAAGGCAGAACGAACGCAGTCCCAAATGACACGCACATCAACAAAGCTGATATTCAAATACTGCGTTTGCATGCCAGGCTCGACTGCAGTATCGGGCGCCTTCCCGTCTTCAAAGCAGTTTAAACAGCAGGAATACTTGGCCACAGCGTCCGCCATCAGTGAGCACTCAGTCGGCTTGTCCCAGAAGGCTACTGAGGTGAAAAGAAGGGTTACTGTGTTGTATCAGACTCTCTTTTGGAAAGGTTCCCTTCTAGTTGTATCAAATGACCTAATAGCTCTAAACCCTGTGCAAAAAAAGAACACAAAGGAATGTGCAGTGCGTGCTTGCATTTGCTGGATCTTAACCATCAATTTTTTGGCCTTATTTGATGTGGGGAGGCCTTGTTCTCCCGGGCATCATATGAGACTGTTTGCCAGTCGCTGTACAAAAATGTGCTGCCTTAGGACAGAGTAGAGATAAGGGGCAGCATTTCTTAACAGAGACAGCTTGATGGAATGAATGGAAAGGAAGGAGGCACAGGAAAAGATGGAAGTTGTGCAGAGAGGAAGTTGACCTAATAGCAGTGCATTGTCCATAAATCCAATAGGAACATGATCTATTAAAAGCTTAAGACTATGTTTCACATTCAGGGCCTTAATCCAGACGCCGTGTCATGGAATGATTTACTCTTTTCTCTTAAAGCCACATCTCTCACCTCTTAGGACGGGCCTGTATTTTGCACTGTGACATGGCGCTCAGTTTTATTTTTACTGGTTCCTCAACCCCCCCTTAGTGGTACTTTGAGTCTTCGAGTCTTCGAATGAACAACATATTATTTTTACAGAAAAAAATATGTTGAAAATAAACTTTGAGAGCGCCTTACTCTACTGTATTTTAACATAAAACTGAACATAAACAGTACAGTGATTACCGTAAGCTCGGGGTGTGTCAAATAAACTCATATGTCAGAGTGAAGAAGCGAAGAAGAAAATGGTATCATTGTCCTGGTATAAAAACTGCATGTGACTCTGGGTTCTAGTTGCTGTGCTGTGTCTGTGTGTGTGTGTGGTTGCTTGAATCATGTGAGAAAACTTCCTTTTAAAGGGTTTAACTTCACGTAATGCGCTGTAAAGCAGTGCATAATCCCACACATGTGCCTGTACTTTTTATTTAAAAATAAAAGCATGACACTGAAGCCAGTGTGATATGGTGCTTCTTAAGAAATCATGACATGCTTCATTTAGCTCTTCAAGACTGTTTTCAGAATATGTCTGATATCTTACAGATCATAACAGATCATAACAGATAAAGAAATATGCTTTCACTTTTACTTCCTGTGTGCTGCCAATGTACACAACATAAAGCAGTGTTTATGACCTTTGGTTGTAGTTTTAACAAAACATCCTGTTTTACAAGTGAAACCAGAGTAAGCATTGTTTTTCTATAATTTATAATGTATATTTTTAGATTTTTATGGAATCAAATGGTTTCCAGTGAAAATAAGGGCTGTTTGAACTGCTTATCCCACTAAGAGCCAACACCCCACTTTGAAGGCCGACAGTATGCAGCTCTCAGCCACTTGTTTGGTTTGCTGGACCAACAAACCAACACTGGTTAAATCAGACAGACTTTGTTAAAGTCTGTGTAAAATAAGAATAAATATGTGTTCCGAGTTTGTCAGACCAAAGAAGAAAGTGTTATTATCCACCCAGTCAAATTTGAATGATTAAAAAATATCCACAAGTTTATGAAATTGTGTCAAAATCGGGTAAAAATGAGCAGTATTATCAGCTCCAGGCCTTTTTTGAAGTGACTGAAATGTGTCAGATAAGTTCAGAAAATGACATGACTAACGTTGAAACACTAGATGAGATGAATTAATCTCTGTCCCTCTGCTATGGGTGCAGCGGTATGCTCAGAACTGTGGAGTTTTCCCGGACTGAAACTTTTCAGCATCTATTTTCCAACATGTTTAATGTATTTTGAAAGAAATTTGAGAATTGCCTTTGCACAGTCTTTAACTTATTAGCTATAAGTCAAAGCCTTGATGCATTTGTCTGTCTACCCCCCTACTGCCTGTTTATTAAAACACAAATAATATACTTTATTTTTAAAAGGTTAGGCATTTTCCTTCGGATGATATTCCTTACATCGTTAGAAGCCAAAGCTAGTTCAAAATGTATAGAATCTATATTGACATGACATGCTTTATCATTTTCGCTCCAAACTCTAGTATCGTCTTCTCACTAAATTCATAAATTGTTAGCAGCAGCTGTGTGATGTCCCACCTGCCTGATCAATCAATAATGTCGTGTTCTGTGGTCTCAGTAAAGTTTGATTAGCCTTCACGAGGAAAAGTAAGCCTCGGGCTGCTATCCACCCTGCCTTCTGCTCCCAGCTACATAAACTAATCTAATGACCCCGCTTGACAGTGACTGACACCAGCACTGTTGCCTGACGACACTTCATCGGCCCCTTTTCACCCTTGTGGCCAATCAGAAGGTGAGAATTAAATTGGGCTGTCAAATGCACTGCGGTCTTCTCACAGTTTGGTTCAAGCGAAGGTCGGCATATGAGCGCGGGAGCAGACTTTTACGCGTCTGCCTATGTATGCCATACACACACGCTAAGAAAACTGAATGATGAATCAGAGAGAGGAGAGGTGTTGGGAGGAATGTGATTATGGTGATAGGAGTGTGGACATCTGGCTGAAGTGAAGATAATTAGATTTGTATAAGTCCTTCCAGTACTTCTACTGCACAGATTCCCGCCTCAGAAAGAATGCAGTGGAATAATCCGTACGGATGAGTCAGGACGGATGAGGACATATCGAGGGTGTTTCCGTGTCGTGACTAGTTAGTAGTATGACTCACTTTGGTCCAGACTTTCTTTGTCGCTATCTTGGTTCTGTGTATATATCCTAGATTAACGTAGCACCACAAAATTCTTCCTTTCCAGTCTGTATTTTGAAGAACACCAACATAACCTGCTAATTTGAGAATAACATGCAGTAATATGAAGCTAAAGTAGTTGGTTGTGTTTTAGCCTTTTATTTTTATCTGTTATCTGGTGTGGGGTGGATCAGGCTCCATGCTGTGACACTTATAAAGGGGAGATATTGAGGAACTGGCAATGCTTTTATGGTTTTACTGCTGGCACTTAACAGAAAACGGTTGACCGAGTGGAACCGGGATGTTGTCAACCATGAAATGAGGAGGGTAAATTGAATTCACACTCAATCCTTGAGAGGACCACAACAAATTCTTCTTTACTCTAGTCACCTTCCATGTGCAGCTGCTAGGATCTGCTTCCCTTTATTATCCCCTCTGGTGATCTCATGACGTTATACGGCACCAGCGCGCACGTTGGAAATTGCTGCTTTAGCTCGTCTTTACAGCGTCTTGTGTTTGGAGGATTATGTGGCTTTGGCTTTGTGTCTTCAGACTTTGTACCATGTTGTGATCCTCCTACATATTTTCTTTTCTTTGTGTATTTTCCCCAAAGCGTAATTTCTCCTCTCCTCTCCTCTCGCAGGGCAAAAAGATGCCCTATCAAATATTAACAACACACCCGTGAAGGCTCTGTCGTCTCCACCCACACACCCATCACCGCGAACCGCGTACGTCACACATTACACACACACACACACATGCAAGGGGAGAGTGAGGCAGCAGACAGATCAACCTCTGAAGAGTCTCTTCCTGTTCCTGTGCTCTGCCCGCTTCTGGGTGCTGCCTCACTTTCAGTTGAGATGATGGAGGAAACAAAGTGCAGAGTCATTTGGCAGGGTGTAGCTCTTTTCTTAATGGTTGACTCTGGGATGAACATGAGTGGACTAGTCAACATAAGTTCTCTGAGTTAAGGTAATATTTTATCATCTTCTACATTACGAGCAGTGATGGTAAATGGCTGCAGGGTGGATGTGTATGTGTGCGTGTGTGTCTGTGCTTGTGGTCGTCCAGACTACAGGTCTTAAAGTAGCAGGTTGCCACACCTTAACTTTCTCCACTCCACTCGCCGTTTCCTCTGCCTCTCGTCATCTGATCTACCAGAGTTGGTGTACAACATTACCAGAGCCTCTGTGCAGTCTCATTGGATTAGGATCTCTGAGCATCAGTGCAGCTCAGCTAAGTATTGCTTTCACTCAATACACATTAGCCTAGCGTCAGTGTTGCTTTCATCCCTGTCTCATTCTATTAGCCCGTTCTAATGGCACTCTGTTAATCTCTTCAGGGAGGGAGTTATGGCCCACTAGTGCTCTGTCCAGATGACTGGCCTAGTTATTACTCCGCTGAGACACTGGACCCTGCCAATATATGTAAATGAAGCTCCTCTTTGGTTCGGATGCACTAGGAGAGGACATTAACGCAAGCCCTTGGATTTGTTTAAAGCCTTCACTGACTGAAACAAGAGGTTCTGAAATAGCAGTAGTAGTGTCGGTCTGGTGTGGCCCATTGCCTTGAAAACAAATGTCTTGTCTCAGGGTAGGGCCAGATGGTTGATATATTCTCAGACATGTTATATAACTATTGATCCATAAAATTGGATCAGCACTCTGAATGGGAGATTTACCAAGAGGGACAGAGACATGGGGGTACAGATAAGTTGCAAGTTGCAACTGCTGTCCACACCATGCACCAGTACCAGAGGAGGGGTTTCATCTTTTCTAGCATATTCACTCAGTTCATCCATCCTTCCCCTCCCTTCATGTTTTCCTGTGTCTTCAGTTCCCTTCGTTCCACGTGGACTTGAAATGCTGAGATGTCACATTTCTTTTTTTTTTTTTATCCAAAAGGAGAAGCACTTGTTAAGTTTTCCCGAAGCCGCTTTTGGTTTTGCATTTTTAATCACTTGCATTTCTCACATTACATTTGTTTTTAGGAGCTATTCTGGAAATATACCCAATAACTACACAGGAGACGATAAATTAAATAACGCCGCTTCAAAAGAAGCTTTTGCATAAAATACACAGCATTGCAAAAAATGTGCCTTAAACAAAATATGCTATAAAAATGGGGGGGCAGTATAGACTGAAGTTGTACAGCACAGTCTGAATAAAGTCAGATAAAATTCTGCCTTATCAATCTTTCAAAATCGGATGAAAGAACGGTAAGAGAGGAGTGATGGATGTAGCCAGACATGTGGATATATTGAGAGATGGAGCCGAGGCTTTGTAATGATAGGGAGCTATGAGCACTGGGAGATGGCGACAGACAGGCTGTGGGGATAAACAGCAGGATAGGGGATTTACTGTGTGTAGTAGAGCACCTCCATTCATGCGTAGCCCCAATGACCCAATAGATCATAGCCCTCAGGCTGTCGCATCCTATCCGCATCCATCCTGTTACTCCTGAAGAATGTATCTCTGTAGTGTGTGTGTGTGTGTGTCTGCATGTGCGGTTCAAAAGTTAAAGCTTTGCCAGGAGAACAATGAACAACCTTACTTCCACAGACCTGATTTTTCAGCCCTCCTGCACCTCTTCCAGGTGCTTTCTGTCTGGCTGTCCTCTGAGTTGGAAATAAAGTAAGGCCAAATAGCCTCGCTGGCAGACAAACAGAAAGCTCTCATTCCCTGTAGGACACGGAGTAAAAAAAGATGTCATCTCACTTTCCATGCTCAGATGCTAAGTTGCAGGTCTAGCAGAAGATCTCTCTATGGGGAAAAGTCTGCCTGAAGTCGATTCAACCCATACTTAACAGTATCTGTCTTTCTCTTTGTCTGTTCCTTTGCATTCATTTTCACTCTCCCTGTCCTGCTTGCCTCTTCCATGTCTGTTTTTCCTTAGTCACTCTTGGTTAGGAATGAAAACATGGAAAAACCCTATTGGATGTTCATCTTAGCTGTTCATCTTTTCCATAAGAGACAAAGTCCAGGAAACAGTGAGTGTTTTGGGGCATCGATAAACCAGAGATAAACTTAATTATTTAAACTACCTTGGGTTAAAACAGCACAGCACTCATGCTTGCTCATTGCAGCGTCCCCGTAACATTTTCTTCATATAGAAGTATGTTTATAACCCTGACTTCTGTCCTCCTGGACTGTTGTCTTTACATTATTCATACGTTCACACACTTCGTAAGTTTGTTTGTTTGCTATGCAGTGCAGATCCACATGAGGCACGGTGTTGGCCTTGGTTAACACGGGGGTTTAGTGCAGGCGTTGCACTTGACGTTAGTGAAGCTCTGGGATATTTATTTACAGTACTGTACTCTGGGGGGAGGGGCGCGCTTTCAGATATGAGCGTTTGACAGATGGCCTGTGCGGTTTACTGCCCTACCTTTGAATGTGTGTCAGTCAGTGCGGATCCTGCTGTTTATTTGTGGTCGTCTTAAGCTGACATGTGTCTTTATACTAGCATTAGAAATTGAGTTGCAACAATATGATGTCCACAACACTGAGTAACAGAAAGAGTCGTTTAGTGTGATTTAGCACAGAGGGATACTTTTTATGTTCATTTAAACAAATTTCTTGGTTGGTACGTGGTTGTTCATTAGGAAAAATGTTTCAGCACTGTAAGGTAATGGTACCAAAATGTCTGTATTGTGTATCGTGTGGGCACCAGTATTGAAAAATCAATACAGGCAATAACGAGCTTTAGTGGGCTACTGATTTGCCACTGTTGTATGTTTTACAGTTGCTCTCAACCAGTTTACCAGGGCACCATGTTTTGTCCACTAAGGAAGAGAAAGTAATTGTCTCTATATTAATATATGAATCCAGAAGCCGTGGATGTTGGATTTCTTGACGGTAAACACTGCAGACAGATCCAGATCTTTCTTTCTCTCAGAGATTAGTGAGATGACCCAGATGAATGAAGAACTGTCACAGCAGTGTGTGGATTTGCTGCTTTGTAACAGCGATCTGCCACGCTGGATGTGAATGAAATTCGAGAGGTTCTGGGACCATTGACAGTAGCGTAAAACACCCCTATCTAATTGCTACCCATTAAATACACATAGGCACACACACAGTCACCACCCCCTCCCCCGGGGAAAAGAGGCTTTGGTTGCCCTGCCTGCACATGCTGACCTGATTTTGTGTGTGTGTGTTAACTGTGTGATTTTGTGTTTGTGCCCATGTGTGTTTAGGATGGTGGCATAGTCTCACTTCTGTGGCAGTGGTGAGCGTGCCTCCTTGATTGTAGACACGCGTGTCCGTGCATGGGAATGTGGGGCATTGTGGTTGGACTGTTTTTTTTTTCCAGAATGGGAGACCCACATTAAAACCCCTCCCCCAAACCCATTGAAAACTTGAGTGGATTATTGTTCCAGTGTCTGCCATTGTATCTTTGTGCCAGTTTGTAGGAAAACACACACACACACGGTGTGGCGCTGCTGTGGCGCAACAATACAGCAGGCATTTCTTAAAACTTAATTAGTTTTTGTGAACATTAATTAATGCAACAAACGGTTATTTTCCATTGGGATCAAGCCTGCAGACAGTTTTTAGTTACTGCTTTGCTTCATCATGCAGATGGGTCACTTTCTGCTAACCGCATCTGCCATCTGGAACTAGTAACTTTTCTATTCATAATCTTCCAGTACTATCCAGATGGATGCAACATGCAGGTGCGCCACAAACACATGTACCCTTGTCACATGGCCGATTGGAATTGGATTAATCTAACAATGACTGAAAGGAAACAGCCCAGTGTTCTCTCTCTATTGGTTTTACATGCTGTATATCCTCCATTCACTATTCACTGTGTGCTGGCCACCTTCCCAGCCCTGGTTTCCCCTTATCCCCCAGGCCTTGTCTGTCCCTTTGCATCCATTCTTTTGTTGGCCAGGCATGTTGGAGCCATATCCTCCAAAACCAGTGCCAGCTGCAGGTCAGGTCATGTGTGAAGCTCTTTGGAAATGCTAAAGCTCATTATTCTATTAACTTCTCATTAAGAATGTCCTTTATTTTCTCTTTACTTGTGGGACTTGCGATTAGGTCTAAGGAACAACAACAGATTTACCACGTGATTGAAGTTTGTGGCCGTGTAGCACTTGTGTAAAGACAGAGACTCATTTAGCGTTTATGTCTCTCACATGACCTTGTGTAAGCATCAATGCTGCCTTGCCGTGACAAAGTGTCAAGTCACCCTGTGAGCTTGCCAGATTAGTCCCTAATGCTCCTCACAAACAATGGCCTTTGAAAAGGAGACACACATGCGACCATTGCAGCTGGAAAACAAGACATTTTACTGTTTTTATCATTACACATAGTTATGATACATACATACATATGATGATGATACATATCGATTTTAGGTTAGTTTTAGAAAAGTTACAGTGTGGCAGCTGTTGGCATTTTAAGGCCTATAAAACTGCTTGCCTGTGTCTGAAGTCAAGTCATGTACACTTAAATCTAATTCTTGGCTATTCTGTCTGTTCTTTCCCCAGTTGTGCATGGTTCAGTGTTCCTCCATGCCTTTGTTGGCATCTAATGGAAGAAAAAGCACCCATCAGGTCTGCCATGGTATCCAGACTGCCTAAGTTCGGTGGCCGCTCCTCGACTGGTGGCACTAGCCCCTTGTCCAATGGTTCCACGCAGCCAACCACCCCTGCACAGGATGGGAAGACCACTCCGCCAGGAACACGCCCAAATGGCGTGATCCGTGCCTCTCCTTTTTCCCTGAAGTGGAAGAGAGATGAGGGGATGGCACACTCCAGCCCCACCACCCCAACCAGCCCTGGGGATGCAGGTGAAGACAAGGCTCAGACACAGCTTCCCTCATTAGCTAAGGAGGTGATGAATGGCTCTCCTGCGACCCCCAAGATGCGGAGGTCAGGTTCTTTGATGGTAGCTGTCTCCAGTCCTAAGTCCATCCCTAAGCAACCCTTGAAGATGAGCCCCAAAGTAGGGACCAAACTAGGCCAAAGTCCACAGATCGAAGGTCCAAAAATAGCCCGTAGTGGCTCCAGCATTCCTGCTCGAACAGGGTCGGAGTCTCACCTTATGCGGCCAAGGTTGGGCTCCAGCTCTACCAGAAGCAGCTCTCAGGACAGCTTGTCCCTATCCAGTGACAGCCTGAAGACCTTGGCAGTGGACAATATGGTGCGTTCAAACAGCTTTACTCACTTCAAGCAGATACCCTCACCCACTAACCAGCCTATGACACGGTCGTTCTCCTTTAACCGAGCTGTGGAGCTTGCCAAGCCTCTGGCAAACACTCAACTCCGGCCTCCTCGCAATAGTTTTCTCAAACCCCCTCAGCTGAGCAATGGAAGAGTGGGTTTAGGAGTCGTAGGCCTAAATGGCAACCTTGGAGGTTCAGGAGGTCTTCAGTACAGTAGAACTCCTCCTGTGAGCTCCTCTTTGCCTACCCTCTCGACCCCACAAGCACCCACAACTCCTAGCGCACTAAAGAAACCTCTGCTCCCTAGCTGTGTGCTGACCAAGTCATTGAGCAGTAGCGGGGGGTCTTTGGCCTACAAATTGGCTAGACCTGGGCACCCCAACCAGCAGAAGCCTCTTTTTACAGGTCGGGTCAAGGGGGATATTAGACCTTCAACAGCCCCTGAATGTAGAGGCCTGGTTGGTACTGCAGTAGACACTGAGCTGACTGGTAAGTCTGAAAAGGCAGACTTACACAGCGACAGTGATGGAAGCTCTGGAGATGGAGGAGGAAAAAGGGGAGGAAGCAATGTGCTTAGGCAGAACTATGGCCAGGCAGCAGGTGAGACTCTGGAGGACATGTCCCTTTCATCTGCCTCATCTCTAGACAGAGGTGACTTCAGTGAAGAGTTTCTAGATGACTTTTACAGTGTGGGAGATGTGCTCAGTGATGGGGACATGCCTGACAACAGAAAAACTAGCAGCACTACTCAAACCCGCCTACGCAGCTTTCTCAACGAGACTCTTGACTGGGACAGTATGGATCTGGGAGGTAACAAAACTGACTTAAAAGGAAATTCATTTTAATCTTTGTGTTACATTTGTGTCAGTTGTTCAGCCTTGTGTTTATATATATCTTCTGCAGGCCATGAAGAAAAAGGCCCAATGCAGGACTCACAGGGACCACTGATGTCTCCAGAGAGGAGTGATGCCCTTCAAACCTCATCTGTAGAGATGTCACCCTCCAACAGCTCAGGAGGAACCTACATGTGGGATGAGGATGGTCTTGAGCCCCTTGGGGGGCCCGTGACACATCCATGTGACAGCTATGATGACTCAGAGCTCAACAGCATGGTGAGTCTCCAAATATGAAGGAGTTTGTGGCCTGAATGGGAGGAAATGGGTAACCATCTCAAAAAAAGAGTCTGCCAGATTAATATTGTTTAATTTAACAGAGATACTGATGATGATTCTATTGGGTGGCTTATTCAAAGTAAATCAACTAATAGTTTCAGCTCTAACATGTTTTCCAAAGTATACTGTCTCAGTCGTTCACACTAAACTGATAAGGAAGTAAATGTTCTTGTTGTCGTGTCTGCCAGCAAGCGTTCATGCTCTCCACTCCCTCTCCCTTTATGCCAAATGGCAGATTGCTCTGTAGCATATTTCAGAAAGGGAAAGTGGGGTGGAGTGCAGCCAAAACCCTTTAGCGAAGATACGGTTACTAAGGATAAAAACTTCAGAGAACGCTTAAAGCTGCTGCAGCTTTAACTGATTGATAGTTGGCAAAGAATGGGCTTGTGTGAGACCGAGAAAGAGGATTCATTTCCAAGTACAGTAGTTTTAAGAGGGTGAGGGTTGAAAGAAATGTTAAGGTTATGACACCTTGAGGGTGGTCTTGTGCACATTATAACAAATTAACTTCTTCTGACATTTCAGAAGAGAGTTCAAGGATCAAAACGACCGGCTCAAAATACTTTTTCTATCACAAAACGTGGGCCAACAAAATACAGTTTTTAAAAACATAATGTACTTCAGGAGCCAAGCCTAGATTACCCTCAATAACACTGCATAACACCACCAACTAAAAATCCCTATAATAAGCCTTACATTAGCATGCCCTGTAGTATCACTATTATCCTATTATATTTTATGGTGTTTGTATCTGTAAAAAATATACCCAGTATTATGCTATCTCAACAACCTTCTCTGTGGCCTTTGATTAAAAATGCAGGTTTTATTTGTGTGGCTTTAAGTAAAAATTTCCCTAATGGGGCTTATATAGTTTAAGACCATTGCCAAGGCACATATACTGTACTTTTAGGCTTTAGGCGAGCGTCCAACGTTCTTACAACTTCAGGCCTTTTTAGCATTCCACACTGTACGTGCCTTAGTCCATTAATCACTTCCACTTTTAAATAATTCCTTTTATAATTAGGGATTGAATGGGCAGAACAAAGGCTGAAAAGGGAAACAAAACTGTCTAGAGTTTTCTGCCAATTCTCGCTGCCAGTTTCATGCCAAGGCGTCTCTCTCCAAGAGGAGCGTTGACCTGGCCACCAACTGTGAGTTAATTGCATCACTGGCCTAGCTTTGGTTCTCTTTATTCCTGCACCAAAGCACCTGATCTTAAGAATGCATAAAGAGCTTAAAAAAAAAAAGCTGGATTAGAAATTATATAATAAGCTTTGTGTGTTTCCAACTTTTACCATGTGATGTTGACACGAGCATCACAAAAGAAAAAAAAGTGTGTTTTTCTCATAATGATGGAACAATTGCCAAAAAAAGAAGAAAAGGAGAGTTTTGAGTGTGTGTGTGTGTTTGTGTGCAGGCTCTGTCTGTACTGTATGTGTTCATTGCTCCTGTCGGTACAAGCACACGTGCCTCAGCCGTGTGTATCTGATTAAAAGTCATTCAGCATGTCTTAGGGAGTGTGTGTGCGCCCATGTTTGTGTTGCAGATTAGTTGATCGTCATCACGTGGGAGACGTGTTCGATGCTTTGAAAGGACAAAGTGCTATTGACATTCCATTATAACAGTATGGAGACAATGGTACAGACTGTAGCTTGTGTAGTTCACAATCTTGTGGTCCATACAAATCTTTTTATTTGTTATTCCACACACGATTTCCAAGAGTTCAGATGTATAAGATGCTCATCAACGGCAGTTCTACAGTAGATTAGGCTATCGTTGTTATTGTACGCAACATGCAATTTTAAATTGCAAAAAGAGATTTTTGTTTTATTAAGCAGAATAAAACATCCACCTGCATCCCCAGTGAGTGTAACTGGAGGCAGTTGTTGCATCAGAAGCAGCCATCGTTCCCGCCCTCAGCCAATGCGATGAAACCCAACACCAGCAGAAGTCTGTGGAAAAATGAATGCACGTTTGCAGCTCCCTATGAAACGTGCAAAGACAATTGTTTCCATTACCTTGTGTTAATATTCCGACCTGGTCTTGTTACACCTCTCAGTTATAGCTGCACTCTCTCTCTAAATATATGCGACGTGGGCAGCAGCATCTCTTACTGAAGTACAGATCTCTGGTCAGAGAAGAATGGAATAGAGGTAGTCCTTCCTGGAAGACAGGCGGAAAGGTCTAATAATGGCTGTTGAGTGAGTGGAAAGCAGAAAGAAGCAAAGAGGAAAAGGGTAGAACCAGAATGAGAAAGAGAGAGACTTGCTCGTGTGTCAAGATCAGCCCCATTGGGAATCTGCCTTTGAGATATTTAACTGAGCTATTTGATTAAAGGAAATGAGCCCACTTACTGTAATTGGATGCACAGAGCTCTTTCTCTGTCCCTTTCTATGCTATTTCCTCTCCATCTGTTTGCATCTCTCTCTTACTCATTCTTCCCTCGTTCACTGAGTAAGTTGTTCCTCATAATGAGCAAAAGAAAACCACGAAGTATAATCCTGTCACAAAGCAGTGTTTGTGCCCAGAATGATTAGTGATTCAGATTCATCCTACATAATCTGTGCAGTCTGTCATGACACAGTTAAGGCTTCTGTTGTTTTTTTCCCCCTCAGAAGGTAAAGCACGTGAAAAGCCTCCTGATTTAAATTACGGGTAGATGTATGTGAGAAATATAGGATAATTAGGCCCAGTCTTAATGACATATAAAAAAGGCACGGCACGCAATCATGGCTCTAAGGGAAAATAAAGAATGCAACTGATGTTCAATGCGTTTATGTAACCCAAACGCCTGAGAGCGGATGAGATATTCAGCTCCCGGCAGGTTTGTTTTGCCAGACCGCAGTGTCGTGCTCAGTCCACTTGGAGGCGCTGTGCATCCTTAAGACAACACCATGAGCGCGCACCTGCTGGCGTTCCCGGTTTGTGTGTCCCAGTATTTTTCTAGCTATATATGGCTCTATCTGCATTCTTATGCCTCTGTGCAAAATCAAGGAGTGGGCTACCTGAGCTGATAATAACATTCCCATCATGCACCATGCAGCTCGGTACAGCACCGGCTTTACAAAATTGGCATTTTGAAATGGAGGGCCACTTCTCCCAGTGACTGATTATGTTTCCCCATCCTCAACGCAATTTATCATGCAATGCAACCGGGCATAATTTATATTTAAACGGTTTAAGTAGTTTGGAGTAGTTGAGATTACTTATTTTACTTTGTCAGGCAGCTCACAAGCAATAATGAATGCATAGAACAAAGGAGAGAGCGGAAGCTGAAAGAGTAGGAAATCACTAGATGGGGTTGGACACAATTATAGCAAAGTTGTGCACTGTACAATATGTCTGCGATAAATATAACCTCTGTAACCTTCACAACCTCAAGTTATGTTGAAGCTGTGTTAGAAGGATGGGATTTGTAGTTTGCCTGTAGTTCCTGTTGTACTATTCATTCGCTTTATATTAATGAATAGCAGCCGTCTTAAATACTGAATGAAAAACTAACTATAGCTTCAAAATTAAAATAGAGTAAAACAAAACACCCAACATTAACACATGAATCAAAATGTAGCATTCGTTGTAGCGTTACTTGTTTTTATTGCGTTACATTATCGATATTATTTATCTGGTGCTTCGTCATCGCATGAGCTCAAACTTTATGGACACACATAATGAATGAGTAACTTTAAAGAATTACCTTAGTCAAAGGTCAGAGTTTTGTATTGCGCCGGTTTCCTTAAGAACGGTCGTATCGATTTCATTATCCATGCGTCTGACTTTCTCATTAGAACAGATATATTTCCCTTGAAATTACAGCCCAGTCTCCCTCCTCGCTGCATGAGACCTTGCGTGGAGTACGCCTTTCGTCTCTTACGTCAGGTCTTACCCCTTCTTCTCTTGGATTGCTGTCTGTTTTTCTTCTTATTTCGGTAGTTCTTATTCCCCCTGTCAATGTTTTATCCGTTTTGCTTTGTTTCCCACTGCCCTTCTTTTCACTTTCTGCTTTTTTTGGCCAAACTTCTAGGGGTTACGTAATTCTTTAGTTTCTTCCTTTTGCTTCCTCAAATCCTCAGAGTTGCCATTGCCTCTTATCCCTGATTTATTTACTTTGCCTCTAATTTTAGGCTTTTGTGGATCCAGGTTCAGACAGGTCAATTCATTAGTGTTTAAATGAGTGAGGTGCTTAAGCCTTTTGTCTGCAGAGTGCTTAGCCATTTATGGAACATGCTGCCAGTGAACCGGGTATGCTGTTGCATTAATGAGGCTTATAGCTCACCTGCTTTTGTTAGCCTTGATTTTTTTTTTAATTGACAGAAGCAGCCCTTTAAGGTAAACAGTGTTTTGTGTTTACCTCTTTCGGCGCACCCGGTGCTTTCAGTTGAGACCTTCGAAGACACAGATACATGCTCGTAACAGCGAGCGTCTGAGTCATTCCCGGAATTACAGCCCATGCTTACATCAGCATCAATCATGGCTCCCTTTAGTTTCCAACCACAGTTGTGTCCTGTTATTTCACTTGCACATCATTACCGTGCTGCCTCTTTTTAACCACTTTGTGCCTTAACTGGTCCTCATGTATTGCAAATCTTTTAATGGCCGCTCACTGGGCCCGTCCTGTGAAAGATAAAAGCAATAACACATTAACTGATTGCTAAGATGAACGCAAATCACTTCTACCCACCAAGATCAGGCTAAGTATAATCGGTTTATTGATTATGTTTGTGATTGGCCATGACACTCACAGTCCACATTTTGTGTTCACGTATTAGCTCTATGTTATTGTTCATTAAATGTTTTAGAGGATACATGACTGAGAACACTGTAACTTGATTTCTAAACCATATTTCCATTTTGGAAAATGGACAGCTGTTAATGTGTCATTGTCCAAATATTTATAGACCGCACTATAAATGACATTTCTAAGCAAATGTTAGTGTTTCATAATCCACTACAGGAGTAGAAAACTCTGTTTTATTCAGTAGGTTGCTGTGTTTCTCACTGAGCCTGACATCTGAAGCGCTTTTGGATTACATTTGTCGAACCTTCTTTCTCTTCAAGTCCAAACTCAACTTGCAGTATTCCCATTTACATTTCATGCTCCTTATGATATATTAAATAGTGCTGATGTAATAGAGTATCTAGTCTTTCACAGATAGCCTTATCTTCCAGATGATGGTGCTCTCTCTGTCCATTTTTCTGTGCTCGTGTGTGAAAAGAAAGCAATCTTACCTTTTTTTAAAAGAGAATGTTCAGTGCAATATAAAAGCAAATATATACAGATGGGATGAAACGGAAAGTTTGGAGAGATGGAGATTTATCTGTTGTGTTTTCAGATTTTTTCAGACGGTTTTGAACAGAATGTTTTTGTTGTGATCATCTTATAAAATAGTGCAATGTGTAAACAGCACACAAGCCTTGAGTTTTCTGCTTGTTTGGCATTGAGTACAACATCGTTTCTTGTGTCCTGCGTACTCTGTTTATCTCCGAAGGCCAGTTTCTTTATGAGTAAGTTTTCCAATATGTCTCTACATATGTGGCTATACATACACAGGTGGTCTAGATACGCCACGGCGCAGACAACACATTGTTTTCTTATGTCAACAGTACATTTTGAGCGCCGAGTGAGATGGGGACTAGACGAGGCTTGGGGAAAATATGCTGCTGATTTGAAGGTTCTCTAACTTCTGCTTTGCTCTGTTCTGTAGCTGCCATCACTCATTAAACAGTTTCACTCGGCGCGCCTCCTCCGCACTGCCTCTGTTTCTTTCTCTGAATGTTTGCTTACGCGTGGCATGAGCATTGTGGAGCAACGTCTGTGCTTTCCTGGCAAATGTATAGCAGGAAGTAATCAAAATTTACTGCAATGTAATCTAAAATATTAGGACCATCAGCTGCAATTGTCATGGGTTCACTTAGCGAGCTAATGCAGAAGTAGGGAAATTATGACCCTTTAGTACTGCAACAAGTCTATTGCTGGGATCATCCTCAAGAGACGGGTTATAATTAGAGAGCTCTTATTTCTAATTTTCTCCAGCATTGTAAGCATTTACAAGCAGCTTTATTTATCATATTTTGGTCATGCAGCTAAACTAAACAACCCCCCCCCCCATTTCATGGTGAAGACTGCCTGGCAGGGGACATACAGTAATACCTTCCCATTCCTGAGAGGCTTGAGCAAGAGCTTCATTATCGGTAACTTACTGTAACTAGTATAGAATTACGCAGTGATTCGTGGATGCTCTCTTCTGTTATTACCGCACATAGAAGCAGAGAGTGGTAAAAAATGAAAGGGCTGAAGTCCCAAGTAATGCGCTGCTTTTTTCCAGCCGCCTTTATTTGAAACTCGTCTCTGTGTGTGTGTGTTCAGTTTGCTTCTTTCCTGTAGCATGCCTTTCTTTAAGCCCTCCCACTCAGTGCTGACAGAAGGTGAAGTTGAGAGGTGAGAGAATAAAAGAAGAATCAATAACTTCCCTTTTTTTTTAAAATTAATTAATTAAGATTCCTTGTTTCTTATCCAAATCCATAATTTGGTGTCATTCACAACTCATTCATTTCTCTCAAACACTCTGAGCTCACAGCGGACACGTAATTATCCCCGTTAAAGCCAATAAGACCAAATGAGGCTTTTGCAGTGGGTGTACTAGACTATGATTATCCTATATTTCACACATCTTAAAATGGTTCTATCCAGTAAGACAGGGATTGAAAATAGACCTTTTATTGAACAAAAAAATGAGTCAGGCAGATGGATAACAATGAAAGTAGAGGACATAACCTCCATCAAAACCACCAGTGAGTCCCAAGATATAGAGCATAAAGAATGATACTATTAAATAGGAGCGCTGATGTCACACAAGAGATGCATGGCCTATACACTCACACACAACAACAGTTGAGCCGAGTCCTTCACTTCAGTCCGTTTCTATGTAAAGACGCTGCATTAGCTACCGTGCAGTGTTTCAGCACGTTTATTTTGGATTTGACCTTCTAAAAACTAATGATCCCGGGAAAAGATATGTTTTATGTTGATTTCGATCTTTTCCCTCTGACAGAGTAGCTCAACTGAAATTTCATTAGATACTAATAGAAAGGTACCGGGTTGAAAAGAGCGCTGTGCTGCGCTTGAGACAAAAGGGAAGAGATGTCTGAGACGGTCAAGTACAGTCGGCCTAAAACCTTCTCCCTGGCACTTATTGATTTTACAGTCTTACCTAATGCTCAAGTTTGAGTTTTTTTTTTATTATTTGCTTGATTGAACCAAAAATGAGCTGCGATCTAGATCAAATTTCTACCAGGGGTTTAAAAAAGACACTCTAGAAGAAAGCAAAAGTAAAATTGAGGTTTCTGTAATGAGCTTTTACTTCGTTTTGGAAGTCGAGAAGAAGTTCAGCCCTGAAAAACTGCTGAAGCCACGGGTTTGAGATAAATTAATAATAAAAAAACAACTTTTTTTTAATCAGTGTTTGATTCGACCTTGCTTGTTGGAACATTCAGCTGATTTTACAGTGGTAGCGGTGGAAGACCTTCCTTCGGCCTGGCGCCGGTCTGAATGCTGCTCATGCCCCAGGGTTTGGATTGATGTTGCATCTCTGGGTATCTAAGACAGATCGAAACCGTGATCATCATGTGTCAAATTCATATATACTGCTACTCCCTTCGCGAGAGCAAGCTGCACAGCTACTGGCTTTAATTGGCTGGACCCTGCTGCTCAGATGCATTTTAAATAAAAGCTGCCGACAACTGCTGACTTTGCGGTCGAATCCAAGGGTCCAGCTCTCGTGCGATCCTTGGGATTTACTTTTTAAAAATAATGTTGTGACACTCTCCATGTAGTTCAGTAAACTACAGACTCAACTCAGTAATAACTAGAAGAGCAGTCTGAGACCTCCGCCCAGGTAGTTTGTTTATACAGTGATGAGTGAAGTGATTGTTTTGTTCTATGTCTTCATTTATTTCAATTACGATGTGCAGCAAATTCAGTTCATTCTGTCACGTTTACACAAATTATTTTTCACTTTTCTTAACATTGTGAGATAGATTATATCTGTCACATCGGGCCACTAGTAGTTATCCTGCTGACATGCAAACAAACAGACAAATAGCACTACATAACCTCACTGGCAGAGATAATAACAATAATAGTTTCTCTAATAATAGTTTTTCCTTTCCATGGAAGAGGTCAGAGTGCGGGGTCACACCACATCACAAAGAATGCCGACTATTTTGTGAAGACCTGTGGACCGCAGTGGACAAAGACTTCATCGGCTCCACAATAACATGCAGACACACACACACGAATAAACTCACACACTCTCATTCTTCTACAAAGAGATTATCCTGATTGGTCCGTACTCTAAGCTGTTGTGCGCCGCCAGTATGAAATGTAATTTTCTCTCGAGCCACACGCTGTAACAGAGACGGCCGACGAAAGGCACGGCGCGGAGAGTAAGCCGTGAATTTTGCCGTAATGAAAGAAAAACAACGCATCATCGAGAGTTCGGTACCGGTTTTGAAGAACCGAGGCGCTGCGGGGTGCAGCGCATCACCGCAAGGAGAAAAGGTGGATGCAGTTCGGGCGAAGGAGTCATAGGGTTGGTGATTCAGCACCCGGCTCCTCGTGTCCACACATGCGGGAGAGAAGAAGGCGAGAAGGGACGTTCTCACCTTCACTGGACAGTATGACAGTGAAGAGGTAGACAGATATGACATCCAACGTGGAATTGGACCAGCCATCAGGCGGCATGTGCTGCAGCCATTTAGCTACTGTGCTGAACAGTCATCCGTGATGAAGTTTAGTGTACGGTCACAATGCACATACAGTACCTGTAGTCTGCTAGAATGACTGAGCTGAAATGATTTGCAGCAGTCCTCTACCATATAGCCTCGAGCTTAACATGCAGGAGTTGGACTCAGACTTGTTCAAAGGTTTCATTTAGAGTTTTTTTTCTCTCTCTTACCCACGTTAGTGTGTGATTTCATACTGAGGTGTGAGTTTTGACAAACACTTCAGAGTGCACATACAGTGCAGACGGTGATGGAGGACTGTTTTCCTGCTTTTGCTGTGTACTGGATAGGGGGTGTGAATCTTTTTAATACACACAGGAAACTGCTAGACAGCTGAAAAATAGTGTTTGGAGTCAAAGAAGTATGTACTCGTACCTCAGTACCATATCACAGTGTTGAAGTCTTGATGCCAGAGCAGACTGTTCCTGGAAGAAAGAGAGCATCCCTCCAAGTGAAACTTCTGGTTAAAGAACATTTTTAAAAAATCTATATCTTTATTGCTTAGGAGGTGAGAGTTGTGAGTTTAGAGAGAAGAGACAGAAATCTGAGGACAGAGGAAGTGAGAGCGAATAAAACAGACGAGACAGGTTGATGGGTACATTCCACCTACATCACGGTTGATAGTATTTGGAGGATGAGGTCCGTTTAGTTTATTCTATTTCCTTCATTACTCCTTCTTTATTAAGCCCGAAACACTGAGCAGTCAGTTATCGTGCAACACATGAGATTTTCTATAATGAGTAATTTTATGCTTGTGTCTTCCAGTCAAAGCCCTGTCAATTTAGTTTCACCAAGCACAGAATTGCCTTGAAAAATAAAGCTTTGAACTATTGATTCATTCCTTTGCTTTTGGGTGTGCTTTGAATTATTAGGTAGACGGCAGCGCGGCAGCCTGTCTAACTGCATATTTGGAGTCTGTTATGAAGTGTTTTTGTTGCGTTTTCAAAGTGTTCTGTATTATCATTCATAATTGAGTGAAGTTTTTTTTTTTTCCAGAAGCCTCTTATTATCTCCGTCTTTATGTATGGAATAATTTGATACCGTTCACATGATTCTCCCCGACAGCAGCGGGAAAAAGAAACATATATATATTGATTCAGAAATTGTTCTTAATTAATAAATGTTAATAAATACATAATACAGGACATGAATATACAAATCATAATGAAATCAAAAACCACCATCCATAATAGCTGTAAGTGTACAGGAGGGCATTCTTGTCTATATAATATAAAGATTATTATGGTTCCATTACATTACATTGTGAAAGTGTTCCTGCTGTTAATGATCATGAATAAAAATACTATTAAACATTCGGGAGATAAATATTAAGGTTTTTTATATCTCATAATATACACTGGTGCATAACAGCGAAACGCTGATGTGGCGCTGTTGGAAGACAGCAGGATGCTGATTTATGTCAAAACAGGATTTAACATGGGTATGCGAGCATCCATTTCTGGCTAATTGGAGGAGTTGAAATTAGGTTCATGGACATACAACCAATTTTAAAATGATGTGTCACATTAAATCGTGCCTTTTGCAGGCAGAGCATGCGTCTGTATATTTGCGCAGTGTGTGTTTTGTTTCAAAATCCATGCAGAGTTCCATGTATCGAGCCCCCGACGTGTAGATATTTCTCTCCCAGCAGTTGGTCCTACGGAGCAGCAACACTTTTGCCCAGAAGCAAAATGACATAATGACACTAATGCACATATAATGTGTCTGTAATGGTATCTAATGCCTTGCAATGAAGTGAGCGTTACCTGTGATTTTCCGGGTTCCTAGGATATTCTCAACAACCTGGACCCTCCGGGAAGTGGAGAGCTGGACGACGATGACCTCATGCTGGATGTGGACCTCCCTGAGGATGGCTTGCATGGTCAGCAGATGCACACGCACCCACACACACACACACACACACACACACACACACACACACACACACACTGTAATGTAATTGCAGTTATCCTACACATTTAAATTTTTGAGGTTATACTATGGCCATAACAAACGCTTCAGTTTCATTGGCTGGAGGTTGTCCATTATTTTCATATAAGTGGACACCTCCAGCGAAACTGTTCATAATTGCAAATTAATGCATTACCCAGGTCTGCACACACTATTTATAGCAATATCCTTTTATGGCATATAATGTCTTGAATAAATTGAATCCTGCCTTGCCTCGGGTGACGATTTGCATCTGCAGCATCCATTAAAATCTTTTAATGGACACCTTGTTGTCTATTATGTGCTGTTGCTCTATTAATATTTGGTAGCTGAATAGTTAATGAATTATAACTCCAGCACTGCTACACAACTGGCCCTGACCGCCAGCTTCAGTCAGCTGCCTGGCTCTGTTTATACAAACAGCTGCACACACCTTCGCGGTACCAAGAGAACCTCTGTTCTGTTGATTCTGTCTGACAAAAGCAGCGCGGCGTTAGCATGATTAGTTTAATAGCTTACTGTCCCACCCATTATTATCTTGAAGTCTTTTCTCCGTAGCCCATTTTCACTTTGTTAGTGTAATCAATTGTAATTGTAATCAATGGCGTCTTTGGAGGTGTTAAAGGTAATCAGGTCACATTATTACCACATAATAATGGTGTTGACAACGTTATTATGCATTCATCACGCAGTGTGTATTACCTGCGTGAGGGGAGGGGAGGGGAGGGGAGGGAGAGGGGGGGAGACAAGTTGGGGGAGCTGGCCTCACCTGTCATGAAATATAATGAATCCCAGGAAGTGAATTTCCCCTCGTCAGTCACGACGCCGACTGTGTCAAAGCGCCGTTAATGTGTTTGATGCACTAGTTCACTTTGGAGGGACTCTGACACTGACAGGTTTCGGCATGCGCAAACACCCCCCCCCCACACACAAAATACGATGCACGACATACGTACGCACATGCAGGCGTATGGACGAGCAGCAGTCACACACATATACACACAGTTACCCAGTAAAACGGTCTAACGGATTAGCCCTGCAGTAAATCCTACCTTTATGAAGCCTATTATGTTCAGCCTGTTGTCGAGGCTGTTTTTAAAGAGGTGTTGATTCAGTGTGCGGTCATTTTGGAGGCCGTAGATTACGGCGCTGTTGAACTTTATTTTGTTCTAATGGGCGGCATTTAAAATATAGAATAAATTCAGGTGCAACGTTTAGTCTACCCTTGTTAAACTAGAGCCTCCAAAATGGCCATAAAGTTGAATAAACACCCCCTAAACAAAAACTCTTATTATTATTATGGCAGAATTTATTGCAGGCCTGTTACCTTAGACTGCATTAGCTTTAGCTAAGTGTACCTAATTAACTTTCTTCTGGGTGTGCACCACTGAAACAACTTCAGACCCCTGATGTCAGACTTTAGTCCGTAAACAGTGATCGCCTTGTTTTTGAGAGACAGGAGAACGAGAGAGAGAAAGAGAGAGAGAGAGAGAGAGAGGAATGTTCACTCTGGTGGAATGTGAATTGGAGTGTCGTCCCTTCCTACTCCTTTTCAGGAAGCGGCCATATTTATAGCACACTATGTCACGGCCAGAGCCAGTGTCAGGAGAAGCAGAGTGAAAGCAACACAGGCCGAAGTGTCCACTTAGACCCAGCCCACAGGGCAGGCCCTGAGACGTGAGACGTCCCACCCAGAGACACCCTGACTGCCACAGAGCAGGAAGAAGGAAAGGGGAGAAGAGAAGTAAAGAAAAAAAAAAAAAAAGACAGACAGGGCCTCCTACATTATTTTCCTCCAGTTGTCAGATCCCGTGACGGCACAGAGGGTCCAGAGCTTTTCTCCCTCGCCCGCCTCAGCTGGCGACTTCCAAGCTTGGACACAAACCAGTCACCTCAGCTGCTCTCCACCACAGTCATCTCTCCCCAGCTCTAGTTCCTAGGGAGTTCCCAGAAAAACAAGGCTGTCAACAAAGACAGAACCAGGCTGGGTGGGAGCCTGGGTTGACTTTCCCTCTCTCTGGCCCTTTAACTGCTCACCAGCTGACGGGACAAGTAGTCATTTCTCTCCCTTCTCCGTCTGAATATTTCTGCCTTTATGGATTTTTTTTCCTCCCGAGTTGGAATATATTCAGTTTTAGAGGACTTTTTCTGAGCTGAAAGGGAGTTACTGGGAGCGCTGAAGTTTCCAGTTCAGTTCCAGAATGAAGCAGGCTGTCTGCCCCTGTGCTATACGGTGACACTAAGGGTAAAGTATTTTAACCACCACTGCTGCATTCCTTGGATCGGGTCTTTCAATCTGCCAATATTTCTTTAGCTGTCTATTTATTTCTATCTCTCTCCCTTTTCTCTCAGTCGAGAGACTGGTGTATAGAAAGTCAAGGGTCCTTTTGATTTCCTGGGGGTTGCACTCTGTTAGTTATCAATTTTGTTGCGGTCATGGTTCATTTCACAGCTATATGCTATTGAGTGTTGCCAAATGCTGTGTCCTTTTTACCTCGTCGAAAATGAAATGGCCTGTCGCTCTCGGCGCCAGTGTGTTTGCGTTTGATGGGGGAGACAGTCGAGAGAAATGCCGCATGAGATGGATCAGATCATGATTTATATGCAGATATTCTAGAACGGAGTATCTGAAATACACATGGGCGTATTCATTACCACCAGATATGAAAAACAGTCTTACGTTTTGTGTGTGTTTGTGCGAGGCCTAGAGTGGCGGCAGTAGACAGACGCAGACGGAGAAAAATAAAGAATAATACATTTTAACCTTTGAGAAATACAGCCCATCATCACAAACACATAACAGTTCCACTTCCACAACTAACTGTAGAAACAGAAGCCAGTTTCTTGAACTTTTATTCTTTGTAGCATATAGATATATTGCAACTTGACTATATCACAAACACCGGCGCCGTGTATATAATCTTTTATCTTCTATCTGCCTGCATCCTCTCTGCTTCGAGACAGTTACTCTGGCTCACTCTACTCTGAATTCTGCCTGTCTAGAAACTGACAGGATGTCCCACATTGAGCGCTCGGAGAGGGCCGGTCGGCAGGGCCAGCGGCGTAAGCACCACCGCTGGAGTGGGCCAGATCACTTCCACAATGATAACAGGTTGGTGAGGCTCAAAAAGATTAAAAGAATGTTGCCAGGAAAGACGTCAGGAGTGTAGATCCAGCCAACGTTATCCTGTTTGCCTGAGTATGTGTCTGTGTTTTCCTCCCTGGCTGATTTGTCTGTCTCAGGTCCCATGTCTTCCAGCACTATGATGGTCTTAAGGCTTCAAGGATCTCTCCGCGGCAAATCCCATCCGAAGGCAGGCAGCATGGCTACATGGCCATGCTGGATGAGCTCACGCTGGAACACATGACTCAGGACTGCAGCTCGCTCAAGAACCAGCTGCTCAGGCTCAAAACGCTCCTACAGGTTCGACCCAAGTTTGCGAAAAGATGCTACTGAACCGAAATCCGAAAGTTTGAATGCATCAAAGCTTGCCGACACACATGCAGTATGCAATACTATAGGACAGCAGCACATACGTATGTTAGGAAGGTACGTGCACAAACGTGTTCAGTGTTTTTCAGTGGGAGAAAACTCTGTGACCCTTAGACATTTGTCATTGTTCTCATGCGTTACCCTTTGAATATGACACGCATAAAAACCATGCGGATCATGTCACCACTTCCAAGGCTGATATTTCGGTCTTATTAATGAGGCCACATACTGCGAACTGTCAGGATTCTGTGTTTGATTTCAGGTTTCTCTTGGTTTTTCTCTATTAAATATAGTTTTATATTAGTTTGCCAGAGGGTTAGTTTGAATAATCCTCATAAGCCTCCCAGTAGAACATTACATCGCCGTCCTCAGGTGTTCAGCATGAGCAACACGAAAAGTTTTTTTTTTTTCTGACAAAACTGAACTAAGCTAGTTTTAATTGTTAATGTGGTTCCACTTTAAGTATTTAAAAGCTTTTAAATGTTTAATTGCGTCGGTTTAATAAATGCTGTCATCACAACGACAGAGCAAAGACAGTAAAGTTTATAGACTCAGCATTTTTAAGGTAAAGGGAAAAGGAAGTCTTTGGTTCTCTGGGCCTCCTGCGACTTGTCTTTGTGTATATACATATATATTTGCAGTGTGATCACTTAAGAGGTCTTTCTCTGTCAGTTTTTCAGTTTTTCAATCAGACATCCATTTAATGTAAAGAAGAGGGGAAGACAGGGGAGGAGGAGAGAGGAATAAAAGATGTCAGCGACATGCGCTTAAACATGAGATGAGCGCGCAAAAACCACACTCCTATACAAAAACACACAACCCCATCTAGAAAATTGCCAAAACGCGCAGAGGCGCGGGCACTTCACGCCGCACGCTCCGTAAAATGAAATGGTCTTCAGCGCCTTGGCTCAGTTTACCCTCGACAGCATAAAGGAGGGAGGTTTGCGTTTACATTCAAACCAAATGTCTCCTCCTGATGTTCTCATTGTGCTCACTGCAATTAGTCAAACGCCTTGGCTGTATAGCCTCAAGAGGGAAAATATTTCCGTTGGCCCATTAGTAACGCCGCTCTTAATTGTGTGTTTTTGTAGTATGATGTCGAGCTCAAGGCGGTGACTGTAAAATGAGCATTTGCATCCAATGCAGCTCTGTTTACCGATTGCATCTACCTGACCTGAATGGAGAGTAGGCGGAATGTAGTGTTGTAAAGAACAGCGATTTTACACAAACTGACAAAGTAATGCGATCTTTGATTAATAAAAATTCCAAACATCTGCCGGTTTCAACTCGTCAAATGTGAGATTGTAAATTGAAAAGCCTTTTGTGACACTAAAAACTGTGATTTCAAGACGCACGCAGTTATGAGCCACAGGAAAAAAATACCAGCACTTTGCACTGAATTTGAATCTTTTATACTCAGGATGAAATCTGGACCTGCTTTAGTAAAGTCCTGCACTTACTTAAGCAAGCTCTAAAGTGAAATATTATACTCTATGAAATGGATGTATTAAATGTTCAACTATACTCAACAACTCTGCCCCAGGTGTCTAACACCGGTGGCTGACAGTTCAGGGTCGGCAGAGTATATGCGCTAAGGAGTAAACTTATTCCGCCCTAGTGAAATTTTGCTCTTGAGGCATGCCTAAGGCAATTGTCATTGATCCAGCTCACTGTGTGCTCTGTGTCTGTGCCCGCTCCCGTGCGCGTGTTTGTTTGTTTCCAGATTGAGGATACTGACTCTTCAGCAGATGCTCCTGAGGAGATTGAAGACAATACCACCGCATCGCAGGTGAGAAACTTTACCTTAGGTTTGCAGCAGTGATTGATTGGCTATGCTATATATATTTTTTATTTTTCTCCATTTTTCCAACTCGGACAGTCCGCTACAACCCACAGTGCGCTGTGTGTCTGCGTGTGTGTCTGTGTGTGTGTCTTCTCAGCTGCACGAGCTGATTAAGGAAGTGCAGGTGCTCAGAGAGGAGCTGAGGAGTCGAGACAAGACCATTGCTCAGCTCACATTGCAGTGTCAACAGCTACAACAACATCAACGGGAACAAATGGTGAGTTGGTGTCAACAGGACTGCTACAAGTGAAAAGGGTACTGTGTGTTTATATAAGGGGAAATATAGTTGCAATAACCATTCAGTTGCAGGACTACATTGTCCATCTGCCTTACGTTTGGGACTCCCTGACAGTGATTAGGAACAAAACAGAGTTTAGGGCATTTAGAAAAAGAAAAAAGAAACTACTATAGACGCTGGATTGTTAAATAGGTCTGACGATGCCTGGTGAAGATCTCTGCTAGAGAACATTTGTGTTCCTATCTTTTGTCTGACTCCGACAGAAATGACACCAGTTGATCTTTTTATTTAGCTACAGCACATTAGAGTTATTTCTGTTGTTGATGTCTGCTATTTGGTGTTTTAAAGCTATTAGGTATAGCATTTTAATAACGAGCCGCTGGTGAAATTAGACACAGACAAGATCATCGCCGAGAGGTTTGGCAGCTAGAGCAAATCATACATTCACATGAAGAGCAAAACAGGGAGGCTCGCTCTTTTGGGGTGGACAGACATGCAATTATTGCTGAAAAAGAACAATAGCGAAGTTAAAAAATGGAGAAACAGGATGATTAGACATGAAGTGCAAATATAAAGAACGTCGATCAGACAATTATCTGGAAAGTACATAGATTCGTGTTAGCTTGGAAGGGTTTATTTTCGTCATAAGGAGCTCCAGTGTTGGGAAAACAGCAGCATCCTCTTCATGAGAAACATCCCACGTAAAGTATCTACAAATAGGTCTCAGAAAGTCAATAAATGTGTTGGTGCTCATCACTGACTGAAAGCGAATGATCAAGGCTCATTTACCGTGAATGTCAGCGCAACACGCAGAATACAAACACGGGCTCATCTTCACTTTAAGCGTTGCAGGATCTGGGCATGTGTTCCTCGAGCGCGTACAAACAGGGCTGGGATAGTTCCAGTGCTCTCGTTTGCCGACGGCTTTCATGTAGCTTTCACATGCTGCGAGCACGCGGCTCGTCTTCTGGCGCAGCGCTCTCGCTCTCTCCTCAGATCAGAGCATGTCTGGGCACAACTACTGCCGTCTCATCTTTTGTTTACGCCAATTCCGCGTTTATCTGATCTCGCGAAGAGAGAGCACGAAAAGGAGGAATAAAGTGAACAAAGAGAAGGGAGAATTATTTTTCATAGAGGTATTCAGCCCGTGCTTTGTAGCCTATCGAAGACGGGAGAGCGCGCTGAAGGTATACGTGCATGTTCTGATCAAGCAGGGTCAGTGAAGACTTATTGAAGTACCCTTCATCGTGGGTGGGAGTTCGGCTTCTGCTCATTGTGCTGCTAGACTCCTACATGCACTCCAGCGCGTATACTCAGACGGTGACGACTGCCTACCAATAACCTCCATTCTGTTCCCTTTTAGCTGGCTCCATCCAAACTCTAACATTCATTAGTGTCTTGACCGGGCTCCCTTGTTAGCCAAACAGCCATCTGCCTGCTGACATTAGTCAAATCCGCGGCCGCACGGAGAAATACCAAAATGTCGAGCCTGTTTGCCAGCCTTCCCGCCGCATGCTATCCCCTCCAATTAGAATTAGCACACCACCCACAGCAGGTTCCTCAGCCCAGCGCAATATTGTTCCACCTCTAGCCTCGACGAGCAAAGAGAGCAAGAGAAAGCTCAGACATATTTTCAGATGTGCGCCTGACATTAATGAGCGTCGAGGATGAAAGAGTTGCATGTCGTGGGAAGCATGAAAAATAATAAGAGGGAAACAGAGATGTTTACTCCGTTGAACTCTGTGTTGAAGCGATACGTAAGCACCTGAAGTTAGTAAGGTTAGAGGAATGCTGAAGAGGATGTTTGTTCCGCAGGACGATGAAGCCAACCCACGGCTGAAGAAGTCCACTTGGACGGGTGCTGGATTAAACAAACATATATTATGAAACAGATAAATCTGCAAAATCACAAAGCTCCTGTAGAGATCTTTTTTTTTTTTAGCAAGAGATATTTCGAGCACAAGGCTCTTTCTCAGACTTCTCAACACACGAGGCTTGGATCAGTTTCACGTGATGACGAATCTTGAATTTTTGGTCGCGGGCGCGTGTTTCAACAACAATTAGAACAGTACGGGTTCTCAGAGTGAAGGCCGCCAGTCATGCGGCTCGTATAATATCCAGAATTTAGAGAGTCGAAGGCTGCCGGACCTGCTGTTTGCCCTTGAAACTGGTCAAGCGATGATACTGCGGCCGGTAAAGAGTCAGGTAAACAGAGGGAGGTGAAGTGTTTCAGAAAGACTGCTGAGAGACAGGAGGATGGAGGGGGGGGGGAGGCACTTGACTGAATTGAACATAATGGTGCAATGAGAAAACAATAGAGGAGCTGTGTCTGGCAGGGAGAAAGTCTATAGCGGTATACATTGTGTGTGTGTGTGCGTGCGTGTTTGTGCTGAGGGAGAGGAAATGAAATAATGGGAGAGAGAAAAGTGGAGCTCTCAAAGATGGAAAACTGATTTCTCAGTCTTACTTGACAGAATGCGGTGTTGGATGGTGCTTCCACCGCTGCTGAGGCAGACTGCTCATGATTATGCGCTCTTCTTGTTTGAGCTGCATTGAAGTTTTTCACCAAGGCTGGCGAAAACGAGCGAGTTTTTTTTAGTCATACTCCGCCACAGTCTTTGCAGCCAAGCACAAGTTGCTCTTGCTACTAATTCCAGTATAAGAGACGTGGTGTTAAATACTTTGCTTACAAAAAAATGATTAAATACACACCATTAGTTGCTCTGACGTCCTATTTAAACATTGGATTCGGTTTATTGTTGGAGTTAAAACACGCACATAACTCATATCAGGTAGTCAGTCAGTGAGCGGTTTGCCGGCGAGGTTTTTAATGGATGAAGAAGGAAGTAATATTTTGGGGAACAGTAAATGTCAGCGACTTTAATTTACTGCTCGTTCTTTGAATGACCATGTAAGGGTAAATTAATTTACAACCTGGACTGGATGTTCCCTGATCTGACTACAGTGACGGTCAGTTCTCATCAAAAGTGCAGGATGATGAGTAATAATGAGAAATACAGGCTGGGATTTCATCGCTTTAGCAAAGAAATATTCATTGATTTTGTTTGTCAGTTGTAGTTTTTGCCCGATACTTTAAATGTGTGAGTGTTTTCCTGCTAGATTTTGTCTTTACACACGTGTGTACTTGGAATAACCAGTTTGTAGTATCTAAGTATCTAAGAAAGTATCTGTTGAAGTATTCAGGAGTAGTTTTTTAAATTTATTTTCAAGACATTTCTAATTAAAGAGTTGCACTGAGTTGGGTTCAGTTTCATTGTCGGTGTTGAAAGGAGTTGTCGGTACTTTTGTGTTTAGCCTTATAATGTTTTTCTTTGCCTTGTCCTTACGCTTCTCCACACCCTACAGAGTGACAAGCTTTTAACCGGCGTGAATGAGGAAGTAAGAAAATGTGGCCCGAGTTAAAAAGAAGATAAATAATACAACGCTCGGCCTTTGTCTAATGAGTTTTCCCTTCATCGATTCTTCTCTCCTCAGCCTGCTCAAGGCCGGCAGTTCAGGTGTCAGTGCCACCACCAGAGGGCTCCCTCTTCACTACGTCCGAGCGACAGACAGACGGACAAACGGATGCAGCATCAATATGACAAGGCCACCCAGACGTACTGGAGACCATCGAGCCATGCTGTGAGTCCAAGCACTCAGAGCACACGTAACGGCTCCCGACAAGTGCTGTCTCTCTCTCTGAACCTTTGCATAAAAATGTGTCTGTTCGACCTTATTTGAACAATTATCAGGGTGTTATTATATATCTGTACTTGTCTTGTGCAGTGGTGCGTATCTCAGTGCAACAGTCACGTCGCTGATGACCAAGTGCATGTGTGCAGTATGTTCCCGAATCACTCCGCTTAATTCAGCCCGCCGGTTTCTCCATTTACCTGCTGCCTCTGTCTGGAAAACCTTGTCTGAATTGTCGGAAGACTACACCATGTCCTCTCTATGGAAAACAGTCTATTAGCTTGTCAGCCGGCATGTCACTCCGTCTCACACACTTTAATACCGACAACTCAAGGTATATAGGAGCCGGTGTTAATGTCTGAGTGATGGGGGAAGAGAAGATGTGCCATAGGAGATTGGGGCGGGAAAGGGAGGCTTCACGGGAGGAAGGAAGAAGCAGGGGAGGCGCAGCAAGGGAGCGGTGCAAGACGGGTGGATACGTGTTCGATGTGTTCAGTATCATGCCATAATAGCTTGCTGTGTGGCAGCCAGGTATTGATTCAGTAGCAGGAGCGCCACGGGCAGGGTGCCTAGTAAACACTCCCCTAATTGACCCACTCCCGGCTAAAAGGTAACACTAACACAAAGAAGCAGACATCAGCAACGTAAGGAGCTCACGCAGGTGAAAGTATAGCACCGAAGAGATCAGCCGTGTTATCTGTGTCATGGTCATGATGAATGATAGAAACGAGGCTCGGCTTATAGCGGCGTTGTTAATAGTGGGTAAAAAGGTTTTGGACAAACATATTTTTTCTCAACGCGGTACACATGCCACCGAGGGAAAGGACAAAACAAGCCAGCTCACTAACAGTAGGTGCATTAGGTGCCTGCTTACCACAAGAGCATATGGTTTAACAGTTGCTATGGCAACAGTCAAAGCAGGGGTAGCTGTGCTCGATGGGAATTATCTCCATGGTGGGAACATCTACCTGTGACCTGTAGTACCTTGTGTATAAAAACACACTGAAACTCGTACGCCATCCTCCATTTCTCTTCCTTTAATCTACGTTACTGTGTCATCAACAGCGTGGTGACTGTTTCCCAGCCTTTGTTTTGCGGCGCCGTGGGCACAAACACATTATGTTAGTGACATTTTACTTTTCAGACAATTTCTTTAAAAGGTAAGCTGTGATTTTTTTTTTTTGCCTGTGTGCGCGTGTGTTTTTTTTTTTGACAGTGTAACAAGAAAAGAGGGCGCGGGCTCAACAAATGGATGCTTCTCTCTCTCCTCTTTTCTTTCTTTCAGACGGCATCGAAGCTCTTAGGGTCACACTGACAGCTTTAGCGCGTTCGGCGAGCTCGGGTTCGCGGTGTTCCTTCGCTTTCACCTGTTTTGTTTTTTTTGTCGCGCTTTCAGCGTGGACTCTTTTTTTCCGGCGCCGTCTGTCTCTCCGGCGTGACGGCTTTTTGCACAAATATTAGTTTCTTCACGGTCACTTGCACATTCATTAAGTCTGACACTTTTACTTCACTTTTCAATAGTTCTCGTCCAACACGCGCACACAGACACGCACAGATTCATAATCTGGTGTCATCGTTATTGTATTTTTTTTCTCTCTCTTCCTCTCAAACAGCCTTTTCTGTTGATTTTCTTCTCTGACATTTAAAGTGCCGCTGCATCAAAGCTCTGGAGTAGCTCTTGCCCTCTGATAGTATTTTTGAGTGCTAAGCTGAAAGGATCAGCCAAGAATAATTTTGATGTCAAAGGCCAGTGGCTATAATCTTTTTATAGCGTTGATGCTGATGTATTTTGCCTTATCAGTTGCCCAAAGGGTGAAATGCACGCCCCGATACTGGGAGGCCTACTGTTGAACCCCTAGCTAAGTCCTGCCAACAACTTGAACATGAACTTCAGGGAAATCTCGCTGTGCTTTAAACTCAAGATTAAGAGCAAGCCTGTGACCTATGACCCTTGCACATGACTATGTGAGGACATGAGTTTTTTTCAGCGTGCGGTTTATTATTCATGCAGCATCTTCAAGCGGTTGATATATTCTCCACAAGCGAGCCATTTATTGCTCTGCAGGCTGCTTGAATCAATTCCTCTGTTTGTGGAGACCAGGGATGTACTCATCTCCTAACTTCACAGTCAGTAGGAAGGCTTTGGCAACATATCCTAACCAACTGCTTTGGGCACCAGCTCTTGCAGCTTCCCATTTTAATCTCCTTACAATCCAATTTTGAGTCCAAAAGCATGCTCATGAAAAATAAAAGTCTCACAATATGGTGCGGGAGTTTCTGTTCTGTCGACGTACAAGTCGCAGGCAGATATTGGACGCATTCGGTGCAGCGAGACGCACATTACGAGCGACTCAAATGTCACTTGTAGGCAAATATTCTTCGCGGATATCTCCCCAGATGATCACAGCAGCGCGCAAATGTTTTCTGCGCCTCCTGCGCCTTTCGCCACACAAATAAAACACGGGGATTTTAGTCATTTCAAAAATAGCACAATAAACAACCGCGCGGCCTTGTGCGCGCACGTGTGCACGTGACATGTTTGCGAGAGAGACCCCGATTGCCTGCATATGTTCGTGTGGGATGTGCCACATGTATCTCTTGTGCTCAAGTGCGGGGCACACTCTGTGTGGCTGAACAATGAGTTCAGCAGACTGAGGGCCGGGGAGCCGACCTTGTTAATAACCCAGATAAACAAACACGCAGATGAGCAGCAGCGGCGAAACAATGGCAACACAACAGGCAGTGTTTCATCAGTGGCAGACAGAGAAGATAATTACAGCTACCCTCCTACTCCCTCTTTGCCTTTTAAACATCCTCTTCTTCATCTCTCCTTCTCTCCTCACACCTCCCTTCATGTCTTCACATCCTCCTCCTTTCTCACTCTGTTATTTTCTTTCTTTTTTTCTTGCCGGCTTCAGTGATTTCTTCCTCTCCCTCTATTTTTGGGGAAGGGCAGCGGGGAAGGGAGAGACCGAGCACGGTTAGCGCTCAGTGTCGAGCTGTAGGCTGAAAGAAACAAGTTCCCCCCCCCCCCCCCTCTCAGATGCTGACATTATCTCTCCACCCACATCCCCTCTGTCTGCCCCCGTTGCATCACAGAGAGACACACCAGCGCAGAGGCACGCGCGCGCGTGCTTGACTCGCACACGCACGCTCATTAATACACAATGCACAGCCGAGTCTTTGACAGGTGAGGATTTAATTGCCAAAGTCAGTAAAATGAGACACAGAGGCTCGACCTGAGGTATTAGCTGAAGCCAACCATGAGAATATTTGTGTGGTGGATTAGAGGATTCAAGCTGAGGCATTTTGGGGGCACGGCATCACGGCTTCTTCTGAGTGCGGTTGTTTTCTCTCGGCACGGGTCTAGAACAACTTTTGCTCGACTTTTAATTTCGTGTCCTCCAAGTTTCACCGTCTGTTTCTGGGACTGATAAAGTCGCTTCACAATAGAAGGGGCTCCAGTGAACTTACCGCAATCCTGATGGGTTTTTTTTCTTTCTGTTGAGGAGAATGATATTTTAATCACACAATGTCAGTCATGCCCGTTTTTTTTTTTTCCATAGCATGAAGCAAGCCCTCAACAAGCATCTCCTTTTATGCACAAACCTGAAAATGACACAGAAAGTCGTCCGTTCTTGCCAAATTCCACATGCGCTGCAGTTCCTGTCACTGCTAACTCCGCTTGTGTTCCTCCTCCACCCGTGAGCCTTACTAGGAGGCTCTAATGGGTGGATGGTTTAGGGTATCGCCCCCGCTGTCCATGCACGACCAACAAGACTGTGCCGTGGAGGCAGCAACAAGGAAGAGAACCCTCGCTCGCTTTCCACTTGTGTTTTTGTATTCGGGGTCTCTGCGCTGGTGGGTGCAAAGCGAAAGTTTTGATGGAATATGAAAACTTTCATATTTTTCCCCAATTTCGGTCTCTGTGCCCTTGTGAAGCTGTGTCAGCCCCTCATTGGAGAGCCTTTCCAGCGATGGAAAACTGTAAAGAAAAGAAAAAAACAAAAAGGAATTGACAGGCTAAACCGCTGCTGAGATCTAATAAAGCTGCCAGACACTGTCAGAATCATTCGAGAGCCCTCCAACACACCCTCTTGTTCTCATCGCCTAAGGTTTTACTCTGCAAATGAAGCCTCGACGGGAGACTTCTGCTGAGACCTCCCGCTGAAACAGTTGTTGGTGTTCAAGGAGGGACATGGGTGAAAGCAAATCAGGGAAACTCATTCCTCCCCCCCTCCAGCAGTTGCACTAGGAGGGCACTGAAATAGCTTAGGCCAGGCCTGCTGAGAAGTTTCCCTCTGCATTTTGTCTTCTGTCTCTCTGTGTCTTCTTCCCTCTGACAGATTTGGTACGTCTCTCTTTTATGTGAGTCCTATTTGAGCAGTAGCCCTCTCTGCTGCTGCGGAAAGGAGAAGCATTTGATAAAGTTTTAGTCTGGCTGTATGCTTAGCGCGATGGCCCTGCTGCCTCCTCACTTTGCCTCTCCGACGGGGGTCAGGGATCTTCGAATGGTTTAACCTGAAGGCTGGTTTGCTTTAAAGAAAGGGCCTTGTATTATTATTTTTTTTCAGGTGTGAGTTTGTGCACGGGCAGTTTGTCAAACCAAACATCCAGCCAACACAATAAATAATGTGACAAAGCGAGAAAGCAGAGCGCATAGACAACAAACGTGGTAAGAAAATGGGCTGAAATGTAATAATTTATATCGAACTGCCACAACGAGCCAAACTAACAGTGAGTCCGGCTGTCGCATTATGCCTCAGTTAGACGCTTCGCTTAAACACATATGGATTTGCCATTTTCTGTAACAAATTATACCTCAAGTGTTAATCTATCATCCTCGAAAATTGTCTCACTGTGCAACCCAAGACCGATAAATTAAAGAAACTCAGAACAGTATCTTTAGCATCTTTAGTGGATATCAAATTCACATCTAGTGACGCCATCGCTGCTTTAAAATACACAAATAAATAAAAAACACGTAAAAAAAATGTCAGCTTTTCAAAGAAAAGTTGGTGGTTTGTCTGAAAACCCTCCTTGTGTCGGTGCTTTGCAGTTTCAGCTAGAAACCGGGGACGGCTGATGTGTTTGACTTTATTTTTTTTATATAAAAAAGTATAACAATTATAGGTTAGGTGAAAAACATGGTGGCAGCTCAGGGAGGAACAACCTTGGGAGATAATGAGTATAATATCGTGTCAGATCATGTGAGAAAATAATCTCCTGGGTGTTAGAAACTCTCTAGACTAATTCATTTAGTAGATATAAACATTAAAGTGGCAGAAGGTGCGGATGGTATAGGTATAGGTTATGTTTATGAGTTGAACACTTCTCACTTTCATGCTGTTTTTACCTCTTAAATCACAAACTCGCGTTCGGCCAAACGTTGTCTGGAAGAGGTGTGCCATGCGCACATCCCATGTTAATGGAAGAAAGGGAAACTTGATGTTAAGGCCTTTGTTTTGTCTCATTAACATGGATTAATATGGACGGATGGTGCGTCAGTGTGTGCGTTCTGTGTGCTGTGTTAACAGTGTTCATGCCTCTGAGTGTGTCTTTTCTGTTAGTGTGTGTGTTCTGGTACGTATGTTGGCGTCATGCCTTTTGTCCTTTGTGTTTTTTCTCTGCGTAGGGTGTCCTGCCCACCCCGTTGTTGTCCCCGTGGCAGGCACAGCACCAGGGCTTGACCCGTACCAGCATGCCGCAGCGCAGACAGAGTGAGTCACTAACATCCTTTGCAACCTCTTCTCTAATACTCATCCAGGGCTCTGCTGAAAGCCTGAAAAATTGTCATTTTCTCTCGAATAAAAGCCCTTAAATGATTGAAATATCTTTGATCCGGCGAGCAGCACCCTTTTGTTGCTGCACTGTTAAATTAAAAGACTGTTTGCGCTGGTTGTCTACTTTGAGATTAATTTAAAATAGACAACAGTTTGTTTTATTAAACGCAGTCTGACTTTCTGTCCCTTAACAGTTAATCATCTGGTGTCTATTTATGGCTTCAGTTCCCCTCTCTTCAGTCAGGCTAATGCCTAACTCTGCACTCACCTGTGCTTCTAATCACTCTTCTCCATTTCTACATTAACAAAACCATAATAACCGAAATCCGTCACGCTTTCATTGACTTGATTTGGTGTTTTTCTTTGATGTCATGGTTCGGGTGGTATCTTTGGGGAACAGAAATTCTCTGAATCAAATTGTCAAATGGTCGGGTGGGCTGATGGGTGAGTCACAGCTTAACCCAGTGTCCTCGTACACCAGACAGTAACATGGGATAACCCGCTTGACTTTAAATGGCGACTCCCACCCTTTGCACGCTGAATTTTAGCATCTTCCCTCTAGATTAGGAGGTTTCTAGTCCCAAGGTGTGGAACACAGCGCTATAAAATTAGCTGCGTTCTAGCAGCCATCCAATGAAATAAATGAAATCGTAGCAACATTGTTTATTTATTATATATATATATATATATTATATATATTGTTTTCTTCCTATATCTACCATCATTTGCAGTTGTAACACCTGTTAACATGATATGTAATACGTCTCTGACAGAGGATGTAGCTTCTGTTCATGAACAAATAGCAAACACGCGACCGCAACTTTTGCTTGCACAAAAAAAAGATCCGCAGCATTTTTTTTTTCTGTTGACTTAAACAGTTTGACTTCACCAAGAAAGACGTGACTGCAGAGACAGTGACAGCGCAGTCACAACAGCCTCCCTCATCACAGTGAGACCCACAACAGAGCTTTTGTCTTACGCTGTGCTGCTGTGGTAGAAAATAAGGGAGGTGGGTAAAGAGAATGACGACAGGTAAATAGAAGTGCGTGAGAGTGAAGAGCAAAGATAAATAAATAAAGAAAGAAGGAATCAGAGAGAAGAAGCCATCCTTTGTTCCTTTAATCTATCCCGCGGGGGCTCAGCATTGTACTGCGAGGGTAGGTGAAAAACAACGTGACACAGGTGTATTATTATTATTATTATTTTTAGTATGTCTCACCTTAGTTTGATATCAGTAGCACTATGTGTTTACAGTAGATCACACGGTCTAATTAAGCAAAACACATGACGGCAACATCTGTACTGTGGGAGGAAGAACGGTAGGAGGAAAGAGGTAACGACACTATAGCATGCACGCGGCCATATTTAGATATAAGACGATCATCATTAATGATCTGATCCCCGCTGGGAGCTCTGACTCCAAACTAACCAGCACAGAGGTATTCCCTGAATAGGTGATGCAGTAATTATATTTCGCAGTAGATTGAATTGTCTGATGAGCTAACATGTGACAGTTTCTTGCAGGCATGGGCAGCGTGCTAACACTGCATTTAAAATGTCCTGACCAACAAGTGTCCACGCATCTCTCACTTCACCGCTTCTCTCTGTCTCTCGGCCCCTTTTTCCCCCTTTGTCATCTCTGCACTTTGTCAAAAAGCTGAAATTGTATCTCCCATGTTCTCTTCTGTCGTTGCCTCCCCACACGTAATGCCTATGACAAGGAGTGGAGCACCTTGTGCAGTACTTCTATGACACGGCGTGGTACAGTAACCCTTTCTTTAATATGAGGTCAACATGCTGCCCCCCTTTGACCCATCTCCTGCACGCCGAGCTGGGGGTCTGGCGTCATGTGGCATGACAGAAGCATGCCCCTCTACATCTGCGTTTTGCATGTTTTGCGTTTGATCTGCACTTCTTAACGGAGGTCACGGTGATGCCGTTTTCATATTTTTCACCTTTCTTTCATCTGTTCTTCGACAGATTTTTTCTTGAAAATAATTGTCTCTTGTTTTTGTCCTTCAGTTATTCTCAGTTTTCCATTGGTGTCTTTTTAATTTGTTCCTATCCTGTCAAATTAAGCACATAAGAACCGTTATGCATGCAGCGGTAAATCTCTGTGTGGATTTGTTTTGCTGCCTTTCATTCATTGAGCAGGTGCTTTATTATTCGATGTGTTCACCTTGAAGGATTTGGATGAAGTGAAAGGAATAACATTTTAAGAATACCCCTGTGTTATCAGACCTGAATGCATATTATGGCTGTCCTGAGCAATCGCCTTCATTCTAACTCCCCAATCAAGTGCGGCTAAACACAGCAAGCCAAGGACAAATCTACCTAATCACACATCCTCTGCTCTACTATTTCCACAGCCTAAATTCATTTTCACAACCGCCACTATTAAACGACACTACGAAATCTAGTCCAGCTTCAGAAATGGAGTGCCACCGTATTTGCCGCTCGCATCTGCTCGGCCGCCGCACTCACCTTGTCTTCTGACAGACATGGCGGGGATTATTTCCATCCTTATTCTCGCATGTTGTGTCTCTAATCACACAGCCATTTTTCACAGTGAGGGAGGCTGGAGATGAGATCGGTTATGGTGGGCCCCCAGGTGCCTCAAATTGGCTTGTTTCTTGGCTTGACTGGTGACTTTCTGCTGAAGTGATAGCTATCATTAGCGAGCTGAGATATTTACATCTTGGCAGCGCAGCTGAGAGTAGCAAATGCTCGCTGCTAATTATTAGTCCTGTTGCAGACAGCTGTAGATCCAAATGACTATTTACTGTGACTCCATACTGCAGATACTGCGTGCTGCTTTCACAGGCGGAGGCTGGATATAAATAAGAGCACTCATTCCAAACCTCACAATTAGATGTATCATATGTAACTGATATTCTCATGACAGCGTGTCAACATTTGAGTTATTTATTGAGCTGATTTACTTTGGTGACAAGTCCAATTTGCAGATCAGAACGAGGTTCTTTATCAGTGTTGAACTGCGGGAGTGAGTAGGAAGAGCTCAGACTGCACGTCAAAGCCAAAAAGGAAAAAACAAACAAACTTGATAACATGCTCATGATTTGAGTGACTAATCAGGGCTATTGTAGGACGCGAGAGAAACATTCTAGTTTTTATATAGCATTCTTTCACATCTAAAAACAGTATCTACTTGAAAAAACATGCAACAATAAAGTGACACTGAGGGTCGTAGTCAAAGGGTTTTTTTTTTTTTTTGTTGTAGGCTAGTTGAAGCATTGTGACAGGGGACCAGGAGATGGAGCTGTGGCCACGGACATTTCCTCCCACTCACAATGACTGATGGTAGAAACAGGCAGAGCAGCTTGACCCGCACAGCTATACGTACACTCACATCCTCAGAGATGATTTTATTTCCAGCTCACAGTGAGCATGTTTCTGCTAAGACTGAGTTCTTGCTGTGGATTTAGATTCTTTAGCTTTTTCTCAAAAGGGCATTTTTTTTTTGGGGGGGGGGGGGGGGGTCTTTTGATTTCTGATAGTAAAACCTGACAGTAATGCCACCAGAAAGCCTTACAGCCTCACTTTCAAGCAGGATAGCATAAAAAATAACAGAATTTTCATAGACGTTGAGGTCATAAGCTATTCAGCAAATGTACTCATATACTGTATAAGATATTCATGTATATCTCCATTGACCCCCCCCCCCCCCCCCCCCGATCTGAGCATCAGCCGTATGGACTAATAAGCAGTGCTGGCCTTGTATTCAGCTGCATATCTGTAAATGTGGTCCAAAATAGTTATTGTCAGAAAATGATGCACCATCTGAGTATATAATTCCTCTTGTAAAGGCAGAACTATACACAGTTATTTGTTATTTTTAAGTGGAGCTGTGGGAGCAGGGAGGGGACAGGACTACTGATAGAAATGCTAACTCAAGTCATAATCAGTGTGCCAGAGAGATGTTCATTCAACTCTAGAAGCCACAGTTTGTTAGGTGCAATGGATAAG
This sequence comes from Nibea coibor, assembly GCA_023373845.1. Lineage (NCBI taxonomy): Eukaryota > Metazoa > Chordata > Actinopteri > Sciaenidae > Nibea > Nibea coibor. The sequence continues at coordinate 17,199,187 of CM041723.1, forward strand.
TAGCTAACAAATACCAAATGATTCAAATATTGAACTTAATGAGCCTCACCAAAGCCATAATTGTTGCAGGGCTGTTGTAGGCTTGCATTAGCTTGTGCAGGTGTTTTACGATATTGTGTTTATACCTTGTCCGTCCCCTGGTGGAGGACAACGCCATGGTTGGTCTACATTTCATGCGGCTAGCGGCTCAGCACGTTCTTACACAGGCAGCAGGCATCGTAGCTCTCAGTTTGAATGTTTTGAAGCCCCACTGCAGCAGCGATCACAAAATGACTCAAAAGACTTCAGTGGATTCCAGGCACTCGTGTGGCAAGGTTATTCTCTTCCGCTTGTTTTTAAGTGCTGATTCAGGGCTTCCTCCGTGACTTTGCCTCTGCCATTCTCAGAATAGTTCAGCGGCTGGCTTTGGAAACAGGCTGTGATATCAAAGAGTGAAAAAAAAAAACAAGTCAAAGAGTCAAAGAAAGGCAGAATTTTCATTTTGCTTTTTTTTTTTTTTTTGCTGCATAATATTCAGAAACCTAGATTACACACAGATAAAAAATCACCAGCCATTTCTGTGCTTGCACATGATGGAACTGCTTGGCGTCTGTAAATATTCTAAAGACTACCTTCTCGATAAGAAAGCTGCCCTGAAATAACTTCTCTTATGATTTGGGACTATATAAATAAGTTTGAATTGAACATAAGTTTAACCTTGACTGATTTTCACACCATTTAAAAGAAAAATCTTATTTTTCCATTATGTTTTTCTTCTTCTCTGCAGCGTCAAATACTACAGCCTTTCAACCCCTGCCTCAGCGAGCACCTCCGCCAGGGAAGAATAGTAAAAACTCCCCCCACCGAGGGCCGCAGTGACCTCGCAAGGAGTAGACCGGAGGAAGGAACCCAAATAGATGCTGACTCTCCTCTTGAAGACCTTATGGCAGATGTGTGCGGGCCGGCAAACCCTGATGAGCTGAGTCATCTCCTCAGCACCCACCACTTGCACCGCCCAGGCTCTGAGGCAAATGCTAGAGACAGTTCAGCATCAGCAGCTCAGTCTGTAGGCGGCCAACACGGGTGGAGAGCCCCCGCTGCGACGCTGCAGAACTGTGTCACTCCCAGATCTGCTGGTTCGGCTTGCCCTCGAATGCTGCAGCCCCCTCGCCTTCACAAGCACGTGTCCCTCCCTGCGCTCAAGCCGGGGGGCACCGGCGGCGTTGTCTCCCTGAAGTCAGGGTGTTCCTTAGGGTCTCTGGCTAACCGAACCAAGCAGCTGCCCCCTCCGACTAGAGGCCTTCCCTGCTTTAACGCCAGTCCTCAGGTGCAGCCCCGAAGTTTATGTCGCACTTCGCTGCTTCAGCCCCGAAGAGTATCAGAGTCTTGCAGGGAACCACAGGGCACTAACTCCAGCCTGGATGAGCCTGACAAGGGGACATTCAAAGACCCTGGGTCTGCCAAGACCCTGATCCCTTTGAGTCGCTCATGCCTCCCGAAGCCAAAGATTCCCTGAGGAGCTTACACCCACTCATCAAAACTTCACTCTAAGTCAAAGGAACGTACACTAATCTCATTAACCCACGTGGACCATTCAGGGACTGCCAGTGTCTTTGACACTGGTGTTGCGACTGCTGTATTGTTTCCAAATTAGTATCTACAACTCCAGCCTGACTGACGTCCAGTTTAGTAGCCTTGCACATGCACATGAAAGAAAAAGCAAGTATTAGCGTTCAGAGAAGTCAGCTTTTTGTGTTCTTTTGTAATGCCCACTGGCTATTATCACATTTCATTTTTTAAAAATGTTCTTGTCCTCATGACACAAATGTGTCCCTTGTAGTATAATGGAGAGCCCAGGGGAAGATGGAGGCAAAAGGAAGTGGGAAAGAAAGAAAGAAAAAGCAAACAAACAAATGAAGCAGACGTGGAATCGGTGTCAGAGAATGGACAGCAGAAAGTGCTCGGGAGCTGTCACGCCCGGGATGAAAAGATCAGTTTGTGTAAACGTGTGCGTGTGCGTGATTGTGAGAGATGACGGACACGGAGGCGAGAGACAAAGAGCAAAGCAGCTCCACGCTGCGGTTCTAGTTCACTTCAGTACACTTACATCTTGAACCCCGCGCGGATGGTAAAAGTGGTCGCAGACTAGCTGTGTAAGTGCAGCTGAGACGGAAGTGTAGGCTTTTAAGGATAATACCATCCTGCTGGTGGACGTGGCTCATAATTAGGAGAAATCGGATGCAAGTGAGGAATCATAATGTAGCGGAAAACTTCAGCACTTATGTGTGCTGACGTGCTCATCCCTGCACAAATACTAAGAACTCCTAGGTACGCTGATAGGAGAGTGTGCAGGGTAACAGGAGGTATGTTGAGGGAGAGAAGCACATAGCAAATCTAATATCTTACAGCTTCCTGACGTGTATGTGTATAAGTGCCTGAGCTGTTGTTATCCCCCCCCCCCCAAGTCTCTCCCTCTCACCCACTTGCACATCTCTTTGGGCCATCAAAGGTATTAGCATGGTATTTTCTAGTACTGTAGGAAGCCTTTGGGGCTTTAGTGGTGTTTCTGTGGGAGTTTTAGAGAATTGTGTTTATCTCTTTTTTTTTTTTTTTTTCGCAGTCAAACGCTCCTGAAATGTCCCCAAACGGAGAGCAGCAGCGTGTTAAAAAGGCCTTCTGACAGCAACTCTGCTCTCTTCTCTGTCACGCCGCGTGACCGCTCGGTGTACGCCTCTGGCACTGTCCGGTCTACTGCGTCCAATAATGCACCCTACACGGATAGAGTGAGACAGTGAGGGGAGGAGATCAAGAAACAGCACGAGAACTCTGACAGAAACCGAAAGAGACAGGGAACTCGGAGGGAAGTCGCACATCGGCTCTCGCTTTTCCTGTAGCCACGAGCGCACCTGTACACGCGCGCGCTTTGTTTGTGCTGTTCTGGTAGCCCGCAACTGTCCGAGTGCACATTGATCCATCTGCTGTAGCCAAGGGAAGATGGCCGTCTCTAGATTACCCTGGAAATGTCTGTGAGGGTAGATCCATGCGGCTGATAAAGCATGTTTACCTGTTGGATGGTTAGACATCGACTCAAACCGGCCGTCAACAAGCTGTCAACAAAGCCAAGAAAAAAAAAAAAACTTTTTTCATGAGATTAGAAAATGAGGCAGAAAGAAAACAGAGGATTAGAAAGATGCACAAAGAGAGAGAGACAAGAAAGACTGAGAGAGGAGTAGTGACAGCAAAGAATAAGAGACGTAGATATGAAATGATGAAGGTCGGGGTGTAATCAAGACAAGCTATTCCTGGCAGACTCTTCTGCCTGTGAATGCTTGTATGTGAAATGTCACCAAGGTGTGTATAAGAGGAGAGAGGGAGGCACAATGCATAGCATGTTTGTTTGTGTGCAGAGAACAGCCCTGATCCCCTCAGCTGTGTCACTCGCTGCTTAGTAATGCCAAACAGGAAATCAATGTTGCCCGCTGTGTGTGTTTGTGTGTGTATGTGCGTCTCCAGACACCTCTGGCTGCCAGTGTTTCTCTCTTGGAAGGGTGTGTGTGTGTGTGTGTGTGAGAGAGAGAGAGATGAGAGAGAGAGAGAGAGAGAGAGAGAGAGAGAGAGAGAGAGAGAGAGAGAGAGAGAGAGAGAGAGAGAGAGAGAGAGAGAGAGAGAGAGAAAGAAAGAAAGAAAGAAAGAAAGAGAGAGAGAGAGAAAGAGAGAGAAAGAGAGAAAGAGATGTGTTTGCTTACAGGCCAAAGGCAAAGCCATGCCAGGGAAAGCAGGGCAGTGCCATCCTTCTCTCCCCGTGCTCTATTCCCCATCTCCAAATCAATGTCGCTGCTCAGTTTAGCAGTCAAGCCGATCAGTCTTGCTAGCTATGCTATAACAAAACCACAACCGGGCTGAAAACTCTCTGCAGCAACTCGGATCAATTCTAATGCAGGATGTTGATTCACTTTATTTTGCGAGCAGACTCACAAATTGTTAAGCTGCATTGCACAACAAGAAAAAGTTACCAAAGGGGCCGGGGTTTGTTCGATATTATTACTCTGAATGGCACAGGACTGCATTTCAGCACCTAGCACACATTATCTATGGAAGAAGATGTTTGCTGCAGTACAATGAAGATGCACATTACTTGACTTGTAACCAGGTAGTCCACTGATATTTAGTGCGTAAGTGCACAGAAAAAAAAAAAACGTGTAGTTGCAGTTTCAAGCTTCCAGTTTTACTTTAATGCAGCTACACTCTATATGTTTATGGAAACAATGGATTAAATGTCTACATGCATGTAGAGGAAGTTGCTCACAGTGATAAAATCCAAGATAATCATCCCTTAAGTCTTAAACTATTAATTATTATATTATCTAATTATTATATTTGAGCGTTTTAGAACCTTTCAGCTCATTGTTTCGGTTTTACAGCCCACAGCTTTACTGTTTCGGTTCAGTCACATCTGTGTAGTTTCCAGATGAACACAGCAGAGAGACAAATGAAGCGAGTGGCCGGCTGATGAGCGCGTTGGAGCTTCCCTCAGTGGATGGTCGAGAATAAAAACGGAGCTGACATATTGGATTTAATTTTGTCAGATGAACACAAGCCTGGCGCCCGATGAATGCTAATACTGCCACACATCCGCTTTATGACTGAATACACGTTCACCGTACATAAACTTTATAAGGTGAAAAATATGTCGGTGTTTGCAGCTTGTGTTCACTGCTCCCAAGTCACCAAAATCACAATCATTGGCGGTTGTTAACTTTTCACCCCTTCCTGCTCCTGATGAGGGTTTTCAAGTGAAATCCAAAGCTTGAAACTGCAAATACGCCTCGGTCTAGATTTGGAGTAACACTACGCTCACGCTTGACTTGTGTTGAAGTATATTTGTCGTCTAAGCAGCAGGCAAAGCGGACGAGGTACAGTCCACTGATGTATTTTTATGGGAGTTTCATATCCACCACTCAAGTGTTGTCACGTTCATCATAGCTGTTAGCGGGTAGCCCGAGTGTAGCTGTTCATATTATCCTCCTCTAATATGCAACGTCACTGTATTCATCGTCGTCTTCGATATCAGCTGCTTGCAGTTGTTCAGCACTGTCTCCAGTATACTGTGCAATATTGTTTGAAGCAAAAAGATGAGGGACACTATATTTTTAGTGATCTTTATGCAAATGAAAAAGAGCAAATAAAGCTTTTTTTTTTTTTTATAAAAAATTCAAATCTGAAGCACTTTAAATGATGTTAGTTGTTGCTGAATGAACATTAAACTGTGTTTAGAAGCTACATGGAATTTATTTGGTTTTGCGGTATCAGTTTGGATTTCTTTTCTTCTTTCTGTTTGCAAAATCATATTTTTGTAGGAAGCCATGTGAGACAGCAATAAAGGTTGAACCAAAAATCTGACAAGGGTGTTTTTTGGCTAATCTTCTGTTGGAGCTTCATAACCTTCAACCGTGTTTCTCTAATATGTTGTTCCCGCCTGAGTTGCTTCGCATGTTCGACCGATAACCTTCAGGCGTTGTTTACCTTAAATGTTAAACCGTAGGTCAAAGGCAAAATGTTAAACATCAGAGCAGAAGATGCCGGTCCTACTGTGGGAGGTACTACTTTGATCATGTCAGTGTTATTTATTGATCTGGATTGTAAGACCCTTGCCGACGCTTACACCCAAACACGACGCCACTGATCTCAAGTTCGAGATGAAAGAGAAACCTCATTCTCAGTTTGTTTTCCCTGTTTTTCGCCGTCTGCCGGTTGTATTTCTGTGGAAATAAAGTACGATTGTGAAACGTGGTTCTGTGTGAAAAATTATGATTCACTTTTTTCTTATTTTCCTCTCAGTTCTTTTGAATTTCAACAATCTTCAACAGTGGACAGAAAAATCTCAGCGCGAGTGGGTAAAAAACTGAAATATGAGCCATCTAGACTTGGATATGACTATTGTATTATCCTTGAGAGGAAATGTCTTGAAGCATGGACATTCCCTTTTGTGTTGAATAAATTAAACTAAGTGGTATTACTCATCTCTATTCATTACAAACCATGCTGCTTCTGTACACCTTGCATATAGTCCACTTACTAATGAGGTTACGTGCTTCAAAGACGATGGGCGGATAACAGCCTGCCAAGCGCAAGGAGTAGCGTGACACCGTCATTAACTTGGAAAGGTGGGAGATGGAGTGCGAGAGGTTTTTTTCTTGAAAGGAAGCAAGGTTCTTTCATCATAAACTGTCAGATTTAAACTGCTACAATGCTAGAGGGCTGCTGGTTGCTACTCAGAGAACAGAAGTTGAGGAGTAGTTTTATGGATAGTATTGAGAGTGAAAGTGCGCATTCTTGTGCAACATAGAAATATGCAAAGTTCTGTTGCCGCTCTACAATTATGCAGATTCTTATTATGACCTCTTAACATCAAGGTGCTAAGACTTTTGGCATTAAGTGTTTTCATTTTCATTCCCTTCCAGCATTTTCCTGACAGTGTCTGACAGTATGACTTTCTATTTAGTATCTTTTTTTAAATGTAAGCCTGCGCTAGAGATTAAAACTTCTGGCGGCCCTGGTGACAACCAAGTGCAGACCACAGAATTGAAATTGTGAAACTCGCAATCCTCAGCTTCCCGGTTTAAACCCAGTCCGCTGTAGCTGTCTTAGCTTTTTATCAGTTTTTGCTCTCCCCTCTTTTTGTGACCTCTAATGAAAACATAAGACCCCAAAAATGACTTTAAAAATGCATGGGTTTGAATAAAGACCCAAGGCCCAAGTTGAAACTGGGTTTAAAACAACGCTCCACCACTTTAGTACTGCATTAAATAATGGACATTTTTTAAATGTTAAAGAATAAACAAAACCTGAAGCCGGATAGATTACCCTCAACAGGACAGTCAGGGATTCAGCTGTGTTATGCTGTATTCACAAAGAATAAACCACCCCCTATTCTTCCAAAGTAGTTAGCCCTAGTGCTAACTTGCAATGATATTGATAGTATTAATATTGTAATATTGAAAATACAAGTGGTGGTGCATTTACAGCCATTTAACATGTTTGTTGACATGCCTGTAGTTATGGGGAGATATTGCATGTTAGAAATTCCTGATATCTCTGATTTCTGAAGTACAAATCAGAGGCGATGAAAAAAATATTATGGTTTTAAAAATTTTACATGAGCATTGCGATATGCTAGTAGCACCTAATGCAACCTGAAGGTCAAGCAGGGATGAGGGGCTAGAGGTCCGGTCTTTTTCTTTACACATTTACACAGAGCTGTAGACTTGAGCCTCAGTTGGTTATCTGACTTCACACAGCTCCTTGTGGAGCCTTAAAACAACTTTTCTTTTAACATATGCAGTAACCTTGATACCCCTGACCTGTAAACAGACTTTGATGTGGTGAATCTGTGAAATGAATCTCTAGAAGAAGGAAATCACGTGTAATGGATCAAAATCCTTTTGATATTATTTATTAGTTATTCAACTGAACATAACGCATGGAAAATAAGACAAAATAATAAAGACTATCCACCCATCCATTGTCTGTGACCGCTTATCCTCAGGGTCATGGTGGGGCTGGAGCTTATCCCAGCCGACTTTGGGTGAGAAGCAGGGTACAAGTCAGCAGCTTATCGCAGGGCGCATAGAGACAAAGGAGCATTCACACCTACAGGCAACTTAGAGTCACCAATGAACCACAGCACCACCAAAAACAAAACATGATATCCTGACAAAGATATTCTAAAGATTTACAACCTCATAATGGACACTGGACTAACTGATTAATCAGGCATCCATCCAGGAATGCTGACCTACTCCACCTGCTGGACGTTACTAATACACTCTCTAAAACCGGCGTCCATTTTAGACATCAGTTCTCCTCATGCTCTACTTATTTTTTCACTGCTAACTGTTTGTTTACCGTTAACATCACCGCAGACACTCCCTGCCTAAACAAGCCGGCCTGCCAACGTGTGCTTTCAGGAGACGTTGTCTGAAAATGATTAATTATTTCAGCTGTGGCCTCAAACAGAACTTTAAGCTGGACGCTGAGTTTCTCGCCTGTGAAGTCTGCACCAGGTCAGAAACGCTTTTAACTTTCTCCCAGTTAAGTTTCTGCTGTTTGTTTATCCTGCATAATGTGAATTGATGCGCGTTGCTCTGCTTGTTGATACTCTCTTGCTGGTGTGTGTGTGTGTTTTTTTTCTGTTTTGCTGCTGGATCCATGTGCAAAGTTTGTGTTGGTGTAAGTTAGTTTGAAATGTGAGTGCTGATTATTGAGCGTTATTCATGTTATGGGGTAAATGAATTGGTTATGAGGCGTATCTACACTTTGATCGTTGCTGTTGTTGTTTGAGAACTTTGAGCTATAGTCTCGGTAGGAGATAATTACATATGGCTTTGGAAATGTGAAGATCACTGATTGAAAATATTTCTACTCATATTAACATCACTGCTTGCTTTGCTGTTATTTATAGTGTGATTACATTTCCTGCGTTGAGCTGCTGCTGCACTGATCGCCCTTAAGCCTTCAAATGTCTGCTTCAAGCTTTGGTTATTTATCTGTGAATTAAAATTGTCTGTTGTAGAGCTCAAAGTGCATGTCTTACATGGTGTATTCACTGTTTTAGAGGGATTCTTTGAGGAACGTCTCTCCTTTGGGGACAGATACTGTATGAAGCTGAACATGACACCCACTCACTGACAAAGGAAAAACTCAGAAAGGTCATGTGTATTTTTTTTTTATTTTTACTTTCGGATGCGAGTCGTGAGAAGCATTCTTCTCGTTCCTCATCATGTCTTGCTTCCTTTGTGCTATTGTCTTGCATTTTATGGAATGGTATAAACTCATATTATATCCTCAAACATCAAAAGTTTTGCTAGTTTCACATGTTTTAAATTTAGCAGCAACTTTCTCTCTGTGGAGATTTACTTTGGGGAAAGTAATCCCATATCTCAGCCGGACAGGTAGACCTGTCCTGCAGGTAATCTCTTCAAGCCTCTCATGGTGCAGTGTTGTATGACACTACGTGCTCAAACTGGGCGGCATTCTTTTCTGCATCTAATTTAACTGATGCACTTTGTAAGTACTGATGTTCTGTGTATTCTATGTATTCTAGCACGAGGTGGCAAGCCTCTCTGAGGCCGACACACATCGTCTCGTGATCAGTTTAGCTCAATGTTAGCCTAAACAACAGCCCGTCCTCATTAAGAAGATGTCACTGGCAGTGTGAAATAGCTCTTCTTCTCTAAAGGTCAGAGTTTTATTACATTTTTCAGGATGTTATTGGTGATCTTTGTTTAAGACGAGGTCACAAAAATCATTAAAAAAAAACCAAAAAAAAACCTGACTGTCATGTAGAGCGGATGTTGCTGTGCTATCTTTTGATGTGGGTGCTATAAAATAAAAAAAGAAGCTTGGGCCGTGGTTGCTGCGACTGTACGCAGTGTTCCTCACGGCGACTGGTGCATAAAAGGTAAACAGGACACTGTTAATGGTAATTGTACAGTATGTGATTCGAATCCCTGGCGTGTTGTAGCAGGGTTAATTGTAGGGACCACGCTTGGCTAAATGAGTGGTTTCATAGTGCACTTGATTATGTTGCGGAACGTCTTTGCCGAGGCTATCGCTGACAGCTGGTATTTTGCGTCTCCATCATTTTTAATGAGTTATTGCAATAATGCAGCACATTGTTTGTATGTCCCGTGTTCCTCATTAACTCTCCTGATTGGCAGTTCGAATGTGCGAGTGGATTCGGCTGCGTTCGCTAATATGCCGTTAAAAATAATGATAATTTCAACTTGGCGGAAGTTTAAAGTTTGAAGTCTTTACATCTACTCTACTGAGTTGCCTTTGTTGATTAATCTGCTCTGTCCCACGCAGATGGACAAAAAAAACCCACCAGATGTTTGTGCCAGCTAATCTTTTAATTAAGGATTTGTTTGTATTTTGAGTTTATTCTCTTCATCCACTTCTCTGTCACTGTTACTTTAAATCTTGGACCTGCTGTGGCAACGTTAAACAGTTAAGCAGTGACAAGAGCTCTGAGGGCCTCTGTGTATTTGACTTGCGTTTTCAGGCGGAGACTTTCTGCCACCAGGGTACCTCGGCCACTTCTCTTGAAGGAGAAATGCCAGACTCGTTCTCCTCCTCCGGCAATGCTTTCAAATATTCACAAATGCTGCAGGCAAGACGGCTTAACTTGAGTGTAGTCGGAAGGGTTGGAGGAGAATACACAACACTGGAGCATGCACTGTGGGATGGCAGACGAATATGACCAATATAATTGGATCCCCTGACAGCTGTTTGACTTCTGCCTCCTCTAGGACGGAGCCCTCTCACTCTGATGCTTTAATTCATACACGCAGAAGCTCATTGCTATGCATAGCTGTACCGATCAGTTTGAAGTACACAGCGGTGATCACCTTTAATGACCTACAGCTCACCCGTCCTACCATTTTAGAGTGTTTGCTCTTGAGGGTATTTCTTGGCTTTACGAGATGGCAGATTTAAAAACAAATGTGCGTGTGCGTAGGTTGGTGGTACAATATTTAGGTCTGTGTGGGAAGGCTAGGTCCTGTACTTGACAAACATATTAACCTCTTAGTTCTTGTGTCTAAAATTTGACTAAGTTTTAAGAGCTGTAAAAAAGTTTCATGAAAAGTTTTTCTCCTTATTTTCAAGTTTTTCATTTATTAGATAGAAGACAGAGGTAACCAGAAATAAAGAGAGACATGAAATATGTACTATATTTACATAATATATAGATACAGATTAGCATTGAAATGTATCTTTGGGAGTACTGAATGAAAAAGGACAAACGTCGAATTAACTGCAAAGGTTAGTACTTTTCTACAGCTCTGGCACTCATTTGACAAAAGGTGCTAATTGACATTAAAACATAAGTCAAGAAATGCTGAAGTATCTGTGATTATGTCACGTAAACCTACAATAAATGACTTTTTGACTGACATTATTTTGTAATTTGTCTTTCCCCAACTCAAGAATTGATAGAATTCAGATAAATCATGTTGTTTTTATGTTTGTAATGTGTGTTATTTCATAGTTTTGATGTCTTCGTTGTTAATGCACTATGAAGAAAAAAAAATAATATTAAGGAAGGAATGAAAGACATTGAATCCAAGGTATGTCTGGACTTTTAACTGGTACAGTTTTCATGAAACCACTGAACTCAGAGAGTCTTCCAAATCAAATATTTCACAGTGAGATACTCTGTATAGAGAGGAAGTTTGACCTTTTTTGGGAAGTTTGGATTTTATTTTATTTATTTCTCCTTTGTTGGACTATGAAAGACCTTGATAAATCATGATTACGTCTGAGTGAAGCACTGGCAGACTGAAGAGGGAGCTGGTACTTAGTGTTCTGATAATGAGCATATAAAAATACGCTTGCTTTGTACCTTTATTCTACTAGTATATTAGGCTTTTCCTCCCAGGAAGGACGTGGATGAGAGAAAAACAGATGGCTGGAGGACTGTCTGCTTAAAATGAATTCAGATAAAGCAGTCAGGGACACGGTCTGCAACGCTGGTCTTCTGGAAATAAAGTTTTAAAGGGCACGGAGTTGGCTTTGTTGTATAAGATGCAAAATACATGTTGACACATTTTTGAACTAGAGTGCTGCTCGAGGTGGAGGAAACAAATATTATCTAAACGCGTCTCGATAACATCCTCCAAACAGTTGGTTGAATTGATTTCAGCTGTAGTTTGAAATATTAGAAATGCACATAGGATATCAAAGTTATTCGTCTCATTAGGCATCTGAGTGAAAATAACTGTTCATAACTATGAGAAGACTGCGTGTGCCTGCACAGTCTTCAGAAATGGCAGTGGTGAGTCACGATTTGACTGAAATCTCCCTCAGGAGTACCAGAATGGAAGTCAGGAAGTGTTGTAGCCAGAGATATCAGCAAAATACATTTTGAAGTGTATGCTGTATTTAGAATATATTCACTGCTTTATTTTGCCATCAGACATCAGACATTTTTGATGGGGCACTGAAGAGGTTATCTAAGTACTCTTTAAGTCATTTTTCCTTTTATCTGGATGTGTTCACATCAAACCTGGAAAGTTGAAGATTTATTTCCCCCAAACCAGAGTTGGTCGTTGTTGGGAAAGTGAAAAGACCAACCAAGATTGTTTTGGTGAGCCTTATTTTGTTCCTGTTGTGTTTTACAATGAGCGAAGAAGGTATTTAAACCAGCCTTAGACTGGTGAAGGAGAGAGACTTCGGCTCAAAAGGTATACAGTTGTATAAATTGGTGTGAGAATGATTACTTTTATGAAGGTTTTTATTATTTTTGGGGGCTTTTGAACCTTTATTTGACAGAGTCAGTCTTACTCCGAGACCTGTCGCGTCACGGCTGCGATGCTGTTTTTCCTAACACTGTTTAGATGCTTATTATGGACACGAGACACGAGATGTCAAAGTGAGAACGCTGGTGTTTTGATTGGGGTTCACATTTTTAAGCAGAATTAAGAGCTTTTGTCTAAAAGTCTAAGACAAAATTCCAGTTTTTGAGTCAAGAAATAGGCACACAAACCCAGAAGAACAGAACAGAAAAAGAGAGCGAGCAAAACCTTGAGTGCTGGATTATAACCCAGACACTACTCTGTTGGCCTTCTGTTGTAAAAAAAAAAAAAAAAAAGGAAGCCAGAAAGATGAAACAAACCCTTTGTGGGTCTGAGTGCATCTAGAAGAGTGTTGATATCCGGGGTTAAATCAACACCTGACAAAGAGGCTTCGTTCTTCGCACACTTCCAGGGCTTGACAATGTTTCTGCTTAACAGTAAAAGTCTTCTGCAGGTTTTAATGGTCAGCCTGTCTTGATTTCTTACTGCTAATTTGGCAACACCGGCCTCCGATCGATATTCATCATTTCCTCGGTGCTGGTTGGACTTCACAGCATGCACACAGGACTTTGATGAACACAATAAATGCAAAGGAGGGTGAGGTCCCAGAGGTAGTTTCAGCTTGAAGACACACAAAACAGATATTTAGTTTAGAAAAGCACAAAATCTTGCAATTGAGAATCTGAAACTAGGCAACTTTTGGTATTTTTGCATAAAATGAATCAATAATGAAAATAGTTGCTGTATGTTGGGGCGGCGTTTAGCTCAGTTGGTAGAGTAGCCGCCCCATCTGCGCCCAGGGTTCGAATCCGACCTGTGGCTCTGTCCCGCATGTCATTCCTCATCTCTCCGCCTGCATTCCTATCACTCTTCAGCTGTCTCTATCAAAAATAAAAGGCCAATAAATTTCTGTAAATTTACTCTTTCTACTCTAAAATCAGCTTTTCCACTATTAAACTGTATAGAAAGCGCTTGACCTGCAAATTTCACTATTCCATATCATATTTACCATGTCTCCAAATGTGCACAGCGACAAAGGATCAGTGGAAGTGGAAAATTTTACTGCACTCAGCTGTAAATTGTTGGTCTTGGAGTTTTTGCACATCTCCATCACAAGCTTCAAACCTGCATTTATGAATCTAAACTCGTGTGCTTGTGTATTTCAAGGATGACAAAACCAAAACGCCCACACAGTCGCCCACAGACGGGTGAAAAACACACACCGGCTCAGATTACAGACGTGCAGACGCCAACGACGCGAAGAAGGACGCACAAAGACGTACAGGAAAATCACATCTGACAAAGCATGGCTCACATCATCATGCCAAGGAACAGGCTGGTGTGAATATACCTCCTTTAGCAGTCTTGAGCACATGCACTGAAAAAAAAAAAAGTAATTAAATGAGTCATCAATCCATTGCATACTTTAATACGGCATAACATTGTTTGCCCAAATGACATGAATTCATTTTGGCGAGATTCAAAATCCTCCTTATATCATAGATTTTCGGTTCATTCTGAATGCAGAGCACAGCCGGTCGGCTTTCTAATGTTAAGTGCCTGAAGCCTTGAATAATTAGTTTAAGAAGAGATGAGTGCCTTTGCTCTTTAAAGAAGGCTTCACAGTTTCTTTTTTCTTATGGTGTTTTTTTTCTCCCTTTTGGGGTGGTGGGGGCTCTTTCTTAATGTTCTGTCAGAGTTTTTGACATTTGGAAATAAGTTTTATCAAACTGCTGTCTGTCTGCCTGTCTGTGTGGGTCCATCTGAGACTCTGTGGAGCCTGTGGGCTTGTTTAGTTTGTTATTCACTTTAAGATGAGGAAATATGAGCGAAAACAAAATGAAGCCAGGATGTTCACTTTAGTCTAGATAAGAGAGGTGATGAAAGGAAATCGGTTTTGGTTGTTACAAAGTCTGGTCACATTTCTGTCCTTCTTGCTACGGAGGTAATGTCTCCGCACTCTGATTTCTTTCTTATGATCACATCGGCAATGGCGCCGACGCCTGCGTTGGCAAAAGTGCCTGAATTTTAACTTCTCTTGTGCCGGGTCCTGAACTTCCTGAACTGTTGCTGTACCTTTTTATGTGACCTAGCAGCATAGCTCTATGGATGGTTGGACAGTCCAGCACTGGACTTTGTTTATGGCTCCGAGGTGATGAATCTTAATAACCCCAGTGATCCCTTGACTTTTCCCTGTCAGCACATTGATATTGTGAGCTTGTTAGCATGCTGACATTAGCATTTAGCTCCAAGCACTGTCACCTCTCAGAACTGCTAGCAAACTCCTGATTTTGTATGACTGCCTTTCTAAGAGAAACAACATTATCAGTAAACTGTCCAAAACCTACATTTGTTTGCATTGAAGCGACTGGATCTCTGGTGGCCGTAGTAATCGTGACTCTCATCAAGACCCTATAATCTTGTCAATATAGTAATTTGAATGATCCTTTATTGGATTTATTGATTGTCACAGACATGATGTCACCCTGCAGAAATGCATGTGTTGCCCTTAAGGGCACAAGACATCGTGATATCAAGATTTAATTGTTGCATTCCCACTCTCACTTAACTAGAAGACACTGTCTTTGAGGCCTGTTGTAACCTATTTCATCCAGCGATGGAGACTTTGGTTTAACATGTGGACACTGTAAAATAATCTTTTTTCTGAGCATAAAGGTTTCTGCAAAACGTAAATGTTTAAAAACCAAAGAAATCATGTCAGTTAGTGCCGCAAATAATGATTTTCGCTATCGATTAATCTGACAACTATTTCTTTTTTGAATGATTTGATTCATCGTTTAGCCTATAAAACGTCAGGTAGTTGTGAAAAATCTCCCCTCGCAGGTTCCCACAGCCAATTTTTCAAATTGTCAAACCCCCAAACCCAAAGGTATTCAATTTACTGTGCCAGAAAACCGTGAAAAGCAGCAAATCCTCACATTTGAGCAGCTGGAAGCCATGAATGTTAGTGCTTCTTCCCTGATAAGTGACTTCAGCGTCTCGACTGTCAACAGACTAATCAATCGAATGACTAATTGCTGTAGCAAAAATATGAGAAACTGTTAAGTGACGGGCCAAACAGAAGTCATTTTGGTTAAAAATGACGGCATGTGAATCATTTGTTCATCATTATAACTGTCCTCAAGCATATTTGCACTGGCCAGCATGCATAATATGAAAACAACAATATGCTGTAATTTAAATACTGATACATTTCAGTTGAATATAAGGGAAAGGTTATTATAAAAGTGTTACAGTGAGCAGTAACAAACAGTTTTCATTCAACAAACAGATTTTTCTCAGTATACTGTATGACATACCTGACAGCAGCAGGGGATGTCTGCAGCCTGCTTTACTGACACAGATTAGGGGTTGCTGTCAAAGGTATAGATAGAGTGTATGTTTTTCGTATCTGTTGGCACCTTTAAAAAAAAAAAAAAGAAGAAGTCAACTTGATGCTCCTTACTTGCCTTGGTTGCCTTAAAACTGTACATGCTGTAGCTCCATCAGCTCCACCACGAAGAAGCGTTCCCTTTTCACAAGGGCCCTTCTGTTTTTGGTTCTAATTTGAGGTAGGCAGCCCTGTCCAGTCCGATTAGTCACAGGAAATGCATTCAGTTGGCAGAGCAGATGGCAAAATACTGGCTGATCACAAGCTGAAAGACAAAGAGAGAGAGGGAAAAAAAAGCAAAACACTACAAACTTTTTCTCCAGCAGCGGCCCAGCTAGCCCCGTTTCTCTCTCTTCTGTTGTTAATCCTCCCCTACCGCTGATGCACACTGGTTGACCCCTCCGAAACGAGGTAGAAGGACGTTGTTGCGAGGATGCATTATGCATGCGCGTAGGGTCAGAGACAAAGCCTTCGGACGTGGAGACAGCGGTGACATGATTTGTGCAGTAAGGTGGAAACAAATCCGGCTCGGTCCCCTCAGTGTTAAACCAGTCAAAAATGACACATCTCAGTGTTTTGACACACTCCTGTCCTAACACGACATCTTTCTCACTCACTGTGTGCGGCTGTCTGTTTAGCCTGTGTGAAAAAGTTTGTGCCTTTTTGATTCGCGGCAGGAATATTTTGACATCCACTCGTGCGGACGCGACATAATGATGATGATCAGTAAACAGGAAGGAAAAGATGGCAATAAAGAAGAAACAATTTGCAATCCACTTGAGGAGGAAGCCAGACGGATGAAAACGAAAACATCAAACCTAAATGCGACGTTACAAAGACAGAATTTGAAGATTACATTGCTGCGGCGTCTCAGAAGTCCTTGGGTGCACCTTGTGAACGGCAGGGGGAAAACCACATGGAGCCAACTACTTTTTCTATCTGTAAAGAAATGAGATTATGGCTGCTCATTCATGTTCAGTTTCATGAGTTTTGCTTGTGTTATTCGCTTTTAATATCCCTATCAAAGGAGGAAAGCTTTTCATTAGAGATTAACTGGCCCGGGATTCTTTTTATCCACATTACACTAAAAAGATAAATCCGACCTTGAAACTTGCATTAAGCGGGACACGTCTTCAAACCGTTTTTCTGCATGTTATGTCCTTTTTGGACGTTTCCCCTCTGTCTTTCTCTCTTCGCCTGCCCCAGCTCGGTTGGAGGGATCGGGAGGAGATTCATGTCCCAGGGAGAGTATTTGTCAGTAACGGATCAGCCAGTGCTGCTGTGGTGGCAGGTATCTCCATCACCTCCCTGGTGCCTTTCCTCCCCTGCATGGATCAACTCACTGTGTCTGGCTAAGTGGGGTCTGGAAACGCATCTGTTGCCTGAGAGACCCTCTAACAACTGTGGACTCGATGGAGATCCATACTTGGAGCTGTGCGGCGGCTTTGGTTCATAGGCCAGATTGAGTGTAGGTGCTTTGTCTCCAGCTTCGTGGAGGAGTGTCCGCTCCGAAGGGGGATACATTGAGAAATTGGAGACCTTTTATGTGTTGAGCGGAGAAATTGTGTGATATAACCCTCCCCCCTCCGTGTCTGCCGAGGGATGGATGTCACTGCACAATCCTCTTCTGTCTCAGATCACGTAATAGACTTGTCCAATATTCAGAAACAAAGTCGTGTCAAGTCTGGCGCGCACTAACACACGCCGACACCGACTCTATAGCTCCCCCATATTCTCCTGAGCGAGATCAGAAAACAAGGTGTTGTGTGATGGACAGACGCAATCACAGTGTTTTTTTTTTGCCAGTACACATCTGTCAAGAGGCTTTCCATTTTTCAGATTCATCAGGATACTGTTTGACAGCAGATGTGATACAGATTCTCAGGGTATTGGTTGAAGAATAGCTGTGCTGAGAAGGTATATTATCTTTTGCTCTTATTGGTGTCTCCTGAAGGTATTTGATGAATTAAATATTTCATAGAACCTTATTTTCACAGACGTTTCCTTAATAATCAACGGCTGTTCTAAATACATCTGTAATAATAATAAAATCTAAAATATCTATATGATATCTAATGGTCTGCAAGACATGGAGGAGGAGCTAATGAGAAAATCAATCAAAAGATTATCACGCCAGGGGGCCTGAAAACGGTCGAGGCTTCATCAAAGCGCCTCTTATTACCTGCAGGTGCAAACATTTAACTCCTAACTGCAACTCTCTAATGTGAAAGCATTGGACAGTGATCTACCAGGGCCAAACAGATCGATGCGAGCCGTTCCAAACATGCTAAACTTGGCTTTGGCTGTAATGAAACTCAATGGAGAAAAGAACGAACGACTCCCCGCACGAGGCGGCAAAGAAAATAGCTCTCACTCCAGCGGCCGGCGGAGGAGAAGTGGAAGAATCTGAAAGAGTTCATGCATCCTTGAACAAAGAAATCTGAATATATTTCTTCAAACATGCAGAAAGCGGAGCTGTTTTCTAAAAAACTGTTTTCTTGTCCACCGAGCTTGAAAAGTCTCACATTGCTCATCTACAATATATTCCTAACAACTGGACAATATCATGGCAGGAAACATAGCAGTAGTGCTATTAATGCTTTTACAATGCTTACAAAATGATAGTGGAAATAAATATACAGTATAATAAATATAAGATGAGTTATCCATTGAAAAAACAATGAATGCAGCTGTTTTTTAAGGTTATGAATAGCATGTTTTGCAGGCAGTGACACTGGTATTTAAGTTTTTCTGAGGTTTCAATCGAAGTGCAGTGCCAACAACAAAAAGAAAAGTCCTTTCACAAGATACAAATGACCAACACCCAAGGCAACCTCTGCGGTCCAAGGCAAGAGACGGCGACATATTTTTCCCATTTTGTAGAAGAATTATTTTTCATAGATTAGTTTTAGAAAACTATTGTTGCATCCAGATATCAATTATTCTGAACTTAGAACAGCTTGCAGCTTGAAGGCCGAGCTTTAGAGGACTGCTAGATGTCTGCTGTGCCAGACTGAAGACACAAACACCACTGTCGAAATGTGGTCGCTTGTCAGCTTGACTGCTTTTTTTTCAGTTCATGAAAATCAGAGTATTGAAATATACCTAGCTTTTCAATGAATGCCAAATTTAACGTTCAACTTGGGGTGAAAAAAAAAACTGAAACTGGTTCCAGGGCAAATAGCTGTAGTTTCTAATATTCAGTCGCTCTTGCTTGCTGTTTCACCCCAGATAGCCTATTTAGGGTTTGAGGCAGAGTTTCTCAGTTGTCACATCGGCCTTGGCCTACCACATTTTTGTCAATTACCCAGCAATGGTCTAGGACACATTGGAAAGGTTGAGGTGGGGCCTTTTCAGCAAAAGCGGGATCCACTGATGTAGACTGACGCTTGGCGTAAAGTGCCCTCACAGAAATGGCACAGAGGTAGGAAAGTGTCAACTCCATCAGGCAGCGGCGGAAATCCCTATCAAGTCAGTTTAAGGGATCTCAACATCTTCCACGCCTGCATGTCGAATGACAGAGGAGTCGCTCAGCCATACTCGCTGACATGACCTCCGCCAAACAGGTCAGAATGACTCAGCATCCGTGCCTCTCAATTTCCTTCTTTCCTTTCACTGTCTCTGTGCCTGTCATTCCCTCCCTTATGCTCTGAAGTGTTGTGGACCGTAAGCCTCGCAATACACTAGATGATATTGTAACATTTATGAGTTTGGCAGCAGTAGAAGTGCTCGGCATCAACGAAATGTCACATGCCGAGTTGAAATGATTAGTTAATTGATAGATTGTTTAATTTGCAACCATTTTTCATTTAGAAATGTCAAATTCTTTGAATGATTTGCTGCTTTTTCTGTTCTGATATTATTGTAAATTCAATATCTTTTAACTTTTGGCCTGTTAATCAGACAAAAAAGGGAATCAATCTCAGTTAGATTAATTAATATGAAACTCAGTTGTTATGTGCAGTCTTACTGTCATGTGCACGATGTCAAGGTTTGTGTTAATTAGAGATTTCATCAGAGTTTTAGCCACGCTTGAGGCTCTGTGGCTCTATTACACCACTTTGGTCCAGACTGAAATATCTCAACAACTGCCAAATTAAGTTTTGTGCACGTATTCATGCTGCCCAGAGGATGAACCACACTTACTTCCCCTTTCCTCTAATGCCATCTTGTGGTTGACACTGGTTTTTAGTAAAGTCTCCCATTGAACAGATTACCATGAAGCACACAGTGATGTCCTCCACCTGACTGTTTGTAAGGACCTTTGTGGTCTCACAAAGTTTCAGCCGCAGTCACATTTCAATTTAATTTTATGAGAGAATACCTGCAAAACTAATGGCATTCCCGACATCCTGAGCTATACTGAGACGTGTTTTACCTCAATGCACCACCGCGCCTAACTGCACCCTCAAAGAACCACTAGCATGGCTTTGGTTTCTTTTTTGCTAATAACCAGGTTTTGCATAATAAGCTTTGAGTTGCTGTAAATGACCTCTGGGTGTAAGGGAAAACATCTGAAGAGTGTTGTTTTGTACAGCACTTTTTTCATATTACTTATTAAGTTCTTTAAAAAATATATAAAATAAAATACAGGGATAGGGATAACAACTACTGCCCACTGCTCTGACCCTTTCTCAACAGGTCCCAGTGTACATATGTATATATGTGTGATCTTGCTTGTGTATACATGAGTGGGCTGTAGTTGTTTCTAGTTTTCTGTCTCGTTGTGAGGTGTTTTATTAAAACCTCTGCGTGCACTTTTTAGCTCCGTATATCATTTTCTAATTAATTTTGATAGCATGGCAGAAAATTAAACCGCTGCAGTGCAAATTATTGTTTGTGTTGCTCTTACATGCATCACTGCATGTGATTTAGGAGCAGTATGAGTCGGATTGACTTATGGCAAAAAAAAAAAAAAAAAAAGAATGGTAGAGCTTCAAACCTAAAAATAAAGAGGAAAAATTCCACCTTTAGTAAGAAATCATTTTCTAACTCTACTTGCTTTTTTTCCCCCAACTAGTCTGGCCCTAATAAGACATTTTTAATTTTAGACTTTAATAATAGATAAGACTAATTCTGTTGTATGTATTTGTAAGAAAATTTATTTGTTTGATATACAAATTGTCATAACAAAATGGTCCCTTGACATCATCATAGTACTTAAACGATCAAATGATCAACAGTATATCAATCAGCAATTTATGGTAATGTTTGACTAATTGTTTGTTGTAAATAAAGCAAGCTCTAACTTCTAAAATGTGTAGATTTGTTGCCCGTGTTTTGACGTTGTCATAATTAGTAGATTATTTGAATTGCAAACAATTTTGATAACCAATTATAGTTTTGATTAAAAATGTACCAGATTTCCTTTATTCTCTATTACAGTACACTAAAAATGTTCAGGTAACTGTCACCTGTGGATGTTTTACAGTTTAAACTGAAGGGAGTGGTTAGCTGCTCCCGAAAACACGGTGATTTGAGTCATCAGCCGAGAAGACCCTGCTGACTCGCTTTTGCAAGTTTTTAATCTGATTAAAAGGCATTAAAATGTGATGTAAGCTAAAACACGAGTTTGGAGGTTGGAGGGAAAAAGTTAAAGAGAGTTGAGTTTAACAGGGTCAAACTCAAAATCTTCCTTTTTTGTGACTTACTCTCACATTGTCTCTTTGTTACAGATTGGATAAATTCATGGGTTGTCCACTCTCCCCTCAGTCTGCCTGACTTCTTCCCCCCGGCTCTGACTGTAACTCTGTCTCAGGCTGTGTGAAGTTGCTGCAGTGAGGAGAGCAGCAGTGGGCAGCATAAAAAGGTTACCTGTCTACCGCAGCCCTTTAATAAAGCTTGTCCCCAGCAGTGTGTTTGCCTGTTTTTGCCTGTACAGTAAGCGTGGTTGTGCGAGAGGACAAGGGGTGCTGTGAAATGACGCAGAGAGACAAGGCAAAGTTCTCTGAAATATTTATCAGCACAGTCCCGGGAACAAAATCTCCCTCACTTTCTCACTTTTCTCCTCTCCCACAAAGGTCAAAAGGGCAACGTAGTGGCCGCCTCTGCGTTAAATGATGTCTTCTGATTCTGCAGCTCTTCACTCTGTCGTCGTGAAGTTTTCTTTAAGAGATTTATCTGGACAGAGCAAGTGCAGCTAAAAGAGGGACGAGAGTGAATCAGCGCAACTAAACTTCTGTAGCTAAACTGCTCAATGGTAATTTCATTAAGTAACGTGCTTCATTTGAAGTAAAAGGTTCTGGTCTGGCTTTCTCTCACCTCCACAGATTTAATTGAAAAACTTGAGACAAGTTGTTCCCCTGAAAAAAATTCAATCCAATTCACAGAAACGTTCTTTTTTTTTTTGTTTAGAGTAGCACTGAATGTACCAAATTATATAAAATATGTCTAATTGTTTCTGGTTTGTACTCCAGCTACCTGCAAAATACAGACATTAATGCAAATATTTGTTAAAGTTTCAGATTTGGGGCTGCAAATTAAGATTTTTTTTAAATAAAAAATATTTCTTAATCTGCTGAATATCTTCTCCAGTAATAATTACATCCATAGAACATCAGCAAAAAGTAATAAATGTCCATCAAAATTTCCTAGATCCCAATGTTCATGCAATATCAAACCTCAAAGATATTAAATTTACTGTAATAAAAGTAAAGTCATTAAAAAATGGATAGAATACAATTAAAAATGGGTGAATGATTAATTGATTATTAAAACAGTTGCAGATTAGTCTCCCGCTAATTTCCTAGGGTTGCAACTAATGATTATTTTTATTATCCATTATTGGGTCAAAAGATGTCTGTCACAGTTTCCCAGACTCCAAGGTTACATCTTCACATGTCTCGTTTGGTCCTACTCTGCGTTCAAACTGTTGTGTGTAGTGCAAGCCGCTGGAAATAATGGGCTTCAAAGTGCAGTGCTGCCATTGTCGTGTTGCTCCTGAAAAAGCCATAAAAAAACCCCCAAAATATTCACATTAGAATCGACTTAGGAAGCAAATCAGCACAGAATCTATAACATGTAGACTAATACTGAGGAACGTTTACTTCCAGAGTCCATTTATTTGGTTTGTTCAATTCACAGAAGGTGAGTTTGCTATCGCTGAGCCCAATGCAATGAAATGCAGCAAATCCTCACGTGTGAGAAGCTAGCATCAGGACATGTTTCACATTTTTGCTTGAAATGTGGATGAAATGATAAACTGCATTTGCATATTAATTTTTTTTTTCTTCCTGTTTTACAATTCATGCTGCACTAACAATGTGAGGAAGCCAAAGGGTGCTGCTCCACTTAGAAATGCATGAAGTGATTCATCAAATTGCCATTTGAAATAGTGCAATTAATAAAAGTGTGAAAAAAAATGCTAATTAAATTGGTCAATAATTCATTAAATAATTGTCTTTCCCTCAACAGAGAAAGAGGAATATATCAAAAAAACAACCAGTCTATAATTTTAATGTCGCGCATCAGTCAGAATACACTTTCTGTAGTATTCCACACCCTTTAGGAAAAAGATTAAACATAAATAAAACCTTAATTTTATTTGTTTGTTGGTATTTTAACATGTTGAAGCATTTTATACACTCATAAAGTATCACCTATGCACAGAATAATAAAATATGACACGTTCCTGAGGTGCCAAAGGGATATAGTCAATAAATACAGCAAATAAATGTAGTATACTGCACATAGAAGTTGTAGACCGAGATTAAAGAGAGTGAGTAAAGCAACATCATGCAGGTGTGTCAGAATGTGGCTCAAACAGAGAGCGTCAGCTGTGAAGCAGCAGACAAATGAAAGCGAAACAGCAAATGAACAGGATTAAATTAGATATTTAGTAAGTTATCTATTAATTAATCAGCAGCAGGGAATCACTAGGGTGCAATAATTGGAGCAGTTCAATACAACCTGCGCACACACACGCACGTACCCTTTACTCCCTCTGATGTAGTCGTCTCTGCCTGCTGCTGAGCGGAAATCCGGCCCGGCTGCCCTCTCGTCCTTTCTATTTCAGTGCTGTTGCTCTTTAATGAAATAGTAAACTTCAAATGACAGCCTCCTGCTTTAATTACCACTATGGGGAAGTCGGCTAATTCCAATGTTTTAAATGGCTCTCGTCGATAATTTAATGCTTTACCAGTTACCGCCTTCAGTTTTTTTCCTTTTTGTTCTAATGAGTAAAGAACGGGGTGGGAGCGGGGCAAGTGGATCATACTGTAAGCCACTTTGCCCCAGCTCAGACACGTCCAAAGGGACCGCAAACACGGCTGTTGCCGGCCACCCGAACTTAAGTGCGGGGACAGATGTGGAGCAGAACACTAGTGAGCAATAACTCTAACATAATGATCTGTGAAGAGCGAGAACGAGAAAACAGAGGGACAATGAGAGATTGAGACAGAGAGGGGTACTGTCAGGGGACGCAGAAAGCAACAGCTTCACAATCCACTTCAAAAGAATAATTTGGGAGTTACTGTAACACAGCATGCAGCACACTGACAAATTATTGATACCCAGAACAGACAATTTTTTCGGGCAGATCTCGGAAATAATGTGCTGCTTGTTGCAACACCGCTCAGCCCAGGGAGTTTAACGTGGGGCTAGGGATCTAATACTGGCTTAGATAATGTACCTTGCAACAGTATTGGGTAATTATAACCAAACTATTGCTTTTAAATTACCAGAGAGGTAATGAGATGCTTGTAGAGAACAGCTCTTTGGCTGTCAAAGTGATTCTCGGAAAGCCGAGTGAAGTGTGGGACATGCACATTTCTAGCCACATCAGCAGATAGCTTCACACACTGCGATCTCCAAATAGTTGCAAGAGATAACTTAACAAGAGTTAGCTTTTGTTGACTTTGAATCCCAGAACTCATTCATTCTGCAGTCTGTGAAGAGTAGCATAAAAGATTTCTCTCTTTTTGGCAGATTGTTAGAGAAGGAGGACTGCGTTTGTATTGCAGTTATAAATTCTCACTTTATCACCTCCAGTGTGCAGAATGGATTTGCTATCCAATCCCCAGATTTAATTTAGGCAAATATGGTTAATACACAGTTTCTTAATTGACTGTTTGCTAAACCCCTTGCCCTAGCAGCAATTTTCCAATAATAGTTTAAGCAACCATTAGGCCTGTCAAGGTTTGTTTTTTTCCATGTGAAAGTGGTGTGTAGTATGCATATATAACAAGCCCTGGACACGATGTTGCTTACTCTTTTTCCCCATGGCCACTGGCATCTTCTCTATATTGGGTTCTGGACCTGGACCCAGTTCAGTAAGAAAGGGTAAAGCATTTGAAGGGTGGCATCTTTGATTTTTTTTCCTATGCTACCAACGGATTGATACTTCCTGAGAACATACCAGTAAATATCTAGGTTACTTTTGCCTGGGAAATTCGGTCTATCAGCACCAAATCATGTATGTAGCTATTCTAGTCCATATGTGGGACCCTTTTTAGATGGCTTGTTTAAAAAGGGGTCAGGGTTTTCAGCCAACTTATAGATCTAAACTTAGAGCTCGCTACAAATGATACGGTCTGCCAGAAACATTCATTTTGGCTGATAAAATCGACGACTGGCAGCTAGGAGCGAACAGTCTGCTTTTTTGTTCACTTGGGTCTGAAATAAACTCACAACTATCATTGTTAACAACACAATATGCCGTACAAGAATGGAAGCTTGATAACAACAGTTATCTCCATCTCTGTCGGGGCTAGAACTTAGCGAGTGTGCAATTATAATCCCTTTTGACCATGATTACAGTCCCAGAAACCCTACTGAAAAATGACCACAGTCCAAGTCGATGTATTCAACGGTTTTTGTTCGACCAACATTTCAAATGAAGTTCAGCTCTAAGCTTTAATATTTTTTTTTTTAGCTATTTTCACTGGTCCAAATTAGTGTTGAATGATCTTTGGACTGCAATTTATGTGCAGCATTCCTTTACTCATCTGCAGGCAAGCACTTAGGATGGTAATTTCTGTCAATGTTATTGACATTCAAATGATAGCTTTGTATCTCAATAGTTAAGATTTTCTTGTCAAGCAGTTGAGGCACTTACTGTAGGATGAGTTATTCATCCGAAGACTGCAGTAGTTCCTTTTAACCAAAGATCTTCATTATCAACAAGTGTTTTGACTGCAACTGTAGGATCAAGGAAATATGCTGCCGCTTTGAGTGGGCAGGAACTGGCAAAGTCTCTGACACATAGCTGTTTTCACTTTCGATAATCCAGTTAAGTCTCCGTATCTTGTGCTCCCACAGAAATCTGACAGGTGGCTGGTCAGGTGAAAAACAAAACAAGACCCGAGAAGGACAGGGACACACTGTGTCTCTGTTGCATTTTGTATGCTCTGTGAAAGGCAGCGGGAGATTTCTGAGAGCTTCTAGTTTTTGCCACTTGAGCAAAAAGACCTCGGTCCAGAGGAAGTGGGTATCCATGTTGACAGTGTTTGACCATCTGGTTGGGCAATCGCTGAGGAAAAACAACAAACTTGTTGCAGGTTGTCTGGAAATTTAAATGGGTTTACATCCTTACAATAACTCTTGATTTGTCATTGACCTCCTTTTGAGATGTGAGGCTCATAACTGGCTTTAGCTCAAGTTCACCTTACACCCTGTTTGTTTATGAAATTAAATCCGGGAAGTCGGAAGGCTTTTGGCCACGGAGCCTGGCTTTGTTTCATTTTCAAACCACAGGATTCATTACATGCATTGATCGAGTTTTTGATACCAATGAGTTTCATATGATACAGTTAATCCATCATAGTGTGCAAATACCTGTCAGTCACTGGGTTAGGGAATATTTGGACGATGAAGCGGTTGCAGATTTATCTACTGGACCTGCTAGAGCATAACTGTCATTGGATTGTGGTGGTATTGAAAAATAAAACATGACAGTCATTGTTTAGTTAAATCTTAATTGTCATTTGCTTTTGCTGTGTATGACATGCTTTAGATCTTTTATTCTGAAGGGGTTAAAAAATAAAATACGTGTTGCTGTGTTTGTGAGAACTGACATGGAAGTATCACTATGTGCAAAGGTAAATCAGTTTGTTATGGTGGAGAGCAAAGGGGCAGACCGGCTTAGCCAAGCCCAGTGGCCTATGACAGGATTAAATCGCCCCTGCTGCCAGCGCTGTTAGGACCTAGACCACAAATCCACAAATGTAGCACAAAGACCTAGAAAGACAGACAAACTGCACACACACACACAGGAGGCAAGAATTAAGGATAAAATTCTCTCAGAGGGTGAAATGCTAAGAGGGGATGAGGCAGTCAATTGCAGGCAACATGTGAGGTGAGAATAAGGGCAATCACTTGCTAATTCTCCAAGAGGACAAGAACTAAATGAACACTAGTGTGCCCACACGCCAGCACAAAGCTATGGTGTGGTTTCAATAAAAGCTTAGGTCAGATGAATTGGAAAGGATTCCAGTGAAACCACTTCAAGTAAGCCAACGTGAGTTATTTGTAGTAGTTTTGGATGATGGCTTTTAGTGAAAGGTCACATTTGAAAACACTTGAGTTACAGTGAGAAAATTGGTTGTTTGAAAGCATTTTTTTCCCACCCGAAGATCTCAGTTGCCATGGCGCCAGAAGCAACACATTCATCTGCCCAGTCATCAACCTACTTTCAGGAACAGTCGCTCGTTGTGTTTGTGGTGTCACACTAATAGATGAAAAGTTTAGTTTGGGAGTGTTGAGGCTGCTGAGACATATTATGTGGCTTCCTTTGTGCTGTGCTGTGCTGTGTTCCCTACAGAGGCAGAAACACATCTCGAGATGGGCTTATACTGACAGATCTCGGAGAGTTTGGGAATATTTATGTCTGTACAGTAAATATATAGCTGTAGCCAGCTGCCAGTTAGCATAAAGACTGGAAACAGGAGAGAAACAGCTACCCTGTCCAAAGGTAATAAATCCCAGCTGCCAGCACCTCTAAAGCTCACCTTTTCGAGGGAGGTTATTCTAAGCAGGCTACGCATTTCTTTAACTAACTGATGCATCACAGTCCTGTTATATGATAAGCTCAGTAAACACACAAGGATTTAAAAATTAATGGTCTGTATGTAGAAAATGATACTTAAAGGGCATCTGCAGTGACCTCCACTGTATTTACTTGTACATTCTGCCCGTGTTTACAGTTCTTCTATATTTATACTGAAGAGTGACAGCGTATTTTGTTGTCACACTGTCCCCTGGGCTGCTTGTCTCATATTCAAAAGCACATGAAGGGAAAGAGGAGTTGCATTAATGGTGATGGATGGTTTTTCCCCTGTGGCTGGGACGACAAAGTGCTTTAGATGTACATTTGTCAGTAAAAAAAAAAAAAAAAAAAAAAAAAAAAAAAAAAAAAAAATGAACACTGTCCAGTGGAACAAAGATTCACTCTAAACTGCAACTATTTCGTTCCTGGAAGTACATATTTGATGGCTTAGAATGATATCATGAAATGCATTGAAAGAAAATATAGTCCTCGTAGTAAACATTAAATTGCAATCTTGTGATGTCTTGAGGCCTGACTAAAACAAGATGTTTCAACCTGCAGATCAAGGGATTTTCATTTTCTTGAATTTCTGCAGGTGTGTTTTAATTTTAGTTTAAAAATAACAAGCCCAGACTGTTCTCACGATACCTCATGATACCATAAATACTACACTGCGGATGTACAAACATCGCAAGACAGGATGCGAGTTACAGTAACAGGAGAAGATATTAGTGTTGTTGATGCTTCCTTTAACAACCTGTCACTTCTTTTTTGTCATTTCTCCTAAGAGCCCTTTTAGTATTTTGTAGCTAATTAAACACTTTTGAACATATGAATGGTAGCAGATGTTCTCAGACAAGGTCATGTCGCACCCCTTCAAGTAAATTCACATATTTGCCACTCAAGTAACAACATTAGCACAGATGACAGATTATCATTTCTGTTTGAGACTCTGAAAACTTTTTCTCCAACTTAACTTTTGTCTACATCGTTTTTTTTTGCTGCGTCTTGCTTCACGCTGAGTCGGAAGGCGATCAGGATTTGAATGAAATATGGCACTCAAGATGTGTACACTTAGGTCACAGGTCAGCGACATTTCCTCCTTATCGGCTAAACTAAATTTATGTGCAGCAGTAGGTGGACACAGTCAGAATTTAAATTGGTAGGATATAATCCAAGGTGTAATTCAAAGGCTCAAAGTAATCAAAGGGTCACCGGTGGACTGGTGATAACGATTTCTGGATCATTATGCAGACGTTTATCCATCTCACAAAAAACCTGCACAGTTTCCAACAGTTCTGCCAAACATAAAGAGACAATAACAGATGGCATGATCATGATCATCAGGGTTGTGTTGTTGCAGATCAAAATGGGAGCATCATTGAAATAATTTCCATTCAGTTAATTCTATTTGTGCCAAATGTAACCGCTGTTAAAGTAATCGTGCTCGCTCACTCTCATTTACTGTCTACGTCTCCCGACCATTGCTCACTCACTCCCTCCCGCTCTCTTAAACCATCGGACACAAAACAAAGAAAACTTCTCTGTGTCGCTGTTTTGCAGCATAAATTGCAGGGTGGGCGCAGATTTAGAAGTTGGGTACAATGAAATTAACCAAGCCGGGTAGAACACGACAGGTAGAATATGATAGTTGACTGCATGAATCCACCTGTCGCCTCAGACTGTGGAGGGGTTTGGTGAGTCCTTTTGTCTGATTGGTGGCTCGCAGCATGACTTCGGGTTGCATTTCTCCTAAAGCTGAAAGTGGTACAATTTCTCCGCCGTCTCTTCCCTTTGTGGCCCGCACTGCCACAACCAAAATGAATTGAAAAACCTAAATTTCGTCTGAAATTGGCCATAAAGTTTGATTTAACCATCACCATTGACGACAAACCAAATTTCAAAGCGCTGTGACAAAATGTCCCTTGTTTTACGAGACTGAAACGCATTTCAAAAGCATGTCAGAAGAGTCGACCTTTCTCTCAGTGTTGATGTCAGACATTTAAATAATCCTTCAAACTAACATGCAGTTTGACTTAATTCGATCCGAGCACATATATCAGTTAACATTTTATTTTTTTCGGTCATGCGGTATATCTGAAGTAAGTAATGTCAGAAAGTCATTCCTCCCACGTTTAGATCATCAAAGACTGAGTAACTACTGTCATACAGTGGAAGCTGGTGTACGCAATGTTCTTGGCATCAACGTTTTAATAGATCTCATCAGTAAAGCCTTTTTCTTTTACTACCTCTTACCACCTCTATTACCGCTTATGTCAGGCAGTATACATAAGGATAATTTCCATTCCCCAAAGGACGAACAGTGATGATCAGAAATCATAAACACGTACCGAAAGCAACCCTTTATCTTTCTGACAGCACTCTACGCAATCTAGTCTGTCAGTATAAAGAGAATACAATATGTGCTGATCTAATTGAATCTGCTACAGATAGAAGGCGTCTCCTCTGGGCATTCTCTGGCTGACACTTCTCTAAATGCGAATTGCTGCACGACTGCACAGGTATTGCATATAAAACGCTGGTTTAACGCCACAGGTTCTCCATATTCACAGGTGATTGGGAATTGGGAGGCACATCTGAGCTGGAGAGTGTAAGATGTCAACCTCGTCAGACGGACCGCATTCTTTAGTAATCGTCTGTCATTTCAGTGGCCGGTGCAGGTGGAGTTTCACCTAAACAGCGGGGGAAAGGAGCAGAGGAACCTTTGCATGTTTGGCGGGGGAAATTACTGTGTATCTGTGGACTCTCAGTGACACTGGCATCCACCCTACCGGATCTTTCATCAGTCGTCAGATGCGGTTAAAGCTTTCAGTTTGGAAATTTTCAAAAGCAATTCTCAACTGGTGTCATCTGGCGCTACAGATACATGACAACCACAACCGTTGCAGACAGAGAGAACAAGGCCTTTTTTGGGGGGGAACAATTTGCTGTTAAAATGTTAACCTGTTAAATTCAGTATAATCTACATCCAGAACTAATTGCATCAGTATAACAACTAGATAACAACTAAGCATCTGTTTTATTGTGTTTAATAATCATTTGACCGTTAAAGTAATCTATTATTAGCTAGCTACATTTGTAGGTTTATAGGTTACATTAAACCTGTGATGTTTATTTCCTCACTGTGCAGAAGCCCTTCCTGGGTGCTATCATTCTGCCTTGCTCTTTTATCGGATTTTGGAAAGTGTTCACTCCAGCGAGCCTTGCCAAACCCGTTATCTGAGATGGTGTCACATTTGGCAAACATGTTGGTCTGCATCCTAAAAGCCTTTTTCTGTGCTAGACTTAAAGAGTGAAACATATGATTTAGAGGCACAAATGATAAAGCGCAAATCTAACCTCTCTGTTACTTATCCAAGTCTGAGAGCTAGCCAAGGATTGTGGTAGAATGAAGTAATAGCTTGCATTTTTATCATACCTATAATACTAGACCTAACTAGCTCTACAATGCAATACAAGAACAATGTGGTTTCTTTAGTTTCATTGCTTCTAAACTGACCATAAGCTGTAGAGCATGCTGACTCTGATAGCACTTTATTGTGTACAGCCATCCGGTGCATATTTAGTACATTTATAGGGTTCTCAGTTTAAAAGAAGTCATCTAGAAACATTAAAAGTCAGCGAGAGACTGTTTTCATCCAGCTCGTGGAGCAAAGGTCGTGACCGACTGGCTTCAGCACTGTGAAAAAATTCAACCCGTCCAAGCGGTGCGATACAGCTCTGACATAACAACACAGGGTAAAAAAAAGTTTGGGGTTCAGCTTTTTCTACAATGCATTGAAAAGCCACCTGGCAAGATGCTGTGAACACTACTTCTACTGTTTACCTTGCAATTGTCGAGATGAATGGTAAAGTAAATGTCTGTGACTATTACAAATTGTTGTTGTGTAACCGTGGCATCAAAAAAGCCTCCCATGTCTCCCGCCGTACCCACAAGCTGGAGCACAGGAGTGGTTTGCATTCAAAACTTCATCCCTCGTAGGACTCGCGCTCTACGGCATGAGCCCTTCTAAGATCCCCGTGCGCATGACTTGTCTTCTCAAAGACGCCCCTCCCGCACTTTGCGGCCCCAGGGCAAAATGCCCCAGGCTTCAGAGACAGCTGTGACAAGCCTAACATCAGGATGAGACACACACACACACACACACACACACACATACCACTATCCACCCGCAAAAGTTACTCCCCACTGTTTACCATCATGCCTCTTCATCGATATGAGGTCCCTGGTATTGACCACAATGAGCCGCGTAGAACCAGGATGCGAGGGGTGGTTGATTATGTTTGCAAAGCACCTCCTGAAGCCACGTGCTGAAGGTATTGAGCCTGAGGGGGACTGCACAGCAAGTACACAAGCAGCGATTGACCCTGTGTCAGAGGCTCCTCCTGCCTCTGATTGGTTTCCGTCCAGGCGTGGTGGTTTCTAGCCAGCGCCGATTAGTTACTACCTACTGCAGCTTTGCAGAACTGCAACCAGCGAAACAGTACTGGTTGCTGGTAACTTTTACTGTTTTGCTGTTTTTGGCCAAAACCTCCAACACTTTGATCAGTTAGATTGCTAGGAACAACATCATTTCCTCCATTAAAAAAAAAAAAAGCTGCTGGTGTAATCACAGGGCCTGCTTTGTCTACCTCTGTGTGATAAAATTTTAAGTTGTATATCTGCTAGAGTTCTCATTGAAATCTGCGTCGGTGCAGGGCGAAAACAAAGGTTTGACAGACATAGCATTAGTAACTAAGGAGCTTAGAGGACACTCAAATCCTCCCACAATGTTTTTAACTGGCTATTAACCACAGGCCTTTGTTTGTCTGTTCTGACCACTTCATATTGGCCTTTATTGGAGAATGGTTTGCAAGTCATGTTGGTGAACAGACGAACAAACTGGCTTGTGCAAACATAAAACGGCTGAAGCATTTTCCATATCTGTCGTAACAAATAGTTGTTCGGGATACTCGGCTTTCTGCTCAAGACTCGGGTGCACCGCTTATCAATAGTGCATGTTCGTTCAGCAGTATTGCTGCTGGTTCATTATACAGACAAATGAAGCTCAGTTCTTGAGTAAATGCTACCTATTAAGTGATAATGAGAAACTAGGGGGATGCATTATACCAGGATATCGCCAACCTGCTGTATTTCTCTCTCGCGCGCTCAGTCAGTCGTCTCCACTGTGCCTAATCTCCAGACTATTTCGTCTCATTTGTTTTAGATCTGACTTCCTGCACTCATCAGTCACCAACATCAACCTTTTAAAGATCGAGACCAATAAAAAATCTTTACTGCTGAAGAGGACGAGGGGACGTGGGGGGCTTTCTGAAAAGCTGCTATTCCATCTTCTGTTTTCATAATCGTATTTTACATTTTATCTAAAAGCCAAATACATTCATTTAGAAGCTGAGAGCAGCTTAGGCGTTTCACAGCATCCATCAACTGTATATGGATCTTTAAGAGCACTGCTATATCATAGACTTTGAATTAGGATTTGCATTATCAGATTTTCTTTGTTTATGTGTTGTATTGACTATATTATACTATACAGAAGTACGGTAACTGGTAGAGATGTTATGTTTGAAGGAGAAAACACACACATCAAAGCACTGAGCACCAAAGAAATCAAGTGAAAAAGGACCTTATTTGAAGCTGCAATTAAAACGTCTGCACTGGAGAAAAAAAAGAAGACAATAATTACGAAAACATGTTAATGAAAGTGTTCGCTAAAAAGATTTAGAGCAACACAGATAAAGAAGAGAGAAAATGGAAAAGAGACTGAGTGTTTCCATGGTGATGCTTGGCAGTCAATAGAGAGCTTGTGTGTGCTTTTTTTTTTTTTTCCCTCCTTTTGAAAGCTGATTGAGTTGACCGGTGGGTAGCAGAGCAGAATGCTACGGACAGCCTATCCATTCCCCTGATTAGTCCTTCCCTCTATTCCATTTTTCATTTATTTTATTCATTAATACCACAGTCCACAGGCCGGCGTACGTCAGAGAGTGCTGTCAAATGAGGGACAATTTTTTAAAGGTCTTTCATTGTGTGCATAACATCCAAATAAAATTACATATTTCCATACAGGCCTAAATCAGTTCTGGTGTTATGCTTTATGACAGTGGAGAGGGTGACAGAAACAAAAACAAACTGTGAAAAAGTCTTCAGCTACAAACAAGTCAAATCAAATCTAGAAAATATATATTTTTGGATGAAATATGAAAGAATCTGATGCTGAAAAACTAAAAACTGCAGAAATTAGTGGTCGATTAATTAGTCAAGAAAAATAGAACCAAAACAATTATTTGATGAATTGATTTCTGGTTTCACAGAAAAATAATTGGCTTCTATTTTTTATGAATTCAGTATTTTTTTTTTCAAGCAAAACAATTCTGTGCTCCCAGCTTCTCAAATATTTTCGATTTTTCTTTTTTATTATTATTATTGTAGCTTGAATATCTTCAGTTTTGCAGCCAATCTGCATTTCCCTGCACCCCCGCCCTAAAAAAAAAATCTCCCCTACTCTGTGGTTCGAAACGCCTGTGGAACAAAAACACACTCCCCCGGTGCTCTACAGTTTGCTTTAGTTGAGTTTACTGTGAAATAGTTGGTGGCGTATAACTTATTTGGTATGCTGGTGATCATACCCGGAGCGCAAAGTTACAAAAGGCCGTGGTGGAGACACCATTCAACTGATAAGCATAAAAAATATTTGATTTATTACAGAAAAGTTGCAAAATGTTGCTGAAATTACATAAAACAGTAGACAAAATAATTGTAATCAATACATTTTATTCCATTCTTACTAAACTACATATCATCACAAGTGATTGATTTTTGTTTTTGTCGACAAAGTTTCCATCTGCCTAAATCTATGCAGCATTTGTCTGACAAAACAAGCATTTAAAAGTTGTCACCTTTGAGATAATTGAGCATTTTTTGACTATATATGACCAAACCAAGAGTCGAGACAATAATCAGCGGATTTATGCTGAAAATAGTTGTGGGTGGGTGCATACACAGAAGGTTAATACTACAGAAACAGGCTGAAATAATGGCTGGATTTAGATCCATAATTTATCCAACAAATAAGACACAGAATTATGCAAAATGCAACAACAAAGACACAAACGTGGATTAACCCTTTACACGCTGCAGATTGTGTTTCTATTGATTTGGGAGGATTGTTATTCAAAGCTTGTGCGGCTGCTCTTGCACAGATGATCTGTTCTGCAGTTGCGGTTCAAACCTGCGTCAAGAAAGAAGGCGGGCAGATTGGATGGTCTGTGTGGCGTGTGATTGTAAGTCCCTGAATGAATGAATGGAATTTCATTCATGCATTAGTCGATGAACAGAAAATGAATCAGAATCAGACGGACCTGCCAAACATGTGAGAGTTTGCATATTTCTTCTGTTAAAATATCACTGTAAAGTACAATTTGGGGGATTTTGATGTGCTCTGTGCTAATAATTGAAAAAATAATTGATATATGAATCAATAATACAAATAATAGCTTGAGAGGGTCACGCATTCTGTGGGAAAAAACGGTCTTCATAACACTGAGCTCAAATCACTGACAAGAACCAATCTGACATGACGTGTGTACCGTACATATTACGCAATTAACACCTGACATGTTCGGGGCAGAAGCTAATCCAAAGTTGAGGTTGTACATTAAGTCGTGTAAATGAAAACCTAATGATATGCCATGATGTATTTAATAGAATTTGAAATGGTAAATGTGATCACATTTAATACACGCGCTGGCTGTGAGCTGCATTTGTGCTGCCCTTCGTGAGTATTTAACATCTACGCACAGAAAATGCCTCTTGGCAACTGGAAGACTGGGATTTGGCTAAAGCGATGCTCACCTTTCTATCGCCAATACAGGAGGCAAATCACGGGGTCATATCTTATGACTTCAGACAGCTAGTTACCTAATGTTCAAACATAGTCAGAAGAAGGCTGTTCTCGTGGATTGAGATTGGTGCTGTACTAAGTAAATGTCAGCGAACCGCTAGAAACATGTACGCTGAAAATAAATGTGAGCCAGGAGAGAAATTTCAACTCCGTACTCTGTGCTAGACTTTTTGTTCTCTACAAATCCATCTGAAGTTTACTTTCAGCTGCAGTACTGTGACATACAAAAAGCTGACCCACAAAGAGCTGAACTTGAAGAGTGCTGGATGAGGAAATTTGAAATACTGTACAGACGTTATGCAACACTTCAAGCCAACCAGGGGAGGATGATAGAATGGATAGTTAGAGCAGATATTCAACAACAGATCACAAAATATGAAGAAAAGGACACCAAGAGCCCGAAAAGCTTCACAGAGTGGAAAACTGTAAGAGTACACTATATATTGTGTGGTGAGCAGAGTTTATTGTGAAGTGTCCTTTGATTTAATGGATCAGTCAGTATATTAGTGTATCATTGTATCATATATCAGTCAGTATATTAGTCATTGTGAGTCGTCATTGTTTGTCAGTTTGTTTGTTGGTCTGTCAGACCAACTACCTTCATGCTATGTTCAAAGTTTGCATTGAAAAAGACATTCATGACCCAGAGAGGATGAATGCTCAAGACTTTTCTTCTAGTGCCACCATGATGTTGTCATTTATGGTGAAAAGTGTCTCAATTTTTCAATGCACTGTCATCAGATTTGCCACGTTTATACATGCATGTAGCCCTCAGACACTCGGGATTAGCCGACCCCTTCACTTTCCATGTTGTGCCTTGATCAGGTCGTGATTGCAATGTGTCCAATACCTTGATTTATGACCCCCCCCCCCCAAAAAAAGAAAAACATCAGCCTCCTCTGTACTGTCCTGACAGATTATAATACTGATAATAATAGTCTACAAGTGGCTAGCACCATCCAACTTCCTCTCCACGACATGAATTTCTGTCTGACACCAAAGCCACAGACTGAACAGGCATCTGTGGTGGTATATAAACAAATCTCAAAGAGAAATTGGAAACCACATCGGAGGGTCAAAATGCACCTGGGAACAGCCTGGATTGACGATGGGAAATCTCATGACTTTATATTGGACGAGTTGATCCTCAATTGATGCACAATGTAAAGTCACCAATACCTGTAGACTGTAAGAACCGCGAGAGGCAAAATCCTCACCAACAGTCACCATTTGTATCTTTGTTTACTACTGTTGTTGTGATAGTACATATAATATTTTTTTTGCACTTTGTACTGAAATAAAAAGTCAGAGGAGATGTTTCCAGCATATTTTAGATACATACCGTGTTTCTAAATGAGTATTCTCCTGTGCGAGAGGATAAACCCACCCCCATGATGTTCTAATTCAACTAAATGTTTCATTCAGGATGGTGACCTTTGACCACCGCCACCACAGTCTGTTGTACAGCCTTTGTGAGCTGGTATCTTTTACCATTATGCAACTCTCCACAGTACACAAACATTTTTACTTCTGTATATTAGATGGAGCAACATATACTTAATGTGTACAAAGACATCTGTGCCGAGTGTGAGATTATTCCTCCCAGGTCCTGTGAGACTGAGCCACAGCTTGAGTA
This sequence comes from Nibea coibor, assembly GCA_023373845.1. Classification (NCBI taxonomy): domain Eukaryota; kingdom Metazoa; phylum Chordata; class Actinopteri; family Sciaenidae; genus Nibea; species Nibea coibor. The sequence continues at coordinate 17,236,454 of CM041723.1, forward strand.
AAAAAAAATGAGATCATTATACACTACACGGCCCGAAGTATGCGAACACCTGAAGAATACACCTGTACATAGTTGTAGAACATCTCATTCCAAATCCATGGGCATTGACATGCAGCTAAAACAACCTTCGCTGCTTTAAGAAGGCTTTCTACAAGTTTTTGGACCAGGCTGCAGAGCTTTGCTCCCATTCAGCCTCAAGAGCATTAGAGAGATCAGGCTGACTGATGTTGAGCGGTAAGGCCTGGCTCACAGCCAGCGTTCCAGCCCATCTCAAAAGTGTTTGATGGAGCTGAAGTCAGAGCTCTAGGCTAATCGTCTTCTTCCACAGCAGATTCATTAAATTGTTTATTTATGGACGTGGCTTTGTGGACAGGAGCACTGACATGTTGAAACAGGAAAGTAATTTTACAGAACCATTGTTTCTCATTACGGTTCCTAGCACAAAGCACGAAAACAACAAACTTTTTGAAGTGGCAAAGTGCTAAGAGGGCTGGAATCATTTGTATCAAATGGCAAAACATTGATACAGACCCTCTATAATGTGGGGAAGGCACATCACGTCAAACTGGGATAAGCCAGATAGCCTATGACTCCAGTGCAGCAAAAGTAAAATGCATAATTGTGCATCCTACTGCTACTGCTTTGTGATCAGAGATTGCTCCTCCATCACATTGCCTCCTTGCTCTTCTGAGGCAATGATGTTTGGCAATCAAAATCCACCACTGCTTCAGCTATCCTGAGCCACTGCATGTCGTTCTGGAGTTGTGATCTTTCACTGTAGCTTACAGCCTAATTATCAGCGTCAAGGTAATTCCTCGAACATGCATGCCCAAGCGACACGCTAACCGTGCCTGGTTTCTGACGTAGAAATGTCCAATCTTTGCCAGGTCTTCTTGACTCTGAGCTTTACTGATGCCAGTGCCGGAGGCGTCCATCTGGGCAAGCAACAGTTAAAATTTGGATTCTGAAATACAGGAGAGGAACACATGGCCCTTCAGAGCTACAAATATTCTCATAGTCATCTGTCAGCTGAAGCTGTGCTGGACAGCTCGGGCCCCAGTCACTCTCGAGGATTATTGGGATGATTAACAAAACATATGAAGACCCAGACAATCGCAAGCGGAATCCCTAAATTCATGGATTCACAGCTTGTTTTGGATTGATCGTGTGCATGGATTATGTGCAAGTGTGAGGGTTTTATAAATTCACTAATACCCAAATCAGTCAGTGGTGTCATGACACATTAAGCCAGCCTAAATCTTGCAAGCTCAGTTCCTCACTCCAAGATGTTAGTCTGGGAAATATTCACTGACATTCGATTAAGCCGAGCAGCTGGAGGTTAGACCGATTAGCAATTTGGATAACAACAATGAGCAGCTCTATTTTTTAAAGCTAAATTGTTGGCGGTCATGATTAAAAGAAGCTAAGGAACCAACCAACTGTCAAACGGTGCTGTCCTGTGTTAAAGTCTGACGTTTTCTTGAGTCATCTTTTTACGTTAATCTCTATGTGGACTTTGTTGCTCTATAGCAGCGTCACCTGACTTTCACTCTTTTTCCTATCATAAGTCTTACCACGGCTAGAAGACTTGAAGTAGTGTAACTTGAAGGTATTCCTGTTTTGGGGCACTTGCCAAAACGCCCAGTGCTGTCGTTCTTCTTGGGAGGACGGTGCTGGGAAGAATTTTAAGCAAGACTGAGTGAAAGCTCAGCAAATGGTGGTTCATGCAGTCAGACACAGGAAGTGATTAAGCTTAAGGGTTTAAGTTTGAAGTGCCACTCATCTGCCTGTTGGTTAAAAGCTGACTTAATCACCCCGAAATAATCTATGGTGCCTGGTTGGTTTGAGTAAGAATGAACTACCGTTATTTTCCCTTTTGTTTTTAAGCTTGGCATGTCGGCGGTCTGATTAACTAACTAAATATTAGTGATGATGATAAACTTGGGGAGAGAGGGCAACGACATGAAGCACAAAGAGTCTGGCCAGAATCAAACTGCGGATGTTGAGATCACAGTATGAAGTGAAGCATTTTAAACACCAAGCCTCAATATTTTCTCATTCTTATTCTGACAATAACTCTCACTTTCCCCTGCCTCCTCATAACTTCTGTATTAAGATAACAGCTCACAGTCAGTAATGAAAGTGGGAGCATTGCAATCCTAATTCTGAGTTGAAAATTCTCAAACTGTGAATTTCTGTGACAGGCAAAGCACCTTGGGACTAATTTCAGGGAAGGCGTGCTCAATTAAAGTTTTAAGCTTAACCCACCTCTAATATTAACCTTAAACAAGACTTTAGAGGCCTAAATTAACAGTCTTTCCTTATGCGGCGCAGTTTATCGTGGCTCTGTTTCACAACAAAATCATCCATGATATCAAAGTCCAATAAATCCGTTAGTTTGCTCTCAGTTTCCATGACAAAGAGTGCCAGTTATTCTTCGGTTCATTTTTAATCCCGGGCAAGTGTTGTGCCAAAAAGTCATCATCATGCCAGCCCAGTTTATATTTGTCTGCAGCTGCTTTTCTCTGGATCAAGTAGTCACGTGGGCTGTTTCATGATCAAGGGGGCCGCTGTTTGTTGCAGTAAAGGGAAATGTTCAATAGGACCCCCCCCACACTGTTACTTTGTGTAACAGAAAATAACAATTTTGGTTTTGGTTGCCGGCTACCTGTAAAGTGTTGAGGTAGGGATTAAAACTCTCAGTGAGTAAATGTAGAATGCCACCTCTCTGGAGGTTGGTGGGTACAGTTTAGGATATAATAATAATAATAATGCATCCAATAATGCACAATTTCCATATGCACACGAGTGAAGTGATGACATATGATATGATATTTTTGGCGTCAGCAACAAAACCGATGCTTATACTCGCTCCCCTGTTGTCTGTCCTCTCTCCGTCTGCTGCGGCAGAACAATCTGACTGGAAGACACTGCAACAGTAATCACTTTTCACTCTAACTGGTTTACTTGCCTGTGACGCTCACCCTTCCTCCAACTATTGCTTTCAAATTACATTATTATTAGATTTGATTTGGACAGGAGGAAGTTTAACAGCCCTGACGTCATTAATCACATTCTCAGAGCCGCGACGGTGATAAAGTTTTTTGGGGAAGAGTCACGACATGGTAGATTAAAGTTCCTGACATCATTGACATTTCTGGAGTCAGCAGGATGATGCTGGTTATATTTGATAAGCTCATAATAACTCGTCCTATCGTAGCTTGTCCCAGCCTTATCAGTTAATTTTATTAATTCCATTTGGAACAATGTCTTCTGCGTTTTAACTCGCTTACAGTTATTTCACGGTACTGAGCGGCCGGCAACAAATGAGCTGCCGGATTGATTGATTTTTAGGAATTAGTTTCTTGGTTTGTGATGAGTAAATGGTGCAACCAGGGAGGGCTCTTTAGGACCATTTTGGTGCCTAAGGCGAGACAGTCTCCTAAGACTTTGTGGGATGTTGTAACTTATTTATTCTAGTGCCAATACGTTACCTGGGATAGCTTTCTGGAGATGTTACTTGATGAATATCAACATGTTTTTCTCCAAAACATTTTATTTTTCAATATTCAATAAAACATTTCTAAGCAGAGGAAGCCGTGCAGGAATTGGCTGATTGATTGATATTTAAAATTCTGTTCAGAGGGTTTGGGTTAATACTTTAACTGCTGGTCCAGAATAGACAATGATTACGGCCGCGATTAACCTTCCCGTTCATTTCACATTCAAAACAATGACTCTGTAAAATGGTACATTTTTTTAAATGATGCCAAATCATGATTGGAATACCATATTTATCATACTGTATTTTAATTCTTTGATTTAATTCAACAAAGTGCTGTGCAGTTGGGGGAGGATATGTCATGGCGCGTCTTTGCAAGTTTGTGTTCAGATACTTCTAAAAAAAACAAAATAAAAAATATATTTATCAGTATAAATTAAAGACTACACTGTCATTTACCGGCACGCATGACGTCACTCAGACTTAATCCATCAACTGTCTTGTACATACAGTATATATTGTATTGGATATAGTACCTTTTAATTAAACAAATGAACCCCCAAGTTCAAAATGTTGGCCTGAGTGCAAATGTGCACTCAGTTTACTTTTGGAACTGCCAGAAACCATTTCCCTCAAAGCTTCTAATGCACCCACCACTGTTCAGATGAATCATCCGCTGCGAGACAGATGAATCTAACAGCAACAATCTGATCAAATTTTAAATCATAATTGTCTGCCGTGTTTTTTTCCACAGCGTGAACTTTGTAAAGATATCATTCCCGGTGATCCATACCTACCTTAAAGTCTGTCAAAATACATGTCCGAAGCACAAATCCCACACATTTTGTGTTTGAGGTCAAAGGTGCATGCGGAGAGGACAGTTACTTACTACGCCTCAGCAGGAGATCATGCTGGGCTGTCTTCTCTGGTTTCAGTCAAATTCAAAAGGGGGTTTTCTGCGGTCAGCATGACTCTGTGTGTTTTGGGACAGTTTGTTTCCTGTCAACTGACAAACAATGACAACAATGCCACAGATATTTTAGCACATTTCTAGTGCTGTAAGGGGGAAATTTTAAGGACTGAAATACAAAAACAAGAAAGAAAACTACATCACAAACACCTACAAAGACACAATGTGACAAGAAGGTTCAGAGTGTATGAGCATTCAATTCAACTTATGTGCTCGTAATGTACCCGTTACGTACTTATGTAAGGAAACGGTATACAGTATGTGACCCTTAATGATTAATTGTTGTAAAATTGAAAAAGCAGTTTGAAGAAGTGTGTTTTAACAGCCCAAATTTACCTTTAATAATTCACATAAACAGCGTCTTAACAAGCTAGCAGCTGAAAGTTCATCTACGACGGTCAATTAGCAAACTTACTCAGCTGTAGCTAATTCACGATGTTAGATAAGCAGAAAACTTTCGGCTAAAGATATTTTCATCTTGTTTGGAAAAAAAAACAGTGGGTTGTTTTGTGGTTCAGAAACAAAGAAGTGGGTCTTACTCTGAATCAAGATCCAGGTGATCATCCCACATCATTTCAGCGGTGTGTTAGCTAGCAGGCGGTAGCGGTTGAACGTAACGTTGAGTTCACACGTGCAGATATAAAGCAGGAGGCAGAACATGGCCTCTCACGAAGCTGTAGGCTATTTGTGTGTTTCGCTGAGCAGGTACAGTGATTTACATACTCTGCTGTGAATGGACATTTGTTTTCTAACTATCCACAAGGAAGTTATTCATGTCCTTAGGGCAGCTTGTATCCAAGAGTGCAGAATAGCTTTGTTTTCTTCTGTTTTTTTTTTAACTTTTCAGATATGAGTTATTGACATTGTTTTAATATTTCAGTGAAGCCCTTCACCGTGTTACTGTCTTCTGTGTTTTACCAGTAAAACACAGCACAGCACAGAAATGTGTCGGTGTTGACTTTGATTAGTCTTTAATTTATCACTGCTAATAGCTTATTGCTATACAAAAAAAAAAATGTAAATGTCTCTTTGTAAAAAGATAAAAATAACGATTCTTCTGCTGCTTCCCGATTGTGAACACACACTAATTAGTCATTTAGCTGAACTACAAATATAACAAGTCCATGAAAGAAATTCGAACCATGTAATAAGCTTCTAAAAGACTGATCGCCAACAAGTACAGATTTTTGCATTGTTCCGTGATAAATTGATGGCGGTGACCTAAAATAGACCTCATTAATAAACAATTCGGCTGAACGTGATCTCAGCACTCTCGGGGTATTTTATCAGCTACCTGAACCTGTTCAGTGGAGAATACAGTAATATTTGGCTGTGGTATTCCAGTGTTATGCCAGTATGTGAACAGAGAACTTATTATTTGGGTTAAACATTTATTCTCGCCTCTGTACACAAGCATTGTTGTTTAACTAAATTCTGGCATTCTTCAAACTTCAAACTGTTTGAGTTTAATCATGGGTTTTAAATTATCATCTGAGGCAGATACAGAAGAAATAATATAAAATATTTTATCTCCTATAAATGGTGCCAATTTGGCAAAAGGAGCCTGTTGGGACACAAAACTACACAGTGAAGAATTCTAACACCGCCGCATTACACAACTCCCGTGGAATAGCAGCTAACCTAATTGTGTGTGGGACCCTTGCACACTCGTACGTACTGAAATTAATGTAAACAACTGCTTATTCAAAGAAGCAAACCACAAATGAATGCACAAAGCACATCTTCTCTTTCTAAGCACCTCCTAATGAATTAATGATAGTATTTCACACCTGTGCTGCTGTACTTAAAGCACGGCTTATTTGCCATTACAGGTTACATTATACATATACAGTAGTTTAAGAGGAAATCTAGGCGTCCCTCCTCTGCCTTTTAATAAAAGCATAATTATCAGCTTTCAGCTTTACATTGCTGAGGGCCTCTGGCTACAGGCAAGACTGTGAAATACAATCCAGGAAGCTTGACAATAAATAAACAAGTTTGAATGCTTATCAGTCACCAGAACACAGCAGAGCGCTTTACAACATTATGAGACAGGATTTAACAACTCTGAAAAGTTATTATGGTGATCCTCACATTATCCTTCGTCTAGACGACGGACAGTTAAAGAGCCAAATTACAAAAATGTCACGAAAAAATATGAAATGTGTCATTCAATTATGTTGTTTTGACTCTGCATTTCTTTTTGGTTTGGGCTCATGTGGGAGTCTCATTGAAATGAAAGAAAAGGCCGTTTGTTTTTTTTTCCCACACAAGACTAGCGTCTGTTCCCGGCCTTATTGTGACCCTTAATCCTTGCAAACATTTGTACATGTAGAGTAAAGCATATCCGAGCATTGATGGTTTTGTCGGATGGGCCAGTAACTCTCTGGTCAGACAGATCTAACATTTGAAAGGTCCAGATTGTAGTATTTAGCGGCATCTAGGCGCGAAGCTGCAAACTGAATACCCTGCACCTCAGACCCTCCCTTTGCAAGTATGAAGGAGAAACGTTACTGTAGAAACATGGTGGTGCAACATGGCAATCTGTAGATATAAAAGGATTATTCTAAGGTAACAAAAACATAATGATTCTTATTTTCTGGAGATTATGCACTAATAAAAACTAATTAAAATATTTATTACACACTTGATATAAATAAATATCAAAATGAAATTCAGTTCATAACCTGTTTTTCATTTCTTGTTTTGACTTTAGCATAAAAGAAAAATAAGCTGTTATTACTGTTTTAGCGCTTGTTTCATTTTTTGCCTTTCGATTTTGGATTCCAAATTGAATATGAAAAGAAACAAATGGTACACGGTGAACCATGACAGAGATTTATTTCTCAAAATCTAATAAAAACAAAAATGCAGAGGCCAGAGGGTTGTGAGAAGGAAATATAGTTTAGGAAATACTTTGCTTGCAAAGATCACAGTGTTCTTACAATTGCATTTGCGCAACTGCACAATTTGCAAGTTTTCTGTATTTTACTGTACCCTGTAAGAGCTCACCTAATGGTCATTTTAAGTTTTGTAAGTTTGGTCTTGCCTTGCCAGGCAAAGGTTTAAGCCAAATGTGAGACCAATTATTTCAGATTGAATGGAAACTCAACAGCACCTAATGTACACAGCTGATTCAATTGCTTTCAGCTAATTAAAGAAATTAGTCATAACTGACGGAAAGCTTGAACCAACAATTCTTTAATATAAGAGCAAGTGCCGCCTTGATGATGATGTTACATCTGCATAGTAATTATGTTCTAATTATGTTTTGTTTAATGAGAAAGTTGTTTTCATGTGGCTGACAATTTTAATCAAATAATAAAAACAAAAAAGCACGTCACACCCAAAACACGTCACACTAAACTGTATTTCAATAATGACAAAAGAGCTCAGATTGTAACATGATTGTGAGAAAAGAGAGCATGCTGGACGATGAATGCACAGCCTTTTCTGGCCTGTGGCACCCCTGAGGGGAATGATCTTTTCATTGGCAAATCATTTGACATTTTAGTTTAATTTGAATTATGTCAGCCTCCGTTTTTGTCATGTTATCAACGAGAAATCAGCACGTCGGTGCTTTTCCTTGAACACCAGCGACACTGACGTATCCTGGATTTCACAGTCGGTAACCTCCGTGGCTGCGAAGTGAAGCCAATGCAGATGTGCCTAAAACTGCAGTTCATCAAACGGTCACTTGGGGCTGGCTACAGAAGGAGTCAATCTCCATAAGACCCCATGTTAAACTGTCCGACTTCACAGCAGAAATAAACATGCTTACAGCCTGGTCTCTATAGCTAATTTCCCTGTTCATGACAACTGAATTTTTACCCGTTTAAATTATATGACTGCTTAAAGTTATATATAATTAACTACAGGCACTTTGATTGACAGGTGGGTGCCGTTACAGCTGGCTTGTTTGAGCGCCCAGGTGTCATTCAGCCCGCCTCAGCTCCACTGACAATCACTGTCTTTGCCCATTTTTAGATTAGCCAGGAGGCGGCACATGCAGGACTGCCAAGATGGTGGTGGCCATGTTTTACCAATGTCGTCCCACCATTGGTGTCCTGATCACATTTTATGATTAAAATTTTTACAAACTTTTAGAAGAAACCCACCTCACAGCTATTCTTTGTCCAATAATATGTTATATAACTATATCTGGATGTTGGTGTGAATCTGTTGTTGCGGAAAGGATTGGATTTAGACCCTTTTCAACCTCAGTATAAACAAAATACTTCAAGGGGTACTTTTACACATCAAAGTCTGTCTACAGGTCTTGGGGAGTACTACAGCATACTGTGTGTGAGCAAAGTTTTATAAAGCCTGCTGTTGCTCCGGAGGGAGCTGTAAAAAATCAGCCCCAACAATCATCACTTTCATCGTCGGTCGGGCCCGAAGACGACAAGTTTGAACATGAAAAGGAGTGTGAAGAGTGTGGTGAAAGATGATCACGTACTGGACCTCTGTAGCCTGCTCCGCTTGGGGCTCGAGCAGTTTGAGGATACATTTGCCGTAACGTAATACACCCAATACAACTGTGAGCAATCAAGTTGCATTGCAGGTACCAGGTTTTCCCAAGGAATATCAATAAAAAAGGAATAATACGATACTCCAGTTCAGTTTTGATCGTGAGTCTGACAGTGTTACAGGTATACAATATCAAATCAGTGCAAAAGTTATTGAAATAGACGCAGAACAACAGGTAGTTTTCATGCACATTTCTTCCCTCCAGCTGATGGTGCCTAGCTTCTTTATGCTTAAAAACAGCCCTGGATGAATGTGCACAATAACATAATCGCCTTGGGTGTTTATCGCTGCAGACTGATACGGAGAAAAGCTACCACAGATCCACGTCTTGGTCACAGATGAGAACTGCTTCTTCCGGAGACATCCTTCGACAAGCTGAGACAAGTTAGGGTCTCCTGGGAGACCGGTTAAAGGAAAGGACGATAGGAGCTGCCACTGCTTCATAGATGGGGGGGAAGGAATCGATATTGAGCTTTGATTGGACACTGAAGATAAACATCTCACATGGATCAGAGTTACTTAGGAATCTACAAAGAGGGAATGTTGGTTTTCTTTGCTTCCAAAGCCACCGGCATTAAAGAATAGGAACTGGACTCCGTGTTTCACAAAGAAGGGTTACAAAGTAAAAAGAGCAAGAAGGTTGAGGGTTACAGGCGTACACAGAGAGGACATTCATGCAGAGATCAAAGCTTTTATTCAAGCATGAATGACCCTCATACGCCTCAGTGGCAGCCTTGCACCCTGACGTAACCACCGCTTATGCTGATTTCTCCCATTTTCGTTTGGTCGGGAGCGAGACATTCAGTAGCCGTTGGTGGCTCGACTGTCACACTGCAAAGTGACGTGTTGAGAGCAGTTTCTATGGGAACAACTTCATGGCTCTGGGCCATGCCTCTCCCGTTGTCGATTCATGAGCACAAAGATGATCTGTGGGAACTGGATCAAAAATAGAAACATGAGAAAGTTAATCAAATTTATGTGCGCATATCAAACAGGTGACCTGATAAAATTGCGGACAAAAGGGGGTTCGATTTGAATCCTTGATGAATAGTTTGCGTGCCAGTAAATCACAGACAGAGAATTACTTGCTGCAAAGATTTAAATGGCTCATGACATGTACATATAGAGCAGTATTAATTACCTTGTAAATTGGCTGACGCTTCACACGTGAATATGCAAATGTATGTATGTAAGAGTGCATCTAAGCATGTGAACTTACTTATAAATGCATCTGAGCAAAAACACCAGTACAAGGCCTATTTATATTTGGTATTTTGTTTTTTAGCACTTTTAGGATTTTCTGTTTGCTATTTCAGAAACTGCATTGAGATAAAATGGTTTAAAATGTGGTTTAAAAAAAAGACAGAATAAGGATTTTGGCCTGTTCTAGACGATGTGACATTTAGGTTCAGAACAGAGCTCACTGACTGCTATTTATTTATTTTTACCCACACTCCAGCCGACTATTATGTTGCATACAGAGGCAGGCGAGCAGATGCATAAAGCCAACTTTTACAGTCGACATGCACATTGAAGGCACTGTAACATAAATTATTCGGTGCGCATGTATACAGGTTGTGGCGTTTAGCACAGGGGCACACAATATATAGCGATGGGAAGCGCCGTATGGAGTCGGTTTTATAAAAATGCAAAGAGAAGGAGCAATGTGCGTGCAGGAAAAGAAATTAAGACACCTGTCATAAGAGAGAAACTTTCTTTTTAGTATGCAAGCAGGAAGGTCCTGTCACTTATATTCAGTTTTATGGTCTCAGTTTTATTTTTTTTTATTTTATTTTTTCTAAGCAGCATTAGGACAAAGGTTTTTGAATGAGCATGAAAGCTGTTTATGGGGAGCGGGAGGAAGCGCCTGAGGGTGCTCCGTGGTGCGGATGCTGATGAACCCATGTAGTAATTTACTAATGAGATCTAAGCTGTCTCCTCTCTTTGGCTTTGTCCATATGAAGGGACATCTGCCCTGCCGTGGGCACTTTGACAGCAGCCTCGCAGTGAACAAACAGGTCAGTACAGTAGGTGTGGGGCACTGTACGTGAGTGAGAATATGACGGGGGATGACACAGACGTACACTGTTCTCACCTGACATCTTGAGCTTCTCTGCTTGAGCTGGAGGAAACAGAACTTGAGAGGGAGGTCCAAAGATGCTGAGGCCCTCCAAAACTGTTCCAACACATTTATAAATAGAACAAGGGGGGCGAAGCGCAGACGTTTGGCAGGTCACCCTCTTCGGTGTGCTGTGACAGAACTCTGCAGGCTTTTTTATGAACTCCTTGCAATTACTTAATTAATGAATTCATTGAGTGTAGCATAATGCCAATGCCAAATCTCATGTTTGGGGCCAAGCAGTAGATGATTTAAAATGGCTGGTTGTCAGGAGTCAACAACCATATTTACATACCTCGAAGTGTGACTTAAAATAGTGGTAACTGTGAATATTTCAAGAGCATATAAACTATTTAACATCCTGACAATACAATTAGTGAAATAGTTCAGCCAACATCTGTCCTAAAATCTGGCTGCGTCCTGTTGATGTCATCAAATAGCTTGCTTGTTTGTTAGTTTGTTAGAAATGATAGTGACAGTTTAAGGATTTGTGGTCAAGCAACATAGAAGCACAGACAAGTAAGAGTACTGAGTGAAGTTAATGGGAGCCGTATTCTTAGGCACTTCATTAACTCCTGCCCGTACAGTAAGTCATAAATATTTCATTGAAGGTTCCCTGTGGGGTTTCTGACCACCAGTGTTAGTACAGTGCTTTGTTTTTGCAGTGCTCTAGGCTGAAAACCAAAATGTGTCAAAGATGTTTTTTTTTTTTTTAAAGCCACCTTTAAAACTTGTCAGTTTAATAAAGGCACCATATTTTTCTAACTGCGACTGCCTTGATTTCTTGGCTATTTGTGCCCATAGAGATAAACAGCTGCTCAGTTTATAGACACCAATTAATCTATTAACCTGCTCCAGGAAGCTGGAGAACATGGGTAAGTGAATATTCACCATCAATGACTGATTTTCTTATTTTTTTTTGACGATGACAAAAATATCTGTAAGCCGCCCGTTTGACAGATTAACACTTAGGGCGATCTGCTGTGATTCACCTGCAACACTGTCAATAACCAGATGTAAACCATCTGTAATCGACCTTCAAGTCCAACTGGTGATGGGTGTGCATATTAAATAGCTATTGTCTAGCTGCATGATCATCATCACATCTGGGTGTATTGCTGCAAAGCCTCACTATTGCAAAATGTCGAGGCAGCTGAGTGTCCAAAGTTTCTTTAGAAAGCCCGATAATTGCGACGTGGTGATAAACGCTGTGAAATAAAGAGGGATTGATAATGTTCATCAGCCGGTGGCACGTTTTCTCTCCATGCTATTCTTTTTATTAAATGTTGTGTTTGACTTGTTTAACTCAAGTTGTTTAATTAAACGGTATCAAATGAGCTGTGTGCCTCATTATCATTTCAAATGAACGTTAATAATAGATCATGGAGAAAACCTGTGTCCACACGGAGAGAACATTGGAAAGGAAACCCGGCCAGCTGGTTTAAAACCTTAAACCTTCTTGCTGTGAGGCGACAGTGCTTACCGCTGCACCTCTGTGCCTCCCATCCCGGGTTTCAAATATCATAAAAAAATGTTTGATAATGGAAAATCACATTCAGCACCTCCGGTTTAGATTCACAGTGTGTATCACTGAATGTTAGCATACTGTAACAGCGTTTTGTATACATGAAAAGGCCACAGGGCAGAATCAAATCGTTTTATAAAAATATGTCTTCTGGACAAGGACACCTGAAACGTGGCTCGTAATACAAATGTGTTCTTGCCTTAGGGGGTTTCACTCCCAAGGCAGCTTTTTCATGAGTGGACGCCAGAAATCTTCTAAACATCTTGTGCTTAATGCAAATAAGGATTGGTTTTCTAAAATAGATTTCTAAATGTCATTAGATAATAAAATGTATCAAACAATTAACTGTTTACAGTTTTTAATTGGCGCTGACATTTCAGCGTGTCTCTCGCGCCTTAGTAGAAAAGGGCAAACCTTATTTCCTGCACTGTCCTGTGTCTGACTTGTGCTTCATGCAGACCTGAGTTCAATTACTGAGCAGGAATTTCAATAAACAAACTGACTTTGTGATGATAATCTCAGTTTGACACTCATAATTCACCTCGAATCCACTTGAATTAATTTGGCAGAGCGGCTACTGAAGCTTGCAGCAGTTTAGTTTTGCATTGCTGACACAATTTGCGCGCCCCTATCAAACTGAAAGCGCTTGGAATCGAGGCATGACACCCTTCACCTCTGTCCCCCACCAGCCAAAACACACACACACACACACACACGCAACACAACTCTTGACTGCTTTGTAGAGGACAGGCTGACTCACCTAAACTGTCAGCATGAATTTCGAATGCAGAAAACCTGAACTTGGGACAGTAACAATGAAGGACTTTGTTGGAAAGTTGTGGCATGTATTTTGTGTGTATGTGTGTGTGTGTGTATAATTACATGTCTTTGGCTGTTTCTACAGGGAGGGGTGTGCGTCTATATCTCTATGAGAGGGACGGAACAGGAATTTATTTCTGGAGTAATATGACAAAACACCGAAGGACCACATCTGCCACACTTTTGAGATTAATATTCAAGCTACACGGCCGTCTGCCTGACACCATTATTCATGTGGCGTCTAACGTAGCGCAGTTGTCAACGCGAGGCCTAACAGCGCTAACCCAGAGCGTGCCAATTATTTCGAGAACCTCTATCTCCAAATCCATCCGACTGGTGTGCAGTCTCTAATGGACAAATATTGCTTCTGACTTTGTGTAATAAATATTTTGAATTGTCCCACTTGGCCTTACACCGCGAGGAAACTAGCACATCATGCTTTCTTTCTGGAGAGGACTCCAGGAAAGCGCTAAATGGGAGCTGAGCTTGTCTGACATCGATTCTCAAGTCGTCTGCAGATGAAGTTGAGTTGACAATCAGAAAGATTGGTGCTCCACAACAGAGAGAGCAGCTGGATTTCTAGTGATGCAGTCTGTCTGATGGGCTCTTGATGGTTTACACGGTGACAAGAGAGCAGATGAATGCATGATTACTATATATACTACGTACTATACTATAGACATAAATCCCCCCTCTACAAAGCTGAGAATCTTCCGTTTGCAGAGAAATACAAACACATACTCTGCCTCTGACTGGCTAGTATTAGTTTGTTGTCTCCTTTGGATTATCAGAGTGAGCCAATGATGATCATGAAACTTTAATTGTGACCAGTTTGTGTCCTAGTCACGCTGTTTAATCACTATCTTGATACTTATTCCACACCTGTCAGGTGGATGGATCATGCTGACAAAAGAGAAGTGCTCGTCGCTGATTTTGACACATTTGTGACCAGAAAATGGGGAGAAATAAACCTTTTGTGTCCAAAGAAGAAGTCAATTACTTCACCGGCTGTTTGTAATACTATAAAAGAGGATTTTACAACACTGGAAACTTACCATGACAGTGATTATTGTAGTTTTCAGATTGAAGTGAGCATAAAAACATGAGCATCCTTGTAACCTCACCTCATGTTACCGGTCTGTCTCTACTGCTGCTTTATTCTTTAATAACTGAAGGAAAACGTACCGTCAGGAACATGCCCTCATTTGACTGACTAACACACTTCCTCAAAGAGTGACATTTTATTGCATTGTGAAGTTGAATCAGATTTATTTCTTTTGTGTTTTCCAAGCACTCTGTCTCCAAATCCCTGTTCTGTCAATGAAGTGGCCTCATTGAAATGAATGACGTGGGCTTCTTCTTCTTCTTCTCCTTACGCAGTCTGTCTGAACAAGCCTGAACTTTGGTTTTAGTCACTCTGGATGCACGGACATATCACAAGTGCAACCACAGAAATACTTTTTGAGTATCTGCCATCCACATGTAGCCTTGAACTAAAACATCTTTTTGTTGCTGACAGTCGACAACCTCATCACTGACATGTAAATTTATGTAAATGTATTAATCGTGATGACTATTCATAAAAAGTAAACAGCGGTACCTGTGATGTGAAAGCAGGAGGGCAAAGTCAGTGGATTCATCCATTCTGAACATCAGCTATATTTGGCAAAAACATAATAATTTAATATCAGATGACTCACAGTTTGACAAATGTCTCCTCATACATTCAGCTTCACTTCTGGACAGACAGGGACATCATCAATCACTTCACTTACTTGTGAATTACTCAGCAAAAATATGCTGAAAATCTAACTGGATGGAAAAGTTTAGCATCCAGGGCCATTATCTTGATACAAGCGGGGCTATTTTTATTTATTTCTTAGTTAATAGTCAGACAATATTATGTTTTACCATTTTAGAAACGCACGTCAAAAGAAGCCAGACTGAGAATGACTTTGATGAGTGCAACATGCTCACTGGAGTCTAGCCGGTGGTTACATCTCTTTCTCCTCCGAGCTCTGGATGTCTGAGGCTGTTTGCTCTGTGCCCAGTGTGTTGGCTGCCTCTCAGTGCACAGCAGCTGGTTCATAAACCTACAAGCGGCTGTGGGATTGCCGTCCAGGCTCTGAGGTTCTGTCAGAGACGGCGAGCTGATGTGAAACCAGAAACAAATATTTACAAAACTTTGACAGCCAAGCGAGGAAAAAAAAAAAGCTGCAGTTGTTAAGTTTGACACTAAAATAACCCTACGTTTTTATTCTGAGGGTTGCCCGAGGTTGTGTGAAATTATAATCTTATATAATATCCTTGAAAGTCCTCCAAGATATATATGTAACCTTTTACCATTCGGCGGTGCGTTCTGTATATGGAAAATGTCAGTCTGTGTGCTTTCACTTTTCACAGAGAAATGAAACAAGTTTGATAATAAGCTGCCTCAGTTTCAGTTTGTTTCAACAGGTTTATAAGTGGAAACGCCAACTCTGTTCTGTGGGGAAAAAAATAATTGCTGCTCAAAAAGTCACCAGAAGTTGCCAGATCATATCTCACTAATTTGCATAGGAATGTATTTTCTGCAGTGGAGCAAGAGTCTAAACTTTGCATGGGAAGCACTGTGATCATCTGATCTCCTTGGATTAAACAAGCAAGTGGAACAAATTAGTATCAGCAGTACCAGCTGCTCCCCGAACACTTTGGTCAGAACCAGCCACTACACCTCAATCCATCAAATAACATAACGTTTATTTATTTATTTGAGATGTTTCTATGTGTGGCTTGATTTTAGAGGAGCAGAATGTTTGCAGATTAGTTGGTGTAGCAAGTTACAGAAAACATTTGACTGTAATTCCAAAATTAAGATTCACTGGGAATAATTTCTTCTGAACAACCTCCCATTAGGGTTTGAGGGATTTAATGGTGTGCGGATTTGAGCAGCGGACTCTGATTCTACACGCCTGGCAAACAATGACGACCAATATGGGATTTTTGTGGCAAATGCGTTACCAATTTTAGAACGCAGATATTCACCATGGTGGCGTTGTCATGATCATTGTCATGATCAGAATTTAGTTACCACGAATGTCCGTACACTCCAGGAATATTTCAGTTTGGATCAAAGAGGTGGACTAATGGACAAAGAGTCAGACGTTGGCATCCACAGAGATACACTGCTAGTGCGGCTAATCGGTCTAAACTAGTGTGAACGCCTTTGTTTCCACAGTTCCTGCTGCTGGAGCAAAGGGTGCATCCGTTTTGTTCTCTGGCTCATTCAGTCTGTGGATTACCTCTCATGTTCTCTTAGAACTGTTGGCAACTATCCATAGAATATCTCCACTCATCTCACAGCAAAATACGAACCTTTGATCGTGTGGCCAGTGTGTTAAATAGTCAGTCCAACCACTTTTGTTGGTGTATGTCTTGAAATGTGTGTATTTATATGACCAAATAATGTGTGGCAAGATTTTTGACCCTAAATCCCTGCAGTTATTGCAGAAACAGTCCAAGTAGCCAGATATCAGCAATTTAATTGGAAAATTGCTGTTATTTTTTTTGTGCTGCCACATTATGTTTTGAAACAATTAAGTCAATAAATTCACGTGCATTAATTCAATTTGTGGATTCAGAAAAGCCAGTCATTATAGAGAGGAGAGAGGAACAGACATAATGGAGTGCAGAGAGCCAGTGAGGTAATGAGAGAAAGAAAGAGGACGGAAAGAAAGAACTGATTTGTTGTTGTCTCCCACAATCCCATTCTGTCTGAGTCTGTCTGAGATGTATAAAAATAGACTTGAGGAGTAAATACAGGCAGTATTTACCATTTTCTGGGCAGACAAAAGCTTCAATTCTCTATTTGGATCACATACAGTATGTGTTGCACTTCTAAATTCACATATAAGATGCAATATGGTATCAGATCGATAACAAATTCTGTAAGTTATAGTTAATGATAAATGAACTGCACATATAATGCCTTTCCAGTCTTTTGAGAGCTTTTACACTTCATATCTCATTCACCCAGTCAAACATGCATTCGTACACTGATGGCATTGGCTGCCATCATGCAAGGTGCCAGCTGGTCATCAGGTTTAGGGAGCTAACCATTCGTACGCACTCACACACCACAGATTATCTTATCGGTGGACGACCCGCTCTCCCACCCGAGCCACAGCCGCCCACAGATGTTATCGACGCACAGTAAAATGTGCCAAACTGTATCAGTTTCTCATCCTGATCGGTTGAATTCTTTCTTTCAGCACTGACAGTCTGAAGTACGAGAACCAGAACAGTGATTTCGTCACTGACATCACTGCTAAAATCATGTACCATGCAGAAATGCAAAGACTTGTGACTGACTTGTGTATTTATAGAACTTTTTCTGGTCTACTGAGCGTTCAAGGTGCTTTAACAACACGTGTCACATTCACACACTGAGAGTAGAGTTGGCCATGCATGCTGTCGTGTCCAAAGCACTTATATTTAGCTCACCCATATACACCAACAGCACAGCCATTGGGAGCAATTGTCCGTGGGAGCCAGAAATCCAACCAGTGACTCTCCAGCAGCTGAACGACAGCCACTTTGTGTCTTAATGTGCAATCTCGTCTTTGCTGTCGCCGTTTCCTCTTGTACAGTGACTATGTGCTGTTTTGTAATTGTGTTTGTGTACCACAATGATAATTTCCTCTGTGTTCATTTGTTCTTCTGTTTCTTGCCCACGGACTACAGATGTAAATTAATTCAGAGCTCTCTCTGGCGCGGCTAAGTAGCGGCGCTGTCAAACCGACACGTAAACAAATAAAATAAACTGTGTTCAAAATGACAGCTGCAGCAGAACACCAACAAAAAAAAAGAGATTTATAGATTGTTACAGTGCAGTAAGTTTACAAGGAGGAATATGTAAGATAAATATTAAGACAAGTGACAAAGTGATGAATCTCTGAAGTCTGTTTCTTTTACTTTAACCAGATGGTCACACAAGCTGCCACAAATGTATCACATGCCTATTAGATATCCTCCAGTTTTTTTGTTTTTTTTTGCTTGTTTTAAATTTGGACAATTAATTCTGCTGTTTCCTCTGCACTTGGGACACGCACTTTTAGAAGTAGCGTCTTCATTAGCTGCTTGGCTGCAGGGGAAGAAGCATGTCAACACATACGCAGCGTGAGAGCACAACAACCTGTTGGCAGACAGAGGGGAACGTGTTTCTCAAGTATACAAGGAGAAAAATATATCTCCGAATACAAACATTCCACACTGAGCTCGAGCTAGAGAGAAAGAGGCATTTTAGGCATATTTGAAGAGACAGAAATAGCAAGGGAGAAAATAGATGGAAAGAAATAGAGAAATATTGGGATTCTGCTGGCTCCCCGAGTAATGTCTGGTATTCGGCGAGAGAAAGAGCCTCTGCGGCACAAGGCATAAAACTTTCATAGCTCTGCCGGGATGCTGTGTTTCTCTTGGATTATTTATCAAATAGTGAGAAGTTGTTTATCACACAGTTAATACTGGTCTGCTCAGGTAGAAGCAGCTTCACATATATTGGGCCTCATAATAAATATTAATCTGTTTTCCAGCACCATGAAGGAAGAAAAATGAAGGTGCCACATTCATTTGACCTGAAGTGTGAAATAAGGTGGATGCTTCACAGCTCAACTAGAGAACTCTTTCACTGATGCTGTGCGGGAAAACATGTGGTATGAATGATTTAACGAGGAGATTATCAGGGATGGATATAGTCCAGTATCATGTATTACTCGAGCATCGCTAAAAAAAAAAATTTAAACAGTGCACAAAACAACAGACAGTCCCACAGAAACAAAAACACCTCCTGTTATCAAAAGCTTTATTTATTGAGGTGATCGTAGGTCATTGCTAATTGACCCTCTTGAGCTCTGAGGGCATTGTTTTGGCTTCGCAACAAAGTCATTATCTCGTCTTAATTAATCCCATTATGCACCATGCACAGGTCACCGATAGCTGTGTGATGTAGAGAGGGTGAGGTATCACAGGCCCCGACAGCACTGACCTGCCAGGGCCGCCTTGTTGTTTTGATGGAACGCCATACGCCAGAAGAATAACAACAAGATATCAACAGTAATGTCGGTGCTAGACTTAACTTAAAAAATACCATATTTTTAGATTTTTTTTCCCTGTACGGTTCCAAGTGAAGGTAATTATATCACATATTGAGGTCCTGTAGGTCAAATCATAACCGTATCCGTGCACCATACTGACATCGTCTCCTGAAACATTAACCAGAACGGCAGCGATAAGCTCCCAGCAGCTGCATCGCATCCGTATCCAGTGGCTGGTCCTGCCGGCACGCAGATGCATACCACTGACTGCTGAGGTTTCACACAATGTTTCTGTTTACATTCAGTTGAGGTCTAACAAATGCACTGAATAAATCACTTGCATACCCTCTTCTTTGAAGCCTGCATCGCGTACGACACCAGCTCGTCTCCTCGTCAGCTTTCGCGCTCGAGAACCTGCTAATATACTGAGTTAACGTCGCTGCTGACAGCAGCTATGGTTTGCAGCAGTTGACTTTACTGTCCTTCAGGAAGCTCGGGAATCATAGAGAGTTGATGCGGAACAGCCATAAAATGTATAATATAATATAAAAAAATATAAAATATGATCCAGTTTCACCCAGAACAGTCAAATAGTTGGCGGTGTGTGAGTTTGTCCCATAAAGCGTTGTGTACTGCTCATACTTGGAGTACATAGTTACATGACAGAGACAATATTCACCTCAGGTCGCGTTATGCTGTTTATCGCTATAAAAAAATGATTACTGTTGTAACAGTTCAGATGTGACCTGAATATAATGGTGTCATGTTTATTTCACACTGTGATTCTTATTTCAGTATAATTATACAACAGTTTGTACTTTTATGCTCGTGTCTTGGTACTAATGGTTAAGGACAAGACGAGGCTTGTGTGAGATGAACCAGAACTCATCGTGGTTGAGAGGTGGGCATACAGTAGTAGTTGATAAATTAATGATTTTGTTTTCAGTTGACCTGCATGAGGACACACACTATTAATTTTAGGCACGTAAACACTTGACCATGGACAGTTTAAGCATCACATAGAGTTTTTGTTTGTTTTCCTTGCTTTTACCACTGCGTATCTCTCTGAAGAGCCAAAACAAGACAAGTGGTCACAGTTGAAATGTGTCCTATGTACCTGGATTCATAAAACACAATTATTACCTTACAATTTGCTTTGTGGGTGTACTGCCTCCTAAAAATGAGCAAAGATCTAGAATGTTGGTGGACTTGGGGTGGGCTTTTGTGTGATATGGTACCCAACTGTTAATCCAAGCGTCCACGCTCTTAAGTATGCATAGACCTGCTTGTATGAAAAATCATTCCTTGTACAGTTGTCACGATTGGGAAAATCAGCTAGAGAAACCAAATCCATTGGTTTTTAATATGGGGGCTTATGGAGATGATGACCTATGACTTGTTCTGTAGCCAGCCTCGAGTGGCCATTTGGGCGACCGCCGTTTTTGGCCCTTCGGCATTGGCTTCACTTCACATCAATGGAGGTTGCTGCTTGGTGTCTATGTGTCAGTCCCGTGATGAACTGGCAACCTGTTCAGGGTGTACTGGACTCATGCCCAGTGTTTTCGGGATCGGCTCCAGCCCCCCCTTGACCCTGCCAAGCATAAACAGTTATAGATAATGGATGGATTTTTTGTTTTCAATGCCAAATTTTATTTGATCTTGGCTGCATTAACTGGATCCTGCTATAGCTAAAATTCCTCCAGATCACTGATCTCTGTTATTGTTCAAAAAATACTAACAACACATACGAATGCCACAGTGTTGCAATTATTCTACTCTAATCACTTTATGGTTTGGTCTCACATCAAAAACACTTTCAATTTGAAACAATTTCCTTCAAGGATACACAAAACATAGTTTTGAGGGTCACCTTACTGCAATGCGTGGCAAGAGAAAGCAGCAGATCCTCATGTTAGAGAAGCTGGAATCATTTTTTGCTGGCAAATTAGTACAACAATAGTTTCTGATTAGGTTTCTGTCAGTTATCAATATGTTATACACAGTACACAGTAGATGCTGGGCAGGGTTGCTTTAATTTTAGCCCTGAACTGGTCGCTGCTGACTAATTTTAGAATCTGGTGGAATTGAAGTGGGGGCATGACACCTGATTAATTGCCCGATTGATCAACAGTCTGGCTTGTGGCCGATTGGTTTGATTTCTGGCAAGTAAGAAAACCTTGGTCTTGCAGTTTGAGCCGTTCCGTGGTCTGATTTTCCTCATACCTGCAAAGAACCGTAGTGAACCTTTTTAAATGTTATTGGAGTATTTCGCATATTGTGTATTTTAAATGCTGAGAAATAAAACTGAAGCCAACACCATATGCTCTGCATCTTCCAGCCATCTGTAGCTCCATGTTATTCTATTTACTTTTCATTATAGAAATGCACAAAGTAACACTGCCTTTCTCTCTTTCCGTTAACAATAAAATACTCAATGGCCTTAACTTACCTGGGTTTCATGCTTACGCTTATTCTAAGCACCCACATCCTTGCTGAGCAATTGATCCGGACACAGTCAGCAGAAAGTTGCAGTTTTCGGCCGTGCAGAGAGTAAGATTAAAACATGTAGTGAGTTAACACAACGTACACGATCGATAAAGAGGCACGGTAAGCCCGGCTGTAATTGACCTGAAAACTGAAAACTTTTTCTCAAGCTCTTACTATGAACAATCAGATCTTACAAGATCAGCCTTTGTTTTCTACCAAAGTTTTGTTTTGTTTGGGTTTTTGTCTTCACTTTCTTCACTGATTTGAAGTGACTGGGAATTAATAGGATTGTTTTAAAAATACCAACACCATTATTGATTCTGCTGTGATTCTTTATTGATTCCCTCATTGATTCTTGTGCAAAAATCTATTTTCAGTGTGAAGTAAATCTATACAGGCCAGACTTTGGGCCACTATGACTTATTTCCAGCAGCATGCAAGTTTGGCATCGTTGCTTTCTAATGCGCAAATGTTGATAAGGAACTGATATGCTCGGAGGCCTATGAATCCGAGTGGACAAGTTGGACACGAGGTCTTCTGCTACTCATGCAGCAGTTGTTTGAGTTGCCTTAGAGTTGTTGGACAACTGCAATCTGATCTAACCAGACATGCACAGTTCAGGGACTTTAATTATTTTTGGACAACAGTGGAGGCCTATGTGAATAAGCCTTGGCTATGGCTACACATGCAGTAGTTGTTGGCAGGATAAATTCCTCATTCATTTTGGTCCCTTAAGGGGAGTTCTTAATAATAATAATAACAATTGTAATAATGATAATGAGATTTAAAATATCTTTAAACCCTTAAAGCTGCTGAATGCTGATTAGTTGCTGCACCCACATTGCAATTTGAAACAATTTGAGTCATGAACATTAGTTAACCTTATCAGCTTTCTTTTATTGGGCACACAGAATCTGAAACTACTGCCAGTTGTACAGATAACAGCAGTTTTGTTCACTCTACTCCTGCGTGCAGAATATTTTTCTTACTCTACCTGCAAGATGACTTTCTGACCGGGCCAGGAGTTTTTAAATACAGACGTTATGCTGGAATCAAAGGCCTCAATAGAAAAAGGCAAGCTCCCGCATTTAAAAAACAAAACACCTTTGTCACATTCTCTCCACAACGCTAAGGCGAAAGCTGTTTTTAAAGTGAAGGATATTTTTATGCAGGTAGTCTGGTTTAAGAAACATCTACTGTAGCTGGACCTCCAAATAATGAGTGAGGAATACATAATTTAACAGTAAAGCACTTATGCAGCTTTACCAATATGAAATAACATTGTGTAACACCTGTACTCTCACGGCAGAGGCCTTTTTGCTTCATGAAAAATTCAACATTTTTTAAGGCACAGTGTTTTTTTATTATAATGCCAGGAATGAAGTGCAATTTTCTTCTCACCATTTGTTTAGACGCTCTTTTAGTTCCCAGAGGAGTACAGCATAAAAGTTCCTTTGTTATCCTATCTTATATCCCACATTCAAGTTGTATTCTCTTCTTTATATTATCACATGGTGGTTTGTGTAATTCAGGAAATGGCTCACTCATGTGTTCTACCCTTGTTGATCTGTGGATCCATTATTTTGGTTCAAACTGAAAAACATTTGCATAGATTTGCCTGAAATTTTATCCAGACATTCACGGTTCCCAGAGGATGAACCCTACTTTCATAATCCTCTAACTTTTCCTGCAGGACATCCATGACATGTTCATATATGTGTGCTAAAAACTATTAGACGAGTTTAGGAGTACAATGAAATTTATTGCACACGTTAATGATTATTACTAGGGTGATTCATAATAATTGTGATTTTCTTCAGGTGTAATTTGAATTTACTCAGTGATTTGTTTCATGGCTATAGTGACATTAACAGCAGCCACATTTGTACTGTACTTTCATTCTAGGATTACTAATCCGCTGATTGTTTTCTTGAAGTGATTGGTTTGGTCCTTGAAATGTCCGAAAATGGTGTAATGAATCAAATGCTTTGTTTTGTCCACAAGCCAAAGATATTCAGTTCACTGTTTGAATTCAGAACACTGCCAGTGAGCTGACAGGAAATTTGTTAGCGCTGTAGGGTACAATTTAGGGAGTGTGCAGAATAGTGAATATATTTGTTTCATTTGTTTGAGCATCACAACGCCCAAGAAATGATTTGTTTTACAGAATTTGGTAACATCTGGTAACTTCACGGAGGTCAAGAGGAGCCCACAGTTAGATAAGTTTATCCCCATTCAAGTTAGCGGAGGGTTAAACCAGAAGTTAGCGCCTTGGCCTGTGGAAGTCTCTAATGAGCTTGCTCTATGGGGCATTCAGTGTGGAAGCACATGCAGATGATCCAGGTAATTTTCTGCCTGGAAATAGACTTATTTGACTTCATGTGCTGCTGAACAGCTTCTACAGTATATATATATATATATATATATATATATATAGACAGACAACAGTCTTATTCATACACAGATTTCATATATATATATATGAACATATAAGTCACCATATCATTTCAGACTGCATCGAGAAGATGGTCAAATTTGTTGTCTTCATAACTTTCTGAATTAGAAACAGTTACAATTACATAATCAGTTAATCAGTTATCACACTGTTCCTCAGTACATCCTCACAGAGATGCTACCTTAGCTGCATCCTGTAGGTCTTGTTTTAAACTGCTACTTTCCTCATTACATTCACCATTTCATAAGATTTATTGGAAGTGGAACATAAACGGATATTATAATAATGTGTCAGGGCAGCATAAAAACAGTTTATGGCTTGGATAGAAAGCACCAGAGACTCATAGTCTTTGTAAATATACCCACTTGGTGTACTTAACAAGTTTGTTTACCCTCTCAACCTTTCATATGAACAGTTAGAATCTTTATTAAAAATAATGCATGCTAAATTATTGCAGTCGGAATAGCCTGAAGTCTGAAGCTCTGACTTCTGTTTATTGTTGTTAAAGCCTTTGCACCTTGTACATCTGCTGTTATTGAATATTATCTAAATTTGTATTAAATTATGTACCTCAACGAAAAAAACTACCTCCATACAGTAGCATGCACAGCACTACTTTTTTGACTGCCAACACACTAACACAAGACAACAGTCTTATTCATACACAGATTTCATACTGGCTACAAATGTTAGAAGTTTTTTAAGGTTACGAGAGTAGTAAGTTGGATTTACTGCTTTTTATCAGGAAAAAAAAAACACTTCACAACCTCAGAGACTTTTCTGTTAATGTAGCAGTTTAAAGTATCATCGGCGGAGGTGTGAAAAAAGGATGCAAGATGTGCTTTGCACATGTTTTGATTGTGCAGATTTGATGATCGATAGAACATTTCTGTAGGGCTTTTTTCATACTGTGTACCCTTTGCTTAAAGTTGACTCTCTTTTCACATGCACAGCCCAGCCCAGGGCCTTGCGATTAACACTGCACCTCTGCTAGCCCTAGGTTCTGTTGGAACACATGACTAGTATTTACATCAATGCCACTTTATTCCCGTTTTACACTGGTACCTTTTGGGCCCATGTTTAGTCAGATTTCAGGGGATAACCCTGCTCCAGAGCAGGGCCAGTGGACTCTAGGCTCTAGGCTAAAATCAAGGTTAGCTCACTTTGAAATGTGCCAGAACTGTGCCAGTGTTTTTAGCACTTTTGGCCTGAAGCTAAGAAGGTTCTAAGAATGCTTTTAGCTCTGGGCTAAATGTTAAAATCCCTTGTATGATTTTCTTCTTGACTGTTCAGTGTGTTTTGGAATTTAGTAGCTAATTTTATATTTTTAGAAATGAAAAAAGAAAAAAAGCCTGAAAATATGAAATGTTTTTTTTTTTAACCTTCAAATGAGCCTTTGATATCTACAGAAGCCGCAGGTCCTCTTCCATAGTCTACCGTCCTGTACCTCCATTTGTAAGTTAGCTGGCTGCCGGCTAACTGTGCTGTAGCTTCATATTTAGTGGAATCACTCCTCTCATCCTTCTCAACGCTCAGCAAAGAAAGCAATTCGACTTATTTCCCAAAATGTCAAACTGTTCATTTGAAGATGTAGCCGAGTCAATTTGTTTCCTGATTTGAGACTCCCTATCTGCTATTCATGCACTTTAACAAGTGAGTTATCTGTAGGTAACAGAAAAAAATCCCAGTACCAAAAAAAATGCCTTGAAGAAAGGTAGAGACATCTTAATATTTCAATAGCATAAAATTTTGATGTTGACGTGCAAGACTAACCCATGTTGTGTAGATCTTGTTTGTATTTATGCCTTCTTTAATCAAGTTAAAGCTCAGATTCTTACAGCATGTCAAGTACTTTATATACGAAAACAATTCAAGTCAGTGCCATCAAAACGGAAACTTATGGGGGCAAAAAAGGCAAAGAGCTTCCCTCAAGACAAGCAAGTGAAAGCGGTGCGTGCAGTTTAAGGTATGATGGCCCAATGAATGGATAATAAGGCTGCGAAGGCAGTCTGGACAGACGGTCAGCGATCTCCCCGCAGGGAAAATAGAAGTTATTTTACAGCAGATTGCCTCACACTGCCCACACGAGCTAATTATACAGACTATTCATGCGAGTATTGTATGGCAGAATTGTATAATTACAAAGACCCTGTTCCTGTGATAATGTGCTATGTTGAAAAACTGATGGAGATTCTGGTTTTACAAGTACGAGTCCATTAGGTGATTTTTCTGCCATGCACAGTGCATTATCTATATTTTTACATTAAGACTTTTCACTTACACGTGCATTCATTTTATTCTGTGTTATCAAATGTTTAGAAACGGACCTGTCTTTTAGAATGATGTCTTTAGTAACCTCAGCTCCTTTGGGGAAATGGATTTCATTTTTTTAAGCATGCGAGCTACTGAGGCAGGGCTTCTTTGTGTGCTATATCTGATGTGGAGGTGAAAAAGGCCATGTCAGAAGATGAGTCTTGACATAAAGTGGTAGCAGTGGACTGTTTGTGTTAGGCAAAAACAGGAAGCATGTCCCTGACAGGAGTGAGCTCGGCTCTCGGAACAAGGTCAGTGTTTCTTTTGAGCACGGCCGCGGAGACTTTGCAGCGTCGCTCAGCACTTCGTCTAAGACTGGCAGACTGCTGAACAGGAAAGGTGACGGCAAATCAACAATCTCGACACACACACACACACACACACAAGGACAGACATATCTCCCAGTCGGAGAAGTGCATGCTCAAACTTGAAGGAAGCAATTTTCAAAGTCCTTACTTTTTGAGGTTTTCAACTTTAGGGGCACAGTGCAGTCAAGTGAAGCCACCGTAGTTATTATTTTGGACAAACAGTCTCCCCGCCATCGCATGAACCAGGCCAGGTGCCACACCAGTCAACACAGTTGGCAGCGATGAGGGATCACGTCCTTGTTGCTGCAGCAGTAACTCCTCTAGGAATTTTTGTTGTTTTCTCCCTGTGAAATTCTTTGCCTTCAGGTTAAAAGAAGCAGATGGCGACTCCATGTGTGTTAGAGACGACAGATGTTAGTCTACATCCTAGCCAGGCCAGCAGTGTGGGTCAGCGGCTGCAGTGACCATGGTACACAGGGGAAATAGCTGTTGCCTATTTTTTTTTTCTAACACTCACAAATGCTGGTGAGGAACAACCTCCCATTGACGATAAGGGTGATGCTGGCAGCGCCTGTTTTCCTTGCTTCGGTTGTCACAGTGACAAGTTGCATCTCACGCACCTGCATCGTGCAACTGATGCTAGATTTAAAGTATAGTTAATAACTTCATAGCTTGTATACAGCTCTTTTTCTCGCTCTATAAGCTGTTACTAACAAAATTACTACTGCATCCTGTGTCTGTTTTGATGTTCTTGCAGCGAGTCAAGCTAAGTGATCTCTAACGCACACCTGGTGGATAGAACAATTTCATTATATGAAGCAGAAGGTTGAATTCCTTCAAATTGACTAACTCAGAGTTGACAGACTCATTTTAGTCAAGGATATTCATCAGCTGTGTCTCGAATAAAATCCACTTGAAATATTTACAAACCAGAACAATAGCCCAAAATGGAAATTTTAATTCACAATTTTTGACATTCTTTTAACGTGTTACTAAAAAAAATGTCTGGTTTGCTTGGTTGGGTGGAAGTTTGGGCTCGAGGTTAAAGTAATAGAGCGCCTGGCAGAAGTTGGTTCCATCGGTTACCATCTCCAGTGGCAGCCTGTAAGACAGCAAAGTTTACTGTATGAACAGACATGAGCAGTAAGCTCGATGAAGCACCGGGAGAGTAGAAGAATGTTTTGTTTAATAAGGGAGGAACTGCTGCATAATATGATCTAAAATTGATCTCTAATGATATACTGTATATTAATAATAATTCTATACAGAAAACATATTAAAAAAATTCTGGACATGTAGAGTTGTACTTGAATTCTGTAAAGATAATAAACAGTTCAAATTCAAGGATCTCACTCAGATTGGACTTCCTGGTCTCACCGGCACCTCACAACATAATGCTGAGCTGTTTCCAGGCCAAATCCCCACTAACACCCAATATTGGCTAAGGAAACCCATTTTGTGCTTACCCTCCTAAACAAATGCCATTACACTGACCAGCCACACATCCCCGACCCAGCTGAGTCTGCTTGGCTAACGTTTGCTTTCCCATGTCCGTGTGGGCCCCCAAGCTGGGGCTGGCACTGTTGTCTAGTTTGTTAATATAGGCCCCCATGAGTGTCTGCTTGGACTGGTGGAGGTGAGGCCCTATGTGAGCAATTATCCTCGATGCCTGCACATACCGTTTTCTTTTTTTTATTTATTTCACGTTACCATATGTGTGCTGATAGTTGTGCCAGTGAGTGTGAGGGGCGATCTTTAAAAATCAGTAAAATGGGGGCATTATTCTGCTTTCTGTGTTCTGTGTTTCCACGACAACTCTGCCATTTACAGTCTTTTTTTAATGAACATAGTTCAGAAAATCTTCCTGTAATAAAAAAAAAAATGGGCAGAAAATGCAATGAGCTGCTGTATCTCAGTCTTACTAAGCGTTTTCCAAATATTTCACATCTGAACTCATTGATTCACTTTTTTTTATGAAGCATAATAAATTAGGTCTAATTTATTGCACTAATTGCAGTGCTGGAAAATGTGTGAGAAAACATCCGAGGCATTCATTTCCCTCTAAAGCACCATTTTATCCGTGATCCCATAGTCTAAGATACACGCTGACTGCGCGACGCTGATCTGGTAAATATGTTTCCAAGCACACATCTCAGTGATTTTTGTATTATCATTTTATTTGATTTTTTTTCATATGAAACAAATCAATTCTTCCAATGTCTTTGAAGTGTGAAATGTATTTTTATCATGAATTCTCACAGTACATTCAGTTAATGTTGATCTGAAAGAAAACATCTTTGAACTTGGCACTTAGAAAACAACCACAAAGAATTGTCACCTTTATTCATTTAGAACAAAATTTACAAAGCCATTCAAACAGTCATTTTTTTTTAATACTTTTATGTTTTTTAAACTCAACTGTTGAATATTCAAAATACACTTTTTAATGTTGCTTCTCTCTCTCTCTTTGTACTTACAAATATGTACATTAAAGTCTCAGTGTCTTGTCGTCCCACTGACTCTCCACCACTCGTAATAAAAATCCGTTTTTAGTGTTTTATTTATAACTCTTCACACCGTTAGCACTCTGGTTAGCTCTCCACTATTCTGTTTGAGCTCGAGTGTCTGTGAATGTTCTGCGTGCTCAGATGGATGTCCCGTGGCTGGGCTCACTGGCTTCTGGGATGGGTCCTCCTGGCACTGGTTGGTAGGACATTGGCATTGGTGTCTTGACTGGGCTCTGTCGGAAGAGACCCCCATTGGGCGCCCTGTGTTTGCAGCGGATAGAGGGCATGGTGGCACTGCTGAGGGGCAGGGGCAAGGTCCTGCCAGCGGCCGCGCCCAGTGTCCTTCCTGCCCCATGACCCTCCTGGAGGAAGGTGGTCACAGAGAGCCGCGGCGGCCCCCGGTGGGCTGGGTAGTCCCGAACAGACAAGGCCTCCAGGGACTGGCTGGGCTGCATGCTGCCAATGTCCAGGGCAGAGATCTCGATAGACTGGCCTGGCAGTTGCTTGTGGGCCAAGTCCTCGTCCAGGAGGCTGTTCAAACGCTGGTGGACCTGTTCCAGGTTCACCTCTTTGTCCTATAGATAGATGGAAAAAGCCAGTACAAAGGAGAGTGAATGGAGGTTTTAATGGAAGGGAGAGCATGAATGTAATTAAGGAGGGGTGTGATAAAGAATAAAAGTGAAAATGAATGTGCAGTGAAAGGGGTTATGAGGTTAAAAGAAAGAACGGGAGGGATGGATAGAGAAAGACAAGTTACAATGGTTGCTTCATCATCACCTTCACGACCAGTTTACATGCAGTGTAGTCTACTCTACATATATTAATGCTCATCTGAAGGACGCTGAAATAACACAGTGGCTTATTTCAGCTTCATTCAGGAAATACACATATATAAATTGATAGTACAGTACGCTGGATTTTCGTCCGAGCAGCCAACATCAGGAGAGACATGACCTTAAAACGCTAAATCTTAAATATTGGGTCATAAAAGGTAATGTCTCTACTGCTGAGATGAACTTCAACGAAGATGTCTCTTCATGCAGAAGTGTTTAAATTTTCTACACAATTAAGTGACCACACATCTGCAGTTGGTGACTCTTGCATGAAGAGCATCGGCTGTTAACAAGACAGGCTCCAATGGAGGCATCAGTCTGATGAATCAGACTTTGTGAGGCAATAAAATCTGAATGAAGACAAAGTAGATATTGCCGCTTAATTGACAAATCTTTAAATTATTCCTGTTTGTTTTTCCTCCACATACGCATTAATGAGGCAACACATATGGGAGAGGACAGGGAGAAGCCAAATAAAAAGCACACGGCCGTTCATCTGTCGTATTTCGGCTGCACCCTGCCCTCCGAACAACAACATTTTAGTCAATCATCATGCGCCATGTTAGTCGAGCCACACCGAAGACAAACGAAACAACAGCGACGACAAAAAATGTCTAGATAAGACAAGAGACCATGAGGTGAAATGACAGATGAAGCAACTACAATCTACCCCTACCCGGCCCCATGCCCCGCCCCTTCGCCCTGACATAGCCAATGACCATCCAGTACAGTATGCCAGGCCTCTCCTGACCTGTGTCAAGAGCCTCGGCCTCCTCCCAGTCTCTCTCTCTGTCTGTCCATATGTCCCGCCTCCCTTCCGGTGAAGCGCTTGTTATGTCATTATATGTCAATGGACCAGAAACCCTTTCCAGACCGTAATCCTTAGTCACCTGCTGAAGATCATAGACAACGATACATAACCAAAACGGCCCCCGTTGAATCCGGACATTGACATATAATTCAAATAAATAGTTAGGTAATAAAAGGAATAACTCAACATTTTGGGAACACGTTTGGTGAAAAGGATGAGGAGATCTGCACCACTCTCATGTCTGTGTATGTGCAAATATAAAGCTGTGAAGTTGAAAGCACTATTTCTGGCACCCCTGGCTCCAGTCTGATCATTTTCTTTAGAGACAATACTGGGCCACTGACAATTGGAGCACTTCCTTGGCTTGGAGGGACATGAAACCCTCCTGTTAAATTGTCGGTACAAAAAAAGAACAACTGTGTCAATTTTGTGTTCTCTATAACTTTGTGAAATTTTAACATAATTAAGTTGGAGGCTTCAAATAATCCCACTGGGTTTTTGCCTCTCTCTGCACTGTGTATTTTCTATCTTTGTCATTTTTGTGAATTATTTTTTCTTTCTTTATTATTAAATAATAATATTAATGTAATGTACATTTAAAAAAAATGAAGATATTGTATGATTTACTACGATGTACTATGTTTCTTAAGGTGCATTTAGGTAAACATCCAATAACAGCTTAAACTTCTGTTGCGTGTTACCTAGACAAAACAATCAGTCTCTAAATGCTTTGCTGTTTGGAGATGGATATTTTTTCTAGCGTTTCTCGCTAAAACTGGGGGGAAACCATTAAAGCGTTACCCATAGCAAAGCCAAAATCATGTGCTTGTTAACAACGCTGTACAGTATGACGTTCCTTGGTCCAGGATAGCATCGTTGCAGGTAAGGCGTGTCCTTGAAGTAGGGGGCATATGTTCATAAATGGTTATTGAAGCAACTACTTTACATTTAGAGACCCCCAGACAGTTAGTAGGTGCTTAGATCTCTAATCGTCTGGTATTGCAAGACCATGTGTTACCTGCTTATAGATTAAGATTTTGCCAAAGCTCACAAATGAACAGGTTTAATCCTTGTGTGAAACAACAATCTGTGGTTTTACAGCGAGTTACGAAAATAACTCCTACCAACTGTTTCCAGTTGTTATGCTAAGCTAAGCTATCCACCTCCTGGCTGTAGCTTCATATTTAAGGGTCAGATATGAGAGAGGTATCAGTCTTCTCATCAAACTCCCAGTGAGAAAGAAAAACAAGATTTTTTCCCAAAAGGTTGAATTATTCCTTCAAATGGCTGATGTGTTCAGGCTTGCAGTAGGTTTCGTCTCAAGTGGCTGTCATGATGTCCACATACTGTATACTCGTGCTGTCATGGTGCTTGGAACATTTAAAGTGATACTCCACCGTAATCTTTTGAATATTAAACGCTTGCTCCCCGCAGGCTTGAAAGGCCGCTGTAAAAGCTTCAGTCTACATGACTGTTGTCGTCAAACTGCTTGTTTTTGTCACAGAGCCGAGAAAAGCGGCAAATTCTTAGATTTTAACGGCTCGAACCAGAGTTGTTTTCATTTTACCCACTTCATTACCCTGTTTTATGTTTGTAATCTGTACTTTTTTTTTTAAATGTCAAAAACGCCTGTCACAAGTTGAAGTCTAAAATCTTTTTATACCCATTTGTAAAAGTATAAAACAGACAAAAGAGACAAATCTTCGCTGTTGAGAAGCTGATATTTTCGCTTGATTAAACATCTCTAACGCTTACCTAATCATCAGAATCGAACACATTGCTTGGAAAAATAAAAATAAAGTTATAATTTTCTTTTCATCTGCTAATTATTGTCTGATCGTGTCAACATTACTGAGAATACAAATGAACCAGTAGTAACTTGGACAACTACAAATCTCTCGCAGCCACATTTCAAACTTACGGCGGGGGCGTGTCTGACACTCAAAAGAGTTTTTTGGTCGGAAAATCGCTTCAAGACTGCAAACACAATAATAATGGACCACGCAGCCGCGATTATGCTCAAACACATCGAACATGTCTTATCTTCTATGAATCGTAAGACAGTGATGCCGGCCTGTTGTGAGTCTCGCATGACAGCAGTATGTGGTTATTATGAGAGCAGTTGCACACAGAAATCAACCGCAGTAACTCAAACTCTTCTATGTGCCAAAAAAACCCCAGCACGGGTGGAGTTTGATTTACTGCGTGTCTTTTCAGGACAGGACTGGGTCTTAAATGGGTGTCCTCAGCCAGCGTTTTTTTTATTGGATTGTTGGACTGTCGAGTGAAACAGGCAGGTCAAGGCTCAGATTCTTTACTACCTGCTTTTGCTCACACTTTAGTTTAGGGATCCATGTCAAGCCTTAGTTGTCTGGACGCCTCATGCAGAGGGGCTGCCCAGCCGACAGCAGCAAGATGAAGTCAGAGCTCTAAAAGCATTAAGACTTGAATGGATTAGCTAAAGAGAGCTATTGTACAACTGAAGCACTTATCGACTCAGAAGTACAATTTCAGTGTGTGGTTTTGAATTTGCAATTAAACGTTGTGTTTACTTTTATTCTTCCAGCCGCGCCTCTCTCACAAGAGCACCAGTGACTGTTTGTTCAAGCCGGAATGTGGTCAATTAATGCTTGTACGTGTCGTATGAGAGAGACGCCTCAGAAGTCCCTAACAAAGCACCCCAACGTCTCTCCCAACATGAGAAGGAATGAGTAGATCGATCACATGATGTCTGGACTATCATCAGGGGCACACCTATTATAACTGGGTGTACTGCAGCTCTACTAAATCGGGGCTGGCGTCAGCGCCTGCTGGATCCATAAAGTAGAGTGTGGCAGTGGCATCTCTGGGC
Source organism: Nibea coibor (assembly GCA_023373845.1). NCBI lineage: Eukaryota > Metazoa > Chordata > Actinopteri > Sciaenidae > Nibea > Nibea coibor. Next base: position 17,270,555 of record CM041723.1, read on the forward strand.
AGGACCGGGGGGCCCGGGGGTCTGGGTCTCGACCGTGGCCTTGGTGGTGCAGGGGGACCCGTGGTGACCACCATGGCCAGGTTCTGGGTTAGCAGGCTTGGGCCTGGGCCCTGGCCCGACGAGTTGTCGGTGGTCACCTCTTTGGGCTGCTCTCTCCGGCAGTGGTTGCTGTTCCACCAGGTCTCCAGCGCAGCCACCAGGAGGGCCAGCAGCAGCCCGGCGGCCAGGATGCAGAAGACGCCAGCGAAGCTGTGGAGACGCAGCGCCCGTCCCTCCGGCTGGGCGTCTGCGTGGCTCTGCAGATCACAGCGGCCTTTCTTCGGCCACCATTTCTGCTTCAGGATGTCCAGGTCACCTTTTTCCTGAAGCTCCAATATCCTGTGGAGAAGAAAGACCGTCCGGTTTCATGTAATAACACCTTCAACAGCACCGAGCGGACAGAATATGTTAAATACCAGAAAACCAAATTACAAAGACAATTGAGCAGACAATAGAAAAAACATGATGGAAAATCTGAAAATCAATATATGAAGGGTCTAAATAACTGCATTTCACGAGCTACACAGTAATACCATGTAATTACAACTAATAAAAAAACAACAAAAAAACAGTTAATGCACTTCATTAACATTGATTGTTAGCTCATTAAAAGACCTATAGTGGATAAAATGCGATTAAAACTGTAGCTTGCTGAGCAGCAGAGTGCATGTTGTGATAATGATGCGTTGTTAAGAGTATTTCTAAACGCTAACAAGAGCCAAAGTAACATTTTTATATAAACAAGGCAAGGAAAAACAATTGCAGCTTCAAGATTAATTGGCTCCGTATCAAATTGTAGCGTGCAAACAAAGGCGATCAAATGTAAGTGTCAGTCAGCCCATTAGTTAGTGCAGGAGAATGATGACGGCTGAGCACAAACGGAGGCGAGGTGGTGAATCTGTCCCATCGGAGAGGTTAGCTTTCCGCACACTCATTATTCAACCTCTCCAACAGCGACATATGTGTTTGTGCCACTCGGACCTTGTACCCACATCTGCCAAAGCTCCTGACATTTATACAAACGCACACGTGGAAGCATCACTAACCTCAGACGGCTTCAAATATGCACTGTTTCTTTTCCCGCAAGTCATCCATTTGAGATCGTTCACCGAGGCACTGTTTATAGCTTACAGGGTGATCAATCGTCCCATTTCAGATGCCGTTTGTCCTGAATTTAAATTTTACATGGGGGGGAAACGTTTGCAGCTCTGATTTGAAATTCACTCCCATCAACTTGAAAAACTGCGTTGAAAATGTTTGGAGCAGCACACTTCTCTCTCGTGTCTGCAGGAGAAGAACTGATTAACGGGCACAACAGAACTGAAACTATGAAAAATATACCTCTCAGTCTGCCTCTTCGGGAGAAATATGATGAGAAATCTTCAAGTTACAAGTGCTGGAACTCTAACTATAATTTTAATTGTATCAGTCAAACTAGGTTTATTACAACTCGGGTTTTATTTTCGTCTGTTATTATGCCATTCTCTGGCCATCTGTTCAGTACGATGAAGTAGTACTTATGAATACTGGCTGAGATCTGCAAACCCGGTACCATCAGTAAAAATAGGTCCGGTAAAGGCAAAGTGTCAGCATTTGACCCAAGCATCCATCACAGAAAGTGGGTTTACAAACCCGCTTTCAGCTTTGACCTACTGTATTTGCTGCAAGTGCATGAACTGGATGATGGATGGGACCAAGTGGATGATGAACGTCAGGCAACGTCAGGAAATACCAATTGGTTCAATTACGCTAATAATAAGCTAAGATGAAAGCTTCACGTTAAGATACACTGATGCAAAGTAAAAATAGACGTACTTCTGAGAGAAGAGGTCTCTGTAAGGACTGCCGTGCTGCAGTGCGATGCCGTAGCCTCTGGTGCTCAGGCTGTTTCCTGCCACAGTCAGCGTGCAGTCGTCGTCTGTGAGCGCGGCGTACTCTACCACCGCCATGTCCCACAGAAAAGCATACGACTCTCGCTTTGTCTGGATAGGTCAACAAAGAACACACACGCAGGTCAAAGACACACAAAGGATGAATACATGAATGGTGTGTTTGAAGTTTTTCCAGTTTTCTCTTATCAGAGATTGTACTGTACAGATAAGCAAAAAAAAAAATCTCCAGTATACAACCAGGCACAAATACAGATAAATTATTCTTTTAAAGACACCCCGCGGTCCTGAAGATGTCTACATCACTATAAAATGTTAATTCACTTTTTTGTGACTATAAAAAATTCAGTGAATCTGCTGAACATTCCTCCTGTTATTTTCCAGCATTCTTTGTCGAGTTATTAAAGAGAGGCCGGCTGAATGATTATTTTCCTTAAATTTGAACTCCTTGACCCCGCGTGTGCCTGTGCTGGTGGAAGAGTGGAGCACAGGAAGGCTTTTCACCGGGGAAGAAGCAATAAGATGAACAAACAGCTAAATATTTGCAGAGAAATGAGCACAAACGTTTTGCTAACTCGTCACGGTGCGCGGCATTACATTTCTTTACAAAGATGTTGAAAATAGCTGCGACCCCGTTTCTTTTTTTTTTTCTAGCTTTGCTTTTCCTCTGCACGTAGCGTATGTTCAGAGTACAAGTCAAGTACAAACTGCGGATAATGTGTCGAACAACTGTAGCTGGAAATCTGTCTGAAATCCTCCTGAGTTTGCTTTTTGTTTGCTTTGTGGTTTCCTTGCATCCTACGTCTTCCAGCGTAACGCTGCGCTCTCAACGAATATAGCTGAATAGCTTTTTCAGTTGGCATCTCATTAGGACTGCAGAAGATTCTCAAACTCGTTAACTCTTAATGTATGAAAATATACTGGCTTTTAAAGTATTATATATTCTATAATATATGTTATATAAATGGGGCTTTTTTAAAGGGGCTTTTGCTGCTGTAGCTTGAGAAGTAACCGTGAATAAAATGGTTTATTCTCAACAAACAAGTTTGAAGTTGCATTTAAAACTTAGATGTTACAGTATCTGCGCATGGTGAACTAGATACACTGAATACACACTATTGTTCGGTGTTGTTTTTAAGTATGTAAGTTAAAGGAAGATAGAGAGAGGCACAGAGGCATGAAATATTAATTCAGTACCATGCTAAGAGAATAATTAAGATCCATCTGAAAAACCAACGATTCAAAAGATTCAGATTATCTCTTTGCCCACGTGTCTCTGTGAATCATTATAACGTTCAATTGGTTTCTACCTGGCTGTGTAAAAAGATACAGATAATTATCATTGAATGTGAGCTTATGTTTCTCATGATTCATTGTTATCTCAGCTGAAGATATAACTATATTATAGTTAAATATAATTTACATTCCTACAGGTTGGTACAGTGGAACTGAAGATTAACACTTCAGCAACCACTCATTTAATTAAATCTGACTTTTTTTTTTTATTGCATACTGCTAAATGTCACGATCTCACAAAGAATAGAAAAGTACGCCGCATTGCTGACAGAAGGCAGCGTTCTGATACTGTTCTGATTTTATTTATTAATTCCAAGACGTTCTCACCTTCTTGATTCCCTCCGACGGGCTGGAGACGGAGTTCTCGAAGCCGTTGTTCTTGTTGATGGTCTTCCAGAGCTCAGCGAATGTGTTGTCCTGCTCCAGGGGGTTGGTGCCTTTGGCCTGGAAATACTCGTACACCGCCGACTCCCTCACGGTCCCGTAAACCAGGTCAACCTGCCTGGACAGGTCCTGGAATGACCTACAGTCAGGGTCACAGCAGCAAGTTGTTCCAGTTTGTTTCATGGAAAGAATTATAATGGTATGACTGCAGCACATGTGACTATAGTGTAAGTTAAACATAAACTTATAAATTCATCTTCAGAGGATATTAAAGCAACCCATACTCAGATACACAGGACATAGTACAGAAAAGGTTTTGTGCTTATTAACCACTGAAATATAAACAGTCCATTGCAATATAATCTGCAGTTTTTTTCTCAATCTTTGTGTTTTATTTTTTGGTACTGGGAATAGCGTTTTGTTTATATTTGGATCACAGATTGTGTTTTTTAATTTAACAATATTAATAATGATATTTTCACATGCACAGCCTGTTCGCTTGCCAACAAAGCTGTTACAGCTTACACTATGTCATCTGGTCATCCGCATGTTTTATTTGTCTACACATATGATCCAAAAATAAATAAATAAAGAAAGTTATTTCCATTACCAACATCTGCTACTATAATTTACAACAACGATAGCTAGGCTTTTCCCACTAACAGTGGACAATATAGATAAAATCATCTGTACACATTATTTTATATATCGTCTGCTGAATTTAGGACAATTTCAGTATCACTGACATCGCCACATGTTTTAACTTTCCTTTTAATTCCCTGCTGGTTCACTCCATCCGGTCTGTAAGCCTAAAACGACCACCTTCACCTCTTATGCACATTGGAGCAAATCACTCATCAGCGTGCTCTTTATCAGCCAAATTAGCTGCACCTGTAGCTTGCTGCTTCAGATGCCAACACTTTCCCCCGACCACCACTCTCCCTGCACCCAGCGCCACGATCCCCACTAGATTCAGAGGAATGATGACCAGGTTGGGAGGTTAAGTTGCTGACTGATTACGGAGTTCGTCCCCATGGTTGTGTATATATAGTCCACAGCAAACTCTAATCTACTTTTTATGAACAATACTTTATATCTGAGAAGTAGTCCCTCCTGACTCAAACGCTGATTATGCAGATGCTATGTGGGCAATAAGAAATTAGGATCCTTGCAGCAGCTGTATTTTATACGTGGAGATTATTGCCAATTTTGTACAGCATCGTATTTGCTGAATGTCAATGTCTTCGTAATTAGTTTGCCTCCAGTATAATTTGAACGGCAATCTACGCAGAAGATTACCTACTTCCTTGACTCGTTGATATGTTCGACATGCTGCTCTGTGTATTTGCTGCATTTCTTTAGAAAATCACCATATTAGAGTAGAACCAGGATGCTTATATAACTGTGATTGTCTTCTTGCCAATGCCCTAAAAAGTGCGAGAATCGAATGGCTTATCTCGAGATGACGATGTTGGACTAATTCAACCATTTAATTAGAAGCCTATATGGTGTGGCAGTGGTTGTTGAGGGGGGAAAGCAAGCAGGAGAGACAGAAACAACTCATTAGACATTGCACGATCACCAACTTATTCTGTCAGATTAGACTGCACACTTTTCTCCAACTGCTCACTTTTATGTAGCTACACAGGCACCTACACGTGTGGAACTAGTTTTAAGACAAATCTGGATTTAAGATTTGGAATCAACATAGAAATATTTAGATCCACCAGCTGGAGTAATTAGGACGAATAAAAGAGGCGAAAGCGCCTGTATTGTATGAAATAGCAAAAAGACAAGACAGATGGTGGCAAATAAAAAAAACAACAAAAAAACACAAGTATACAAATAAAATAAACCACTAACAAGTTAAAATATCAGGCAACAACAGTTTGAAGTAGATACTGTATATGTACCAAGGACATCTGTCACCAATTTAAGTCATTTTACACCTTTTGTTTCTCAAAGAGGTTCAACATACTCTTTGATTCGTGATCAATACGTAGACGTCCAAGCCAGTTCATTATCTATAATGGCTGAACAAGAGACCACACACACCTTTTTTTTTTCTTTCTCTCTGCATGTCACTAATTTCCTGTGTTTTTGTTGGAATAAAAAGCCCGGCTTTATATTAGGCTTCAAAAAAGTAAAAATTTGCCACAGCAGCAACAATTAAAACATTAAAGAGTGTTCGGTCATAGCATTCTAATTAGCATCCTCGTCATCCTAATTATTATTAGGTGTGATATCCTGGAGGATTTAAAAAAAAAAAAGAAACTTTCTGTCTCTTTTACGCTCTCTCACACTCCCTCAAGAGAGGAGCATAAAATTGTTTTCCATCGCAGAGTGATATAGATATGTGTATTTAAAAAGTGTAGTGTTTCACCTCCGTGTCCCAAGGCGTAGGAGTTTTGTAAAGGTTTATTTACTGAGCGAACAAAAGGTGAAAAGGTCGTGCAGTGGTATAATATGCAAACTATTTTCAGATAGTTAATTGTTCTCTTTGCAGCAGATGCATCATGCACACACACAGACACACACACACACACACACACACACATATACTATAAAAGGAAGGTGTACTGTATATCATCTCCATTGGTACTAGTAAAAACCCAAGCTGCTGCTTTTTGGCAGTATACTTGTGTCAGACTGACTCGTGGAAGGAAGAAAGTTGATTTCTCCAAGAATAAAATAACAACAACTCTTACTTTTGATGTTTTTAAAATGAAGGCCGCTGGGCTGCAACTCATGCCCTCTATTTTTTATAATTCAAGTCATACCTGTCAGAGTATTTCCAAGGTTTGGACATTGGATTCCAGTTGAAGGACAAACCGCCAATGCGTTTACGACAGACATTTCTAAACCAGGGAAGCAATTCCAGATTTGGCATTTTGGAGATGACACTTTCTATGATCTCTGAGTCATCATTTACATAAAAAACAGATGTTACATTTAAAATTGATCTTGCAGAGTTAGAGAATTAACTGAGCATCGAAGAAACTCTCAAGGCACAGCGTCTGTACCGCATAAAGAGTACATAAAAAAACTGCCAATGGCAATCTAAATTCTCGTAGGTCTTTTCAACGTTGGTTCAGACACCAGAGCCCGTCTGACATGACTGCAAGGCAGTGAGGGCTTTTTCAGGCCAACCTACTGTACAGTACATACAATTAAGTAGCCCCCAGTGAGCTGCCTAATGTGTACAACAAAAAAATGCAGTAACAGCTGGGCAGTAGGATGATGTGCCCTTGCATCCAACCAAAGACTAAAACTAACAAATAACAACCTGCGAAAGTCTAAATCGGCTCCACAGTTAAACTTAACTGCTAAAATTTGACTAACTGTAAAATACAAACACTTCAGCAGTGTCTTCTATCACAGCGTGGGGAGCTTAAGTGCATGTAAACACACTCAGTACATTCCCCAAGACAATGAGAAGGGATTGGAAAGGAATGGCCCCCTCACCATAGACCAAATTTCCTGCGGGAGGTCCAATCTGCTGTTTGGCCAATAGAGTTTTCACTTGCTCTGACAGCAGTGTCTAACCAAGTTTAAGATTTGGTTGATTTCATAATTGAAAATCTTTCCCTGGTGTGCCCGTGTGCTGCTAATTATGGGTAACGGCAGGACCCGTTGTCTGTTCATGGATCTTGTAATGCAAGTTTTCAAATTACTCCTGATCTTGAAGTTAGATGTGAGCTTTTGTTTCTTCTGTCTCTGTAATAATAATAATAATAATGAAAATCAATGATTTTCTCAAAGTTTGCCAGTCAGATGTGACCCCCCAGCGTACAAATTGAAATTTCTGCTGAAAAAGAAAATGCTTTAATTCTTCCTTTGTCTCTAATAGGTTGGCGGCTTTTGTGAGTCTTAATTTAGAGGTTACTGGGCAGATTACTAGCAAGTTATAGTTAAAGACTGTGCATAAATGTGTTTCCCAGCAGTGAGGTTTATATTTAGCTTGTATCATACATATTATGCAACAGTAGCAACAGATTTAACCTGAAAGCACTGCTTCAGTTTGAGTTTAGCTATGTTCTGTTCAGATTTTCTGCACAATGACTTATGACTTTTATGCAGTAGTTGCTGAGAACAGCAAACCAGAGACATGTACAGAATCTGTTCCAATTAAAAAATTCAGTCACAGTGTGCTTTCCCCCGGACCTTCTAACGCCTACACGCAATCATTTGCAGTTAGCTTGATTCTGTTCGCTAAACTGTATCAAATGTAATACAAGAAATATTAATTCAGCTGTAATTGCCAGTTGTCTAATATAAACACATACCCACACTCACACACCTGTGAAGGTCTTGACACAGGTTTGTGTGCGCGCGCGTGTGTGTGTGTATGGGGATCGCTTAGCATTCCCTCCCTCGCCTCACATGTGGCTATTTGTTCAACAGAAGACGGGCCCAATGCAATCAAACGCCTCTCCCCTGCATTCTTTGGGGAGAGACAGCACACCAAATTGGATTCACTGACAAATAGCATTTGGACTGAGGACAGGCTAGTTGTTAGTCAGCGGGTCAAAAATTACAGACAAGCGGACAGACCAAACACTCTGCAGCAATTGCAGCTGATGAGAGATGCTCACCGATGAAACTTCAGCCCGGGATACAGAACCTGTCCTTGCAGTTAACTAAAAATATGCTGCTGCGGTACCTCAAGAAAAGACCCCACAATGTTTAGAGCATAGAAAATGCGTACATGTGTTTCCACCAAACAAAGACGTTGCTACGGTACATATAACTCAAGAGATATATACGCAATTCAAGGCCGGTGCACAGAATGAATGCATGAAAGCGTGCCGAAGCTTTAAAGGGAAACCTGTGAGGATTTTACCCATCAGTGCAAGTCTGTTTGTAGTTCTTGGGGAGTACTACATATGCGAAAAAGGCTTGTATGAAGTCTTTTTAGGCTCCAAAGGGAACTCTGAGAGTTTTAATGAATTGAAGAGTGGTATCATTTGAGTCCGCATCAGTTGAGGTGGAAGACTACGAGCCAGTTCCTCATCTCTACTCGAGGTGAACAGTTCAAGGCTACATTAGCTGTATTTCTTTGGGCATATTTTAATGGACTGGTATTGAATAATATACAGCCAATCAAAATTGGATCTTTGCTCTCCTCTACTGTGTGATGGGATGTGCCGCAGCACTTCTCTCCTTCACGCCAGCTGAGCTCTACATTGCAAGCATTTGAGTGCGTACGAGAGTGAAAATTAAAGTTTGTTAATGGGAAAGAATGATTCGGCTGAACCTGTGGCTGACTCCGTTACGACGTTCAACTTTACTTCACTCCTGAAGTTCCAGATTCTGAGAGAGTCTTCTTGCTCACACATTTGGTCAATTTCAGGAGTTGTCATCTTCCAGTTAAACTTTCAACCATTATATCATATCAATAATTCAAACCTATCTAAAATAAGGACCTTTAGTATTCAGAAGCTTGTGACAAATAAGGTGTATCAAATTTAGGGGGCTATATCTGTTATTTGTGTGTCAGATACATGTTTACTCAACATTTAGTATCGGATCAGACTTCTTGGTAGTTGAGATACCCTAGAAAGGAAAAAATAATGTGTTTTTTGTGTACAGAGTGTCACACATTAGGAATCATAATCATAACAGACTTTCTTTTTGACATTCAAGATAAAATACCACCTCAATTATTCCTCCATTAAGCATCACAGTAGGTGTAAACAGTAAATGCCCCGGTGTGTTGAGGTTCCCCAAGAATAGAATTAAGTGCATTTGACTGAGTAATAGTAGCGACGGTCAAAGAAATTAAATGTTTCTTACCGGACAGCATTGTCCATGCGTGACACGGTGAGGTAGGCAGCCAGGTTCGCTGTGTAGGATGAGCACACTATGAGGGTGAAGAGCCACCAGCTGCCCATCACGATACGCAGAGCCACTGATCCCAGGATGGAGTCACTGCCTGCGGAAGTTCAGGTACGAACGCATGTGTGTCAAACGTCCGATGAACGAGTCAGATGTAACGTTGTCACACTGTAGGTGTGCTTTTTATATATTATCATCAGAATTGCATTGTGTGCTATAAAGGCTAAAATAAAGGCTGTTTATCCTAATACCTTCTGTCATGAGGGAGTGTGATCATTTTACAACATTTCAAACAAGCTTTTAGGGGATTGGTCAACTCTAAGTTGTCTATCAGTTCTAGTACAATAGACTTTACAACTGAAAAGATAGGCCAGTGTCTTCACGCTTATGTCGACAACAATATGATGCAATCTAGCCAGTGACAAAATCATTCCATCATCAGCCAAGTTTTTCTTAAGGCTTGAAGCTATGAGAATCCGCATACGAGTAAGGTGAGTGCTTATTGAACAGTCTTCTCCTGAGACTCGCATTTGCCAAGTTGCATTTAAATTACCCAGCATTTTGTGTCAAAGCTGCTCCAAGTCATAACTGATTCCACTTTCGAGATAATACTCATATTTTCATCAACACCGGAGCAGTCGGCGATATGCATGATGATTTTATGTAATTACTGTAAATTTTCATCACTTATTTCCCCAAGAGCTTAGTACATTCAAAACCATCTGACCTGAAATGTGTTTTGCACATTTTTATATTTCATTACACACCCAAATCCAATTTCTTTTTTCAGAGTGTCGTACTAATTACTAAACGTTCTTAGCGTTCTTTCCTTCATGTTTTTAATCCTTTGCCCTTTCTTATTTTCATTGAGGAGAAAAGACTGGTGCGTCATATTAGCTTTTCTATCTTCAATTTCTCTCTCTGTCACACTGACTCTTTCTCTCCAAATATCCAGCAGCTTATGAGTTGTGTGTGAAAAATGCCGTGCACATATTCTAATTCTGAAGAGTAAAGCCATAGAAATGTCATCTGAAAGATTCAGGAGTGTGGAATGTAATAAAAACACATTTGTCTGAAAGTGTCACAATAAACACAGCTGCGCCCTTAGGACTGTTTGGGGAAAAAAAAACTGAAGGCCTTGTCAGATGAATAGCACTTCAGCATCAGTCATTTTTATTACATATGTCTTTGAATGATTTCTTAAGGTCATTGAATATGAAACTTTATTGTCCACTATCGCGCAATCTCTTTCATCTGTGAAACAAATTAATTAAATTCTCTTTGAGAGGAAGGTGTCATTTTACGTTCTCGACAGTTTCAGATTCTTTCCCACCTCTCCCTGACCTCATTATGGGGAAAAATAAAAGAAGGGCAGTGCCAGTTTGAAAAAAGGCAGTGAGGAATGCACTGCGCTGAACATACAACAAAACGCATCCATGTGTTGGTATATTATTATGAAATCATTGGGGGAATACGGTTGCCAAGTCTATGCTCTCTGACAATGAAACGCTGCACCAGCAGTCAGATCCAAATCAAAGTAGCCTACGTCACCCTAAGAAATAATGCAATCCACTTGACTGAAACGAAAAATGCCAACGTTGGAGCATGAGCCAGAAACAAGGAGGGGAAAAAAAGGAGGAAAGACATAGGAGGTATGGAATTTCACTTCTCTTGAAATATAGTGGGCGTTGGGTTAAAAAAGGCTCAAAGGCAGCGTGCCAGACTTTGATAGATGCAGTTCGGGCTTTAACATCAGCTGTTGAAGTAGTCATTTATCCAAACCAGACATACCTGGATCTCCACCAGACCTAAAGACGGGATGTTCTCCTTGACAAGGGCACCTTTACAGAATGCTCGGATGGGCGTTGTGACTCAGTCAGCATTTCCTTGTATTGAATTTCCTTTTTTAATCCCCTAAAGTAGTTATCAGTGTTTTTCTTTCCCTTTGTTCTGCTTAGATTTAGGGTTTCATATTTGAGGACAGCGTGACTGGTGTTTGGTGTACGGTGATGTACCACTGAAGACTGTTAACTAGTAAGCAGTTGCTGTATGATTTGGTTCTATGGAGTCTTGTCTACTGCCCATGCGTGGTTGCGGAGGCCAGACTGAAACTGTGTCACCCACCTTGCTGTACAAAAGCACCGTAGACAATCCAAATGGCGCTCTGAAGTGAGGTGGAGACAGAAGGCGGTGGATGACCTCCTGCATTGTTCTGGCAGCGCACTGCCTGGATGCGCCTGAGCAGGAAGATCATGATACCCACCACGGGGATGGCTGCCGCAATGCACGCCCACACTGCCAGGTCAAACGGTGCCAGCAGAGAGAAAATGTTGATCTTTTCTTCTGACTTGCGCATCAGGATTCCCACTGAATAGTCAAGGTAGCGCTTGCTGAAATCCACCACACTCTCACGCTCCGGGGTGATGGTGATGGCTGATAAGGCCAAGTCAGCTCTCTAAGGATGGAGAGTCATATATTTCCATTTCAGAAACTTTTGAAGACAAAATGATGTGCTTATTGTGCAAATATGCCCTCTGCGAACTGGTTGATGTTGATGTTTGATGTTCCTCTAGAGGGTTAGGATGGCTTATTCATCTCTGACAAAATGACAAAATCTTTTGTCTGACTTAAAAACTACTAATTATGAGAAACTATATTTTGGTGATGCAGAGAACTTCACTTCAAATGAGCTCCCATGACACTACGTTCACACTTCTAGGAACCGTCCTTCTTCCTAATTCTTTGGCGTGCACGTTTTCATGCCATAAAAGAAAAAACCTGTTGCTTTCGCTGATGCTACAACTCCTTTTTCTGTGCACCTTCAAGCTCCCGGCAGGAGGAAATCATTTCATTTTCTGACACAGTGATCTTTCATCGTTATTAAACCAAACTTGCTAATAGTGAGGGAGATCATTAGGCATTCATGGCGGTTTGAACTTGTGCACTTTCCTAAAAATTCTGGAATTAAGTCTGTGTTATTTCCACTCTGTGTTATCTTGTAATTTTAAATATGGTGATCAATCACAGATAAATGTGATACGGTTTGTTTGAGGAAACATAATTTGTGCTTGACCGAGTGTAAAGTCTGTTTCTGTCTAACAGAAAACAGTCGCTTACAGTCATTTCAGTGCACACGGTAATCACAGTGGGATTCTTGTGTTTAACACCACATTGTCATCTTGTCATTGTTCAACTGCACATCGCTGTCTGATAAACAACAGTCTGAGGTTTGTAGGGTGAGAGTGCAGGTGCCTTACAGTGATAAAACATCAGCAGTGAGATGGGAAACATGGGCCATTATCATGGTTTTGTAAAGTTTTCATACTTTATAAGTCTCCCTCCAAAAAGCCCAAAATCAGACTCAGTTCAGCCAATCTGTGATAACATCCACTGGAGAAAACTGATTTGCAGATAGAGGCTGGACCATGTTATGTTTTTCTAATCTTTTCCACTTTGCTGAGCCTTATAATTGGGCTCTCTTTTCAAACCAAGATAATGTGGCCTGAGTCCCAGAATATATATATATATATTTTTTTTTTTTTTTTGAGTTAAATCTGGACATTGATTGACGTAAAAATAAAGTAAACACACCAACCTTGCCAATAAGCTCTCCAATCATGCCATTCCAGGATCCATTAGGGAGTGCTGAGCCATACTTCCCATCTCCAACTTGGTATATGTCATATTTGAAGCCCAGAATCTTGGCCAGGGCATCCAGGACATCAATTGAGAAACCTTTGTATCTCTTGGGTTGGCCCAGAATATTCTCTGCCACCATCACAAACGGCTCTTCCTGTTTGAAAGAATATTGTACAACCGTCAAAGGGGGTTTTTGACTTTACTGACAATATGGAGAAAAGTGAACCTGTGAAGAAACACGCGATTTATCCTCGAACTCTGGAAAAAAGTAGAGTATGTGTACTTAATCACAGGCATGTCATCCATCTAGATGCACTATAATCTCTTCGGGGGCCAGATTGGCGACCGAGGCGAGGACACATTCAGTCATCTTAAGAACTTTGGGGTGACACCTTTATGAAGAGCTTCTACGGTGATCAGGGTTAAACTTCATCTTAATAAAATAGTTTCCTCAGCAATTGTTGACCTGTAACACATGGCACCATGGCAACTGCTATGGTTCATCAACTTGGAAATTGCCATTTTAAATTTATTACACCCTGCCGTGGTTCTTCTTTACGGGTTGAAAGCACCAGGGCAGAATTAAATGGGTGAAGGAGGAGTAAAAGACAGGGGAGAGGGACAGTAAAGAGATGGAGGGATGTGGGAGGCAAATGACTTGATTAAGTGTCACTGCCAGAGGAGAGCTGAGCAGAACTTATGTGAATAAATATGGTGCAGGTAAATCATGCGTGAAGAAGAGGGAAAAACGAAGAGAGGGAGAGGAGAAGCGACTGAGGGGGAGGAAGACGGGAAGAACACCTGCTTCAATATAGTGTTGATTTTTACTGCCATGCGGCTTCTCGAGATTCACAGGACAAGACGGGGAAGACCTAAAATAAGAAGTGAGCGTGACGAAAAAGTTTAAAGTGGATTAGATCCTGTGTTAACAGCACCCTCGTCTTAAGAGCGGAACTTTTGAATATTAAATATCTAATAAAGTAATAAAGACTTTATTTGAATCAATGGTAACAACACAGCATTACGGCAGGCTATTTTAAGATTGTGTTGTGTAAAAAGCCTGTCTGTTCTGCTTGTTTGGTGCTTTTGATGCAGATGTATAATTTTTTTGTGAAACATCTGCACAGAGTGTTGCATGTTATTAAGAAAGCAAGCCGAAGTAATATTAATCTAATTTCATTTATCAGTGAGTTAAAAAAAAAAAAACATATTTAGATTTTAAAAATAATTCACAGTGTTGTTTATTTGTGTATTTGTACAAAGAAACACTTGCCTCATGTGTGGGTGAGAAGGACAACATAATAAATGCGTTGATGTGTTTTCATCTCTGCGGTAGTGTTTGCTTTCTTGCTTAGATATTTGCCTACTCAGGTTAAGTGTTAATAGATTCAGTGTACTCCCACAACTTACCAGCAGTGTTACAATCTTGAGCGTAACTCCTTGCATACCGCTCTCTATCCGGTTCTCCTTCAGGCTACCGTTCAAACCACGAGTGGAGTCCCAGGATGCCAGCTAAATGGGGAGAAAGAAAGGTCAGATGTGTGAGGAAATGAGGGAGAAGTGGAAAAAAAATGGAGCGCGTCACTGAGATAAAGGCGCCAAACACCTTATTAATACATCTGTCAACACAAGCAAACTAGAAGGATAACAAAGGGAGTGAACTATAAATAAAGTTATCATCCTTTCCGCTCCTTTCAAACTTGATATGCAGTGACAGTCAACAATGAGTGTCGGGTATCTTTATGGTACGCTGGTAACCAAGACGACGTACATTTCCCATCCTTGGTGACCCTTTAAATAAAGCAATGCACTTTGGACTTAAGCCAAGTCCATTATACTTTACCAGTAATGGTACAGATGGAGGAGGTGATGAGGATGATGAGGATGATGCTGATGGGACTTTAAACACATGTCGTGTTCCTCATGCAAAATGAACGCAGAATAAAAACCAAACACAGATAAAAATTTCTGACACATCGCACACCAGTTCGAGTTTATTTCGAGGATCGAAACTACCCGTTATCTTTAAAACTCATTCCACACTGTCGACGTTTTGAGCTGTGTCTGGAGTTGCGAGGCTGATGTTTGTTCAATTCTTAATCAGTGCTGCTAGCTGGACACGGATTCTCGAGGATCTGACACATCATTCGGAGTGGTATATGAGATTTGAGCTGACAGGACAAGAATAGTGGCCTAAGGCCAGACAACAGGCCTTTCTGGCCACAGCGCACCTGTCTCATCGGCAGGAGCCGCGTCCAGATTCCTTTCCAACAGGAACACACTGTACTCCACAACAATGGGACTGGCAGTTAGCTTAAAGAAAAAAGGTCTGAACTTTTTAGATTTGTTAAATTACTCAGTTGAAAATCTTCATGTATATTATGCATATGCATATTATGCAACTATTTGTTTCATGTTCTGTCTGTCTGTATGTCATCGATGCCAAACCATCACAGCTTTGAGATCAAACGAGGTAACTTGTCTCATTTTGGCACCGTTGCATCCAGCTGAATCATATAAGGCAGCTTATATGACTCACTTTCTGTGAGGGAAGGTTTAAACAAAATATATAATATTTAAAAACGAAAGAGTGTTGGCCCCTCAAGAAGATGGCTCTGGACTTTTTTTCATTCAACATTAAGTTGAAAAAGGTACCTGAGATCAAAACCATGAACGGGAGCAGAGATATTTTCAAGCTCCGAGATTTCATCACACGTCCTGCAACTTTGAACTCTCGTTTCATGAAATACTGAGGCTCCTTTGCACTTTTACTTGATTGGACACCGGCAGCAGGGTTTGGGCCTGTAAATATCAAAGCTAAAAAAAAAAAAAAACATATTGTTTAAAACCTGAATTTGCATTCCCGTGATGTTCCATTTGGCTAGCAGCCGAGATTGATGAGAAAAACAAAATGAACAAACATAAATCTCACTGTCACTGACACCATTTGCAAAGGCAAACGATTATACAATCAGGAAAGGAAAAAACAACAATTACTATAGATACACAAGGCAGCGACAAAGGCTTTCGACCGTGAATGAAACAGAAGCATGCGAGGCGATGAGCGAAGCCTGGAGAAACTTGAAAAGATATTTCATTATTGGTTCAAGTTTTTCTTCTCAATAAACCATCTGCAGAGCGTGCGAGTCCTCAGATACTCCACCGCAAAAAGTTGCACCGCATTGCTATGTATAGCTTCACTGCAAAGTGCTGGTGAATCATGTTTATAACCTGCCAGCTCGCGTGGGTGTATATAAACTGTTTTCTCCCCATGCAGGTTGTCACTGCCTAAATATGCCTTCTGAGGGTCTTTATCCGAGCACTGTGTGCATGTCAGCGGTGTAGAGATCAGTTGTTCACGGAGCTGTTCATTGTAAATATAATATAGGGTTGTGTAGCATGTACTTATATGCATTTGCCGAGCACTTTGCTCAGAGACTAGGAAACAAGACGTGTTGACAGAACAGCAGCTTTTGAGCCATATATGTCGATAATGAGCACAATTCTGCAGGAAAGTACAGTTTAATTGTACTGTTATAGCTAGCGCTCTACATGCGGACGTGTGTGACCGTGTCCAGGATGTGTGTGTTTGTGCGCGCCCGACTGTGTGTGCAAAATGTCAAGTTTGCGATGCCTGCTTCACGGGGGACTATTTTCTCCATGAGCAGTTTTGTCCTCAGTGGGGAAAAAAAAAAAAAAAACACTGTGCAATCTGTGCTCTGTAAACTGAAGAAGACTAAAGAGGAATACTTTGACTTCAAAGAGCTTCACACGCCAACAACACGCCAATGAGAAGGTCACAGCACATCATCAGCGCCAGCGATACGTACTGTGCGGGAAAGCCGCGCCGCCTGCATGCGAACGAGCCGCAATAGAGCCACTGTGATGTTTTATTACCAGCTTTGTCAGTCATTAGTGGATCAATTACTTCATTCTCAATTAATTAATTCGCTGACAGATGTTAACACACTACACAGGTATCTTCCTCTGACAAAGCAATTGGATATTTCTTACATTATATAAAAAATATGGTCAGTGTTGTTAGTTTTTCTTAATGCCAAATCTTTTTTTATTTCTTCTTTTCTTCTTTTTCTTCTTTCTTTGAAGTGTCAGCTCAAGGGGGATTTAACAATCAGTCACAAAGCGGGTACCTGTAAGAGAGTTCAAAACATTCGGCGATTTCCGTCTATAACTTCAGGTCGAGCTTTGTTCTCATTCAAAAAAAGCACAGTGGAGAATATTGAACCGAGGAGATTTTGGAATATCCTGTTTGAAAAGACACGGCAGTAACATGACTTCTGTCCTGTTGTAGTTAATGCTTCTGATGCTCAATACTGTAAAATAATTATCTTTAATGGGGCTGAGTAAATGCCAATGACCACTTGAAAGCGACAAAGGGATCAAAGTCAAATAGCCATGGATTCATGGCACCATAACTGTCACAATTACAGAAGCTCCTTAAAATTGCACAGAGAGCGCTCAGTTCTTTCACGGAGCCATTTATATTGCATCGTTGTAGACATAGAACCTTGGGTTTTTAGCAAGTTTCTGCTATTCTCTTTCTCATTTTCCCCTGCAGCCTGACAGGTGCTCACATATTGACAAGCCCATCATGCCACCAAGCTTCTTATTGACCCACGCTTCTTTGTGCGGCTCACCAAGTGGATTGACAACGCCGCGCACGCTCGTGTGCGTGCGATGCTTCATTTACTTCTTACTGAACCTACTGTTATTCTTCTCGTTGTACTGTATTCGTTCCTTTCATTATAATACACCTGTATACCGCATGTGTACATCCATGTGATATGTCTGTACAACTGCATACAATGCATGTTTGGTTTTTGTGTGTCCTTTATCCGGAGTGAAAGGCTGAATGGAGCCTTTTGTGTAATCTCTAATGACCAGGAGCACAGCCAAAAAAAAAAAAAAAAAGCCATTTAAATTAGTCAGGACAAGCCGCATCTTATCTGTCCTGATACACTAGAGACAGGCCGGCGCCAGTCTATCACTCTGACCTGTAATAAGCAACATGAACTGTCAGAAAAATGACAAATCTTGAAGAATTCAGAGGAGAAAAGGAGGAAGAGAGATGAGAAAACAGAGATGAGATGAGATGAAGTTTTATTCCTCTATCAAAATGAAATCACA
Source organism: Nibea coibor (assembly GCA_023373845.1). Classification (NCBI taxonomy): domain Eukaryota; kingdom Metazoa; phylum Chordata; class Actinopteri; family Sciaenidae; genus Nibea; species Nibea coibor. The sequence continues at coordinate 17,288,788 of CM041723.1, forward strand.
AAACGCGATAAGTGTACCGTGAAAATGAAACTACGCTTTCCCCCCGTTTCTCTTCATTCTCGCATTTATTTACTGTATGTGTGTTTGCATACATTGCTTTCAAAAATAATGTGTTATCTTGGAGAAAAGACCGGGCATAATATTTGCACCGGCAGTTAGATCAGTCAAGTATTCAGCAGGCAGAGTCACTCCTACCTCTCCTGTCCTCTCTGTTTCAGTCTGAATTGTTATGTTGCTTTCAAAAGAGTCTTAAAGTGGATATATAACAGTGGATGCACACTTGCCAATTATTAAAAAAAAGCAAATTACTGATTCTGCCTTCAATCATCATATCCACTTATGAAAATGATTTTTTACTTCACCTCATGAAGTGAGAGCAACAAAGAGCAGACCCTGTAGGTGTTGTGCATTTCAATGAACTGGATGGCTTTAAGGTTGGTAACATTTGTTCAATATTGTTTTTTATGATGGATTGGAGCACATGAGAGGGAATAAATTAGAGGATGTGGAGAAATGCCGTCTACTTTTTCATCCAATTATTTGGGAGAGGATTTACTTCTGCGGGTCTGGCAGCCCAAACAATCATAAATGGGTCCTGCCAGTTTAATACTTCCCTTTTAATGCAGACTCGTGCGCACACAATTACAGTTCATCATCGAGTATAACATTATTACCGTGCTGCAAGACGATAATGTTTGCTGTGATACGTATGTATGGAAAAATAACTTGACCAGACTGTATGTAAGTTCCCTCGCTGCTAAATTGGACGCTGTTATCAGAGATTTAGGGATTTTGTTAATTTTTACAGATGTTGATTGACGACTGATTAATTTCAGTATCAACAGGTGTCTGGCACTGCGTACAACGGTTTGTGGAACTGAATATAAAAACCCAATTTTGCTCTTTACAGATGGGAAATAATCTAATGAAAGCACAGATCCAGCAAGAATAATTAGTGCAAATAATATTATATTTGCTTTCTTGTTTGGCGTGTGAAATCTGAAATCTGCAATATCCTACTCATAACGATGTTCTCTGTCTTCTGGTAGGCGGAAATCTAAGCAGGCAGAGGAGGTTTCAAACCCCTATAAAAGCGAGAACATTTAAAAAAAAAATCTAGAAATCTAAGTGCATGCAAATTAATCATTGGATCAACAATCCTATCAACCCCCCGTAGATCTATTGTTGGCAAGAGATAAGCACCCTTTAGAGACTACTTAATGCCATTTCTGCTACATGAGCCAGTGGATTGTGCGATAGGATGAATACATCGGTGATGAATGACTGTGGTTTGGTCGACGCAGTACGCAATGGATGCACAATACATCAACAATCGGTGGGTTAAGGGGGTGGCCAATGAGAAATTTCAGTCATCCAACATCATCCAAACTGCAACCAAAGTGTCAGCATGCTTGGCTTTGTTCAGCAACCAGAGGATCAATGTGAGCGAGCTGCCAGATTTGGCTAGGCTTTGGGGTCATTACTTGATCTAACGTAAGGTGACGGTCGGCTCCAGCTGTACTTGGGCTAACTTTGAGGCAGTGCTGGCAACCGTATTTAGATAGATGCTGTTATGACAAGGCAACTTTGGCTACCTGGGAGAAAATGGAAAGATATCGGCCTACTGTGCATGATGAGCAACAAGATGGATGACGTTACTTAGAAATGCCATGATACGGCATATGAGTACCGCTGTATATTGTATACGTCAATGTTCTGGTCGCACTTTGGTCAGAGACAACATTAAGCCAACATACTGTATTAGATTAGTATTTCTTTTGCTATCGAATAGTATAAATGTTACCAAAAATGAGATTTTGAATAATACAACAGCACCAAAGCTGTTATTGTAGACACATCTGAGAGATAACTACGGCGGACACATGCAAGATTCTTGGCTAAGAGGAACAATTGCATTCAAATAAACTGACTTTTTTCGATGAAGAGCTTCATGTAAGCTAGAAGTCATTAGCAATATCTGCTTAGAGACAAGCTGACACATCAATAAGACCAAACTGGGAAGGCAAAACAACAACAACAACATCGATCACTCTGCAGCAGCGCTGGATGGTGGAGAAAACTCACAGTAGCCATCCAGGAAATAGTATTTCAGTCTTCATTACAGTTTCTAACCAGAAAGACGCCTCATCTAAGAGCCATCAGGCTGGGGAGAAAATGGACCGAATGCAGATAAACGATGATGGAGAGGGAGGAAACCACGGCTGAGGAATGGGGAGAAAGGGTTAGGGGAGAAGAGAGTGGAGAGGAGAGGACGGGAGACGAAATGAGAGGAAAAGATAAAAGAGAGAGGAGAAGGGGACAAAATGAGGATGGCTCTGAGGGGAGGATGTCGGTCGGGGGGTGGAGTGAGTCCAATTACCGTTGCACTCTACTTGAAAAAACACGCAGTAGCATGACAGTACAGCACATTCCAGGGGAAACCATGTAAGTGCGCAGCTTTTCTTGATGGCAGACACTGATGCTACATTAGCCCAACATATGCCGAATGTATACACAAACATCTTTTGACAGAGAAACGAGGAGAGAGGAGAGGTACCCTGAGTCCGTGCCTTTTTTTTTTCGAAGAGTAAATGGTTCTGCCAAGGAGTGGGCAGAAACGCAGATAGACACGCCAGGTAATGAACAAGAGCACTGAATGCATTTTGGCATCCTATTATCTGGCCTTTCTGTCTCCTTCTGCCTCTAATGATTTTCAGATACAAGCGCCCACATGTTAGTGTGCTCCCTGGCCTCCGCTCGCCTGGCTGCATGCTCTTACATGTAATGTTTACTTTGTGTGTGTGTGAATGCACTCGGGGGCTCCGTCGCTGTGTGTGTGTGTGTCACACTGTGACTAAATGTGTGACTCTGCCGGCGGACGTGAAAGTGCATGCATGTTACTGCGCGTGCGTGCGTGTAAACACATGGTACTGGTGTGTTGTGCACCTCTTTTCCAGCTAATGCTAATGGCCACATTATGATGAATTGGCTTCATGATTTCAGTTAGGCTGAGTGGTGATTAAATCTTCATTACCGCTTCTGGTCAGTCCTGGTCTACATAGATTGCCAAGAAAGTCAATTCCTCTTCATTCTGCAAGAAGCCCCCTGACTGAATCAGGACATCCACAGCCACAAACAAATTACAGCTAAGAGTAGACTGCACAAATAATGCTCTCAATCTCTCACTTCAGCTGTGCCGCACTGAAAGATCAGACAGAAAGTTTCTCAGTGAAGGCGTCACAGTGAGTTCACACGGCTCCCTCCTTCCTTTTAAAACATGTGAGATGTTTATGCTCAGCACGTGACCGCAGATCAAACACACTATGACTAATAGTCAAAGGCAAACGACCAAGCCAAGATGGTTGACGTGGTGAAATGGAAGGCTATAGCAGGCTGAGCCTGGCTAATCCATGGAGGGCACCAGAAGAGGGCACCCTCATCCCTGACACCTCAGGTGTCAAATGTTAAGCCCCATGGCCGTGGTTCTCAGGGGTCAGAGTACAGCTGATTTTCAATCCTACTACTGTAGTAAGTCAACTGCGTTCACCTGACATAACAAAAGAAGACTGTGGAAAAGTAGCATGCAAGAATAATAGACATTTGGAAGTCTATCTATACAGCATTTGTTCCTTTTAAGCACTCCCTGAGTGGAAATGGTAGTACTAAATTCCGATCGTCAAGGACAGATGTCTTGCAGGTCTACCTTTCTGGCGGTATCAGCAAAAGTTTACTGGAATTAACGATCAGAAAGAAACTAAAACCTGCAGGACACCAGTTCGGAAGGACTAAAATTGAATGCTTAGACTTAAGAGGTTACGGGAGAGGGGGTTTGAGAAAATAATAAATAGTTTAATTTCACTTTTATTTCTCGCCTTACACAGTGAGTGGTCACAACAAGGCACTGTCTAAGAAAAGCTATTTTCATCAGTGGTTTCACAGTACCTGCTGTTTCCTCAACACCTACAGTATGGACAGTCATGTAAGTCCAAGCAAAATCATACCTACCGACAAAAATGTCTAAAATGGAGTAAATGAGCCAAAAATTGTGCTGTGGTCTAAAGCATATAGCTTATCCCTGGGATGTGGCAAAGTGCTCAGATTTGTGAAGGGTGGGACATCCTGCTGAGGCATGCATTAGGCTAACAAATGACACAGCTACGTGGTTATTTCTGATATACTGGAAAACAGACCACTAGTACCGAGTGTCTGAGCTCCTGCAGAGACTTAGTAAATGTCCCAAGCATTACCAAAGTGCTTCCCGAAATAAGACCGCTACAGTGAGGATAAGTGAAGCCACCACCACACCTAATATGTACGTGTACCAGAAATCACTTCTCTGCGACCGGCTTCAGGTACAAATCCTTGGCCTGATGCCTACAGCGACTTCGCTGCAGGGGAAAACAGACACGCAAGCTTGAGTTTACTTGATGAAAAGATGGCAGTGGGAGAGGATGGAGAGGAATCGATCCCGAGGGAGTCGCTGTGGCTGTGGAGTTATTGAGTTTCGTGTTAACTTACAGTTTGCCCTAAATTGACCATGCTCATGGAAACACAGGCGTGCACACAAGCACAGATGAACGTACATGCATGTTCATGTCGCATGCTTTTTGTTATTGTGTGCAGCATGGGTTGTTGTGACTGTTTTGTTGCTGAATTCGTTTGGAGCAGACTGCAAAATGATTGTTCAGTGAACAATTAAACTTAAAATTCTCTCCGTTTATCTGACAAACTTTATTGGCCATGTTCCTGCAGCTTAGCTTGCTTCGTTTCTCTGGGGTGTAGCTTTAGTGTAGTGAAGCTTAATTTAATGTAGAGTAACTGGGAGCATAGCTCACTACTTTCCAAGTAGCTTGTCCAACACTGTATAAAATATTCTGGACTGACCCGTTTCACATCTTTTCCAAATGTCTCACTGTAGCTGGTTCCAAGAATCTCAAATTGCACATGGGAATTAGAGCCTTCAGCGCGAAAGTCCATCAGTCCTGTCAGGCCGCTGATCCGTCCCTGTAGCAAGAACAGGCACAAAAAAAAAAAAAAAGTTACTGTGTGAGATGTCACAACACAGCAGAGGTAGTATTGATGGTGGTGTTTCATTTCTATTTCTGTTCTGTCTTCAATGGAACATCGCCTGCCAGCTACTACATACCTATAACTCTTTTTTTCTGTAATATGTTTCAATAAAATGTTTGCATTAATTTAATTAACTTTCCTCTAATGAGTATGTGTTAAACATACCATATTGTAGGCATCAGAAATAGAAAAGAACAGAATGTTGACACAGTCACGACTATGTTTTTTGCTGTTGTTAGATATTAATCAAACCATATTTTATGCAAAGTATCTCTTTAATCATGCGCTCAGACTGTGTGTGGCAGACAAGGCTCATAGGTATGAGTGTGAAGTTATCAAAGAGAGTTTAGATCATTTCAAACAAATGATTTCAGTGTTTTGTTTCGTGAGATATGACGCCAACGCAACAACATGATGAGGACACGCTTTCCGTTGTTCTTCATGCCCTGCTTGGTCGTCTAATGCCACACTTGAGATTGAACCAGTGAGTCTGCACCAATAAAAAAAAAGTCTATCTACCTATAATCAGGTTGTAATGGTTAAATCCAAGCCCCCTTCTAGGATATGACACCTTATTTCAACGAGAGGGTTACAGAAGAATGAAGAGAGTTGCCATATTTCCATCTCGAACCAAACCTGGAGATCACATTTGATCATTTGAGGCCATTTCAAAACTGAAATGAATTTGAATATGATGGAGGTTTCCACCAGGCCTTATATTAATCCAATGGTCATTTCTAAGGAGCTTTGACTGTACGACCCACTTTCTTACTGGCCAATGCATCTCATAAATGAATTTGGATGTGCATTGATTGTAAGTAAATATTCGTATAGCTATCCTCAAATACCTTTTGGATGGTATCCAGCATAGACCATCCTCCATTCCATGGTTTGGTGGACTTCCTCATGCAGTTAAGGCTGGCCATACTGTGCCACTTCCTGTCCTCCAGTTTCCGATAGAAGGCGTTGGCCAGCATCAAAACACTGTCATACAGGTAGAGGTTGGACACCTGTTGGAGGAGAGGGAAAAAAAAAACAAGCAATTTTTAATTAAAGCGTTTTGTTTCATTTAGAACAGGAGCCAGTACAAAATTTGAATACAACAAAGACTTTAGGTACATAAACTCGTTTTGAACTCTTGTGAATGAAGCAGTGACACAGCAGGACTTGTCTTTCAGTCTGGTGAAAAAAAACAACATTCTCAGCGGGGCATAAAGGCTTGTCTCCTCGCTTCGGGAGAGAATGGAAAGCACAGGGACAACTATTGAGCAGTTTTGGCTTTTGTCTGACAATGTTATGCCTTCTGTTTGGTATGGAGACCCAGCACCACCTCACTCTGACTTTGACACGCTGAAAGAAACTTTCTGGTCAAGCGCTGAGATTGATTTGTTGATCAATCACGGCATTACACTAACCGCAGTAGGTGAATGACATACATCTGACAGAAGGAGGAGTGGTGTTGTTTGGAATCAAGAGAACGGCGAAACAAAAACTATTTCTGGTTCAATCATTTCATTTCAGAGCTGCCATCAGTCCGGTCGTCTCCCTCCAACTGCAGTGCACCCTGTCAGGAGTCATGTCGAGTGCCTCTTGTCTTGGTGTGACAGTGGATTTGATAGGTGCTCTGGGTCAAGTCAAGTCAAATTCTCCCACAGCAGAAGATCCCTGGAAGCAATACTAGCTGCCACTCCAGGCATTCAGCTCATGACACCTTCAGTCTAAGCCCCTCCATAGTAAGACCATCGTACAAGTTAAGTTCACTTGCCTCAAGGTCACTGAGAAGCTCAGTAGCCCTGGATATTTGAGATTACACCACAGCTGATGGGTTATGAAAGGGATTAGTACAGGGAAGCACTGTGATCTCTCTCAGTGTTTAACAATTCTGATGAATACTTAAACTGCCATTACCCGATATTTAACCCTCTTTCATGTGAATTATTGAGAACTGTGGGTGCACACACCACATGGTTTTGCCATCTGTCCGGAGTATGGATGAAAAGGAAAATGAACATTTCAATAGAGCTACAGGGAACACAGCCATTGCACTCCAGATGGATTAAGCAAAAGAAAGTTTAAGAGGTGTAAGGGGGCTCTCTTAATACACCATAGAAATTATGAAGTACCAGGGTATACAAGGTTACTTGCAAGACTCAAAGAAGAACATGACATTGAGTTAGATAGATAACAAAGCTGTGGAGGGCTTGTCTTCCTTTATTGGTTCTCATTGTCAAATTGAGTTTACCATAGGGTGAGATCCTGGTTGACAAATCCTTAATACAAATCATAGATAGTGTAATCTGTTCTACAACATGCAGTGCTTCCCAGTGGATGCCATTCTTAAGATTGTAATATATTGTTTAGACTTTCTATGAGCGGGGTATATTCACCGTTTTCAATACATTTGCACATTAATGAAGAACACGCTTTTATCAACTTCAAAACAATATTTGACTCTGTTCCGCCAGTTATTCCCCAGTCATGTTGAGCTCAAGTCATTTAAATTCATGGTCATTCATGTCCCTCATAATTACTTATCCAGGGAGCTTAATCTGTATTCAGTTGCATACATAATCAGTTAATATTCGTCTTCATGTCGCACTTGGCCGATGCTTATCTGTACTGTCCAACACGATGGTTGCATGCATAAACTGTACAGTCTCTGTGAAAAACATGATCAAACAGGAATCACGCTTATAACCCTTCACAGTGTACTGTACCCTGAACGAAAGAGACTGCACTATGCTTGTTTTATGATTCTGTTGGCCGCTGGATGAAACATGCCGGTTTGTTCCTAAAGCACAAAGCGGCTGTCCTATAAATACTCTCAGCAAATGGGATAAAAAGAAGAAACAACACAACCTTGCCACTAGTCAAATACTCAATATAGCCTCATCCATCATGCTGTTTCCATGTATTCGCCATCCTCAAAGCTCACATTCTCCACTGTGACTGAGACATACCGAGCATCTGCATGGACAGCGGAGAGTTGGAGTGGTTAAAGATTTTTCTTTGTTTTCTTTCCTTTTTTGAAAACCGTGCCGAATTCAAAGTGACCACAGCCGCTGTGTTCTGTGCTGCCGACCTTAGCGGTCACTTTTCAAGACTACAGAGGGTGACCATTTGAATTTCAAATCAAATCTGTCACAGGGTTTTTTTTTTCCTTGTCTTTATTCAGTCAGAGTATGTTGGATTTTTCTTAATATAAATAGAATAAACTAGGAATTATTAGATCTTTTATGTGTTATTGCTCAGTACATGATTTAAGAGCCAGAACAATATACAGCACGGCACGAAAGACAAAAATCTTGAATTACAAATGTAATCTGAAATATGTGAGACATTATGTTTGTATCTGACGAATATGTCACATCAAGTGATTTTTTTTTCATGTCGTGAAACGATTGTGAGAGGCATTTCTTTGACATTTTAACAGTTAAAAAAAAATAGTGCAGTTACTTGAATGAAAATAATCTGGCTCGTGTGTCATCACATATATTTCAGTTTGTATCTACAGTACATCCAGTCCATTGCAGATAACTGACAGGAAAGCGGGTTTTACCTCCAGGGACTGCAGATAGCCTTCCTGCGGATCACAGAGCAGGGACGAGATTCGATGATTGTTCCTCATACAGCGGACGTTGGTGTCTCTCCACAATGGGAAGATCTGACGAATTATGGTCATCCTCCCCAAAGAGCTGTGAACCAACTCCATGATGTCTGCATCGCTCACCTCCTGAAGATGAAAACAGGAGGCGTTTCATTTATCAAGCGTAAAGAGAATACTTTTTTTAAAAGCTGAAAATCTGCTGAGATGAATATGTTGAAGTGGAAATACGGATAAGAAGCAAAGTCTCAGAGGTGTCTGCAGTCTGCTGTGCTTGCTTCTTGGGCAATTAAAATATCCAGTAACATTTGGGGGTGATGGAGCAATTGGATATGAGACAAAATAAAAAATAAAGTGAGGTTAATGCTAACAAGTTCAACAGAGACAACTGATAGAGGCTAGTGTTTGAAATTGAACCTGTGTGTTCGACTTAATTTTAAAATCATTTTGTAAGTTATCCAACACAGTCTACATTAACAGTGATCAACCAATTTTCGCAGATAATTTCCGAGCCCACCGTTTGAACAAAAGACAAAGATTAGCTCGCTGTTATCTTAAGATGGGATCCATCTCCTAGGAAACGCATTTATTTTGTTATTCACAATAGTCGGAGGAATCAATGGACGTTTCAAGTATATCCTTCACAATAATAGTAGTACAGGTGACCCTTGAACCTTGTCTGTGGGGAGATGCATGTGTGGAGGGTCAGATCAATATTCATGAGACGAGCTGCCTGCCGGTCTCCTGAGTTGGACAGTGGTCAATGCTGAGGCAGACAGTGAGTCCCTTGGGGGAATGTTGGGTTCATATACTATCTGACGGTAAAGCTGTGAGGTTACTGTCGGGGTCAAAACTTAAGCATCTCTGGGCTGATATAATCCTTGAGCACACATACACTGAATCCATGCTCTTTATCTGTTGCCATAATCAGACATTTTGATCTCTCCCCTTTGCATCGACCTCTCCGCTGGTTACCGCAAGTCTCCGTCCTCCGTCGGTTCCTGCTGGCTTCTAGTGATTTTCTCCCTTCATCCTACTCTGGTTATCAATCTCTTATTATCTTGCCATCATTCAGGCTTTGTCTTTCTTTTTAGGTGTACCTTATTTAAGTTGACAGTCAATTTTGCTTTTGTCCTTTTAAATTACCTTTTCTTTTTCTGCCTTCTTCTCATATCAGATATACAAATCTTTTTATTTCCAATGCAAACCACTTTATTTATAATATGGATCCTGTCTTCCAGAGAGAGTATTCCTTCTTCCATCTTTTATACTTGTACTTCTGATTATTCTCCCTCAACTAGTTTTATCCTATGACTCTTTTTTTTTTTCTCTTTATAGTCATTCAGGTGAAAAGTATGAATATTTATGAGTTGCCGTGACACATTAATCAGATGAATTATGCTGCGTGGTTCACAGAGTTGAACCCTCACGTCCAAGCTAATAACTTCCAGTGCCACCCGGTCCAAGTGTTCTGTCACCATCACGGTTGACATTTGTGTCACAACCTGACCTAGAGATGGCACTGACCAATGGGACATGGCTGAGGAAACGCATGCCTTTTCACCTCCGTTTGAGGAGAGGATACAGACCGTTAAGTCACAATTTTGTTAGATTTCACTCGCGCGCACAAAAATGTGTCGTAACCCGATAAAGAATAAAAAGACATCTAAGCCCCTGAATACAATAGTCATCAAATGGATTATAAAAGATGACTGCTTGACTGGACACAAGCATATAATCATAGATTTTTAAAGTCTACAATTATCCCACAATCAGTTCAGGTGTTAAGCTCCTTGGAGGTAACCCACTCAAATGTCTGAAAAGTGAATACAGCACGGCCATGTTTCAATGACAGCCAACGACCAAAATACATTAATCAAATCAAGTTCAGACAGATAGGCTAAATTATCCTCTTTGTGCTGCTCAGTCAATGTTATTAATCTTTCACCAGAAATAAATAAAGAATTTACCAGTAATCATGACAGCGATTTAATTAGAAGTTAAGGTGCTCTTTGAAGCTGCAGGCAACTAAATTGAGAAGTAGTCTAATGGGAGTAAGAGAGGGTGAACAAAGCAGAGTCTAATTTGAGTTGTTCCTGCCTATAAAACACATACGTGTCTGTCTGCTTTCAGCTGGGGAAATGGTAATTAGTTTAGAAATCAATATCAAGATTTTCATTATTCACTTATTTGATTTAAGCAAATAATTGCTGTCATCCTGTCCTTTTGCAATGAATGAAACAAATTGAAACACCAAATAACACAAGGTTTTGTGAGACCCTGACCTAATTTTTGAGTCGTAATTTTCAATCTAAACAACACTCATATTGTAGCTTTCCTCTCATGTCGAACAATAGAAATGATAACTCTTTGGTAATTATGCAAAACTGAAGAGTTTCACTGTTAAAACCAGCGCCAGTGTCCCTATTCAGGTGGTGCTGTTGTGTTGAAAAGTGATCATTAAGTAGTGTGGGCCGAATCAGATGAATGGTTGTTTAGTGTGGAGTGGGGACAAATAAAGCGCGTCATTCGTGTGGAAAACCACGTCACGCACTGAGAGATACTGCAGTTACACTGTGCATGATACAACATAGCAGATCTGAATTGTTTCTTAACATCCAGCCAGAATCAACCAGATCTTAAAAGCACTGTCCTAGAGACCAAAATAACTGAGCTCATGTCTAAAGACTTTTCTTTAAACACATTTATGAAATTGCAGTTCTAGTGTCTTCTAGTATTTTACAGTAGGAAAACAACAATGCAAGAGTTAAATCAAACTAACAATAAATAAGGGAAGAGAGTCTCTTGTGCTTCAGGTGACCAGGCGATCACACTCACTCTTCTGATGATTGTTCAATCTTCACTTTGGCATGTTATGTTGATGATGATTAAGACCTGGTTTTATTAGGCTTTCCTAATGATACTCTCGAGCACAAGCCAGCAGACACTGATTCGTAAAGGAAACTCTTGTAGAGCAGATTTAGATGTAAAGGCTGCAGTATCAAGTGCATCAAGTTCCTTTCGGTTTGCAGTGACATGGCCATTTTGTGAAAATGTGATATAATGCAATGTGTTTCGATCATTACCGCCTGTTTCCTATATTCTAACAATCAATTAAAACAGTTGCGTTGAACTCATAATGGCCCCGCCATTTAAAATACTGTAAAAACAATAGTCTGGCCACTCACAGTTCATGATCGCCTGAGAGGGAACAGCTTTAAAATGAAAGTGAAACAAAAGAAAGGACCATTTGCAATAACATGTGGTCCGAGTAGGCAGAAATGCAATGTAATTTCATGCCAAATTGCGCTGCACAGTCTGATCTGCATTAACACGACCCTCCATCAGATTCACCACTGCAGCCACCTCTCTGAAAACAGGTTTTCTTCTGAGGCAGCAGTTCAGGCAGCGAAGCTCAAGGGCAAAAACATGAACGAAAGAGGACAGCACTGCGACCGCGTCAGTGCTTAAGATCACACAGGCTGAGGGACAGATTAATTGGACAAGGATATCTCATATACAACATAAGGCGGGATGACATGTAAATAATAACATTAATACAGAGCAGCAGTGTAACGTATGCCATTACACAGCTCATTGTTCACAAGTACAGTGCAGAATAGTACCTACATGCCGGTTTTATTGCTATAATGCAACTTACGTTTCAGCCAGGAGGTCCAGTGAGTCTTATTTAATGTAACATGCTGTGTTTAATTTGAAACGTCCGCTTAATAACCCAAATGATATAAAATGACTGTAACATTTAGATAAGGTGGTTAGTGAAGTGAGTCATCTGTCTGCGGTCCTTTAGATTTATGGCCATGACGCAGGAGACCTCCTGTGGTCACTGTTTGTAGGTTAGTACATCATCTTCTTGACGTATGATTTGGATTTCTGCATGGACGCTCGTTCCAGCGCACGCAGTGTTTGATAAATGAAATGTTATACAGCGCTTTGAATAAGACATGGGCTAATTGAAAAATGTGATATTTCTTTATCTTGTAAGTGGCCTCCTCAGTGATCCACCTTCCTGTCTGCGGGGTTTCATCTCAGTTACTTGATGGGCAGTTACCCAAGACATCAGTCATATCATGACTGTCCTCGTCGACTCTGTCTGTCACAGCGGGCCCGGCCACCTAATCCATCAAACATTCAGAGGTGTCACCGTCCTGCTTTTCAGCGAGGAGGGGAAAAAAAAAACAACAACAACAAAATCCTCCCAGAACGTGTGATTCATTTGAGTCCACTAGACAATGTCAGATGCAGACAACCTTCTGTGCTAGCAGCTGCAGCACCCCGCTTTAGTGGGTGGTTTAGGGAGACGCGAGCCTGCCTGTCATCCCCGTTTCCCACTGCTCACATCAAGCCCCGCTGCACTTCTTACAGTCCAATTTCAAAGTTTTTCTCTTCCTCCTAAAGATTATTTTGGTCATCTATGTGTTGAATAAGTTTCATATCCCGAGGCCTCATGAACTGCGTGCCACTCAAACCCACTCCTTTGGTTTTAAAATGCATAAGTCAGTCCATCTCAAACTAATATTTGCAACTGAAGCAAAGTTTGTTGAGAGTAAAGTTCATTACTTTACATTCAAACATTTATTTTTCAGGGGAACTTCACCGATTGTATACATTAGAGTTTTATAGTCTTCTATGGTTCTGGGAGGAGTGTTGTCAAGCCAGGGAATTAAATATTTTATTGGTTGCATTATGGGGAAAAGATAGTGGTTTTGGAGTCTCTTGCTAACCCCCAAATATTATATACCCAAACTCCCCAAACTTTATGTATACCCAATGTATATACCCCTCCCAGCTGGCAGGAAGTTAGACACAGAAACGGCATTGAGAATCGGGTCGATTTTCAAAATAAAACACCTAGAGAATGTAGCGTTAGATCAGTCTCAGTATTAATGAATGCACATGAAGTATTTTGGAATTTACAAACAGCTTGATATTTGTGACTGCATTGGTGCCTGGATTCCTTTGCTGTGGGTCAATTCACAAATGCATTTTTTTCTATCTGTAGCCAGTCAGGCGGCTCCTTTCGGCTTCAGTCAGTCACGAAAAGCACAGATTCAAGGGTGTGTGGTGTGATCACACAGGACTGCAGCTGTGCAGCCTAAAATTATGAATTAGAGCACGAAGAGAGAGAGAACGTCAAACAGCTGCGTGTTGTCAGATAGCTGCTCGGCACAGGTAAGTGATAGCGCTCCTGTCATGCATGATGAAATATGCTTGAATTATGAATGCGTTAGCTAGCTGGCTAATGATCCAAGGTTGCCTATCAGCAGAATATAGCTAACTTGTTAGCTACCTGCAGTGTTCAATGACACATCACTAACTTTGCAAGCATTCATAACTCAAAACACACTTAATCATGCATGACAATAGATATACTTTAAAAGCTACCGCATGTAATGTTGCCACTTTCCACTGTAATGCAAGTGGAATGATTATTCTTTCGTCCCTGAATGAAAAGACTGACTTATGCCAGCGTAGCATCTATTTTGCTCTTTTTGTTTGTCTGTAAGTCTGTTCCACCTCATTGTTTTTCGACTTGTGATCACACTCACTCATCATCATCATTTTCCATCTCCATCCATCTCACTCTGTTCTCTTATCGCATTTCGGGCTTGACAGCTACATTCATCGTGCCACATGTTGCCACCGGAGGCAGATTAGCATAGCCGCTTGTGAGGCTTGAATGAAATGCGAGACCTCTCTTTGCCTGTGTGGGGTGGGAAGGCTTGCAGGAAGGAGGGGGGTGGCTCAAGATCACCTGGTTGAAATGAATGTCACAACTCAGTCATGACCAGGCGGCTGAATAGGAGCTACTGTCCGCAGGGACTGTCGGTTTATGCAGGGGCAAGAGGAGGTAACATAGAAAGCTGTTATTTCCCTGCAGGATTTTGAGATACAGCCGGACTCCATCTGGTCAGGCTAACAGGATTTCCTTGAGTGCAGGAAACAATGTTTAGTATATATAGCTGTGTAGTAAAGCATGAGTACAGAATTCACTAGCAGCTGCTGTGAAGGGTGACTGATTCATAGCTGTCGCAGTTGGTCGAATAACCCATAGGATAGTAAATACAAACATACAAGACAATCTTACTCTGAGAATTACCGTGACTGTACGTCCTCTCACATTACAATCAATTAAAAAAAATAATAACGTGCAGAATCTTGGTGCCACAGCAACAGTTGTAACTTAAATTAAAGGAGAAATCTCCTGCCCCCTCAACAAGCAAGAATTGTGGATGAATCATTTACAGTTAGATAAATGCATCTATTCAATTTACATGGTGACTGCTGTTAACATAGTGTTTATGAATTAAAAAAGGCTCTATGACAGCCATATATTTACTGTAAGTGAAGTGGTGGACCGGTCGCTCAGAGATTTCATGTCTTTATTGTTTCTTTTTTCTTTACATGAGAGGATCTCTGAAGGCCAAGAGCAGTAATTCAGCTTTTCTTGCTAGCCTTTTGAACATGTCTGTGTTATCCTCGTAGTTTCATGGCCATCTTGTCTTGAATGATGAAATGGAAGGCAGGCAAAGGGAGAGAAGAAGGTTAAAAAAAAAAAAAAGAAAACTTCAGAAATAGTGAAAGAGTGAAAATCTAAGACATAGGTAAAAAAAAAAAAGCCAGAAAAGACAATGGGAATATATTTTATAGTTCACATATAAGGCACATTCTTCCCTTTAAAATTCATACCAGGGAGAGATAACTCTATAGTAAGCCACGTCACATCGACCATTAAGGGAGTGCCATGGAAATTAATATGCCATTAGTTCATACTTTCCCAGAGTCTGATGCAATTAAAGCTAATGTCTTGGTGGAGGTCTGTGGTAATTGACTGAAAGGCATGCATGGGTTTGTGTGGGAATACTGCTTCAAATTAAGAATTAAAGTCCTGATCTTATCGTCTTATTTGAGACTCCGGAAGGCATTTTGGAGACATTAAAACAAACTAATATGAGAGAGTTTCAAAGAACTCAAGACTTCAGTTATGGATCCACTAAATGATTTAAAGCACTGAAGGTAGTTGTTTTATAAAAGCTCATTGTAGTCTAAAATATGGTGATTAAGCTCCTCGATAGCAGATGGGTTTTAACACATCGGGCTTCATTAACTTTTGTAAATCAATATTCAAGACTCTGAAAATTGCACCATGAATTTATAACTAAAGCATACATTATATTATCTTATACTCGAGTGTGTACTGTATGCAAATATGTGTTTTCAACTTCTGTATTTTCTGAGAGCGCATTTGCACATCCTGCTTTTGCCCCAGAACTCCGGTATCTGCATATTCCAACGAATGTTGCGACGTATTCACATAAATCATCATCTGTGGATTATAGATCAATATGCGTCATGTTTTAGATGTTAAGCACAGGTTCAGATGAAAGGACATGGCAATGTTTTAATAAAGCGCACGGACACGGATGCATGTGTGTGTGCAGATAGAGCTTCTGCTTGCCAGGGCAATGCTAATATTCCAGGTACATAACCTGGAAGCAACCTTTTATCTAATGCCTTTCATCCACTGCTTTTAGCATCAGGCCAATCCTACGACTCCTCCCTTATCTCCAAATCACTTTGAATCAATGGAAATGCGGCCCCGTGGCACTAAAGCTAAAGACAGAGTCCACTGTTTAGTATTCACAAAGTGCACCTGAATTTTGTGCTGTTACAGCCACTTTAGAAGACCATTTAGGTCAATGTCAGACACACACGCGCACTGGGACAAGGGAAAAAAGGCTCACTAACATCAACATTTAAAGGGAGGGCAATTATACAATATCAAATAAAGGTTCAGTCCCTCAGGCAGCCAAGATTAAATAAAAACAAATGATGTGCTGCTAATCTAAGTGAATGTGAACTAGCACAGGGTGACAGGGTATAGGTTTTCATGTCTTGTGTGTGTGTGTGTGTGCCTTGGCAAGCAAATGAGACTCTGTGTTGACAGAGGCGAACTGACACTAAGGTCTAAATTCACTCGGGTGCATATAAGTGTGTTTGTGTTTGGCCTCACCTCATTGGCATAGACCCAGTGACTGTCCTTGGATGCCAAGTTGGTTTCCACAGCCTGCAGTGATAAATAAGAGGAAGAAGAAAAAGAGGAAACAGAGAAAAAGAGAAGGACATTTAAGAACCTCATATGCAATTCACTGACATCTCACAATAGTCCGAGTCTGTTAGTCCTTAGTTATCTCTGGAGCTTAATTCGTGAATCAAGACATCCTGGTCCATTGTTTCCGGGGAGGAACAAACATCATGGGATGCATCAAAATCATGCTGCCCGAAGCACGCTGGATGAAACAGCTATTCTAAATTATGCAACGAGCAGACCAGGAATACAAGCTGAATATTTTTACACTGGATGCAAGGCTGAAGCTCGGTGTACAGCTGCACATGTTCTCCTGCGATACTTACTTCAACAGCTATAGTCATTTCACATTAGCCATAAAACCCATTTTACCCACCGAAATAGATGCAAGTGTTGAATATTAATCTGTCTGTCTGGCATCTGAAGAAAAATAAATTACTAATGGGTTGACCAAATACCGACAAATGAGGTGTGTAATGAGAGTCAGACAGACAGACCTAAGTACAACCAACCTCTGCTATCAAAGCTATCAAAATTTCTTACCATATCCAAATAAAACGGGCGAGTGCACAGTTTCTCTTTACAGTGCGACTGCTCGAATTTTAAGAGGTCAAAACTCCAGCAGCACTTACAGTTGAGAGAACAAAGCGTTTCTGCTTGTGGCCTTGGTGATGAAACATGTTGGTCTGACAATAAAATTGCTCTTTATACTACTAGTGTTGCAGAAGTGTTGACCTGTTGACCCTTTACCTTCTTTACTCTGCTCCAACTTTTTTTTTTTTTTTTTATATAATATTTAGACATGCAGCAGGAACTTTTTTTGGGGGGGGGGGGGGGGTTCTGTTTTTGGTCAGACATTGAACACAATTATGTGACTGCGAGAGTCCCTCTTGTGTACCATGCTTGCCTTTCATCCCTGCCACTTTACTGTCAGGGTGAAATCTTTGCAAATAATCTGTTTATTCCAGGAGAAAATCATGTTTCCCCACCCCAATAACAGGGTTTCTCATATGCATCTCAATGCAATGGACGACCTAAACCTCTCGGCACATGTGAAAATAACCCCCAATGAAATTACCGTAAACTGTCCGTCTCATTATGGAGTTCCTCCACCTGTCATGAGACTGCACACATTTGACATCTGTCATGCTTAATGTCTCAATGCATGCGCTCCCCTGCAAATTGCTATCATTAGTGTCTGAATGGATCCGTTTCACACAAAGCAATGAAGACGGATGCTTTAACATAAAACCGACGGAACCCTGCTGCATTTTTACCCAACAACACCATTCTCGTCAATAATAACAACCGGTGCAGAGCACAGCACCAAAAAGCTGTCAATCGATCTTCTAACCTTGGAAGAGTCATGATTTGATTTTAATGCTCCTCTCATTCCAGACTGAGCTCATCAAACTGCATGACAACCATACCCAGTGCAAGAGCAATATTTACCTCCACGGTTGAAATGTCACGTCTCGTACTTTAAATTAAAGAGTGGGGCCATATGCCTTCAAAAATTGCCCTGGAATTCAAATGGATGGACGCCATCATCGATGGCGTAAAACACTACGCAGATGCTGGATTTGGTAGTAAAAGAGCAAGAATATGAGTCACCGTCCTCACCAAGGAAGGCTGATTAGTGCTTCTAGGTGTGGTTTTATGTTTCATAACATGTTACATAACATAACATTCAGTGTTGCACACATAAAATGGTTAATTTCAGTCTTGTAGCTTGGACATGTTGGTCACTGGTGAAACAATTTAGCTGAAGTAAGTCATTCAGATCAAGAGTTTCCAGATCAGTGTACAAATGAGATCAGTAATTCTATAGTACATGGAAAGTACCATTTCAGCGCGTTCAGAGAGATTACTGATGTTACTGATGTACTTTTCCATCTTTCCATTTCAGCCATCAGGATGGACATGTGCTCATGGACCTAAAATGAAAATCATCGATCGTGCTGCACGTCGATCAAGGACTGGACCATTATTCATATACATTCACAACGTTGGCACTCTAGTTTATGTTGTTATTTTTAGAGGAAATAATTGTCGCAACAATTGAATGACATTTCAAACGCAATAAAAGTAAAGAAGACAGGAAATGTTTCACTACCGTGTCACAGAACCTTCAGGCACAACATCACAATGGAGGACCTATTCATGGAAAATGAAGGTTACGGTGCTCAAGGCAGAGGCATGCAGATTACTTCAGGCAATGGGTGAGCAAAGAGAAAGAGCACTCAGATGAAAGTTCACTGAGTTTGTTTATGTAGAGAAAATACATTATGAGCAGTGTTATTTTAGTTCAACTTCTCCTATGTATTAGTGTTTCTATAGTTCTAAGTCTATAGTCTAAATGTACCGTGTAGAAATAGCATTCTGTTACAGATGGTGCAATGCAGATGACAATAAGACACACATCCCTGAACTCACCAGCAGGACAATTCACTGTAAACCTTTACGTTAACGGAAAAGGGGGTTCCAGGATGATTGGAAAATATCAGCTGAATCCCATTCATGTGTGAATAATCCATTCATTCAAATTATGATAATGTCCGTCCAGACCTAAATAAAATCTGACAATGAAAACTATTGTCTGCCTTGAAGAACAACCTTGACATTCAAAAGAGACGACAGCTCCTTGAGCCGCATTCATTGTTCCAGACCAAATCTGTCAGATGCCATGATGGCAAAAACAAAGTCAAGTGCTGTAATGTGTGTTAGTTAATGTGTACCAGCTGGGATGTAATGTTTCGTTGAAGCTCTGGGCACAACAGAACACACCACTTGAGAGGTTCAGCCCCAGTTCACAGCACCGCTGAACATTGACAACTTTAGACACACTGGAAAAAAAAAAAAAGCCTTATTAAGTGAAATAATGTTTGTGGGCTGCTGCTTAACGTCCCGGCTGAATGGATGTGACAAACACAGTGTTTATAACAGTTAAATGTTTTGTTAAATGTTAAATTTATAAGTGATTATCGTGAGGTCATCCACTCTTAAGCATTGTTGTCATCTTCTCCAACATCAATCTGAGAACGCAAAAGAACTTCATTGGGAGATATATATATATATATTATATATCTCCTTGGGGAGTTGCTCATTCAGATTCAAATCTTGATGCCCTTAAATACAGTACAAAAGCCCCTTGTGTCTTTAAACAATTCCTACATTGTTTTGCCTGATAATCCCTTTTCTAATTGCAATTTTCAGTCCCCTAAGCAAGGGTTTTCCCTTTGCTTAGGATTTATCACACCAAAGCCTGCCTGCAAATCCATTTGAGACTCCTCAAATGTTTTCGACATTCAGGAAGAGTCGTTTTGGCGTTGCGTCTTATTCTTTCTTTTCAGTCACTTCAGGAGATGACGTAACAGTGAAACTCTGGAGAGCAACAAGGCAACAAGGTTTTGGGAGAAGGAGGCAAAGACAAGAATCTGGATTGACATCTGAGGAGTATTCTATATGGTTGATACAGCCAAAGCCTGGCAACAGTAAGATCTCCAATCAGAGAGGCAAAGTACCTCAGGCATGTTCTTATACAGTAGCGATGGCACAAAGGCAGCCAGAGAACGCCAACTCCAATTTAAAACCGTGACAGCTGAAAAGGGATTGAGAGGAACTGCAGATGAAAATAGGTGTGGAGAGACTAAGACAAGCCTGAGACGACTGAGGATGAATCTCCTGAATGAGAAAAGAGAAGTGTAAACTCGCTCAATACAATTATTTGTTGCAGTTCAAAATTGTTTGTCTAAAAGCAAAACCAAATACCTTCAGATGCCAGTTTATCAGGTACACCAAGCTATTAAAACAGTTTAATGTCGCAGTCCTGCAATTAATGAATTCATGGAGATTAAGAAGCCATTGTGAAACAGCTTGATTGCTTGACTAAAACTGCAGTGAGACTACTAGTTAAGCCAAACTGTACTTGAACTGCTAATTAAAATTATTGCTTGTGATAATTACATTACCTGTCTCCTTCTAAGACGAGCTACAATAGCGTTACGCCACAAAAAAACTACTTTATTCACCTGAGCTGACCTACAACTTGAAAATTCCTGATGGGAAAAAAAAGAAAAGAAAATATTAAGATGCCTTTCTTGTATGCACGCACAGCCATAGACGCATGTAAATGCTGTTTGTGAAATCATCACAATTTTCTCATTTGCTCACATTACAGTGTACATATCGCAAGTGAAGCGAATCCCCACCCTGCAGCTTACAGTTTAGATAATGATCTAAATTCAATGCGTCTTCAAAACAAACGTCTACAGAATCACAGTCCGGGAAGAATAAACATCCTTCCCCCCAGCTGGAAACAATAACCATGTTTATTTGTTCACTCGGTGAATTTGATGTTTGCTGAATTATACTTACAACTTATTTGGTTGTACAAATGAATGCCACGTTTTGATTACCCTAAAACGTGAAAGATGTGCGAGATGTACTATTAATTCCTGTTATGTATCTGTCTGAACCCAGCCCGCCTGTCTTCCTATTGATCTATCTGAATCCACACCTACAATATCTGAGCCTGAATCTACAAGAGTATAGAGATTAATCTCCAATAATGTACTGGCTTCAGCACAGTTTTAGAAAATCAGAACAGTTTCACTGAAAAATAGAGCGATAATGACACTGACCCAGGAACTGAGGTAAACACAGGATTTGAGAACTGAAACTGCTACATCTTTACAAGTTCATGAGAGATTCCTCCCCATCTAAAGAAATGCACCGTAGTTTTAGTTTTACCAAGGACTTCTGTTCATTTGAACTGGGTGCCTTTCACAGAGTTTTAGTATTTGGCCAGAATTTGTAGAGGGTGAACAATAAAAAACTGTTTTGGTAGCTGTCACACCTTCAGTGCTCTTTCAGTGTGAGGATCTCACAAAGAAGCCAGAAAGGAGTAATGAGGTCTGTCATAAAAGATTCACGATAGTCCCTCTGAACCCCAGCCTAGCCAGCGTTGCTGTGGAAACACACCTTCAGATCACTTAATCGGCTCCATCAACACAGAATTGAACACAAAGGTGCCAACTACCCTCAGTACCTCTTTAGACTGGTGCAGACGTGAAATGTGCATAGCTTTTAGACGAGCACTCATGAGAACTCATTTGGCCATTTAAATCACGCATGCATGGTTAAATTTAGAGTTTGGATCCCATCGCCATAATTTTGCCATTAACTAATGAATTTATGGAGCATTTCATCCTTTATTGAACTCGTTAACAGCTAATTGGGAGAAAGGAAACATGGGTGGAAAGAGCAACAAAAATCCCCGGATAAGATTGAACTCGTGACGTTGCGGTTATGTGCCATGGGCGGTTACCGTTCAGCTGCCTGGGTTGCTCATTCATCTGAAGCTCAAAAGACAGAAACAGAAGCCCAGAATAAAAGTCAGTCTGGGAAATGATCTACAGTCTCCAGTGATAATCCAACACCTGAACAAATCGCTTCTGACCTTCCACTGTCAGTATTCAAGACCAGCTGGCCCTCCCAAGAAGATGGCACACGCGTGTCACATTAAAAACAAATCACGACTCCCATCTGCCGTGGTACTAAGGCTGCTACCTTCTCTCTGCATGTAGTAAGCTTCCCACAGGCTTACGCTATAGCCATGAGTGGAATATCTAATGTCCCTACGAGGAGACCCACCAGTAGACACATTAGCCTTGGACTAAAATGATAAGAACCCCTGCACTGTGCCCATGGCTGTAATACACTGTTTTGTATTTTTGTGTATGCATAGAAATGTGCCAAACTGTGTTTGCAATAACTTAAGCGCGAGTGCACGAGTGAGAGTCAGAAAGATTGGTTGAGGCACTTTTTTTTTTTTTTTTTTTTTAAATATAAAAACCGTTCAGTTATATTATCTGTATTGTCGTCAGAAAAAAGTAAAAGTATGTAGTGGCTATTCTATAACTGTCCTCATGACATATTTCCTCTGTGGACTGCCGCGCATATTGTGAATTGTAATGTTGTGAGGGGGATTTCTGAGAGTCACTAACAGGATTAAAACTAGGTATGACATTTTATGAATACCGTAGCAGACTGAAGAGACTCCTGAGTGCAGGCATTCGGTTAGGCAGTAAGAACCTTCAGGGCGAGGGGTTTTATTACAGTTGCTATTTTTCCAACAGTGCACTGGCTGTGGCCCCAGCATGGATTTCTCCCACCACACCAACAAGTACTTTGAGACAGACTTGTAATATGAGGGTATGTAAATCAAACTTGAACTAGGTTCAGGTACGTCCCTCTGTTGCTATTAAATGGAAATTCTTTCCCTCCAACCGATTCTATAAAATATTTATATTATTCAGAGTTTACTTTTTTCTCTCTCTCTTTGCATAATGCAGCTCAAATAATTCCTCCTCTTTGAAATCAGCCATCAAAACAGAAGATGTTCCGTTTAATACAAAAACAACATTTTAAGAGGGACTGCTTATCAATTGCCATGCAGTCGTCAGAGGAAAATGCAAAATGAATTTGCCTAGCTTAAATGTAAACGCCATGATTAGAGCCTGTGCAGCCTGCTTGATTGATTTGGGTTTAGTCCATCCTTACACTCTGTTGTTGTATTAATCTCAAGCTTGGCAGCATATGTTTTCCTGAACATTTTGAGCCAGGCTGCAACATATAGCTACACCATTTAATGGCCCAGATAAAATTACCTCCTTGTACATATAATTAAAAAAAAAAACAAGTTTTGAGAAATTCAAACTTTTTAACAAACGCCAAAGCACACTTCTTAAACAATACATCTTAGCAGAGATGAATTACTTTGCATTCATACAGGACGCCCTTGGGGAAGCACTGAACATAAACTAAACCCCTGCACCTGAGGGAAATTTATGTTGTGGATCTTTGATGATGTTTGCAATTGAATTTTTATTGCACAGCTGATGGATGTAATAAACCAAGATAATTAACAGAGAGGAAACTGATTACCTCACTGAAAGTTATTTTGTTCATCTGTGACTACAGTTACAACACAAGGACAAGCAGACATAACGTCAATATACTGTAAGCAAGCAAGACAAACACAAGTACAGTGTTGTGCTGTATATTAAGAATGATATTTTATCGGTGCAAAAGAAGAGGATACTATTTCACACTACAACTGTGTGCACCATGGGGATTGTATTTTTAGAAAATCCTTCCCGACCTCCCCAAACTTTTTTTGTTTAAATTTTCAGATGATTTTCAAGCGACTGAAGCAGCTCTTTGATGCTATTTGGTGTTACTAGTAGTATGATCAAAGCTGAAGTCTGAGACACCGCCGGTCTAGGGGACAGTATCTGGCACACAACCTGGAACAACCTGGAATTTGCAACCCTCAAAATGAAGTTGACAAGTAAAATCATATAAAAACAAATATATATAAAAATAAAAGGACTAGATCCAAACAAATCGCCACCGTTACCGAACGAGAGATTTCAGGTGAGCGAAATACTGTACGACGAATGTTTTCAATAAAAGCACTTCAACGTTTCACGAGACAGGAAGCTTCAAATAATTCATCACAGCTTCGCAACTTTCCTATCACAATGAACTTCACACCCGAAAAACCACATCTTCAGAGAGAGAGAGAGAGAGAGAGGTAAGTGATTTTTATTTGGAAGCATATACATAAATAATTAAGCTGTCCCTTTAGTCGGCGTTGCATTCAAGGCACAAACAGATCTCTCAAGTCTTTTACTCAAACTTCTTGAAGCAGTTTGGCGCCGTGGGTCTTCAGCAAATGGAGTGAGTGACACTTTCTCTTTTGTTCTATATAAAAGCTGATTGTTCCATTTTGTTTTAGCCAGAAATAAACCTGACTGCGTTCTACCGCACAGAGGAGTCCTAATTTTCCAGTATAGCATAGAGCCCTGTCACAAACCACCACTCTAATCACTACAGTGCAGTGTTCTTACGTGGCAACTATGCCTCCCATGGCCTCTCAGTCTATTCTCAGGAAGTGGCCTTGCTTCTCCTAGCCTGTACAGAAGCACTGGCTTCCACGTAAGAACTAGACACATTCGCAGACGACTAAAGCCACATACTGCTATAATCTCTGCTCCAGGGTACGCAATCACACCCTCATACTGCTGAACTGCCTCGGAGTCACTGCTCACAGGAGGCTGTCAGGGAAGGAGAGTGAAACAAAGGTGATGTGAGGATCCTAGAAAAAAATAATAATAATAAAATAAGGCCGTATTAAGATATGACAGCTTAGTCAGAACGTGGTGGCGGGAAAGATTCTAGCGAACATCATCTGCTGCGTTTATTGCTTTTTCACTATGACGTTTGGTTAGGAATTTCTGGAATAAACGGCCTTCAGTCCAATTTGAAATATGGTCATTGGTCATCAGCGTAATGAATAAACTCATCACTCTCAGGAAAGGAAACAATACACCATGCATCCTCTGAGTTTGTCTCTTCCACTGATCCAAGACTGTTCATTTTCATTGTCAACTCATCGTGAAACACACTTCATTGAAATACGACAGAAAAAGCAAAACTCATCATCCATCTCGGTTAATCTTCCCACTGTTCCCAACAATCACCAACTCTGGTTTGATCAAAATAAATCCAATTCAACTCACGGATGCAAAAATATCCTGGTGAAGGATCTCATCCGGTGGCGGTAGCGGAGGAAGATACAGTATGTGCACAGGTAGAACACGCTGCCATGGCAGCACGACGGTGCAGCGTTTGAAACCCGAAGCACATTAACACAACCACGAAGCAATGAATCAGCTGAATGTGGGTTTGCCACCCTTGATACAGGGAACATATGTGTGTTATTCCCCAGGAATCCCTCAGCTGAAGAGCCAGTTTAGTTCATTTCTCTATAAAAATCAACTGCGGGTCTATAACACACACGTTTATTT
Source organism: Nibea coibor (assembly GCA_023373845.1). Lineage (NCBI taxonomy): Eukaryota > Metazoa > Chordata > Actinopteri > Sciaenidae > Nibea > Nibea coibor. The sequence goes on from CM041723.1 coordinate 17,314,448, forward strand.
CTCTCCCTTAACAATAAGCCTTTCCTCGTCCAGTTTGACAAACAAGACCACGGGGGAATATCTACTATTGTCTGCCGAGAAAAAAAGCGGCTCAGATGTGTTAAGTGAGGAAGAGCTTTAGAATAAATTGCTGCTTTCCCGTTACAACAACAACACTGGAAAATAAGACAGGTGGCGCCCACCTGTGCGGATACCGTGTGCACCTTACTGCCACTGCTGTGTGGAAGATAACAGGTGTGCCTGTCTTGACGCAAGGTGTCAATGTGATGTGGATTTGAACACTCCCTCCTCCCTTCATAACCACTCTTGAGGTACCATTAAGCATGGCACTTGCAATAGCGCTCGGCGGCTGGTGGTATGAGACTGTAGCAGCGTCCTGTTGTCAGGTAGATGTGCGTGAATAAGAGGCATCTGAAAGAGGCTATTCAAGCACAAACCCCCTCTAGGTATATAAAGGTGGAAAAATAGCCAGATGTCCACTGAGTAAAAGCTGAAACATTTACTGTAGGCCTGTGACAGTCTTTCTTCCGAGATAAAAGTGTGAGTTCCCACTGCTTCTAATCTTCAGGGGAGTAAATAGGGATGTTTTGAAGTGAAACAAGTGAGACTAAGGACAAAGGATGATATAAGAGCAGAGGCCATAACAAATGACAAAAAGGTACATCGGGGTACATGGTGCTAATGCTCTGTGTTCTCCTCAAAAAAAAAAAAAAAAAAAGCATCGCTAAATAGAGCTCCTTTATAAATCACAGTCAGACTGGTTTGTATTGACGCCGCTTCCCTCTTCTTCTGAGAAATCGAGGACTTCTTTGTGCTGCCGAGTTTCGCAGGTCAGAGTAAGTAGACGGGATCCGCGCGCCGAACCCTTTCTGATCAGGCGCAAGTAAGCAAGATAAGTGGGCGGGCAAATGATGAAGAAATAACAAAAGACGAGGAGAAAGATGCAACAGTGGGAGGCGAGCTGGGCCAGAGATGAACGTGAAATTCAGCCTAATTATTCCAGCACGGGTGGGGAGGGAGACACAGGGGAGTCTTCTAAGAACACCATGGGAAAGAAGAGGTGTTATGGAGAGTGGGAGTGCGAAAGTTTTTAGGTTTTTGACATGATGCTAATTTCCAAACAGCCCTGACAGCCGGGGAGGCCGCAGAGAGAAGGAGTGGAGGAGGAAGCAGCAATGACACGTCTCCTAACAACAGTGAGAGATACGTTATTTGTTTTACGACCTGTTCTACCGTTTTCTTAATCAGAATCGTGTTTACAACAAGGAAAGGCATGTGCACTAGCATACGTGATACTTGTTTAGACCCATGAGGTCTTCCATAGAGGCTTTATGGACAATAATTCCCAGAAAACAGCCCTCTTGGGCAAATAAAGCAAGGTCTGAACAGGCTGCAGCTGTAGAGACAATAAATTAGTCAAATGTGCTGTAAATAAAGCATTTATGCATGCTTTCTGCTATTCCCTCAAGACTGTTGGGAGTTGTATCAAAGATACAAAGAGGTTTTCTCGAGCAGTGCTTCACGCCTTGCTTTGGAAGGAATCTAATTTGCCGGCGTGCTCCGCTAGTGGCCTCAAGTAATGGTTTTGCTGCTTTATAGCTGGCAAGCTTTTCAATACACCTGAGGAGCACTTTAATTTAATCTGTCTCATCAAGATCAATAAATGTATCTGAACTGTGATTCTTTGGGACATACTGCCCGTTAATAGGCCGCAATGATTTTAGAGTGACCATTTTCTACAGCCTCACCTACGCAGTTTGCCGCAACACTGGAAATCAAGTCTAATCAAGCCGGAGAGCCACAGCTATGTCAGAATGTAGGGGGGGGGGGGGGGAGCAGCGCTCTTCCATACGTTAACAGAAGCCTAAAAGGACATAATATGACAATACTTTTTCTCACTCATACAGGCCTTTCCGTGCAGTTTGTAGTGAAGTGCACACAGAGGGCTGCGGGCAAGGAAAGATATGGAGGGGTGGGAGGAGAGGGGTTCCCAGTGCCGAGGAGAAGGCGGAGTTGTGGATGAGGATAGAAGGTGCATGATCAAAGCCTATATTTTGAAATCACTTACTTCTCCATTAGTTTGATTAATGGGGCCAGCCTCAGAGTCAGACAGAGGCAAGGGGCTTGAAAAATGATGCAATTACTGCTTTTTGAATAGAGGGCTGAAAAGGCCTGCTTGAAAAGAGGATCTGGAGGAGATTCTACAGGGCATCCTGGACAGTAGACTACCTCCTCTTCATCCATCTATCCATCAGCCCTACAGCACTGCTCTAACCCTTCCCCTCTGGAGCGGCTCTCATCAGACTTGGCGGCATGCTTGACTGGTCCTCTCTAAGCTGGGGGAGCACAGTATAAATTGTGATTAATATGTATCTGAAGCATCTTTCAGTGTTTGCGTCACGTTCTGTTTAACACTCAGATGATGCGCCTCTCCATTCCCTTAATACATTCTTTATTCATTTATTTCAGTGCATCTATACTTTCTGCCATATCACAAAGGCTTTATGAGCAATATGAAAAGAATATTAGGTAAACCTCTCAAGAAAGAATAGAAAAACCTCAAGTGCCACTTGTAAAGATGTTTTAATAAAACATTATGACAGTTATCTCCAAAGGCTTTGAAATCAGGTCTACTTTAATTGGGCGGAAATAATTACATAATACATACAACAAAAGAGGCAGTTATATCCTCTTTTCTTTCCGTATCTGTTTGTTTCTCGGTTATATAAGAACAGAAGACGTTAATATCAGGTGGGTGTTTGAGCCGGTGCGGATAAATGAAATGAAAAGGGACAAATCTGATCGGCAAAAGAGACTCCGCTCTGTGTATATTTAATTATCTGAAGAAACTGACAGACTTTTGATCAGGACACGAACCTGGATGAACTTCACAACACGCCACCGAGACAACAACGCCCGCATTGCTTGATTCTAGCTGCTTTTATGGCACTGTGTGGGAGGGCAGTCTACACGAGAATAAGTAATAAATCAGATAGGCTCAAGTTAGCTATTAGCTCGATCACTGCACCATCGAGACAAAGAGATTAAATAATAAAATGACAGACATTTAATGATAAAATTAGGACCATTAGAGACAAAATACATCATGCCTTGCCTTCGACAGGCACTGATCTGCATTCTGATACAGCAAGTTTGGAAACAGCTGCAAAACCTGATACATATTTAGACTGCTTCTCTCCCATTGACCTTCATCAAATAACTTCAATAATTTCTTCATCTAAGTCGTCAACCTGTCTCCTAGACCCCATCCCAACCAGGCTGATTTGATTTGATTTGAAAGAAGGACAGAGTATGTGTCACGGGGGGCAGGATTCACATTTATCACATTCTTTATAATCTTTATATAATAATAGTAAAGAAAAGTAAGAATAAAGATAGGGCAGGAAAACATTTACTTTTATCTTGCAGCTTTTAAATATTCACTTCAGCTTAGTTTTGGATAATAACTACTTTTCACCAAATCGCCACTGTAACGATCGCATTTTGTGCTCTGTGGGGGATGTTCTGATTGTTACTACAATGAGGCAGCAAATGTCTATTTTCCGGTCTGGGAGACCTCTGAACTCTTTAGTTTCTTTATCTGCTTGAGGTAAAATCACAGCCACGGTGAAAATGCCCACAGTTGAACGTAGCACCCCACAGACCTGTGATGTTATGTCAGTGTGTGTGTAGAGAAGTGAGAGCACTTGAGGAAAAGCTGAAGGGACGCCCATTTAGAGGAACGTGAACAAGAGTTTAGGAGGACACGAAAAGCAAAGAAGAGGAGAAAAGAGGTGGATTCATGTAGCATCTAACACAGTCCAGATGTTAATTTGACGGAAGGCTTTTTTGGCATGGCGACGTTGTAAATATTTCAGCTCTAAACTGTGCTTAAATTAAACACAAACTCACGGTTAAGTGTTGGCACAATGTATCAAACAACATTCTTGGCAGAGTGCGAAATCCAAGTTCAGAAAAAAAAAAAAGTCCCCTGTGCTCATTTACACATTAGCATTTACAGTGATTCCATCCAGAGCGCTCTTTGGGTTTTTACATCAAAATCAGTTAAGGATTTCACTCAGCGCTCCTGATGCAAAGTAAACCAGCTAATGAATTTTCAGAAGCACTCACAGCCACGTGAAACTCCCACAGGTTTGTGGGAATAACGGCAGGTTTCTGCACCGGTGTTGATGACCTGGTGGATGAATAAAAGCTGCAGTAGCTGTTATTACGCATGTGTATTGTTATATGTTACTAAGTTGTACGTGTGAATGTTCCGTACAAGAGTAAATATTGCGGGGATAGCTTCTTGTTCATTTGTGAATTCCATCATAACCAACAAACCTGGGGCGGACAAACAAATCAGAAACAGCTGCGATAACAAGCTGTCCTGATCATTTCCTGGAGACATTGACTGATACGTAGGAAGCGCACTGAAAACTACCTACAGAATATAATTTATGCTGCATATATATTTTTAGAAAATCTGGCTTTTATTAACTGCACATCCGTGTGGATATTGAGAACCGAATAACACCAACCCCACTACCTTCACATTCTGCAGTTATGCATAAATGAGATATACCATGCGGTCATATCTTTCAAATGTGGGTGTTAACACAGACCTGCGAGTGAGACATCAAAGGAACATATGAATATGCATGCACACATGTTGAACACACACTCATACATATTTGTGTAAGACAAACTCAAGAGAGGGGAAAAAAAGTAAGGAAGTGAAACAGGTAACAAAAGGGTAATAGGACACCTGAACCGGAGTTATATTTATATTCCTTCCACAGGGGCTGTACTTTAATTGAACATTTTCTCCAGAGCTTTTGGACTGTGATAGGCTGTGTGCTGGTTACCAATACAGTACTTGTTTTCCAAGTGGTTGGCTTTGCAATTACCCCTATAACTCTTACTGTATTTTGAGTCTGCCACTTGGGAATTGGGCAATAATCCTGAGCCCACAGCAACAATTTCACAGACAGAAGTTTCCAACAATATTGTAGGGTTTTCTTATAATTGCATCTCATATTATGCTGCAAGGAGACAAATATACAGAGTGATAAAGATATTAACATACACAGAGAAAGTAACTGTGTTTTTGACTCCTCCAATTCAACGAGGATATGAGCTACACAAGTGCTTTGCAGAAAAAGAAACGGCTTGAGAATGTCTTCAATATGAGAACATTATAATTATTAGACATAAAAAAAAAAAGCACTAAACACGTTCTGATACGAGCCGGCGTGCTCTGATCCCGCTGTCAGCTGACTGACTGAGAGAGGAGAACAGCAGGCTCAGAGAGACCAAATTCTGACGCCTGTGTCCAACTCTAGAGGTCACAGGATAAATGAGACAGACTTCACCGAGTGCCCTTTATGAGATTAGCTGTTATCCCTGCTGAAGAAATAAAAATCGCCCAAGAGGTCTACTGTTTCAGTAATGCTAAGCATGACTCGTGATCGCAAACATCAATCAAAGTTTACCACCCTCTGTCAAGACAGGGCTGTGTTTTGAAATACATTAACCACTGAATATTTCTATTTCTAAAAAGGACAAGCGTAGAGTGCAGGAGGCGATCAATTGCTGGGAACTGCTGCCAATATTGCATTTTTTGTTTTCGTCCCTTTCCGCTTCATCATCATGATAATCACTTTTACAGCCACCGTCATCAACATCACCATCAGTAACACAATGTTCAGGTTATTGACCCTTTAAAGGCCCTTTACCACACTTTAAAGTCCCCTGACATTGATGAATTCGATGCGATAAGCCATCACCTCAAATACACTACAGTTTTAATTCTCCAGCATTACTTATGAAAAGGCAAATTATTTATGAAAAGCTCTTTAACTTCAGCAGATGATTCATACTTGTGAAAGTAATAACAATCCATCAAGTAAAGAGCTTGCCAACTTCCCTGGTTTCAATTTTAATACCAGAGTTTGGATATACAACCATTTCTCTTGATTATTCCTCCCTCCCATGAAATATGTACCTGAAGAGGTGGTTTTATTTAGATTTTGTTGGAGCAGAGCACTTTGTAACAAACCGCCGTGGTGTTGGAGGTAACATATTGTATGCAAAGGCAAACGCGTTCTGAATATTTCAAACTCCAAAGAGAAACATGGCTGAGTTTCTCACCAAGTTCCCAGGAGGTACGGCTAATTGATCGTGGACAGAGGGGGAGCTATCTATTATTTACCTGTCAGACTAGCATTTATTCATCATGCAGAGCAATTAATGTTTTCTCTGTGTGCCCTATGGTTTCTCCATGCTCCATAGCAACATCACCTGACTTATTATGGAGAAAAATCACACGGAGTTGCTGGATTTAGTCACACAAGCCAGGGACTGAAATATGTGTTGGGAGTATAAAAGGCCAAATGGTTAATGACACTGACACCACAACACATCTGCTGCTAATATTTGGTTCTATCGTTGTGCGTACTGTACGCTATAGTTATCAAATCGCTGCAGGGGAATAAAAAACTGATAGTTTAAGGGGTGTATGAATCTATACTCTATTCGATCTGTCTGTAACTCAACCAGAGCGATGACAGAACAAACAGAGAGAGAATATTACAAAGCAAACAAGTCTGTTGAGTTGAGAGGCTGGGAAGAAATGAACGGAGGAAGAAAAATGGAGACAAAGACAAAAGTATACAGTGCAATAAGAGAGGAGACAAAATGAGATGAGGTTATATGGGGGGAGGCAAGGGCAGAAAGATAAAGTGCCCATGTAGAGAGAAACATGAAACCATTAAGATGGGGGGGAGAAAAAAAATACAAAGAGGAAAAGAGGGAATGTCCTGTAACGGGGACAGAAGGGGAAAGAGACACAAAGAGAGAGAGAGCGCAGAGGAGAGAAGAGGGCAGAAGAGGATGAGATGTAGGACAATGATAGATCGTTTTCTGGCAGGTTCAATTTGTCACGCTGTTATTGGGAGGAAAATGGAATAGAGGAGCGGCAGCAGCGAGGGTCAGAGGGAGAGGACGGGGGTCCAGAGGTGGGAGCGTTAAGCCTGGAGGGAGCAGCGACAGTGGACGGTAAGCGAGATAAACTCTGCACACCCCTTCACCTCTGGCCTTCAACAGATGATCACTGGAGGTTACAGTGCTCTGATGACTCTATCCCAGTAACTAAGGCCTCCGTGATACACTTGAAACATGGGTAAACCTGAAGCCTAACCTTGTGGCCATGCAGCTATTTAAATATACACTCTATTTATTATAAAGGGGCACGCTACTGATTTTGCACATCGGACTTAGTTTTCTAGTCTAGGAGGACTACTCAGGCTGTGAAACCAGGTGTGTAATGTCTTCTGTGGCTCGAGGAGCTTTGTCCAAATAACCTTGATGATGCAACCGAGGCTGAGGCTGAGAATTGTGTTACCCATTTGGGGTTTAGAGTTTGTAAGACGTGGACAGTTGTTATAGAGGGATGGTATAACAAAATATGCCGTAAAATTGAATTGTGGGAAGGGCAGGATCCAGTTTTAGAACCTGAGCCGTACTCGAGGCTCAAAGGGTCAAGCTATCTTGACCTCTGCCGCACAGATTCAGACCGTTATTTTTATGATCTGTTTTTTGCTGGTCCTCCAGTTTTATGGGATTGCAGTAACTTCATAGCTGGAATAACCCCCCTTAAAGTAAAGTATTTTCAGCATCACATTTTAGGTCACAACTAACAGTTGAGTTTAGTTCGGAGTTGGGTTTATATTTTTCAGTTTTATTCAGAGCAATGCCTTTTTCTTTGTTTTTCCCTTGGTCCATTATAGAGAAGAATTTGAGCTATTACAGAGAAAAAAAAGTTTCTGGCTCTTTCTAATTTGTATCCCCGCTCCTTGGTTAGACTTTTTACAAATAATGCATGGCGCAGCTTTACAAAATCTAACAAATACATTCATATATTACAAACAAGCACAACAGCAAACACTGTATACACCAACAACTATAAATAAGAACCTGACCTAGCTTTTCATTACATTCAAGCCGTGACATAACCAACTACAAATGAGGACATCTCCCATCAACTAAACAGGATATTCCTCTAAAGAATAATGCAGTCAGTAAACATGATTAAATTCCCGTTGCACCATTGTCTGTTTATACAGTATAGATCATCTCGATACTGTATAATCTCATACTGTGTCCTCTATTTTACAAAGCCCATCTCTAATGTGCTGCTTTGTTTGTCACCTCTATAAACTCTCCCAGCCTCTGATTCCAAATGATGCCACTCAACCAAAGGAAGTACACACTGGCCTTCATTTGTATGCTGAGCCGGTCTAATTGAATCTTCTGGGTGCAAGTGAGTTTTTCTATGGCGTTTTGAAAAAAAAAAAAATTCAGGCTGAAAAATACTTTTGGAGCGTTGTAATTATACCTGGCCTCGCTCATTAGCACTAACGGAGGGGGTGTAGACAGAACTGGCAGTGATGGATCTGGGGAAGGAATGAGGGGTGATGCAGTGAAGCTGTGCATGTGTTTGGGCATCCTTCTGTGTGTGTGTGTGTGTGTGTGTGTGCATGAATGCAAAGGATGTTGTTTGTGCCAACACTACGCTCCCCTGCACCAACACCATGCTCTCTGTGTCAGGTTAATGAGTCATGCTGGGATAAACACTTCCAGGTCATGGCCAGCTTTATTCCATCTGAGGGAAGGGGAGAAGTCCAGGTGCCAAGAAACAACTGTGCATGAATATTTTGAAAAATGTGGGGAAAAAAACAGACAAAAATGGGCACAGTTACAAGGATCTAATGACTGTGATCGGTTTAGTTTCATCTATGGAAGTAAGAAATGCCATCGGTGTCACGGTAAAAGTTGGGGAAAGGCAGGAAAAGAGAAAGTACTGGGCTAGGATGTGGGGATATTCTGACAACTAAGAGACCTTAAAGTGCTGCACATAACAAGAGGGAACATTGTTTAAAAGAAATTATGGCACATAGAGATGGAGCAAAATATTTTTTATATTCAAGAAAAATGGTGTAGGCACCCCGTCGCCTTCACATTAAAGAGGACACAATCTTCAAACATGTGGTACTTTGGAAAAATAATAGTAAAGGTTACAAAAGGTTACAAAATGAGAGATTACTCTCAACAGGCATCCAAAGCTTTCACATCAGAAAGACGTGGTTGTGAGATTTGCTCATGTGTGCACCTGTATGCGTGTGCGCGCGCGCGTGTGTGTGCTGTACGCCACAAGCTGTCATGTCAATGGCAATGAATTCCCCGAGCGAGAAAAGCCATCATCGCTGTCTCTTTCCAAAGCACCCTATAATAGCATGTCAACTCTGCTCGCGTTTAAATCACCGTCCACAAGTGTTTGTGACAATAAGACGGAAGAGACCTTGACATCAAAACACAATTCCTAGCAAGGGCAAATGTGTTTATTATGTCTCACACTCGTGTGTCACAAGGGTCTCATTTCTAATGAGCGATTCATGGTCTCAATTCTTGACAGGTGAATCTGTTGCCGAGAGTGCAACGTCATCTGCCATAGCCGCGGTCAAACGGGTCGCCCGGTGAACCCCACAATGCTTTTGCTGCTTTTAAAAAAGAGAGATAAAGCGTCAGAGTCATGATTAAAAAAAACATTTAAAAAGCGAGTGATCTAAAGAATTAAATTCTGAATAAATGTCGAACTCTAGGACAAATCTAGCGACGAAAAGTACCTTTCATGCCGCCACAAAAGTGCAAACAGCTCCAGTATATTTGCTTAACAATCACATTCACATTCAATGCACAAGTTAAAAGAAGGCGTGAGGGAAAATGCAGTAATCCACAACCAGCAGGTGAAGGTCTATGTTTTAAATCCTTTGGCAGCTAACGGGGAGTCCTGCTGACACTACTTGGCATGTCTACTTTGCACTTTTATTCAGGATTGAAAACCCTACATACGGGAAAAAAGTCCTATTTTTATCACACAGTGACAGATTCGGGATATCAATCTGAGGTTTTGTGACAAACTTGAATGATAGTAGTTATTCTCACCGACAGGTAGTGCATAATACAGTATATTCCCCTTATGTGCCACAGTCACTCTGCACTGGGAAAAGCTGCTGACTGTCACAGACCATTATTTTAAAGAGTTTTAGAAGAACACTGTACAGAAAGTGTTACAATATGATAATAAAATAATGAAAGCCAATAAAAAAAAGTTAACTTGAAGTTAACTATGAACATTTCTGTCCAGTAGTCAGTGTGTTTAAATATCATTTATATATATATATATTTTTTTTATTTTTGGAGGTGAATCATGAGTTTAAAGGCAGCAGTGGTAACAAGATACTATCTGGTCTTAGCTGGATGGAGGTGCAGCCCGTATTCCTTAAAGAAAAACCAGTAGAGTTCATTTTAAGCGTCACAGAGAGAAACATGTGACAAACCCGTGAACAAGTTTCACCTTTTCCACATTAGACGTACAAACGAGGGTTGCGTTCACACGTTCAAAGGGTTGAGACTAGAATGCTCGTCTAAATCCATCCCTTAATTATCTCCTAAAACAAAATCACATCTTTTCCCACTGGGTTTAAAACCCTGCCTTCTCCAACACGTCCTGTCTTTCAGATACCGTGCACAGTTCCACTCTCTCAGCACTCATCTGTTCTGTTTTGCCTCTTTTCACCGGCAAGTCTTCCATTGAATTTCACATTACTGTTTCATTCACTGCTTTATTATGTTGAAGGAACCTCTTCTGGCTTTCCATCTCTTCTCTCATCTTTGACCTTTCCTCCCCGTATCCGTCTCCACCTGTTCTTTATTTCCCACCCTGCTTTTATACGCCTCTTATTTGTGCACACTCTTCTTTGTGTGTTCCTGTCTTCCTCTCTTTACCCTCCTGCCACCCAGTGCAGCATCTCTTTCTCCCCTCACGCTCCCTGGCAGCTGGCTGCGGTGCTTGTCACTCTTGTAGCTCCGTGTAGCCGGGCGCGCAGGAGGCAGACCTCACTCAGCCTCTCTGCTCCATCCATCAACTGGCATGCAGAGCTGGCACACGGGCTGACACCGCCCACCCTTCACATCAACAGGTTCAGAAGGCTAGTGTCTCACAGCCACAGAGCGAGCGGACGCTGTTGAATATGCAAATGTGGAAACATTTCATTTATGTTACATTACAAATGCTGATAGCAATTAATACAGTATTACAATGTTGTGTATTTAACGTTAACATGTATTAGTCTTACCGTTAAAGCGTACCGTTCATTTTCACAATTCACATTCAGTACAGGTATTTCAATCCCTTAAAGCATTTTAATCAAGGTTGGTGAAAATGAATGACTCTCCCAAAGCCAGTACCCAGAGAGCCAAAAATCTAATTTAGGTGTCTTCAAGATATATAGCCCAGAGCTACACCGTTGACAATTAATTGGAGAGTGACTTTGGTAACTCATAAAATGTGTCAAGTTTTTCCACCTAAATGCGCATCGCTTTACGTAAGTGATTTAGCAAATGCTCACTAATACAACCCAAGGACATAGAAATGGGACAGCTGAAAGCTTAAAATTCCACTTTATGGTCCCTTTTAAAAGGTTTGCATGAGTCAAGTGAAGTTCTCCTATCATGAGGGGAGCAGAGAGCAGCTGGGTGTCAAGAACAAGGCGGCACTGATGCTGCACGCGAGACGCGACACCGTCTCGTAGACGGGATGACAACTGTCTGGACGGGAGAAAACAGGAGCCCGGAATTTCAGCTGGAGACCCGCCGACGCTGTCAATTACATATGCATCTTGTTCAAAGTATGAGAAATGACTGTGGCCTGAGAGCAGACAGTAGAAGTGACAAGTGACTTATGACGATGTGGCGCTCAGGGAAGTAGAGCATCGCCAGAATGCAATGTGTGACCTAGGTATGACTTTTGCTAGCGCACTTATGCATGTCCTTTAATGTAAGTCAGATGAATTAAGAACATGAAATTAAAGTTATGAATATGATCTGGCTATACCGTATTAGGCCCTTGATAAACTGCCGGCCTGACAAAGGTGCCTCTGTTCTTAAACAGAGGCACCTTTGTCCAATAAGATATTAAGCCATTTTTCTCTCATTCCCATCTGACCTTGTAGAGGAATAAGTAGGCATTGAAAGATTATGAGAAAAGTGGCCCAGGGGCACAGACATGTAAAAAATGTCTCTCTGCCCTACATAGAAGCAAGATACCAACAGAGCCGAGTCATTTGTAGTCATTTTGTGCCTCCATATAGCTGCTTTGTGTCTTTGTAGTCACTGAAAGTCTTGCCGTGTCACTTTGTTTCTCTCTCTCTGATCATTTTACATCTATGTATGGTCGTTTTGCTTGTCTCCGCGGTTGTTTTATGTCTCTCTGTACTCCAATTTTGTGTCTCTTTGTAGGCCTGATCAATAATCTATCCGTGTAAGTTTATATAGAAAATTAATAGGCACTGGGTAGAACGGAGCAGAAGAGAGGAAGAGAAAATAATGGAGCCGAGCGAGCTCTGAAGCACACAGATGAAAAATTCAGAAAAGAGCAGAAAACAGAGCAGGTCTCTGTGCTACAGCGCGCTGCCATAACTGATTACCTTCATATAGTTTTACTGCAATAAAGCATCCTTGCACAAATGTTTGAGACTGCTAATGCCATTAATCCCTGTAAACACACACATTTCTTTATATTAACCGCCATTACAATGCCTGTGATGTTTTCCTTTTTCTTTTTTTTGTTCCAGCGTTCTGTCAATTTCCAGTCACCATGGCAACTTTACTTTTTCTCCCATGCCAACGTAATTCATGAATACTTAAGTCTCCGAGGCATCAACATCATCATCGCCACCATCCTCCATTCGGATATTAGCATATTTACATTTTCTCCTCCCCCCTGTGTCTCTGGTGGGGAGTGGATACGCTCCGTGACAACAGTTACCAAGGTATTAATGAAGCTTTGATGAATTAACAAATCTCCACCACTTAATATACTAATATATTAACATATTCAGAGGACAGCTTGGGAGTTGTGCCAAACGCGAAGCTACGCTTATTTCCTCGTCCCCAAGATGCCTCATGTTAATTGTATGAGGAATGATAAAGAATATAATTGGCCCGATTAAATGCAAACTTATGAGACGGTGTCTACAGCTGTTTGTGTGTCTATATGTGTGTGTGTGTGTGTGTTTGTACTAAGACAGAATTCATCAGAGTCCAGGAAAAGATCAAAGCCGTATGTCATTAATGAAACTTAAAAGCCTTGGCATATTCACAACCTGTGTGCTGATTTATTTGTATAGGGCATCTGCACCAAGCTAACGAGTCAAGGAACTACTGATAGTAACTTTTTTTTCTATGATGTTTGCTCAGAATAGATAAAAGGTTAAATGAGTCACCACGGAAGACCTAAACTTACGCTGATTGAGGAAAACCTTCATGAGTCACAGAAAGAAAAAAATCACATAAATCCCCTCGATGTATGTCATATGTTGTGTGATGTTGTCTAGCGCTGTCACGGGTCTGAGAAGGATGCTCGCTGATCCTCCGGTGATCTTTAAATGCAAGGGAGCTTCAGATGCAATAAAAGATGAGAATTCGGACGTATATTTTATATTCCTGTTACAAAGCATTTCAATAAATCATCGTGACTTTTTTAGTTCCTTCTGTCTATACTCGAGCACTAACCCGTTCTCGCTAAGTAAGACGGATAAGTATACTTATAATGGCCTACAGAATGTCATAACTCAGCTTAAGTTTAGTCTTTCTTGCACAGCAAAGCGACGTTATAGAAACTGCGCAAAGGTTCTCCACAGAGAGAAAAACCTTCTCATTGTCATCAGCAAGAAAATGGAAATACGCAAAAAAAAAAAAAATTATTAAAGCAGTAATTTAGAAGCTTTTAGAAGTTTTGTAGAATATGTGACGTAAATCATAACATCTTTAAACGCTCTCTGCAATATACACTCACGTTTTTGTGTCTCCTCTCCAAATCCCGATCTCTTTCTGTCAAATGCTGATACACACAGACATCGCATGCGTCACACTGTTAATTCTAAAATATACCTTGTTGGTCCACTGAGTGTAGTCTTGATCTATCTGAATGACATTTAGCCTTGACAGGATTTGAAAGACGCTGCTTACGATGCCCAGAAAGCTGACCAACCAAGCATCATGAAGGTATTTGTCATACACTCTGAATTTGCCATCTGGTTAACAAAAAAATGCATTCATCAAAAGGGTAGATATTCCAACATTTAGAAGACAAGAGCTTTGTTACTGTTAAATAGGGTGTGCGACTTTTATCTGAAAATATTTTAACAACTCTACTACCCTGTATTTCAGGTCCAGGGTTTCCATTTGAGTTGGAAAATCTTCAATGTTTTATCAGTGTTTCGCTGCCCTTGCCAGATGAGAAAGAAGATTAAGTGTTGGGCTGTGACGTGTTTGCCGGGCAGAACAAGCCACTCGGCTCGATTTTATGTTGTCATATTTTTCACTGTCTCCGGCACTGCCAACGCTACTGCAAGTCTGTTCTTCAATCACGCCAAAGCACTACAGTATTATTATTATTCGACGTGGTTAACATGGAGTGGTTATCGGAAGTAAAACCTCAGCATATGATTAAAGGAAAACCCCTCCAGTTCTGGCTGCCTTTACTGAGGAGAACCTCAGAAACGTTTCTTATTATATCGCCCCAATTATTTTTAGTGTACTGGTATTTAGGTTAGTCGTGGACGCGGCAGCTGTTTTGTGAAGGTGCGATGAAAGAGGAAAAGATGTGCACTAAAGTGGAGCGTTGGATGCTCCTACTGTACATGTTCCCGTGAAAGCAACGCGGCTATAATAAGCAAACATTACGTGGAAGGAGCAAATAGAGAATAAGTTGGTAAAAGGCTAGTACGAGCTCAGAAAGATGCAAATCCTCTGTGGCTACGCACAGTTGACTTTGACTATGTTTGAACTTTGCCTGGGGTTATATCCAGTGCTGCTGATCTGTGCAGTAAACAAAACTCCCTCCGCTGACAGTGCGGTGAAGGCCAAATGAATGTTTTACTGTAGAAATACTGTTTCTGCTGTCCAGAGATAGTATATATCTGGAAGATCTGATGCAGAATATTGGCACCTGAAATGTAGTTTTCTTTTGGCTGACTCAATATTGAAGACAAAACACATCCCAGCCTGATCTCTGCCATCTGCTTTGGGTTTCCACGGGGATGCAGACAGGCAGTTGCATCTTGTTTCATCAGTTTTAACAAGAGAGGGGTCACTAGTGTGGTCATAGTGGCAGGTTCCCAATGAAAACCCTGCAATTCATCTCCTACAACCTAATCATCTTGCTGTATTTCACATTCACTACAGCTGAGCCAATGAAATGTTTGATCAGCTGTCATGTTGGGGATGCCAATCTGTTCTATAGTGAATAAATGCTGGTTTTCCGTGTGACTCTTTCTCTCTGCTCGTGTTGCTGATCCCCTCGATGACCCACCCCCCACCCCCTCTCTGCGGCGTAGCCTACCTGGTGGATGAACACCTGTGCACCTCGAGGGCTCATGAGCAACACGGCTCGTCGCAGAGTGTCCCTGTACCGGTTGAGCTCCTCGGTGCGCATGGTGCTAAAGAGGTCGTTGAAAACTCGGCTGACGTTGCGGTCCACCCTCTGCAGCGAGACGTCCAGGCCCAGACGAGACGCCTGGTCCATGAAGGTTTGCAAACCCCGGATATCTGAAGGAGGAGAGAGAATAAAAGAGAATGGGTGATGAGGTGGGAGTGAGGGGGAAGACACAAACAGAAAGAGAAAGAATAACACTTCGGGCAGGTGCTATGTTATACAGTACTTTATTCCCGAAGCATTTAATCAGAATTGTGGGTAAACAACCTGTACTTTCAACACCTGCACACACACTCTATATTTTCAGGCTTCATTCCAAAGGCTTCAAGGCAGGTTTCGTTCTTTGCTCCTGATCTAAAGCGTGACAAAACACAACAAGCACAAGCCTGTCTTTCTGTTTCCTGGGGTTTACAGGATATGAAACTGCAGGCAGGTGTTGCTGTCCCCAGAGATCTGAATGCGTGTGTGTGTGTTCACTATACAGGAAACCACTTAAAAGAAGGCTGCGCCACACAGACAAATCAAAGGTGATGTGCAGCAGAGGGCTCACAATAAGCACACCAATCCCAGCCGTCACAGTGGGAGCAGCAGCTCAGCATGTGCCAAGTCATGCCGCATTCTTAAAGAGAGGCTAGCCAAAATCGCTAGGGCCAGACTTCCCTCTGCATCCAAAAATGGATGTGTGCGTGTGTGTGTATGGGTGGGTTTCCATGTTGGAGGTTAGAGTGGTCCTAAGAACAAAGAACGCACAGAGGAAACGCTTAATATCATACAATAGGGGTTATTTGAGGTGATGCACACATGGTTTTTAAACACTTATAGCAAAAAGTGGAAATTAGGTTAAGGAGAAAGCCCTTGATCTAAGTAGTGGAACAATATATTAGTACATCATCCCCATTCCTCAGTCTACATCTTGGGGCAAAGTGAAAAAGCAATATGACTGAGCACCGTATGAAGCAAACCATAAAGAATTAGATGTAATGCGCAATGTTTCCTCCGCCGTTGTTTTATTACAATGTATTTTTAGGGGTAACATAAATACTCAGTGAATAAAAATGTTCGAAAGGGCAGAACAAAACATGAAATTAAAACATTCATCATTCTGAAGCGTTGCCAAAGTCCTACCACGGCACTTGCAGGGAAAACTCTTTGCCTTCCAATCGCACGCACACACCTCTTTGCTTTTCTTTGTCTCTAAATTGAAACGATTACCCTTGGTGCTGTTGCTTTGGATACAATGGGCAAAAGCTCAACCTCTGAGTAATCCCTTCTTTTGTTGGAGCACAAACACAATTTGTAAGTAAATCGCGGTTTCTACTCTCCTGTTCCACAACTCCACCACTGCAATTAATTTTGGATACAATATTTTCTATGCGCGATACACAGCTGCAGTAAATTATGGCCGTAGAAGAGAGATCTGATTAAAAAAAAAAAGAAAAGAAAGAAGGAAACACTATATGTAACAACAAAAGTACCATACATTACTGTCGCCACTGGGTGAAAACCTTGGATCTCTCAAATGAGAAATAGAGGAAACATACTGCAACAAACAAACAGAGTTTTTAATCCCATGAAGAGCTGAGGGAAAGCTGCCATGCGATAACTACTCCAGCACCCCGATAGAAACATCGGACTTCAAAGCCAGCGTTCCAAACCGGTAGCAGGCTTTTCCACAGGGCAACCGTGTCAGCCATGGACAGGGCTGCAGTAAAGAGGATTAACGTGGAATTAAAGGTCTGATTTCTGGACATGTTTACCCGAGCTTCATTTCTGAACACAAATCTTCTTCTGAAAGTTTTAGATATAAAAACTTTACCCTTCTCTGCCCTTTCACTATCAACACGCCGCTCACCGAGGAACGGCTCGGCCCTCTCTGATTCCCGCTCCTGTCCCTTACCTATACTTTGCTTAATAGTATGTATCTGTGATCAGGAAAGATATGTCGGGAGACAGAGAAACACCCCGTGAAGTTGCCAACATCCTTTTCGGCTCTATCTTAACCAATCGAGTTGTAACTAAAGCGGGACTCCCTCTTGGATTGGAGCGATGCAGAAATGAGCGTATCATGATCAAAGGGCTCTGAGGTTTTTTTCACTGAGCTGTCAAGCTGCGTTGCAATCCAAGCGGAAAAAAGTCTGAGGAACGGCTTCACTACCGGCCTGTGTTTACTCAAAATGTTAAAGAAATGGCTGTTATTTTTGCTAACGACCGCGACACTAAATTACATGCAATATAGATTTTTTTTTTTTTGCGAACCTGAAATGTATCACGGAGTGTGTCGCTCGACGCCACAGAGCAATTAGAGCGCCACAGAGAGAGAGAGAGAGAGAGCAGAAAGTGAGAAACGACCTCGTCAGTTTCAAGCCACCTTCTTTTTAGTTGACTGCAGGTCTATAATCCATCGTAACGTGTTATTTTAAAGACAGTATGCTATCTGAATAAGGAACAACAAATTACGTCAAATTACATTACACCCATACGGCAGCACATTTGAAGCACCTGCCAATTACAGGAGTTGAGTTCAAGTGACGCTTGTAGTGTCATCTTATGTCTTCATGCTAACAAACTCGGGCTCATTCTTTTCACTGAAGAAAATGCCATGATTTTTTTTGTTTTATTTTTTATTGAAACTGATTTGAGTTCTTCATTCATTGCAAGACAGTAATCACCAAAAGGAGGACCTCTTAGACCCCTCTGACCCCGAGTGCCTCGATGAAAATGGGGGGAGGAAGAGTAAGTAACAAAAATAAAGAGCCGAAGAGCTGTTATGTTCTCAAAGTTTTCAGTTGGATTCGGTTGTACACTATTATTGATTTTTAATATGCTTTTTTTTTTTTAGTGACCCATTTTAGTATTGAAAAATCCCATTCGATTTTTTAATAAAAAGCACACAACGTAAGCTCTAAATAAAAGTGAAAACATAAAGTCTGGAAGCAGTGGGGCATTTTTGAGGAACTCACTCACTGTGAAATGAGAGAGAGAATGGTGCATTAAGTCAACAATCAACGTATAAAAAAGTATTTTTAATTACATTTTGTCTTATATATATTTAAGTCGCTCTTATCTGTGATCAGAGGACGCCTGTGCATAGGTTGTTAATGTGTGCCTGTCTGTATGTACATCATGTGTTATGAATGTTATGCAGAGACAGACAAACTCAACACCTTGCAGAAGACAAATATGAGGTGAAGAAAAACATATTATGTTCTTGCACCATGCCAAACAGCATAAGAGTGTGTGAAATGTTGTCTGTCACAACATTGATCGAAAGGCAGCCGCAGACCGGCTGTTTAGGGTGACAAGGCCGCTGATTGGCCCCGTGAGTCAGAGCGAAGTTAACATACTGTACAATGGGGAAAAACAACACCCAGGTAGCCACGTTAAGTCAGATCCGTACCCACAGTACTGCTGCTTTTAACCCCATGGAGTGTGTCAGACGTAAAACTGTGGGAAATAACACCTTAGATAAGAAGGAAAGGAAATGAGAGGCTCAGAGGGAGGAAATAAGGAAACAGGCTAAATGCTGCAGTATGTGTCAGACATGCAGGTTTGCTAGCTTGCAGCATTTAAAGGTAGTTCACATATTTTTCATTATTATTACATCATTAATTTATCTGCAGCGTTGTCCAGTTGTTCACGTGTGTGCACATTAACTAGCTATCCTCTACAGTTCTCGCCTTGGATCACGTACGCGTGACCTTGTTGTCTAGCTGGCTTCAGCAGTCGCGGTGATAAGAGGGCCGTATCGCTACGTAGCTTAGCTACCGCAAAAAAAAAAAAAAATCATGAAAGCCGAGCGTCCGATTAATTGTGATGCGGCTGATAAACAAGGTGGAATGAAGAGGGGTTGACGCGGTGAAGGATGAAGGACAAGCAAATAATGCCGGGAAACGTTTAGCAGGCAGCGGCGGATAATGTTACGGGGGGGTGAAATAATTCAGCTGCTCGTGGTGGTGGTGACGGCAAAGTTCATGTCTCTGTTCATCCTCTCTCTTTGCCCCTTTAAATCTGTAAATTATGCATATTTAATGTCATTGTGATTGAGCTCTTTTTGGAAATAAAATGCTTTTAAATAGCCTCTACGGTATTATTAATTAAAAACTTTTTTGATTGAGCTATGTGTATAATCTCTCTCATGTTGCGCAACATCACAGATATTAATTTGCGCTTTCCTGCTTTATGTACAGGGTGAATAACTGTGGATTTTACTGAAGCTATTGGAATTAAAATGATCAAAATGTTGCCCTATCCTTTTATCCATTGTTTGGGGATGGGAGGCTTACATCTGTTATTGTCATTAGACTGTGGTCCATTTAACTGGCAGGTTTAAGAAAGCAGCTGTTCACTCTAATAATTTTGGAAGGCATGAATATGTTGCCTCACCTTTTCATTTGTTTGTCAAAGACTATAAAAAAAAAAGTCGAAGGAAAGCTCTGTCGACAAAATCGTTCCAATATAAGCAGTCTGGTCTAAATGTGCAGAGTGAGCTGGAGTTAGAGTTCCTGGGCTGAATTATTATCTCGGTCCAGCCCTGGTGAATGGTCTCAGAGATGCTGTCCAGTGATTGCATTTTTGGCTTACAACAAGGCCATGCGAGTTTTAGTCCAAGTGGGGAGTAAAATTAATTGCCCTACTTAAATTTGGCTGACATGCTCTTGGGGATGGTACAATGCTGTGTGTTTAGAAGGGAGACCAGATTGCAACAATTGGAATGATAAAAAAAATGTAATAGCAAAAAGTGGAAATAACATAGTGTGAGGAATCAATAATAAAAAAATAAAAAAAACAGCAACATCAGCCCAGCAAAAGACTGCAGGGCTAGATTTTATTTAATGTGAAATGAGGTCAGGTTTGGGGTTAAAATAAGAGATTTTAAAGAATTGACACTTTGTTGAACTTTTCGTCACATGGTTTTTTGGAGCGTCGACACAGAACTATGCAAATTGGGTCCCACCAATTATTTTACCCTTTCACAAAAAGGTCAAGTGCCGTCTGTGTGGTCAGGCTGGATTTATTTGTTCATTTCCAACTGGTAATCATGTTAGAGAGCAGCATAATGAAGCTCGAGCTACACAGAACGTCTGTATATTTCTTTGTAATTTTCTACTATCGGGGTGATTAACATTATCTCATGGGTTTCTAGTGAGTTTTTCGAGTTGACATTTAATGCGCTATGACGTGTAAAAGCCGTTTCCTGTCTGCTATTTATGTACTGCTTACAGTTATGCCGACTTTTTACAGTTTCTCTCCTGTTACATACCTTTTACATACCTTTCATTCTCTTTTGTACTTCCTCTCTCTTCTTATGGAAAGCCAATTAACTGAAGGTCACCTGTATGTTCACTCCCTGTGAAATCACTGTGAAATTACCTGGCAAGTTAGTTGGCAGTGTTGCAGACCTTATGGCATGAATGTAACATTAATTGAGATGAAATAAAGTAACGTAATGAAAAGCATTTAAGTGTGTGTCCTGACGCAGAGGCATCCTCGCTGCTCACGAAAGGCTCTTTTCCCAGATCTGTCACTCACCCTCTACCCTCACTACACGCATTACAGACACCGCAGGCAGGAGATATCCTTTGTGTTTGTCTATGTCCTGACTCTGCCTGTGTTGTAAATGCACTTTCTACATTAGGGAGTACCTCCTACTTGGGACCAAAAGCAGCTTAATCAATCTCACACCTAATCCCAGCCTAATTCTCTCCTTCTCTAAAAGGGAACCAGTCACCACAGGGTGGGCAGAGACAGATGTAGCTGCACCGCAGTCGTTACTAAGCACATGTTAACTCAGACAGGCCTGCCAAGGAGCCTACTGAAAATCGACCCCTCTTTAAGATTTCCTATAATCGTGCCATAGTTGCCTTTTGCATCCTCCTTGTTATGATGAAATGACATGGTAATTGTACAGAAGCTTTTGTTTGCAGATAGTCTACCCACTGTCCATCCTCGCACACGGAATCAATCACCGGCTCCCTTTTACATTCCCACAACTGTGCAAGCATACTCTGAAGGCGCTTAGGCATACAGATGACATATCACATAGGCTGTCTTTGTCAGACCTTTTAACAGCGACGCTAGCGGCTCCATACTTAAGAGCAGGAATAGCTTTGAGCTACATGCTAAGATGAGCATGCTAACTTTGTGTGCAGCCAAAGGCTATTAGTTTTGCAGGTAGCGGACACGATCATGGCATCGTGCTGGATGAAAAACAAACAGAGTTGGCAATTTTGGTAAAATCAAGCACAATCTGATCGGTTTTAGGGGTGAATGTGGCACGTTTTAGTCTATGTTCATGCTAAGTAATTGGTATTTAATACCTGATTGAAAAGAGAGCGGCGACTCACATTTTGTATTCAGGGTGTTATCAGAGCGGGGGTGGATCAGGAAGATAGGAATGTTGTGTCAGACTTAAAACATAGCATAGCATGACTGACTTATTCAATTTTCAGCCACTCTCCTGTACACTGTCTATTTAAAGACATGGTTGATTTAAAAAAAAAAGAAAGAAAAAAAGACAGGCAGAGGAGAGTGCATGAACCTGTTGAGTTGTGTCTGGTCATGCCCAAATGCAAAATGAAATGGAATAAAACAACATCTTTTGATTCACCGCAGGAACTCAACCAACCCAGAACTGCGGATTCAGTCAATGTCATTTATATGCAGCCAGAAGACAATGGTGAACAGTTGTTGTTGCAGTTGTGTGTATGAAAGTTTAATTTCATATCTGGTCAGTTTGGGAAGAATGTGCACAATGCACGAGGGACAGCACGGTCCTTGACGGCAAAGCAATAGTTTGCCGTTAAGTTTGTTTTTCAGTGGAGGGGATGAACTTTTGAGGCCTTGACATGCGCCGGGTCTATTTCGTTCTTTACAAATAAAAAGCTGAGGGATTAGATTACCCTTCAGCGCTGTCAGAGAGCATGGCTGAAATATGCAACAGAAGGATTGTTTGAAGGACACACAGCAGTATTGGCTATGTAAAAAAAAATGCTGAGAAACAAAGATAGGACAGAGGGAAGAAAGAAAAAAAAAGCTGTATCTCAGAAGGCGTGAAGGATCTTTGGGTTAGCAACGGGCTGTTTTATTCTCTCGTATTTACCTCAAAGTACAAAAGGCAAAACACCGCGAGGGTGTTGCACAAATCTCCGTGCTTCTTATAGAGCCACAACGGCATAAAAATAAGGTTCTCTCTGCAAGCGCTACTGAAAGAAATTAGAAGAACACGCTCTCTCACATCAGCGAATCAAATTATGTGTTGAAAATGTAGAATGACAAATGGAACCAGAAGAGGTGAAGCTTTAGAAGTTGTTTACATAATGTGCCTTTTATGCAACTGATGCACTGGTGGAGACTGGAATGAATCAGCTTGCCTGACACACTTCATTACACTGAGCTACACTCTGCCCCTAAGGTCAGGAAAGCCAGCTGTTTAAGCTGTAATAAAACTCACCCTGTGCTCTTCGACTGCACGGCCTGGTGTTGCTCCCACCAACCAAAAACAAAAGGATTCCAGAGATATGATTATATTAACAACTGTCTAGATAAATGTAATGTAGATAATGAGGTTTTGGACACTTCAGCGTATGTGCTCCTACAGTGGGACGCCCGGGGCTACAGGAAAGTACAGTAGGTGCTCTATCTTTTCTAACATCTGCTTTTATAGACCAATGTAACCATCAGCGAACTGATGACACAGCAGCCCAGCAACAGACAGCCCTATCAGACCACATCTAGAAATCCATCACACAGCGTTCACTCCTATTTTACAAGCTCAATAAAGATGGCCTCGATATGAAGCAATCACGCTTCCAGCAAATTAGCAAATGAAATGTCCCTTTTCGCTGCGTTCACTCAGTTCCTCTTGATATGAGTTTTAAATATCAGTTAAAACTATAATTGAGCGGGATGATCTTTCCGATCTCTGAGACAATCAACAACTCCAATCTTCCAGTTATATTACACATTAAAAACCAGATGGAGATACTCTGATGATCACAGATCAGCGCAGTGTCCCCTCAGAGTCGGACTCAATCAGCAAACCTGATTATAAATGGAGGAAAAAAAGACATTCCTTGGCAGCGCTGGCAAGAATCCACAGTCCAAAATATGACTGCTGTTCCGAGTCTCTTTAAACACTCTCCTGGATCCATATTTCTGACATACGTTCTACAATCTGCATTCATCTGCAGTACAGTAGAGTCATTTTTGTGTTGGTCTATCTGGACTTCCCTCCTCTGCTACTCTTCCTGAGGTTTCTTCAATTTTCCCCCCTGGTAATTGTGATTAGTGATATTGGAGTATCGACTTTGCTCACCGGCCGACTTCGCCGCGTCAGACAATGAGCCATGTGGTCTATTCTTGCATGCTGTATGTACAGTATAGACTGAAATGATAAAAGCACGCACTTGATGAAGGTAAATCATCTCGACGCATCTCGTGCATCTCGTACACACATAATAACAGAGCCGTATCTGCAAGATAATGATATATGACAATGAGTTATTGTTCTGATGCAGAGGTTTCCTGTATAGATTTTAGAAAAGTAGGAAAAAAAAAAATCCATATGCCACAAAGCGTTATGAAACTTGAGCTTGTATTTTCAGTCGCACTGGTGCAACAAAGCTGCTTACCTTATCGTCATTTAGTGATTTGCTCACAGAACTTGCAGTATACAGTACGTACAGTGTTGTCAGCTGGCAGCTCACTGCTTTTGGTCTTTCAGTTTTTTGTATGACACTACAGCTGGAACAATAATTCAATGAACTGATCGGTCGGTTCTTAAATTTCTTCCTCTGTTTTTTTCATAGGGACTGCTGGACAAACAAAACAAAAGCTGGGCTTTAGAAAAGCTATTTTCACATTTTATGACAAAACAATCGAGAAAATAATCATCACATGAAAATAATCATCAGCTGCAGCGTTTGATGAAACTAATTACAACCCTAAACAAAGAGGTCTGTCACGTTGTTGTACTTCCTGTGCTCGCCACGCTAAATATAGACAGAATGATGAGGAGAAAAGACAGGAACGCTTTGACACGATCTCACTGAGAACCTGATCCGAGCCACTGTGAGTAAAGTTGCATAATGTCACTTCCACTGTTTGATTACCACTGATCTGACAGCATGTGTTAGAAGCGACGTGTCGTTCAAGACCTCTCCGCTCTTATGAAGCAATAATGTGAAAGGTGCTGAGAGAAGTGGGAGCAAGCATTAAAGTAGATCTTCTGAATAGTGTGCAAACACCATATAATTATACATGAAATACACATTATTAAGATTCAGATTCATCTTCAACAACAAAAAAACATATAATTATTATATTTAAAAAAAAAAGATATAGCAGCATGGCCATACATTTAAATTTAAATCCTCTTATGGATAATAAAACTAAATATATAAGAACAACAACATTATAATAAACCACCTGTTGTTCATCTAAAGTAAATGTTTGTTTTGAATTAAATTCATAATGAGTATGAGGTAAAACAATAAAACTTTTTTTTTCTGCCGAAAAAGTGCTGAAACTATTCTGAATCTATAGTTCAATAAACTTTTCTCAAACGGCATGTGAGCCCTCAGGCTGAATAAATTAAGTGTAATGGACCAAATGTTGTTTAATTAAATGCGTTGCATTGTTTCACTCTTTCTGCCTCAGGTCAAGATTAGGTAGGCAGACTTTACTAACTTTGTGTTGTGCAGTATATTCTATACATTATATATACTAGGTGCATTTTCATCCACGTTTATAGGCACATGGATGGAAATGCTGATAATTTGAGAGCTGAAGCTTATTGATAGGACGGATGTATCGTGTTTTGCAGTTCTTCAGCATGAAGTGTCTTTGTAATTACGTCATCTCGTTGTGCTCTCCTTTTCTGCAATGATTTAACGGCACCAGACGGAGGAGTTGGTGCTGCCAGCTGCTTATCTCGACGCACTCATCCTTTAATGTTCACACGACAGCAGCGGATGGAAACATGGATCAATTCACATTCTCATTTGCTGATTTCGTGTAACTTTTTGTTCAGATTCGTGCTACATTTGGATGTAACTCCGGCTACTGACGCTAAAGAAATCAAATACATGATAATGAATGAAATATAATAAAGAACTTTTAAAAGCTGTTTCTTTGTGTTTAGTCTGAACTTAAGGTTGCAGACAATTAGCATCTGACCAGCAAAAAGGCTCAGAGATGTACAGGATTTTCTGTGCTGAGATATTTATAGACAGTTAGCAATAAACTGTAATCTATATCACACTAGAAGCAAGTACAAGAATCTAATTGGTTTGATGTGTTGAATAAGCAACTGTGCACTTTGAGTGTTTAGACAGAGAACGTTTTGCTATATTCTTTTTAGACTTTTAATGACTCATGTTAAGTTTGTGTTTGAACTGAAACTTTGTATGCAGTCTGTGAGAAAGGCTTTCTTCACCTAGATAGCACAGCCTCACTTTTATAACTAGTAGCCTTTTAACCTCGTTCCATTACAAATCGCATGTTCAGGTTACCCGGTACCAGGATCCAGCTTGCCAGCCCTGAAGCTATCCGCTTGCGGCTCAGACCAATCCATGTCCTATGAGGAACTACTGGTAGCTACAGCATAAGCTCAGGTGTGTGCGACGGCATGTCTGAGAAGTGACGTGTGACGACAACTGAAGGCGTTAGCATAAATATTGCTAAATCAGTTTGATTGGTGGATGGTTAATCCAATCACCCTGCCTGTGTTTTTTTTTTTTTTTTCAAAACTGTTTCCAATGTTGGCTTACCAGATGGTTCTCTGTAACAAACCACCTGGTGCAGTCAGGTTAATATTCAGTTCCAAATTGTAAAATCCACACTTAACACTAAAAAAAAAAAACAATGATTCACTCACAGAAGTGTCTTTGGTTGCTTTTGCTAAGACGGACCTCCCCTTAGGGCTGAGTGAGTGAGTGTGTACACATTGTACTTGACTAACAGTGCAAGCGTACAGATGCCACGGGATATTCTTCAACGAAACAAAAAGTGAAAAGTTGTCTAATGAGACGGACCAACTGAAAGCACCAGTGTGGGTGTGCAGCATGGGCTATTGAACCGAGAGTATATTTATAGTATCAGCTATAGCCATTAGACCAATTCCCAAGAACTGTGAAACCGCTGTAATCTTATTTACTTACTCTTTGATCAATTTGTAAATTCAATCAAAATTTTGCCAATTCACTTGTGTAGGAAAACTTTTTATGGCCGTGTTTACACAACATCTAAGATTTAAGATTAAAAAAAAAAAAGTTAGCTTCACTCCATCAGCTGAATGAATAAAATGGGTTTTATAGATGAACATACCTTTCATTGGACTAGCAAGAGAATACAATTCAGAAATCAGAAATCACCCGCTTGTTTACACGTACACTTTTACTCTTGCACTGTTGCACCCGTTTCTCTTCTCTCATACATTCAATTCAAATTCAACATCCTCCGTCTCTTTAAACATTAAGCAGTGCCGACATAAATTTGCAGACAGCGCTTGTCTCTAGGCGGTGGTGTGGGTCACTGTTGTACTGCTTCAAGGCAGGCACCACGGGTATTTTGACTGTTTTGTGATGAGGATCTTATTAGCCGCTACATTCCTTAATTAAACGAGTGCGGAGTTAAACAGTGTAACACAAGCACAAATGTCAATGGTGCAGACTTTGTAGCACCTAATTTAGCAGACTTAAAAAAAGGCCATTTTGTTAGAAGCAGTATTCCCATCCATTATTTCTCACCAACAGTCTCTTGTTAAACTGAGCCTTCATGCATTAGACATACGTTCCCTCTCACAGGATTTGTAATTTAAGGCTATAGTGCGTTGTGTAGGGGTGGGAAGTTATACATAAAGAGTTCCTGATAGGATTTGATTCAATGAATACAACTGTATTGCAACGGGGGAGAAATTCCTTAAAGGGTTAGTTCAGGTATTTTGATGTTTGGTTGTATGAGGAACTTACCCACTTACCCAAGGTAAGTTTTTTTGAAAGGTTATTGGTAAATATTCTTCGGTGAGTCTACACTTAAACTTAAGTATTTAATTTGAGAACAGAATTTGGTGTGTGGTGGGTGGAAAACATCAGAATACTTAACAGGGTATGATGCAGAAATGCACTACTTCACTTTTACTTTCATTCAAATACAAGTGGAAAAGAGCTCAAAACAGCCTGCCGCAAGCCAAAGACGAGAAAGGCGGCTTTGGAATAATGAGCGTCCATGAGTTTCCCGGTGGATCTCTGGTTAATAAAATAAAATACAGAAAGGGGCTTGATACTTAAAAAGCATAAAATATAACTAATTTAACTGCATGTTTGTTCAGGTCCAGATTTTCTGTAATATTCTAATTTGCTTTCAACGTACTTGAATATAACACATTTTATTGTGGACCCACTCAAATGAACACCTGTGGGTCCCAGAGACTGACTAACCGGTCAACATCACTGTAGTTACATGGGCAACTGGTCAGAAAATGACTGTAGACAGACACTCAGCTGGCTAGCTAGTCAGACAAACACAAGCACTCAATCAGAGAGCGAGGCAGTCAGACGTACAGCTAGTGATAAAGAAAGAAAGATTGTTAGCGAGACAGTTGGTCAATAGGAAAGATAGATAGTGAGACAGCTGGTCAGACAGACAGAATTGATAGATAACGGACGGACAGCAAGACATACAATCAGACAGAGACAGACAGGTAGTATAAGCAAGAAAGGTAGATAGCGAGACAGATGCTCTTCCATGGTGGGATCTTAATCGATCCAACTCGGAGCTGAGAGTGCACTTTCTACAAACAGTGCCAATGTCAGAAACAAATTCAAGGACGGGCCTTTGCAAATGTGATGCATGTCACATGCATTCGCATGAGGAGCTAAGATAGGCTGTAAACTGTAGGGCGGAAACTTTTAAAAGGGGGTGGAGAGGTTGGCTGTATTTCCTTGAGGGCTTACTTTACTATACACTATATCAACTGTAGCCTCCACTGTCCTGAAAAAAAATAAATATATAAAACAGATTTACACTCCCTTCTAGATTGTCTCTTCCACGTAGTAAAAAGATTAGCCAGCAGTGGCAAAATATCATCTTAGGAATGCCACTTCAGCAATGTACCCCCTTCATCCCTCTGTCCTTGGACTGTCTTGTCAATCACTCCTCGATTCGCAGGCCTTTACCTTGTGCCAAATGTGGGTCAGGAAAGCTCTGGACTAAAGGGGACCACGGTGAGGATCGTGAAATGGAAACAGAGAACATCTAAGAATATATGAAGTACTGTAGGGACACGCCCTCAATCTCTGCTGCCAGAAAATGAGCCAATTAGGCTCAGACTTCTCTCTTCATGGGGATAGCAGTAATGGTGAATGCAGCAGTAGCAAAGCTGAGCTTTGGAGCAGTCTGTATGTACAGTATATGTGTGTTTATGTGTTTCTGTGTGTGTGGGAGTGGAGATGCTGTTTCATCTTAGTCCCTGCTCAGTGTGGTCTTTCCGGCAGATGAATTCTCAGCGTTGATATGGCTTTACTTCAGCGCCAGCTGTGTCTTCCCCAGACATGACATGATTTTTTCATAAAAGAGCTGACATCATCTTACTGTACATACACACGCCGCGTTTACAGGATACGTCTGACAGTCAACTGCTCTCATTCATCCCAACTCACCGTAGTCGCTCTCGTAAAAGATGATGAACTTCTGCCAGTGCAGTTCTGAGACAAGGGTGAGGAGGACGTCGTTGATCCGGACGGGTGGACGGGCAGCCAAGGTG
This sequence comes from Nibea coibor, assembly GCA_023373845.1. Taxonomy (NCBI): domain Eukaryota; kingdom Metazoa; phylum Chordata; class Actinopteri; family Sciaenidae; genus Nibea; species Nibea coibor. The sequence continues at coordinate 17,343,769 of CM041723.1, forward strand.
TAGCTCTCTCCGTCCGGGCTGGGGTTGAGCTGACAGGCGGTGCGAGGCGTACCATCCCCGTTTCTCTGGATGAAGAGGTGGGGAATGTGCATCGCATCCGTCAGGGACTGCAGGGCGCTTGCGGCTGCGCAGCCCGTGGATGTGACCAAAGCGAGGATCCCCTGGTTCATCAACTCACATGCTGGACAGAGGAAAGGAAAAGTTGGACAAGGATTTGAAGAAGGGAAATAAGGACAGAGTAGTACGAGACGGGAAAGGCAGATGTATGGAGGAAAACAGGGATGGGAAAAGAGGGGAGAAGGAATGGATTAGAACATGGTTAGACATGCTTTCCAAGTCAGTTTTAACTGTAATAAATTTCAAGATATTCATTCCAAAATAAAAAAAAAAGAAATTTAGGTTTTAAGAGAGCTGCACATTATTTAAGAAAGTGCGCTCAACTGGGCTTAAGAATTCAAGATGGTTCTTTGTTTATCCTACTTAGGATTACATCTGAGCCTCTGCAGTTGAGAAAAGATCACAGGAAAGAGGGGGTTGGTACAGAAATTCTATTATAATGTGTAGATGAGAGATTCTGTGGGGGACTTCCTTTAATCTTTGTCCCTAGACAAAAATGAGGCAGCTGATTAAAGCGAAAATGGCTGTTAGAGGTAACAGTCACTTGAAAACAGCAGATGAGCGCTGCAGAAATCAGTGTGGTTCTTAGCAAAGGTACCGAGCAGCGGCTGAGTGGGAGGAATCCATTACAAATAAAAATCAGGGAGCTAGATACAGAAGGTTAGGTGCAAGATAATGCCTCCTCTAAGTCTAAACTAAACATTGTCCTGCACACCCTTAACTCTTTCTGTCTCTCTCTCTTTCTTTCATGTACACATGGTGGAAATCTGTAAACCAGAAAACAGATTAAGACTCCAGACACATTCTTGTAATGTCTGTGTTGGGTCTTAACGTCCCTACATCTTTATTTACACATGTAATTTAGGGAAAATCTGTTGCTGTCTGATCCTCTTAGGGCAGGCCAGCATGTCTGCTAGGACAAAATGCCAGATATCTTTTAAAGACGAAAATGCCCCCATTGACATTATTAGTATGTCAGATATTGACAAGAGTGGTGTTAAAGAGATGGTAGATATTTAACGGCAGTGGGTAGACTTGAGGTTGCAGTGATCGGACGCATTAGGCATTCATTTGATCTGACACAAAATCAATAACACAAAAAGATGATTCATTCAGCCAAAATGACCTTATGTTTATTGCATACTAAATAGAGCGGGCCCAACTCTAGACTATCAAGCAAAGAGTTACTGAAATTCCATATTTTTGATCTGCATTCTGCAGGATGTTCAGTGTGACAGTGATGTTAATATAATATAGTGAACAAGACAAGCTAACCCTCCAAGCTAATGTGTGGTAACTACGCTAACAGTGCATTGGAAACGTGCAACAACTAGATATCGCAGAAAATCCAGAGAGCATATCATGTTCGGTCGAGGTGTAAATGTGCCCCTTCTAAACAGAAGGCAGAAGATAAGATTATCTCCAGAGCCTGACCGGGAAAGGCCTCTGTTCCTCTGGGAAGTTGTGAAAAGAGGCACCATGAGTCTGGGTCCACAGCTGTCTGTACCCATCGCGTACGTCTTCACTGAACAGACGGGACAACTTGACGTAGAGGAATGATTCACCACAAATAGGAGCATGGAAGGGAGGAGGGCTCATTCTGGAGTTACTTCTGGCCACTGAAATGTGCACTACACACCGGCCGACGAAAACAATCTTTAACTTTCAAGATTGTTATGCTATAAAACACATTTCATACATCATACATAGTTGTGGGGAGGTAAAATACAGTCCATACGCTCCTTTGACTTCTGACTACAGTTGGTTTTTAAGTGCTTTTGAAAAACTAGTCTGTAGAAAAATAAGAATTTACGATTCTCAGCTTCAAGACAGGTTTAACAAGTCACTGTGCATCAATTCAGGCCATTTTTACAAGTTACAGGATTCATTTTAAACCAATATTACTTGCTCAGTTGAAATCACAGCTTATATATTGTTAGAGGATAAATATAGAAACTGTTGAGCTGTTGACCTCTGGACCAAACCTTTTTTTGTGGCGTTTACAAGCCATGAAGAAAAACATATTTCCAGCTTCTCTCTTAGGTCAAAAGATACAAAGCACAGAAATATTCGCAATTCACACAAAATAGAAAGTGATGTGAATCGAAATGCAAATGAGTTCAAATGAAGAATATTGAATTTGCATATAATTTTAAGCTCCATCTCTGTTATGAGCTGCATAATCGTCACTACAGGGATTGTCTAATTTTGCATGTAACGCAGGACAGGCTACGGCAAACGCTGCCTTTAAAATTCAAGTCACTGTTTCCCGCACAGCAGGGCTCTTCTAATTTCAGCATAAACAGCTGAGCGTATTGTACAAAACAGCAATTAAATGTTCTCTCTCCGCATTTCATAATACCACCTAATTACATAGTCTACTTCGATGTCTGCAAAAGCAACAGACTGCAGTCCAAGATCATTTGACGTAATACAAATCCTTGATAAAGAGAATTTGGAGCGCAAGGACCGCACATCATAAACATAATAGATAAAATAAGGTAAGGTAAAGTAAATCCACCGCGATACACAACGGAGGAGCCGTTAAAAGAAAAGGAGAGTGGTTTTGGAGAACAGGCATTAGGATTGAGGAGTGGTCTGGGAAGGAGGGGTGACGGAGGAAAGAAAAGATGATGTGTCGAGGGTGTTGAATGGAGCCATACTGGTAAAAGGGTTGTGTGTGTATGTGTGGTCTGTGGCTGTAGCAGAGAGGGAGGAATATTAACATGACAAATGACAATTTCATCTGCTGACTGCAAGCACAGGACTACATTAAGGCTCTGTAAATCATCAGTACAGGGGCAACTAAATAACATAGCGAGGAGGAGCAGGGAATGCAGAAATGTCAGGCGGCCGAGGTGGAGGGAGACGCGCTGTAGTTGCTGTAGTTGAAGCAGAACAAGAGAGACAGTGCGGAATGATGAAATGTGCAAAAGAGGGAGAGAGATTATTTGTAGCTTTTTGAATGAAAGCTCGGGAGACTACAGGGAAGACAATGTTCTTACACAGAGTAGGAAGTATGTTGTTGTGTCTATATATATATATAAGTGTGTGTGTGTGATACTTTTCTTTACAGAGAGGTAAACATGACCCTGTCCAAACTTTTTGAAACACAAGAGTGCGAAATAAAAACAGACAGAGACTTGCACGGACGCCACGTGCAACTCACAATTCCTCATTGCAACATGAAACAGTAATACTGAGTAGGTAGTCATGTGATTGACAGTAATACAAATCTAGAGCAAGCTCTACCGGCGCTACAACACCTCTGTGTCGGCTGGTAACAATAAACTGCGCGCTGACAACAGAGACAGTCTGTTCCGGAGAGTTGCCGGTTTCCTGATAACAACTTTTCTCAGGTGCAACCTACTTACTCTAAACCTCTAAACTGCACACAGCACACCCACAGCTGGATATGTTACCGCTACCTGAAATCCAGTTTAAACAAGCTGCGTGTACTAACTGTAAAACATAAACGTATGGGGTGAAATATGGTTGACAGGAAAGTAATCAGCGACAATTTATCTAATTAAATGATCGCACTCCCTCTCTAATGCGAAGATGTGGCGCTTTTCTCTGTTTTATATGATTTTAAATTGAATCGCTTTGTTGTTTTTCTGCTAGTTAAAATGTGTTGAGTGTCTAATGAGCGTTTTTCACAATTTCTTTGAGACCTCATAGACTAAACAAATTGATTACTCTAAATAATCTAAATGATAATGAATATAATCACCAGACCAAATTAATTGTGATATCTTGGTATTATTAAAGTAATCAAAAGAGACTGTGGTCAAAAAGATTGGCGGCCTTTACTTTGTGCCTGCTGAACCGTTTGCACGCTCGTGTTTTGCAAAAATGACTGCGGCGCCACGCGTGCCATTTATTTCAACTGTTTCATCATCAGCCAAAGCAAGAAACTCAACAATCCTTTGCCTAAAAATGGTTCATGAAGACGTAAATTTTTTTCTCTTTATAATCTACATGCCCTAACCCCCCCCCCCCCCCCCCCCCCCCCCCCGTCCCTCGGCCACTTTTTGCAGACTGTGGCTAAAGTGCGTCAGCGCCCATTTTGGCTTCATAATGGACGCCCTGGGCCCATTATACAGCAGACAGCCCACTGACAGGAGGTAGGAGTGCTCCACAGTCATTGGCAAGGATGATAATGGTGGAATAATGACTCTTAAATGTTCCCCCTGAAATGGACAGGGGCCATCATTCATTCCCTGCTAGCTATCTGACATTGGGCGTCATGATAGAACGGCAGGCTTATGTACACACCTTAAAGGAACAGCTCTGGTTGCATTGATAATATGCACGGAGGATCCTGCAACCGCCGATATTGTCAAATTTTCCATTTATTTGGGCAATTTCAGTGATTGCATAGTGTGCATGGATGGAAACGAATGGGAGGATGGATTTTAACAAGCATGCTGTAATTAAAAGGGAGTAACAGAAAGATGCAAACAACAGCTGCTTTTTATTCATCTATCAAACCAATTGCAGTCATTTTCCTCCCAGTAATGGCGTGGTTGATCGATGGATGATGAATTCAGTAGAGGTGGATGAATTTTTTAACACATCTAATCATCGCTGCATGTCTTTAGAACCCTGACACAATTACCGTCACAGTGAGACCATGTATTTTTTACTCGACTGTCAGCGAAATCAGAAACCGAATCAGGAAAGGGGGCACGGAAGACTGTAAGCAACTCTTTCATGTTTCCACTCTCATAATTGAACTCGTTATAAAGGACGTCTGCCACGCCGATTTGGGCTGATTAACAAAAGCACACAGCATTTTTCCACCCAAGTCCTCACCTAATCAGACCAGTTCACTGATGCACGGTGATGCAGAGGGGAAAATTATCATCAAGACGCCGGGCTGAAAGAAGACACACAATCTGTTTGCCCGCGAAAACGCGATGCCATCGGTGCATTGCCTTCGTTTTACCGATGTAATATGAAGGGATTAAACAAACCACCACCACTGCGGTAGTGAACGCTGCATAAATTGGGTCTGTCTCAGTGATTTCACAGTCTAAATAAGACAGTCTCATTTACTTTGCTCTGACTCAGAGCACAATCCGGGGATTCAAAGGAGAGTCACCACTGAGATAAACGCTGTGATGTTGTCAACACCACTCTGCCCTGCAGTGACAATAGTGTAACTCTGATCTAATTGAGACAGCTTGTAATATGTTATTCAGAATGAAATGTTGCCCGTGTTGTACCATCAGAGGCTACTCCAAACTCTGTCTGCATTACAATCATCGCTGTTGTTCTTGGAATGGACATAATTATTCCCTCGAAATGTGAAATCATCAGCTAAGGAAGATTTTATACCTCATAATGTGGAAATTAGGAGCGGAGAACCAGTCATCGATTAAACAATGATTGAAATCCGTCCACAGAGACACTGACTAAGCTATTGAATTTGAGCTCTCCTCAAAATTTGGAGCCAAGAAAATGATCACGTATCATACTTGCATCCATTTGTGAACTCCAGTGCATAAATTACTGATCACATCAAGAAGTGCTGAGATTAAGATACCCAACAGCTAAATAAGCATTCAGCAGGGAAAACTGGCACAAAGTGCAGGTTTTTCTTTATGTTTCAGCTGCTGGAAGATTCATACGAGCGTTAAATGATCCATATCGCACTCAGCTAAGAGGAGACCGGGTGTTGTGTCATTCTCGCGCTATGAATCGCCCCTTCCACGCTGCTTTTGGCAGCTTCCCACAGCATAATAGCCCTTCACCACGCAGAAAGGTAGAAGCAGGAGGTACCGAGTGTTATATACCTCAAGCAAAATTAACCCTGTCCCAAACGCTCTCTAATTTACCCCTTTAATCTCATCTGTTGCTTTCTTCTTTTGGGAAGACAACCATCCATGGCCTTTTTCTTCCTCCCCATGCCCGGGCTCCTACTGCCAAACTAAGATAAGGGTTCATATATCCGTCAATACTATTGATGCCAACACTGTCCATGTCATGTGAACTGTGAACGAGCGAAATTATACCCTCCAGAAAACTGACAGGTAGAATGGCAGAAATAGACTTCCTACAGTAGACCCTGTTTATATACAGCGAGTGGACACAAAAAGACAGGACCTTTACAGTGCAGCCAGCAGCGATGCAATAGCTCTGTAATAAGTATTACCTTTGTGGAGCTTGAATGTTCAATTTTGTTCTGTCCACAGGGTTGGAATGAAGCATCACAGAATACAATGCAATTAAATACAAAGCCATCACAACCCTTTGAAATTACCTGAATTAGTACCTCTTGGGCACAGTATGAGCACAAAGTGAACCTTATAAGCTTAACAAAGGTTGTATTTGTTGCAGTTATTTCGTACTGAACTGACATTAGGGGTCATTTATCCAGGCTGACCATCATTTCTCGTCAGCCCTCTGTTGTCTACAATCCATATTTAATAATTACGCTCCTGCTGCTGAACAGACATATATAATTTTCCATCCTCCAAAATCAAATCGACTCTTCTCCGATGGCAAGAAGAAGTCAGATGGTTCCACTAACCGATGAATTATGCACTGTGATGTGTCAGCATCGCGGTGCACATGTGAGATATTTGTAGGTGTTTTAAGACATGCTACGGTAAATCCCGTTATTCTAATAAGGCAGACGTTTTCATAGTGGGAGGCTGGCCTCCCCAGAGCCCCGAACACTTTCAAGGGAGGCTCAGTGAATGGATGTGAAAAGATATTACATTAGTTATCAAAAGAAGATCACATAGAATCACATAGAATATATAAATGTGTGCGATTTGGTAAAAGAGACAGTTTAGAGATGGAGCACTTTGGGGGAATTTTACAGTTTTTCTCATTTTCCCAGAGTCAGAAACCGATAAATGCCTGAGGACATAACATGATCTTTTTGGTTTAGTTTGAAGTTACATCAAATAGCAATATTTGGCTATTTGCCTCAATTGTTTAGTGTCTTATGTGATCTAAGGTAATCATGATCCAATAGGCAAGCAGGAATTGACTGAAATTCAGCAAGTGAACTAGTGAGCGCCACAATTTTTCAAGCTTTGTCCGAGGGCTGGGGCGGGGTCTCAGACTTTGATAGGATCTATTATGGGGCGCATTATCTCAAATGTATATGACTGATCGGGAGTCTTCACCTTCACCACCAATTTTCAAAATGAGGGCCTTTTTAACCGCTTTTCTCCAATAACGTACTGTAATAACACACATACTGACGGCATGTGTATAAAAAAAATAATAATAAAATACTGGGTTACAGAGGAATTGGCTGCAGCTTTGCTCTCTGGGAGATCTAACGTACAATGTCTATAATAGTCTATAGATATACAGTGAAAGCATTGCTGTTAAAAGCATGGTCGTGTTGTAGTTTTCTATCGTCCTTTTGTGTTCCGGCTGCTTCTTTGTGTTCTTTGCTACAAAAGCTGCAATCACTGAAAAATTATGTATGTAAGTATATCGAACAACAAAATGGTCTGCGGATTGAGAGTGTGATGCGTTTTGTTCTGCAGCGCTTTCATGTCTATTCGCCTGGGCCCCTATGTTAAATATACTGTACTTTTGAGAGCCGCTTCTTATTATTTCTGACATTGGAGCTGACAAAAGAAGATAGCTGCTGCGCCCTGTGAAATTTATGCTCTGGGATATTTTTCGACTGCTGGGACCCGAGGGACGTGACAGAAAAAGGCCTGCAGTGTGAGTCTCTGCAGCATGGGAGAATAGCTTGACCTAATGCAAAAGAATCTACGCTTTATATATTCGGTAAGCAAGGTAAAACAGAGTTGTTCCACTAGGGAGACACACCCAGCGCAGGGTTGTCAGAAAGTGCTGAGTTACTGACTGATTCAAAAACAGAAGCAAACAGACAGTGATGTAAACAACCACGCCGACATGCGATGCAACTAGCTGCCATGTCTTGTGGCACAGTTCCAACTGTTTAACAATTGGTGGTGACTCATCCTTTACGCCTGAAACAATGAGCTTTTAGTGCGCCTCGCAAAGCAGGCATGTTTGGAGAGTCTCAGCCTGTAAGTGCATATGATTTTACCTCTGATGTCATATTACTGTACGTCTCTGTCAGTCTAAAATTGCATCTATATTGAGCACTTTAAATGAAAGTAAAAATGAAAGCTGTGGTCCTCCACCGCCTCCTTTTTCAGGGCGCTTTCGACTGTTACTTGTTATCTCATCAACGTAGCACAACCACCATTCCTTCTGGGGCTATTATGGTCAGTCTAATGTGCGTGACATAGTCCTTTGCATACCCAATGATGTGTGCGCGCGTGTGTTTGATTTTTATTTATTTTTTTGCTCGTACAGGGCTGATTAGCCCTTCTTACAATTAACATGTGGCAGCGCCCGTTGGGACAAGGTGCTCCATTGGCAGCGCTGTGCCGGATGTTGAAACAGGTGAACAGGGAGTCTAGTTTTTATATGGCAAACACGTGTTTGGGTTTTGCGATGATTGATTTGGATGGTGTTATCGAGAAAGACTGGCTAGCTTTGTTAGAGGATAATCATGACTCATTCACTATTGGGACAGGGACAGGCTGGATGTTTGCTTGTCCGCTGGAATTAGGAAACATCTCACGCTTTCTCTTGGTAATGTGTCATTTGCTCTGATATCATCTCTCTCTCTTTTATTGTCTGTTGTGCTCTTTTTTTTCCTTTCTCCATGTCTGCATATCTCAGTCTGTCTATTCTTCATAAGTGTTTTTTCTTCTTTTGCTTGCCCTCTTCATTTCACCCTACATGTTCCTGCAATACCTGAAACATGCAAGACAAATAATGAATTATTATGAGTTCATTCAGGGGTGCTCTGTGCCTTTGTGCTACACTCATAGAATATGAAAATGCACGGTTTAAACGGTCTTAATTTAAAGCCTTGTTCCTTCCACAAATACATTTTTTTGACAGTGACTTATTCAACAGCAGTGGTCAGTGGTAAGACGACTAATAATCAGATCACGTCAAGAAAGAAGCAGGCAATGTCAATGGTTGCTTTGAGCAAGCCTGTGCTTTTTTTTAGGAAAATTAGAGCCCATTGGAAATTATAATGTAGAGTCAGTCAGTCAGTCAGTGAATTTTAACTCATCCCTCCCAGACTCTTATTCTTTCATTTCTCTGACAGGGCTAACATGTGGTTTATGTGATAACACTGTAAAGATGGAGTTGAGGGGCTCAGGAGTATAACCTCTTTAAAAGTCTGAGTGATTTATAGTTCTCCCGCGACATTTCTCACAGATACAAAAGTTTCGAAATTCCTTTGGCAACCCCGAGTCAACTCCATCTGTCTGCAGCAATGTTTCATGTTTCAGCGGCAAAAGTGAATACTAACGGCTGCCGCGTTGAGATGCGGTTTTGCACATGGATGCCTATGGTCCCGAGATGTCAAGAAGAGACCACCATCGGCAGCTTAATACATAATTTACACCATAAAACCATAACTTAACTGTTGCACTGCAAGAGTCTGTCGACCACCACCACGACATTACCGGTGCAGCGTTTGTTCTGAAGTGACTCGATGTCACCCTTCCCGTCCTCAAAAGGCAGATTTTCCTCAGTGGATAACCAGAAATCACACCAAACCTGTGCGACATGTAGTGCATGACTGCGACATAACAAAAAAGTGAATGTGTGAATTCATTTTTCCGCCGCGACACTACCACAGTGCAGAGGACTCGTCTGAGCTCTCCATCCTCCGCTGCATCAAGATGTATTCACCATTTCAATGGCTTATGTGGGGCTAACATTTTTAATCCACTGCATGGAGACTGTAGCATCTACAGTATGTTGCCCCTAATACTACAAACGCCGACCAGTTCCACCGAGGCTCCTGTTGGCACACGAGATCACAGCCACCTGTTCCCGCAGCTTGAACAAAGCCGGACATGTGGTCATATGCAAGCCTGATGGCAGCTAGGTGTTCACCTACTTTGTGGAGTAAGTCATCCAAATCTACCCCTGCTGCTATCTCAAAGTCATAGTAAGGAATAGCGTTCCCCTTAAGTGTTAAATCAGCTTGACGGGTTAAGCTTATTAAGTCGCTGATTCATTCTGCTGAGTTGAGCAATACATCAATGCAATGTCAAGCAGTGAAAAGACACGGGACCTGTGTTATGTAGCTTTTGGCACCGCTACTGGAAATTAATGAATGAGGTGCTTCAGCGTGCACATGTGACGGGTAGATGTGACGTGCTCTGCTATTTAAGCCCTGCAAACGTCGGCGACATTGGAGGGTGTTTATATTCAAATTACTTATCTAATAGTTTCAGGACTACTGCTAGAGTAGTATTGGTAATAAATATGTTTTCATTCATTTTTGATCACCTGAAAAAAACTAAAAACTGTCTCTAGCCTTTTATGTTTTTGCACATTTCCCTTTCATGCAAGAAAGAGGAGGGTGCAAGGGGGTGTTGCAATTTAGCTGCATCCCTAGCTGCAGCTCAGTTGTACATGTTGAACCTTTAAACACAGAATCAGCTAATTTATTACGTGGTCCTGAATACAAGACAAGGAGAGATATTTTCAGTTAAACAAGCTATGCAACCATTCATGCGACCTCTTTAAAATTCATCTCAGCTGCCTGCTTTTAAAATACAGAGGTGACGATGCCAGCTTTTTATCATAGTCTTTTTGTTTGCTTTGTTTTTTGTGAATAAGCAAAAGTTATGTTTCCATTCAGTGTTACACTGTTACCCACTGTTTCTCGCCCAATTTCTTGAGTACTTTAAATCCGCCGTGGCGCCCATCCACGCTAACCAGCTTGCAGTCCTCTTCTTCCCTGCCTTTGTTGAAGCACTGCTGTATATCTTGATATGTTTCCACCATCTGCTGTTCAGTGGAATACCACACCATTGGCAGGACTGTGTATCGCGTCAGCCACGAGCTCCACACTGCTACTCGATGACTAAAACTCCACAGAGAACTTTTAATTGTCCCCATGACATGACTGTGCTCAATTCATCTTCATCATTATTTCCTTTCTTAGTGGTGGCTGTAAACTGCACATTTAAGACGAGGTAAACATGAATGAAGATGCAGTTAACACTAGTAAGGCCTTTAGATGAGGGTAATGGTGTGGGCAAAAGTAAGCGAGGCAGATCGAATATTATTTATATATATATATAAGTATATATATATATATATATATATAAAGTATGTTTTTCTCTTCAGGGAGCAGGCTTATATAAAGCCACTTAGAATGATTGCGCATTGACAAGTTCACTCTGGACGGTAATACGTAATCATTTACTGTGTTTTTAGCTCAGATCACCGTCATTTTCGAGATTTCTATTGTAATTAACTGATATTTACATACACAGGGTTGTGCAGAAAGACAAACGACTTTTTATTTCATTCTAAATGATTCATGAAACTGTGGTTATGTACCAATAAACCCAAAATGCATGACATCCATTGTCTGTAACATGATATTAAAACAGTTACAGTGAATAATTTGCAGTTTTGCTTCTCAGTTTGTGACTTTTTTTTTTTTTTTTGGTGAGAGGCTGTTATTCTTTTACTCTCATTTTGCACACATTACCCTGCCCTACTAAATAATGAGCCCCTGCTTTCAAGAACCATGAGACGTCTAATAACAGAGGACAAAATTGACAGAAAATTGAAAATGTCAGAACAATTCTCCGTCACATAAAGGTGATGGTTCTTTCTTTTGAAGAACTGACTTTCCCCCCTAATGTTCTGCTCCCTTCTTGGAGTTAGCGCTGTCCTGTTGAAAAACAAATTAGCTCATTATCCTTGGAAGGCCGGGTACATAGGAGCAGCATGCGTGACGAGCCAAGCCTTTGGATGTGCCAAGCTGAAAATGTCAACATACTACCTTGAGAGTGCACATTAAACTCAGGCGGTAATGGCTGTCACAAGGCAGATCCCCATTATCAAGTCCATTAAGGCAACCGCAGTCCGTCCAAAAAAAGAAAACAACCCTCACCCCTCCCAAAAAAAAAAAAAAAAACCCAACGAGCAGCAGGATTTTAAAGTTTGGAGTGAGCATCTGTGGAAAGACAAGGTGAGACACATAATGCTGCCAATGATACACATTGCTGAGTTCGTTAAAGATCTACTGGAGGGGTCATGTCAGGAAATCCAAGGACTGCTTTGTGATGTGTCATCTTATTTGCTTTAAAAATGCGATCTCATTATTTACGATTCCCAAGTGTAATAAACAATTCAGGGTGCATTGCAGTCATGGCACCTTATTTTTTATTTTATTTTTTTTTAATCATCCTTCTCGGCCCGTTCTCGCTGGTAGGGGTTGTGTCCTGAACCTAATCTACAAAAGAAACTTCAAACAAAGTAGATAAGCGTGTCAGCTTAAGTGTAACTTCTTTTTTATTATTATTTTATCTGGCAAATGATATATTTGCCTCAAGGCGAGATAAATGTCAGACAGTTTTTTTCTTTCTTTTTGTCATTTCACAAACCTAGTGCCAGGATGAAACTGGCATGTGTGTGGCCAAACTACCTAAACTCAGCAAAAAAAAAAAAAAAGCAGCCCAAGCAGCCGTTGGGTTAATTCCAGGACTTCTTGTTATCTCCAATCTTAAACAGCAAGCCACTAATCATTTCTTGAATTTGGATCCAATTTCCTAATCATCAGTCCTTCTTTCTGTTCTGCACTCTAGTTTCTGTTAGTTTCCTCTTTTGGGAGATGAGTAGTGAGCGGAGATACAACAAAATGCAGAAGAGAGGCTCGCCATGCATGAAATGAAAGAGCGCTTTACCCTCCTGTAGGGGCTGACACTGACGTATTCTATGAAGGTAAAAGCCTCCACGCGCTCCAGTCGCTTATTACGTTTTACCACTTTGAGTTAGATGGGCTTCAGAAAACATAGATTCTCTATATTTGTCCGCCTCAACTTTTCATGGGCGTGCATAACTGTCGGCCTATATGTGGGCGCTCCCTGGCAACCACTTGACAACCGTTTCCCAGGTAACAGAAATATTCCAAATGTTATCTGTATGCTTGTCGTCGTGCGCGTTCGTGTATTTGCCTGCATGTTGTTGTTGTTGTCGGCGAGGCAGTAGATTAACTTCGTTGGGAGGAAACATTACAACAAAACTAGTGCAGATTGGGACACAGCTGAGGACGTTGCTCTTCTTACGTCACAGTTGTTAGTCAGTGTCATTAATGACTCAGTCCACCATAACAATTAAAATATGCCAGTACATTTGAATAGACCACAATCAGACACTTCTACAATATGGATTTAAATGGGTTTTTGTGTAGGGATGATGTTTTTACGGTAAATGAGGTCTATGTATTAAAATGACACATTATTTTAATTCATAGACCTGCAGCACATTATAGCACTATACAAATAAATGCCTCTGAGAAATGTTTTCTATCTAACTGTTCTTTGAAAATGCAAATTCATATTGTCACTCATTGAATTCCCAGTATTCAATGAGTTGTACTTATGGTATAAACTCAGTGACACTGAGATTTGATTATTGCAAAGGCCATACCGTACGCATTTAATAATCATCATACCATTCAGTGACCTGAATGGAAGCACGTTGTTTGTGTTTTTTTTTCTTTATGAAAAAGGGAAATTATAATTATAATTCTATGAATAAAGAAGAATGTACAGGACACACAATCTTTTCATTGTGGAGTCTTTTCTGCTGGAACAGCAGATCAACAGGTCTGACAACATATTTTACATTAATTACAGAACTACACCCACGCAGTGATTAGAATTAGTGGATATGAAGTGAATTTTAACAACTGAACTCATATTAGCAGTGGATGAAATTTAAAAATGCCACATTGGATGTTTTATTTTGATCTTTTATCTTAAGTTAAATCCTGTCACATGCTTCTCTAAAAGTATCAAGAAAGTTTTATCTAATCCGAGATCAACCTCAACGGACTACTCTGATAGTATCTCCAGCTTGAAGGGACGCGATGCCACATCTTCTTTAATGCGCCAATTCAACAGGTTGGCATGGAGACACGCAGGCCAGGCCATCTGTTTATACGGAGGTAAATGTATGCAGACAGAGAATCTAGCGGAAATATGATCTACTTTATGTAGTCCCTAAGTAAACTGTCATCTCCCATAATGCATGAAGGGAGCTGGCAAAAGTAGGTCTATTACCATGTTGATAACATCAATTTGAAGTGTCAGTACGGGGTGAGCTAATACTGAGTCCTGCAAAGCTGCTCTCTCGTCTCCTCAGCCACGGGGTTTCTGCTTTGATTAAAATCACAAACCAGCCATTCTTCCAGACACCTTTCGCCCGACTACCGCCTACAGAGATGAGATTTATTTAATACCCCCCAAGGGTGTTTTCGCATTCGCCATGTGCCACAGAGGGTGTTGTGGCAGAAATGTCAGATGTGGTGTTTCTGGTGGCCTTTATGCTGTTAAACAATATGACTGGTTTCAGGTCAGGATCAAGTCGCAGCTATGACGGATGCTGTGAAAAGTAAAGTTTGATATGATTAGAGCTCCTAAAAAACTATTTAGGAGTCCACTATATATAAAACTACTTTTCCATAAATGCCCATCAGTGTCTTTTTCACTGAATTTCCGTCAGTACTGTAGATGTGATCAGAGACATTTTAAGCCCACCACCTCAGAAAAGAAGGCGTAACTTGGTGGGACACTCCAATGACCAAATGCTAATGAGTGGGAGGACGAATGAGATGAAGATGAACTCTTCTTGCTCTTGGAATAACCAATAGGAGTGTGGAGAAAAGAGTGGAATAGTCTTTAATTTGATCATTAATTTGATGATTTACTCCTTATCCCTGTTGTTGTTTTTCTAATTGTTGCCATTATGCTATTATTTATATATTTATTATTATTTAGTTTCACGAAGAAACAGAAACAAGTCACTTTAATTATTACTTTTGCTACTGAGAGAAATAAGTTTAACTGAAATTCAATTCGTAAATCTCTTGCTAATTAAATTTGGATTTCCATGATAAAAGTGACATCTAATATAGGAACAATATTTGGGCAGCGAACAATTGTAAATGTCAAAAAGTAATTCTGAATGTATCTGCTGTGTTTGTAATTATCAGCTCGCTGCTCCCACACTGAACAATTTTGTTCTTTTTCGCTATGAGACACAGGTGGCTTACTGCTGAATCACTGTCTTCTGTGCTGCGCTCCAGTGATCACTGCTCTGAATGACCCGGCAGACCTGAGCAGCCATCTGCTTGAGGACTCCTGCTGCCTTGTCTCGCTCTCTCAGATCTTAAAATGTCCTACGTGTGATGTTTCTAAACCCTGTTCCCTTTGTCTGCCCGCCTGCCGCCCCGTCTCTCGTCTCTGGTGTGTACACCTTTCCCTCATTCATCCCTGTTAAGATTTGATCTCTCTGAAGCCCTCTGCATTTCTAGTGCTCCGATAGTTTCTACCCACAGTGCAGCGCAGCAGATAAATCACTCATTAACTCTGTGCAAACATACTTCTGGAAAACTAGTAAACCTTTCACGGCTAAGCGCTATCCACCGCTACATCTGCCGTGTCTCCTATAGGGGCTGCATCACCTGCCAGCACAGTGGTATCATTACAGTATTCATGGACTAACAGAGAATTAATCAAGGTCTCTAGTCAGCTTGCATATAATTAAATGTATGCAGACAGGACCTGAGAGACCCTCTAAATCTACATAAGTAAAAGTACTGAGTAGTTGTGAATAAAACTCAGTTCCTGCAGGATTTCTCTATTCTACATTCGTCAAGGTTCTCAGTATATACGCGATGTAAAACTGCGTCTCTACAAAGCAAGCTAGAATCACGTTTGAGATTAAGGATGCAGCTATCGATTCTTTTTGACGTTGAGTATTCTACCAAATATTTCAGCCATTGATTGAGTAATTTTATATTTTTGGGGGGGATTTTTTTAAACATCAATACTATAACGGACCGTGTATACACTGCGGGTGTTTGGGTCGTGTTCAGTTGTACTGCAGTGCATGGGGCTGCAGGACGTCTGGGGAGTGGCGTTATCAGAAGCTGTGAAGCCTGTCAGTCATGGCAGTTGCCATGGCCACGGTGGGGGCGAAGTAGCCAGTTGGGATTGGCGGAGGTCCTGTGGGGGGTGTGTCCAGAGTGTGTGTGTGTGTGTGTGTGTGTGTTCAAACTGAGGAAATAAAGACCAGCAAAACCATCTCATGCTTCGTATGCTTGAATAATGTCTGACAGAAACGACAGGCCTGTTAAAACCGAACAATCGATCCCAAACTTTGGACATCTCTTGTCTTTTGGGGGCGGTCTCTCCGCTCTCTTCCATAGCGCCAACTTTTTGACCCTGAGTTGCGTCACTGTTTACAGTCAATGTAGAACACGATCCCCGGGGAGGAACGCAGGTGACTACTTGCTTAAAATTAACAAGGCGAAAAAACTGATTCGAGGATTTTTTTTGTACTCGAATTCCTCGAGTACTCGTTGCAGCTCCATTTCAAATGTACCGAGTCACAAATTAAAATGCAACAATTGCAGTAAAAGGTGATTGCATTTTTAAAATGGAGCGAACATGATATGGGGATTGATTTCTCACTCTCACCAACAGCTCTACTTGTAAAACCATCTCCCACTTTCGCTCTCTCTGATTGTACGTTCCTCTCTCTCCGGTCCTTGGCATCTCCAAGTCCCTTTTTCCTTGGATTTTGCCATCTCTCTCCCCCTCTTCTCTCTCTCTCTCGGTATTGTAAATGAATGCAATAAGCAGGCGAGCACTCGATTTCCCACTGGCTTTGTAGTTGTTTAGCCCGGAGGTCAAAGTGAGTGTGGATGGAGAGCAGAGTGAACCAAGCCTAAGAGCGGCCGCGCTCGTCCATTCTCATGGGAGCTGACAGTCGAGATTATTTTATTTTCATGCTCTGGCTCAATGTAATCAGATAAAGGAAAAGCTACACCATTAAAGGGCTGGTTTGATATACTGAGAGATTTATTTATTCATTTTCTTGCTGCGAGTTAGATGAGAATATTGATACCATTCTTGTGTATGCGGTTTACAGCCTTTGCTACTACAAGCAGGAGGAAGCAGCTAGCCCGATTCTGTCCAAAGGTTAAAAAAATAATAATAATATCCAGCTACTGGCACCTCACCTCATTTATTGCTATATCTTGTTGTTACCAGGTTGTGGTTTTGTGCTGGACAAGCTCTTTGCTGGGTGCAGTGACTTCTTGACGTCTCCGCTGTGCGACTCCATATTTACCTTTAGTCAGATTCAAGAGTGTGTTTCTCCCTGTTTTTAGCCTTTAATCCAAGCTAACTGTATCCCAGTTGGTAGTTTCACATCCAACAGACATTAATAATCTGTCACAGAATGATGGGAAACCATCCGACAACCTGACTTTGATGAAAAATGTCTTCAAACTTTCATCTAAAAAAAGACCAGCTGGGGTTATCCAACATTATACAGCATTTGATGCTGAGAATAAGATCTGATCCACAAAGTTTTGCTGGTCAAGCTGCTTTATCAAACCCCTTTATCCCCATAAAGCACATATGCTTCACAGAGAATAAAATTCCCAGTTTTAGTTCATCTGGCTATTAAATAGGTTTCACTAAAGAATTCAGATGTTAACAAGGTGTAAAGATAATCTGGACCGGGCCCAAAAAGAGCCCCATTCTTCGGTAGCTATCAAACAGCTAATAAGCAGATGCCCTCCCGCTCGTTCTCCTTCGTCTACTTATCTTTTCACTTTATTTAATTTACAAGCCTCTAGCACTGTCTTTATATGGGCCCTGTGTTGCTAATTGGCCAATTCCACACTCCCGCTCCACTAAGAACCTCCCGCAGGTAGTGAGCAGACCTTGACATGGATCTTGCCTCTCCTGTTTAACCCTTTGATGGAGAAAGTAACTGCCTCCTTTTCCCAAACAATCAGACCTGAAATACTGTTCTTATACATGTAATGCGGCAGGTGAGGCAGTTCTGCTGATCAATGGACTCTCAACAGACTTGAGAGCAAATGTTAAATACGTGTTTCATAATATTTTTCATTGTTATCAGTCCACATTTGACTGTGACATATTGCACCAGATATATTAATATAATACTGACATTTCTCAGCTTTAATCTTGTCCTCTATCCACTTGAAGGTGGATGAAACAATGCATTAGCTCCCGATGCGGTGTCGGTGGAGGTGGCAGAGCGCGTTAGCGACGGGCTGACGACACACGGAGCAAGATCCGAGCTCTATCTGCAGCATTAATGGATGGAGAGCGATTGACTAGCCTGTCAGAAACCTCACCGAAAACCGCCGACTTCCACCCAAAGCCCTTCCTGGTGAGTATCTAGTTGTGTGCCTCTCAACCACAACTGATAATGAAAATCAAAGCTCCCTTTGAGGGATAGACAGCTTTCTTATATCCCCACTACAGGCCATCTGTTTTAAAGGATAAAGAGTGAAAGCCAGATCTGGAGTCTGATTTTTATTAGACTGCTGTCTGGGACATTTATCAACAAAAACCTACTTAATTACAGCTAAATTACATCTATCTGTTCGGACCTATCGTGTATTCAACATTTCATTTTTAATCACTGCTGATTGCTTAACTGATATATTATGTTGGAGAGAAGAATGCTGATTTAATGCTTTGCTGGGATTACAACAGTGAATACAGAGAAAAATGCAAACAAGCCATTCATTAAGAATGAACACTTATTAATTTGAGCTGAAGAGCTTCTTTCATGGGCTTAGACTAACAAATGCTCCCGATATTTAAAAAAAATCTACAGTAAAACATAATATCTGAGCTTCACTGAAATGTCGGCATAGGCGAAGTACGGTGTTTTGATCCAGCGTGATCCTCATGTCTATAAATATATTTAAGCACAGACAAAAGGGTTTTTGTGTGTGTGTGTGTGTTCAAGACATGTCTTCTTTAGTATGTTGAAGCGCGTACGCCTTCTGAGAATCACCGTCCCGATTATTCCCAAATTCTCTGTCATGTGTTGCCTCAGGTGTCATTTTACATCTTTTCACGCTAACTCGTATTTCGCCTTTTCCAAACACTTAGCGCTCCAGGCTTCCTTTTGGTGGGCTCAGTATCAGATCTTTTAGTTGAATGCCAGCACGATTAAAAAAAGAATGTCTGGATTTTTAGAAATATATATTAAAAAAAAAAAAAAAAAAAAACTTTTGATGTCGTTGTGTCAGGAAATTCTCCATGTACATCTGTTCTTCGTTTAACGCCACACACTTGCTGCCTTTATCGGGCTCATATCTGTTTCATTCACTGCCACTTTGGTTCATTCACTATCAGTGAAGAGATCAGGCATTAAATGCGTGTAGAACTTGGCTATCTTATCCTGCCGGGTCCCCCAGGCCTATTTGTTAGCTGTCAGTGACTATCTACCTTCATCCCTGCACCATTGTGTTTACTGGCTCACGCTGCCAGGAACTGGATCTGTCAAATGTCCGTCCCCACAGGGTAATAGTAAAGCTCTGCGTTTTGTTAAATCGATCCAGGGAGATGCATTAAGAAAAAAAAAGAAAGGAAAAGAATAAGAGACCAAAGATGAGAGGGAGAGCAATAATACCACACAAGGAAGCTAGTTAGAGAGTAATCCTGACGAGCAAATAGCAGACAGCTTTGGCCTGACAGAGCATGATGGATGGTGGAAATGAGACCCAAGCAGCAAAGGAGATTTCCTTGTGCAACAGATGGCAGGTAGGTGAAAGGAAAGGATGAAATTATAGGACAAGGGAGGTGGGAAAAAACAGGAATGAAAAAGAAAGATGAGGAAAAAGTATGAATCTCGATGAATCTCCTGAGGAAAGAAGCGGCTGCGTCAACAAAAGTCACCGGCGGAATAATATGTAGCATGCGCGATTTACCTTTGACGGGACCCCGACATCTATTTCACTCACATGCAAAGGCAACTGAGGAACACGCTTACCACAGAAGAATGCTACACTTATCTTTGTGTAAGGGAGTGAGACAAAAGGCGAGAAACCCAGGTGAAAGAAACAGAGATCCCAACTCAGCGGAGAGAGGAACTCAATAGAGGAGTGGCAGATGGAAGAAGGGCTAACCAGAGAAAGGGAGAGAAATTGTGAGTGAAATCGTACGCATTGTGTGATTCAGCCGGATGTCAGTCTGCACCAAGGTCTATACATCCTCATTAGGAACCCGGCTGCTGCCCCACACATCAGCAGAGCCGCATGCCAACACACACCAAATGTTGGGAGGAGTCGCATGTACAGCGGCGGCTATAGTTCGCTGGCAGTGGCAAAAACAGGAATGAATCTAAAAATAATACAGTGTCAGCCGTGTGTTCAAGCTACAACAGTGCAGAGGAGTCACCTCTTCAGATTCGTGTACAACCCCGTCCAGAGAAAAATCGTCCTGTCGGAAAATATCGGAAAATCCCGGAGCAAGAGACGGACTCATGTAACCATCTGAAAACAAGCAGGGTAATCACGTAAACAGCACACGCTTATTTTTC
Source organism: Nibea coibor (assembly GCA_023373845.1). Classification (NCBI taxonomy): domain Eukaryota; kingdom Metazoa; phylum Chordata; class Actinopteri; family Sciaenidae; genus Nibea; species Nibea coibor. Next base: position 17,364,337 of record CM041723.1, read on the forward strand.
CAGGTGTGGTGGAAAATTGGAAAAGTAGGTTTGAATTCAAAGAGACAGTCAGAGTCATAATATGACGTTTTTTTCCCCTTCTCCCATCATGAACGTTGTTCCCTATCTCTTCTTTAACTTGCACAAACACAACAGCACCGAAGGCAAAGGTGCTCTTTTATCTGACAGTAGGTCCGCCGTTGCTCGAGTGACGGAAGACAGCCTGGCGACCTGACAAGGACAGACAGCGACATCCCCCCTCTCCCGTTCCCTCTAGCCCCGAGGGCATTGATAAGAGCAGACATTTTAATTCGCTAGGTCAAAACAAATGCTTCAGGGCCCTGCTGGCGGGCCCAGGAAAACCTGATGTGCTCTTGAGCACCGCACTAACAGAAGGAACATCAGTCTACCGCAGTTTCTTATGGTCATCATTTTCTAACGGGTCCGGGGCCAAAAACTTTTAATGAACTAAAACAGAATATACCGTATAATTAGTGTATCAGTGAGATATACTGTCGAGGATGCCATTAAGAGGAGCCATATATATTACACTCAATGCAGATAAAAGCAATTGTTCAACATTTTTGGGGGTGTACGATTATTTATTTTCCTGCTGAAAGTTGAGTTGAGAAGAGAAGATCAATATCGCTCCAATATATGTCGAATAAATATGAAGCTGCAGCCAGGAGACGGTTCATTTAGCATATAGAGCGGAGGCTATGCGCAACAGCCAGTCTGGTTCTGTCCAAAGGGAAACAAATGGTATGAACCGGCTCCTCTAATCACTAATTGCCGCTAATTAAACCTTGTTTGTCCAACGCGTATGAACGCCGAAGCCTAAAAATAGCAACGTGTTGTTTTACAAGGAGTAATGGGCGGGCCGTTGAAGGAGCGACTGACTTCCTTGTCACTCGCTGACATCCCATGATATCTCTGCCATTCAAACAACCGTACAACACAAAGCAGCGCAGTGCGATGACGTGCCAACAAATACGCGTTTCATCGAGGTTTAAGTGGCCAATTAACTCGACGGGTCGATTCAGGCCCTAGTTTCTGGTGGTGTTGTATTGTTGCATAGGCGGAGGACATGTTATGTAAATGAGAATCATCACAACAGACCAGAAAAGTCAAGATATTTTTAGATTTGTTCACTGTATCGCTCCACCGAGCCATTTCACAGGACTACAGTGAAGCCTGGAATAACTGATTACAATTGATTTACTCCTCTGATACATTAAAGCAATGAGTTACACGATGTATTAGCTCATACTTGAATAAGAAAAGCAAGGTAATCACACACATACAGTACGCCTCCATGTGTTATCATAATGAAACTGCTGAGACCTAACTAGTTAAACACGATGCACTGGAAAGATTAAAACCCAAAATGCAACATCACAAATTCCCTCTTTGATGTTATCCCTTTTAAATACTACGCTGAATCACACTTAGCTCAGCTGAATAATATCTTTCCCCCGGTGTATCTAAATAATCTCGTACAAAAACACCTACAAAACCATCTCCGGTTTGTCCTCCGGCGTGAAATGAGCAACGTTTCTCGTGTAAGAGCTTCCCCACAAATGCCTCCTGTAATGATCTGCCAAACGAAACCGTTCTATTGTGACAGTGTGTCGCGAGAATTGTTGTGACACTGTCAAACATGACCGGGTAGCCTCTGTGTGACGGAGCTGGGGATCAATTCAAACCTTGAGCTTGCACAATGAAATGCTATAACAATATAAAACAACATGTGCGCACAGGAGCGCTGAAACACGTCCTTAAAACGACGAATTGATGAATTACATTCTTTGCCATGAACAGCTCTGCTTGGCAACTGTGATGATGCATTGCCTTCTTGTCTAGTTTGGTTATTTTATTTAAGGGTAATGCTGCCTGAGCTGTAAATAGCTCTTCATTTGATCAGAGTAGTGCTCAAACTTCCCAGGGTACACAACAGCAGTGGATTTCGGCATCACGCCCTCGGCAGGGTTCACTCTAACTATGGCAAGTAAAAAAAAAAAAATTTGCTCTCTGCAGTTTTTGGAGGGGTTATTACCCTTGAGTTGTCTCAAAATATTTTCCAGCCTGAACAGAAATCTGCACGGTATAGTAACAATAGGCAACAGCAGAGGCAGCATGTAAAACAGAAAGTGCAGCCAGAAAAAGAAGGAGATCTCTTGAATTCTCATGTGGACATAAATACAACGGCAAAAGAAATATTTAGCGAGGAAGCAAATCTGCAAACTGCATCAGAATCAATTTGCTAGACCTATTTGCTCTTAACAAGGCAAACCACAAGGCAAAGATAGGATTTATCTACAGGAAATAAGACTCCCAAAGCTAATTTAAAGTCTTTCACATGGAAAAAAAAAAATTTTATTTTACTTTACTACAGTCATTTTATGAAAACAAATTGGAAAATAAACACAATCCCGACAAGAGAAGGAGAAAATATGACACATACCACGCAGCCGTCAAGACGTGGCTCTAGTTTATTTGAAGGTGATGTAAATATTTCGCTGAGATAAAGTAGGGCAGCGGGATGTGCTGGTGTAGATTCAGAGGTATTAAAGGAGTCAATTTGGAGCATTCTTTGATGCCTGGTCGAGTTGGCAAGATTCTTCAGTAATGAGGAGGTTCAAGTTTTTTCGTTCTCTCATCAGAGAGCTTTGAAAACCTTGCTTGGCTCAGGCTGACAAGTCATGGAGGTGCAGAGAAAGGTAAGCTCCAGTGTGTCATTTTCAGAAATATATATATATAATATATATATATTTATAAATCAGGAGAAAAATCCTTTTTCTCTTGCCAAGGATTAAAACTGTAGAAGCAAGAACCGATGACACCCAAACACAAAACCTCATCAAAGGATCAGTCTAGATACAATACTGAAGTACTGAATAGGACACAGTCTTTTTTTTTAATCTCAGTGTTTTCCCTCATTTTTTACACCTCTGTAGGCCTGTATTATCACGTGTGATTATAAATTGTGTATTCTGTTTAAATTATTTTGCAAATTAACCCTCAAACAGCTAACAGCCATTGATCCCAGCCATTGATGATATCGCCTGGAACCTCGTAATCCTCTTCAAATCCAATAAGTGACTCATTTCAAGAGTTATTGACAGAGATGCCATGCTCCATTATCTTAACATGTGTATTTCTGTAATAGTTTCAGCCTGACACAAAAATCTACATGTGTGTGTGTGTGTTAGCAGAGGATATATATCAGACTGAGCGTGTTTGTCTTGCTTTACCTTGCTTGTATTTCTGTGTGCACAATATGCTTCCCACGGCTTGTGAGCTTGTACGCTCTCTGTGCAAATATCTTCCTTTAATTCCTCCACATTTTGCAAATTCTCGCTCATGCTCATGTTAGATTCTGGAGCCTTTCACATGGTAATTTTATGTTTTAATATGCTTTAATTTTTTTATTTCTAATGGATGAACAGGTTGTGAAAAATCAGCCCTTCCTTACAGGAGTCCAACACCACAGAGTTAAGATTCTGTGAAATATATTGTGATATCGCTTTTTTTTATCATTATTACTTAGCTAAACGATCTAGCTAATATAGCAAAACACCGTTTTACATTAGTAACATCAGCTAATTCTCCCCAACTAACATGACCCGTTGTTGTAACTTATGTAATGGTACAAAGCAAAAGTGCTTTGTGGGCGTGGGTCTGCCACGGTTTGCTTTGTGGTGTTTGATTTGCATTCAGTCACAGATACTAATGTTATCCTAAAATGATTGTAAAATATTTTTCAGCACTGACTTTTGACCGATACCCAGGATGACGATTGCTTGTACCGATAAAGTGCAACAGGATGCTCCCTGCGGTTCACTTAACGGCCAGGATGTCATTATTAAGAAGGGATTTCTGAAAATATCAGCATTTCTATTATGTAATATGCATGATCTCTTTAGATGTAAAGAGCTCTATATAACTTTATGCAGCAGAGATTTGTGTCAACTGTTTGAGGAGTTTCTGTTGCAGAGCAACAGAGTAATGATGGATCTTGGTCATGCCAAAAAAGGTTTTACCCGCTGCATCCATCCATTCATCCAGACATACACACAGGGAGGCGGGCAGACAGGGAGGGGAAAAATGCTACTTTCATTCTGATGGATTGGCAGCAGCAAGACCCACACCACTGTAATTCTGCCGGTGGTTACAGGATGAATGGATTGATAAAATGGACTCATGTTCTTCTAAAGTAACAGCAAACAAACAAAAAAAAAGATGAGAAGAGTTGCCCGGGAGATGCAGGGATGCAGGAAGACTCTGCAGTATTTTCAGTGTCTGCCTTAATGTTAAATGTTAACACGAATCTCCATTAACGTTCTTGAACAGGCAACAAATTGCCACATTCACACCTTTGTGTTTTAAATGCGCAAATACTTGGAAGAGAAATAATTGATTCAATCATGTGTTACAGGAACAATTAAGCATTCTGAAGCAGCCGACTTCTATTCAGGTGAAGACAGACAAGCAACTTATACAGGCCAGGAAGTGTAATGTGCCAAAGATGATAGGCCTTTTATTAAGATGACAAGTGAAGAGCAGAATTGCAGTGCCCTCCCCCAGGACTTTTGAGTAATAACGGGGTAATTAAGTGAACACACCCCCGTGTCAGCCATGTTCTGGAGGCATTTCCGTTTAATGATCAATTTAGTTACCAGGTAAATGAGCCTCAGTTATTATGTTGTGTGAAACAGACAGGACTTTGCTCAGGTTGTATGACCGACCTCTGTCTTTCTTCAGGCTGATTCTTTTATTCCTCTATCCTGATGACTATCATCTTTAAATGTTATAAGGTACAAAGTGTGTTTATCTTTCTCCATTATGCATAATGGAGAAAAAAACGCAGCACTGTTTAGAGTAACTAAACCATAAATCTCACATTTAAAGAAGGCACAGGAGAGCTGATATAAAACAAACCCATTATTTGTTAGGAAAAAAAAACAGAATTAATTAGTACGATGGCATTAACAGATTGCTCCGCTCATTGTGGAGAAATCTGTAGCGGCGCACAGTGACTGTCCTGAAAATATTCCTTGTGCTATACTTGTGTCCGGTGCAGAGGTAGAATTGGAAAAGACCTACAGGACACACACATCCAAACACATGGACACACAAATGGGTCCTTGTCCTGAAGTTGGAGAGAAGAACAAGCCAGATATTGGCATTGACCACAGGCCTCGTTAACAATGCCAAAACAAAATGCTGAACTAATCCCAATTAGGCTTCTGTAATGAGGGGAGCCTGCACACGAGGAAGAAGTGCCAAGCAGCATCCCCAAAACTCAATTACACAGCTATCCAGGCAAGGAAAGCAGTGACAGAGCCCAGTAATGTGTGTGTGTGTGTGTATGTAAATGTGTACATATGTGTGTATGTTTGTGTGCGAGTGCACAGATATGGCTTTGACTATGAAGAAACCAAAGATGGACACAATAACTTTGTTACTGAGCTAACACGTGAGATTATTTGGCATGCGGGAGTCAGGTCAGGTAAACAGACAAAAAAAAAAACATCTGAGCAAGAGTGAACAAAGGCAAGCCTCGTTTTAAGGAGGCTCATTGTTGTATCTGCATGCAGAAAGAGTCCCGGTGTCAAAGCCATTCACACTTTCATTAAACGGTTTCACCCCGGGACTAGATTTTTTGGGAATATTCTCGTAGGTGTAAGAAAACCTCTGGCAGGAAGGCAATACAATTCCAGTCCGATCACCTCACACCATTACACACCCTGCACACAAATTTGAGTGACCTACAGGCAGAAGCCACATTCATGAAGTGATGCTGATTTAGTAAGAGATTGAAATTGATTTCTTCTCAACTTTTCCTGGACAAAGTTTGTCATTCTCCGGAGTTTTATTCATCCTGCGTGTCTCACTCTCTCTGTGGGTGTCGGAACAGGGATTAGAGTCTACGACATCATGGTGCTTTTATGATGCTTTAATGTTTTGGGGTTTTTTTCCGCCTGATAATAGGTGAAACGTCTCTTAAAAGGAAGGAGGGAGGAAATAATTTGTGCCATATTACCTGTCGATTTCGCTTAAGGATGACACATAAAATGGCATATGGCACGGTGATCGCACGCATGATAACTCACCGGATTAATAGCCCTTAGCTGATGCTAACAATGGAAGGATGCTGCACTTGAGCGTGCGTGCGTGTGTGTGTGTGTGTGTGTGTGTGGCTGTGCAGAGGGGGGAAGGAGGTAGGGTGTCTCCAGTAAAGGTCACCCAGTCTCCGATTAGACACATCAACAGGCGATTAGCAACAAGGGAACTGCCACCACCCTTCTCCAATCAATGAAAAAGGATGCCATGCGAAAGGACAGCTACCAATTGTAACCCCTATACCATTAAATCCCTCTTTACAAATGACTTTGAACTTCTGAGCAGTGAGGAAAGTAACACTCAGAATACAGGAATAATTTATCTTCAGCCTCTTATCAGTCTATTACACCGCCGCAATAAAACAGATTGACAAAGCAGTCATTTAAAAATGAATAAAATGTCTGGAGGTTGAATTGGATAATGGTTTTGCAATGCTATTACAAGGACCAAAAAGGTGGTGTTTGGAACAAGATTCATACGTGGAAGACAACCCTGTGTGTGTGTGTGCATGAATTTGCAAATATGTGCCGTTTCTTTTAATTCTCTTATCATTTAATGTCTCCGGCAAACTCAGCCGTGAGTTTTTAAGTCTACTGCCGCCACCGAAACACCCCAAGAATACCTCACCTCCAAATCCCTTCACACATGCATGCTCAGCCATAATTGAATTCATCCTATTTTTCAGAGTAATCGGCGAGAAGCCCTCACCTCTGGCTATTTTTATGTTCATGGCACTGCAATTCAAAATTTGAATGACAGCAGCATTCTGATGAGGCGCTTTTATGACCGCCACACGTACATACACACGCATACACATGTTGAATCACACCACGCTGCTCTCTGAGCAGACAAATCTTTTATCTGTCACCCGTTTCCTCTCGTATCGTGATGACTTCATTTGAATAATGCCCCCTGGGGAGAGATAGTAGCAAGAACATTAAGGAATGTCCAATGTGTTAATGCATGTTGCTTCCAGGAGTCATTGCATTTCTCTCTCTTTCTCTCTATGTCGACACATAGGTGAGACAAATGCTTCCAGTAGCCCGGTGATGTGTAATAATAAACTAAAATAACTAAAGAAAGCTGCTTTTATTTAGCTCAAGAAACCAGAGAGAAAGACAGCCGTCGCTTTGGATGGACCAAACAGAAATGTGATCTAAAAGATGACAGCACTTTCGCCACACTTGTATTCTTGAGCGAGAGCTGTCCAAGAAATGCGTGAATAACACTGACAAGTTGACGAGTTGATTGGTCTGGTCCACTTAGTGAGGATTAGCCTGGAAACGGAAAAGGCACGGTTTTGTAACCTGATTCGAACATGTTCCCATTTCAATAGTAATTCCAACATTACACAGAGAAAGAAAACCTTCAATAGACTGTCAAATGTCAGAGGCTGTATTATCCCAAGATAGCCTCTTCACCAGCAGGATTACAGTAATTGAAAACAGCGAAAAGTGCATTTACATTTGCATCCATTCTTGTATGGCTAAAAAAGGATTACTGGTAAGGGTTTATAAACTATATTCCAAGAACTAATAGTATGATTAGAAAATATTTTCTCTTGTTCAGTGAACAGGTGAAGTGGGGACAGAGCTAACCAACGAAATCGCTGCCTCGCATCGGATTCTTCTCATTCTTACCAGCTCCAGCTTTCGATCTGCCTCCTACTTCACCCTCATTGTGGGTCTCCGTATCTTTATTTGGGTGCTAAATTACATCAGCATGGGAATGTGGAACACAAGGGATCCTTTTCATTCCCACGTTGTAAAAATGCGCAACAGGGAGCTGGAAACTGAAAGACAATCTTGGAACAGCAGACAATCAATCCCCCCCCTCCCCCTTTTTAATCTTCAATCTCTATGTCTTTACTCTGGTCTTCTTTCATTCAGTCAACCCTCTGCAACTTCTAAACCCCCCCGTTATTGGGGCCAATAAGGAAACAGGAGCCTGGTGGTTATCTGTAATTCCAATTACAAAGGCACAATAATTAGAGGAGAATCAGAGGTCTGGAAATTACAACACACATCAGCTCTGTCCAATGACTGTTTTAATTAGTCTCCGGAGCAGGAGAAGAAGTGACGCACATTTTATACGCTTATTTTTCTATTTTAATTGAGAGAAATAATGATTTGCCCTTTTTTTTATTTTCTCTCCTACACTGTACAAATATGCTGACAGACTTATATCACCGATATAATTCCTCTGCAACTGTGCTCGCAGACAAAGTAAATCCATTGGTTCTGCTGCTGGGGTTGCCAGGAATAGACCACTTCATTCATCCGCAGCTAAAAAGCCCATTAAAAATATTTATTTATAGTGCCTCCTATCCAAAGAAAAACAATTATGCACACATACATGGAGACCTTTTTGGAAAGAGGCTATTTCAGAAACATGAACTGGGAAACATGAGGAGCAAACGTATAATCCCTTGGGTCGTGGGTTGTTCTCAATGGAACGCTCATCTTTTTATTACTTTCACGACACAATATTAGCCTCGGAGCTTATTTTAGCGTATACCAAAGTGAACGACTAGACACGAGGAAAAAGACAACTGTGGCTTCGAGGATTAATATTTTCATAACCTACAGCTGACATTAAACTGTACTACTGCACCGCTTCAGCTAACAAGCCAAACAGCTTTGTCACACAGTCATATGCTACACGAGTTTGTACCGCCTCTTTGGGAACAAAGTTAAATTAAACTGTAGCATGAGGTGTGATTATGAGCAATTTTCCTGGTTTTGTTATAATGTTTTGACCTGAAACAGACAGTTAGGAACTGATGTATCCGACAGAGACGCGAGTAATCATGACTAGAAGTTAAATATGATGAGAGCAGTTATCAGAATCGCTAAATCGCGCGTCCATAATCATTTGCCGCAGCGAGGCTTTAAGTCTTCTTTAATAATTAAACATTTAAAAGGCTATACTCTGCTGCAAGCTATGAGTCATCAGCAGGAGTCTGACATACACTTTTCGACTGACATTTGACATTCATCCTGCCTCAGCAGTAGAAATCGCACACAGAGGAGGCCAGACACTGAAATAACCCTTTGCTTCCCCTTCGCTCTGAAATCCCATAAATAAACAGTCGCTCTTAATTATGCCTTTTTTTTGCTGCTTTGTAATCCAACTGCCCCAGATTACTCCATCCCCAGCTAGAGATCTGCATTATCTTGGCTTGTTCTATAATTTGTGTCAAGGCTGAGAGGTGAAAACTAAGCTGGGAATTGGAGGGTGTGTGAATTGTGGAGCCTCTGGAAAAAAAAAAAAAATGCCATGCTTAGCGGAGCCAAGCTGGCTTAGTGCTTTCAATGGGTGATCGCATTTCTACACTTTCCAAGGGAGGCACCGGCATTAGGAAGTGCTTACTCATCGCAGATGAGACTGTGGACTACGCCGTGACGCAAACACAGACAGAATTCAAAATTTACAACCCTAGAGAAAAACAGCTTGTATGAGCGGAGGCCATTTAAAATCAATTACTGAATGGATAATGGAAACGGAAATGCTGCCTCAGACATGACAAGGACACTACCCATCCTTGCTGCACTGTATGTAAGGGCAAAGGTCAGAGTCAAGCGGAAGTAGGATCAAAACAAATTGCAATTACGTATTCAACAGGCTACTGTAGATCTCCTTATGAACTACAGTGGGGTAGGAAAGAAGGGCAAATCTCCTGAAATCCATTATAGAGGGTACACTACAGTAGGGCAATCAATGTCACTTAACATTTTATAGTGAACCCGGCCCACTTTAACAGGAATAAATGATGGTTGAGTGCTCAGCAATCTTAATTAGTAAAATATTAAAGGCATCTAATAGGCACTTTAGCTTTGATGGATGGCATGGACCTGTACCACCTATTCTGGTGTCACAACAGTGACCTGCCCCCTGCCGACCCAGTGAGAGGAGAAAAGATGGGAAGCGGGAATATCAGATGCCCTGTGGTCAGACAACCACTCCTAGCACTCAGACCAAGAGGGAGGTGTAAGTCCATGACGTGGTATCAAGACAATCCCACTTTTAAAAGGTACAAAGGGGAACAAGTGACCTAATGTCATTGCTTTGTCATTTCATTGCAGTGTTTACCTCTGTGTGTTCATATTATTACTTTCTGACCCCATTACACTGTCCTGCATACATCTTTGTTTTTATTCCGCCTCAGTTCAATATCTATTTCGGTCCGTCTTCCAGCGTGTCTTGACTGTGATGCTGGGCCGACCTTGAGCTGATTGGGCAAGATTGATCGCTGCTCAGATGGAAGGAAAGGAGGAGACATAAAAATGAAAGCAAGACCTAGAGACCCAGGAATGAAAGTAGAAGGACACTTGACTTCCTGCGTGACTGCTTTCGATGGCTGGTGATGATGGCCTTCCTTTAGCACAGTTGGAAAATAGTAATTAGGCTTTAAACTGACGCCATCTATCATCTGAAACTCCACGCGGCTTAAAGACATCTTAACACCTCGCTGTATTTTTCTGTCTAGCAGCCGTGTGCTAACAATGTTGCTCTTTTAAAAAAAACCTTGATATATGCACGCAAAAAATGAGCATGACTGAGATTTGGCAACCGCTGTGCATGATAATTTTAGTTAATGTTTAATTCTGACTGGCACACAGCAGCCGTTCTCAATATTAAAACGTGGCATGACACAGTGAGCTGCTTGACCTACTGCAACCTGGCAGCCAAGACTGGTGCTGATACAAAAACAACGCTGGCTGATGAATTAATGATTGTTGTTGTAAAAAACAAAAAAAAAAATCAACTATTGGCTAAATTATACTCCGTGTATGTAATAAGCAGCTTGATTTTCTGCAGGTCTTTGGTCGTCGTATTGTAGATCAACCTCTTCCCCTCAGTGGAAGTACCTCTAATCCAAAGACCTATGGAGGCAGTGTTTGGTTTGTTCTGTGCTACTATAGAAACATAGCAGTGCAAGGCAGTGGAGAGTGTGGAAGAGGACCAGCAGTGTCTTACGGTGGAAATCTTCAGCCTTCTTCAGATGAATGCTACCAATCCAAACAGCGAATCCCTTTGCTCGTGCGCCTGCCCGACTGACTGCGTCCATATCACCTCGCATACGTTGCGCGCGTCTATCAAAAACGGCAACCCTGGCCCTCCGACTGCTGACAGGTATTCTCGTTGCAGTCTCTTTCACCATCTCCCTCTACTAGAAGAAGCACTACAGTTGTTGTGAGAGCGTGCTGTAGTCGAGAAGCAAAAGCACCGGGGGCTTGTCTGTAATGTTTTATGGAAAATGCATAACTTCTGCGCCTTCACATCAGAGCTGTGCTCCTCCACACTGTTGAGGCTTTGAGCCAACAGAGCCATTAGGGCTGTGCTGTACTGTGAGACCGTGTTTACTGGGCAAACAGACAAAACATCACACATCCCTGTTGACAAAAGGAGAAGAAGAATGTACAACCAGACTGAGCAACACAAAAGATGAATCCTGACTAGAAATACTATTCCATGGTGATATACAGTATAGATAAAAATAAAAACCTATACAGTAATATAATCTTAAGTAACATCACCACAAACAGAGTGAGATCAGCAGCTTGGTCTCTCTATATTTCACTTACCTGCTATTCTGGGCGACATTAGGGGTCAGTAGAGTCACACATTTCTACAAAAGATAATATTTAATTCAAATATGAGGACAGTTCATTTACCTTCAGTGAACCCAAGTGAAATTATTCTCTCTTGTAAATTACAACACTGCCAATCATAGTGACAATGGTCAGTGAAAATTATAATGCGCTTACTGGATAACCAATGTGAACGCGTGCAGAAAATATCAAATATGAAGGTTTCTGAGGGGATTTTTACATTATAGCGTCTTCTAGAGAGAAAACTTACTTTTGTGCCTGACATTTATCTTTGAACAACACTTAAAAAATCTCGCACAGAGTAACAGTTACACTAATGCAAACAGCTAAATCAATCACAACAGGCTTGTTCGAAATATCAGAGCAGAAAAACCTCAGGGAGCCAGCTTTTACAAAAAAGACAGATCGCTGGATTGTACACTAATAAGTTTGGAGTAAAAGCGAACCGTTTGGCGAACGCGGGATAGGTATCACCGAGAAGCTTGAGGGGTCATATCATTGACACCGCTCTGCAAAGTCAAAAAGATAATAGGAATGTTGCTCTGGGCAAACAACTGCCACATCAACGACAAGTAAGAGGATCTTTTATTTTTTTATAGTCCTTTCAGCTGCTGGAAAAAAAAAAGAGGTGAGGTGGGTTTTAAAACTTTTATGTCCTTATTATAACAGCAGACCTTGGGCCCCTTCACCACCACACGGAGATGAATGTGTCCTTTATTTTGTCTGACAGGTTCCTCAGTCTGTGTACTGCTTCGAGATCAAAATCAAGAAGGACTAAGAGACAGTCACCTCGCTCAACATCGACCATTACTGCAGTACGGAGGATACCGTCCCCCACAAAATATCAGGAAATTGTGAATAAACATAGCCACTGATTATTTAAATTATTGTTTTTATTACAATTAACCATAACCTGTACACAATAACAGGTAAAAGCAATAAGTATACAAAAATGCACCTTTACTGGACAATAAATGCATTTTTAATTTTATCCAAATGAGAAAAATCTATCAGTAACCTCTAATGTAAGTTCCTTTTCCATCTCATCTGCACCCAGTAAAGCCTAAAAAGTCTAACAGTTCATTTTGTTGAGACCAGCAGTGCTAAACGTTACACACGTAATCGTGAAAAATGCTATGAAAAGACCCTAAAGAATGAGGACTTGAATGCAAACGTGTTCGTATGTGCACCCATGAGGGAACGTCGAAGTCCTGCAACTATACAAAGTCAGAGATACGACAGTGAACTGTCAGTGGACAAAAGGCACAAACAATATGACCAACCAAGAGACGCTCAGGAAGGGACATTCATCATGTGTCCTTCCGTCCGCCCCCCAGTTTCATGGTCTTCCTATGATTGATAGTCAGCATAACTGTGACTGAACGTGTTGTCCGACTTAATTAGCAAAGATGAATAGCGGCGTGTTGAGGCAGTGTCAGCCTTGTTTGTGAAAAAAAAAAAAAAAAATCTAGTGTGTGGATGGGTGCCCACCAGAAGCAGCGAGGAGTAAAACCATAGCACCTTGCCAAGACCGGTTAGTGTTCACTGCACAGCATGAAAGACGGGGCAAAGTTAAGCCATTCAGCACATTCAGACAGAAGCATGAATTCTTAATGTCCAAGTTTACGCTCTGAAGACGTAACTTCGCCATAGGTGACGATTCGGTCACCTCACCTACCCGTGACCTTGAAGCCTTTCAGCCGTCTGTAGTTTCTGAATTCTGTCTCATCCCGAGTTTCCCTCTAATCATTCTATTAAACATGCAGACAACGGCCCCTCATGGGGTTTGACCAGAGAGTACCACCCACTGTTCTAATTTCTCACTGCCAGTGCCATAAAAATTTACACCGCGTTACATAACTCCTACAACTGTTGCAACAGAGTGGTGAAAAAGTGAGACGTGGTTTTACCTCAAACTACAATATCCAACGAGGTAAGACTTTCAAACTTAAATACTAATAATTCATCACTGAAGCATGGTCGTGCTGTTGACTCACAGCAGTCAGAAATAGCAAATGTTTTCACACCTAAGTGGAATCACTTTTCAAGCCGACCTTGTGCACCCTCTGATAAGCAGCCCACTCCACTTAAGTACGGAAGCAACAGCTAGATTTAAAGAGAGAGAGCTGCCTCTACATATTTCAGTGAATTATCCCCACATATAGGAGAGCGGTGTGTGAATACACTGGTCTGTTCAAGTGCTTTCCTTTGCCCAGTGCATTCTGGGATGTGAATGCCCGACAGCTTTAAACCTCATTTGGACTGGATTTATTTCTTCAGGGGAAGTGGGATAATTTTATAATTACCGTTCGTTGCAAGTCTCTTTGGCTGATCAGTAACTTAATCCCATCCGGGTGCAATAATTACAGTATATAACAATTACAGTGTCTTCTGTTTTTCTATGAACCTTCTGTAACTATTTTCCTGTCTGGAGGAATGCTCTTTGTGTTTTGTCTTTTTTCCTCAGGTAGAGCTTCTACAACATTTTTACATGTTGGCGCAAAATTCGACTTTAATGTATTTTGACATGTAGACCTTTCGGAAATTCATCAGACATTCTTCAGTATTCTTTTTTGGCTCATCCTGCTGGATGTCTATTACACTCCACCTCCTGTAATTTTACAATGGCTGAAATTTAAACATAAAAGACGTGTGCGTGATCCAACAAGGTCAAGATCGGCCTTGCTCAGGCTGGGTGTATCCGTGTCTAATCCTGGATCCATACCAGACATTGCATGGATACTGGGTTAGTCAGCGAGATCTTCAGTGACGAGCCACAGAGAAGAGAGGACAGCTGACGTGTATTTGAACACTCTGGATGTTGTTCTGCTGTTGTGCTTCTTCACAAGCACTGGGAAGAAGAAAAGTGACTAAAACTATCCAGGAAAGATTAGAATCCCGTTTTTCTTTTCACCCTTGCCAAAAAAGACAAAAAAAAAATCGATGTGTTGTATTTTTTGGGAGAGATCAAAGTGGTAAAGAATTATTCAATAAACGTTTGAGGGGGCGAAGGAAGATGAACAACCTTAAAGGAAATTCACTAATGGACTTTAATCCATGTCTGTGCCATTGGTGATTAAACTGAACTATTCCTGTGACTCGACGGAGAAAAAAAAATGCATCTAGGAATAATGATGCATTCTTTATTTCCCAAACAAACGTGATTGTTTCAGACTGATGGGTTTTCAAATGACGGACTTTCCAGCCGGCATTTGCATACAGCAGTTGCTCATGCTTTTCATTACACAAGAGAAGAAAAGGCCTCTGAGGACACAGAAAACACAATTTAACTAATCTAAATGAGGCTGGATTAAAAAGGTCAGAACAAAGAGCTGTGTGCAATGGGGGTAAAGTGATGCAGAAAATCTCCAATAAACATTGTCAAAAACTTGAAACCGGCTCATACTGAGAAATGCGATCCAAATTGAACCGTTGGAGCAGACCTGCGGGCACGTGAGAACGACATTTTAATTCAGTCCGGGAAGTAATATGCAGTATTTAAAGAGCAGCGGCAATGAGAAGAGTGCTCTGTTTTCCTGTTGCCGTGCGTCGGATGAGCTCTATTGCAGGGGTTATATTAACCGAGAGAGGGTTAACTGAGGTAGACCTACCATAATGTTCACATATAACACCATCACTAACAACATGTAGGTCACCCTATGCAGTTACTGATGAGTGCGCGTATTAATTAACTATTTTTATGGCAGTCTTGTCCTGTAGAGCTGGCTTTAGCCGTTGCATTGATAAGCTAGTTAGGCTGTTACACCTAGCAGCTACTTATTGATCTTGTCACGGCAGCTGGGTGTCTAAGGTTTCTTTATAAAAACCAAAGAATTGTGATGCGGTTGGTGAAAAACGAGGGGCCGATGCAGCGGAGGATGAAGGACAAGCAAGTAATGCTGATAACATAGCCGGGGGGAAGCGAGCAGGTAAAAATAATTCATCTGCATCGTGTGGTGTTGACATGAAAAGTGACTGCATGGTGGGAGTTTTCTCTCCGCTCCTTTAGAAATGCATAATCAGTAAGTTTTGTATATTAAATGTTAATTGAGTTCAGTTGAGGTTAAGTTGTTTTTTTTCTGGGTTTCGTCAAACACACACACGCGCAAGTAAAGGTGAAGAAGGGCAGCATCATCATCATCACATTAGCAGTAGTAGTAATGCTGCGTGGTTAACTGTTTTTTTTTTTTTCCTTTAAAAAATAAAAAGTGTCTTTCTCCAATGTTGTTAAAGTGCAAACAAGGCCAGTGGGCTGTTATCGTATGCGTTAGCATCTGTTGCCCTTGGGAGTAGTGCTCCATGTTTGTGGCATCACACTGACATCTGGCAACTTAACTTTGCTCAGCTGACAACATGTATTATTTATGTAGCGATTTAGTTTGAGATGAAAAGAAGGAAAAACAAAGTGCACTTTGATGTCAACACTGATACAAGCGCCGGCAAAGTGATGCAAAGTAAATGCATGCGGCAATTACTGAAGAAATGTGCTTAAAAAAAACGCCAATTATCAGACATGAACAACAGAATAAGAATAACAAAAACACAAATACACCCCCCCCCGACAACCTCATCGCTCCGTAAGCCTTCACCAGCATGAGTTTAATATCATTAAAAGCCTACAGGAAGCAAGCCACGAGGCGGGCAACCTGCACCCACAACTTGGCAGTCTGGTCCAGCAACGAGGTCTCACATTATGAAAAAAAAAAAAACACCATTAACAAGATTTCCAGTCAAGCAGAAAGAATAACAAGCTGCATGGGAGAAGAATTGTCATGTATGTATCGTGTGTGAAAAGTGTGAAAAGCATCCTGACTTGCCAGGGTCAGCTGCCATTCCTGACTTATTTTGCAAAAGCAGAAAAAGTTGTAATATGAATCAGTTGAGTATGCTACAAACACAACAAGTATAATGAGCAATTGTCGAGAAAAGCGAAAATGGTTTCCCAAACATTTGCGCGTCGCCACGCCTCGTGGAGGTGACGTGGCTGCGTTACGCTACACTGATGGACTGTCTTGCTTCTTAAATGAGATCACGGCTCTCTGGGAATGAGGCTGCTTGGAAAGGGGCAGCGGTGACCTGCTTCAAAAATCATAACGCTGGATTACTCAGCAGCTTGGGTAAACAAAAACACACACACACGCACGCGCACACACACACAGATAGCTAGCTGCCAGACCCTCATTAAACCATCAACACCTCCTGAAGTCAACTCATCCGGTGGGTGAGGTGGCAGTGAGCTAGCTGCACCCCTTTCTCCACGCCTCATTTACCCAAACAGGAGGGATGTCACTGGCAAAATAGGCACCATGAATACTTACATGCAAGCTACTGCTGCACCTGGGTACACGTGTTCAGTAGTTTACATTAGTATCCCCGACATAATAAGTACTTATGAGAAAATAAGTAATAGGGAAACACAAAGATTTGTGTTTCCCTGACTTAATAGCTACATGCACCAGCCCAAATCATCCACTTCTTCAATATCAATGACTATTTTTTTTTTTCTTTATCCACTTCTCTGTCTCACTCTATTTGTTTTGTCCATAATAGAGGGAGGCCATTTGGTGATAAAGCGGGAATCCATTACTTGCTTTCACTCTCTCCTCTGACCTGTGAAAACAGTTTGGCTTTGTCTCATGGGGGGAGGGTTCTGAGTGAAAAATTAATCATTAAAGTACGTGACAACCTCTGCCACGGGTGGCTGTCACAGCAAGGAACTGCAGTTATACTTGGCCCAAACCCATCGCGGGGCAGAATAACTGGACAGACCTATGACTCCGATGACCAAAGCACTGCAACGAGGCCACTGGAGGCTGCAGGCTCAGCAATCATACAGTATGTCCTCCAAAAAGAGGCGAACGGAAAACTCTCGAGGAAATTCGCTGTTGTTTCTCCACCCTCGCAAGAGGTGAAAGCTAGTGTCACCTCATGGGTGGAAACTAATCAGGATGTACGACTTAAGAATCAAAGCGACGCAGCTTTAAAGTGTGTAATAGAAATTATGCAGAAAAGACGGCCTTGGTTGGACTGTTCGGACTATTTTGCGAGGTAAAAATAAAATATTAATCTTATTAATTTCAAATTTTAATGTTGAACTATTTGAGGCCAATTTAATTACAAAACAAACCCATTTATTTGAATGTACACAGGCTCGAATGCAAATTATTTTGTTCAGTTTGCTTAGTGGGGTCACAAGTTTTCATTAAACGTGAGAAGAAAGAAAAGAAACAGAAAGTGCAAAATAAAGAAACAGAGAGAGAAAGAGTGGTCAATTACACGCATGGCATGCACAATCAAAGTGGCTCCACCTAAATGCTTTTCTTCTGCTTCATTCCACCTTAGATCAGCTTAAATAGATTCAACATACTGTATTGGTAGGTCATTGACTAACACCTTATTTTATTAACACGTACTGATATGTCTACGGAGGCCTGGAGTGCTCACTTCTTTGCCTTATTCTCTGGCAGGTTGGAACCCAGCTCTGCACCCAGACCGTGACTTGCTATCAACAGACCATGCTGGTAAGCCAGGCCGTTTGGCGAACCCCGCAGTCACCATCTAGTCTGCTTTCAAAACACACCCTGCCCCGCCACCCTGGAGGCGCGGAGGGGCAGCCCCGCGGCAGGTCGGCCTGCGGACACGCGGCCTGTTTACTCTGCCTAGCCCAGAGACGCTCCAGCAGCAAAGAGCGGAGGAGTGACCCTGTGTGTAGCAGCCACAGGCCGGGCAGGAGGGCGTGCAACAGGTCGGTGTCGAAACAGTTCATAGTGGCTAGCTTTTGGTTTTACAAACCAACAGCAAGAAAAACAGGACACACAAAGCTAGAATACTGTTAAACTCGAATGACTTCAGAATTATTGTTAAAGTATCGCTCTGATAAGCCATACATTATAAAGGAGTTAACCAAAACATGTGATTTAATCTTGTGCTTACACAACGGCATATTTTTTATTTCTTTGGGTACTCCAGAGCACCTTATGTCAAAATAACAATCGTGTGTGAAGAGTCATGGACGCAGCGAGAGCTTTCACACTCCAATTAGGTAGTAGTCGAGTGGGAGAAGTGAGATAAGTATTAAGGTCGATGGGTCTTGGGTTACGATGAAGATGCATGTCACCTTTGTGACAAAACCAAGTAAAGTTTGCTCTCTCATTTCTTTACTTGTAGCAAAGTGCACTTGCATATAACCAACATGGGTGTTTTCAAATCATTTTATGTTTTATAGAGTCTGCAATCTCTTGCTGCAGATTCAGCCAGTGCTGGATTGTTATGTCAGAGCTTGAAATAGCAGGTTAAGGATGTACGAGTTCCTGTGCCTCCATCAATCAGTTGTGCTCTTCTTATTTCCCTGCAGCTACATTACTTGGACTTGTATTTTTCAAACAAAATTAGCCGACGGCTCTGTGCCTTCAAATCAAAATGGTGGAATACAGAGCTCTAGTGCTCTTGTAAGTTTGGTCAAGGAGCTAAAAACATATGGCACGTCTGAAGGACCATCAACCGAAAGGTTGAGTCCTTAAGAAATGAAGTACTCTCAGTAATTTATTAATTTATGAAGTGTTTGAGTACTAGTAGAGGTGGAGTTAACTTTCTCTGTTCATATTTGCACTAGTTTGTTATGTGAAAAACACAAACCTTTCACATTTGCCATGGCTGAAGATGTTCACAATGTCCTATCATGACAAATGTTGATTTTCCTGACTAACCACACCACTTAGTCTGCTAAAGGCAGTGCCAGATCACTGGACATGGCCATGTTTCACACCATGTTTGCACTTTCAAAATCCAAAATGAACAGCATAAGCAGAGAATCAGCACAGCTTGCTAGCTGGCTTTTATTCAGGTTATGTACGTGCTGGTTCAAAGAAAGAGCAGGTGTACACACAAACTTTGCAATCAATCACTCATTACAGTCCTGCCTTTGTTGACTAAATACATTCCCTCGCACAGGTGGAGTGATTTACAACGTGCGGACAGACATTCAGCTTCAAGGTCAGGTTTTACATTTGCGTACAAGTTTAGAGAATGAGATGCCACAAAACAAGTCAAGTTCCTCGCCAGCAACGAGTCAGTGCGATATGATGCTTGTTGTGAGGATTTCAAATATGGAGTAAGACATGTGATGAATAAAAAAAACACAGAAGTTCAGTGATTAGGGGACACAAGAAGAATATAGACTGTTCATTCATTGGGTGTGTCTCAAAACACTTCATCACTTTCGGGAATCATACAGCATTTTTAGAGAGATTTACTGTCAGTACTGTCTAAATCCAAAGCAGGAAAACTTCCTCTAGACTTCTAGACTGATATAATTATTCATCTATGGTGTTACATGGATATTATTTTTTCTACAATCTTCTATTGCTGCAATAGAAAATAGGCATACATTAAAAATGGTCTTTATTCAGACACTTACATTTATTGACAAGAGTCAATATTTGAGCTTGTTTTGCCACTATAAAGAGTTCCAACGTAGCTTTTCACTGTACATTAATCTCTGGACCTTTCTTTCTAACAGCGGAGAATTGTTGACATGATTTCCATTAATGAACTTGGGTATTCTGCAAGTCTGCATTGTGCAGACTTTCACAATAACTCCGCATCGCAGCACAAAAACTGATCTCCATAATAATCCACGAGGCAGCCAGCGCTATGTCTTTGTCCGCGGTAACAGTCTTGATTTGGCATAATCTTCAAAACACGGAATTGCACTTCTGGCTTTTCTAGAAAGTGCTTTAAAAAAATATCTCAAATGTTGCACCGGCTCCAAAGAAAAAGTGAAGATACAGAAAGAGGAAAAAGAAAACGTTTGTTTATATGTATGCACATGTGCGTGTATAAGAGAGACTGAGTAGTACGAAGAACATGGCTGCTTGGAGCCCCTGGAGCTCAGTCACAGAGACAGAATACTGATAGAGAAATCCACAGTCGTCACACTCCACCAGCCTCCATCTCTCTCCACCTCCCTCCACCTCACTGTCTTACTCTGCGTTCTAGCCTTGATCTATCCCTTCCTATTTCAGGCTCTCTCCATCATTTTTATATTTGATTCATGCACAGTCCAAATACTCATCTCCCACAATCCATGTTTCCCACCCTGGTCAATATACTTCCAGTAAATACCACTTTATTTAATCCGCCTCAGATTCTTCTACCCACTATATTACCACGTCTCACTGCCCATCTCACCTCATTTCCTTTTTTCTTACTATCTCTAAATGCTTGTTAGTTTAAGCAAGACTCCGGACCAGCTTCGCCGTCCCAATTAAGAGTTCACATCTCGTCCGATGAACCCTTAATCCATAGTGAGGACTAACATGAAGACCCTTCTCTGTGAATACGTTTCTCTTAATATGTTCTCAAGCTCTATCCCTACTGCTGTGCGCTCAACTGAAAAACATCAAGTTCTGGACAAACTACCGCGATGAGTCTACATGTATTAGATCAGATCTCCCGTGGATCTTATTTTTTTTTCCTTCATTTGATTTATACTGAGCCGCGTGACATGTTGTCCCAAATCAAAAACAGATAGGCAGCGGGATGCTGTTACCACAGAGGGGGTAAAAACCAAACGAGCCAGCCAGCATTCACTCAAATTGTGTGTGCTTTCCTCTGTAATGTACAGAGGCATCTGTTTTCCAATCCCCTCTTTCTCCCAAGGCTGTGCATCTCATTATAAACAGAGAAACGACCAGCATTGCTTTTTAGGCTTCACAAAAAATGTAATTACGTGCACATATGGCCAGAGACACCCCTATCCACCTTCCCCACACCCTACCCCAACCGCTGCCGTGGCTTAGTGTGGGATTATGACAAAGTGGGCCAACGTGATTCCATTCAGCATTCAAAGCCACGTCAGCAGGGAAGACAACAGCGGTGTCCTGGTGAGAGTGTTTTTTTTTTTAGGGCAGCGGGAGGCAAAGGGCCAAAAGCATATCCCTGCTGTCTATTTCTGCAATAGTACCTACGTGCCGGTGCTTTTTCTTTTTTCTTTTCCACAGCATGCACTTGGTTTCATATTGAGTGTGTATGTGGATGTGTGCAAAAGTTTAAAACTTTGACTTACCTGGTGTTGAGGAATGGCGGCATTAATTCGGACGCACGAGTGAAAAAGAGCCAGATGGGCAAAGGAGAGAAAAAGAGAGCGAGAGAGAGACACACAGTTAGTCATGCACTCTACCAAATCCATTGCAGAGTGAGTTAAAAGCGTCATTGGCAAAGTGACATCTATCAATGTCATTGTTCCCACGTCCATATTAGAGCAGTCATTAATCATAGAGTCTGGACTGATGTGGGCCATAATGACACATGCTAGTCTCAGGCCTTGATTATAATTGGCATGGACACCTAGTTGGAAAGCAAAAAAAAAAAGAAACCCTCAGTGTAATCTCATCCTGCCAGGCAACACTCGTGAAAACCCTCATTTAACCAATCACCTCGGAGCCAGGAAAGCTCCAAAGCTATAACCGTGATTCTCATTTATGCTGGCTCAGAGTAAGTCTTTCTGTCATTTCTGCCCATGTTGTACTCGCCACTAGTCTTCCCGATGCAGAAGGCCAGATGATATATATAATATTTCACTCAAGACTTCCTATTAGCCATGCAAACTATCTATGTTGAATATTGCATATTTGTTCAGTAAGAGGCCAAGAGGTGCCCACGTTTAACTAGAATTCAGCATAAATGTTTAAAACTGTGGCAGACGATGGAGACATGATTAAATAAATCTGAATCCCTGGCACTGCAAAGCGTGCCAAAATGCTTGGGGCTTATTGTCTCAGGAAATTAAATTTATAGAATGATAAGCTAGAAGATTTACAGTTTTTTTTTGTTTTTTTTTCCACAGATTGTATAAATCCTTGCAGTCCTACTTTCATATGGCAGCTGTGGAGCCTCCCAGTTTAAGAGCCGGGGTTTTACAACATTAGGTGTTTGTCTCCTGTCCACTTAACAATATATAAGCTGTCCATGTGTGTGACAAATAAATGAATCACAGTGAAGTGAAAAGATTATTGGTGTCATTTGTCTCTCCCTTCATCCACCTCATTCATAGAGAAGGAACATATAGCAGTGGTTACAAACATTTAGGCTGAATTGTGAGACATTTTTGTACTTTTATGACTCGCATAATATAGATATTGATCTCGTTCCCTGAATTACTTTCCAAGAAACGTTAAAACTGCTGCTGACTTTGTGATACTATGTGTTGAATACTTCCTAGCAGCTAAAAACAAGGCAATACAGCCCGAAATGCAAGGCCATTCCTCAACTGATTAAATAGAGGAAAATTAAGTTTCTGTTAATGGCAATCAATGCTCTGAAACAAACAAAGATTTAATCTGAAGAATAAAGTAGAAGTTGTTTTTCCCAAAGTTGTTCTCCAAAGTGAACTCTTTGATTTCCTTGATTTATTGAACCTGCTTTTACAGGTACTGTAGCCCCAGACTGCCTGAGCCTGAGCAATAAAAAAAAACAGTGGGGAGTTTAAGATTAGTAGAAATACCCTGTAAGGTCAATGTGTTGACTCAGCTCAAGCACACCATACTCTGGTGGAAGTAGTTTCTGAATGCCCCAGTGAAACAGGCCAGATGTCTGGACATTCTGGATACCGGTAAATAACAGATTCAGCTTGTAATAAAATTACTTTATCTAACACATGAAATAACGCATCTTGCCATTTTTCTCTAAAAGCTGTCTGCGCTGTATTGAAAAAGGAATACTCCCGTGCCTTTTGCCTTATCTTCAATGATAAGCAAGGCAAATAAGTGGAACAAAATCCTTTAGCACTCTCTGTATCACAAAAGCAGTGGAGCAAATATCAAAAACTGCAGCGTTCCCTCCCTGTAACAGCAGATAACTACTGACAGTGTGGCAGAAGGGAGGCAGACGCCGGTTTGGTCCACCAACAGTGTGTTGAACTATATGTCCCAGTCACTCATTTATGTTAGCTCCATCATCTGGGCGGGTAACATACAGGTACATGGGGCTGTGTGAGCTGAATGCAGCTCAAAGTGCTGCAAAGCTGGGTACTGATTCTCAGTTCAATCACTAGCACCGGCAGCTCTGTTTTCCATCACTATCAATGGAAAAATGGAAATTATTGCTTAATGCACCTTTAAGCTATGGACTGTCTTCTGAGCTACAGTGTCAGCGGGTATACTGTTTGTTTAGTGCATAATTTGCTGGGTGGTTTTATTGTACACACTGCCGGAAAGTCACATTTCCCTCTATGGATGATAAAAAATTGTCTGATTTCCCCCCATCCATCCACCCACCCACCCGCCCCCTCTCTCTTCCCTCCTTCTTCCCTCAGAGTGGTGATAAGACGCTCTGCCTATTTGGACCAGACTATTCTGTTTGCTCTTATCAGCACGTCTGATCACACCGCTTTTAAAATGGGTGGCCTGAGAGTAAACGCTCCCTGCTCTCTCCTCACTTGCCCTGTCATTGCAGCGTTCAATTAGGCACCGTGGGCCTCTGATCCAACCCCTTTTTAGCCTTCCCTTTCAGTCCCTTCTAAACACCTTGGCAGTGACCTTCCCCATTGGCTGTCTACCCCGAGGCAATAAAGCAGCACACACGGCCGCGCGCAGGTGTACGTGAACACACTTCTAAATGCATACCTGATTAATCACAATTAGTGTGCAATTATGTGGTAATAACTTGTGAGCATCTGTGTTTGTGCATGAGTGTAAGTGTCTGCATTGAGCTAGTTTTGTGTGCTTCCTAGTGTCTCTCAGCGTTTCAGGCTGTTTGTGCTCTGTCCCTGAAACCTCTCACAGCGTGATCATTACTGCCAAAACCTCAATACCCTCTACACTGGTTTTAACACTTCTGAAGACTTTTTAAAAAAAAACACTGCAGAGCAACCAAACTTATGGCAGAACATAAGATAAGACACACAGTAGGTGTAGGTTGAACTTTGAAATACGGGGTAAATATACATTTGCAGGACCCAGATGGCGACAACAGAGCATGTTAAATAACTTTAGCAAAGTTTCAGAATGTTAGAAGACCTTGTTAAAGGTAGAAATGTTCCCAATCATTGCATACCGGGGATCCTGTCATCATAGGTGTTGTGTATGGTCAGAACAGTTTTTGGACAAAGCAAGTGATCACAGTCAGAATCAATCAATGCAATGTGCTCATTAAAATGGATAGCGGGGTGCCACAGGGGAACGAAACATCACCCAAGGACAGCTATTATTAGATGTTTATAATTGTGCGCTGCTTGTTCATCGTCAGTGCCTCCTTTATCATAATCAAAGTGACAGAAACACAACGCAGGAAACAAAATGGACACCTAAGCTTTCATCTCCTATAGCAAGAATAGTAAGTAATAGTAATAGTAAAAAAAAAAGTAAAAATTATTTAAAAAAATACAGACTCTCTCCGATCACTAATAACAATAAAGCCCGCGAAAAAGCTCCACTAATTCAAGCCACAAGAGGATGGTCATGTATCATATTTGAGGCTGGCTACATGTAGGAGCTGGAAATGGATAGAACGCTGATGAGCCAGAGTTCGTGTAGGTTGATGTGGTATAGGATCCTTTATTGAGCTGATTTGTAAAGGGGCATGCTTTGTCGGGAAGAGACATTTCTTGAGCGGTTGCAGCAAAGATTAAATAAGAACCAATGGCAAACTAAACTCAATAAAGTTATTTGATTTAATTGAAATGAATGAAAATGAATGTGCTATTGTTCTTACAGGCGTTTGATGATGATGGAGACTCTATGTTATTTAAAGAGGTTGTATAGAATTCTTTATTGTTATTGTCTAACTTGGCCTGCAGTTTAGTGCTTTAATTATGTCCCTTTTGGTCCCCTCAGTTAGATTCATATAGGCAGCAGACTTGGCATTCAGGAGAAACAAAACAAAAAAAAAAAAGCAAAGCAAAAGCCAGTTAAGACATTCAAAAGTCAAATCCAATCACAATGAGCCACGGCATTACTTCACACCACTAGCTGCCAGATAAGCCTTGTAGGAAAATGTCATATCAACTGCCCAGTTGTTATATTGCTTGGGTACAAATGTCTTCAACAAGTCTGGAAAGAAATCCAAAATGTTCAACTTCTTTATAAAGTTGGCAGATATAAGGTAGTGAAGACGACCTGTCATACACAAAGGATAGACCGAAGGTAAGGTCAGAAAAAGCAAATGCCACCTTCACAATGATATAATTCACTCTATATTTAATTTCTTTCAACCTGCCTTATCTACTTCTAGCCCCATTTTCCCAAACCTCCAAACCTTCTAAGAAAATGTGCTTTGACTTGTTGAATCCAGCCATTGATTTTATGTGAAGGCTCCAAGAGCAAAAACTGCAGGAAAGCCGATAAAGCCACGAGAGCGGAGATAAAACCAAATGTATGTATGTAGATATAAATAGATAAATGTATTCTAAACAGATACAAGTGCCATCAGAACAAGACACATCTGCCTTCCTGCGCGCAATCATCGAGCTGTTATGTGTAATCATCTGGAAAAGTTTGAAGATGATTGCAAGCAGGAAGTTCTTGTAGGAAAATTGGAAGCAGACTATTTATATTTCATAACCGTTCAGAACAGTGGTTCTTGTTTAAAAGCTGATAGAAGCCGTACATCAAGGCAGCTGTACATCATCTTTCCTTTCAAACTGTAGCCTGTGCATGTATATCACGTAGGTCTGTCTGCTGTGCAAAGGAAAATATCTGACAAATCCCCCCAAAAGAATCTAATATAAGTAAACAGTCCAGCCTGCAAAGTGGCTACTATATTGGAAAATAATAAATTAACGGATATTACAAGAACGCAGAGTACAGTCCGTGCAGTATTTAATTGTTTTGTTTATTTTCCATGATTAGATTTACTGTTAGCAACATGATTCATTGCCATTGCTAGAGAGTAAGGGAGCATCAACTTCAGTACAGCCTGGGATTGCTTAAATGTCATGTATATGTCACACGATCATACTTCTATAAAATGTATAAATGTTAATGGCAGACAAGGTGAAACACCAGGGACAGGAGACCGCTTCAGACCAGGCTTCACCCCTTGAACTGGTGCAATACGCTGAGTGTCGAATGACGGATTTTCTTTTTAGTTCTGAAAATAAAGCTTCACTGTATGAAATATGTTGACCTGACCTGACCCACGTCAGTGGAAATCATCTTGCTTTTCTTCACCGCCATGGTAAATGTCGCCGAAGCTGCAAATCTAAATAGTCCATGACTAAAAGCAGAATAGCTCAGATCTAGCTGAAACCTAACAAACATTTATGGTGTGGTAGTATCATGAAAATCATTTATTAGTTTTACAATAAATCAGTTAAATCATTATGTATGAAGGATTAAAGGTTCTGACTGAATGTTTTCTAAAGATTAGCCTAATATGGGAGCACAATTACACTCTGGAGAAGTATTAGAACCTATTCAATTGCAGTAGCGAGAGTCATGTCGGTTCATTTCTATTGGGAAAAGACCAACGTTAAAGGTAGTGAATATTTACAAATCAGCAGGCCCATGTATACTTCCCTCCCACTAAGCTGCAGTCATTGCCAATTCTGCAACTAAGGCAACAATCCGATAAAAAGGCTTACATGTAGACCCACAGCAGCAGTAGAGGACACACTGGAGCAAACCATATTAGGGACAACAGTGCAGGACTGACGGGGAGGGTTCAAATTTTTCTCTCCCCTCGCAGCCTCTTTCAGTAATTGGGTTCTTGTGGGTACATAGTCCGCCATCCTTGGGCAGGGGGGTGAATCAGAAGAGACAAACTTGTTTAGCAGCCTCCCTCACCCGTGGGAGGGAACCAGGTTGCCCTTATTATTAATTTAGCCTATTTGGATTCACATGGGAGGGACTGTCTGGTGGACCCTCGACACCCATCAGTGGGTACTGGCCCCAATCAACATGACACAGTCAGACACATTATGCCTGGGAGGTAGAAGCCAGGTGTTGATCTGCCAGTCTTCTCATGAATAAACATTTACCTCTGCTGAGTTTTTAGAAGAACTTATTTTTTTCTTTTTCTTCTAACCCTAACCCTTCTGTTGAAACGAAATAAAAAAAGTTGAAAATATTGAAAAGAAACTTTAGGTGAGGTGGCGTCTTATCAAGAGCCAAGTTGGTGGACCCACAGCAGATCTGTTCTTTTTTTTTTGTCTGGATGATTTTTTTTGAATGGATATAATCATTTTCAGAAGTCATCGATTCCATGATGCACTGGCCATTGAGTCTGAAATCTTTCCTTTCCTTTGCTTCTAAATAATTCCTTGTGTTTGGAGTGATTGAACTGGGCAATGACGGGCCGGGGTGAACATGATCCAAGACTATGAACAAGAGCTGGAAAGCGATATGGTTCGCGCTGTGTCCCCGGTGGGAGTTTGAGTTGGCCTTTTTATAAAGTCTTTGATCAGTGTCTTGGGACTGTCAGGCTAGAAGATGAATTTGTCCTGTGGGCTTCTTGTATGAATGTGTAGTGCGGGTGAATTCAAAGCTTGAGCGGAGTGGATTCATTTTCATTGTGGGAATTGCTCAGAAGGTCCAGTTCATTATTGATAAAAGACACGCTCACTCACAGTGTTCTGTATTCATGCTTGTAGATGATATCTTCTTCTTTTTTTTATGTTGGATAGGCTGTCTCGAGGCATGCTGAAGGTTACGACAGATTGAAGTGTGGGCAATTGTCCAATTATTTGGTCTTTAGATGATTCTATAGTATGGATTTGATAGATATTGCACAGAACTACCATTAAGACTGTTTCCTTACACTGTATATCTGCATAATTTCATAACACGATGGGCTGGATCAATCCATCAATGTTTAAAGCCAACATTATTGTCCGTTTACTATTTACCAAGAAGCACGAAGGACTCTTAAATGCAGATCAGTTCCTTGAAGTTATTTTTTTTTACCTCCATTTACAACCTCTAATTCACTCTTCACTCAATGAGGTTTCGTTCTCACTGGCCGTGGCAGGAGCAAATGATATTGAACCAAAAGCCCTGGACGAATACAGCCAGAGGCAGAGCGTGGAGGGAGTAAATGCGACAGAACATATAGTTGACATTTTAAACTTCACACAGCTCATTATTTTTAAGCTGTCTCACCTCTTACGTTGCCAGCTTTGCTAATATCGCCGCTGCGTGCCAATAGCCGTTTGAGATGCCAATAAATATTTAACGCTACCACTGTCAAACTATAGACCTCTGACTTTAAAAAAAGATGGTCCATGTTCCAGGAAAAATCACTTACAAACTCTTTTTGCTTCTCTATAGCAACTGATAAACTCAATATGTAGATAGTTCCTTCCAGTTCACTGTTATTTAGCACTTGACTGTACTTTGTGGCTCTCATCTGTGGACTCGCATCATACTGTTTGACATCTTGCGTAGGTGGTAAACAAGGTTCCTGTTTGAGCCTATTGCGGCATAATTTAGTAATGTTACTTTTTTTTTTTTGGTCTGTATGTAGCAGGGTATGATATGAGCCTGTGGTTTGATGGTGACTTTTGAGGTGGTGGGGAACTGTCTGTGCAGGTCAGGTTGAAGCTGGTTGAGTCACACTATCTGGGAGTGTTTCCAAAGAGATGGAGACACGGGGATGGCGGCTTTCAACAATACTCACTCCAGTCACTGTGCTGACTCAACCCATGTAAGCACATGTTGGTTGTCTGTTCAGAAGAGGTTGGGGCATGTTGTTTGGGCTTTTTGCAATGTGTTGTTTAATGATGCTGTTGTCATTAGTGTGAGTCAGCTCATCAAGCATGGCAAACATTTTGGGCAAATGGGACAGAGCTCCAGATGGACGCATACCCGCATTGTGTTAAAGTGCAAATGATTAGGTGAAAATAGCTGAGAGACAGTACTTTCATAACTATTGGTTAAAGTGCACAGTTGAGTAAGTGCAGTTGAGTAGCAATATTTCATATTACTGCAGTAAGTCTGAATTCTTTTGGTAATATGCAAAGATGCAGACAGATGCAGAAGTACGGCTCATACGATCACGAAGGGTGACACTCAAAGGCCTTCACATTATAACTAATAATTAAATAAATCTATTTTACTATTTGTTTCTTTCACTGAAATATTTGTTCAGACTCCAGTATCATCCAAAAATATAGGACCAACATCTGGTTGGAAATTTGGTAAAAGTCAGCCATATAAACTTTAATCTGGCTAAGTGTATATAAATATACTGATATACAAACGCATAAACATCTATGGGCAACTTATCTGTGGGAGAAAAGTCATTTCAACCTGAGAGCACTGAGAAATGGACCGTGGCCAAGATTGAAACTCACAGCTTCCTTGCTGTGAGTGCTACCAACAGGTCAAGACAGATGGCCTTGAGAGGAAATAAATGTCAGCAAACTATCACAGTCCTGTCACTAATGATGTCGTCTCAAAGACCTCTCATCTCAGCAGATATCTGCATATTAAGGCAGAATCCACGAGCAGGATTTCAGCATCACAAGCACTCTGATTAATTTGCTAATGGGGCTTTGTACAGGAGGAGAAGTCTACACCGGAAGCACAGAAACATCGGCCCCCGGAGACTGAATCGTCACCGAGATTGATTGTTATGTGCCTCTCAGATGCTGCTCCAGGTTATCAATATCTATTAATGTTGCTGTGATTATTCTCTTTAATGAAGTCATTGGTGGACAACAAAAGCGTTATTCCTCATTCATTTGAACAGCTCTTTGCTGCAGCACCATGATGCCTGGATGTGTGTGTGTGTGTGTCTTTATTTTGTTTTTTTTTTGTTTGTTTTTTTGTTTTTTTTTACTGTAAATGGATTCTTAACAGCGGGAGGTGTGAGGGAACAGTCTGTGTGAGTGGTGTGACAGGGAGGGTTGTTTTGAAGTTTGTTTTCCTGCTCTCATAATCCACCTACTCAAACCCCTCTGGAAGGAGGCAGAGCTCTGTGCTGAGGAAACACAGCTGTTTGAAGCTCGACATCCAAAAAGAGACAACACAGTGCAAAGAGGGGGATATTGGAAAACCTAAAATTACATATAAAATGGTGCATTTATTACTTCAGTGCCTCAATGTCGTTCATAATAAAAGGTAAGTCAAGTACACAAGTAAATAGTGGCAAACCGCTTGACGGTTTTGAGGTATAATCTATGCCTGAAGCAATCATGCATGTTGCTCCAGTGTTGCTCCTCTGGCTGTCTTGATCGTGAACAGCTTTCCATGAGCTTACAGTATAGCGCTTTATATGCGGCTCTCCATACGCCGATAGTTGATGAGCAGAGTTAATTAGCGAGCGGCAGGATGGCTCTAGGGTTTATGTAATGTTACACCCTCTCTGTCAGGCCAGATTAGCCAAGTACAGAGGGGAAAAGGGCACGGACAAGCAAATGAACAAGGGAAAGGGAGGAAAAGATTCCTTCCTGTCTGGCTGTCTGCCAGACTGTGACACAGCCTACGTAGAAGTCCTGCTATTCTGCTGCAGTACAGCTGGCCGCAAATCAAAAATAATTCAGCATACCAGTGTGAAGTCTGAGCAGCAGTAAAAAAAAAAAAGGGAATTATTCTTATTCATAATAATCCCTCATTCCTCCATCTTCTTTGATAAAACTTCACTCAGATGATCTATCCAGAGAAGGCAAATTACACAATTTCTAAATCTAAATGGCAGTTAATACCAGGGAACATTGACATGCACAGCGTACTAAAAATTGACAGCTCCCTGCAAGTCTAGTCTTGCCCGCTAGCAGCTCTGGCTATATGTCATTCTCGTCAATGATATCTATGAAGGTATGGCACGGTGTAAATATACGGGGAGCTGAAGAAGCAAACAAAGGCTGTCAGACTGTAGCGCGTGTAACAACCAGCAGCAGGATTCCTGGGAACATGCCATAAGATCTCCAGACTCACAGCTCTATAAGCTAGCGCTTCATATCTCAGTGGATAGGAATCCTCTTCACATACAGGAGGATAAAAAAAAAAAAACTTGCCTGTGCCAATTAGAAGAAGAAAATAATAGATGGGAGCCCATCTTGTTTTTCACTTTTGTTCATATTATTCTATAGGCACGACACGACTGCACTGCTTCTTCTTTGATTCCACGTATGATGTGTTTGACAAGCTCGAAAATGTTTTGTTTTGTGCACCACATAATATTGTATAGACCATACCACATAAATATACTGCCTTTACCTGTTTACGCTTAAATGTATGAGAGAAAGAGAGAGACAGAGAGAGAGTGCAGTCATTTGGTTGAATACAGAATTTGAATCACACTCGAGACTATGTGAAAAGCTGTCACTGTCTGACATCACTGGAGTCATATCTCATAAGATGCGTAAGGAAATTCTCTTCTGGGCAAAATATGAGTTTTTGTTACCATCACTTTTAATGTTATTGCCGTCACTGCTGCTGCTGTTAATTCTAAAATTAGTGAGTCTGCCAGCCTCCTATTCAACAATGACGACTGTCTTCCGGGACAGAATTTTATTCTTTCCGAATAATAGAGCGCAGGAGAAACTCTGCACTTAATTTACCTCTTACCTCACCTT
This sequence comes from Nibea coibor, assembly GCA_023373845.1. Lineage (NCBI taxonomy): Eukaryota > Metazoa > Chordata > Actinopteri > Sciaenidae > Nibea > Nibea coibor. Next base: position 17,396,572 of record CM041723.1, read on the forward strand.
TTGGTTTTTGCATAAATGAACATGATGCAGTTGTTCCTTATACCTGCGGTGGAATTAAGCCATCTCAGGTATATACATTGTGTTAAGTGTTTTAGAGAAGATGGAGTAATCATAATCTGTGCAGCCGCCATTAAGAGCTACGCCGGTACGGCTGCATAATGGCAGAACAGCTGTCTGTCTCAAATTTGAATTTCAGATTTCAGCATTAATAGTACAGTAACACTGGCCTAATAGTGTCAACTTATCCTGTAAACATCGGCTACACAGATGTCCTTAAGAAATAAAAGAAAGTTAAATCCTTTACACACGAGTGCATTGCTGCAGTTGGCATTGATTTGCTGACTGCTAATGTCGAAATATCCGCAGGGGCATTTAGCAATCACAGTTAGAGTCATGACTCTGGACCTTGAGGGTTGAGTGCTACCCACTGATGGGGCATTAAAGAGGAACCTCAACCTCAGATCGACCCCTGCACACGGAGGAGTCCGACTGACCTTGCCATGCGTATAAATTTAAAAGCACACGCACCCCCACGCACACGTACATGAAGGTAAATCCAGTTTCCGGTACAAAGTGTTGCCATTGCAGTCGGTGAGCATGACTCAGCAATGGAATCAGAGAAAAGTCATGCAACACGATGTTGCTTTAGCCCTCGGTGGGTACTTATTTATATAACTTCTAAAAGGAAGCTGTCTTTGTTCAAGATAAAAGGTAAGTAGGGAGTAGCTATAAAAAACTGACCTCTAAGGACCCATTATAATTGGAGTGTAACCAGATGCAGCTCACATTGTGACTGGATCTCTGCTCGGTGTGGATGAAACCTCCACACTGCATTTGCATTTCCAAAAGTAATACTGTCACACATAGCAGGATTCACAGCAAATGCTAAGTTGGCAAATACCACGACTGCAAAAATGACCTGCCACCGCTTGCTGCTTCCTTGAAACGAGTTATAAAAGATGAATACTTTGTTGTTGACAGCAACATACCCCTCCTGCTTTCTGCTCTGTATTGTGCCTGGAAAAAACATCAGAATTGCATGTTACCGTCGCACCGAAGTCTCACCTTTTTTTCTTTTTTTAAATCTTACAAAGACTGCAATTATGATGGCTAGTGAGATAGTGACAGGTAAAGACAGAGACACGAAGAAACAAACAGTTGCAGAGAGGTCATACAGCAATCCAAACACGTCAGATGAACATTACATGCTTCTGGTCTCATGCTCTGAAAACACAAGACTGCCAATCTGATGAACGCTTTTTGCAAGCGCGCAGGAGGGGAGCTTGTAGCGCATTAGCAGTGGAAGAGAGAAACCACACCTGGCATTGTTATACAACCAGCAGCTGAGACATCAGCCCCCCAAAAAGTCCCCAACACACAGAACAGCTATTATACACTGCGCCATTGTACAACAGGATGGGTGCACTCCCAGAATATCAGAATCAGAATCGCTCCATTGGCCAGGTGTGTGTACACACGAGGAATTTGACTCCGGTTCACTCTCTCAATTGTACATACGGGTATAATATATACCCTATGATTCATACAGGAGCCTCAGAAAAGAACAAAGTTCACTCTACATCTGCAAGTTTCAATCAAAACTGTGCATCATGGTAGGTTGTTGCATTTTAATCAGTGCCAATCTCAGTGGCTATGAAGTGCTGCCAATGCTACAAGTGCCAAAAACTCCTTAAGCCCGCATATTAAAATGTAACAGCAGAAATAAACCTGGCACAAAAAGCAAAATATATGTATGTATATATATAATTAACAGCATGGCTGCATTGTGCATTGTTCAGCTCACCTCAGGTCCACTGACCATCCACGTCTTTGCTGATTTATGAGTTAGCGGTCAGAGTCACCACATTCTCGGCTTTTCAGAAACCTGTGGGTGATGTCACAGATACAACATCCATATATAGATAGAGCTAAGAGTATTTTATATGACGCCAAGCCACTGAAGAAAGCTATTAAACAATTAAATCTCCCACTTGCGAGGGCAAAACGGGAATGTGTTCACATATTTATAACGTGTCTCTCCAACAAAAGGACTCTCTCTGCATGACCAGTTTGCTGTGAAATCTTTTTCTGATCAGCCAGCATACTTATATCTGTGCCATAACCCCCCCCTGTTTCCTTCCTTTATTGGGAGATTCTTGATCAAACAGGTTCCTTAATCAAAGCGTGGTCTGACTGCTATTCAAGGCCTTGTGTCTCACCAGGGACATGAGTGGAATTTCCATGCACAGGTAGCGACTTTGTAGGTTGTCCAGGGAAACCAGAATCCACCGTGACCAAGCTGTGCAGTCCTTTCATGAAGCCCATCAAAAACAGGTTGGTGAGCAAAATCTGCGGCGCTTTTTTTTTTTTACGCGAGGCGAATAAAAACAACTGCAATTAAACTGCTTCAGAGGTGCCTAGCAAGGATGTTTTGTAAAAATTGGCCACAAATGCAATACAGCAAAGCAAATTCAGGGTCCAGTATTTATAAGGAAATGAAGAGAGGTGAGGGGAAACCTAATGAGACGAGTGGTACCTTCTCCCCCCTCATCTGTGTGTTTGCTTTCCTCTGTCTTTCTTTACTCAGATATTTCTTCCCCCAGAGTTCACCACCTACTAAAAGAAAAGGCTGGCAGATGGGTACATGGATATGAATGGCACCCTGGTACTGCTCTTTGTTTCACAGTCTCACTTCATCCCTTTTCACTTGCAACAGCCTCTCATATATTGATTGACAATACACGCTTGAAGGATAAGATACTGCCTTGCTAGATAACTCCATGATGCCCACACTTTTAATTCAATTACTTTTCTCCCTGACGTGTACAATAGCTCAGACAAAAGTAGCAGGGTCTTAAACAACCTGATTTGAATAATCCTATAGCGTAGGAAGGTTACATTTACATAACCACAAGCTGGATTCCACTGAAGGCACCGGATGCTTTGACTGCATCTTCGGATTTGTTTCCATTCCATCTTCTAAAATTGGATGGAAATTCATGCTGTTTCTTGGGAAATACAGTAAGTGACTCTTTTAAATTGCTCCTTATGGAGAGGCAAAAATTGAAAGCATTCTATGTTTCAAAGCAAGATGCACCAAAATAAAATGCTAACAAAAAGTTATGCTATTATATTGTGACAGTTTGGAGCATGTCTACTCAATGCGCATTTTCCCTAACTAACAGCAACATCCTTTTGCAAAGGCTTCTCACTTATGCTGCCTTCATTGGCAGAGCCCTCAGTATCTCAGCCTGATCAAAGCAGTGTCCACAGCTCAACGAGACAAGGCCGGAAGATCTCCAGATAGATGAATAGATTAGCATCATTAATGACAGGGACACAACGATTTAATTGTGGCTCTTGTATTCCGGCTAGCATGGCCCCCGGCGGGCTATCTCTCAGCGGTGAAGCAAAGCCGACTCCAGCAGTCACAAAAAGGCAGGGCTGACTGATTGGCTGAGATGTTAATTTCATAGAGCTATATCCATGGCTACACTTCCATTTTATTTGGAGAGAGCCACTTGTTCATCTACTTGCGTCCACTTGACAAGCAAGCTAATTATCAGGGGCTGGGACTTGCCCAAAGATCGCCAGATCACTCATGCGGGAAGAAACTGAAGGAGCTTTTTGTGTATCTCAAGAAGTAAAGAAAAATAGGAGTTAAAGGACTGTGAAGCAGAATGATGAATGATAATGACTGGCTGGTGCTTTGCCATGCTCTGAATAGAGTCTGTAAAACACATCCTCAATAATGAATAATGGCTATGATAACAAATGCAACAAAAATCAGAGCGGTAAGATCCTAAAAACCAAACCAACCAACTTACACATGCCATTTATAAAAGCTTCATAAACAGCCTTTCCTGTTACGTACATGTGCTTTTAGCAGTTCCATTCAAATGTCGAGTACCTTTTACACATGAGCCTAGACAAGGGCTTTGCACTCCATTACAATCAATTTGTTTCCAACATTCAGAAGAAAATGAAAATAGAAACGCGCTATATTTAACACAGAACAGCACACAAACGAAGTGAAACAATATTCCATTAACTGAAATTGTGAAAAAAACAATATTTCTCCATCGCTTCCTCTCATCAGCGTTTGGATATCGTTCGTGGAAGTGGTTGGACGAGTGAGTTCTGTTATGTTGAGTAAACCTAATCGAGATCGAGAAGTATTTGAGAGTATAGGGAGGTTTATTCAATAATGCTCAGTGCTATAAAATACAATCATCAACTGGGCTTTGTGACAGGTGATCTATGGCTCTCATGACTGCCTCCACTTTAGAATTTTTCTTTTCCTTCCCCAGACTATCCATTTCCAACAGATGGGAGAGCAGAAGATGAAGCAAAAGAAAGCACCGGCGATAAAAAGGGAGAAAATGCCACATGACAGCACAAGGGAGGCCTATTTAATTTGCCTGGACCAAAGCATGACCAAAGCTGGGGAACATTATGAATAAATGACATGCATTATTTCACATAGATCTGTTTTGAGTTTCCCTGTTTTTGTTTTTTTTTTTTGTTAACTTTGTCATTCCCCTGCTCTCCCTGCTCGCAGCGCCACGCCTGCACAAATGGGAGCCTCTGAAATAAGTCCAGAGTGCCGGCATGTTCCTCCTCCCCTTTGTCTGTGCTGTGAAGAATGTCCCTTCGCTGCTGCTGTGTAAATGTCCCCCGCTTTGTTGATGGATCTTCACAGGATGGATTCAACAGCAGGGTCTGATTCAATTTCCCACCATTAGATTAATCTCGAGCAGACACATGGTGCCACCTGCTCAGATGCATAGAGATGAATGCACACATGAATGTGAACATACGACATACATGTTTACAAAAAGGGACGCACGCAGCCAAAAAAAAAAATCCTAATTTATGTATTTTGTTTACTTGGATCCTACACTGCATCCTTCCCTTTTATAAAGCCAGTTTAAAAACACTATATGTATGTCTAGACTATGTCTGTCATGTAGAATGAAGTGCCACAAAACAATTTCACTGTCACTTGCCCTTGCTCGCACTTGAGGACGCAAGATATGCAGTGCATGTGCACAGTGAATAACAAAGCAAGCACAGTAGCTACACGTGAAATACGTCTAAGAACACATCCGATTGATAGACGGCATTCATACACAAATGATCCACGCTTTAAACCCATTTATCTATTTAATATGACCACAATGCAACATCACAATAACAGCTGACAGCTACGATTATTTCTCCCGCCGTGATTGTGCTTCGCAGCTAATTACCACATTTAATGTTAAAGACGTCCACCTTTTTCTTTCGGAGCGCACTGTTATGATCCTCTGGTGGCAATCAAGCTGCAAAACAAAAACTTGAGATGGAGAGGTAGGCAATGTCTACGGGGAGACAATTATCTGTTCGCATTCAATCCAAACATAGTGGATTTAGTTGTTTTTTTATATAACTGCAAGTCATGTTAGGAAGAAATTTGCATAATCATCTCATTTTAAATGATGTATTAGGTTAGTCAAGGCAGCGGTATGCCTCTGCAAACTGTTTATGATGGATTTTTTTTTTTTTTTTTAAACAACGGGAGCCTATGACCTCTGTTAAATAAAGCAAAACTTGCAGAGACAAGCGTAGCTTGTGGCAAACACATCAGAGAGTTTAGAACTAAATACATTAGCAGTGATAGAAAATAAATGAAATTACATAGATGCTTATCAGCAGCAGGTTTCTGCTGCAGTCTCTAATTGTTGTGATACTATTGAATTTATGGTTAACTGACCCATTATGTCTGTTTAGGCTGGGGATTATGAGTCATTGTAATGGAGGGGCTGCTATTTTTTTTCTGCAACATTATTCTTCATAATTTTCATGGTTTTTGAACAGTGGTGTCAGTGTTTGTGGGCAAAGTCCTCTATTCTCCTCACAGTTTCCTTCTGTTTAATTTAAGAAAATTGGATCTAACTATGTCTGGGCTCCAAGTGCCACTGCTGGACAGCTGTTTGTGGATAGGCTGACGATACTTTGAAGGACCTTATTTGTTCCTTATGCATATGTTTATGTTGAGAGAGCGAGTGTCGGAATGAACAGTTGGTTTCTGGCACATCTGTTTGTGCTCAGGCATGAGTGTCATTCTCAACAATCTTGCTGACCATCAAAGTGCGACATGCAGTTGTTTGCTCTGGATTCGACTTTTTGAAGTTTCACTTTAAAAGGTTGCATTTCTTCTTTGGTGTCATTTGTGAGTCTGTTACAAAGATATGCTGCAGTGTCAATCATAACATTAATACATTTTAGATTACAGAGCCATGAGATTCGCTTTGTGTTTTGCTGTGTTGTCTTTACACGAGATATGATGAAATATTCATTCCTAAAAGATGAAAGCTTCAATTTAAACTGTGGAAATCCAGAAAGTTTTCACTATTTAATGAGAATTATAACTCTGATCATTTAAAAAAGAAGTCAATGCTGGATATCTTGGTAATGTTTTGCTAAAAAAAAAAAAATCAATATAAAAAATATATAGGATTTCAAATGTATAACTATTCACTGGCGTGAAAATAAGAACTGTTGTTTTTGAATGACCCCTTTATATGTACACACGTCATGGGTCCAGAATGATAGATGAACACACACACATACACACACTGGTCCTTTTAAAACTTTGCAACCATGGATGAATGAGTCTATCACACACAGCTCTCTTCTCTGACAAAGCAATTCCAAAGACTAATTTCCTTAACGAGCTCGGGTCTTTAAACCATGCGGTGAGGCCGTGCACTCTTGTATCACGTAGTAAATATGAAGAAATATTACATGTATAAAGTTCTCACTGTGATCATTCAATTAGCGTATGATCCTCTCATTAGTACTTTTGAACTCATACTTTGTGGAAAAAGAAAACGAGTCTGACTAATTTGGGGATGCCAGCAGCAATTATAGGCTTGTTTTGATATCTTTTTTCTTTTTTGTGTGTTTTTGCCATTCAGAAACGAAAGATGGTATACTATAGTCAGCTAAGGAACAGGGATGCATTGTGGAGATAGCTCTGATGGTCTGAGAGTAAACACTGCCTGTCTGTCTGCCTAAGACATATATATAAATCAAGTCATTAAGAGACAGCCATAGATACCTATGGTATATAATTCAGTGATCTAAACATGTCAAATCTAGGATGAAATATTGGTTTAATCATAAATTTCAGGGTTAAACTGGTGTGATTTCTAATTTAGCGATTGGATGGGTGTTATTACGTTCAACCGCCGTACTATAAATAGACTTTTTAATCGGAGAAAGTCAGTCAAACCAAGCGTCATTACCCCCAGCAATATTTGTGATGTTGTGTTGATTTGCAACAAGCAGAAAGGAGAAATTGTTATCGCATCGGTCTCTTTCTGTAGAGAGATAAGATTCTAAAGATTGTCAAAGTTGTTTAAAAATAATTTTAGGGTCTGTTTTTTTTTTTCTATTAAAACACATCAGTTATGCCACAATACCTTAGAGCTATTTATGTCATTGCTTAAATTGGTAAAATAAATAAATAAATAAAAAATACTGTATCTATCATATTGCTTAAAGTTGTGTATTCTATTCAACTATCCAATATAAGTACATGGGGAGTTCTTCTGCTAAGGGGTAAGGGGAGGTAACACAGCAATATGTCCATTCAGGGTGACTAAAAACAGAAATAATACACACTAATCTTAGTCTGAATGCAAAAGCACAGTTTAATTAAGTGTGCAACTCATGGTGAGGTCCAAGGTCAGGTACAAGGAAAATGGATAATAATCAATAAGGATCTTCTTTTGAAAAAATTCACTCAAGCCTCGAGTATATTTCCATATTATTCAATTTAATATAAATACTACTACTAGGAATAATAAATACTAGGCTTGGCAAAATAAATATATAAATACACAAAATAAATACATAATACACGAGTCAAAATATTGCAGACTGACTGGTTGTTGTTTCTGCTGTGAAAAATGACCAAGGTTTATAGGTAGCAAGATAAATTTTATGATGATCTGCCAGCCTTATGATATTGGCATTTAAACTGTAGTTTCATTTGACTTCTGCAAAAAGCAGTGTTAGATATAAGATGTCAAGATAGGTGATTATTTTCACATCCTTAAATCTAAAGCTAGGTTCTTCTTCTGGCTTGACTGCAGACCATTAATTGGGATGGCCACACGTATGTTTTGTTCACCCCCTGCAACTACGTACACAACAGTCCTCCCACCATCTTCCAGGCCACCTTCACAAGCTGCATTCTTCTCCCTGAAAGCTACGCAAGTAAACACTCCAAAAGTAGACATGGTAATAGCTCTAAAGAACAGAGGCACTGTAGAGTTTAGGCAGTCAGGAAAGGGCATTGTTAGCCTTTACTTAAATCAGTTTACATGACATGTAAGGCTGTTGTGAGTCATGGTTACCCAGTTACTCAGTCCTCAGTAATTGGATAAAACCAGAAGACAATCTGGAGTAAGCAACAAAGCAAGCTTTTTCATCTTTGTCGTGATCTGGAAAATGAAGACAGATCTGTTTTGTAATGTTCTCAATGTTCTCAAGTCAAACCCGAGCCGGACTACAGGCTGCTGGGAAAGGTTACACCAACTTATAATACATCAAAATACTAATTAATCTCTCATTTACCAGTAATTTTGAATGTGCAAGCTGCGTTGCTATGGATACACAGACTATATGCGTACTGTCGGGATAATTATCAGTTTTAAAACATGGTAAACTGACCGGACATCTCCGAGCAACGAATGATGCAACGAATAAATCAGTTTTGTGGGAGAACATTTGATCGCGTGTCTTGTAGTGAAACCATACGCTAATCTATTAGCTTCATATTTTGAAAAAAAAATAGCCACGACACTTAACGAGTTTCTGTGTAGCAACAAGGGCACTGCAATTAGTGTGTAATATATTACTTAGGAGCTACGCTGAACTTTTGTTCACGATACTGAGTCTAAAGAAGCATGACAGAGAAGCCCTTGTTAGCAAACCAGTTTTAGACCTTAGCATATGGTTTGCCACCTTAGCCTGGAGCAGCTTGAACATTATAGAGAAATGACTCCCGCAGGACGGATCATAATCACTCTGAGACCAGCGTCAGCGTTAGGGTCGTTTCTTGCTCTCACGTCTCTACAATTATAACTGATGCAGTGTTATAGAAGGGCTAAGCCGGTACGGACGGCGAGGTCATCGAGATGCTGCTGCTTTTTACCTCCACGCCAGATGGCAAGCCGCGTCTCACCTATTTCTTCTCGTAGCTCGTGCTTTTCGGTTTTCCACCGCGGACGGCAGTCAATACAATTCTCGCTGAGAGAGATATCGCCTGCTGTCAGCGATGGCATCACGAGGCCCGCCGTCAAGTCAAATGAATGCAGATGCATTTATGAGATGCAAGCTTCTGTTTACAGCAATAATTTCTCTCAGTGGGGGTTATCGCTGCGAAGCACCCTGCGTATAGATCATCTGTTAAACACATCTCATCTCTCATGCTCTCTCCCTTTCGAAACCTCCCTCAGCAAAACACCGGCTAATTAGTTCTACCCAGTTTTGCAGTCATTTACTGCAGTACTTTCACGCCCGTCCTCAAATCTCCAAAGGTGCTTAAAGATAAACGTGTCTGCACTATTGTCCATTTGTGCGTGTTTGCGCTTGTCAGTGTGCTCTGCCTGATGAAGACGCATCTTGCCCGGGATGATGTATGCACGATAAGCGACTGTGAATCAAACTGTGAGCTGAATTGCGGCATCGGAGGGAAAATGACTGAGAGGAAGACGGTGAGATGCTGAAAAGACAGAGCCACTGAGCCCCTGGGCTGGGTAATTGTAATGGTGTCAAATGAATAAGGTCATTACTGTTAATGTCTTTCAAGGCATTACAGTCTATTTGTTATGTCCTTTATACACCCAGGCAATGCCTGGATTATGACACAAAGGGCTAAAGTATAATTTGCATCACTTGAATATATAACAAACAGAGACATTCTCTTTCTATTTTGTCTTAGCTTTCTATTTCACACTGATGACTTGATGAACTAATGGAGCCACTCTTGGCTGCAGATTACCTCAAGTGTATACTAAAAAGGAATGAAGACTCTTCTGCATATTTTAGGAGTTATTGTTTTGATCTAATATTTTCCCCCCATAAAACACAGCGGTTCTCGCTTCCTGACTGCATATGCAAATCCCAACACGCAATTTTAAAATCAAGATTAAAAAAAAAATAATAATAACTGTAGCTACTCGAATTGCAACAGGTAGAATGCCAGATATTGCCGATTGTGGATTGTACAGTTAATCAAGAAAAGAATCGTTGGTTGCGGCCCCAGTAGCACACACAAATAAATGCAAACATATTGACAGGAACGGCTCCGGTGTCAGAGCCACTGACTACTGTCACGTGCGCCTCTGTGTTGCTAATGACCCTTGACCTTGTTGGATGCCCCCAGGCCCCGGACAGCCCCATTTGTCCACTTGATGTGGCTGACAGTCTGTCTACCCAGCAGGTCCTCTCAGGCCTTACTTTCAGCCACTGACCCGCACTAATGAAAAACCAGGCCGTCTGTTAGCTTCCTCAAGCCAGGCTTGCTGGCACGCAGTGCAGCCCACTACATCCCACACATGCACACTCATGAGCATACTTAGACTACACAAACAGTACACATGCAGACACTTTATGGCAATTATCGGTGCAAACACTGTACACACAGTTGCAGAGTATGTGCACACACACACATACATGCAGAGTTGCTATCTTAACATGTGTCAGCTGGCACCGAGTAGCTGTACTAACACCATGACTCCTGCCATATGGCTAGTGACATAATGCTCTTCATTAGGGCTCAAAGAGACAGCCCACCAGGGCAAAGCTGTAACTCACTGACACATCATGGGCAAAAAGGCTTCTGCCTAAGAGGTCTGAATTACTATCTGAACGTCCGTCGCAATGCTTTGTTTCAAGAAAGTCTTCGTAGATTTACTGACACACACAGAGTCCGACATTTGGAAGAAACGTCAACATTGGCAGAAGGAAAACTACAGTTACACTCGGAGGAATGAGAGGTGCTGATTAATGTTGAGTACATTACTCTTTTTAAATAGTCTTGAAAGTAGTCACTTGTCACAGCAACCCTTAAAATTAGGACCACATTTAAATGAAATTATAGTTTCGTTGTGCTCAGTTTTATACCTCTATTGCTGGGACAATTTCAGAAGTCATTTATTCTCCAGTAAATTATAGTGTTTCAATTCTAATCATTATTGTGTACCTATTCAAGGAGGTACTTACAAAAGAAATGTGGTATTATCACATGCACAATGCACCTACTCTTATCAAAATTACTATTTTCTACTGAAGGCCGAAATCAGCAATGATCATCTCTGCTATCTTTGATGAATTCAGACAACTCATGAATATAAATCTATATTTTGTGGGCTTAATGTAGACCGTTAGATGAGCTATCTGTATGATCAGAAAGAAGGGTTTTTGATTATACCACAATAAGGTAACAATCCCTATACTCGATAAGATTAATGTTTGTGATTGCATGGTAGATTGCAATATAGAACAAATAGCAGCTTTCTTTTCACAGTTATTCTTTCCTTTCTATTTCTGGTCCACCTGTTTCTTCCTTCATAAATAAATGCTTTTGACAGGATAATGAACATTTTTATTGTTTATTCTCAACAGCACGTCTTCTTCTGTGACTGAGGGAGACAGCAGACACACTCTTGAAAGCTTTCGTTTTTACAAACTTAAAGAACCTGTTCCAGTTACATCCCTCCATCTATCCATTAACGCAGGGGGCCTGCGGGCAGCTGACATTGGGCAAGAGGAGGGGCACACACTGGACAAAGAGACAGACAACCAGGCTGGCATTCACACCTACAGGTCATTTATTGTCACCGATTAACCTAAACATGTCTTTGAACCGTGTGCGGGAAAAAAAAACACAGCGACCAGAGGATGCTCACTGGAACATGCAAACGCCACACAGCCGCCACAGCCGGTCAGCGGCCGACATCGCCAACCACCATGCTATTAGCCTATGAAAAGGTACTGAATTTCTTTTTAAGATTATTTTGGACCCATCGGAATATTGTTAAGCTTCCTACAGCCTTTGTTTGTTTAACCTAAGACTCTACTGCGTGTCCTTGAAGTGGGACTATGTGAGTGAGTGTGCGTGGTTGCATTGCTTTTAGGTTGGACGCCAACCAGGCAGAATCTTTCACTGTTTTCTGTCTTCAGTGTGTCTTGCTTGCGCCCGTTCGTGTTCATTTGGCTTTACAGAATAGCTTTCCTCCTTGTGAGTTATAACACTGCAGCCCTGCAACAACGCGACCGCCTTAGTAAACCTAGAAAGAGACTGGCTTAATTCTTTGATGTCACGTTGTCAGAGTGTGCCATTTTGAAACAAACACACTTTCCACTGTGTGCACCGTCAGATTGCTTTGACGGAAACTATTACTCATGCCTCAGCAGACTGTTCAGAACTACGGGGCATTAAAGTGCTTTGAAATGCTATCATTTAAAATTCCACTTGTGTGCCCTGCTCACACCTACTTCACTTAACCGAGGTTGTGACTTACAATAACCGTAAGTGGCTACAGGTAAACTTTCATTTTAACACATTCCTTGATACCTTAACCTTTAGATCACATTTTATTTGACCACAGTGCTGCGTTATGTATTTGGTCTTTAAAATCCCTGTACTGTGCCGCATGGAGTACAGGGCTGTATAGTATATGGAGTATTACACAACAGTTAGTTTCGACCAAGTAATTTCATTGGGTAAGAGGCACTACATGAGAGCTGATATAGAGCATAACAGCACTGGAACTTTTATGTATCACTGCGGTTTACAGGTGTTACGGCAAACTTTGCTCCACAAAGTTGAACATATTTCTACTTTCTACTCCTACACACACACACACACACACACACACAAGGGGCAACTGTTCACTGCATACTGGTGTTAGGGACTGAGTATGATTGACTGATGATTACCGTGACCACCGTCAGTAATCAATACATGTATTATTAAAGCATTAATCAACTAACAGCAGTCAATGTCAGACAATCTTATCACACTTTAGCAGTTGCCTGGCTTCTGCAGTGGTGATTAGACATTAAAACTATGTATTAGAAGTTTGAATTTTAGTATTTTATAATATGGAAAACTTCCTCCAAGACATATTTCCTCACTCTAGAAACACATCATCATGTATGGACAGTCTCCTTGTTAATTTGGCTTCAGTATTATCCAAAATCTTGAACTGTATTTCCGTATAAACTTTATATTTTGGATTTCATCACCTCAACCACTCAAGAAGCAGCATCTTTAGCCTCTTTTCAAAGACTTCTCACTGAAATAAATTATTGCTGGATGGATGAGATCTATGCCGAATCAAAGGGCCTGTTTATTGTCAGTGTAGAAACATGGTGGACTCCATGAAGGAGAACTCACAGCATCTGAAGATACAAATAGTAACAAACAGGTGAGTATACACTCATGAAAACATGGTTATGCATATTATATTCCATTATAGCCATATTCCTAAGTCTTACACACTGGACCTCAGCAGAGTGCTAAGGAGAGAGAGGACAGCAAATACCAGTCCAAATAACAGTTACCTGATGACGTGTGTGTCTGACCCTGACCATCTTGAATTCAAAAAGTCTACACCTCAGTGAATCTAATATTGGACCGCCACAGAAAACACTGATCAACTGATTTAGCCAGTCAGTAAATGTAAAAAAAGGTTGAGGCCTTCTCACAGTTTCATTATGATGTCTCTAAATCAGTCAGTTCATTCACTGATGAAATAACAGTCATGGTGTTTTTTTTTTTTTTAATATGATGTAAATTGTAATGTATTATGCACTAAATTCTCTTGCCATGTATTCTCTGAAGATATGACACACACACACACGCAAACACATTCATATATTTTAAATGACATGCCATTTTCCACAGCTCTGCTAGGTTTCTGTGTCTAGAGGGCTCGTCCAATTAATAGGCCTGATGTATTCTGCCAACCATGTTGCTTTTTCTGTGTTTGTCCCCAGTGCAGATATTTGAACAGCCACGATGTCGAATGATGAGGTCTCACTATGAATGCAAAAATAGAGAGACAGGTGTGATAGGGGCCAGAAAGATTAGAGGGAAAAAAAAAATCGGATGTGGAGGGAGAAGGAAGCAGGGAGGTGGCGGGAGCTACCACTGGGACTATCTAACTTCCCATCTGCCCTGCAACCTTGCACAGATAACAACAAGACTAGGGACCTCTACAAACACCCCTGTCATTGCAGCAGCGAGCACAAACCCCACTGGAACCAGAGATAAAAACACAATGAAATTATGATTCACACTGCTGTTATATATATATATTTTTTTAATCAAGATACTCTGTTGTTCTTTTAGTCCAGTACTACCCAAATGCATCCAATGCAACAGCTACAAGCAGCACTGTTTGTTTGGTAACTATTGATGATTACAAGATCATTCGATGGCTGTCCAGAGAGTGTTTAGACTAAAACCATTCTGTTCTGAACTGCAGACTTTATTGTAACACAACAGATTGCACTGTTTATTATCTATTAATACTTGGGTCAGCCATCTTGGTGCATAATCACGAGTGCTTACAGAGAAGTGGTTTCACTTTATGTACATGCACAAATAAATAATTGAAAATAAGTATTTGCCCTGCCTTTCAGTTTATTGGACTAACTGGCCAATGGAGTGTGCAAATTAGGGCTATACAGCAGTCCCCGTGGAGTAACAGAAAACATTATTGCCTGGAACCATCGAGTCATAGGTGGTAATTGTGTTTTAGATTAAAAGCTTAGTAGGCTGATTGTTAGTGCTGGCTGAGTCAACAAGCAGGCTTGGTGAGAGGAGTGCACAGTGGACCCGGCATGGTGATTAACTACATGTTCCTGAATTTTATTTGTGATCAAGCATGGAGATTAAACGGGGCAGTGGTCAGGAAGGGAAAAAAAGCAATGAAAGAGGTGCAGCAACTGCCAGGAGGTCTCTGAGTTCAATACAGGCTTGCTTGCAGATATGTCTGCAAACACAGAGCCCTCGGGTGGCTGTACCCACTAAGCAGTCCTTGGAAGCCACGGCAAAACATGCTAAACATCCACTGTGTACCCATCCGATTACGGGCTATCGTAAATTACTCTCCCAGGTTTATGGACACTCTAGATTCCTTTGGATACCACATCTTCTAGCCTGACTGTATACCGGGCTCCTTATGAAATGAGATAGCCGTGTCACACTGAGCAATCACACTGAGCTGTTGACATTTTGAGAAATCCCTACTGTGTCATCCCAGGTGAAAAATGATCTTCAGCTTAATAACAACCTATTACGGATGGGGTTTTGTGGAGCCCTCACAATGGGTGATCATCCTAAGGAGGGAAATGTAATGGTTCTCGCAAGGTATCGCAATATGTAATTATTTTACAAAAATATCTGCTGCCTGTCACGACGTTACGGACGAACATAAATCAACGTTTGCCGACAGAATTACAAACATAACACAGTACAGGTAGTCGCAAACAAAGTTCTTCACGTCTGAGTAATTCAGTTCATTGGCTCCGTTTTAGAACGAACAAGAAAAACAAACAGTGATAAAGGAGAGATGAGCTGGATCTCCAGAACAATTTACTAATCACAGAAAGCAGAGCAGGTTTGAAGATTGGGGGCACTAAACCTCTCTCTGTCTATATATTTTTACTCTTTCATGCACAAACAATAGAACTGATTTGTTCATTCTCTTGTCAGGCCGTCAGTTCATACTAATCAAATAGCATTGACAGAACTGTACGCGTGAGTCACACCTATGCATGCATATACAGTGTTTACATCATCTCCATCTGTCACTCCATAGAATAAGAATCCGTCACGCAGATTTTGGGATCATTAAACAGAACTGCTTTCAGCGTCAGACGCCGTCTTTGCCGCGGCATATGTCCGTCACGCGCTTCACGTTCATTTACACTCCAGTTACAAGCCGAACTGAGGTTTAGGCAACAGCACAGCAAGAAGCTTAGAAAGCAGTGCATGTAAGTGGCTATAATGCTTTCATCTGCCGGCTAATAGGACATAAGATGTTAACACTAGTCGGCAAAGCTTTGCAGCAGTGGGTGGTTGGATTTGTACATCGCTGACCTGCCTTAAATGTAAGTCTGACTACATCCCCTCTGTGCGGCTGGCTCACGTTTTATCCAAAATTCAAACGTTTGTGGGAAACAAATATTCAAACTGCAAAGACCTGTTCAAATTCAAAATTTAAAGACACACTGGCATCTTCTGGCCATAAATAAACATGCTGCCCATCAGTTCGGAAAATGAGCTTATTGCTTTGGAGGTGTTGCACTGCTAGGGTGAAATAACAACAAGATTATTCTATATTTAGATTATTGCATTGCTCTGTTTGTTTTGTTTGGGTTCAAAATGCCGAGTTAACCGAGCACGAGTAACCACGGGTTACCAAATGTCAACATCTATATATTCAAAGCATTTTTGAAGTCGTTTCCAGGACTCCTTTGGAAGACAGAGAGCAATATTTCCAGAAATCTCAGCAGCAGTTATTTGTTGTGACCCAAGTTCACACCTGACCAAAAGATCCAAACTATAGGAGCAAATGCAGACTGTTTGGTGTAAACACACCTTTTAAAAAGTCAGCGCAGGAGGATTCATCGATAGCAGAACCTGTGCTCTCATAAGAATGTGATACGGGTGCCTCCGGAGAATCACACACTGTTTACCCAACCAGGTAGGCAGCGAAAACACCGTGATGTGAAATATTGTGACGTGTTCAATGTAGCTTTAAATCGGGCATTTATATTGTGAAACACAGAATTTAAACGACAGCTACCTCGCTTATTAGAGACAGAACTATTTTACAAACCAGTGCCGCCAACAATAATGAAACAGCAAATGTTTAGACTGCCAAGCTATTCTTGACAGCTATTTAAAGCCCTGTAAATTGTATTAAACGTTTGGTTTGGTCTCAAGACGTCTGAGCTCTAGAATAACATTTAGGAATGGAAAATCTCCGCCTCCGCATTCTCGTATGACTTTTCTATGCGCACAAAAGCTTTATATCTGATTTCTTAAAAATCCATTTTAGTGAGTAGAACACAATCCATCCACCTGACAGGTGTAGCTTATCAAGATGCTGAGAATGATGATTGTACATGTGTGCCCTGGACGCTCTAACATGTGCAGGTTTATCACATGACACAATGCCACAGATGTCACAAGTTGTGATTGAGCACGCAGCGGGCATGTTGACTGCCCACCAGAGCTGCAGCCTGCGAACTGAATGTTTATTCCACTATCATAAGCTCCGAGGAGCTGATCTAAGTGCTGAGTCATCTTCACCTTCGTCTTGACCTGACTGCAGTTTGTCGTCGTGACTGACTCGAGTGGACAACTGGTCGCTTTTTGATGCCGCCTGGAACTTTTGAAAAGTGCTCTCTTCACGGATAAATCCCGGTTCTCACCGTATTGGGCAGATGGCAGACGTGTATAGCGCTGCGTGGGTGAGCGGTTTGCTAATGTCGTTGCTGTGAACAGTGTCCCACGGTGGAGGTGGGGTTATGATATGTGCAGGCATAAGCTACAGACACATATTGCTATCAATAAAACGCACACAGATTGGTCTTATTGACGGCAATCTGAACGCACGGAGAAACGGTGAGGTCCTCAGGCCCGCTGTTGTGCTATTCATCTGCCGCCACTGCCTCATGCTGTAGCATGGTAATGGACAGCCCTGTGTTGCAGGGATCTGTACACAATTCCTGGAAGCTGCATGAATGGGAGCATGGCCTGCATCCTCACCAGATATGACGCCCAGTGAGGTTTGAGATCAGAGCCAAAGCCAACATTTGCTGTACGTATTACCACGAATAATACGAAGAATGACGTTTATTTGGGATCATTTTCGTTTTTAGAAGTGCGTGTTATGAACTGTTGCGTGATCATGTGTCCAAGCGACTCCATTTCTATCTTTTGTGCGTGCATGTATGAGTTCTTCTGCGGTGATTGGAGAGGTACTGCAGCTCTACAAAAGCCCATCGTTCTCGTTTTTTTTCCCCCCCGCAAGTCACATTTTCATGTAAAGAGCTGACAGCTTATTGGACATCATTACAGCTGTGCTTTCAGTGCCTTCTGGCATGTAATGAAGACCACTTTTTTGTGGCACGGCATTGTGAAAGTAAACAGTACCCGCTGCTCTTTTACACCTGTCACACTCACACACACACACACACAGTGTCACCCTGAAAAATCGACTGATTTGGCACCTGTAGCTATTCAACCACACGAGTAAGATTTTTTTTCAAGAAAATGCTAATTCCCTCTCTGTCTATCAAGACCACACACTCACCCAAATGCACATGCTGCAATTGCGTTTGGCCGCGTCTGAGGGTGAGGAGCGCTGGCGGGTGAGGAGCGAGGCGTGCATTCGCAGCCGTGCCGCAGTAATGGAATCAAAGACTGATGAGTGTGCATACCAGCCTATTTACTCTGCCTGGCTCCAAAACAAGAAAAGCCATGATCCACACTATCTTTCTTCCAGTGGCCCTTCCACCCCATCTCGCAACGTATGTCCCTCTGCCCCCCCTCCTCCCCCCTCCTCCCTCCGAGTTAATCATTTAGAAATAATTAAATTCAATAAAGCGGAACAGATTAAATAAGAAACAACGATTGGGCGTTAAAGGCAGGGGCAGCAGTAGCTTTCTCCCACCACTGTAGGGGAGAGTAAATGATGTACTGCAACAGAGATAGAGATAGATAGACAGAGAGACAGACAGACAGAGGGAGGGATGACTTACATGAGTTTCAGTGGGAGACAGAGACAGGCAAATGTGTGAAGCGGCGACAAAAAGGTATGACGGAGGATAAGAGAAAAAGCAAGGGAATAAAAGAACCAGCGTGAAAAGAGAGCACAGAAGCTCGAGGACTGGTTAAATATTCATAAAGGCTGTGTGGTGATGGGCAGTGACGTAGAGCAGCGAGGGAGATAGAAGAGACCGAGGAGAGAGGCGAATAATGAGCACAGAGAGAGACACCCCCATGCTTTACGACACAGCTGGAGGCGCACAGGCACACGCGGCACAGGCACAAACTCACAAATACAAATGTGCAATTAAGGGGAGGCAAACACTCGCAGACTCGCGCGCGTGCAAACTTGCACATACTCGGCAAGTTTCCTCACACAGGCGGACTGATGTACTCTAAACACGGGCGTGTTTCATCTTGGCTGATTTTTCAAGTAATTAGTGGTTTCTACATTTTACTTCGACAAATTCCATGAAAGATCTAAACCATCGTTCAATACTTCACCACCTCTCCTCAGCCCATTGCTTCCTTGTGACGACATAAATGTTCCAAAAATGAGCCACACCCGTACTCATAATTTCATCTCACAAACTGAATGTGGTAGGCTAGTGACTGTCTGTGGTTTGATTCGAAATAAACTACAGCGTCCATGTAAGCGAGTCAACAGTAGAGAACGATGCAGGTCTTTGTCAGAGAGGAATAAGCCATATACGAGGCTTTGGCGACATGCAGATAAACATTGTTAGCACAATCAATTCATTTTTTTATGGAGTTTGATGCAAATGAGGAAATCTAAGAACCTCGCTCGGACTTCTCCTTCAAAAGAACAAAGCAAACTGGTTTAGTGTGGCTTTCCCACAAATTGGATTCACATTGGCCACTGCCTCCCGAGAGAAAGCTCCACCGATATTGACCTTGCTAAACACATTTCACCTTCTCGCCGTGGTTTACACCGCGCCACCTGAACACTTGCCTGACATTTGAGTGTTCGCGCGGAAAAAAAATGAATAAACATACAATCCCCTCTGCACCTTGTTCTGAAAGGAGATGAGCTGTACGTGGCACCGTGGCCCCAGCTGACATGTAAGGCTCCTCAGTTATGTATCTCCGTTTTTTTAAGTTGGCTCTGGCTCGAGTAAAACTCCCTCTTGGCCTTGGACTGGAGAAGAAGCTATTGACCGGGCTGCACTGGATTGGACATAAACACTGTATTAGTGTGATTGGTTGGATAGGGCTGATCCATGCTTGGGGCAGCCTGTCTGCCTGCCTGCTGCTGCTAACCAATCTCTGAGGGAAAATTGGAATTCAATTAGTCTGACCAGAGGAGCTCTCTCTCTCTCTCTCTTTCTCGCTTATGTTTGTTATCCAATCTCTTGGCCCTTCTCTAACTTGCCCTCTTACTATTCTTCCTATTTTCTGCCTTTTCCTCCCCCCTTTCCTTCTTGTCTCTCCATCTCAGTCAGCATTTTCTTATGACCGCTCCTGCTAACCCGACTCAGAGGGGAGAGTTGAATTCAATTAGTCAAGCCTTAGGAGCTCTCTCTTGTTTACTATTCATCCTCGCATTCCTGCACGGCCGTCTGATGGTCACTCTGATCTCTCCTCTCTCTTCTCCCCCCACTAGCACATATCTCCTCTGCTCCTGCCTCCTCCTGGCTGCTTCCAGCAGCAGTATAAATCCTTATAGATGGAAGGATAGGGCATAGGCGGAGAACGGGAAGAAAGAGAGAGGGGGGGGGGGGCGGAAAAAGAAAGGTAGAGGGGAAAAAACGATAGCCATAAGAGGCAGTTGACATCCAGGAGGCTATTAAAAAAAGAAAGGGAAGATAAAAGAGGCAGGAAACGGAGAGATGGACCCGTAAAGAGGAATGATGGGATAATGGAGTGAAAGAGTAAGAGGTATAAATAACTGGTTATGATGGCAGCGACAGAAACGGAAACACAGCAACAAGAGTCAGGAGTGGTCGTGGAGAAACACAAGACGGAGAGTGACTAAGAAAATAGAAAGAGAAAATGAGACAAAGGGAATACAAGATGTGCATATTAATATGTACAAGGGAGGCCAGAGAAATGTAGAAAATGGAATGACAAGATAGAAGTACACAGAGAGAGCAATGAGAAAATGAGGAGCCAGCCTGATATGAAATGTATTCATCATGAATATCTGACTCCTTATGCGACAGATGTTCTGAAACCCAGTCAGCACATCCCTCCACTCCCTGCTCTGTACATCTCACCCATTATCAGGCTCCTCTGCCTGTAAAACCCACCAAAAGCCTGTATTATCACAAACTCGCACAACACGACAAGCCGCTCTGGTGAAAGTGCAGATGCGGGCTACTTTTATAAAAATCCCCTCAAACAGCATTACACCGATGTTAGATCTAGTTTTCTCCCCCCCCTCCGCCCCACCACCACCACCAAACTGGTGTGTCCACCATCACCACACACCCACCTGTGGACATTTTTATTGCTTTGAGTCTGCAGTGGAGGGAGATGGCGAGAGTTGCCTGAAAAGCACTTCAGATTTTATTAATATTACCTCAGAGTGATATGCACACTGCTCCGGCGCCTGCCAACGGCTTGTGCTATGCTCATCCGCAAATCCCGGGAGTATCATGAGTAGTCCGCTTCTCTTTGACGCGTGCATCTACTCTCGGTTGTTTGCAGGGTTTCAGACGTGCGGAAATATATGTGCGCGTATATGTCTATGTCTATGAAACTTTCTGTTTCAGTTTTGTATCAAAGAGACGGAAGAAAGTCGGAAAAGATTTAAAGTAGAACAGTATGTATTTGGTTGTACAGCAAGATCACATGTGAGGTTTCACTAAAAGACAAATGTGAAGTGTTATATTTGTTGGATTCACTCGGGATCTCCTGAAAACTAAGACAGATCAGCAGGATTACCAGTTAAGCCAGACTCACTTCTGTAAATCAGGTTCATTTTCCGGGTCGTTAAGCTAATTGTCATCCATGAAAGCGCCTTGACAAGCCTGTTAAGGCCGGGCTTTAATTCACCGAACTCTAGTTCGCCTGTGCTGCTGTTCTGTTGACATAAGTTTAATGCGTTGCATTTATTGCTCATGGTAAACTGGGAGCTCATCTCTGTTTTTAACCTAAAGCATGTGCACATGCTGTAATGTCATTTTAAACGCACCGGGGAAAAACTCTCTCGCTCTCGGCTACTTGGGTGCTTTAAGTGAAATAATAAATAACAGTGACCAAAGGTTGTGATCTGATTTAAATAAAACTGAAGCATCGCACGCAAAGGATATCCCTCTATCGGAATGACATTCGGATGTTCATTTTCGGCGCTCGTGATCAAGAAGAAGAAAATTCACGAGGCGCTAATGATGTGTGGTGAACGGGTCTGTAATAATGGTGGTGTGTTCTGTTGGTCATGTGTGCCATAGGTGTTGTTGTTGTCATCAATAAATCTATCCATCCATGTGTAATGTGCCGCTCTGTGCTCCTGACCGTGGACCTCGTTTTGTTCATTGTAAATCGATGGCGTTTGTGTTTGACACGTCACGCCCGCATTTTAAAGTCATGCACTCAATTCTTGAGTTGACTCGATTGGACGTGAGCTCTGAATTTCCTTCATGAAGCAGCTCCGGGTTCAGATTTTTAAGCTCACACTAAGCCCGGCTTCCCAGAGCCTTCTTTATGAAACATCCTCATGTAGAAGATGCTCATGAAACATGACAATGTATTCTCACATTTTTGACCTACGGAACAACCTTAACAGATGCGCGTTGTTACGTGAGATGAAAGCTGGACAGAAAGCAGTCTGCTCATAGTAGCTGTTACCGTCCTCACACCTCGAAAACGGTTTTGTTATGTCACTTTTCATGACTTCGTTGGCGGTTTTGTTCTTCTCTTGATGCTCTCGAAGCCAACACAACACCTGTGCAAATTTAAAAGGTGTCGCTTTTAAGGCATTCATGGCAAAGGCTTAGACAAAGCTGCTGATCCCACCGAGAGATAGCAACGAGTGGCCGCTTTTGATTAGCATGCTGCATGGAGAAGATAAGATGGCATGGAAGAAGGTGGAAGACTGGGGAGTTAAAGGGTTTTCAAGACCAATCGTTCTCAACATCTCCCCCTCTTGAAAGGAATTGCCTTGAAGCTATAGCAAATACAATTTGTGGTATTTTCTTTCTGTGTGTGTGTGCGTATACTCCACTTGACAGAAGGCAGGAGGAAAAAAAAGGGGGAGGGAAGAGGTAAACGGAAAAGTTTGGTTGTGCACACATACTTAGGTCTCTGTGAGGAGGAGGTTTTTGAATCCCCGGAGAGAAAAGTCGTTTCTTATCTGTCCTTGTGTTTCAAGGGGGGGGATGAAAGCAATCTTCAAATGGCATCTGCAGTCGAGGAGCACTTGAACCCAATCAGCACCCGTCAGACCCAAATGGACCACAGGAGAGTTTCTGCGGTGAAGGAAGCTTAATGCCAATCACAGCAAACACTCACATTCACACACACATCAATCAGTTGTGGGCTGGGAGTAATAAAAGCGCTAAAAATCAGACACTGGTTGCAACCCTGAAGCGATAGCGAAAACACTCCAGGACTGAATATCCCAGCTCTGCAACAGCAGAAAACACAGAAAACTTGTAGTTGTGGGGCAAATCACACAGAGGACAGCCAAAGTCCTGTCATGGGTTGTTCATTTATTTCACAGCTAGACACGTTTGCCTGCTCTGTTCCTCTCGTACAGCTCCACATCCTTCTTCATCTGCCCAGTGTCTCCTCCAAGTTCTACGAGCTTTCATTTTCTCTGAACTTCAGAGGCCACGTTGCCAAAGCGACTCACATCCAGGCCACCCAGGCTAGTTGTGCTGAATGTCATTGGCAGCGCAAGCGGGTCGCTGAAACACATGCAGACTCTGTAAATCTGGTGATAATGGACAAGGTTGGGGCTAATTAAAAATAATGAGCTGTGTGAGTCGTCTCTGTGCCTGCCATAAGTTGGCAAAATCATGCACTTCATCACAGAGGAACGTAAAGTTCTTTTCAGATGGGTGAAGCTTCACTTCAACGTGCAGATCCACGGGGGTGCATTCCACTCCATGCACGAGAAATAATCAAAGTGTGATTTTTTTTTTTGATCGTATTCTTTGTATATAGTAACGGCAGCAAGAGGTGCATTTTATTTTACATCAGGACTACATTAAAATATAATTTTACCCACCATTAGCAACCTGGAAACTTCATTATTTGGATCACTTTTTCTATCCTGACACATAAAGAACTATACTGAAATATAGTGTGTGTGTGTGTGTGCGTGTGTGTTGAACATTATGGTGGTGGTAAATTGACCAGCAAATATTGTCATCTTAGAGAAAGAGATGAGACATGACCAGACTAAAGCGTGCAGCGTTGCTCTCGTGGTATATAATTCAGACATTTTCTGCTTAAGAGTTATGTAACGTTGACGTACGAATCTCGTTATGAAACATGACTTCATACTGTACCACCTCAGACATAGCACATAGGTCCTGAGCCAGTTTTTGTTTGAGCAATGACAACTGGTCAAACAAACTGTGGATGTCAAAAAAAGTCCAATTTCTAGTATCTTTCTTCCTCTCTTTGTCTGTTTTGTCTCTAGTTCTCTCCCCTGGCAGGACACCATAAACGCCTCTTTATCATGTTTTGTCCACTCAAAGTTCACCATAGAGCATGTGTCTTATGAATTATTGAAGAGATTAATTATCGGGCTACATTTGACTGATAAAAAAAGGGGGGTTGTTGTGATCCGTTCTGTTTATCAGGTGAGATCGAGCTGCATGCCAACATCTGTGTGTGCTACAATGACAAACTCCAGCTGTAACCACTTAAATCCGGCTTGTGCGGACATGGAGTGGTTTGTATACTTTGGAGAGCCCACCCCGTGGACAGTGGGAAAAGGGCACTGCCATGGCCAACTGACACCTTGTCGTGGTGCCAACCTCCGCAGCTCAAAAACCTGTTATAGGCAGGAGACTGCTCTCATGTATACTTCATGACCAGGGCACAAAAGGTGGCTCTCGTAGCTTTAAAAAACATTTTGATAAGAGTCGGTGGCGCGTCCTGCTGTGTCACCATGGTTTCTTCAGATGTTGCCCTTCGTGTTTTCTTGCAGAGAAACTTTCATTTGTCGAGTTTCCCCCCATTCTGTTCATCACGTTTACTGTCTCTGTATGTTTACTGTATAATCGGACCATCTTTTAATACAAGCTACCCATGTGTGCACACACTGTTTACTCAGCACATGCTGCAAAGTTTTACATAATGCAACCTTGAAGCAACTTTAAATTGCTGTTATAATATATTCAAATACCATGCTAAAATATTTCAGCTTGAGTGTATGAAACCACAAAATACTCTAAGTATTAAATAAGTCTAAAAAATACATTAATAAATGTGATTAACATGTAAATAACACTTTGTTATATAATTTAATCATACATTGAAGCACATTATTATGAAATCTTATTCATTCATTTTAAGAGGGGCAGCATTGTTATTATAGAAATGTTGTATTTTTAAAAGCCAGTTCTTATTGTATTGAATCCCACATTTCACATTAGGCTTTATTTCATAATGTCACATAGCACTTCATTACATTTTCCGTGACAGTGACGTCACGGCTCTCTCGCCTTTCAGCCCGTCATGTACCACCCGTCTCTCTGAAGCAAACAGGCTCGGCAACTGCTTCCAGTTTCAGCTACTTAACAGGTTTTGTAAGCTAACAGCTGCTGTAGTAGCAATTAAACGTGGCATTTTGAAATAAAAAATATATTATGAATAATAAATTGAGGTTTAATAAATTAAAAGCAAAGTATTTACATTTCAATGTGATTAACTATTTAATAATTATGAATTCATTTGTTTGACATTGAAAACTTTTGAGCCCCAGTTAAGTGGGTATGAAATCTCTCTTTTGTAATTTGTGTTATATATTTAGTGAAATAAAATTAATTTAAATAAATAGACGGCCTTGGTTGTTTATTATCACCAATTAAAGTTTAAAAAAAAAAAAAAGACCTAGAAATGAAAGAAAACAGGAAAAAGGCCAAAACGCAGAGTGAACATAAGCTTTGACTCGACCAGATGAAAAGCACTCAGAACTAAGAGAAAAGCCTGAGGAGAGATTCAGATGTAGCACCTGAATTTCTGCGGATAGAGACTCTGCTTGGCTCTTGTTCTTTTTTTTTTTACCTCCTGCAGTCGACGTCACGTAGCTTCTTCATCATTCATCGTTTTGGGCCAGTGCCTACACGGTGAAGTTGTTATGCTGCGACGTTATGTTCTTGTTTTGTTTGTTTTTTAGTTTATTATTTGTCTTTAATTTAATGTCACTCAAACTGTCTCATCGTGGCAGCTCAAAACTCATTTAATTGGAAGTTACTCCAGTGATTTGGCCCGCAGAAAGTTCTTGTACCGCAACCAAACTTACGATGCTCATCACAAAAACATGTCCCCGCCGAGAAAAAAACAAAACGGCCACTCATGAATTATCAATTTCGTTTATCTCCAAGATAATGAGTTTTGCACCATACTTGGACAAAACAAACCGAGGATAGTTAGTCCTGCCTTCAAGTGAGCTGGGCTCAAACAATTGATCACCTATGGAGAGCGGGAAAGCAGTGAACGCGTCACAGTCCCCTAAATATAAAAAGTTACTTTGCAGTCCATGCTTGGTGACCAACAGCATCAGCTTGTCAACGAGCACACAGGAAATGAAAAGCTTTTTGGTGAAATCGCAGTCAAAAATCTCATCAGGACACCAATGAAAGATAAGAGTTGGTCTGACTCCAGCAAAGTAATGTCTTTCTAAATATAGGAGAGCGATAAGCAATTAGTGATCAAGAGTGCCGCCTCTTCACAGCAGCAGAGCTCAACAAGAGCTCCAGGTGACCTTTGACCCTCCTGCGCAGTCTATACTATAACAGCACCGCTCCTAGAAAGCAGATGAGATGAGCAGGAAATGAAGGAGATCTGAAAGTTGCAAACAGGAGGCTGTGACACGCCGAGGGTTTAGTCTTCATGCGCGCGTGTCAAAGTGTCTATGTGTGCACGTAGGCCGTAGAGACATGAGAAGTGGATGGGCGGGGAGGGTTGGAAATCTGTTTGTGCGCGGTCCTTTGAGATCCTAGCATCTGTGTCGCAGTAATTATTAACAGATTAGCCCTGAGAAAACCGTCAGAGATGAGAAACAGATCCACAAAGTTGGATTACAGCGGCCTCGACATCTTTTGATCCTTTGTCTCCCTGATCTCTCTCTCCTCTTGCCATCTTCGCTGAACTGCTACACCCCCCCCAACCGAAAAACCTCCAAACACACGCACGCAACCTCACACATAAACCCCCCAAAAAACAATGTTAGGCAAACAAGCGGATATATACAAATCATGTTGACACCGAGTACAAGTGTATGTCAGCTCCAATCAAGAAGTATTTGTGTGCTTTTCTCTTCTGTTGTGTTTTCCCCAGCACAGTGTTTATCTCCATCACTTCACGGTTGCACAAGCTCATCCAGACTGACTGGGAATGAGCATTGCCCTTGGACTTTAATGTCTGTAATGTCTCACACATCTAACAAAGGCCTAAAAGCACAAAAGGGACTGCTAATTAAATATGGATGGAGCTAAACTTATGGCTTAAGACACTTTGCCAACAGCGCCAATGACAGCATAGAAGGACTTCTTTTCAGCGCCACTGTCTATTTATCTAATCTTATCTAAGGACTTTCTTGAATAGTGTCTGTCACTGAAAATGAAGGCGGTGGAAACTTCATATTTCAAATCTGAGCCACTTTGCTCCACTGTATTTATTTGACAGCCATAGCGACTCATTTTTCAGATCAAGAATTTGCATCGGAAAGCTTGTAAAATACAGTGCATTATGAGATGAGACTGGTGTTTCTCAGATTTTCTGGTCTATGAGTTCAGATCCCTGAGTTGCATTTGAGCATTTCCAAAAGACGTATTTTCCTTTGGAACTTCTCCTCCGTCTCATGCGGAGGCTGTTTGCCTCTTCCTCCCGGCGCCGTGTCGTTTTCCCCCTGCCCCCGTGAGCGCGTCGCTGGGCGCGGCCTCCGGTCCCCCCTCTCCTCTCTCCCCGCTCGTCTCACCACCTGTTCCTCATTCACCAATCAACCGCTGCTGCACCAAACCAGCTCTTCCTCCCGGACCTCGCCAGATTGTTCTGCCTCTCCGGTGGCAGCAGCGAAGCTTCAGATCAATTTTGGGTTCTTTTGTGACTTTGCTTCTCTGTGAGTTTTGCCTCTGTGTCTAATTGTGCTCTCCCTGTGCTTCGGGGAAACCTCCTCTGGTATACTCTATGCCACATCCAGCTCTGTTTCTTCACTCCTCTCTTAGATTCCTGCCACCATCGGCCCTGCACCACCCCGGAGACCCCCCTCCTCTGGATCTGTACATTCTCCCTCATCTATACAGTAAACTGAATTAAACTGTTTGTGTTAAGTTGCTAAAACTAATACCTTGACTACCAATGAACATGAAATGCTCCGTAACTATTAGAAAATGACTTTCCTGCAGAATAAATCCTTTTGATACAGCGCTCATAATAATTTGCACACTGCTGTTGGTAAAAAGTTAATAGCACTTCTTCCACCAATGGGCCTTATGACTATCTTTTTATATACTTAGCTTCTGACCTACATGAGATGTGCAAATTATTTGAAACATACTCCCCCATGAGCTTTAGTTACTGAAAGCCTGCTGCATATTTGATTACCATATAGGCGCTTACACCCCACCACTAAGCTCTAAGAACCAGCGGTGAGCGGCGCGAGGGTCCTCTCTGGAGAGTCACTCTAACGGGCAGGCACGTCTAAGCAGATGGCAGTCATGATGCGCGGCACGGCCGAGTGCATCCGACTCACAATGTCAGATCGGCGACGGAGGTAAGAGAAATTCTCAAATTAAACTGGAAGTAGAATAGATGGTTTAATTAAGGCTTCGTTTTGGCGATGGGGAGGAACGGCATAGTGAATGTATTGAAGAGATTTGGCGCATGGAAAAAAGGTCAAAGAGGGAAAAAAAAAAAAAAAAACCAGTGAGCAGTTTCCTTCCAATTCAATAATTGACAAAGCTGCAGCTCCCTTGGGGTGGGGGGGGGGTGAAATCGAGAATGAAAGGAGGAATATCTGCTAACAGGTGAAAGACGCCACGGCTAATGCCGCGCCGTAAGCAGAAATGAGATGGAGGATGATCTATTATCTAACCTCCAAACGCCGAGCTGATGCGAGATGGAAATGACAAGCAGGAGGACACTCTGGTGAAAAGAGTGAAATGGGATAAAAGACTAATTTGAATTTTGTTGCACAGTATCTTTGTTATCTCGATGCCACAGATCCCTGCGCAGTCGAGCCAGTTTTCTGTCACACGTGTACTGCGTTGAACCCATTTGCCTATGTATAGCAAACACTAGCATGTTCCCAGATGTCTTTATTCCCTCTCAGCTTTCGGCACTCCGTGCATATCAGTTTAAACAACCTACACACGTTACCACATAGACAAACTCTCGTACACAGACACACTCGTTCGCACTCGCATTGGGCACGGCTCATAAGGAACATCCATCAGCGCTGAACACACACACTTGTGAATCTAACGCTCAATAAAGCAAATATAAACCTCCGGTTCCCGTTATCTGTCTTCAGCAGGAGCCAAAGCTGTGACAGAAAGCAGAGGGAAGAGAAAATAATAAAAAAAAAAAAAAGAAGAGATAGAAATCCAAAAATGGAAAGAAGAAGAGAAAAGATGTGGATCGCACTGATGCATCGCCACAACAACTTCGCTCTCCTCTTCTAGCTCTCATCGTCTCATTTTGACGTCACTGCTTCTCTACCGCGAACACGGCTCGCTTGTAGTAGCGTCACTGAGGACTTGACTTGACTGAGGACGTGAGGTGATCAGTACAAAGGTACGGGTGGATGCAAATTCATCCAAGGCAAAATAAATGAAGGTGCAGACATGTTTGTGTGTCTGGCAAATATTTACCTCTGGAAACGCAGATTCTGAGGCTTTATAACAGCGACGTATTTAGAAAGAAAAATGGAGCTCTTGGTAACAAACGTGCACACAGTACACAGCTAGTTAGCTCACAGCTTAGGAGCACAGCCTGCACAGACTTTGCTTTAAGTCTGGACACATTAAAGGTCGCCTGTGGGGCTTAAGTTCTGTTTGTATTCGGTGATGCTCACCAGTAGCTATCATGTTGTGACTTCTCTTTGGCTCTTTTGGATTGCCTGACTGGACATAGAAGTGTAAAATTGACTTTTGATTCGCCGGGCCAGACCTTCATATGTTGTGATGATAAATCTTGTATGTGTGTGTTCATCAATTTTGTATTTTTGACCTGATTCAGTATTCCTTTGGTGTTGCCATTGTATTGTGTTCACAAAAAAAAAAAAAAAAACTCTCCTTCTTCCCTTAGTCTGTTTGAAGCATTACGACATTTCATCAGTGAGTTACCGCCGCCGTCTGTCAATCAGCTCAATGAGCATGTGTGCACATGGACCCATCTCGTGAAGGCTCCATTGTGCCTCAGGTAATGTGAATCTCCGCAGGGCTCCTTTGAAGCAGAAGGCTGCCTGTATGTTTGTGACTTTAAAAACACAATCGGCAACCAATCAATCATTTATTCTAACGATGAAGTTGGATCTTCACGGTCTTAACTAGGAGCCACGATATTTCCCCGAGCTCGCAGTCCCGGCGATAGTTTGAGGACAGGCATATGGGTCATTTTGGAAGAGATGACAAAATCAAATTTTGTCACCAAGGACTGAGGACTTGTTGGTATCATGCTGTTGAGCTGAAAAGAACCATCTGGTAACACCGTGTGTCAGAGAGGTAGCACATGTCTGTCTGCAGCCCACCTCAGGTGGACAGTAGGCTTAGTGGTAGCAAGGACTGGGGACACAGGAAATCTGGCACTTCAAAGAGGAGAGAAAAACTGGGCTACACCCCCCCCCCCCCCCCAAAAAAAAAAAAACATTTAGACTGTGCAATGCAAAGTTGCAATTTATTATCTGCATTTACTTTTGTAATGTGCACAGTGTTTGCATAAACTACATATACGTGCAGTATTTGAGCACACACGCACACATAAGTCTGAATCTGCCAGTGTGCAGCTATTTTTATGTGAATGATTTCCTCCTTCTCGGGGTGGTGTTTGTGGATCTTGGGGTTTAGCTGTGTTTGTCGGGAGCAGACACTCTGTTGTCCCTGCTCCCTCATGAGAAAGGTCAAGCTTGAGTGAAATCAGCCAATGAGACCTTCGCCGGCCCCCGTGGCAGTCGACACACGCTGCTGCATTTTCCCCTAGCTAACCGCTTGACCATTGCTGATTTCCCACCTCGCTCTGAAACCATTTATAACACTGCCCTGTTATCATGGCCCCCAGGTGAGGCCATGACTCCCCTGGAAGGAAAGAGGGGAGGGAGCGACAGATAAGAAGTGATGGAGGGATGGAAAGGAGGAGAGAGAGATGAGAGGATGAACAAATGATGGGAGTGAGGCTGTGGGAAAAGATGCTGATGTCATTGGTATTTTTTTTTTCTATCCGCATAAGGTGACGATCTTACACAGCATCCATGGTATAAGTGACCGGCGTTTTTGCTGAGGCGTGAGCACGCGGCGGGTTACAGTGGCAATAAATGTTATCGGATTGGAGGAAATGCAATGTTCAAGATGTCGTGGAGCCGATTTGAGGAATTAATTGGATGCTTCTGTGGGAAGCACTGGAGCATGATAGTACATTATCAATAAGCACACTGCTGTCTGAGGCATGAAGACTTACATCAAACACTGAGCCCGGCTGCAGCTGTAACTAATGCTTCTATATTTAAGATAATCAGTTTCTGCGATGGCTCCTGTACAAGTATACCTTACATTCGGCGGCGTCTTCCCTGAGTGCACCGGATAGCCTGTAGTTTTATTAGTAGGAGCATTTCAACGTATTCACCAAAGCATCCAGGGATGAAGGGTGTTTTTCAGATAGCGGGAACTGTGATTTCCTTGTTGCGGAGATTTATTGTGCTTTGATTCTTATGCCTTACCGTGTTAGCTCCAAAACAAGATAAGTCAGAGCTCACTTACACAAACTCGCACACAAAAGACCAAAGGAGAATTTGGAGCTCCAACTATTCTATGACTAAGCCCCATGCTCTTTGCGCAGGGATGCACACTAAGGTAGGTGACATTTGTTTAGGCATGTTCAAACAGTGAGTATTGATCCAGCATTTTATATCATTGATATGCATGAGAATCATTAAAAAAAAGAAAAGAAATAAAAAGTCCTATCTCTGTAGACTGTGTCCAAAGGGCTCCTATTACAAAATTGGCAGAAATGGAAGATAAAATTAGGTTTTCATTAATGTATAATCATCTGGAAATATGATTAATTATGCTATTGTTATTTTAAAATCAGCTTCTTATATCTACAGACTCAGCGGGGGAGCCTCTTCCACAAAGTCCACTACTGTGCGTTGTGCTGCCGTGTGTTTACTGTAGCCCAGAACAAACAAAATGAAACACAGGCTCTAGACGGGGCTTTCTGCTCCCTCTGCTCTCCATTATAACTCCCAAAGCATATTATCTAGTTTGGGCCCTCCATTTTCCTGGAAGCTAATGGTAACAAGAAAAAGTTAGCAAGTTTTTGTACAGCACGTAGGTGGGTGAATGTTTCCAGGCAGACACAGGTCGGCACCTTTCCCTTACATCTATTTACAGCAGCAGCAGCAGCAGCAATGTCATGGAAGATATACTCATATGCTACGTTATGTTGAATAAAAGCCTTTCACGTGTGACGGGATGTTTGCTCTGCGTTGATTTGTGCTCTGTCAAATGTCAAGAAACCCAGGCTTTATTTGTTGTTAATAGGATATATCCTGATTGAGTTGAAACATCAGAGGGTAATCCTGCTAATGCAGCGGGCGGGCGGGGGGGTACACAGCGATACGCAAACATCCATGTCGTTTTACGTTCTGAGAGGATGCAAGATACATCAGCGTGCTGAAATCTCTAAATGTACACTCTGACGCGACACCCTACGCGACGCGTTGCATGTATTACTATGCCATTTTGGCAAGCAATTTGTGCTTCGCGTCTCTCTCTCTCTTTGAAAGGTCACGTGCTGCAACGCGGGGACCTTTCATTTAGACTGTCAACACATTCCACGCTGTAGCGGGGCCAACCGTCGGCTTTCAGTAGCCTTCAACAAGCTTCTGTTTGTGGCCCCTGAACAAATCAAACACACTGCTAATTACTGACTGCACACACACACACACACATATAACAGAGGTTAATTAACATTATATTCTTATTTTATTGTAGGTTTGGCAGAGGGCTTCTAGGCTCAACTAAAACACAAACTGTGCGCGTTGGGCTCTGGAAACACATATCAGGCTACCACATTTCAGCCTTATGATGATTTTGCGTCATACTAACCTCTCATTGAGAATCATGACAAAGTTTCTGAGTGAAAGAGACGCAGAGCATACCCGTAACCATGGTAACTCACCGTCACTGCTGGCCTGTGGGCTCGCGGTGCGAGAGAGCGCCCGAGCCTCCGTGCTGCTGCCAGAAGAGACACTGAATGAAGCCGTCCTCACAGAGAAATACACTCCAGACGACGTCCAGACTGGAGTCTCACACGCGTAGCAGAAGACGACAGGAGACTGTACGTGTCAGCTGCGTTCACACATGCTTGGAAGAAAAAAACTTAACAAAGCGGGTCTCAAAATGATGCAAACTTTCTTTGACATTCGATTACTCTGAGCAGCAGCACACATGGGGATAAATTAGCCTACAATATGTGCCATTTCACGCGGTCAAGAGTCGTATGTGGTAATGTCACTATAGGACGCTGACAGTACATGGACGGACGAGAGGCAGCGAGTTCTTCAGACCATCAGGGGAAAAATGAGAAACACAAATGTGTTTGGCTAATGGACGGGTGGCGTGAGAGGATGTGAAATGTGTTAATTGCGTGGGTCGCACGGTCAGTGCATGAGAGTTGGCAGGCCCTGAGCCAGTCAGTCAACTTAACACTGTAGCTACAGAGCGTGAGGAGCAAACAACATAGGAAACCACCCTGATTATGTGTCCTCAACAACCGCATAGTGTTTACACCAACGGCCAGCCCCTGTACTGTGGTTTATTCCAGAGATACACGCAGAGGCTCACGAGTTTCCATGTAGAGTGACATCCTGGTAAATAAAATCAGCTCCACGCCAGATGTAAGAATATTTGTTTTAATGTAGATATCTTATTCTTTGTTTGGGAGGGGAAAAAAAGTGGATATCATCCCCACCCAGCCCTTCATTCCTATCAGCATTCATAACCTCAGAGTCAGATCAGGCAAGGGTTTCTGTTTCGATTAAACTTTGCTCACTCCGGGACGACATTTACGTGAGAGGACAGCTGATATTTTCACACTGTAATTACAGGCATAGGTCAATGAAAGACAGACGCGGCTGCCACACGCCCAGTTCTTACTGCCCAGCAAATCAGTGCTGACCCAGCCAACAGAGACCGCCCTGGACCCCGAGCTGCATATATTCAGTGGAGCAACGCAAGTAGAATTGGATGAAAGCTTTGAAAATGTACGTCTCAACAGTGTGTGGATAATCCTGACAGTTCTTTTCCTTTTTAGAGAAAGAAATAGTTGCCAGTTTGATTGATTTCCGCCCTCCCTCCTAGTACATCAGGAGATGTACCTATGTATGCATTTATTCAGGCGAACTGATACGCTGCTGCATATGCTTTGTTTTGTTTTGGGTTTTTTTCTTTTTTGTTATTTTGCAACACAAAGGTTGATTACTGTAGCTTTTACCTCTTCAAGCAGCTACAAGTCATCTTAACAAAGCACCATACATTTCAACCTGACTGCAGCGTTGTGCCGCAGAACTTCCATCAATCATTTCATTCTTTCTGCTCCCAGCTCTCTCGGAAATCTCAAGAATAAGAAAAAGGAGTGAATAAAATGTTCTCACGTGATGCGGTGTAGGCAGTGTATCTGATCTATTACAGTGCCTTCCTCGCCATTTCAGCTGTCCAGCTCGCCACCACAGAAGTAATATTCTCGCTTTTATTCTTAACTAGAACTAGCAAGTATAGGTTATTCTATCGACCCGCTGCCACAAAATGGTATAATTTACAGATAATCTCTAGCTCAGATTGATTTAAGTGAGCGTCTGTTGAATTGAGAAGAGAGGGGTTTTTACCGATATGTCATTAAAACATCTGCCCTGTGTTGATTGACTTTATTGATCTTAAAGCGTCGAAAGCGACAAGGAATGCAATCGAATTCATGGAGCCGAATCAGGAATCTGAGGAATTCACACGCTTGTTGTTTCTTTCATTAACCTTTAAACCAAAGCCTAATTTGCATATTATTGCTCAGTTCTGTCATTCACTTAAACCATTAGCAGACTTTTCGCTTTAAAATGCCTAATTAGCATTTAATTCAAATCTAGTCTACTTACAAATCACATCTATTTTAATTAGGCTGCCTTTGTATTTACTGAAGGACGTTCTTGTTCATTTGTTTGATCACATTCCTTCTTTTTTTATCTATTTTAAATCTCTTTATAAATGTTTCCTTTCTTTGTTTCTTTTTTTTTTGCTGTGACTCGCATCTGCACACCTGCCACCCACACTAAGGTGATTAAACATCTCTTTGTGAGAAAGCTCAGCTGGGTCTAACTGTGCTGTTATCCACTACAGTGTAGCCTTTTCATCACATGCAGGCTGATACAGGGAGAAGCCATGTTGGGCTAAGTGGGGGGGGGGGGGGGGGGGGGGTGGATATCTCAACACTGAACTGACTTCAAAGGGCAAACACACTGCCAAAACTAGGCAGTAACCATTTTGCATGCAAGACCACATCCAGAAATGATGTGTGTGTGCGCGTGTGTGTGCAGGTGAGCCTCCACTTGGTGAACACACTTGAAGCGAAGAGTCAGATCTGGAAACAAACAGGCCCGTAAACAGATGACGCGGTGATGAATTATCAACCTTTGCTAAATGCCACCAATGCTAAATTGAGCTTTCATAAAATGAGGACTATTAAGCTGTTCTGGATCCGCTCTCAGCGATGATCATGTCACGCTTTCAGGAATCAGCGCTGTGTATTGACAGAAATGTTGATTTTCACTTTAGGTCCCATAAACAGTTTATTTTTGCCATTGTCTTATTATACGTGTTGCTGATGTCATGTTTAAATACAGATTTAGATACAAATACCCTTAAAGAAGTGATGAGTGAAAATGGGGTGCAATGCTTTTCTAATGAACTATACATCCTCAACGATTTGAGCTAAATGTCACAAGTATCAGAAGCTGCGTGTTCATAGATTTTCAGTAATCTGCAAGTGTCATTAAAAGAATCGACAACAGATGAATATCGACGTAGGAAGCACATAATGATCGTGTGTTGTTCCACTGCGCTGTCAGGCGTCAGAGAGGGACAGCAGCCCTCTAACAGCGAGCAGAGGCAAAGAGGTGAACGCAGACCGCACATGTCGGTTTGCCAACAGCAAGGGACGCAGAGGAAGAGACAGAGGGAGGACAGTGCTGTCTCTTAGTCACAGCACAGACACAGTGGAGGCTTCTGTTAGACCAGAAGATGTTTGTGTGTTGGCGGAGCAAATATCGAATGTAAAGTACTGTAGATGAAACGTTGTGGCCAGATGGGAACATTTAAACAATAATTTAAAGCGATGTAACTGCTGATTGCAACGCCTCACCTCACCTCACCGTTCTAGGCATGAAAAACCAGTTCTAGGCTGCGGTAGAAACAAGGCGGTACAACATGTTAGATAAAAGGTATGAAAAACACGATATATATTATTATATACTGAAGCAAACATAATCATGCATATTATATTTCAGCTCTGCCATATCCTATAAGTAGAGCCCTCTAAATCTGACACACTGGACCTTTAAACACTTGAAAACTTGATGAAGTGGCTGAGGAATTTATTTGCGTCGGACAAAAGGGCAAAATGTTTTGAGCGAGTAATGACCCCTCGCCATAAATTGGATTGTGGGGTCGCGCTGTATGCCGCAGAGTGGCGGTGAATGCTTTGAGTTTGAGTAAATGTGCTGGTGGAGCTCTGATGATACTCATGCTTAATATTACGGGGCTGTGACACACGATGAGGATGCCCTGCCTTTCACCTCGTGCATAACTGGATAATTGCAACGCAGTTAGGGGTATTATCAGCACACATGCAGCCCATGCGTGCATACAATCAATAGACCAGTGCACATATAGTAGCCGCATAAAGACATTTATGACATATCTCCTCCAAACATAAGCCATTTTGTAGACGTCTGCAGAGCATGACAAGATTGGAGTTGTCATTTGAGGGAATGCCTGAGGGGCAGCAGAATGAATGTTTTGTTAGATCACGGCTGGGACATAAATCTGCACGTTTGTAATTAGTAGGCCTTCGGCTATA
This sequence comes from Nibea coibor, assembly GCA_023373845.1. Classification (NCBI taxonomy): domain Eukaryota; kingdom Metazoa; phylum Chordata; class Actinopteri; family Sciaenidae; genus Nibea; species Nibea coibor. The sequence continues at coordinate 17,433,902 of CM041723.1, forward strand.
TGAAGCGGGCATCGATACACAACCTACAGTAATTTGCTCATAGGAACCTTTCAAATTTCCGAAAATCTAAGCAAAGAGTGCATGCTTAGTTGACGAGCATTGAGTCCTGCGTGCGTGCGTGCATTTATACATGTGCGTGTTTGTTTGTTAAATGCTATCTGTCAGCATCTCCCGCTCCTGTTTCCAAGAATCTGCTGGATGTGATCAATCCGAGCTCCGCGCAGAAGCAGGAAATCTATAAAGAATGGACAGGCTTCTGTCCAAGCCCGTGTGTAATTGGCAGGTTAGAAGTTCATCCTGCCAGAGAGGCCTACAGGTAATCGGGGGCAACACAGAATACATGAGATTCAAACGCAAAATATATTAAATGTCTTAGTTCGATCACGGATGAAAAACAATGTGAAAGGCAAGATGGCGCGTTTCCTCTGGAGGAGAGCAGCATTCATTTCTCCTGGTTAGACCGCCTTATTACTCTTAGGGCAGAATCCCTTGGAGGAACCGTACACGGCATGTCCCATCCGCTTTATTTGACGTTCTCATGCGTGGGAAACACAGGGGCGTTGAGGAGGATGACAATTTCATTTTGGGGCGAGTAATTTATCAGCGTGGAGGAGCCAGAGATTTGAGGTGTAATGATCTGATTCACCGGTCATCTTGAGAAAGGTCAGAACTAAGATAAATGTCATCTGCGGTGAATCCAGGGGAGTAGCCAAGACTTCAGAAATAAACACAAGAAAGGTATTGACTTATAGCGTGTTGACTTCAGATCCATTGACCATTGACAGATTATGAAGACATTCAAAAGGTTGACTTTTATTTTTTCCGGCTCTGGAGTTGACTGCATAATGCCTGATAGGAATAATATGACGCTGGCTATGAAAGAAATCAGGTTACATAAAAGAAAGGCTGAGAATGCTCCTGCTACAGGTACCCTCAGTATAAACAGTGCATCACATGATTTCCCTGTGGGCTGTATCAACCTCAAAGCACTCTTTGTATGCTAAAGCACTGCATTAGAAGCACATTGATTGATCTCAGCCCCCCACCCACACTGACAGTGGATGATGCAGTACCTAAAGGTTTGACTCCATGCCAGGTAGGAGGCTCAAGAGAAGTTGGTCGAAGGAAGAGACGAAATTGCGAAGGACAAAACAGAGAGGAATGAGGGGCTACAGAGACCGATGGGTGGGCAGGTGGGCGGGCAGATCAACCGGTTGACATCCGTGCTTTGATTCTTTGCATAACACATGACTCATTCATTCCCCACTTTTTTACTTTTGTGGTAACAAACATTAAAAGCGAACCAGGATTCGATTGATGGAGCATTCCTGCACTGGAGTGGCCATTTATACTAGAGTACCTATTAAGTGATGCATTGTTTGTCTCAGCTGTATTTGTCCCTGGATGGCATTTTATTTAGATAGAAGTGCGCAAGAGGACTGCTAAGCAACAGGCATAAACAAGAGTGTGCAAAAGAACATAAACACACAACAAAACAAAATGCAGTAAAGCGCCGTGGATGGTTTATGTCTGCAGGATCATAACCTTAAAGCTATGATATCCGGTAACGGCAAATACATAATAGATTACAAGCACAAACAACAATGACCGTTCAATCATCCCCATCGTGATCGTCGCCATCCACTCTCTCAAAGTATAAAGTGTGTGTGTGTGTGTGTGTGAGAGAGAGAGAGAGAGAGGGGGAGGGAGACAGCTAGTGAGTGACATAAAGAGACTGTGTTCTTGCCTCTATCACCGCATGGCAGCATTTTTAATCACATTTTTGCACTGCTTGCAACTTTCCTGCAGGGAAAATAATTAATGCAGCCTTTTATGGCTTTGTATTAATAGTAATTAAATATTAATACTAATGAGTCACCTATGGAACATGTGACCCGAACGCAAACCTTATGTAAAGCTCTTAAACAGAAGAAGAAAACAGCGTATGTCTGATGAGGATAAACACTGTTATGAATCCGTTTCCGTGGCATGTTGTTTCCCCTGACAGCAGACGCAAACCAGACACTCGGAACAGATGTGTTTTATTTAAATAATGTGTTGATTTAATGTGTTGATTTAATGTGTTGGTAAAAATGGAGGATGTATTTAAAGGCCCTGGGAAAAAAAACAGGAATGTGTGGTTGTGTACAGACTGTGATTGATTGACATCTCCCTCCGCTCTCCTGTCAGCTCTGTTGCACCTGTCAAGGCGGGACAAATTACAATTTTACTATGAGTACATAGAGTCCGGTGACCTCATGAAATTCCCATCATACTGCAGTCCCACCTACCATCAACCGAGGTTTAGCAGAGTGACCGAAAACGCCCGATCTTCCCTTTTCACAGCACACATTTCGGCAGAAGATTCATGAAATATGAAAGACTTATGATGAGATGAGAAGCTGGAGACAGTTAGCTTTGCTTAGCATAATGACTGGAAACAAGGGGGGAATAGTTAGCGTGGCTCTGTCCAAAGGTAACAATTTCCCTTCAAGTTCCCTAAGTTTGAGTGAATAAAAAAAGTCAAACTTCCTTTAATGAAGGCTCTGTCCTAGTGTCCAATTAAACCGTGACAGTAAAACTGTACATGAAGAGCATGAAACACAGTTCAGCCGTCGTTAATTGTATTACGCACACCTCCGCTTGTCCTACCGTGACATGTCGGAAAGGGTGAAAAAAAAAAAAGGCGTCGTCATATCAAAGAGACAGAAGCTGACATGGGATCAGACTACATGATATCAGCCCAGTAATGGCCCAACCTGACACACATGGGACATGAGCACCAGGCACAAATACACAGTGGAAGACAACTGACACAGCATCTAAGATACCCTGACAAGATAAACCCCATCTTTTCTTGCTTAGCTTTACAACCTCTCTCCTGCAAGGTGGAACAGTGACTTCGGCTTCTGAGCACCCACAGTATGTACCGCATGCTGTACATCGTCACCGCAGGTTGTAAAAGATGGCAAACCAATAGCGCCTCTCAACCACTCACTGGAAGTATTTCTGTCTATTTGATCGCCTACTCACGATCTACTGCCTGTGCTCTGATACCATCTCAAAAGAAAAAGATCTTGAGCAGTGTAATCTTGGAATTAAATAAACGAAAGCATGCACATCGCGAATCTGTCACGCATGCTTCAGAGTAACTATCTGTCTTCATCGCAGTCTTCTATTTCTATGTGAACACGCACAACCCTCTGCACTGAGAATATGTATCTGCGTGTCCGCATTCCTGCCTGCGCACCTCCCCGATTGGCTGCCAACAGGTTAATCCCAATAAACCCAGCCATCTAAATGATTAGAGGTCTCATGCAGCAAAGTGATCAATACAGAGGCAGAAAGAGGGGTGAGCCTTGGGCAAGCCGGCTCTCTTCGGATCTGCGGTTGCTTTCGGGCTACGTCAGAGCCAGCTCCGGTGAATATGGAGGGACTGAGGGAGAAACGGGGGAAGGGGACTGCAGCACTTTTTTTTAATTTCTGAAGAGCAAACAGCCTGCCTTATCCTTGTGTCAGAGGAGAAGCCGATTGGTGATTCACAGGCGCAAGCTTTAAAGCGGTCAGGAACACAAACACACACACACACACACATCCGGTTACACAGAGGATTGAATTAAATGTGCAGCACTGACACGCACAAAGATATATGCATACCTTTAAGTGAAGATCTGGCATGCACACAAACAATTATGATACACCGTCCCTCTTCATTGTACCTGTTCGGCACCGCGGCGTATGCACACGAGGTCAGATGCATAAACATCTATATAGTTTTCAACATAATTCCTATTCCTACTCCAATTATTCATGCCTGTCCGTTGAGAATTACATCATTTCTTTTTATACTTCAGCATGTACATAAAGGATGCATCATTAAGAGCTATTCTTTACTGTTAGTGCGTGAAACATGCCAAGCTTGTTTACAGAAATACAGTAATGAAATCTCTGCGGACCCTTAAGTGCATGACCTCAGATGCTGAATAACAGCAGACTGAAGCGCAACCTGACAATAAACCAGCAGTGTATAAATGGTAGACTGTCTTCTTTCACCTGCTCGTGATCTCCCCGTGCTACAAATGTGTAGCTAGCTGTCTCAATCAACTAAATAAACCAACCAAAGAGATGTTGAAATGGCCTAGTTTCACAAGAGGGATGGGAGGATAAATATATGAAGCTCAACAGAACTGGAGAGCTTCAACAAGCTCAGCGGCTCCTCTCTGACGTCGCCCAGCCACAAATTAACTAGTCTGAGTAGACTCGTGGGACGCTGCACCCCGCATGGGCCATCACTCTCAACTAGAATTGATAAACAGAGTCAGATCGCAACTTCCCAACGTGTCCTCAGACCCCATTTGAGATCTAGAAATCCCCCCTCAAGTAACTCTTTCACACCAGATGGTGCCAAAACAACTCCCGCCGTCTAACCAGCAACCTTTTCGAACTCTCACACTGAGACCACTCTCGGGGAAAGAACGGAGAGAGAGAAAGAGAGAGGCGTGCGTGGAGTGCCGGGGCGAGAAGTGCTTTTGAAGGTCTGCAGAAGAGACGGTGGAGGAGCAGCTGGGGTAATCGCAGGAGAGCAGGGGCGATAAGCTGGCTAATGGTTTTGACACTCATTGCCACATAGCTGTTGTCCCTGTGCTACCAATTCTAATGTCTTCAGGGCCTCTAACAAACTGGCCACAATGCAGACACCTCTCTGGAGGTTTCTGTGTTTGTTTTCTTGTGGAATCACAGCATATACCCACAGCGCTAGACTAACTGTTCCCCTTTTTTCTCTGAAATGTCAAACTTATACAGCATTTATTTCTTTAACTCTTCAGGGGCCTTTTAGCTGGGACCATCTTTCACTAACTTTTAAGAGGCACGGTTAACTACAGGCGACATCCAGTCTCATGAATAAACCTACGTCCGCAGTTATTGGCGGACGGGCAAGCACGCTTTGTCAGCGAACGCGAAACAAATGTTTATCCATATACGAGAGATTACGGAGGCTTTGACTGAATTCGGTTAATTCATATACAAATACACACTTATTGAGGGGATTATATCTGGCATCACACACCATCTTGACACTGGGATTTTTTTTTTTTTCCCCAAGGTGATCAAGCAACTCTTCATCCCTCGATGAGGTTATTCTACATGTATAACGGACATTGTAATCCAGGGATGACCATGAAATAAGCTTTAAATGCTTCATTGATTTCATTAAGTAGCCCACACTGCAGATTATTTCATGCACATTTATTGTACTGTCAAACAAAGTGGGGTACATTTCAGTTTGATGAATAATTCTGACAGACAGCTGAGAAGATAGTTTATCAGTATGGCATACGGCATTTTTTTTTCCCCCCAGAGTCACAGCAGTGAGTTCTGCAAACCGTCACCTCCGGTGCTATTGGATTATTTTAATTTGTTGGTGAGCCGACTGAATCCTGATTAATTCACACAACTCAACATGCTTTTGAGAGTTCATTATAGTTGAATTTTCGCAAAATGCTGACGCCAAGAGGCGCGTTACTGGCAGGAAATGACTGACTGTGAGCAAACTTAGGAGCTAGTTTTAGCACTAAGCCCATTGTTGCCAACACCATGAGGCTCTACAGGAGTGCAAGCACTACTCCAAGGGACAATAAACCAAGTCACTTTCTGTGTAAAGAGCACATTCACCGTGAAATTTATGAACGAAAATGGCTAGCAGTTATCTGACCAACTGAGGCTGCATCACAAATAAAAGCCTACATGTTCTCAATAGGAGAAACTGAGCCTGTGAGGATAGGTAGAAGGAGCTGAATAGCAGAATTAAGCCCGGAAAGAACACCCACAGGGAGAGAAATAAAGACAAACTGCAGAAAAACAGCATGACGTGAGGAGTGGGATGAAAACACTGAGGAGGAATCGGGACACAGCAAACGAGAGAAAGATCTTTCTTCTGGCACAGGAAGCCTCGGGTCACCTCTTTCTCTTCCCACTGACCACCAGCCCACCACATAAAACTCGCCCGAGTGCCCATCACAACAGGGATCAAAGCCGCGGCCCGGCCTCCCTCACTGCTTGAAACATGGTGAGAAGTTGATCTGTGCGCTGTTGACTCCTCTCATAATTTTGTTCAGTTTCACTGCGTGATCGTGCTCTCATCTCTGCATGTATTAGCTGTCTCATGTTGCTTCCAGCTACTATAGCTCTCCTCTGTAATGATGAATGGCAATGTTAGTCAAAAGACGCTAAGTGACGATCGACAAGTGATAAACACCAGAGGTGAAAGAAGTATTGAGATACAACAAAGCACACAAACAAAGCCCTGCATTTAATTCCCCACTCAAGTAAACATATAAGAGGGCTTGAAGTATCAACATAAAAACACTTGTTCTGCAGAGAAATGTATTGTGATGCATAAAAGTATGAGCAGCACTTGACTTAACTTTGGTCTGAAAAAGTTTAGAGAGGACGATTATTCTTTAGCGGATCTGCAAACTCAGAAACTGGTAAAAAGGTTAGGAGCCTTTAATCTGTGCTGTATTTTTAAAGGTCATCCATACGTTATTTTGCAAAACCTTAATCTGAAAGAGTTACTAGTGCTGTTAAATGATGTAGTGCTGTAGATACTACTAATAACATAAAAGTACCTCAAAGAGTACTTTGTAAAGGTACTTTTTTATTGACTTTGAACTTTTTCAATGTAATTGCGACTGACTTCTTCATGTGTTTCTTGAAGACAGCATAAAGAATGGACAGAGTCTGAGTGAAGCCACCCGTACACCCGGATGCTGAAAATATGTGTCGATGGCCATGTTGAATGTACTGCTTCTGCTGCTTTCCGGCTAATCTAAATATGAGTAAAGACGTGGATCATCAGCCGCTCCAAAGCAGGCCGAATAATGCTCGAATAAGCCTTCTGTAATGGCACTTACCTGTCAATCAAGTGGTCACACTGTTAATTATGCGCAACTTTAAACCGAACGGGTGAGTCACAGTTGTCATGAACGGGGAAGGGAATGGGTTGCCACTTGGTCCCATGCTATAATTAATTATTCTCTACTCACTGCAACATACTGTATATCCAATGCACTATTCACAACAGGGCAATGTATTTAAACCCTCAGAGCTCCGCTCATTCTTCAGCTCTGCCATCCTGCTGCATTGCTCATCTGTAAGCGCCGCTGGAGATGCTGCATAAAGAGTTTCATAAGCTCCCACGTCCACCCCGGCATCGACCTGTATCCTCTGAGTCCAAGTTTCCCTGGGGTGAAATTATCCCAGTACTTTCCCAATCTCTGCAGAGGTCAATGTATGGCTACGGGGGTGTTGAAGTCACGGTTGAGATATCTGTGCAGCAAATAATGATTATTTTCATTTATCAATTTATCAATTTTTCTTCTTATTATTATTGTTTTATTTTAAAAATACATCAGAAAATGCTGAAATGTCCTTATCATAATTTACTTTAGCCCAAACTGAGATCTTCAAATGGTTTTCCAAATGGCAGAAGTATTTAATCATGTTTAAATAACTATCATGTTTATGTTAGCCTGTTTTTTCTTATATTCCCATTCATAGTGCTATTTCTGGCCCATGGGCTACAGTGGCCAAATCTTCCACACATGTCAAGCGGGTATTCAGTGTTTTCCTTATCTCAAATTACAGACAGCCAAATGCATGAGCAACTTGTTATGTGAACGGGGTCTTTGAATAACTAATTATGGAGTGATGCTTCATAAATACTTAAAGTTTGAGTGTTTGTTTGCCTACCAGCTACACTGTGGCTCCCATTGGACTTTCAGAAACATGGTCTTTGGGTTCAAGGATGCTTTGGCAGAAGACATGCAGATGTCGGTTAATATGAGGGCATAAACCAGGGACCTCAAGAAAGAGTGGCTTCCTTACTCGATATGCCACTCCTCAGCCTCCAGTGAGTCACTTCCCACAGGAAGCTGGGAAGAATCAGGACAGTGACAACATAACCTTTACTACCTGTTGGCCAATGATGAGGGAGAAAGGCGGGTGGTAATTAGCGAGGCTGATCTTGTCATTGCTCCAGGGAAAAGACGTAAATGACCCCTTCCAACATTTTCATATTTAATGGATTATACAAGCGTCAAGCCCCCCGGGGGAAAAGACGACAAAAAGGGCTCGTCATGCAGAATATGACCTGCTCATTTGTCCCGTTTCACCTTGCAATCATGCCCTCATCCTTTGAGACGAACAAATCTGAAACCACAGACGAGCAAATCAACACGAGCGGTGAGTAATACACTGTCAAATTATTCGGCATCCATTATACAACAAAGGAAATCTTTGGGGTCATGTTTCTATAAAACTTACATAAAAGTCTGTGCCATGAAAATAGTTTGATTTTCTCGCAACATGGCATCTAAGGAGAAGAGAATAAACAACATGGTTGTGTTGACAGCTCCATAACGTGAATAAGTGAGCAAGGACGGATGTTTCTTTACGCTCGTGTTTGTCATTTGTTCTGTGCCTTTTGTTTCCAATTTTGATGCCTAACACCCACTGTGCTGTTTATTGTATAACTTCCCGTCTTCTGCCTTTAAGCGCCTCATTCAGAAGCATGTCTGAAAAGCATTATTTATCTCCAAATGAATACCTTAAGATAATGGCGCCAAAACAATATGGAGAAAACAGCATTTTGTGTGTTTGAACATATTGCAGGAACAGAGCGATGCTTGCTGTTCCTCAATGGGGACCGTGCAAACAATAGAGAAAATAAAGCCATTAGTGTGTGGGAGATTTTCGGCGTTGTCTGCTAAAATGCAGAAACAAACAGTAGGGTTGTGCTTCTCAGGGCTCCTGTGTGTCTCGCCGTGCCCTTGAAGAGCTCCTGTAGGAGCAAAGAGGAGTGCCAAAGAGACCTCTAATCAGCCTGTGACAAATCAGCCTCTTCTCCGGCTTGTTTTTCATTTGGATAATGCTAGCCTCCTCTCTTAAGTGATAAAACAACCTCTGTGGAGTGGTCTTTACACAGCCAGATTAAATGTGATCACCTTGCCAACATACCCTGGGAGATTGCCATGATTAACAGGCAAAAGAGAATAATGATAATCATATGCAGGATAATAGCCCATACCAAATGGCTGCATGATCTGTATATAAATCACAGCCCATTTCCCGCCCTAAAGGACATGGTTTTACCCTTTGGCTGAATTTACACGAGAACAATCAGATTTTTTTTTAACCCCTGAGTCTGATAATCTCACTACCAATTTAAAATATTAAAAAAATCACTTAACAACAAGCCAGGAAAGTCAAAAACATTTTTCTTTTTTTACATTCTGCGCAAATTCATTCTTCTACAAACAGATGCAGCAAGGTTGAGACCTCATGAGTGTTACTATGAGGTTAATAACCCTGAGCAAATATTAGCTCGGCTTCAAACAACACAATAATGACTACGCGAGAGGAGCGGAGCCTGCAACAAGTCGAAGGGTGAAAGATTGTCGAACCGCTTTATGAGCATGAGCGTGTGTGAAAGCATGTATGTTCCAATTGATGCACACACCGGATACGCGTGCTTGTCTGTGTGCCCGACATACACAGCAGCTGAAAGTGGTAAAGTGAACAGATTTGTTGGACGCAAGCTGTGCAATTCTGGGTGTGTATATCACTTAATGAAGGCCTAATCACATCAGGAAAGCTTATGGCACAAAACCAGTACTTTATTCTCCCTCGTAAGCAGAGAGGGTTTGGGGTATTAATACAAGCTGTATATCTGCACCAGACAGAGTGAAGACTGGCAGCATCCCCGTGAATCGGAGGCAGCTCATGCACATGCAAGTAAAACACGGTGAAATTAATTAGCATCAACTCAATTTGTTATCTATGTGATGAGGGTAAAGCTCGCATCCAGGTAAGACCTCTGACAGGCTTCAGCCTGAGGGAAATCGACCCCAGAACTAATCCATATGAGTGGGGAGGTACATGATGAGAAAAAAAATGCAGAAACACAGCCCATTATTCGACAGAAAAAAAAACAGTGTAACAGAGAGAGATAAAAAAAAAAGTAATGAGAAAACAAGGGCAACTGAATCTTAACATTTAGTCTATAATGAGATTTCCCCCCGAGAGTACACACGGGTAACGAAGGAGAAGAAAAACACAAAAATAAACGCGCATCGACAACAAGGATGACTCTTTGTCTCTTTTTGGCACGGTCGCCAGAAAGAAGGAGAACTGCGGAGAGGCTGTTTTGTGGTGCACATGCGAAAAGCAAAAGATGCTGTCAGGCAACGGATCCACTTTCCTGTTGATGAAAGGAAAAGTCACTCTTCTTCTTTTTTTTTTTGGCACGATTACCAGTTGTGATGGAAAGGTCACACACATCAGGTTATATCTTGTCGTGTGTAATAATGAATGTGAGGCAAATACCAAAGAGGCTTCGGTGAATGCGATGATTGGACGCGGTGAGTAAGATGCTAAGCCGCCTCACTGTGCAGCGCTGTGGGTGGAGGAACCATTTTTCACATCAGAATCAATGTTATTCGCCAAGTGCGTTGACACATGCAATGAATTTGACTCTGGTTTTAAGTAGCTCTCAAAGTACTTCCACACTGCACTGCCAAGAACAAGTATACTAAAGGAAATGCGGACGGAAGACAGCTAAGCTAAACAAAGATAAGTTAACAGCTATTATGTACAAGTGGATATAAACATACATATTCTTTACTTCCACCTACAGCCTCTGTAGGAACACCAGTAAATACAATGAATCATTGTTTGTCTAGGTTGAGTGTAAATGACATAACCCTTAGATTATTTTACATATATTATCATAAGTACAACTTCAGAGAGACCCTATAGAAACATAATGTTCTTTTCAGACAGACGCCACTATTTCACAAGGCAGTCATCTGAGGGTCATGATGAATTGTCCCTGTGTATAAGACATTTAATACAAAGAGCGATAAATTATCAAGCAACGGTGGCATGAAGGTCATTACCACGTGTGTCGCCTGCAAAAGGAACAACAGACTTTGATAAAATGTTTAGCTCGTCTTTGTGTGCTTGAGAACTCGAGAGAGCTCGAGAGTGATGATACGTTCAAAACACACTCAATAAATTAGGTACACCGGGATAAAAATGGAGGCAGTCTAACGCAACAGTGCTGGAATTTATCCAAGTGTCAGTATTAGTTCATGAAGGAGGGCCCAAATGCAGGCACGGAGGAGAACCAAAAGGTAACGTAAGGTACGGGAAAACAGAAAATAACAAAAAGGCGACTGAGAGTCCAGGCAAAAAAAGCGAGAACACGGGGATAAGAACAAAGATGGAACAAAGGACTGAAGAACAGAAACAGGACAAGAGAACATAATGCAGTACTCAGAAATAGACACAGAACACGGTGCGACGTGACAGAGGAAGCCAAAGAACACGGAGGTTACATAATGCGCAAGAGAAGGCAAAGAGATGAGATGCAGGTGAAAGCAATTAGGGAGGAACAGATCGTCACAAGTGGCGGGAAACACAAAGACAGGAAGTGACAATCCTTAAGACAGGAAGTGCACAAAGCCACGACACCAATGTTAAAGCTTTATGTTAAAGTTATAAATATAATATAAAGTTTAATTCAACTGCATAATTTTGGACAATGTCGTCTCGAGGAGTTTCAGTTATTTAGTCTATATACGGGATGGACAAAGCAAACAATCCGTCACTATAAAGCATTACAATTGTTCCTAAAGCCACTAGCAAAATTAATATTTGTGAATGTGGAACGGAGGCTGGTATTTTAATTCAGCGAGTACACCATCAGATAGGCTGTTTGGCTAATGGCTTACTAACAGAAATGTTTCAGCTAAATAAATGTAAGTGACTGACATCGTGCAGGATTGATGTTTTCCCCTCGGTCCAGAATTGAAAAATAAACCTTCTAGTCAAAGATGACAGTGGCAGCTGCGTTTTAAACAGTTGTTGATGAAATGAAATTAGTAACGATGAGGATACGACTGCTCCAAGAAAGAGATGAGCACAGCTTTATTCCCTATAGGCACCAGCTCCTCGAGAGACCGGCCTTCTGTGTACGAAGAACTACACGTTAACCTACTCTTATCTACAAAGAGCAACTATAACATACACATTTATGTACCACGATGTCTTCATGCATGTCTGCCATGATCAGAGAATAATGGCCAATACAACAGTTGGACTTAATTTGTACTCCATGCAAAGGAACAAATATTTCGTTACATAAATAATAAAAGTATCATACGAAGGACTTCGTTGCAAGACACTGTGAATGTTTCTTTTTATATTCCAGCGCCTGGCATGTTCATGTTCATGATAGGCTACAGTCTCATCTTGAAATATCCTATATATAATAAGGGAACTTCAAAGGCTCTGTTAATTGTGTGGCCTGGACTCTGGACTACAGTGATTTCTGCTGAGTGGATAAAAGACATCCCTCCCTTTGATCATTACAGCTTTTAGGGGAGGGAGGTGAGGTCATTTAGAAGCTGGATCCCTACGGAGGAACTAAATGAGGGAATCATCAGTTCAGACAGCGTGGTCAAATCCTGTTGCTCAAACACTGCTGATCAGACTTAATCACAGGATCGTTACAGCGTGGGCCTGTGATGAGTCAAGGAAGGAGCCCAGAATTGACGCCTAGCCCTGATGAGGATGAGACCACTCCAGTGAAAGAGGAGCAGGACTTAATTCCCTATAGGTACCAACTCCTCTAGAGACTCCACTGGCCTTTTGTGTACAAAGGCACACACCCTTACCCACTCTGTCTACAAAGAGTAAATGCACACATCATTAGAGTCAGTGGGAGCCTCGAGGTTGAAGAAAGGAGCTCATAAGCTAAAATCCTCCGGCATAGATGGGAGATGAAAGGGGATCTATTCGCTCTGAAATGGCTGCTGACATGACTTTAAGCACTGAGGTCTGGGAGGTGAACATTTCGTAAACCAGACGTCTCAAGCAACTGTCGGATTATCAGCCCCCACACAGAAATAGACGGTGATGTTGTGCTGTGGTATAAAAAGAAAAGAAAAAAAAAAAGATTGAAGTGGCGACAAACTGTCAATGGAAATCGAGACTGAGTTGAAATAATGATCCCAATATTATTAAGGTTTCCAATGCCAATATGTGAGACTCTTTCCAAGAAAAACAGGCCCCCTCAACAAGTGCATTAAAGGCCAGAGCTTTCATAGTTTATATACTGTCTTATATATTACTATATTTATATACTGACTTAAAACTGCATGGCCTGCAGAACAGTGTCACTCAACGTATCACCAGTTAACTACAGTCACTGACGAATCACATCCTCAGATGGGGAATAAAAAAAATGTATTTTTCCTTTATTATTTCTTTTTAGCACTCGAGAAAATAAACGATTTTGTCGCACATACCTGTCACACCTTAAACAAGATAATGCGAACGTGCCTCCTCCTCCTTTGTCAGAGGGACGGGAGAACAACCTGAAGTGTAGGCTTCGGATAATACAAACAAATTAAATTAGCTTGGTTTGCAGCTGCACCCACACTGAAGCTTAACTAAACTAAACTAAAAAAAAAGCTTTGCTCCTTTCTGCAAAGGTGCGGTTTCCATTGCCTACGGAAAGAAGTAAAATCCAAAAGAACTCATGTCTGCTTTCACAGATAAGATTGAGTCCCAACTCCTTTATCCAAACACAGCCGACCTTGTCGTAATAGAAGTACTGATACACCTCAGAGCTTTTCATATGGTTCATCACTTCAGGAGGAAGAGAATCAATAATGTAGCCACATCTTCAAATGCACATTATATTTGGGCTGTGAATAATGTGGATATCTCACCATAAATTGATAACTTATACAACATAACTTTGTGGAACATCGTGCGACTCCCAAATGCTAAAAACAAAGCACAATAATATAGAAGTTCATGTATAACTGTGGCCTGTATCCAAAGCAAACATTGCACAATCGCCTTTATTTACTGGGCTGTATTACTCTCAGCACCACATTTATTGGGGCCACTTTGTATTTATAAACCTAAAAACAGCCCTCTTAAATCCGGTCAGTGGGTAAGTAATTATCAAATCCAATAATCAAGCCAAGTCCAGCTTTGCCAGGGTCAAAGAGCATCACAGGAAAGACACACTTCTAGTCTTTGTTCTTCCTATTTCAAGGCCGATATTGATCTGAACCAAAACCAGTGCCAGGTGTAATCCATTTCTGCTGAGAGTGGCATCTACAAAGTTTTTAAAGGCTTTTACTCTCCAGCAACACAGCAGTAGGGTAAACTCTATTCATACTGCACATACGGTCAGAAATACTGCAAAAGGGTGACATTAAGAGGCAATAAAAGAAGCTGAGATAGACTGTGTTGGATTAGAAAAGGGTGAGAACATCTATGTTTAGTTTAAAGGGATAGTAAAAGCTAAAATGGCATTAACAGCACTGAAAACCAAGGATTGAAAGGCATTACAGGTCTATGGAGATTATTGATGACACATTCCTAGAGCCTTTCCAATAGAGAGCTCGAGCGCCGATAGGGGAACGCGTAATCAGAGATTTACCCCGTTTAGGGCGAAATCCAAAAAGCTTGTGAGGTCCATCCCTCATCGAGGGCGGGATGAGCCTCTGCAAAAACATACATGTACACTCTAACACACGGCTTCATGCATGTATTATTACTTGCAAACACATTAATGAGCACCAGCAGCGGCACAATCCTGATCTTGGCTCAGAATAAAAGCTTCTATTATCCCCTCCTGGATAATAAAACTGGACTTGATGCCAGATATTATTTTACCTTAAAAAAAAAAAAAAAAAAGAAAGAAACAACAAAATCCCGTCCAAATGTTCTTAACGCAGCGAGAGCAGCTTGTCTCAATGCTCTCTGAAGGTAAAGCAAACAGAGCCAAGCAATAAACTATCACAATCTGCCCTGAGACCTATTAAATACGGATAATGTGATGAATTTGGAGAGTTGGATCAGGAGGAAGAAGACTATTGGCTATTGGGGTTAAGGTCGACTCTGATCCTGGTTGAATCACATTAATATTGTTCATATCAAATTCAGAAAAGCCTACCAGCATTAAAAATGAATTGAGCTTAAGTACTTAATTCCACTTAACTAACCAGAAAACTAAAACAGATGTGTGGTCTCAAGAGATATTTCATGCAAATTCTGCAAAATTAATGACAAACAAAACCAACAGCAGCCAGCCCTTGAAACACTGACAAGGAAAGACAGCACACACCCGCTGGAACGTTTCCATCACCATTCATCCTGGATAAAAAGCAAAGGATATCCTAGCAGCCAACAACCATGCAGAATCTTTGACTTTCAGGCTGATGTATTTTTCTGTCCCCTGGGCTCAAATTGGTAGCCATTCCTGCTGTCGCTAATCCTCGGTACCATCTCTGTTTTAGGATCGCGTCATATCAGGCCTTGATGAAACGAGAGCGGCTAATTTGAAGGAAAAGAGGGCGCTGCTCAGTGCGCAGTCATTATAACAAACAGTTGTATGAATTCCCACGTGTGTCGGCATCGGCGTTTCTAAAAAGAATTGCTCCAAACATCCCCCTCAGGAGACTGATTGCATCACGCGGTTATTCAGTTATCGAGTGGAAGACAATCATTGCGCCCATGAAAGATGTTTTAAATGATAATGCCTCCCTTGCGCTCCGGCATGTGCCTTGATTTTTATCCCGTCAGCGAGCGCAACACATTTCCCTTCCCCCGTCTCCCGGCCTATTTTCTCCCTAATCAACAGGTGGACAGGGAAAATTTGTTCACTCGAGTACGGAGCAGTTGCCATATCAACCGATGCATTGGATCAAGGCATTAGATTACTCAGTCCGAGCACAATCTGAAATGAGGCACACGGTTTAACAAGTACAGTGCATCATGACCATAGTGGTGTCTTGACATCTTGTTACTTGGTTTGCAAATTCATTAACATACTGATGCAGAAAATACAAGCTAGTTCCTTGAACGTTCACCACCACATCCTGCACACACAGACGTCACACGCGGTGACCTCTAACCGACCGTAATGAATGGGGCTGTATCCGAGAGCTTCCATTTTTGCGCCATTAAAAGGAGAGTTTGTTATGGTAGCAAGTGGGCATGTGGTGAGTCAGTGAGGGACAACTATTCAGCGGGGAGATGCCTCATTTTCTAGCCCCTCTTCCTGATTGCGCGGCCTGCCAGGGCGTTGCTAGGAAGGAGCAGGCGACTGCCAGAAATGATGACATCGCCTTGATAGACATCCTGTCCAAGAGAAAAGGGAAAGATAGATAGAGAGATGATCTGAAACGCTGCCACCTCCTCCTCCATCACTGCTCCTCTCCTTCTCCCCTTGAGGCGTTCTGCTTCTGTTCATCTTCCCACTCATCTCTTTTGTATATTTTCATCGTGCCTTTAAGGCATCTCTTTTTTTTCTGATTGTGATACCATTTTAGCATGGGAGAGATAAGCCTCTACATACTGAAAACTTGTGATGTTCGCTGTTTGACCTCATGAAAATGTATCTCTTCTAAACATTTCATTATATATATTTTGTTTTTTTCCAGTTGTTGTCCAGGACAAAGTGTTTCCTGCTGCACCAGTGTGGAAGGCACTGAAATCTGAGGCTCTAAGTGGCTGAAAATCACTAGAGCCAATCTTATTTTTGCCCAAGGGTGAGTTGGTTTGTTGTGTGTATGTGTAGCCACCAATTTCTACCTGGATGGAACCCCAGACACCCTCTTACTAAGTGTACCATACCTAAAGGCCAACCTCATCATCGTTTGAAACTTAGTGGGTGGGTGTTGTTTTTCTTTCAGTGTGAAAATGTTCTTTCCCTCGCCGTGCGTCTGCATTCGAATATTTGCAACAGCAAAATCTGCTGTGGCTTGAGAGAAATGACTCCATCTGGTCGTCTGAAGACTGATTTCTATGTTGTTTAGATAAAAATGAAGCTAAATCCTCATTCTTATAACATTACAGATGACACCCGGGGGGTCTTTCTTTTTCCTCTAATTGAAAAACAGAAGACGAGCCTGGGGCACGGTGCTTGGTATATTACTCTTTCCAAGAGCCACACAGAGAATCGGGACACTGTAAGGGCTCCAGTATATACATGACAGTCACATGATCGATGAGAAAATGCATTATGCAGTACCCTTATGTCTGAGTCTAGGCGTACTGTATGCAAAAGCCACTAAAGTCATGTGCCTTCACACCTTGAACTCATATAATAGATGGATGCAGTTATCTGGAGAACGTGGGCAACCCTGACCAGCTGATCACAGTAAGTTACTCGCCCCTGACGACTGTGTCCCTTCTGCGGACACACTTAAGAAGGCTCTTTGCTCTGCATGGTATCTGTCATACAGTTATTTTAGGCCAGTCTACTGGGACCAGCTTAGACTGTCTTCAATGCAATGTCTTCAGTAATTACTGTGGTTAAAATGAGAGATTTTAACAGACTTTGGATGACAGTCTGGTGGTCTAACTTTGTCCCCAAATCTGATAAACTGATAAAACAAATGCTATTTTAAATGTGCAAGCTAAAAGTACAAGTAAATGTGCCTTTCTAGCACTAGCGCTTTACAGTATGTATCTCATTCACCCATGTAGTCATACGCTGATGGCATTGGCTGCCATGCAAGGTGCCAACTGCTCATCAGTTTAAGGAGCTAACCATTCACACACCGATGGCACGGCATCTTGCCACATGCAGACTGGAGGGGATCGAACCACCGATCTTCAGATTAGTGGACGACCCGCTCTACCTCCGAGCCACAGCCGCCCCTCAAGTGCAAACTAGTAGGTCTTGGGCTCGTGGGCTGTGTGGGCAATGCCTACTGCTGTTTTGGTTCATGTACGCCAAGTCCATGCAATCAGTGGTGATTAATAAATACACTCTTAGCTAGCTAGAATTAGCTGTACCAATCACAGTGACCATGACAACAATAGCTCAACCAATATAGAAACGGCTTTTTCAGGGAACTGTAATAATGTCTGGATCGGTCCGAGCAGCACCATGTGAACACACAGCAAAACAAGTCTGCAGCCAAAGGCTGTGTGTGTGTGTGTGTGTGTGGATATTAATTAGATAAAAACAAATAATTGCTTGGTAGGTTTGGTTTTGGTTGGGCAGTTTTATGATATGACACTATTACTATTCATAATTATATTTTTAAGCATTCTGTTATCACTGCACATTTGATAAATGGCACGTTGACAAAAATGGCCAAAGTGGCAGCAGACTGACGTCAGATTGACACCAGACGCGGTTCTGAGATATCTATTCCAACGACTTGCTGTGCGCTGCCTCATTTGAATAAACCTCGCACCTGTTTGTGCCTTGCCTCCCACTTCCCGACCTCACTTTGTGCTGAGCAAGGCAAATTTTCAGGTCAGGAAAATATCAAGCTGTTGGTATGATTGAGCACTGTTGACATTGGTCGCTGCACAGTCAACGGCAAGAAATAACGCCAAGAGAGTCCACGGCCATGCTAGTGTCTCTGTGGGGGTGCAGTGCTTGGAGCTAAATGCTAAGAGACGACATGCCAGCATTCTAATTGGTACTAAACTCAATTTACGGCAGAGTCTGACAGACATCATTAGTTTGGTATTGTCAGAAAACCAAATCACTCAATAAAATGAAATTTTGGTGGTCTGACAGACAAAACAGACACTTGAGACAGGTCATCAGAATAATACAGTTAGCGAGAAGGCTGCTTCATTTACTGAATATAAACCTTTGTAGGTTGTGTTTGTTGGAGCACCGGGGCACGATGGAAGCGTGACTGCTAGGAGCTGAACAGCAATGGTGTTTTAGCCTCAAAAAAACACACACACAAAAGGAGTCAACATTCAAGACAAGGCACACAAAGCTACATCAAACCCGCATGACAAGTTAAAGACAATTAGTTCCATACACAGTAAATGGCGTGACATGTAAACTGTAATTATTTACACAGCTCTAATTTGCTTTTCATTCCTCTGAGAGAAAAGTAAACATGCTGCGATTTAAGTGACAGCAGGAAAACTGCAAAATGCCTTGGAAATGTTGTGATGGAGGCAAACAAAACGGCTGCGCGTCTCCGAGTGACACGATAATCCGAGATGATGAACCTTCCCTGTCGCGTTCAAGTGAAATAATGAATCATTCGCATTGCCTTGGGTTTTAAAAAGAGAAAAAAAGACTTAAAGACGCAAATAGTACATTAACGCCGCTCTCTCTCGCCGCCTCCTTCTCTGAGCAGTAAAGTGATCCTCTGTAGCATCTAAAACTTTCCTTGTAAAAAGCCTTGTAAAAAAAAAAAAAGATACCTTTATGAGGATGAACACACATTCCTTTCCACAAAATACACCACACAGCCGATCAATAATAGACAAAATAAAAAAACAAGTTCCAACATTTTCAGCAGGAGAATGTGAAGCAGTGTACAGACACTGCAGAAACAAAACAAGCACAAACGAGGAAATGTGTTTAGCTACTGTGGTCCGACATTGTTATCTGACTCTGTACAGGCTTCTTTGTTATTACCTTATCTTCATTATTATCTGTTGAGTGAGACAGTGCATCCTCTGACTCCGGTTATCATAGCGATGGCACGCTAGAAAAGAAAACTCCCGCACACTGACTTTGGTTATCCTCTGACATTTCCTCTTAGGCCACCACGAGGCTCACCTTTGTGCGTTTTAGTGAAATAAATTTGACATTCCTTTTTAAAATATTGAATGAATTTGACATGAAACGTGAAACAAAACAGTTTGCTTATTTCACATGGCGATAGACACAGTTAATGTCACCTCACGGCCATGTTTAAGAGTCTGCGAAGTGCCTTGTGGCATCACCGGCAGCAGGGGTGGTCATCACAAGGGACCGCAGTCCAAAGTTAGTTGTAATATTCACGTAATTATGAGAGATATGATAAGTTGGTTTGGGACTTTTCTTCTAAATGAGGCCATCTAATTAGATGCTCTTTGAGATCTCATTGAGATAATTAAAGGAAAAACAGGGATTAATTGACTTCTGTGGCACTGGAATTCAAAAGCTTGCTCCAGCGATGATTAAAACTTAGCAACATGCTTTAATACAACCTACAGAGAACTAACGCAAGAGGTTGGTAGAATGGAAATGAGGTCTACACTTCCCACGAGTGCTCCCAGAATGATTTGTCTTCATGTAGTGATGGTGACGGATTAGATAACACCGGATTGTGACAAATCACGGCTGGTTGTAATACTGAAATATAATGCAATAGCAAATCAATAATTTATGTGAGACAATCTGTGAGTAAGCCCGACTGATCTTGGCGTGTTACGTCCCATGCAAAAGAACAGCTTGCTCTCGGCTGCGAGCTGTCGGGTTGAGAAGAGGGAAACTGTCAATGAACGAGCACAGGAACAAGAGAGTCAACGTGTAAATCGGTGGCTTATTATGAATTCAAAAGCATGACAGAGCATAGGATAATAATGCAGTGGCTTGTAATGTTTTCTTTTCAAAGATCTTTGTATTGATTTTTCAACACAGAGGCATTACACAATGTAAATGGTCTTACACTGGCAGGTCATGTTCAACATAAATCAGAAACAAACCCTGAACTTCCATTCCCACACAGCTCACCACAGGGGAATGTACACACAGCTCTGAAACTATGTCAGAACGGGCCTCCAAATCTACAAAAAATCTCATCACATCCACGTAGTGAAGCTCCTCAAGCCTCGGGCAAGACATGTGTATGTTCTCGAGCGACTGAGCGCCTGTAGGTGGGGGCAGCTCCCTTCAGTCTCAATAATGCTGCGTCTCTAGATAGCCCATATTTTGTCAGAGATGGAGCTGCTCCCAAGCTGCCTTTATTTTGGTAAGAGGAACACATTTCAGGCCTGATTAGAGAGCGGATACTAATCCTTTGTTTAATGAATTAAAGGCCAGCGCCAAATCAATACAATTGGTGTCAGGTGCCTTGGGAACGCGGGATATTTGGGACTGCATATTGTGTCTGATCTGTGCTGGGGGTTGCGTTTCATCGTAGAACGAAAACGAGACTTTTATATCAGCCAAATTGTTTGAAGTTTTTTTTTTTATTTTTTTTATTAGGATGCATACTCGACCCAGTTTTCAGTCATGCCTGCGCATTTCGCCCTCTACTCTCTTTTAGGCTTTCACTCATGAGGTTTAAGCCGGGTTTTGATTTCACTCAGCGAGAGCTTACACACTAGCTTAGCCTCATCGCTGGATAAAATCCATGTTGCCTGGGCATGGTAGAGGACCCATGGCAGTGAGAGAGAGAGAGGGAGAGACGGAGAGTCAGAGAAGCAGCGAGGAAGAGTGAGGAGGGACTCATGTGACAGATGGTCCCACTCGGTATCCGTGTCTGTGGGCAGTAATGCAAACAATGGCTCCCAAATACATTTTGGCATCTCTTCATCAATGAGGGTAGTGAGCCGAGTCCACAGTTTCAAATGACTTCGTCCCTCTCGTCTTCCATACGGCTCTAAATTTCACAGCCTTTGCTCTTTTTTTTTTCCTCTACATTATCTTTCCCTCTGCCTTCATCCATCTCCCGGCTTTCTCCCTCATCATTATGCTTGCTCACCAGTTCACTCAGCTTCACCTCTTTACTCTCACTAAGACTCCTATTCCACCCCCCACTCCTTGTCCCTAACCCCCCGCATCTTTCTCCTCCATCTGTCTGAAAATAGTGTGAAGTCAGAGATAGCCGCGCAGCATTTCTTTGGCTGACTCCTGTTTAGCCTCTAATAAGATTTACTCGGAGGCTGATTTTCAGCTTCTTGTCTTTCTTCCTGGAATGAAGTCTTCATGCCGCCAACGGTGCAGGTGGTGGGTAGTAAATTATACACACTCCTCTTTGAGCAAGTCAGCATCAGAAGGGAGTGAAAGCGGGGGTTACAACCTCCCGTCCCCAAACGGTTATTACCGCCAGCACTTCCTCCAAACAAAACCACAGCGCAGGTTTTCCCAAAAAAAAAAAAAAAAAAACCACGAATCTGCGTCTGCAAAGCCATCGCAAACACTCGGCACACATAAAGACACACATTCATACCACAATGCACAAACAAACGAATCCTCTACCTACCATTCATACACCCACTCTACCTGCGCCACCCTCCCCCACCATCTCTATCATCTCAGCAGCTCAATAAAGTCAAAGCATAACAGTGTGTACAAAGAGGAATGATGCTAGTGAAATGTGGGACCGCGATGTATTACAACGAACTGAGGCCGAGGGCCTCATCAGCATCAATCTGATTGGACAGGACATCTCCTCCGGGCCACCTCTCTCTCTCTCTCCATGTCTCAGTCTCACTCAGTCTCTCTCGCTCTAAGGTAGAGTAGTATTGATGGCCAATCCCCGGCGGTGTTTGGGGCCCGTTTGGGGTCGTGGCAAAGCACTAACATCTGTCACAGTGTTCTCTACAGCTCGTTATAAATCTGTCACACCAGAAAAGACAGGGACATGAATAAGGCATGGGGCTTGGAGACCCGTGATAGGGAAAACATGTGTTGTGTGTTCATGTGTATGTACAACGGGCAGCTCTTTGAGTTGCATGTGTGCAGATGTTGTCATAGCTATACTTTTTTTTTTTTCGCTTTGAGCCATTTGTCATACATCAGACGATGCCATCGAATTAGAGAATCAATGAAAGACCTAAATATCTTTCTAATGACAACTACAAGACCCGACCGGGATGGATTTGGTCACCTGTTACTCAGATGTCACTGTCTGACAGTGTTAAATGACACTAATAATATTCTCTGATGCTGCATTTAGGAACGCTTTGCGCATCGTGGGAGGAACAAACAGTCAAACATCCATCAAGATCGTTCTCTACTCTCCCCGTTTGCGACGCGTCCGCTTTTCAGACGTGTTTTTCATGCATTTGTCCTTCAGAGACAGACAGCCATCACGCCACCTCGAAGCCATTAGTCAGCCTTATACACAGTGACCCCACAAAAACGTCCTCAATCAAACATGCCGGCGTGAAAAGTGACGAGAATACTTTGAAACCGGCCCTCAGCTGTCTGCCAATGAGGCAGCGCGGCAAGTGTGATGAATACATAAACACACAAAGACCCGACGTGACTGCCGCTCTCTCTAATTAGCGCAACACACTAATTCTGTTTACATCGCAGACCAAACATAACTTCCATATTTCCTGAAAAGCTTGCAGAAAAAAAAAGAAAACTGTTGAAAGATTACAGTGAGTAAAGCAGCACATTGCTCTCCCTCCCTCTCTTTCTTTCTTTATTTATTTGTGAGGCTGAAAACTTGTTTCCGCGCTTCACAAGGCTGGCCCCGTTTACTCAAATTAAAAGATTGCTAAAATCCCCACTCGTGGTGACATTTAGCAATCTGCTGATGATTCCTTTGAATACAGATCAGACGTGGCATTTAAGTGAATTGACACTTTTTCTCGGAGTTAATCAGCGGACCGAGCCTCCTGACTCAAAAGCCAAAATGGCTTTCAAAGTCTTCACGGGCGCTTTTTCTTCTTTCAGAACTGGATGCTCAGAAATGTTTTAGTCTGTCGCCGTGTCACATAGTCTTCAGTCTCTGCAGCAAGGGGGGGAAACTGACCAGCTGTTTCTGTACAGCACAGAGGACGAACCTGTAGGCCTACTAAGCGGATCCAGCATTTAACAGCCTTGACCTCTCTTTGTCTCTCCCCTTATGCATCCAGCTCTCTCTCTCTCTGTCTCTGTGTCCTCTTTGGCAGCTCCTGCTCAGTAGTTGCCAGACATTGCTGAGTCTGGCTATTCTACAGAAAAGCTGGAGGAATACATATTCTTTAGTGTGTCTGTCAGCCCACAGCGGATTCAGGTCCCATAGGGCCTTCCCCCTGTGTCATCCACACTGTATAGTGTGAATGCCACAGTTACAGAGGGGCAAGGCAAGAGGTTTGTACAATCCACAGAATCTCACTGTCAGTTACATAATGCAGTGTGACAAAAAAAAAAAAAAAAAAAAAAGTAGGATTTTGCTCTTACGGGGGGATAGAATGAGTTGTAAGGAAGCAGACAGACAAATAATGAGTATAGCAGTAGTGTGCAGTAAGCAGTCAGCAGGGAACAAACCCAACACAGCACTTAACCTGCAGTGTTGCAATAATATCCATACCACTTGAAAAAAAAAAAAAAAAACTTGACGCTTTGCACAAATACAGCACCAACACATCCGAGCCCTCGGTTATACTGTTAATCACACGTTCTTCATTGCACTGTTGCACAGCGAGTGCATACCATCTTCCACACGAGTGCAGCAGCCACACGTTATCAGAAGCTCGAACTCAAGCAGGATGATGCAAATATAAGACAATACTTGTCAGGTCAACAGGAGGCAGGATCACGTGTATGTTTTTCAGATTATTATTACCATTATGATCGATACTACCATAGGAGTGGCTACAAGGGGTATCACTCCTCGAGAAGTGGGCCTCACATTGTGCGGGGATTAAACGGCGAAAGGTATACCTCTGCCGCAACATCACTTAGCTGATTAAGGTACCAGCAGGCCTTTATACAGCCCATTGAGAAGCTTATGACAGATTAAAATAACCGCTGGGTAATTAACAGGGGCTGGTAAAATGGCCTGATCATCCCCCCTCTGTGTTGAGCTGGTTAAAGGATATAAAAAAAAAAAACAAATCCATTACCAAGATTTATGCCGCATTATTAAATTCACGGGGACAATAATAGTCAAAGGGCAGCATTCCATCACGTTTAGAGCAAGGGGAGTAATGAGTTGTCATAAGCAGAGAATCAGATGGAGGATATTACATTACCCATGCCAACACTTTCCAAGGAACCATTATTTCAACTTTTGTCATTACAGACTGAGTAAAAGGAAAAAGAAGAAGGAGAAAAGGGATTTGCACTGCAGGTTTTTTCAGAGTCTTGGCTTACAGGGACAGGAAGAGCAAGGAATCAAATCCTTCTTAACGTTACCTTGGCAGGGGTGAGATGAAAATGGAGGGTCACCAGTGGTGTGGTGTGTGAAGAGGACTCAGTGGGACTCAACAAATTACTGCACATTAGAGGAGCAGGAAACGAGTTTCCCTAACTGCGGCCAGATGGCTGTGTTTTTTACCTGCTTTGTTCTAAATGTATGTTTTAAAATGAAATGGGGAGCCGCAGGGGTTCGACAAAGCTACACGAACACCTCTTTTAAAAAAAGGGTTTTAAAATCGCTGCTGAAAAGGTGCAGCCACAATAGACTGAAAGCCAATTAGCAACTTTAACCACCCTGTATAATTGTAATTTAAGCATTGGATTGATGTTCATCTCTTGAGTTCTTCTCTGTTTATCATTAGTTGTCTTTCTTAGACAATGAATGTTACCCCGCTGCTCATCAAGCTCCACTGGCTACCTGTAGCAGCCCGCATTAAATTCAAATCCCTGTAGTCCCTGACTTAAGCAGGTCTCTCTCTCTACCTCTAAAACTCCTGAAACCTCCTCTTCTAGCGCAACCAACAACTGGACTCGGCTCCTCCCCTGAACGGTCACCTGATTGGATGGTTTACCTGTCTGCAGATTTTTGTCCTATTTTTAGCCACAAGCTTATGTCAGTCTCATAAAAAAATCTTGACAATGATTGGTTGTGTTGCTGTGAAGCTAAAGATAGATATGAGTATGTGTGTCACAGCACAATGCTTTGATTGCAGATGTTGCACAAATAGTACTTGGTTCGACCCCGTCCCATCCCAAGTCTTAAAAAATGGGCATGACCTCTGAGAGAATCCACCTCATCAGGGTGAAGTTTTCTTGAAATATGCATAGGTTCAAATTTACATAGCCACACAACGACGTGGCAGCTCCGCCGTCCCCTTTCTGTCACTTTCTTTAAATATAATGCGAGACAGAAAAGGTTAGAAAAGCTTCATTTCTTACCTATCTGACCGGGAGGACGAGCTCCTACTTCAAGCTGGGAAGAAAATCTGGAGCGCAAATCTCAAGATGTGAGAGAGATCGGTTAAAAGCACCTTCCCTTTCTTTGAACAGTTGCCACATCCTGATTCAGTGATGTCACTCGACAGACGAGACATTCAACTTTGAATTTAACGAGATTTAAGGTGTGAGACTGGTGCCTTACTACACGGGCCGCGATCACGCTCTGAACTTCTACTGAACTCCAACTTTCTACGGTTATTACCAACCGTGCTGGTGCTCATATCCTTGTGAGACCCAAAGCGGCTCTCCAGAGTGATGACTGACTGACGCTAGACAAGTGAGTCATTCATGTTAAAACTGATCAGAATGGTAGTACACGCAGTTAAATTGTACAGAGCGACATAATCGGAGTCATTGTGACCTCGTCTGCTCGGGAATTATGCATGATTTAAAAAAATATGATTTTACCTTATCTTGATCTGTATAAAATATAAAATCTATGGAGGATGTAATAGACACGGGGCGATTGCACTCGCCATATGTTTGTTTGTTCATTTCTGTGACACTATCGCAACTTGACGCCACCTAAAAAAACTCATGACAGGCATCAGGACGTGAAAGATAAATACTCCTCTGAGTTTTCCCTCCCGGTGTTGAAACCGTCCTGCTGTTCCAGACTATAAATAGGACAGGATCTGCCAGAAGTGTGGTCAAACGGTATATCCTGCCAGCCTTGAGCTGTCATCTTTAAACGATAAGAGTGTGGGAGGACTGAATAGTTGAGTATGGTGTCTGTGTGACATCCTTGTTAATGTATGCTCCACCGGTGCAAGGACAAAGGAGACTAAATAAGGACAAACATGACGCTGCAACTACTCCTCTCACAGGCAAATTTTCCTCATCAACTCCTATCTTCACTTTCCTCCCACTTTTGTCCACTCATGTTTATTCAGGTCTTGATCAATGCTCCCTTTCTTTCTATTTCATTCCCCCCCTCCCTGCTCCTCATGATTATTCTTGTCCTTATTGCTCTTCTCGTCCTTAATCTCGCTCTCTTCCTCTTTCCTACAGTGTTCTCCACCTCTGTCACCTCAGCCTCATGCCCTCACTAACCCTCCACTCCCCTCCTCGGCCTATTTATGCTCGCCCTCTCCTCCCTTCCCTCTTTGTCATGTGATGCCAAGGTCCTGACTGCCAGTCACAGTGGGATGGCAGCGAACTAAAGAGCAAAGCAAAAGGTCAACTTATCCCGGTTGTCACTCAACACTTACCACCCTGCCTTGTATCTTGCGTGAGAATCCGGGGGGCCACCCACTGATCCCGGCGTCATCGACTGCACATTATTCCCTACTCTCTCCACAAAGCGAACGCCTCCTAATCAACCACTTCCACAAATATTTGATTATCAAGAGTCTAAGTGTAAACAGTAATTAAGTGTGTTAAATGACACCCAATCAAGGCTAACAAAAGGCAGTTCAATCAGAGGGATTTTTTTTTTTTTTTTAATACGGGCTAACAAGCTCTGCAGCTACAGCTTCTACAGTGTGATCAGCGACTACTGTATGTCCATTAGCTTTTGGACAGGCGTGACACTGTGTTCAAAGAATATCCCTGAACTAATCAGCACAAAAATGGCAAGTCCCTTTCATTCCTAAGTGCTGATAATTTAGCCAAGTCACACATGTGTGTAATACATTTCTTATCTCATCTCTGCAGCGGAAACCAGGATTATCTCTCGTCTGTATACTTCAGGTTTATTAAAAAACAATCTGATGCCAGTCTGCTCCACGCAGGCATCGTCGGTATTTCAGTTTACAAAATGAATGTGAATTAGACTGCTAAATATCTGAGACATTGTTAAGGACCGCCGCTAAATGACCAGATATAATTATAGTAAAAGGAAGGACACATTATCATCTTTCTGTGCCTGTCAGGGGCACTATGAATAGCAATGAGTCATCAAGGCCTTTGTGCAACTAGGGACAAAAGTACAGACTGGTAACAAAGTGCAGGGGACATAAACAGCCTTTGAAGGTCTCCAGAAACCTATTAAAGTCTTAATGATTCATTTTAGCTGGAGAATTTTTAATCACTTCTGCAGTCAACAGTGTACGGGACCATCTTTCAGTTACGGAAAGAGATAACCTTGACTAAAATACTTTAATTGCTAATTTACTGTCTGTGTTGCGGAGGTGTGTACATGCTGGGCGCTCATGGGAATTCCAAACGAGGCAGACGAAACGTCTAAAAGCAAAAAAAAAAAAAAAAAAGCTGAAGGCTGATAAATGTGCATCAACAAGTTCACCGCGCTCATTCTTCAAGGAGACGTAAAATTCAGGAATATATTTCTCTCTCCTGCGGTTACATAAGTGGAGGACTGGAGCTGGAGTTCCATTAGATCATCTTAAAATTTATTTTTATTCCACATAGCATATTATTCTTTGCTGCTGTGCTCTAACTCAATGCTTCCACCTAGCTTTTCAAGCACAGAAGACACCTTGCTTTGGTACAGTGGCAAAACACTTTGCAGATGGCAACACACACACACACACACACACACACACACACAGGCACATGGATCATCATCAGTGACTGCTCCCCTATAGAGACCAGACTGCCTGATCAACTTGTGAAATGAACATCATCAGCTCGTGGCTCGGTAAAGCCAGACCACCTTCCCGAAGAGTCCCAAATAATCACACTGAATAACGGGGAACACTCTTACCTTCCTGCACAGCCTGGAAGGGGTTGTTAGGCTCGATAAGTTTCACAGAGTGGGTGATTTTCTCGCTCTGCAGAATGTCGTCGTTCAGACTCAGGTCTGAGATGGCAAGTTGGAAAATCTCGTCATCCCTCACGGCGTTTTCCTCGAATATGGCACCTGTTGAGTAAAATCAATCAGCACGGGTTACTTGGCGAGCGAGAGGAGGGCGCCATGTGCGGGTTGAAGATGAAGGGAGCGGTGGATACTTTCGTTTTAATGTTATGTTGATTTAAACGTTTGTTTTTTAAAAATGTTGCTGTGCAAAATATGTCAACGTGATTCATAATTGAATATCAGTGGGTGACATTTGATCTTCTTTCTGATTTATCTGTGCGCCCTGGCAGGACTTCAGCACCACGGACAGCGTCAGGCCGGACCAGATAATTATCTGATGCGTTCAGGAGCCAAACTTCCAAAATAAATGGCCGTCACGTCTACTAGATCAATGGCACCCTTCCCAATACGCATTATAGGGCCTAGTGTGGGAGGCATGCTGAAGCTTAACTGCCCCCCCCTCCCTCCCTCTGTTTATCAAAATGGCATCAGCTGCTGTTGGGAAACGCGCATATATCACGCAGAAAAAAAGGTTTCAGGAAATGAGAAGTATAATTGGGGTACCCTAACGTAAAGAGGCGCATCAGCCAATATTATCTGGATGGAGTCCCACCTCTGTATTAAGCCAGTGACTGAGCACCTGCTGCTTGCCAGACTGTTGCAGTAAACTGTGAGCAGCAGCAGCAGCAGCAGCAGCGACGGAGGAGCACCGACACCAAATTTGCTCACAGTGACATTGCCATTGTTTTTTATCGAACACTAAAACGCCACTGATTAAAAGTGGCTGATGTGTGAGCGTGTGCACAACAAAAACCCACAAAAACCAGGATGGCTATTCATGTGTGTGTGTGTGTGTGTGTGTGTGCGTGGAAGCAGGGGGAGATCATGTGTGCGTCTCAAAACTGCGAAAAAAATCAAATGCAACACGATGTTTCTCGGTGTCAGTCGTGACGAGTTTAAAGCCCCGCACAGAAAGCAGACATCTCTGGTTTGAAGTTTGAGAACAAAGAGGCTCTATGCGTTTTGCATCTCTGACACGGAACTCCACTGACATTCCCTCTGTCTCCGTATTGACATTGCAGTCACGTACCGGTGAAAGTTGAGGCTTGTCGGGTACAGACAAGAGGCAGCTTGGTCTAAGAAAGCCTCAGCCACTTTGGCTATTAGACATTAATCGCACCAAAGCATCAACGACACGGGCCTATCTGCTCACTGTAATGCCTGTTTTTTTTGGAGGGGGGGGGGGGGGGTGCAAAATTTGCAATTTTACAGGCTGACAGCAGCGAGAGGTTTGGATGTGGAACGTGCAGGCAGAGATCCGCCGTCGAAAAGTGTGAGAGATGTCTGCACAGATGAGCCGATAAATAAACCACAACCGATGGATAACAACCCAAAACAGCCGTGGCAGCAAAGGTCAGAGGCACGGCCGTTTACAAAACGCCAACTTTTCAACTCGCCCGAGAGTCAAAGTGTTGCTTAAACACAGGATGCGAGCTGAATAGACTATTTATCCCGCCCTCTCACCAAAACCCTGTGATCAACGCAGTATGCGCTGAGCTGAGCTTTATCCCCGCACGCTTTGCCTTTTTTTTTTAAATAATACACCTGTTCAACCCCAAACAGCATGTTGTCTGATCGGACGCTTACCGATATGTATGATGGAGTCCGCTTTGGCCGAATTGCATTGCAATATCCACAGGGAAAGGCAGATCAGCAGCAACTCCATCTCGGGATTTCAGCAAGGTGGCTCATCCAAGCTCTGCTCGGCTGTCCTATACTGTCCAAATGGAGCACCCAAAGCAAAAAAAAAAAAAAAAGAAGAAGAAGAAGAAGAAGAGAGATGATCAAAACCCAGCGTAGGACAAGAACCGCTGTCCTCCTCCTGGCAGATCACATCCGCATGAAACCCCGCAGAAATGATCAGCTTTTTTTTCTCTCTTAAAAAAAAAAGAAAAAGAAAAGAAATACCAACAAAAACGAACCGAGCGCAGGAAGGTGGGCTCAAAAAAAAGACGAGGAAGAACCGACGGGGACCCGAGGTAAGACTGATAAAGGCGGGTAGCCCGGTGAGAGAGACCGGTGTTACCTCTCTCACTCTCGCCTCTCTCCCTGCGCTCCGGCGTCTAAAGCATGGCAAGCAGCAAAAAAAAAAAAAAAAATGCGGAGGAGGGACACCCCTCTAACTACACACGGAGAGATACACACTCCGAAAAACACACATTCACACACACTTCGGGTCCTGTCTCGATCACGTGATTGCAGAGACTTCAGGACTCGGCTGCTGTCCCGACAAGCCGGGTAGAAATGATTTGGACTAGCCGGAGAGAGACGCGCGGAGAGCCGATATCAAGGCACATGATCGGGGGTTCAGAGCAACAACAAAACTCTGCCAGCTTCTGTGACATCCTGGGGGGGGAGGGGGGCCACAAAAAAACACGCAAAAGCAAACACAGGAGAGAGATGAAAAAGTCGACACTTTACTTTTGGAGAAGTTGGCGTATTTTTTGTGGGGTTTTTTTCCCAGGGATGGTGTGTGTGTGTGTGTGTGTGTACGTGTGTGTGAGGGAGGGAGCGGAGAGACATATTTTAAGCTCACTTCGGTGGCGACGGTGCGCAGCTGATGTGGCAGAGAAAAGGATTTACACACCGTGCTCCTCGGCGGGGGCTGATGGATGAGAGACGGACGTGACAGAGGACCGCGACGCCTGACCGAACCGGGGAACAGCTGGACGGAGTCACCGGAGGAGCAATTTGCAGAAGAAGAAACACAGAAATACCTCCATGTTTGATTCCATTTATTTATTTATTTGTTTGTACCTGCATGACTTCGATTCATTAATTGTTGCTTCAGCAAATCCGACGCCCTCGTTGTTGTTTTTTTTTTATCGCGGGATTATGGCACCGGGTCACTTTTTTTAGGGGGTGGGGGGTGCCAGTTATTCTTCTCACACGCCCCACAATGCTTGAGCAGCGCGTATGCACAGCTGAAGAAGAAGAAGAAAAGGAAGAAGTCACCCAAGAGACGGAGTTTCTAGATGGGCATGATCTTACAATTAAAGGATATTTCTCGTGGCTGCAATAAAAAACGGAAATATCTCTTAATTGTTTGGTTAGGTCCGTCAGAGGCGCAGAGCGCACAAACTTTCAGCACCACCGCCAGTGGACAGCTCGTTCACTGAATCGCACCTGTGGATCACTGAGACTCACCTCCCAGTCTGCTCAACATGGCCGTGTCTGTGCACAGGTTTTGTTTCTTTAAACAATATTGGCAAATATATATATATATATATGTTTTTAAACACTGCAGAGACTGAATGAATAAATCCTCATCACTCTCGTGTCAAAGTCTCACATGCTCTGTATCATGATGATTTTTTATTTATTTTTTTTTTCCCCATTGCGGCCGAGGAATAAACATCCATGCCTCCACAAAGTTGTTGTAAAATCACACAGCGCCCCTTCTGGCCACCTGAGGATATTGCAGGTGTTGTTGCGCAAAAAAAAAAAAAACGTTTCCATCATTTCACTACGTCTCATTTACATTTAAAAAAATAGACTACAAAGCTGAAACTGGAAAAAGCAATTTAGCCTACAGCACGCTGCCTTTGAGATCAAACTGTGCCCATAACACCAAAGAGGAACATTATGGTGGATATATATGTGTGTGTGTTTAAATATTTTGTAAATGCCAAACAGTGCCACATTTCTGAGATTGTAGAGCAATAGCTTGGACTAAAAATAAGTTCTTTTTTTAAAAAAAGGAAAGGGGAATAGCGTTTTCTGATCCCCGTTACAGTTCCCACAACACAGTAGATAAATCTCAGACTGACTGTAAGGGGATTAAAACAGAAAGATTAACCTTGAGATTTGGGTTTTAAGCTGACAGCCATCCAAAATATAAACAATTCATCCCAGCAGAGGAATAAATATCTTAATTTCATTGAGCTATGAAGCAATAAAAAAAAAAAAAAAACATAAATTATTCATTTCAACATCTCGCAGGTCTTAAAAATGCCCCATTCTTTGAGTTTTATTGTGCTTGTTACCACTAAATGTGATGCAAGCCTCTTTTTTTTGTGCAAAAACCGCATCAGAATAAAACTCTAATTTCATCTGACGACCACCTCTAAGCTGTCCGATAACAAGGCGGTGTTGTTGAACTGAACTGTTATGATCCAGAAAACAAAGAATACGCCGCGTGTCACGCTAATAACAAGGCTATAACTGCACGGGTCAGCAGGTGAACTACATATTGTATCAAGTGGCAGTTTAGTTTCTGGTTCACAGGTGAGCTAATGGAACAGGCTGAGGCTCCATATAGTGAGGATATGCATGTATAAGTGGTAAGGCTTGCTATGTTTTCCATTACCATGCATCAAGCAGGCATGTTGAAAGTGATGCAGTGTATGTCCTCCTTATTCTCTGCATATAGAAAGGTATTTATGAGATGTTTGAATGAATAGCACAGTGTGTTTGGAGCCATGAGTAGGTGAGTTTCATGCATTAGTAAGTAGAGTCAGAGGGAATACCTTCCATAGAAAGTAGGCCATCCAATGGATGATTATCTATTTTGGGGTATTCTTTCACGCCTGCTTTTATTTTTGGTCCACCCCCCCTCCAAAAAAAATGCCCTAACGATGATTTTCGGGTTTGAAAATTCGTCAGTCAGTGTGTCGGCATTTTGTTCACCTGCAGTTTTGCAAAGCGACTCATGCATCCTCATGGGTGTCAACCTAAGTCAGCCTCAAAAGTGCTGCAAACAGTCACCAAGACATTGGCGGGGAGGTCACGCTCGCTCTCAGCGTTGAAGGTGGAATTTCATTGTCACACAAACCTGAGTCATTAATGTTTATGGCTATGAGCAATGGAGTGAAAAGGAAAGACAGAGTTTTTCCTCCTCCTTTTTGGAACGAGGCCAAAAAGTGAATTTACATGAAGAGGAGCTGTCACATGCAGAAGATTCAAAGCCAAAAAAGAAAGAAAGAAAAACAAGGCTGTTTGTCAGGAGTATCACCTCTGCTACACAGGAGTCTTTTACGAATAGCTTATTCTTTGATATATATAATTTTTCCTTCATCCCAAATAATACGTTGAACCAAAAGCCTACGGCACGAGTCTCGGCATGATTAATTGTTTCTATAGAATAGAAACAATGTGTTTGTGTTGTGGGTCCATATCGCCCTCTGATGAGTCACATCTCTCAGTTTAATCTTAGATCATTTTCTCACGCATGGCTTTGGGCAGTGCACGCCGCTGCCTGTGTGTGATACACGTGCCTCGCTCCTGTGTGGCTGTGCGTCTCTTATATGGTCTTTAATAATGAGTATTGTGTGCACAGAGGCAAGGGGGTTACTGGTTCGAACCTCGGCTGGGGCCTTCCTGTGTGGGTTCTCCTCCGGGTACTTCCTTCCACGGTCCAAAGACATGCACTTAATGAGTTAATTGGTGACTCGTAGGTGTGAATGTGGATGTGAATGGTTGTTTGTCTCTCCGTGATGAGCTGGCGACTTGTCCAGGGTGTACGTCGCCTCTCGCCCAAAGTCAGCCGGGATAGGCCGAGAATAAGTGTTCACAGATAATGTATGGACGGATAGTAGTGGGTAATTATTAACTGTATCTATGCCTTTATCCATGCTCACGGAGCCATGATTTGAGAAGAAGTCTGAGTTTAATCACTTCATTAGCCTTTAGCCTAACATATCTGTGGTGGAAAGAACTGGACAGGGCCAGCAGCATGCAGTCAAATGTACTGTAAGTCAACATAATTAGACTGGTTACTGCAGCAGTTGTCTGGCATACATAATAATACGTAATGTCACTTAGAATTAGCAGCGAGAGCAGCACCAGCGTTCTACAAAGATAGAAGTATCATAGCATATTTATAAAGTAGCCGGCTTGCTATATTCATAGCAGAATAGCAAGGGATGACACTTTAAAAGCCTGCCGCCGTGCAGCTGCGGTCGCGTCCGTCCCATTGTGGTACTGGATGTAGTCACATAAAGCCCATGCACCAATTTGGAAGAGGGTTAAATCTCAGACAAGTTGAAAATCCATTCATGTCAAGCAGAAATGTGCAGGGAATAGCAATAAGTGTCTGCAGCACTAGAGGTGAATAAGCAAGAGTCTCTCTTCCAAATACACAGCCTGAGGTAACATTATAGATTAATCATGTTATGGGAGAATACGCGCAACCTCCATCACAGACTGAATTTCAATGAGTGAATTGTTGACTACCTGCATCATTATATATTTCAACATTATACCATACTGAACCTTGGTGAAATATGTACTAAGGAATGTATAAATGAGCTCTGAAACAATGGCAATGGGACAGGCCTGTCTGTGTTAGCCAAGAACTTCGACAACTGCCAAGGGTTCTCTAAGTTTTCCAAAGGACGTAATTCCAGATTCAGTCTTATTCAGGTATGCAAATTTGATCTTGCTCTTGGAGTGCAGGCTTCTTATGATATGAGGCTGATTCCGTATCGAGGTAGCTCCACACAAAGTAAAGAGTAGATGTCTCGTACATTTATTTTTTTTTTCCCAGGACTAAACCTTCCCACAGATCATACTGTATAATTTCTATTCATGTCTCACTCACACACTAAAAAATAGTTATGAAAACAAAACATGTGCACCAAATAGCTTACAGAATACAGAAATTGTACGATCACTTGTTCTGGCTGGGTTTATTGTAAGAGCCTGACTGAAGCAAGCCGCTCATGAAAGTTGAAAGAAAGACATCAACACAACAGCTCCACAGCCGCTCCGTTTCCCTTTGTTCCCTAAACACGCGCCTCATCATCATTGTCCGCGTCCAACTGCGAGTATGTTTGCCTATCAGCCTATTTATACATTCAAAGAAAATATAAGTGCAACCCTTTTGTTTATCCTCCCATTCTTCACGAGTGAAGGAAGAAGGAGACTTCTCCTGTGCATACAAAAGGTTTATTTCTCTAAAGATTCTGGCTAGTGCTCCTCTCTGGGATATCAGAGAAGGGCAATCAGAAAGCAGAGTGGGGCAGGTCATGACTCTGCCCTCCTGGGGAAAAATGGGATCTGTAGCTCTGTGTGAAATGGCCATACTTCAGTGCCAAAGAAATACAGTTTTTTTCTCCCCCCAAGTTCAAACTGCACCTTGTAGAGTGTCCTTTCATTGTGAAAGTTCAAGGCACACTTGTTCAACAGCCGCGCTGTTAAAGATTCAGATCCTTTATATGTAACGACGTCAGGATTTCAGCGGCGAGGCAGAAACATAGATGGTAACACATTTGGGAACGCGATTTGAGAGAAAAAGCAAAGTTTTGTGTGCATGAGGAGAAGTCTTAGATCTTTTACTCGTAACTCGTGTGTTTATATTTTTGTTCAGTGTATGCATGAAATATCTCACCATTAACAAACCAAAAACATCCGCATCAAGAATCCGTGTTTAAATGAGGTTATTTGCTTTGAAAATCCACCCGTGGATTCATAATCAAATGAAAACACGTTGTTTCGACAGCATCATTATTATCCAGCATTAGCAGAAACTGCATAGCCCTAATATATATATATTTATTTTTTTCCTGCAGAGATGTTTACAATTTATACGCTTAATAGCAACTGTTCAGCCATTTGTTTTGGGTGCCCTGAGCAGCTCTATTGAACCCAGAGCCTGTGTCAGCTACATTTCACTCCAGCTGTGCCTGCAAGACAGTCATTAGTGGATGAGGTTGTTTAAAGGGGAGCAACTTAGACTTAGAAATCTACCTGCAAAGAGGCACGCATTGCAAATTAGCACAACAAAAACCCCTTTCAGTAGTTTTGTTTTTAAGAGCGGGCCAATCTGAGTCATTATTAAATTCAGATAAAGGGAAAACTAGCAAAGGTAACCAGAGAACACACGCGTACGGCGGCGAGACACGGGGAGACACTTTGTCTGAAATCTGAAAAGCTTTGCTACTACTTGGCAAACATCTATTATTCCAATTATTCCGCATTTTGTAGCTCGAGATTCAAAATGATGCCTGCTTATGAAAACTCTCCATTTCTGTGGCCATTATGCCAAACAAAATAATCTAAAAGGTGCAAATCGCTTTAAAAGCAGCAGTCTATTGGCAATATATTTTAAATATCGCCATGCAAACCCGACCAGTTACTTCAATAAATTAACTTCAGAGTAGTGGCGATGTTTTTGAGCTCAGTAGTTGATGGTCTGTGTGTGTGCGGTCATTATCACTGTATGCAAATGACAGATAATTACATAAAACATAAATTATTATGAAGATATAACTGCAGTAGGAAGGAGAAAAGTCAGGAGGAGAGCGCAAGCTCATTTTTTTATCTATTCGCAATCAAGTCAAGGTTGACTTTCAGTGCTCCGGTAAACTGGCCCTGTCTAGTGTCTGTCTCCCCGTGCCATTTTCCGCTCTCTCTCATGCTGTCTTAATCTCACTCTTTTCCTTTCTTGTCCTCACACGGCCGCCTTCACAGATGTGCCTGAAAGATCTCTCCCCCCCCCTCTCTCTCTCTCTCTCTCATACTGTGCGCAAAAGGTAGAGATTACAAGAGTCTTAGTATTCAGCTCAGTTCCTGGTGTTCTTTTAACTCTATGGGGGTCCTCCCTTCCCTTTGGCCCCGAGTCTACTTTTAAGAAGTTAAAGCCTCGGGCCTAATGACAAAATCTAATACAATAAGTGTTACTGATATCAAACCAAATTGGATTTCCTTTCAGTGGCTCCAACTGTATGCCTCCCACTGCACTACTTGTGAAGCTCATCCTGATGGTTCTTATGCAGAAATGTCCCCCTGCAGCCGGTCACCACTCACAGCTAAGATTTATGAATACCCACATAAGTCTGTCGCTTCCATACTGAAAATATGCAGGAATATGCCTCATTTCCTTATTTAAAAGCAGATATTTTTAAAAAAAAGTCTCTGCAGTTAAATTACTGGCTTCCATTTGGGTAATTATCCTTCAAATTTGGGGTAAAGTGACAGAGTATCCTGGTGGCATCTGATTAATTAGAATGGGACCTAATAGGCCTCGCCAGGCTCTATTGGATTAATTAATTGGCAGATGATATAGTCTAGTTTTGCGGGGCTATTACGTTAACTGTCACAGAGCATTTGACGACAAGGTGCCGAGCGATCCATTCAGTGACACAAACATGATTGGAGTGGGATATTATCTCGCTGAGGGAGGCCTTAGATCATTTTAAATACATGCTGCTAAGACTTAACAGTAATGACAAAGTCGTGAACGGTCCGATAAATGTAGATTACTCGGTGCAGCTGTTGTTCAGAATGAAGGGGGCGCCCCTGCGGACGGGGGCGACCGTTCACTCAGAGGAGAAAGGGTGCGGTACAATGGCACCGCAAGGCTTTATTTGGTTTGCAGTTATCAGTTGTCTTCTGTGAACATATGTGGCGGTGGATGAGACTGGGCACCGGGCACGGAGAGTGACTTTGGTTATGACAGATTTAAAGGGCATTCCAGCAAATTAGTATTGCTCTCCTGCTTGGGGAGCTTGAAATTTATACGACATGGTACATTGTATGAACCGCTGCCGGAAAGAAATCATATGCCAACGCTTAGGTCCAATCAAGAGTTGATTATGACCTGGTTCAGGTTAGAGAAACGTCTTGGCTTGTATGTAGTTATGGTTACAATAATAACACCTTTTAATGCGAGGGAACAATGGTGGTCATGGTTTGAGGACACCATTGTTGACTGTTGCTAAGAAACAGGAAACCAATCATCAGTCTCTTGTGTTAATGGATGGAGACCCCATCATTCACTCTGACTTCCACCCTCTGCAGATGTCGCTGACTTAGAGTAAGCCTGTATTCGTTCAGAGTGAAGTACCCATCTTCCATCCATCCATCAACAAATACGTGGACAGTGAGGAAACTTGGCTGTCGCCCTAGATGAACTGCAGCTCTCTGCACACACGGCAGCGGAAGCACGTGGAGATTTTCTCCTGCTGTGCACCCTTTCCAACCCCACTCCTCTTCTCCATCCACTAACTTCCCGTTACAGCTCACATCAAGGTAATTGACTGCACCGTCACTCTCAGGACTCTGTGGTTGCTCATCTCGATCCAGATAATTTGTTCTGGCCCTGCAGTGGTGGAATAAACTCCTCACATCAAGTCACTACCAATAGTCTGCTACAGGTTAAACACCTGGACATCCCATGCTAGGACTTGCAAACACCTCATCTCTAAAAAAACAAATAATAAAAAAAAAAAACCCTCTGCGCTGTAGCAGTCTGAATCTGAGCACCTTTCATACAGTGCTTCACAGATGACTGACCAGCTGCAAGTAATGCGCACCGAATGAATGTGCAATGTGGAAAACATCGAGCTCTTGTTGTTTGTATTTTGACTCCACTCGCTGCGAGTCACTTTGCAAAAACTCCTACAGAGCCACAAAAGACATTATCCAACTGTTACCCAACAGTTTTCCCAGGCTGAGTGGTACTTTGGTGGAGTAACACTCTAACTTTAAGTGAAAAGTGATTTCTGATGCAGGAAGTAATGTGCTGTTTGCAGCAGAAACACCGCATCACTCAAAGCCGAGTGCGGCTTCAGACTGCATGTTTTAGTCCACCTGAAAGCAATATAGCAGAGGCATAAGAGATTAAAAACAAAAAGAAGTGAGTGGCAAACATCGCTGGCCACAACATAAATCTTACACGCTGATCTCTCGCTGCTTCTTTTTTTTTTAATGAAACGCCGTCTTGTAAAGACACTCTTCTGTGAGCAGCGCCGCAGATATACGGAGATGTGGGTATGATTGTGAATGTACTGCTGTTAATAAAACAGATTTAAATATTGTGTGCGACCACCAGAGTATCTTGTGTTTTTGGGCCCGCCTCTGGCTTTTTGTCAGGGAGGATATTTTATTTCGTCTCCATGTCTACCTAAGCTGCAGGCAACTTGCCTCTTGCTGACAGGCGATAACAGCATTTATTCACAATGACTGTGACGGGGAAATGTGTGTGTATGTTTAGAGAAAATGTCTGTGCGGGCTTGTGCATTTTTCATTTACAGTATACTTTCCCCCCGGGGGATATTCGATTCTAAAAAGCTTCTGTGTTGTCAATTAAATTTGTTTAAATCACGGTTGATCACAGTTCTGAATTAATACTTGGGTGAGTTCTGAGCGTTCAGTTTAAGCCACACGGTGGCACATAATCAATAGCATAAATGGCTTTTCAATTAGTTTTAAAAGGGCCAAGTTAGCCTCACCCTAATCCTAAAGCTCCAGGAGAGAATCTATTAAAATATGTTTATTCTAGATACTTCAATATAACCTGAACTCTGTCATCATAAGTCTATGCCAAAAAATATATATACTATGAAATATAGATATAGAAGAAAAACAAATATCCTGAGGTATGTGGTAAAGATTTGCCTGCAAAGTTATTTCAGCAAGCCGTCTTATTTCATTATTGAGCAGTTTGAGTAAGGCAGTGTGGATGTTGCCAAGCAGCAAGAGAAATGATCCAAAAGGTCTACCTTATCCAACACCTTGCAGAGTTTTAACCCTTACTCGTCGCTCTGTAAAAGCCTCTACCTGCATAACTGTTTGGGATGGTAATGTATTCTGTGTGTGTGTGTGTGTGTGTGTGTGTGTGTGTGTGTGTGTGTGTGTGTGTGTGAGAGAGAGAGAGACAGAGAGGATGAGAGGTTTGCCGGTTGCAGCATCTTTAACCAGCTCAGTACTGAGCCACTGTCATGCTTCAGCGCTCCCACACTTCTGAGAATATTCTCTAGAATAAACGAACCTCAGCTGTTTGCCATTTTGGTTGCTTGTGTGTGTGTGTGCGTGTTGAGTGTGTGTGAAAAGGGAACTAGTCTGAACCCTGGCAGCTTCACAGACACACACACACACTCTCCAAACAACAATGGTCTCCAAGGCCTGTAATATAAACAGGCGAATCGCAGGCTGAATCTTGAACGTACAGACATACACACCTTGTTCTGTTTAATTGGTACAAGGTGGGATAAAGGTGGTTTGATGACAGCTGCATGTAGATGAGTTGCTTGTTACTGTTGCATTTGGAAACCTTCTGACTCCAATTCCAGTAATTTTTCATGTTGCATTAGGACGATGATAACCACCAGCTCCTCGGTGGGAGAGTGTTAAACAATGAAAACCTAACAGCTCATAAATGAACAAAAGCCTGTCAAACCTCATTAGTTTGACTCGGTAACGAATGTCAAGCTGCAACCACAGAGTTGTTTTTCTTCCTCGCTCAAAAAAAAAATAAAACATTATTCCACAAAATATTAATTTAATCCATACGTAAACGGAGCAAACGCGGAGCGCGTGTTGTGCAATGCTTCTTGAAACAGAATCAGATACTGCACAGGCTTTCTCATCCAGTCTACACATGCTTTCTGGAGTTATGACCTCTCCCGCGAGGGTGTCTTGTGGGAGTTGCGAGCAATGCCCAGGGATCTCCTGGGAAGAGATGAAGAAGTTGCTGAAGAGATGGATGTCTGGACTCATTCGCTGAGCCATTTTTTCCCATCATGACCCAGGATAAACTGCAGGAAATGGATGTACGGACGGATGGATTCCAAGGGCTCGACACAATTTCGTGATTGACGCGTCAAAACGTCTTTGCGCTCTGCATGGACATAACTGACGACAAAGGCAGGTCGAGAGGTCTCATCTTATCCCAGTGCGTTGTGTCAACCATTTAACTGGAAGTTTGTGACCAGTCCAAAAAGTCAAAACACCCAAATGGTAAATACGATTTATCTAAGACCAGCTCACATTTCTCAGCACTTCCCTGACGGTGTAGCAAATCTGAACGTCTACAAACAACCACAAACAAAACAACTAATTGTAAAATTGTCTTAGTAGAAAACTCAGGTATGAATAATCTTGTTAAACTGTTCACGAACAACTGTAAACGATTCACAGCCAGATAGAATTCTGCAGTTGTGCTTCTTTGTCTGATTTCTGAAGAGAAAGAAAAATACCGGCTGAGCCACAACAGCGTACCTCCCCCCGACACACAATGCAAATGAGCTGACTTTTCATAAGACATCATGTTCTGTGTTCAGACTACCAGCTACTGCGAGGGCGGCTAAGTCGAGCTTGCCTAGGGAATGGTGCAAAAGCGATTAGCATGTCCACTACTCTCTGACATCCTGCAGATTTGAACGTGCGCGCGGGTGCGGAGAGTCGTCCGTTTAAAGAAAATCTCAACATCTCGCCTTAATGCAGCTTTGTGAAGAAAATCTCTCTCATTCATTCATTCATTGCACCATTACGTTAAATGAGTGACATTGTAGGCACTGATTTATATCCTGATGAACTGTGCAGTAAGTGCAGCAGTAGAAAGAATATTACTTCCTCCAATGTGAAGTCTGGCTCCCTCACATTGTGAAGTACTAGGTGACATTTTATAAGAATTCCCTCTAAGGCGACATCTAGCACTATCAAGACACCACATATCACAGACATTTTGTAGGAGAGTGGCCATGACACTTGCAATCTAGCAGCCCCTTAGAAAGAAGATGAAGAGGAAACCAATAGGAAAGAGTTCCTCGTGCAGCGATGAGGCTGGTGAGAGAGGCTGACTGTGGAGGTGTTTGATAAACCAGCGGTGAAATTACTCTCTCTCGCGCCATTCCACTCGCTCCGCCAGCACAGCACAACTACCACCGCCGCATCCAGACTTTGCAATTGAGAGAGAAAAGCCGATCAGTAATGGAACACTTGGGTGTTAGTGTGTGTCTTTCTGGCAGCCCGTGCGTGCCTGTCTGCAGGAGAGTTTCATTATCCAGTTGCTGATCCCCTACAGTAGCCAGATAGCCTGATCTCAGCATCAGTCTCTCAGACTCTTAAGGGGTGCAGCTAAGAAATTCCCCACTGTATGACACTGGGCAATCAGAACAGGGATATTTGTGAAAGAGCCGGCCACGCAGTCG
This sequence comes from Nibea coibor, assembly GCA_023373845.1. Lineage (NCBI taxonomy): Eukaryota > Metazoa > Chordata > Actinopteri > Sciaenidae > Nibea > Nibea coibor. Next base: position 17,476,518 of record CM041723.1, read on the forward strand.
TGTGCCGTGCACTGAGCCGATTTTGAGCCTCATAATACTTTAGTAATCATCCCCCATTACCCGGGAGAGAGAGGTAAATAGGGAGGTGGGAGAAAGATGCCGAGGTGGGGATGAAGAAGAAGTGACAAACGAGACAAAGCTCATTGATTTTTCCTTTAGAAGAGATCATTCAGTGCAGCAGAGCGTGTCTGGTGTTTTTAAAGCCTTTGAATGACGGAACAATAGAAGAAAGACCCCGAGGGTAGGTGTCTAACAGACAAGCCTTTAACAGAAAAGTCAATTATGCTCTGAATATTTCCTCCAACATTTGTAAGAAGAAGATGCAAGACCATTTAGAGAAAACAGACACCCTTATTAGGCGCAAGCGTCGCTACTTTGTGGCCAAGATGCCAAGTTGCGACACATTACCGGTGACAGATGCTTTCTTTACAACATCCCCATTGCTGGTCAATTACCATTTACAGTCTAGTTTGACATTTTATGACTCTATTTATTTTGATATATTAAATCATTACATCCAATATTCCATACTTCATAAACCTTAAGAAATTACAGTGTTGAGGAGGTCACCCTACCGCTTGAAACATTAACCCCGAGATCATTCTTACTTGAAGTTTTATCTTAAGTCATGATGACAGGGAGCTCACTAAGCAGATTACACCATTCTGTTATGTTACACGGACATTTAAAATCCACGGTTTCAGCATTTACCAGACACACACCGCATTATGAGGAGCCCAATCGCTGCAGATAGATACAATGTATGTTGCATTTCTAATTTCCCAGAGGGAGATTTTTCTCTGAGTGGCTAATTAGAAAAAAAATGCTATAGAAATAAGCCTAAAGTGCTGTCAGACCATATGATTAACACTATATCCATTTAAAATCCAACTTCCCTTGTCAAGGCCTCTCTGGCAGTAACAAATTGGGTACCAGGTGTCTTGTGGGCAGCAGACAGAACATGGAGGAGATAAGAATGGCCTCGCCTTCCTGCCAAAGGACACGACAGATTATGAAAGAACTCATGCATATTCTGTACAACACATTGCTGTCTCCATCCTGAGAGGAGACAGCTACTGTTCACTGACTTACAGTAGAAGACTCCGGACCACAACCTCACACCCCCGCCATCAATACTGCCAACCCCTTCAGACACTGATATGTGGTCATAAAATAGGATTTCATGGCTTCAGGGGGTTACGCAGAGGGCTAGTAATTGTTATGCCAGTGTCAAGCCATCATGTGCATACACACAAATAAATGAATAACACCCACAAATGACCATACAGAATCTCCATATTCTCATTAGCATGCTTGTCTGAAATCATGTGTAAACACACGTCTTATGCATAGGCGTGGAAACATTACTACTAGCACATCATTTCCGCAACATTAACCGATGCTAATCCTTCTGTAATTACACTTGCGGGCCCTTCTTCAACCAGCAAACTTGAAAGACTTAGACAGATAACGTTAACGTTCAACTGTTGGACGAGACAATCCTGCTCCCTTCACATTTTATTTAAATGCTGTTTCCTGCACATGCATTTTTGAAGTTGATCATCTAAACTCAAACGATCTCACGCATGCAGAATGTGTTTAAGATTCAGGTTGTGTTAAAACTGTAAACCATCTATTATACTCTTCTATGTACGGTGATATTCCTGGGTTTGCAAAGCATGTGCAGGCATCAGTTATTGCAATCGTTGCACCCACTTAAGCATGTCTCCCTAAATGAAATATAATATTCATGAGTCTGTATTTATTAGCGCATAATGAAAATAAGAGCTGTTGTGTTTTAGCTTCCTGGAGTCTGTCCTGTTGAACTGCCATGTTTATACAGTAAGAAAAAAAAGAAATGGATGAACCAAACACTGGCTCTCAAGAGGGTGTTCGGCTTCTTTTTTTTTTTCTAATTACTTGGCCGCTCCCACAGAGGAGCGTGAGGAGTATTCAGTTGGTTGGTGAGCTGCAAGCTCACCGCTAGATGCCGATAAACCCCGGCACACTGGACCTTTAAAACATTGCGTACAACACAAGAAAGAAAGATACTTCATCCAACAGCAATCCACCCAATAACTGTTAAACATTTACTTTAAAACCATTCACTTCAAACTCTGGTATTAGAGAAAATATCACCAAAGTCATCAGGATTTAAGATCTCACAGCAATCTATTCAACAGTTGTTGAGATATTTCAGTCTGAAGCATATGCTGGGCTGACCAACAACGTCATCCCTGAAGCCAGAGCCAAGAAAATGACTAATTAAGAGTGTACCTATTGGTTTTTAGTGCGTTTTTATTCAAAGGCAAGACTTTCTTGGAGGTGACAAATGAATGGACTCAAAAATGCAAATATACTGTACACACACACTCACACACAAACACAAACACACAGCCTCCACCATCTGCCACAGGCTCACATGATACGATTTTCTCAAACTAATTCAATATTTTTGTAGTTAACCTTTTCATCCTAAGTGAGTTAGAAAGGCTTAAATAAGCAACTTGCTCCTGTTGTTTCAATAACCGCTGCACCGTGACCTGTCTAATAGAGCAAAGTATCTGCTGTGCATGGTCCCGTTCGTCTAGCAGCACTTTCTTTTAATGCGGGTACAAGCAGGAGTAAAACAATCGATGCACATGATTCTATTTTATATCAGAGTTTACCGCTGAATGTCCTGCAGTCTGCAGCGATCAGTGTCTCACAAGAGTAGGTATGAACATATGATGCTGTACACTAACGTACCTCCTCATTGCATGGTTAATATCCCTTCGTACAACTCGTATTCGCCTGAAATCCTTTCAGCTAAGATCTGCCAGTTTTAATGTTTGTCACTTAAATTTGTCATTTTTTCCTAATATAATATTTGATGTTGATATAAACCTTCAAGAAGACGGCACATGATTATATATATTCACAGATTAGACAGTGTCATTATGCAATGTACATGGCAAAATAGGTGCTTTTTATCATCAACACATCCATTTATATGTGTCTAATACTCTTTGATGCACAGAAGAAATTAAACAGCCGGAACGGTTAAATGTCAGCAGGCAATCAAAGAGCACATGCTGATTTCCTCACTTGTATCTCTTTTGATCTGCAAGACATGACTGGTATATAAATATCAAAGAAAAAGACAATTATCAAGGTAGCAACTGGAAAGAAATGTGCTAATATTTGCTTTTAATCTTTTTAAACCTAACTGACCCGCTGTCACAGCTGTTCTAATAAAATGTAATGAAGCAGCATCGGGGGGTTGGAAAATATGTAAGATAAGTCTAATTAATATTGAAAGTGTGTCTTCTTCATAGATGTAAATACTGGAATACAATAATCTATTTTAAAAAATGTAGATTTTCAAGTAACCACAAGAAATCCCCTCCCTTTTTATTAGATTAAACTTTGCGGCTTTCTTTGTCATTCAAGAAGAAACAAGAACACCTAAAGGAGAAGGAAGGGGTCATTACAGCATCACCTGTCTAACCCCAAAACCCCACGAGGCTTGCCTCTGTCATGTCACAGCCACAGTACTATTTTGGTCCGTCCTCCACGTGACTTAAGCCTAAAAGAACTCGTAACATTTCAGAAGCAGAGCGCTTTGCCCACCAGACCGGCTCACATTTGGTCTGAGCGAGTAAACAGTTTGTGGTGATGCTCTGCTTCTATTGGAAGATGCAAGCACAAAAAACCTACCATCATACGTACATCATAGACCTTTGAAAAAGAAATGCCTCTCCCAGATAAAGAACACACTTCAGGAATAGATTTGTCCGTGTATGTGCTTTCCTTTACTTCCTGTTTGTCTCCAAAGACGGTTACAGGCTTGCTCGAGTTTGAAACGTGTCCTCAAAATACACTTGCGATAGCAACCTTAATGAGCTCTGTGTGTGAGCTGCAATAGTAATTCGTTGGTGTGTTATCAGTACGGCAGAGGGCCTAAAAATAAACAAGAGGGTGGGGATTTCAGATCGATAAAGTCGTGGCACACAACAGCAACGAGATCAAGGTAATATGAGTCACTGGGGTGTGAGGGTAGGTGGCTGAGCGCTCGACTCTGAGTGTCGCATCAATTGCTCATTCACATTTTGACCGGAGACACTGCTCTGGAGGGCGCAGAGGCAACGAGAAACGCGAGGTCAGTGGATTCTACAGGGTGCAGCGAGGAGAGAGGTCATGCAAGCGTAAAGATGACAGCAGTCATTTACGGTGACAGGCTGTGAGGGGAAACGTCTCCGCTGGCTCACTTTGCATTCAGGAAACGCACCGACATAGTCTACTCTACTAGCTTAAGTGATGGAAAACAACCTTTGAACATGCTGGGGAAAAAAAAATACTGTACAAGCTTCACGCTGGGAAAAGCAGAAACAGCGGAGGATGCACGGGCTGACAAGCTAGTCCCCTCAGAGCATCCTTTTTCAAATGCGTCTCGGCGGAGAACAGGGATTCAGACTGATCCTGTGCACTTCATGACATGCTTGCTTGAACGTCAGACGTGTAGCAAAGTGTGAAGCACAGCCAGCGGATGAAATGTGTGGGGTTTCCATTTCCCGTTCGCCATCTGCAGCTTGATATGCGACTTGGGAGTGGAGATTAAAGACTATGAACCGAGTGCATCAGGAAACCTGTCGTTGAATCACGAGGGAGAAATAAGATCTGACTTTCACTGGGGGGACATTTTCACAGCTAGGATAAGCTTTAGCTCACTACAAATATGTAAAAACAAAGTATAACCTTGATATATGAAAGCAATGAAAAGCATCCCCTGCAGTGGGTGGTGAGACACTGAAGCAACATAGATGTCAACATCGCCTATGCATAGTGTAGTACTAGTAAATTGCAGAGTCGTGGCGCTGATCATTTATTAATGCCTCGGTTAATGAGCATTCGCTATGTCTTTAGGTGTCATTACGTCATCGTGCCAGCTGTCTGATGCTTTGCTTGGTGCCAGACTTTGGTGCCAGTTCGATTGAAGCCTATGAGTGACGCATAGAGAAGCACAAAAAACCCACAAGCCTATCTACAGTAGATCATATAGACCTTTGATGAACAAAAGCCTCTCAGAACACACTTCACAGAGCAGATTTTTCCATGTGTGCACGTATGAATTTACTGTAAAGTAACCTATAAAATAAACAAGAGAGATGTTTCATGGCTATCAGTTTTAGAAAAGCAAAGTCGATCAACACCTGGACTGTAAACTCATTTTTCTGGTATCCTGCTGGGGCTAATCTACACAATGCCTGGACCCCATGCCAAAAAAAAAACTGTAGATTATGTTAAATAACGATAACTATCAGGCTCAGAGGAACAGTTTAGCAAAGCCAATCAGTCAGTCTGTTCATAGCACTGCTGTTCTGTAGCTAACCTTGAGATGTGACCTGTTGACATGCACTTGGACAGGTTAACTGGTGACTCTAAATTGCCCGTAGGTGTGGATGTGAGTGCGAATGGTTGTTTGTCTCCATGTGTCCTGTGATACAGCTGGCGACTTGTCCAGGTCGGTGAAAAAAGACGGTCCAATTCACAAACACCAGCGAGAATAGCCACAAGTTATTAGAGTGAAAATTATGCTGTCTTCAGAGAGTTGTTGGTAACTGATGACTGACTATAAGTGGTGTCACGCCCAGACTTCACGGTAGTGGCACAACGCGCACAGATGTTACAGACAATAGAACACCTGAGATCTGCCATGAGGGGGTGAAACTGTAAAACAACAGGAAAAACTACCGCTGTGAGAAACGGGGATAATGGGGTTAAGAACTGTAACCCTCAAGCACAGAGCAAAGGAGGAGAGGAAAACAGTTCCCAATGCACCGCGAGGCATGAGAGAGTTACAGTTAAAGCGGGAGGCATCCTGCAAATAGAAACGAATAAAAGAGCAGCGGCTGTTTATACATAATTAGAAGAGCTATAATAAGCTCTTTCAAATCAAACATTTTAAGATATGTTGTTCTGCATTTTGCATTTATTTAATCAAACACTGCTTAACCGTGTCATTTCACATTTACTATTTCAGTACACGACCAACAAATACAAACATCACCACTGCAGAGAACTACATGAATTTCTTTTAGGTCCAGCCAGGTTTCCACCAAGTCTTGTTCTCCGCTTCTCTGCAACTGTCAGTGCAGAGAAGGTTTGTAGTTGCACGTAGGCTCTATGTAGAGTCTCCTTCCGCCTTTGTGAGCATTGATACTTGCGTGCCGATGTCTTTCAGTCGGCCGGTAGTGAAGTTTCTAGGCCGCTGTGTTGAGCTTCTTCGTGTAAACAGTGGTGCCTCAAACTTTCCCCTCATCGCTCCGCTCAGATGTCTGCACTTCTGTGTGTTTTCCACATTCCCTCTTTTCCCCCCCACCTCTGCTGCTCATGAAACAAAAGGACGAGGGAATACCGGCGCACGCGCAGGCCTGTCAATGCGTGTATGTTTTAAGAAAGATTCTCAAACAGCATTATTAAGTCATCTGGGTTTTGTATGAGCGGCTGACGTTCTCCCAGCAACACCGAGTAGAAATATGATTTAGTGCCTCTGGTTTCAGCGTACAATGCCACAGTGGCAAATATTAACATTTGTTTGTACTGATTACATTACTTATGACCCCAAAACTAGCAAGTCAGCAATTTTGCTAACAGCCAAACCTCGAGTGCAGCGACACAAGACACAGCAGTCAGCTAATATTACTTTCTAATCCAACAACAAGAAGCCCAGCTGTGTCTGAGCTCCCACCAACGACTTAAAGTCACCCTCTTTTTCTCTTCGTGGCTTCCTCCATCAACGTCACCTTCAGTCTCTTCCCTTCTGTCATTATGTCCATAGAGGCTGCTGAGCCCACTTAGTTTGCCTGCATGCCCAGCTCTGGCACACTTTTCCCCGCAGTGCTCTGAGCTCACAGTCCGAGCAGTCCCGGCTAACAACCTGAGCTAATATTAGCTAATAGTTCGCAGCAGTTTGCTTAACTGTCCATCAGGAGAAATAACCGAAAGGAGACGCCATTCATCTGGTTTTAAGTCAGTGTAGCTTCAAGATGATTTTAAACCCGTTATTCTGTGGTAGAAAAGCTACACAATGTGGCTTTGATACATCCATGGTCACCTCCTGTTCTCAGAAAATGCACACGCACACACACACACACACCCCAAACAGTCCAATCAAAGTTATTGTGCCGTACCCATGGCATCAATTTAACACAAAAGTATAAATCTGGAGTCATTTTACTCCTGAAAAACACGGCCATCGACCACTACTGGATTTTCTTACTAGTGTACCAATCCGTGGCTGAAAATAGACTCTGTGTCGAAATTTATGTAGCCTTTTATAAAAATGAAACAATGTATTTATGACGTTTAAAATTTACAACTCAATCTGTTCAGACGGCATGAATGGGCTTAGGGCTGAGAGCAATCTGGAGGAGTGGAAGCACAATGGGAACTAACACACTGTTGGCCTTTTCATATGATTTGTTAACAACAACAAAATATCGAATATGATCCTTTAAAATCTCCCCCAAAGCAAACCAGGATACAGGCTTTGGTCCGCCGTCGAGATGCAACATCTGGAGCTGCTCCGCTGACAATAAACGCGGAGCCAATATTGTGAAATCATAGACTGGCGAGAAGTCCTTATTGTGATTAAATGTTCCCTCATCACAGCAAAATTCCCAGGTAGAGTCACTGTGTCTGAATTAGTTAAACTAGAGCGGTCCCCTCCAGTCGAATGAATTGGCTTCACGTGGGACCAATAAGCAATTCAATTAGACTCGTTTACGGTTCATAGTGGCTCGGGGAATAAAATTTTTTTCCGGATCCAAAGGGCGGCGTGACAGAAAAAGTTTGACAATCACTAAAGTGGCTGCTACAAGTCCCTCCAGAAATTGTTGCCAGATGCCACACTTAGAGTGAGTTTAATCCGTTGTAATATTTTTCAATTTATTACCCTGTTTGGTGCACAAACATAGACTGAGCTGTCCTAACTTGTAGCACCACCTGAGAAAAGGAAAAAAAATATATATATATAATAAAATGCTCTTTTGTTCTGAGCCCACTAAATACGCCACCCCTTCTCGTCAGTGTTTCGGTGTCATTCACGTTTAGTCGGCGACTCAGCCGAGGTCGACCACGCTGTTGGGATCTGTATGCGTGCATTGTTATGTGTGAGTGTGTGTGTTTGAGCCCCGCTATCTCTGCCGTGCAGCCCTGCACCCTGGGCTCCGCCTGACTTGACAGACTTGCACTGCAACCTGCCCGGGATGCCACCGACAGAGAACCTCTCTTGGCTCTAGTGGTTGTGTATTGGTGTGCATAAGTGTGTGACTGTGTGTTTGTGTAAGAAAATAGACATGTGAAAATTTGACATTTATCGAGGATCGAGGAAAATTATAATTACGCAACACATGGTTGTACAACGAAATTAAAGTTTGCCGCACGCATGAAATAACTGATCAAGATTAAACGTATGTTTGAATAACAAAATAAATAAAGTGCATTTCCCAGAAGATAATGACAGAAAAATATTGTTTCATCGTCCCCTAAATATTTCAAGTGCCCGTCTACTTTGACATGCGTTTAGGCACCAAACATAATCCATCATCCTGCACTCTGCCGGCTCAGAACACAACCCACCCGTCGAGTGTTTGATCTGGGCTGTTGATGGAGCAGGTCTCTAAAGATGTGGGCACAACAGTCTCTGATTTCCCGTCGTTTGGCCAGCCTGAGTCCCATTTCGTCCAGAGCGGACATTAGCCAGGAGCAGACAGTCCAAGCTGGGCCAGCATGGCTCCTATCCCGGCTCTCTTCCTCTCCTCCTGGGGCGATCACAGCACTTGCGTGGGCTGGTCCGGCCGATCTGGCTGTGTGGATGGTCTCAAGGTCCACTGCTCTTTAATCCGAGCCCCATGATTCCCTTTCCGATGACTGAAGTCTATTTCTGTAATACGCGTTTCAGCAATAAAGCTGAAAATAGATTAAAACAAAAAGCAGCAAAGTTTGACAGAGCTGTCTGAATGTGCAGCCATCGCCATCGGCGAAAACTCGATTTGACCAACGTTGGCTAAGCCCTTTAAAATCAGGTATCATTCAGTGTTTAAGATTTCTGCATGCATCGCATTTCCCATAGAAATTCGGTGGAGAAGCAATTTTATTCAACACAGCAGGAGTCACGCTGTCATGCCGACCGCCATGTCAACAACACCCGTGTTAAATCCAGATTATTTCCACTAGAAGAACTTTGTGTTCATTGGATGAAGCGATGCTGTATACAGGATCCCTGTGCTGCTTGGCAGATCCAAATCATTCATCCATCTATTATCTAAACTTGCCTGTAGGTCTGGAGCAGGTCTATCACAGTGCTAACACAAATAGAAAACCATTCACACTCACATTTACACCTGCAGGCAATTCATCTAAACTGAATGCCTTTGGACTGTGGGTGGAAACTGGAGCACCTGGCAGAGGTGGGGGAGGAGGGACCCACGCAGACACCGGGAGGACACAAAACTTAGCGCAGAAAAGTCTCAGTCGACTGGTGGATTCTAACTGAGGGCCTTCTTGACATCAGGCAATAGAGCTCATTAGCAGTCGGCACCTGAGTACAGGAAAACATGTTACCATACCAACGGACAAAGCAGGTGAGACTGCGACCCTGAAGCCCAAAAGGAGAAGAAAGACAAAGTTCAAAGACGTGAACGCTGGTGTGGCCGAGCAATAAAGCTCTGAGGATGAGCAGAGACCTCTGTGAAGATGAATTTACAGACACTTAGATGAAGGATTCAGCCATGGCAAAAAAAAAAAAGAAAATTCAGGGCAAATAGCAGAGGGACTGTAAAAAGCAGACACTTTTACCAACGAGCACTAGGCGTCTCTTCTTCCGCGGCCTTGTAAAGACGTAAAGCTATCAAGATGGACAAAGAGGTTTTGAGTGAGGCCGTTTCAGAGCACGTTGTAACACTTACTTCAAGGAATTGACTATTTTAACAAATAGTTGTAGAGCGAGCGGTAGGAAAAGATTTCAAGCAGCTCTCTAAGAAGTCGGAGGAGCAACCAGAGTTTGTCCGGGAGAACTAATCCTTCCTTAAAGGAGTGCTCGGGTGATTCAGGATTGCACTATCACTGCCTGAGTCAGACAAAGGCCGCTGCCTAGATTAGATTACCCGGACAGAGAAATGTAGTTTAGCATCTAACCAGAAGTTTATATGGTGTTATATACCATATATAGAGATAGATAGAAAGGAGTATTTACAGTACAAGCACATGCAGCAGTTACAAGTATGAATACAGCAGAGGTTATATGTAAATGTATATTTTTTATTATTTTTAGGTCTTGACCTAACATATGTACTTCCTCCTCCTCTGTATCTTGCCAATGCTCTATGATGGTGGCTACTAGTCACGAGTCTCCCAAGCGAGGCAAGCTACGCACTGCCAAAAAAAAAGAAAAATCCCAGGGGAAAATAGAGCATTTAATAGTCTGTGACAGAGCTGTTTGCTTTCACCACCAACGCTGCTGGCTTACCGGCATGTTAGAAAACGACTCTTGATAGTAAAGGTTTGCTACAGTATGGATACCACTATTACGGGTATGTGAGAGCACATCCCAGTGCAGACCATTACCCACAACACAGTTTCAGTCAGAGATTATTTCGGGCGTGTTATAGTAACAGCTAATGTAGCCTCTAGCTGCTGGCCGCAAACAGAGATGAAGAGTTGGCAACAGGCGCCTGGTAATCTCGCTTCTTGTTGTCTGACGCACTTGAGGCACTTTATCAGAGCCGATCTCTCCGGAGCCACGAGAGACTTCATGCAACTATTTTTCACATATGTAACAGTGCTAACACAGACCTGTAAACAGACTCCGATGTGTAAAATCAATAAGGTTTCCCTTTAAAAGTGTAGCATCTGACACTTGACCAATTTTGTTGAGTTGTTTACTTCCATTATCTCAAATGTTTCCAAGAATGATCAGACCGTGAAAATGATACATTTATTTATTTTTACGGGTTTACTACCCGTCTCGAGTTACTACAGCTGCTGCAAACACGAGCCACGTCAGGTACATCAGAGAGCGAAGGAGGAAGTCGAGCCTAGGAAGCCTCCTAGGAAGCCTAGGAGGAAGCCTGAACGTAAGGTGAGTAAAACTTTGACACCTCACCCCGCCCATGAACGTGACTGGTGCTTGAGTCGTGTCAAACAGATTTTCATCAGCGACGGTGGCTGTTTCATAATGAGGACAACAACTGCCATGATCAATACAGAACAAGCAGCTTGTGAGTGAACCCAACTGCTTTTTTTCCCACTGTGACACGTCAAAACGTCTTCTGTGCAAAAAGGCAAAAAGCTGACTGCGAAGGATGGAGGAGGGGGGGGAAAAAAAAGCAGCTGATGCTAATCATCTGATGCAAGCATGACTTGAGGGCTCGGAGCAGAATGCTCAATTTGCAGCTCAGCGCGGGAAGCAGTGTGCACTTTATGTGGCAATCCGACATTCATACCCCCGCAGAGCGATTGGCCATGTGTGTCGAGGTAAGAAAGTAAGCTGTGTTTGAACTTCTCTCCGGAGCCCTTTTTACATTCTTCACAGAGGTTTTTCTGTCACTTTTCCGCCGTACAAATGGAAGAATGCCTTCCATAAAAAAAAGTGCACCATTGTTGCCGCATTCATTGCAGCTTGCACCTCGGGAGGAGGATTTTGCTCTTTGGAAGAATTATAAACACCTTTGCCTCCAGATGAAATGTACTTTTTCATGCCGGGGAACAGAGACGGTGTCTTGCCACAAATCTTCAATTTAGAACAGACTCTTTTTTAAAAATGTAAATAGATTTTCTCCAACATTAGCCAGTGTTTTAGAGGCCTAATGCAGACCATAACTGTGGTTTATTTGTAGAGCTATTGCTGTAAGTGAGAACTTGAACGACAGTGCACATAAATTTGGCTTTTTGCAGAATTGATTTTCGTTTGTTTTGATCATTAACAGGACTAATTCATCCCATTCATTTTCCGTAGCTGCTTGCCATCATCAGCGTTGTGCTGGGTGGGTGGAGACGATCTCAGATGTAGAGCTCACATTCACACCTATGGGCAACCTGGAGTTACCAATTAACCTAACCTTCAGACTGTGGGAGGAAGCTGGAGTGCATGCAGAGAGGACATGCAGCCCCAGCCATCTTGGAGGTCTTTCTTGCTGTGAGAAGACGGCGCTAAGCACAGTACCACGGTGCCACCCTGAACTAATCCATCAGTTCATTAAACGTTACAACAACAGACCTGCCATATTGAATAACAGTCCCTATGGGAAAACGATGGTAAAAGCACTTCATGCACACTCAAATGTGAAACCTTCCTGCACGTTCTGTTATTGATAATAAAGTTTGCTTTTATCCAAAAGTGGGGGAAACAACGTCCGCCATTTGTGGCCGGAGATATCACATCCGCAGTGGTAAGAACTCCAGAAAAGGTTAAGAGTACTTAGGCTCTACTATTCTCTGCCGTCATGCATGGATGGACAGCTTCTGGGCCCTGGTGTGCTGAGCTAGTTGCACCAGCAGTTTTTGCGCCAGTGGCAGCATACTGTATGTATGTAGACTAACGCAGATGGATGTGGGTACTAATCCGAGCGTTCGCCAAGACGGGACAGACGCTGAACCTGCTGCGGGGAGAAAAGCATGGGTGAAGGAAGGGGTTGGCCTTTGATCACCTTTTTTTTTCCCCATCAACCTTCACTGTTAGCAAATGCATACTGGCTACCCTATGGGTCTGTCAGTTATCTAGTTTAAATACTTGGATAAACCCGTATAAGACCGCACATGAATTATCAACAAGTGCATTAATTTATAATGTCTGAGTGAAAATAGCCGCCCACAGCAGCCAGGAAATTTCACACCTCTCTCCTGTTTACCCAGTCATTATTGGCAGCTATTCAGTCACTGTACTAAAGAGACATTCTCCACGATAAATCACGGCACTTAAATCCAAAAAACATGTGGTGTATGCTTTGGATCACCCCAGCAATCATGCCACAGCAAGCAGACTGACGGGCTTAATGTGGGTTTTTTTTTTTTTTGCAAGACTCTTTCCAGACAAGAGGTCATTACTGCAGAGGGAACAAATAAACTGTCAAGACTGATGGATCCGTCGACAGATTAGAGGTTTCACTAATAATTTTAGTGCTGCATTTGCCTCTCGCTACAGATAATGATTCGAAAATCAAACATTCTGGGATTCACTGATAATACTTGGAGAAAATATAAATAAACGCCGTGCTAAGTCTAGTGGAAACAGGAAATAAAGTTATTTTTGTCTCCTGTTGGTTGACTGGTTGTTGATGTTTTAAAGTTCTGCAGTCAAACCGAATGAAGTGAAAATTATGTGTTCCTTCATCTCGTTTTCATGAGGCGGATCAAAATGTGATCAAACAGTGTCTGCAATAAACTTTGAACCTTTGAAGAATGGTCCTTCATGGGAGAAGAAGAATATATATATATGTGTGTGTGTGTGTGTGTGTGTGTGTGTGACACAGATATGGAAAGAAGGAGAGCGAGAGAACTGTTCTTCTTGAAAGTGTTGCCCGGGGCTTTTTATGCTACAAAGTCTATCCTCAGATCAAATACGATGGGTTAGGTCTTCATCAGTCAGAGAAGTCGTGCACACAATACACCCACAAGAGATAATAAGCTATGTTTGTGCACACAATCGCCACCTTCCGCTCACGTAGCTGCATTAAATGTACAGGATTTACACGTGTAGTAAATAATTAAACCCGCTGACGCTGCTCTCAGAAATACCGCAGCCGTCTCTTCCGCAAAAATTAGAAGGTTCGTCACCACGTTTGACACGTTCCTGTGATTCTTTGTTAACAGAAATTATTGATTTGTGCAACTTTCAAGGTTTTTAAGTTACTTTGTAGTCTCACTGTGGGTGACAGCCTCTTAGTACAGGCCACCAGTTTTGAGATGTTGGACACAGCCTGAGAGTATAGTCTCTGGAGCTTATGAAGACTCTGCAGGCACTTTAAGTGCAAAGACTTGATCCAGCTGCGGCACATAAAGGACATCAAAGGGCACTACTAGGCTCATAACAAAACGGTTGGCTGTTTCACCAAGAAATCTCTTTAACATGAACAAAAAAGAATGCTTTCAGGGCAAAGGCAGAATTGAAATCCAAAAATAAAAAAAGGGAGTTGAAAGGATCAATCCAATACATGGAGAAAACATCGAGTGGGAGAGAAATGAGAACAAACTCCAGAGGAACAGCGCAAGACATAAGAAAGATTGGCCAAAAACATGCAGGAAAGATGTTAATTCTGTGTACATAAAAGCCTAACATGTATGTGGGCAGGTTTAACACGAGGACCCAAGGTCAGCTCCATCCTTAGTCCGAGGTCAGGACTCTTTGCCTTATTTCTATTATTGCAATCTGACCTATATGTGCAATATCAGATTACTGCATGTACCGCATACACATTCTTTATTGCTTTTTATATTCTGTTGTTATGTTCATGTGACCTTTTGTGATCTTTTATCTTATCTTCCCTGTAACAGAGTGTACTGAAAACATCTGAACGGGACGGTTAAAGGATGACCTGGTGATATTATACATTAGTCTTAGAAGCGTCTGTGCAGCCGTACACCGTCCTGATGCTGTAAATACTCACCTGTGCACCGTAGTCATGTAAAAAGTTCAACAAATCCCCCATTCGCTCCTGTTTGAGCACCCTTAAGAAACTATTTGGCCTTTAAATATAATTAAATATATGTGGTTGTTGGTTGTTTGTCCATAGGGATCCGTGAACAATAACAAAAATGTGGAGCACCTCTTCTTGCTCTTGCGTTTGCTGTAAAATAACAGGTCATTAGCGTTGCCCGGACGGATTTCTTTATAACAATGTCTCGTGTTAGAGCAATGTGTAAGGGCGCGCTCATCGTGATGAGCCTACTCAGAACTATCAGCGAAATCTGCAGCTCAGCTTGGTTTCACGGACACGCATTCGATGAAGTTAGATCTACTTCACTGCCCTGAGGGGCAATGCGGCTTTAGCAATAATGCTACGCACTTCTGCAATTCCAAACTGTATGTACAGTAGAACGACAAATACACAATAAAAACATACTCACGCGGTCCATCATGGCGTCGTTTTCAATGAAAAAAGCTCTAAAAACCTACTTTACACTACGTGCTCAGCAGCAGACAGACACAGTTATCCATTAGCTGGTCAACAGAGTGGAGCGTTCAGCAGCTAAGGACTAAGATATTCCACGGAGCTAAACTAGTGGGCTCGCAAATAAATGCCACTGTTGCTTGGATGTGTGAACGAGCTGTTTGCATGCTGGTCGCATTCAATTTGAAAAGGCGGTAACGTGCCGGTGCCGCGTTCACGACTTGCCGAAAAAGCAAAGCAGTCATGGCAGTTTCAGTGTTTCTAGCTAGGTTCACGTCTGGCCTCTATCGCTGCTGCTAACCCAAGGCCAGATGAAAACACCCACCCTCCAGTCTTCATACATGTTATTTTATTCATGGACTATCGTTTAACCTTCGATACATTCACCATACAATCCGTCAGGCATTTGAACCTGTATTCCATCCACTTATTACGTTGACATTTAGAGAGATCGTAGATGAATAATACTCCTCTCCCGGGAGAAGGTTGTTTGTGTCCCGCACAGTGTGACATGGTTAAAGGTGCCGTTTGGTCTTATTAATAAAATATGACCAAAATGTTCATGAATTAAGTTTCTCAATTTTGAGGGGAGAACAACATTTCAGCCTCGCGCAGGTATGCTAAAGCACAGCCCGTTTCACCTTTAAGTGCCCCTTCACAATGAGGGTCTATTGGATGGCTGAGCTGTCACAACCGTCTCCACAACAACCTCCGCGGTGATGCAAGAAAATAAAGTGCCCCAAATTACTGCCACGTATATTCAAACAGGGTTAGTATAATTTGAGAACATTGGAATTAATTACCTTCACAAATGCTTACGGTTACTCGCCGGTGCTGATTTGTATTCAGACCAGATGGACACAGTGTGTTTCAACGTGTATCTGTTCTGGCTAATCTAAGTGATGCCCGCATGATGGGGAGTGGGTTGTGGGTGGGGGGGGGGTTGAAGAAAAGCCATTAAGAGGGCCGGATCCTGCGAGCTCATTAAATGGCTTGTTGTAAGCTCTGCTGTAGGTCAAGGAAAAAAAATATAGTGCGGGAGACATTTTCTGTGTCTGCGATGTGTTCTGCAGTCTGTCACACAATAGTATAAATGCAGTTAAATATTCTATATTATTACCCAGCTGCGGCACATAAAGACTAACATCCTATTGATTTTGGCTCAGGCGTGATATGTAGCCTCTAATAAAAAGCATTTCATGGAGACAGTGGATTCTTGCGCCGTATATAATACAAGGATCATTATACTATTGACGTCCGTTGTTTTCAAACGTAAAAGACAAATGAAATGAGATTATCAAATTAAAATTAAGGTTCAAGTGTATGCGTGTGTCCAGTGAAGACCTCAAGCACCTCAAGTTTATTGATTTCACATTTACATAATCTAGTCTTAAAATTACTCACGTGTCATATCTCAAGGGATAAATCCCGCAGGTGAAAGGTGTGTGCGTGTGAGAGAGAGAGAGAGAGAGAGAATAAACACGTCATTTAATCCAGATCTATTTTAGTTTGAACCTACGCACATCTAAGAAGAAATATCATCACTGCTCCGTTTTCGTGTCTAAAAAACAAGTTTAAAAATAGCCCAAATCCAAAAAACACACACACACGCTGATCGGGATGCTTTTAATAGATCATCGAGAATCATCTATTAATACATCATATCGTCAACGCAATGTGAAATGACTCACTTGTACTTTGTTTTTCCGCTAAATAAAATGTTACATACTTTTTTTTTTTAGAGCCAAGACAACAGTGATGGGCTCTGTGTTTGTAACAGTGTGTTTGTGACTTATCTGAGACGCTCAGCAAGCTTGCTGATAGCCAGTGGCTACATCTTTCTTTAAGGATGAGAGGGGGGGAGAAACAATTCTCCTCTGTCAGGTGTAATAGAGCATGATTATTATGATATCAAGTGTCCAGTGGCAACAGCCTACTGATTACTGTCACAGACACAGATGGATGAAATGAGCAATTGAATTTAAAAAAGGACACACTGGGAACATTGTGTAACAGGTGCCATTACTTTGGTTTGCAGTTATGTTTTGAAGGAAATGTAATTGCTGTCTTGGATTATGTTCGCAGGCTCAAGTGCAGAACTGGAGCTCGGGTCCCTCGTGCGGTTGGACTTGGGCAACAAAAGCACTTTGGTTAAACCTGCAGTAACTGAATTTTGGCAACGTGTTAGCAAACAGCCGCGCGTCCAGCAACATTATGTTTCATTTGGAGACATTTTCCGGCCGCCCGGAAAATAAAAGCCCAACATTCAGTCCCCTTGTGCTGTTTCTGGTCTCCGGCAGCTCCTGAGAAGAATGTCTGTCCCTTTAGCTGCTAGACGCTCCACTGTTTTCACCAGCTAATTGCTAACTTTGTGTGTATGCTGTAGTGTTAAAGCATCCATTTGCCTCCGAGAAAGATGCTACAGCAACGGTGATAATGGACCAAAACAGTGAAGCTGTGAGCCGATGAGCTAAAACTTGCTATAAAAGCTCTATATGTTTATAGGTTCATATGTTTATTGTCGTCGTAAAAAAATATTTTTATGGCCGCTGTAAAGTTTGGGAAAGATTGCAGTTTTGGCTCAATGTTAATAAAATAAACATGTCATGCTTCAACTCACTGATGACTTTTTCAATATTAAACCAAAGCTGTGATCGTATCATAACAAACTGCTGTTAAACATGAGCGTGAAATGTTTTATCATATTTCAGCTGCGAGATGTTGTGGGATAACAAATGGAAATATGCTGGCAGTGAATTATGCCACGCAGCTTTGCCACGAGGCGATTACGTTCATTATGTTGAAAAAAAACAAGGTCAAAAGTTATTTGGGATGGCAAATTAGCATTACAGTAATATTTCTCACAGACAGACATTTGTTGGCGCAGTATGTGTTGATAAGAAACAGGAAGCTGCAGTACAGAAATGTCAAAATAAGTCAGATGTCTGTACTCAGACAGATTATACTCCTGTGTTTTATCCACCCGACCTCTTCTCTATGAGTTGCATGCAGTACAAAAGTGCAACACTTCATTAAAAAACATATTTACAGTCAAGATAAATCAGTCGAGTTAGCCTCAAAACCTTACTCAGACATCACATAGGAGCATTTATCAGACAGAACTGACAGTAAACCGACTGGGTTATGTGTTCACAGTGAAAACAAAGTTGCTGTAGATCATTTTAACTATGAAATATCCATATCCCGTACTGGAGAAGTTTTACCAGCATCCATTCAACTGTGAGTTTAAATTCATTTCTGGAAGACCCCTGCGGTTGCTGCTGGAAATATTGCCAAATAAAGTCCAATTCTCTAAATGTTTTGATGAGAAAACAATGTTTATTGGAATAATTGATCCTTGATCACTACCATGTTCCACGAAGTGCCATCCATCTCAGCTGTGTGCACTCGTGCCCCAAGCAAAGCAGTTTATGGAAATTTAATGATAGGTGCCAGACTATGCATATGTTTCCCTCTTCCTATGTGAGATATAAAGCCTAAAGAAAGATCTGGCTGAGACAATACCCCCCCAGAGGCCAGCCACATTATTGGCTACTCTTCCCCATGTAATATATCTGCTTAGCTGCTATTTATTGTTGCTATAACTAAAGAAAGGAGCCAAAGCCAATAACCTTCATTCCTCCTCTTTGTCTAACAAAGAGGATCCATTAGCCATTCCCTTTTGCATAGTGCTTACAGTATATATTGCAAGACCAGGCCACATTGTTCAACTGCCAGTTAGTCCAAAGCTGCTCATAATAATAATAATAATAATAATAATATGACCAAAGGAACTAATATAAACTGGATGTTGACATGCTAGCAGGTTTAGCTTCCTTCAAATAATGTAATTAGATAAAAGGATCCCACCGTTTCTTTAACACAACGCAATACCACCTTTCCTTGCACCCTCTTTGCCTGTAAACACCCATGTCCAACAGAAACTGAATACCATTTTCCAAGGCAGCCCAGTTTTGCTCTCTAGGCCTCCACAGTTTTGGGCCCTGGAGTCCTTCTCTGGCCGAGCTGGCCATCTTCCTGCTGGCTACCAGCGCTGGTTAATGGCATGAAAACAACTCCCTAACACAACTCTTAAAGACGTTCTAATCATTGAACTATTGGATCAAGTTCTGATGAATACAGTTAGTTCGTTGAGGATAACCCTCAAGTGTTTGTCATGTAAAGCCTGTAGCTACACCTACAAACCTCACAGTCAGCACTCTTTCTGGGAGACTTGCTAACTCGTAACACAAGCTTTCCATTAAGAGACTAGCAACATCTTCGGAGTTCATCAGCATGAAACAAAACAGTGTGTTAACATGCTGATGCTCAGTTGGAGTCACAGCTGAGCCTGAGCTCAGGTTTAGCTCACAAATTACAGTCAAGCTAAACCGAGCGGGATCACGTCGGGCTGAACCTGACAGGTCTGCGATGTCCTAAAGTAACTCTGATAAGTTCAGAGTGGAGGTAGATGTTAACTGTGGGAGAAGTACGAGTGTGACTAAACTGCCCTGTTTCTCCCTGTCACCGCTCGCTGCACACTGCTGCCTTTGGCCTTTTAAGCAGATGCTTTGAATCCAGAACCACAGTGTCACAGCTCATCTCCACTTCAAGACCAGTTTATTTGCACAAGGGCGTGCGCGCACGAGCGAAGGTGCATAATACATAGTGTGTGCATATGTGTGTCTGTCTGAATACATATATCATGCAGTCACCTGATACATATATTTATTCCTACATAAATGCGTAAGTGCTTCTCGAATGTGCTGCAGTATATCTCTCGTATACGCCCATTTGTTCAGGCGCGCGGGCATACGTGTCGAAAATATCACTTACAGCTCAAAGTGAAATATAATAAGCCATTTAGTCGCCGCAACCTTTGCACCTTCTGCTTCGTTTTGACTTGAAGGAAACGTGCGGTAATCGCCTCGCTTTATGTTTGCACGGCAGACCATTTCCAAAAGCAACTTATCGCTTGAAATCTGCTGCATCTACATGAGGATTTAATTATACGGATATGTCATCTAGATTTCCCAAATGGGCTGGAACGTGCAAAAGCAGATTTATAGCACAATAAAACAGATTTACCTTGAGTCATATTGTTGGTTTGCTCCCCGCAGAGGAGCATCTATGAGTGCCTGCAGCACATATGTGTGCTCTCCTACTACTTTATGTATGTTTTTACCACGCCACAATAATTAGGTGGGGAAAGGTGTTGGTATGTCTTTGAAGGTTAATCCCGGGTCAATTAGCACTACTGGATCAGTATTGGGTTCAGGATTAAGGTTAAGTGCTTTGGGGTCAGAGGTTATGAAAAGGTGTAAAGGCTGTTGTTAGTTTCACAGCAGGCATCAGAGAAAAAAATTGATTTGACATTTCAATAAAAAATGTGGTCTCCATAGAGACAGAAAAATACACGTTAGCACAGACATCCATGTTCACTCCATATTTTCTACAGGTGTGTGTCAGCCTCGGCGTATTCATGCGGTGTTTACGTTGAGTCTATGCATAATGCAGCATGAAGTGCGGGGATTCATATGGGTTATTACATATGAAGTGCTGCTATGTGTCGGGGGAATAAAACACAATTAGTAGTTTATCAAAAAAGGCTATGATGGCGCAGAGCAGCACACCGGGGGCTGTGCGGCTGTATTTGAGGGCTGCCATATTTCAGGCTATGATCAAATTAGGAGAGGGGTGAATGACGATTTCCCTCCCACCGTCCGCATCAAGATGCTCACCTTTAAATCCATTAAGAAGCATCGTCTGTGTGTTTTGTCTCCGCAGGTAAGCGTCGCGCGGGAAGTTAGTTTCGTAACATTTATCTTCTAAATCAGTCTGGAAGTCACCTCGTTGCCCTCTCATGTGGTGTCACTGTTGATGAGGTTAAAACCGTCTAATAGTTTCGCTGCTCTTTGTCTCTGTCTCCCCCCTAAGGCCAGTCATTATGCCCATTTTGTCGCCTGTCTTCTCCAGTGTGCTGCCTTGCAGACTCACAGTGGCAAATTGCTTTAAAACCACAAAAGAAATAGGACAGAAGGAGATGGAGTCTGTGGCCTCAAGTATTTCATTCAGGGTTATGATAACACTACACGGAGTTATTATTAACGCCGTAATCACCTCTGGTCAGAAATGGGATCTTCAAACGCAGGAGCATGATATGAGGATTTGACAAAAGAGGTGCCAGGGGACAGATACAGTGCAATGAATAAAACGGTGACGGCTTTGCAGAGTGTGCGTGCGCGCGAGCGATATTGTCGGCGGGATCTTAGGCTGACGAGTGAATCAGACAGTCAGGACTCGGGAAGAGTGCGTCACAGTCGCTCCCGTTTGTGAGGTGGCAGTTTTGCGCCGTGGACATTGCACAGTCCCCGTAGTCGCTGTCTGGTCTCAGAGGTGCAGCAGAATGGTGTGTGATATTAAAGGCCATCACAGAGTTGTGCCGGTGCAACAGTTTGGGACTCGGGCAGTGTTTTGACCCTTAATAGTAATCACCGGCCTGACACATGGTCCCTCCTGGATGCTTAAAAAAGTTTTGGAGGCGCTCTTGTTTTTGGAACTCCTATTTTCTTGTGACACACACTGTAACAAGACCGACCGCCAAAAGACAGGACGTTATCATAATCAGCTGCTACACACACAGCTCATCTCAGTCTTTGCGTGGATGATCTGTTCCTCCAAAAAAAAGTTAAAAAAAAAAAAAAAAAAGCAAAAACAGTCTGCTGAATTTAATATTGATTATAATAAATACCTCAATCTACCGGAGGCAATGCGAGGCAGCAAGAGCAACCTTGTGGGCGTTTTTTCACATCACAATAAATCAATCAAACGACGTGTATCCATTATCCTGTAGTTAAAGCAATCCAGTTAATTAATTCAGTGCCAGTTAATATAGCTTGCGCTTCCAAACCCTGCATAACCGAGTGCTGAAGCACACTTAGCGCTCAGTATGCATACAGTGAAGCTGACAGCAACCACGGGTTATAAAGATGCCTACATGAGGCGTCACATCTGTCCCGTATGAGCCTACGTGCTAATGGCTCTCCATACGTGCCAACATTAGTACGCCAACATGGTTATGTTTAGCATCCCCTGATTAGCACTAAACACAAAGTATGGCTGAGGCCGATGGGAACGCGATTTTGCGTCAACAGTATCGAGCAGTCGACATTTCTGACGCGATGAAGGTGAAGTCGGGTGCTTGTCGTAAGGATTCATAAACGCGGATCATCATTGAAATCCATCAAAAAGTTCCTGATTGATTTGAGTCGGTGCCAAAAGAGCGATGTTTCCATAGAGACCATGTTGCTACTGTGGCTGAAGACAACGCATCAGCTCACGGGACGATAAAACATCAGATCTGCATCATAAATCACATTCTCTAAAATGTATTAGTACATAATGTGTTTGTTAAAAGTTCACGTGTAGGAGCAGAAACAGATGTCAACATCTGTCTGGAGTTTTATTTTAATGAGCTTCAAGTCTTTCTTCTCTGTCTCTGACATGCTAGTCTCCCACGGCCCTACTTTTATGTGCTGATGAGCTTCATTACTTTTAGACTTTCCACTTGTATTCAAGGTGAGTCAGCTTCAAGTTTCCACCCTCTGATCTCCAGCTCGACTCTGTTTTTGTTTTTAATTTGACATTTCAAAAGATCCCACAAAGACCCCCAAAAAAAAAAAAAACTAAAAAAAACTATTTTCATCTTCCTCGACCTTAAATGTAAATGAGTTAGATACTTTAAGTTGAATTTGTTAGTGGGACAGACACTAAACAAAAATAGAAATGTTTTTACACTTTTAATGAGCTGAAGAAAAAGATCTAAGACTTCTTGTGTGCACACAAAAGGTTTATTTCTCCAGAATTTTGTTCATAAATGTGTTTAAAGTCGCCGTGGGGCTCTCTGTTCACGATTAGCAAACCGCTTGCCCAGACAAGGCAACACACGCCGTCTGCCATTTATCTGGTGCGGTTTAAAACTGGATTCATCCATGTAGAGAACACCAAACCCGACTGTTGCAGCTGTCTGCTCCTGGACGATCTTGAATAAGCAGAACGTGGCGTGTTTACACGGCTCCGGTGGTCCTCCCTACATCAGCATGCGAATCGCATGCCCCCTCAAAAATACGCAACATCTGTGGCGTTATGTTCTGTGATAAAACTGCACATTTTACTGTGACACCATCCAAGGCACACCTGTGCAACAGATATTCTGTTTTTAATCAGCATCTTGATATGCTACACCCTTCAGCTGGATCGATTATCTAACATGGATTTTGTTTTTTTTTCGGTAGAGAAAGAATAAATCTTTTGCTTGCGCTGAAAAAAGTTGCGGTGAAAAGAAAAAATTAGTTTCTGAGTGTTTTAAATTCATCGAGACCGGATATAACCCTGGTGCAGACACTTGTGTAATTGCATTAGCGCAGGCAAATTCTCATATTAAAATGCACCACCACGCTGTTCTTATTTACATAATTAGAGTGTGCAAGCAAAACCTCCATCTGATCTTTCTGTAAATGCATTAGGAAGCGGTTACAAATGTTTGATGAGGATGTTGGAGTCCACTTTTTAAACATGCAAAGGGCGGTCTGAAGAAGCGCGGCGGGAAACTTGTAATTACTCATTCAACTTTGAGACCGTCGATGCCACGCCTTCAAACAATCAAGGAAGGAGACACTGGATAGTGATTCCCAACCAGCTTGTGCGGGAGGACTTGTGCAAGGTCTCAGCAGAGCAAAGCAGCTTGGTGAATTTAAAATACATATAAAATATCATAATGCACCTCTCAAAAGCCTGAGTCAGCCGTCACGAGAGCAGAGAAATACTCTGAGCTCAGCTCTTCAGAAACCTGCAGGTGACGTCGCAGATACTACGTCCGTGTTTCATACAGCCTGTGGTTATGTGAGGTGGTTATGCATAGTCAATGTGTGAACACAGATATTCCCACCACTTTAACTGGCTGGCAGATCTGAGGCGTAATACGCCGTGTGCGGCACAGTTAGGTTTAGCTGTAGGAACGCATCCAGTTTGGGGGTGTCTGATACCGCCGCAGACATACAACAGACAAAAAAAAAAACACTGACTTGGTCAGTAGAGAAATCTAAAAACCTGAATTTCTCCCAGTTTATGATCCTCCCCTGAGGTAACCCTGACCTCCCTGCGGAGGTGAAAAGAGGACTCTCCCTTTTGGATGCCGACGCACGACTGCAGGAACGCAATCCCGCCGCCATGTAACGTTGGGAAATGCTCTCTGCATAGGAGCACACATCAGTCACACGCCGCTCATTCCATTTTCCTGCCGGCGGGAGGAGAGTCCCGAGGGGGCGAGCGGTTTGATCACGATCCACGAACACCATTCACACCTCCACTCACTCGACTTGGCACACAGATGCCCAAGTTTTATTTTATTTTAAAAGAGAGAGATGAACTCAAAAAAAACGTCTCCCATTGTCCCACTTCATCTTGTCTGTATCCTGTTGATATAATGACATATGAACCAAGCCGGCGAGTTATATTTATCCATGCGATGCTCTGTGATCAGCACTCATCCCTACAAGCTTTGTTAATACAGATTCTGGCACTCCTGTACGAGCCTGCCTGGGGATTGCTTTCTAGATTTAGTTTGGCCCTCACCTAATCTTCTCCTCTGCGCTGTTGCACTGTTTCTTCCCATCTCATCATTCTCGCTCCACTTCTCTTCATCTTTCTTCCTGTCTGTCGATCTCTCTCTTTCTCTGACTGCGACTCTATTTGCGTCTGTGTGTGTGCGTGCGCGTTTCTCAGAAGCAGCCAGCGGAGGAGGAGTGTGTGGCAGGACGGTATGATTATTCATCCATGGGAAGGCAGAGAGCTTTTTCCACTTACTCACTCACCTACTCAGCCCACGGCCAGTTTGCCTATCTGTGATTAAATTCATCAACACCCTTCCCTCCTCCTTCTTCTTGCCTGCACACACAGACACATGATTCTCCCCAGCGAGAGAAAGAGACCTCCGACAGCAACTCTTTCAAACTCCCTTCCTGTTTGAGCATACATTCCCTCCCCGCTTCCACTGTAAGAGCAGAAAGGTTACAGCTTTGCGTTTTGACCATAAACATCACTTCAATTAGGCGCGTGCATTTTCTTTTGCTTATTTATGCAAACTGGCGGACTGCGTTCCCCAATAGGCCATTAGAAACCAAAGTGATATTATGCAAATATGGACAGAAAATGAGCACACGGGATGAGAGTTGTACTACCGGGAAGGTCCAGGGCTGCTAGCAGTATGAATTAATCGTGTCCTGGCATGTGAGGCCGAAGGAAGCGCGAGGAGCGGGAGGAGGGGGGTTTATCCCTCTCAGTGCGGCCTGGAGCTCTGCTGGAGTTTTAGATCTGGTGATTAGGCTGTGAGGTTGAGCTACTCGGCGTAAATCTCCTCTGAATTCTGAGGAAGCGCTGAAGGCGTGTTCTTCACTGCATCAGAAGAAGGAGGGAAAAAAGGTTGGGTTTATTTTTTTGCTTTATTTTTTTAGATGCACACTCAGATACAGCTGGCCGGTACACAAAAGACGACGGGACCTCGGGGTCCTTCGATTTGAATCCAGTCGGGGTGACTTCTTGATTGGATGATTTTAGCGCGAGGCCGAGGAGTCTCGAAGAGTCTGAGTCTTTTTATTTGGCACCTTGGGTGTCTCGCCTTGCTTGCCACTATTCAATACTGCATCTAAAAATAATTTGTGTAATCAAAAAAAAAAAAAAAAAACTATGAATAGCATTAAAGCAAACCAAAGCAGACACACTCGAGTACTCCAATTTGTAGCATTGCTCGCAATCCACATAAAAATAACTGGCTGAAATGCAAATTCCTTAGAGATTTATACTGCATAGGAGAAAAAAAAATGCCCAAGGCTGTATTTCCACCTAAGGCACTGCATTATTCACAAGATAGTCTGCAGTGGGGTTTGGTGAACAGCATGAAAACACCCTCCCATCCCTGATAGACAATGTATAAATCTGACATGATAACTTACACCTATCCTCCAGCTCTGGCTTCTCCTTCAATAAAGAAAACTCAACCAATGTTATGGGCAGGCATTCATGTGTGAAAGCAAATGTTCACGGCATTAACACACACGCACGTATTGAAATCGATAAAAATGTTTGTTCCTCGCTGTTCGGGGCAGTAAACGCCTTTTCGTTGAGGAGTAAAATCTAAAGTATGCACGCGCCGTGTTTAAAGTGAAAGCTGAAATTTCTTCCGTTCTTCACTTCTTTTTATATTGAGATGACATATTGATCATCAGACCAACCGGTTGGTGAAAGCGGAGGCGGCGCGTGTTAATGGTGAACCAAGTGAAAAGACCTGCGTACTTACAACACAATGCCATGAAAGGACGGGCGTCTATCATACATGTGGAATAATTCATAGAGCCGTGTTTGCAAGCCCCCTATACGAGCCCCTATACGAGAAACCAAACACAGTACATGCTGCATCAGGAAACAGCTCAAGAACAGTACTCGAGCATATTAAAAATATATTGGGACAGATGCTGTGTTCCAAACTGTTTGTATGCTCATTAAAAGCTGTGTCGAATGCTCAAGCGGGGTCTGAGACCCTCTCTGCCTTCACGCCTTTCTGATGTTGCAGGTTGGGGAAGCTTTCTGAAACTGAAAATCGGGCTTCACGCGGCGAGCCGGGCGCAAGCAAGTGAGCAAGTAAACAGGGTTTGAACTTCTCTCTTTGTTCGCTCTTTCACAGCTACAATCCGCTTGTACAGTTATGGCCCCGTCCTCTCCGCGAGGTCAACGTGTTCACCTCCCCTTTGAGAGCCATTTGGTTTCTTTTATCCTTACGGTTTGACGGCGCTTTGCTTCGTCGGTGATAGAAGGTTCTCCTCTTTTTGTATGACCAAGCTGGAGGTGAACGACAATGCAAACAAAGCAGCTTCAGGGAAAAAAATACACAGTCTGTCATTATCGTGTTGGATTCATCTTAAACACCCCTTTTCTACCATTGCGTAAACTCTGACTAAGTCACGTCCCCAGTGTTTTTCCCTGCTTTCCTTCCTCTTCATGTCATGTTTGTCCTGTCTGTCTCCGCCAGTTTGTGTGTGCTGCTGGATGCGCTCTCCAGATTCCCGAGTGGTCACCCTAAGCAACAGCCAACCTCTGTGTCTTTTGAACTCTGCCCAGTCTTGTCATCCTCTCCATCTTTGTGGGTTTCTGCTTTTTTTTTTTTTTTTTGCAACTCCCTGCACACCCCCTGATCACAGACTCACAGCCGTCCTGTCCTCAAGAAATTATACAGTTTCACTGAATCCTGGTTGAGGTCGATGAATTGTCGAGACTTTTGATAACCCTGCAAGCCATTAAAGCGTCACAAATGCCGACAAAATACTCTCTGAAGATGAAAAACCTTCTTTGTTTTTAGAATTTCAGCCTTTAAGTCTACATGGCCACACCCTGAGTGTTGCTGAAGGCTCCATCTTTATTATTTTAATTAAGTAAGTAACCACAATGATACGAGGACCAAATAAAAGTGAGGCTTCTTTCTTGCTTTCACACCCATCTTCCCAGTACGCTGGTCTGCAACGTGACTGTCAATATAAAACAGTTCATGGTGCAATAAAGGCTGGATTCATCATATTATAATATACAGATTGACAATAAAGATAATTATGTATTACCGCAGTCCAATCCTCTGAATAATTAACACTATCGAGACTCTCATCACATCTGATCTTAATATAGAACATCTCAAGCACTTGATAACCATTTTTTCCAAGTTACAGTGTGGAACAGTAAACCATAACACACACACACACACACACTCAACACACAAGATGTGTGTTGGACCTGCTGCATCTTTAATCAGACTTACACAACCCTCCGGTTTGTCAGTCATGCCAGACTTGTAAATATTAAAAGATACAAGTACTTCGCCAACTATACGCCAGCTGGAAGCTAACATGCTACAGCGTGAGTGTCTGACATATGTGCCTCTGTCGTACATGCACACGTACTGTCTATTTCCAGGCATGATAGACATGCAGCAAGACGTCCATGACATGAAGATGAGCCGTTGCTAATCTACCGTTTCCTCCGAGGTGCTGCTCTTGAGGCGGTTTCTGCAAAGTGCCTCCAGCACAGCAGTTAAGTCCTACGCTGGGAATTCTTTAATTGCATCACTTGGTAATCATGACACACTCCGATCCCCTCGGGAAGATGAGTGTTTCTTTCCATTTGTGTCAATCAAATTTGCTGCGTTTAACCTTTGTCACCTGTCATTCATCTGGTTAAACACCGTGAGTAATGAGGACTGCAGACGGGGGGGAACTGGTGCCGGGTTTAACGGGCCAGCTGTAACGATTTTCGACAATGATTCATGATTATTTGCTGCATTCTCTCCAGTGTGGATTCACTCGGCTTGTATGTTTTACTGTAACGTAATCAATGCAGAAGTTTCATCAATCACAGCAGCTTGGTGATGATTTGTGTTGCTCGGGGAGGCCAGGCTGAATTGCATAAGGTTAAGTCGGGTGTTCACACTGTTTATATGTTCCCGTTCTGTCCGTTTCATTCTATTATGCACTTTGTAAACTCTTTGCATGTATGTGAAATTAAACAACAGAATTTGCTCTACCTGACAATATGAGTATGTTTTTAGACCATGTTCACAGCAGCCATTTTATATATATATATATATATATATATATATATATATATATATATATATATATATATATATATATATATATAGTAGTAGGGTCAACACAGGTGTTTCCAGTGATACTAATTAAGGTTTCCTTGCCATTTATTGCAGCAGAGACTTTCCAGTGAGTCAACATGCACCACAGCAGCACCCTGACTCCGTTTGACCTGAACAGAACCGAGCCTTAATTAGTATCACTGGTAAAAACCTGTGTTTACACTGCTATTTCGTGTCAAAATGGCTGCTGTGAAAAAGGGTCCGTTGCCCACAGCCGTGCGCTACAGGACGAGACCTAAATCAGAGCTCAACCTTTCCATCTGCATGAAGATCAAAAGTCCTGAACGCGCCATAAGGTCCACTAAATGGACCTCAACAATTCAACGGTGGTTGTTTCTAAAGTCTGGAATAAAGTTGGAAAAACACCATCAGCATTTTTTTTTTTTTTTTTTTTTTTAGAAAGTACACCATTGCAAAGTCAGTAGAAAGTCAGAGTATAAATAGTACATTCTGTATTTCTGTCCCTCTGCAGACCAAAAAACCGAAGCCGAAAAAATTGCCCCAAACTCAAATATTTAAACAAAATATATATACGTTGTAACAGAGAGAACTACTACAAGGCATCATGAAATGACTTGGAAATAGCTTACGCTGTACGGCTTCCAGCTAAAATTATTGTCTTTCTAGGAAGTCGGTTCAAAATAATGAGTGTCTCTCCGTATTTGGAAGCACCCAAACTCCTCTGCCATTCTTAAATTTGCTAACTCCAGCATCTGTCCTCCCATGCACTCAACTGTCTTCACCCACTTATAGCAGCTGTTGCTAGGTAACAGCTCACGCTCGCGTGTGCGTACTAAAGTCAATATCAAAACAATATTCAGTATGCAATGAATCTGCTATTAAGTTAAGCCTCATGCTGAAATTCTATATGTAAGATAAATGCATTAACGATAACCAAAGATGTAACTAGGACGCACAGCGCTACTTCATTAGTAAGCAGAGTAGTTTAAACACGCCAAAGTGTTCTTTAGTAATCAATTAGTGATGTTGAGCCTCAGTCTTCAGGCTCATCAGTCTCCCTTTCCCCTTACATGACCCAGAAACCCATGGCTGAACCGCTCACAGTAAATATTCTGCTTTGTAACCAAAACCTACAGGGGATTTCTAATTAGGTAAGGAAACAGCACAACCCTGCGAGTAGAAGACGGGATGAGAGGGAGGATGGTGGAGGAAGTGTGGAGGAGGGGGCTGATTGGGGAATGAACAGAGAGGAAGCAAATAACAGGAGAGAGGAGGGAAGAGGGGGAAGGCGGAAGGAAGAAACAGCGGAAGACGACAGGAAGACTGGGGACTTATCTAATAATTAGAACGACGGCAAGCGGAGAAAGTCGTAGGAATAACACGCAGCGAAGGAGTAGCAGTGGAACGAGGAGAAGTATATGAAAATTTGCATATGGGTAGAGATTTTCACAAAGATGAAGATGAGATGGGATAGACAAATTTGCACATAAAAAGACCAACACTGAAACTGGATTGACGGATTGATGGAGAGGAATAAAAAGCCCTCTTAGACATGATCCGAGCAGGGCGGCCTTGCAGAGCACCTCGTGCCTACATACCTGACTGTCAACCTGCCAGCTCTGCATATCCCACGGATGATGTTCCATAGGGGCCAGGCTCCGTGCCGACACATTCCAACACAGAGGCCCTTTGAGTAGGCATGAGACGGTGGTTATGTGGCCAGGGACCAGTCTGGGTCAGCCAGCTCTGCAGAGCTGATACGTGCCTAGACTTTTACCACAAAGCCCCTCAGGCCCCACTGTCGATGAGTCCAGCGATTGCTGTGCCGCTTGCACTTTGGGAGCTCGGCATCTGGGAATGAGAGCGGAGGGGTGAAGCCATGGCGCCTTGAAATGAGAAGTAAAACAAACAGACGTTTTAGCAGAAGACACGGCTGGCTGCTTCTACATCTTGCTAGGCCTGATGTGTATTAGTCACAACAGCATGCTGTATCCTCTCTCCTGTCATACATGGCTAAAAATATATCGACTATAAAATATATCTTAAATATAAAGCTGAGATCTGGGTGTTACGAGACATTTTTCTCTGTTTGTACTTATTTGCAATTCACACAGGCAGTGTAGGCCTTCTCCAAATCATACTTGCAAATGATGCACGGGAGTATTGGTGTGTGGGTTCATAGGGATGTTGGGAGGTAAGCTAGAATCCACCTAGCCAACCAAATCAAAACCAATGTTTCAGGAAATACCCCACTGAGAGAAACATCGCGGCTTAGTCAAGGCAGTTAAGACGCTCCCTTGAAGCCAACAACAAGCTTCAGTGGTGGAGAAAGACGTGTAAGGTTTTTGTGTAACGTTCTGACAGCATGAAGCTCTGTTCAACAGACGAGCTCTGCGTGGTAGACAGAGCACCTGCGTGAAACACCTTCAGGGTAAATGCAGAGAGTCAAAGTCCTGCCCTCTATTTCACAGGCCATTCCCAGATATTGTAGTTTAATGGTAGTTGACAACCCCCCAGCTCTTTCAACTCACAACATCCAGCTTTGGATAAAGAGTTTTTAAAGATGAGAACACTCAATAAATAAAACAAGACAAGAAGACATTTAAAAACAAAATGTTACACGCATGTTGCAGTCGCACAGGTGTTTTAACTTTAGCGGTGCTGTAATCAGCCAGGTTGGATGAGAACATCTGTGTGCATCTAACAACTTTGCTGTCACGACGGGATAAAAGGGAATAAATCCACACGAGAAACCAAATTAATCACAGTTTTGCGTTTGTTTTCGTCGCATTCAGCCAGAGAAATGTAAAATTAGCCGTTCAGTCCTCATCCTTGAAACCCTGTTAAAGTTCAACAATTTGTTTGAAAGAGACTTTTGATCAAATTTAAAACTCACCTTTGTGTGTTTAATCCAGATTTATTTTTGTGTGAGGCTATTTTACTTTACACACTTGACGCTCTTGGAAAGCATCAACAAAAAGACTCTGTGGCTACTAAGTTTTTTTTCAGGGGGAAGGGGCTTAGTCTTCTCTAACATGACATTTCTGTGGTAACTTTGGACCCCAGAACACACAGCATGAGCCAGCAGAGGCCTCCTGTGGTTTACTGGGCTGACTGAACACTTGTTGGGATCACTGACTCCAACAAAGTGGCCTACAAAGCACCCATGATGCAATGCTGTCTTAAAGAAACAGACACACTCTGTAATGAGCCCACGGCAACACAAGAGCTACTCACTTCATTAAAAGATAACAGAGTTGTAAACAATTAAACGTCTAATCCCAGAATAACAAATGACCTCCAATGCGTATGTTCTCGTAGACGATTAGCCGAGACTGTCACACACCATTTGAAAGAAACGTGATTCTTTTTGTTAGCGTCCAATTCTCAAGGCCTCATGGGAGCTGTAGTTGATGAATTTTATGCTGAGATTTTAATTATCTGTAATCAGTAGTAGGCTGCATGGATAAAAAAAAAATCTATTTGAAATGAATGTCAGACATCAGGCGTGTGGATGTGTATGAATGGTTAGCCCCCAAAACCTGATGAGCACTGAGCAGCTTGCACCTGCCAATGCCATCAGTGTACGAATGGGGTGGAAAGACTAGAGAGGTGCTCTGAGTACAGTCTATTTAGCATTTACACACAGTGGTGAGTGGGTTGGTGCGCGCCCACAGTTTGAAGTCAGAGACCTTGGCACAGAAGCAGACCTATATCCACTGCTGAGGACACGGGCTACATTAAAAGCCCCACTTAAAAAAAAAAAATCAATATCCATCCAGTATATGCTATAGTAAGAATATTTCCACTGCTTTCAGACGGCCATTTTCTCTGACACTAACTATTCCCGTGCTGTGTATTGCGTCACGCCGCAGATCAGCTGTTTGGAGTACAGCGTGCAGCACAGCTGGAAGTTCTACGACTGCTTTATGTGGCTCAAACACTCAAACTGTGCCTTTAGTAAAGACGCGCATGCTGATTTATTTGCAGAAAGTCATTTCAAATTCTTTATCTACGTTATAGAGAGAGCGCAGGAGTTCAAATAGCAATGAGGCAGGTGCATGTTTTAACTACACACTGATTCACTGCAATCTCAGGATCAAAGCGTCTCACGTATCGAGGTCAATTTCATGATAGATTCATCAGAGTGGAGTCGGTGCGTTTGATTGAACATCCTGAAGCTTCTTGATCACTGCATGAACAACTGAAACCCGATTCTCCGCTCCAACATCTGTCTCTCTCTTTCTCTTCAATCAAATCGCACTTTACTGCAGGGTGGAAATTATCATCCCTGCTTCTGAGGCATCAACATGAAAGCTGATATTTTTTTTTTTAGCCTTTTGGATTTTTTATTCTATTTTATGTTTCTGCAAGCACAATATATTTCACGCGGTTTCAGGTAAGTCGGCGTGATCGGCGTGCCGAGTGACGGGCACGCCGATGAAGCGAGAGGCAACAAGAGAGGGAGCAAGAAAGCGGGATGAAAAGAAAATTAATGAGAGGTTCAAAATTAAATTATAAACACGGGAGAGGAAAGAGGCGTGCAGCCAAAAATAACAATCACGCAGACAATTCCAACAATCCATCTTCATAGTGAGCCTGTTAGCATTGAACTCTATGAGAGGTTTGGTAACACTGTACCAAGAAAGCACACAAAATCCGGAGCAGTCATGAGAAAGAAAAACCAATCAGGAACTAATTAGTCAGTTTGGTTAGATGATGCACAGCTCAGAAATGTTTAGCAGTGGTGAGGTAACCAGAAAGTAATGATGCATTCCTTAATAACTCAGCGTGATACATTACTTTATTTGAGGAGGTGAAAAACTAAAAATTATTTGCGCTTAACAAGGAAGTCGTGATTGATGAGTCGCTATGTGCCATTTAGCAGCTGATTCAGAGCTAATTAAGAATGATTAATTAAGAAAGCGGTCAGAGGATTTAAAAATCGGTTCATTAACACAGCATCTAACGATGAGGAAACCTCGATCGTAGGCTGATGGGATTTTGTTGTTTTCTGGCTGCAGATTTAGATGACGAGCTGAAACTTTCAAGCTAAGGCAGGTGACGTTTATTCATCTCATCACACGCTTGTGCGCTTCTCCTCAGCTCTCCTCAGCCCTTTCAGCTCATTGTTCTGGGTAACAGCTCACAACCTTACTGTTTGGGTTCAATCCATTGACTGTAAATGAAGACGGACGACATGAAATGAGCTCCCTCCAGCCTTAGAGAAAGGGCAGACCCAGAAATCCACTGGAGGGTCTATGTAGCCTGGGAACACTTCAGGATCCCCCAGGAGGAGAGGGAGAAGGAGCACCCTGCTAATCCTGCTGCCACTGCAACCTGACCCCGGGAAAAAATGGAGGGTTCACGTCATGATTGACATTTTACTGTGCAGATATTCTCTTCTTTTGTGAATGTGAAGACGTTGTGCACTTTCACAGCTCTATTATTATAGATGATAGATACCTCATATACAATGATACTGTTGTTTCCAGTTGCAACCGGCAGCTGTTTTCAGTGAAACAAGCTGCACTGTACACTACGTGCCCAGCACCAAACTGCAGACACAGACGAGCGGACTAGATATTGAACATAGTGGAACATTTAGCAGCTAAAGAGCCAGATATTTCCCTCTGGAGTTGATGGAAACCAAACCGAGCTAAAAGAAGACTGAACATCGGACTTTGGATCTACAAAGTGGCCCGGAAACACAACTCCAAATAAATGCTACTGTTGCTCTAGATGTGTGGATGGGCAACAGTTTGCTCACACGTTCAACATATTTGTGTTGTCATGTCATGCATCGTGGCCAACATTGTCTTGCATTGCAAAAACGCTGTTTAAGAAATACCTGTGGTGTCATTCTGGCTATCGCTCTCTATCCGTCTGTTCATTATCTATAGCCACAGGGGTCACGAGTGGTTTGACCCGATCCCGGCTCCCATTGCACGGAAAGTGAGGTTCAGCCTGGACAAATTAGTCTATTAGAGTGCTGACACACAGACAATCATTCACACTCACAGTCACACCTATTGGCAATTTAAGCATGCCTAACCTGCATGTGTTTAGACATCCAGAGGAAACCAACCCAGACACTGAGGTCATTCATCTTTCTTCTTTTTCTTTTTTTTACTAAAAGATGTGTTTGCTTTCATCGAGCAAGAATTTGAAGAATTTGCCACTAGCAGTTTTGTTTTTGGCATCAGCCTCATTATAACTCTGCATTTTTGTGTCTATTTACACATTCCTGCTAGTTTTCATTTCTTTCCCAGCTTATACTGTATATCTGCCACCACCAGTCCCAGTCCCCAGATGTCTCCTAGTTTGTATTGTGCCACTGCAGTCACTGTTGTGCCGCTTCCGCTCTTGTTTGCCTGCCTGCCAGTTAATAATTATTGTCTGTTCTCCTTTTGGATTATTCTGCATTTATTTATTGACTGCCTGCTTGATGTGGAAAATTTGAATTTCATCTAATGAACCTAATTTTAATTCTACCTGCTCCGTTCCTGAGCCCAGGCATACTTTACCGGAAACATTACAAGTGCTCTGTGTTTGTTTTGAACGCGGTCGTCCTGTTATGACCCCAGGCGTCAGCTCTACGTTGAGTCAGGTCAATAGCTTTAAATGTTAAAGTGTGACAAGAAGATCTGTGTTAAATACTGTGATCTTCAGCAGCTCAGTATCACACTCTGAAAAACTGACTTAATGTATTTCTCCCAGAGGAGATGTTTATACATTCTGCTGCATGCGGTTTGGATGAGGGTCTATTGATTAAGGCTCCGCATCGCTGGAAAGTGACAAGTGTTTCGAACACCTTGAAAAGCCTTGGACGATGTTCACTATCACATCAGACCATCGGTGGCCACGCTGGAGCAAAGTAAATCTGATCTAATTATTTTTTAATTCGCTGGGATGATTATGACATTCCTGAGGCGACCTTAATGAAATCAGCTGTTTGATTAGTGATTTCACGCAGTGCGGCGTACATTCTGTTTCTGTCTCTAAAAAAAAAAAAAAAAAGCTAATGAATGGACTGCTGCATCGAACCAGAGGACTCATGCATATCCTCCCCAGGTGTTAGCCCCCATATTTAAAATCCAAATCAGTTTTTGCCCTTCACACCACGACAGATCCTCTGAAATCTGATTTGCAGGGCTCACAGCTCCATCCATTGGCCTCACCGCAGTGTGGGTCTATGCACGCCGCACAGTCATCCTTGCTGTGCCCCCGACAACCGGGCAGCCTGGAAGGCTTGAAATTAGATGCAGAATCCCAGCAGGAGGCCGGGCCGGTGATCCCCAGAGGCACGTGGTCCCTTGGTTGATTGCTGAGCTGAAGCTCTGATGGAGAAGGTAATTAAAGGAGATGAGAGCATTAATAGTGCATGAGACTGTGCGCGTGTGTGTGCAGAGAGCAGGAGGGTATAATGCTGATCTGGGTCTCATGTGTGACACAGTATTTTCTCTCTGTTCAACACACAAAGGGCTTCAATGAGCATTAAACTTTGAAGAACACTCACGCAGGCATTTACAAACCACATGTGAACAACAGATCAGAAGGGTCGGCCGGGGGAACACGCAGGGGTGTTCATCTTGCATTAACACACCTTCGACAGCTGCCGCTTCCATGGCTACCACGGATACACACACTCACACACACACATGCTCAGACTACTTATGGACAGAGAGTGAATTCATATAGCTGTCACACACAGCAAAAATATAAGGCATCAATAGGGAGACATCAGCGCGAGCGGTAAATGCATATGGACCGCACTGTACGTGTACGTGCAAAAGCAAGTCTCATCAGCCAATTTCTCCATCCAGTATGTAAGATGGAGTCTTGTTTCAGGAGCCTATGGCAATACTTCTTTTCCTGTCTGTCAGAGTCGGAACAAGGACGGAATATGAGAAAAGAGATTGGAAACGCCGTGCAGTGTGATTGTAAGAACGAATAAGAATGGATGAGGGAGTCAGAAACAGAAGCGCATGCAGAGAGAAAGAAGAGTTATGAGGTTTAAGGAAAAAAAAGTGAATATGTATTTTTGCCCCAGTGCAGAATTTGTGTGTGTGTGTGTGTGTGTGTTTCAAGCTCTGCCTGGACAAGTGGAGGTAATCAGAGCAGAGATGCAGAAACTCCAAGTGAACTTTGCAAAGTCTACCAGACTCACTCGATACCAGCAGGAGCTTAGGGAGAGCAACGGAGGCACGCATTGTTGTTCTGGATTTACCATGCAAATGTTTTTAGTCACGCATGGATTAAGACCAACAAAGCCACTTTTAACACCGGCAACCTCCGTTTAAAACGTTTTCACGCCTGACAGGCTCACCTAAACTCTTTTAAAAGGTACGGTGAAACGGGTGTCAGCAACGATTACGCTTTCCCTGCGTTAATCAATAACGGCGACGCCCTGTACACGGATGGATAGGTGCACCATGACAAGCAGAAAAGGTTAATATTCATTGTGCGGCAGGAAAAAGAGTTGTCACACGTCCAGGTTTCCCTCTACATTCTGTGACATGTGATGTTTTTGACATATAAGATATTAAGTAGGCCAACTCATCGTTCCCTCTTTGGATCAGACGTGGCATATATAAAGAGCAGCCGGTTCAGTGGGAAAGTTCATGAACCCCCCGAGCTGTTGTGTGTATGATGTGATGTAACAGCGGAGCAAAACAAAAAGTTCAACAAGTTTTCCGCGTTCATTTCTTGCTAAAAGGGGAAATAGAAACTCTTCGCTAAGCTTAATGTACATTAATCAAGGAAAATTACAGCGTTAAGCAGCGTGTGTGCATTAGGTCGAGGGGGGGGGGGGGGGCAGAATATGACACAGCTGCTGTCGGCTGTTCATCGCTCTGTGTTTCTAAGCTCTATGCAGCGGCAACCAAAAAACAAATGTTTCAGCCCGCTTCATTTGTCAGCTTCTCCAAACGCATTTGTTTCTCTTCCTGCTGCTGCGCATTCAGAAAAAAAATATTGCGACGTGTGTTGTGAGTGTGAACACTTCATCTTTCAAATGTTTTGGGTTGACCAGGCCATCTTTATTTAATATGATCATTTATTTGCTCCTGATGGACTGCAGGCCAGCAGGCATAAAGGTCACTCCTAAACTACGGGCTTGGACCAGAAAATGGATATTTGTAGCCTGAGTTGCAGCATGCCTCTTGGGATGGGCAATGTCTGCCTGCCAGTCGGCGCACCGCTAGAAACAGCTACTGGGATGGATTGCCGAGAAATTTTGTATTACCCTCACATTCACACACACATTCACACATTTATGGGATTTGAGAGAAATATCTCAACTCTTTTCGGGTGGACTGCTATGAAATCTGTCCAGTACTTAAATTTATGATCAAACACCTGTAAAAAAAAAAAAAAAAAAAAAAAAACCTGTGACAGCTGAAATTTGTGCTAATTAGCGAATGTTAGCACGATAAACAAAGATGGAAAGAGCTGCTAAGTATAGCATATTAGCATTAAAGTCTGGTGGTTTTGCTTCACACAGCTGCTGTGATCTTGACAGACTATTTTCTGTATGAATGGGTGTTAGATGGGATGCTTGGCTGGGTAGAAATCACAAGCAAATTGTTGGTTTACATTATAAGTACATACAGCTGTGGAAACGTCCACCTAAGGCAGTATAAAAAGCACACATAAACAGCACATTTAGCAGTGTTGGAATTGGTAGTAATACTCAATAACGATGATGATCCCCCCTCGATATACAGTGCCAATAAAGTGTGTTCACGACAGTCAACAAACTGGAAATGACAGGTTACAGAACACATCTGCAGTTTCACACAGTGCCACATGCCTTTTTCAATTTTTTATTTGAGGCCGTGCCGTTTCTACATTTCCTAGAAACACTTTCAACGACTTGAATGAACGTTTAAAACTGTTGGATTCAACCGTGGTTATGGTGTTGGAGAGAGAACGATTGATGCAGACAGGTATAGAAATAACATAATGAGACCAAGACACTGACAGCTTATTTCAAGTTAAAAAAAAAAGAAAGGAAAAGGGAAAAAAAGGCTTTTTTACTTATGTCTTTCCATCTTCAACTGCACCTATTAAAGGTGCTGCTGCTGGAGGAGAAGTCATTTCTGTTCTGTTATGATAAACAGGCTGTGGTTGTGATAGATTTCTCCCTGTATGATTGTTGACTGTCGGTGCAAACTGTTGAGTCTAAAATGGAAAATATGTTTAAATCGCCCTAAGACCAACGTGAGTTTGTTGCTTGAGATGACTGAAATTGTTTTTGCGCTACAGCTGCAGAAATCGCGTTAAAACATAAACCAATGGTTTTGTTTTAACATCACGATGGGAAGATTTTCCTTTTGTGCGTGTGTTCGAAGGTTTTGACACTATGGATAGAGCCTTAAAATATAAATTGCTTGCATGAATCTACACAAAATCAAACTGTATAATTTGATGAACTGAGGAGCCGTATGATTTCGTCTCTTGGCGCCTATAAATTACATGACAAGATTAAAAACTTGGATCTTTGATTTGTAGCCTTGAGGAAAGTCAGTCATGTTTACAAATTTGAATTACAGCCGCTCGTGGTAATAAAATGAACATGAGTCATTCTTATTTATAATGAATCGGTGCTTTGATTTAGATGGCGGACGAGGTCTCCACAGTAAAATGTTGAATTTCAAATTTCCGCATTATGCGCTCCTGACCATGCAGACATGAAAATGAGTTACCTGAAGACAGAGAAGGTAACAATGTTGAACTGAGGAGTATAACGTACCTGGGGGGGTGCTTTATCATCCTCTCACTCAGCTCAGGCTCTGGTGAACATGTCAATCTTGTATTTTATTCAGGCGTCTATGTGATGCACAGCAACGAGTTTGGGCTACTGACACTGCACCTTCTCCCTGGATTCCTTATTATACTCCTAAAAGAAATTTTGGATTCTGATGATGGAAGCAACGAGATAAAAAGTTGACCTGAAACACAGCGGGACTTCAGTTATAAATACTCACATGATGTAAAAAAAATCTGAATAAGTTCTAGTGTTTTTACAAAGCTAGATATTGTAATCAGTAAGGCTGGAAGCAAAGAAAAAACTACACTTGGGAGAAACCGGCCTTAAAGTTTGCTTCGCTGGAAATTGTTAACACTCTCACGGGGAATTAACTGCTTGTGTCCAAGTGTCATCAGCTTAAAGGAAAATCCAAAACAGCATCCTGAAAAAAAAAAAAGTTTCTCTGTGTAAAATCTCTTCGCAGGCTGGTTCAGTGCAGTGTTAAGAAAATCCTAAGCAATCCAGCAGTGAATCCATTCAGGCAAAATAAAATGCAAAACCTTTTTTCATTTGGCGACAGAGGAGACAAAACAATCCCAGATCGATGCTTTCTTTTGTTAGAAGCTAACCACAAACTTTTCATCACCCTTGGGGACTAAACTGTTATTTTATTTTTCAACTTTTGTTCCTTTCTTCTTTATTTCCTCATTCTTCTTCCTCTCCTACCTTTGCGGGTGACAAGATGTGTCTCGGGAGTGTCGCCGCCCTCCAACAACAAGGAATAGGTTTACTTATATTTCCATTCCATTTTCCGTTATGTTAACAACGTTCACATAAACATCTTGGCGGGTGTTCAGTGTAATTCTCCCACCTTTATCCTTTCACGCAGGTATTTTCCAAACCTGTAAGACCTTCTTTTAAAAGTACCAGTGTGTAAGATTAAATGGCATCTAGCAGTGGAGCAGAAGGGGACGATACAGTGGCTGCAAAAGAGAGAAGGAGAAGGTAACGAAACAAAACAGTTGTTATGTTCAGATGATTGTACACTAATTAAACCATAGTTATGCATATTATATTCAATTTCTGCCATATTCTGTAAATAGAGCCCTCTAAATCTCACAGTGGACCTTTAACACATCTATTCTGTTCTTAATTAGATGTTTAAGTGGACATTATAACACACTGTAATGAAGCTGTATGTGAAGACATTTTTAAATTAGTTTTAAACAATATTTTTATAATAGTCTGCACTTACCATCACATCTACTAAGCTTTACATCATCTTTCAGCTTGTTTTCAGCTGAAGTTGTTTGCAACGAGCTGATGAACGTTGCCCATTTGGCAGGTAAACAGTCAGATATTTCCCTGAGCCGGTGGAGACCAAAACAGAGGTAAAAGGAAAGTGAATATTGTTATTAATAACAGGTGGCCAGTGACATGACTCCGAATGAATGCCAACATCGTCCTGTATCTGTCTGATACAAACAGGTGTTTGTTTGCTAAACAAAAGGTATAGGTACACCTGTACCAAAGTACAAATTCCCACCGGTCTGATGTCCATTCCTTCTGTTTCTTGGCCCAAGCAATTATCTCCTTCTTCCTGTTGTTTTCGGTCCCCCTCGGTAGTTGTTTCTTTGGAGCAGTTCGACCATGAAGGCCTGATTCACACAGTCTCCCACGAACAGATGCTTTGTGACACTGTGAAGCATTTATGTGGACTCTAATCTGAGGTGCTATTTCTGAGACTCACTGTCTGACTAACTGTGAGGAACTTCTCCTTGGTAGTAGAGTTAACTTTAGGTTCACCTTTCCTGTCTCAGATTGAAAGTTCTTGAGATTTCCTGGAATCGTCTGACCCTCTTTAAGTCAAAATGGACCGCCGTTTGTCTTTACCTTGTTGAGCAGCCACCAGTACAGCTTCAGTGTGCCTTGACATTTTCCTACAAGGCTCTGAAGCTCTTTTGAAGGGAGGAACAATCACAGGATCACCACAAGTAACCACTCTACACATCCTTGTATTAATTTGCAGTGAGCTTTTCCTCGAAAGGGGACAAGTGGACTTAAACCATCCCAGCATAATGCCCCCTACAGCATAAAGGAACCACCAAATCCCCTCACTGTAGGATTGAAGCATTCAGGCCTTTACCATTCTCTCAGTCTATGCTACTCATGCATTCGCCCGCCTGTCAAACGAGGTGAATAATGACCTATTTGACCATATCACCTTTTTCCATATTTCTGTAGACCAGTGCTGAAGGTGTTTGCACCACTGGGCTCTCAAATTTCCATTCATCTTCGTAATGAGTGGTTTATGCACTGCAGCCCTGCTATAATATCCTCTCTGAGTAATTGTTCTTGCTAATACTTGGATCACGTCCTGCGGTGACTCACCTGAAGGAGAGCTGCTCTTCTGTTTTTCCCTTCATGGTCAGGGATCATGGTCAACAGATGCGTGCTGTTGGTACCCGGGCATTTTCCAACCAATGTTCCACGTGTGATTCAGTTCTCTGGTCGGCGTTTGCACATTTGAGTCTGCTACCATTCACCCGAAGAATGTACTGATGTCTTTTCAATAAATCTTAAAGCAGATGTAACACAAGTCTGTCGAGCATGCAATCCATGACCCAATAAGAAGCCTCTCTAAAACTCTTGACACAAAAACAGAATCAAACGGGCCTGCGCAGCATTTTTATACAATGCACGGAGTGTGTTAATTGCTTAATTGCATCGTGTAGTGCATCTGTCATGTTTCTCCACTCGTTTATTCAGATTTTGTCCTTTAATTAGTCACCCACCTATATGTAAAAACATTTAATAAAGGGTGTAATCATATATCATTAAACATGATTAGAACTGTTTATCCTCGTTGCTTTCATGCTCAGTGTTCAGTATCTGAGTATCGAAAAAATAAAACTCTTCATGGTATGAGTCCCCGGGCTTGTAATGATGGCTCTCTCTCATTTCTTTTACATATTTTACATTGAAGTGCTATAGTAATCCCAGGAGTGTAGTGTTTGCAAAACTGGCTCTCCTCTTATGTGATAATCTCACATCTGCAGCCTGCATTTTTACAGCGGATGCATCCAGGTTTCCAAGTAATGTGGCCACTTACACTTACTGCTCAGTGTTTTCTGAGCTGTTGTAAAACACCCCGGCGTGTGTAAGTATAACCTAACAATGCTCAAGATTTGGACAGCGGTTTGAAGTTCTACTATCATAGCTCCCAGGCTCCTAAGGGGGTCTGAAGTCAAACCCTGCAAAGCACAGTTTAGCCACCTTCCTATGATGCTAAATATTTTACAGGCAGAGGATCTTGGCATGTTATCCCCAGCATCTCTGTGTTCTCCCCCCGAGGCACTACAACCTTACAGGGCACCCTGTCACAGGAAAGGATTAATTTTAATTCCTTCCAAATTGCTCACAGATTCAATTATGCAAGATAATGTATGTAAATACTGAGTCTTTCAGGTCCCCACACAAAAGATATAACAAATGTCTGATACAGCTATTTTGTCTCCTTATATGCTCCTTTAGCGAGCAGCCTTTGTCTCTGTGATGGTGAAATATCCGGATGTAAGGGTAATTTTCCACTGCTGATGTATAATACAACCAAAACTTTGCCATCAAATGTAGCTTCAGCATCAAAAGCCCTTCTCGCCTTGTCATCTCACACTGCTGCATTAAAAGTTTTTTTTCCCTAGCTGAACGCATGCCTCAAGGGAAGTATCACAGGGACCATTAGATCGGGAAAAAAGGAGGTCTTCAAACTCCGTTTAGAGGCTTGTACGGCTGATGTTTTGGTTTGCTTTTCTGAAGCCACAGGGGTCTTTGCTAGTTGGGCTGGCGTGCCCTCAAATGTTTCACACTGGCAGTTAATCACTTAGATCTCCAGCAACAAAACCAGCCAGGCCAAGTGAATAAAAATATATACGAGAGGAAAGAACATGACGGAGGAAAAGTGGCGGAGAGATGGTCAGTCTGACGGAGAGGGAAAGTAATTGTGTTTTATACTCTGAACACACACACAAAAAAAAAAAAAAACAGCAGCGTCACTGGTACACATATTGCTGCATCCCCCAGTAAGGAGGCGACTGACAGGGCGTTTCGCTGAGAATTAACACTTCATTAGTGAACAGTACCGGAAGCCGCCGTGGGGACATGTCAAT
The DNA here is from genome assembly GCA_023373845.1 of Nibea coibor. Taxonomy (NCBI): domain Eukaryota; kingdom Metazoa; phylum Chordata; class Actinopteri; family Sciaenidae; genus Nibea; species Nibea coibor. Next base: position 17,520,294 of record CM041723.1, read on the forward strand.
GTCAAACCAACGCAAATCTGTTAATCACACTGTTGGCGCTGAACTGAGACACCTGTTCTTCAAATGGAAAACACCCTCTGCTGTCTCACATCCGTTCATAGGTAGCAATGACTGACAGGCCTCACACCATAGCTGGCAGCTTGTTACAGTAACTATACTCATATATATATATATATATATATATATATATCCATCTAAAAGAAGCTATATAGGGCTGATATATATGTTTTTAAACTGTAACTGTCATGCTAGCGGCCCAACTTGCAAGCTTGTTAAGTAATTTGTACAGTTGGCAACTAAGCTAACAGGCTTGTTAACTGTCAGCTATACACACAGGAGCTTGTGAACTCTGCCCCAAATTAGCAACTAAGTTAACAAGCGTGTTAGCTGCCAGCTTGTTAACTTATTCATACCATTAAGCTAATGAGCTTGTCAACACCCTTTATCCCGAATTAGCAGTAAGCTAACAAGCTAGCAAGTCTCTCACTCCTCCTTTTTAATAAGCCCGTGTTGAATTAAATGGTCGGAAGCTCTCGGGTGTATTGGCGATAGCTCTGTTCTTCTTAGGGGAGGTCCTGCTGTTGTGCAAACGAGTTCACTGTCGGCGTTAGCGGGTCGCCTAGCTCAGCCGTCATTTTCTGGCTTTGACATGTCAAAATAGCCGCTGTGTGACCGGACTATTGATGTCTAATCCTGAGAAAGGGGAGAGTGAAGCAAGTAAAGCTCAGAGAGCCACAGTAGCTCGATAACTTCCCTTGTGTTTGTCTGTTTGTTATTGTTACTAAGCCGAAAAGCTCCGAGAGCCACATATCTCATGAAAATGGAAGGATGAATTTCACTGTACCTGTTTCTGGTCTATTTTTAGTCATTTCGCGTGGCGGACTATTGAACCGGTGAAAACAGCTGTGCAATGTCCTCATGGGTGATTTGTCAAGTCTGCAAGATTCTTTGATATCCCCTGAGTCATCTCTGCTCCCACGTACGATTGGCTGAGTTATGGTAAGTGTACCATCCGGTGCTTCTGGAGCTCGACACATAGGGACTAAAGGTCAGGATATCCGGGCCTCCGCTGCATCGATTTTTACCTTCTTCTTTAAAAACGTGTCTCCTGCGATTGTCTCAGTTTTTATACAAGTGCAACACTGGAGTATCCCTTTAAAAACCAATAGCCCCAGTAGACAGAAATAATCGTCCACTGAAGAAAACCTGGAGCTGTGCTGTGCCCTATTATCTACTGTCTAGTGTGGAAAATAAATGTGTTTCATTTGAACATGGCAGGATAAAAGTTATTTGCATGCAGGCCCCATGGAGGGCTACAAATCTAAGATAACACTAATGATATCTAAGATGAGCTACAATGAAACTGCCTGATTCAAATCTGAAAAAGCTTTGTGTTGCCTCTTCCTCTTGTTATATTCCCTGCAAGTCTTCACGATCACAAATACAGGTGCTGCAAACACTGTGCAAACACTTGGCTTTGTTGGCTCCAGTTTTGCAGTATGGTACAGTCACAGTGTACAAAGCAGGAGAAATCTTTATATCTCTCCTTAATGTATATTACGACGTTTCTGTCTCTCTCTTATGATCTCAGGACCGACGCACACTCACTCAGATGATGTGAAATAAGTGGAATAAGTGTCCCTGAGCTCCTCGTAACGTTCTTACAACCCAACCCACACACTTAGCCTCCTTTCAGAGCAATCGGTCAGACATAGATTATTATCCGGTTGCTGATGCATGAATGGGGTATTCTGAGGGTGTTTGGCTGTGCTGTGGGGATTTCCTTTGCATCTACGCACGGCCGCATGTGTGCGTGCCGGTGATTTGTGCTATGCATCGACATGAAACAATCTCTTTGAGGTTGAACCATCAACAAGAGAAGGAGCTTGCAATGATGTATGTCTCCCCTCGCACACACACACATTGGCCAGCTCTAATGCATAAACGCAGATGGACAGACACACACACACACACACACACACCCAAACAGTAACCCAGCTGACCCCACACAACACCCATCAGCCCCCCCACCCCCCTTCCGCCACAGACAGAAAGAAGGCTGGCCGCGCCTGGAGGTGGAGAATAGCAAAAAGCAGAAGCAGTGTGGGGTAGTAATACTACCACTCTGCTGTGCTCCTCATCTGGCTCGCCTGTGGACAAAGCCCATCCCTTAGAGTGCAGGTCACGCACACGCAGGAATACAGATGGGCTGGTGAGTCTCTCTGCCCTGCCACTCAATGATTTAAGGGGTGAGATTAAACAAGAGGATCTACCTGCACGTGTATGAACAGGAAGATACGTGTGCCGGCTTCGTTTTTTCGTGGCAGCATGTTTACACGTTTGACGCAGTGCACATGCACTCACTGTTGTGCTTTTGCTTTTTATTCGCAGGCCTGTGTGTGTGTTTTTTTGGTACGCCTGGCTGATTGCGCACATACCTGCAAATGTCTATGCGCGTGTAAACAAGACGAGACCAGTGCATCAATTTAGGCTGCAGAGCGCAGTGTGCTGTGTTAGCAGAATGGGGCAGTGGTGGTGGACAAACTATTTGGAAAAAAAAAAAAAAAAATCTGAGGCTTGTAGTGTGGTCACAGGCAGCTGACGGATACGCACGGTCGGTTCTGGGTTCGTCCGCGGTTTCAAGATTATTCGCTCAGTTCAGTTTTAGCCTTAGCTCTCTGACTTAATCTGTCTTGACGTACAAATTGAAGAACAGGACTTCGAGGGAAAACAGTTGTTCTTGCTTTTAACAACAGCGGTGGGAAGCACTCAGGGGCCAATGTTAAGTACAGATCAGGATAGCATCTCCTAATGCTACATTACTGTGTCTAGATTTCAGGAGGAAAATATGGCCAGCCATTATGAAAAATTACTTTTTATAAACCCCCCAAACAGAATACAAAGTTTGCTTAATTAGCTCCAGCCTGGCAAGTATTAAAACACTGTCTGCATAATGAGCATTTTGATGCATTAAAGATAACTGGTGGTTTTCTAAAAGTCAGCGAAAGCAACAATTACTGACTGAAGCCAAACCCTGACAGACCTCCATTGTTGTCAGACTTATTAGAATCACTGATGCATGTTACCGACTTAGTTTCCTCCCACAGAGTTTTTCTGCTTTCTCTTCCCGCAGGTTCTCGTGGATCGTGGCTACGCCGACATCAACGATCGGTCGAGCCTGCCGCTGTGGTCCCGATGACGACGAGAAGAGAAAAACGCCCAAGGCTAACTGCGCCGTGGTGCGTGAATGCGTGTGAATGGTTAGCTCCTAAAACTGCTGAGCAGTTGGCAGCCAGCGCCATCAGCGTATGAATGCGTGTGAACGGGTGAATGAGACATGTCCTGTAAAAAGCGCTTTGACTGGTCAGAAGACTAGAAAAGTGCTCTATAAGTACAGCCCATTTACCATTTACCCTGTGAAGACAGGGTGTACCTTGCTTCTTGCCTCGTGTCAGCTGCGATTGGCTCCGGCTCCAATGACCCTGATAAGAATAAGCGCTTATAGAAGTTGGATGGATGGATTTTTCTGAAAGCTCCCATCTCCAAGTTGTATCGTTTAATATCAAAGTGCCCGGAAAAAACGAGCAAACACAAACTGGTCTCACAAGCCGAGTGCCTCATTCAATGTAACCTCGACATACCAGACGATCAGAGAGCTCTCTGCTCACAAACAGTCTGAGGATTTCTAAATGCGAGGTAGACGATCATTACTTTTTTTTCCCCAAGGACACGCCTTACAAGAAACAATAGTTCCAAGCAACTGACTGGATTGATTTTCAGTCTCTATTGAGAGAAAAACTCAGAGAATTAGTGACTTGAGTTTACACTCCAGTTTTGTGGACAGTATTTTTAACTCTTAGATGAACAACCATGCAGCAACAACTGTCCTAAAACTGTCCTCGGAGGTGAACGCTTGCAAGTCCTCGACATGAAAACGTCCCATCTTTCCCACACCAGCCATGATGTGAATGCAGCTTCATGGTACAATGCTGCAAATCTTCTTTTTAAGGGATTTGTTGTGAAATCTATATATTAGCCTCCTTTACGCTGCGCTGAGAGTGCTTAATAATTTCGGGTAGAGGACTTAAGAGGACGTAAGAAGAAAGTAACTGATCTAGTATTGTTTAAAAGCTTGCTTTTCTCCACGCCTGAACACTCCAGTTGATCTTCTAATAGAGGTAGAAGGAGTGGGCGTGCATCCTTGAAGATTTACATCTGTTAAACACACATTAGAATTCCTCCGATAGGAGTAAAACTTCTCTGAAAGCAAAAATCCAGATTGGAGGAGTCGCTTTTTTTCTTCTTCTTCTTCCATCCTCACCCACATAACTGTCATCAAAAGCACTCAGAGCTCTGCAGATGCAAGAGATGAATGGCTCTGCACGATGCCGCCTGTGTTTCATGCGTTGGCACACCGGCAGTAAAGCGTCCCGGTCGTGTGACAGCTTGATTTAAATTTAGTGAAAAAAGGGGGGTGTTGATGGTCAGCAAAGTAACTATCGACTCTCCCCATAAACGTTGCACCGCTCTTGTGCACGAGTGCGCGTGTGTGCGGCTGCATAAGGCGGGGGTGTTTATCTCTCCAAAGACAGCAGAGTTCTTACAGCTTGAGGGAAAATCAGTAGGCAACACCACTGATGAGGAGATACTTGTGTGTGTGTGTGTGTGTGTGTGTGTGTGTGTGTGTGTGTGTGTGTGTGTGTGCTAGTACACAAACATGCGTGGGTGTGTGTACTCCACTCTCAGGCGTGCAGGCACTGCGGTCAGAGTACTCACACCACCTAGTGGCATCCAGGCTTTGCATCATTCTTCAGAGGAGATGAAAAGACGAGCAGAAATATTTACACCTGCACACTCCTCGGTTAAATCACAGGCACGAGGAGACGTTAAACGGAGTCACGTGGAGCTGAACGGGACGGTTACGCAGGACCAGAACTCATATAAACAAACGCCACAGGAAGCAAGAGGAGGAAAATGTCAGGAGAAAAGTAAAATAACAGAGCGAGCACAGGCTGAAATGACAAATGAGTTGACACGGGGGGAGGGGAGGAACTGTGGGCAGAGAAAGGGTGATCAAAGGATGAAGGCTGGAGGAGCTGCCGTTCTCCCCTTTAGGTTGTGCAGCATCACCGGGAGGCCTTTGATTGACAGGTGGGGAAGCGTTAATCCTCTGCGCCCTGCATCCTTTCCTATCCTCGCTCACACTCTCTGCGGAGGACATCCTATCAATCTTGTTAACATATAGAAAACGCTGAGTTCCTCCTCCTCCTCCTCCTGTTTACCTTCATCCACTCTCTCGCCGCTGATCACGGGGGGACTGCTCTCTCGCTCCCCGCCTTTGACTTCTACAACTGAAGACCTGTCATGTATAATGTATAGAGTGGGATGAAAGGCAAGAGGTGCCCGTCATCTACATGCACGACTCCTGCTCTATGGAATTTAAATACGCACCTCCGCGGTGTAATCGCATATTTGCATGTTGCACGACGGGACATAAGACATAATTACATGTTATTTGTGGGATGTTTAGTAAGCGTCTTAGCCCGTCTTTCAGATTTAAAGCCTGCATTGCCCCCCCCCCCTGCTTGTTATATCATAGTTGACACAGCAGCTGCCGCCTGCATGGAATCAGTGTTGCCAGATAGTATTTCACTACGTTCCCCAGGCTCCCCAAGCTATTTGTAAGTTTAACTCTGAGCTAGCAACAAGAATCTTTTGTTTCCATTATGCAGCAGTCAGTCAAGCTGAGGGGCTGTGTCCACAAACTGTCACCGCTGAGTGCTGTTAAGTATACCAACCACGCTTTGGACTTTCACTCCATCCAAGCCAGTTTGTCAGGGAAGCGACACATCTCTGACCACACACACACACACACACACACACACACACACTCTTCCACTTACAGCCTTGTGGGGTTACAGAGACAAGCTAGAATACAAAGTTAAGCATTCATGGGGAGGCGGGCCTGCACACATGAATACCAAAAGGAAATGAAACATCACTTGTGTTTGGTAAAGTGTTTGCCTCCCGTGGCTCCGAATGCATGGACAAGTTCAACTTACAAGTCTGGAAGTTAAAGGAAACATTTGAAGAAAGAAAACACACAGGGAGTGTACTGAAAGTAGCAACTTTTTTTGTTTTTTTTTTTCTTCATTTTTTGAGATACAACTATTTACATGTAACCAAAGACAATGTCCTTGAAACAGGTACAAACAAGTTTTTTTTTCCTCTTCCTGCGATTTTTGTTTTTCCAAATGACAACTCAGAAATATTGTATAAAATAAAAATATCAGCTCCAGGGAAAAAAAGTAGTCTAAGCATTTTAAATGTCCATTAACCGCTATGTACAGACGTATTTACAATCTAAAATTCCATTCAGACCAGAAGTTTGCAAAGTAATTAAACAGTAAACACAGTTGCAGTCATGTTCACTGCAGCCCTACAAACCAGATAAAACTAATCTGCTTATACAGGTATGGCTGTCATTCAAATCAGTGATCGTACATGTGAGCAGTAAAAGGCAGAGGCAAAAGGTTCGTGTGAATCATTACAGGTAAAAATGACACCACCAAAAGAATAAATAAACAGACGGGAGCTTAACGCGTGATGTCCGATGAGAAAACATCCATGATACGATGAGAGAAAACATGAAGCTGCGCGTGGCTGGACATCCGCAGACGTGACGCCAACGTACGCTGTCCAGCCACCGCGCCGCGTCACGTGGGATATATATTTTAATGAAACACGATGTGAAACTCTTAGACACAAATGGCATCTGGCTAGGTAAAGATTTTGCATTTACAAAAAGGAGGAGAAAGCATTAAATTAAATACATTTTAAAAAAAAAAAACTTCATTACAAATTAAAAAAAAAAAAAGAAACAACCATCGATTTTTTTGAGTAATTCATCACATCTTTTATACCTGTGAGGTTAAATGCATACTTTCATTTCATAAACGGAGAATAAAATGAACTTTAAATTAGCTAAACAAATTAAATATGACCAAATTGATAATGGGTAATCAGGAAATCCGAAATAAATGATTTCCAAGTGCCACTATCAGTCAAATAAAGGACATCCTATCTATGTCGGCATGTCACGCAGTCCTGATTCTTTTCAAAGTAATTCATAATTTGGATTTTTTTCTAAAAAATGCCCTCGAGAGAAAAAAAACAAACATAAGAGAACGTCTACGCAACTTCCTAACGCACACACAACTTACTAAATTAACGGGCACAATGAGAACGTGAAAATCAAAAGTTTAAAATACTCCCTTGAACATTCAAGCCAACTGCAAACATGTAACTAATGGATGTATGCATTCGAAATTCATTCCACACACGAGTTTACACACAGACGTCGTTCTAACATCCATGAAAATGATTGTTGTTTTATTCATGCTAATCAATGATTTCACCCTTGGCTTTGATGTGGATGAGGAGAGATTAAGATGTAATGATCCGTAAAATTTGATTCAGAGGTTCACAATCCGGCTAAAATCGGCCAGGAATCGAGACCAGACAGCGGACGGGGGGACTCCACGCCTCAGCCGGCCTGTCACGATCAACCTAAAGATCTGCCTCGAGTCCATCGTCATGCACGACATTCAGCTGAATTGCAACTTTAAGCCTAGCCCCCGCGCCTGATTCCCAGTTACCTGAGGATGGATCTCGATCTGACTCTGAGTGTGGCGTTAAGTTGAGTGGAATTGAAGGAACGTGCGTGTCCGTCAGCTAGCAGGGCTTTGGTTCAGGCTGTGCTCCGGGAAGGGAGTGAGACTTTTATATATTTGTGTACGCCATTATCGGTGAAAAATTCAGAGTGATCACAGCGTAGGGTGATCTGTCGAAGTCTAGGGAATGCTGCCGAGTCTCCAATGACCCCTTGCGGCTCCTTGTCGGGTGGGCGGCACCAGAACAGCCTGGGATCCCTTTGATGTGCTGAGTGTGAGTTCGCCGTCTGGCTGTCTGTTAACAGTGCTCCAGGTAGTCGATGACCCGCGAGATGGACTTCTGTCCTGTGGTGCCCATTGCACACTGTGTGTGGAAAACAAAAACACAGGAGTGTGAGAGCTCCAAGATAAACAAGTGAGGATTTTTTGGGAGCTTCTGTTCACTTGAAAAAGGATATTTATGAAGCAGATGGTTCCAGTCACATCCAAAGCAGCAGCAAAATGCACATCTGTGACTGTAACTGTTCAATTTAACATTAATGCTTGAATTATTTTTAAATTATATTCACATCACAGCTTGAATTATGCTGCTTGGATACGTACAAGTCACATTTAATTGATAACTTATTGATCGCAGAACGGTATTTTAGAAAGGCTGAGTGCCACTAGAGACGGCGTTAAGTGATATATGCCGGGCTGAGGCGCTATTTAGAGACATTCTAAATGAGCGACAATCAAAGCGCCTTTTCAGATACTGGTCGTTAGACGTTTCAGCATCCTTCAATCTCTGTGTTAATGAAGTAAACAGAAATAAAAGCTTCCCCCCTTTTTGCAGGAATTCTGGTATTTCTCTCCCAAAGTGGCTGAATGGAGGTGCAGAAACTGCAATTATATTCTAAACTAAAGGGAAATGCTGCTGTTGTACAGAATCACTGGTCTGCAAAAAGGTTTATGTGATCAGGGGCCATTACAGTGCACAGAAATGGACTTTTGCTCAATGAGTTCAGTTAAAAAGGGCTTTTTGCAACTTCAGTACAATTTGCCTGCAGCTAAAGGATCACATTACCATTTTTAGGTGTTTTCGAAAAGTCCTCTGATGTTGCACTGTTACAGATGATGGCTTATATTTTAGGAAATCACCTTCATTTGTCACTTTAGTATCAATTCTAATCCGTATCGTGTCTTACGACGCGTTGGGTGAACACCATCGCCCACCGCTGATGACAGACGGTCATACTCACAGTGAGGTTCATGAAACTCAAGAACTTCTTCAGCATTTCTGTCATGATGGAGAAATCCCCTTTAGGTAGATGCTCTCTCACAGTAGTCACATTTACCTGAGCGGGACAGAAAACGTGGGTGAGCGGTGACATGAAAATCCGAGAGAGGATACAATCATATTGTGTGTGTGTGTGTGTGTGTGTGTGTGTGTGTGTGTGTCACATCCTTACCTGGCTGCCTTGGCAGAGACAGCCGAGCAGCAGAGCAGTGTAGGAGGCAACAATGCTGTCCTCCATATGCTTGCCTGCATGCTGCAGAGCTACAGCAAACACAAGGGAGGAAAAACAAGATTCACAATCACAGATACACACGCCGCCTCTTTTGGGAGGGGGGGAGTTGCAAACACTTGTGGAAGGAAGTGCTGAACAGGTGCAAATGTTTGGCTGGACAAGGATTTTGCAGCTGTAATTCAGTGTGGCAAAAACACTCACTAATAGCTCTAATAACGAGGTTTGCATTTCTAAACTTTCAACCATCTGAAGAGCAGCTCATGAAAATAAATAAATTTATGACTTACGCAAACATAAGGTGACAACAATAGGCTGAATGAATGGCCAGCTGACGTTTAGAGCTGATTTAAATCTTGTGTTTTTATAACGTGCAAAATGGTGCGCCTTAATTGGTCGCAGTGGGGTGCTGCACAGTGTCCCACACAACATAAAACAGCTGCGGTATTCTCATGTGGTTATTAAAGCCATCATTTTCAATATAGATTAATCCACCACTTACTCAATTCATCATTCGGCCAATAAAATATCAGAAAACGCTCGTAAAATTGCTCCAACCTTAATTAGTTGAGAAGCAAAAAAAGGTAATGAAGTTGTCAGGTGGTAATCACCGCTGCAACATTAACAACATTTATGCAGATTATGATTTCAGCCAAAGCTTCCAATGGTTCCTGTTACGTCCACACAAACACGGCGTCGCAGCACGCAGCGCACAGACATGTCTACCTTTATTTAGGTCCAATTCCTCATCCTCCTCCTCTTTCTTCTCGCTCTCTTTCGTCTCCGTTTGGCTGTCGTTGGGTTCGGCTGCCACCCACTGGATCTCTCCCGACGTCTCCTGCCACTCTCCACTTTGGTCCAGCGCCGGCTTGGGCGCCTCGCTGATGAGGTCGTCCGTCTTGGCCTCAGCCAGGATGGCAGCGCGCTCCCTCTCCAAAAAGAGCTACGATTTGTTGTGAAACCAAAACACGGCAGATTTTTAATAATCTAAAAGGATACTGAGGAATATTTGTTGAGCACTGCAAGTAAAATATTTCTTCGTGGGTATATCAAACACTCTGAAACAAGCCTTTACGTTGAAGGTGATGGGTCATTTTAAAGATAGCTAATTTACTCTCAAAGGTTCCTTTTAAGAAAATTGTTATAGTTATCAATATTAAAGCATTAAAACATTCAGAAAATGGCATTTTTATCTTCAAATTCAAGTCCAAGATTGACTGTGCATCGATTTACAGCTGCTTATTATGCAGCTGTCAAATGTATGCAACTGCACATTTACTTAAAATGCACTGAAGGACACCGCTTATGGCTGTGTGGTATTGTAGCACAGAGGGGGGGATTTGAAATGATGATACAGCAAAAAAAAAAGCACCATCCATATTCATTAAAGTACCAGAGTGAAGTTTCAAGTATCTCCCTTAACAGGTGAATCACTGCTTCAGTTGTTCATATAAAACAAAGTGTTCTCTGAAAACATTTATTTTCCCCTCACGACTGCGTAGCTGCTTCTGCTCACATACTAAAAACTCACCCGTAGCCAGGACGACGAAAACTCAGCAATAAAAGGGCTAAAATATTTATTAATGCGTTCAGGTAGAGTTCATACCTTCACCAGGGCAGCCAAAGCACCGGAGGACTTGGGCTTGTCAGCCCCGTCTCCCTCTGTGTGCTGTGCTGACGTTGCCGCTGTGTCAGATTGTGTTGGGTCCGCAGGCTGCATCAGGCTGTCTTCCAGACAGGTGTCATCAACAATGTACTCCATGTCCACCAGACAGTGGCGGTTTCTGGAGCTGTACTCCACAAGGTTAATTAGTAGGCCGAGACCCTGGTATGCAGAATACACAGATCAGACACGCGTGTACGTGCGGGGCGCAGACACAGAGCAAACACGGCTTGGTAAGAATATCTTTTTAACAATTAAGTGAGGTTGTTATGTTCGAGAGCGCCTTACCAGTACTCGCACGTCAAAGCGCTGCTCCTGGGGGATGTAACGTGGAACTCGGAGGACGCAATTCAGAGCAGTTACTATTAGCTGCTCCTGCTCGCCTGTCTTAGTACTTCCCCACTCTGCAGACAAAAATACCATTATTAACCTACGCTGATACTAGCCGACGCATTTCCCTGCTGAGCACCAGAAACCTGCTGAAATATACACCAACGAAGTCTGATAGAAAGAATATATTCCAATGCATCAATTCTGCAATGAACTGTGCTTCACACAAACAATAAGCCATGATACTGAATGCAGAGATGTCAGATCAAAGCAACACATAAGAAAAACAAAAGCCAGTGCAAAACATATAATAATGTTGAGTTGTAAATGAGTGTACCATTGTCATGGGTGAGGTTGAGCAGCACTCCTATGATAGCCCTCATGCAGTCCTCCACTGCCTTGCCCACGTTACTGTAGCTGCAGTGGGGCAGCGCTGCACCCGACAATGACAGAGAGCTGTTGTTCAACGCCCTGCTGTAGCGCTGGATCATATCCTCACAGTACCACAAGGCTCTGAAGAAAAAGTAAGAGAAACATATTGATGTGAGAGAGAGCGAAGAGAAAAAGTCAAGAAACGCAGGGCAATTTTTTAAGAAAACAAGCTGAAGGGCGAAAAGAGGGAGAGGGGGGAGAGACTGGCATGAATGCAGAGGAGCCGAGGTTTAAAAACACATTGTGCCCACCGATACAGAAATATTAATCCATGCTCAGTCAGGTCTGGTCTGTTAATTATTAACCGTGTGAATACGTTGGACATAATACTCTAGTGGACACTTAATATGATGGGTACAATGATGTTACATAAAGTATAAAAAGGTAAACTGAATGAGCTGTCAGTGTGTCAGTAGGTTTCCATGTTCGGTCAATAACCGCTCCGAGCTGTGTTCTGCTGCTCACCTGGCAGAGGAGACGATAAGTTGCGAGTCTTTGTAGGCGATCAAGTAACCCTGGTTTTCTGGGTTCTGCACTGTCACCTGTTGGCACGAGATGAAAGGGAAATAAAATAAATGGAAGAGAAAGGGCAAAGAAGAACAAAAAAAAAACCAACAGCAGTGACATTTAAAATGAGATCACTGATAAGAGAATTCAGGGCTTTAAACAAAGCCTTTCATCGGCTAACAATAAAAGCGCTTTCACTACCACGCTACTCTTGTCCTTGAGCGTCACTCTTGCGTGACACCGATGAAAGAAAGAGACGAACTTGGCGAAGCAGTACTTACACTTTCAAGCACTCTCAGGCACCTCTCAGCCCCCCATAAAGACGCTACAAGGTTCTCCTTGTCCTCCTCTTGGCTCAGGTTCTGCACACACTCTTTAACTGTGGCAACACAGACACACGAGGCGCATGACTTTTACACATCCTCGAAAGCTGCATCAAAGTCAATAGATGTAACCTTTGCCCGTGGAAATCTGATCTTTGACCATATAAATAAATATGGAGACTTGCAAACTGCCTACCTATCACCACTGATGCACTGTGCATCCCACACACTTACCTTTGTCTACAATATGGTCCAGACCTCCCAGTAGCCGCAGCTCTTCTTTGAACCAATCCCCGGCTCTCTTGGAGGTCAGAGACAGCAAGGTTTCCATGGCAAGGTGGCCCGTCTACATCAGATAAAACAACGTTAGATCTGCAATATCCGCACTCAAAACAGGCCAGGAGTTGTGCAGCATTCAGAGGCACATGGGTGTGTTTATTTGTGGGGAATGTAGCGGCTATGAAACCATCACAAATTAGTAGTTACTCGACAACACTGCCCTAATGACATTAGGCTAATTAACTTACAACTCCAAAAAGATCCGCACCTCTGACATTCTTCATATCAACTTGAAACATAAAACTGACGTTCAAGAATCACAATAGTTGGATACATTCAACAATTCTTTAAAGGTAACAATACATCTACCACAAACAGGAACAAACAAACAAATTAAGAACAAGTGAAGAGTAAAAGAAAATGAGGTGCATTAAAACCAAATTAGGCTGACTGACATCTTATGCTCAATTTAACAAATTAGGCTTTCACTAAAAGCATTTCCATTGAAGCTACTTAAGTATTTATGATGTTAAGCTTGTTAAAGAATCATTAAAGAAAAAAAAAATCTTCTTGTTTGAACCAGGGAGCATCTAAAGGTGAAACTCTGTGTTACGCCTCTTTCACTATCTAAGAACAACCCACCGTGATGTTCTCCAAGTCGAGGTGCTTGTTGTGCACGGTCTCGCACAGCTTCCTGATTTTCTCCTTGACCTTTTCCACCTCCTTTGCAGTGAGCTGGTCTTGGTGGGCCGAGTAGTCCTGGTCCAGCTCCAGCAGTTTGATCATGAGCTCCAGGCAGGCCCTGTCCAGATCCATGTTAAGACGATCCCGACTCAGAATGTACATCAGGGCAGCCGTGCAGAGAGCGAGATTCTGATGGAGATAGAACGACAGAGAGTGGCTTTTACAAAGCGCTGCAGGTGGTGCTGAGCGTACAGAGGTGGAACAAGGTGAACGCGGTGTGAAAAAACCTCTCCGTAGTCACTAAAGCCCGCTGGAACACTACAGCTTTCACTATGTGTCTGCTTTACTAGAAATACCGCACACAAACATCATCAAAAGTATTGATACCACGTGTATAAAACAATATAATACTATCTTACTACCACTACTACTAAAAATGTGAATGCATTCAGTGACTTTCTGTGCCAGCACTGTGTGCTGATTGTTAATAAGAAAACGACTGTGTGCCAAGGACGCGTTTCTTTATGCTGGTATTGCTCACTGAGAAACGCTCACACTTCAGGGACGACTGTAACACCTCGAGGCTTTGACTTGAACGTATTAATTAAAAAGAACTTTAACCGCAGCCAAACAGAGAATTGAACATCCTCCTCATTCGCTAAGGTGTTGATCAAGATATTAAAAACAAACACCGCCCGCTTCAGATTAAATGAAGCGTTCCAGTTTGTATCTACAGACACATAATACGATGGTATATAAATGTGAGCAATTGTATATTTGAAGCACGTTCGTAAAACTAATAGAACAAACCACATAAGGGGAATCCAAACAGTGTCAGGGGATGCTCAATGAAGGAAAGTGAAACACTACATATCCTAAACGGATACATTAAGAATTATAAACTAATAAATGTCTCAGAACAAACTGTTTTTATGCTTTTGGTTTAGACTGAAGTTACATACAAAACACAATATCACTCAGTTGTTCACGGGGTGCTGTGAATCATGAGTACAGGCCTCCTGGAATAGAGTTAAACCAAACAAATAAATATTTGAGAGGCGCCTATTTCCAAGCTTTGTCCGAGGGGAGGTCAAGAACCCCTGCACCACATTGAAAACAAGATATTGGGGATTATTTTGCTGAAATAACTCTAGTTTTGCTTGTTGTCTCTTTCTTTCTTGGATAACTCTGCAGTACCCTTATTGGAGTCAGCGAGGGGTCCCTCTGCACTTCTGTTACTTTTGAGTTATTCAGAAGCTACGCACACCAGCTGAGCTTCAAACTCTTGTAACAAACACAGATTCAAAACCTTAAGAGAATACATAACCAGTTGCCACCATTTTCTACGTGGAAAGAGAGTTTTACTGACCGGGTGTTGTGGAGCGTCACTGAGCATCTTGAAGACCTGCGCCACTTTCCCTCTGGCCCGCAGGTGCATCCTGAAACTGGGCATGGCACACCGTGTGGCCAAGCTGATTATACTGGAGCAGTGAGAGGGGAAGAGACGGGGTTATAGAAACGTTAAGTCAAGGATTTATCTTGCTGAAAACAAGGATGAGTGAGCGAGAACGTGACCATTTTGTGACCATTACCATTTTCTCTACAGAGTGGCCACATGCAACGTCAGGCTACAGAAAAACAAACAAAACTTTAACTGGCTGTGGTCTCTTTAAATAATTCACTTTGCATCTTCCCCCCGCTGCGCTCTCTTGGAATAATTATTGTTTTGTTTTAGTAAATTAAGGATTATTGCGTCGCATCTATCAACTAAAGCAGCTGTTCCTCAAATTGCTATATAAATACCAGCTGACATGAACAAATGTTGGGTGACAGGTGCTTGTCCCATTCAGTCAGCTCAGTCAGGTACATGGTACTCGAACAAATCAGTACCACTGACGTGCAACTAAAAAAAAATCTGTCAGAGCAGACTCGGAGCGTCTAAGTGCTCCTCCGTAGAACGCGACAACAAAAAAAGGCAGCACTAAGTGTCTTATTCCACTTACCTAAGGCATCTCGTGTTGAGTGGCTGACTGCTCTTCAGCCCCGTCTCCAGGTACTCAAAATCATCCGTGAACTCTTGATTTTCTCCGAACTCCACCACGTCATTGAAGTGCTTCACATGCTGCACCACCGTGTACAGCTGGTGGAGAGGAAATCGGGTTAATTATGGCTAATTTGGAAGTAGTGCATCTGCCCGGTGACACCATCAGCTCACACAAACACTGAGAGAACGGCTCTCATTGTTAGACCCCGCTATATTGGTTCCATTAGTAGCAATAGCTGACTGCGCTAATACCCCTCCATCAATAAAAGCTCAGCACGTGGAGTCTGATCAGCAAGCTGACTCTGTGTGTTTACCGGTATCAACAGTCATGCTGCGTCTGCACCCAGCATGACACAGGAGGGAGGACCTGGGTCTGAAGAGAACGCCAGTGTGTTGTGACAGCTAAGCTGAAACAATTTTACCTCAGGGGATCTGTGGCTAACCGGCTGATCCAGGGCCAGAAGGCCCATCTGTAAATGACACAAGCTGTAGGGGAGTTTAAATTAACAACAGCAGTCCTCATTGCTGCCGCCAACTCACGCTGGGGTTCAAATAAACAAAAGTGAGCTTGATATGTATCAAATGAATGCTACCCCCTTGCTGTACAGCCTGTATCCAATGGGTAAAAGCAGCTTGGCAGGGCATTAAAAAGATTAATTTCGGAGCAGCATGCAAACAAACGTCGGGAAAAAACAGAACAAAAACAAGCATTTAGCTGCAAAAGACAGTGCCTCATCCTCCCTGTGGTCCTCAGAAGTCCGGAAAAAAAAAAAAATCCAGACTCACCTCTTTGTGCTCCTTCCTGCATTTGAGCGTCGTGACAATATCCTGGTTGAGTCGTGTGGGGATGGTCTCTGACTTAATGACTTTGGGCGGCGGTGGAGGGGCTTTGAACAAGCCATCATCTTTATGGGAGTTGCTGTCCTTGCTGCTGCTCGATAAAATGGCCTAGGGAAAGCAGAGAGGCGGAGAAAACTGGGCTCATACCAAAGTAACAAAATCTGTTTAATGGCACGTCCGCAAGATTTGCCACAGCTGAATAGTCTGTTAAGCACACAAGTCTTTAATAAGCGTTGTTAACAGATGTCAGATGAAGTAGTATAAAGTTTAAAAACAACTTGCAGCAACAGCTTTTCTCTGAACCGACGTTTATTTCTATGGGGGATAGAGTTCAGCAGAGAATATACAAGTAAATCCAGGTTCGCTTGTCTGGGAAAATAGCTCCATGTGAACAGAGAGAGTAATTAGAGCAATTAAAAAAAAAAAAACTGTTGACTGCTAGAAGACCAATAAACAACATCCTGGACCGTGGACAGTAGGGAATGGGGAATTCTGTAAACAAATGGGAGGTTATTAGCATTCACTTTACGTAACGCCCTGTAATATTGTTTGCCTGCTCTGTGTGGCAAAGTAATGCATGCATTCCAAATGAGAGCTAAACATTACAAAGTTACCCCTTTTCACAGTGACAGTCGGAAATCTTTGCCTCCATTGCACCACAAAAAAAGTAAATAAAAACAAAATAAAGAGAAATCTTACTGGAGCAGTTTGAGATCGAGATAGTGGAGGAGCAGGAATCTCTTCAGGCTCAGGTTGGTTCCAGTGGCGAGCATTGTACACAGCTTTAGCAGGGGACTGGAACCCAGTGAAATTGGAAGAACTGGTTAGTTAGTCAAACAGAGACACGGCATAACACCTGACGTTGACATCAGCTGTCTGCACTGCAAATATATCCGAGCTCACTTCCACCCTTTATATGAGCAATAACAGTACAGAAATACTTCCATGTTAATCTCCATAAAAGCATTCTAGCACAAAGCCTAAGCTATTGTTGGGAATTAGCACAACTGAACACATAAATATTTCATACTGCAATCATGATGATAGACTGAGACAACAGCAGCCGCAGCAGCAGTGGAGCACAACAGTCCCCGAGCAGCACGAAATTTGGACTGCAAACGGCACACTGTGCGACTCAATTATACATCGCAAAGACAAGGCTCAGAGTTGCGTCGATGATGTAGATAATAAACACGCGGAATTAGGAAGATGGACCACAAATAACCCCAAAGCCGCTGTAAAACATGATCTATTAAAGCAGAGCAAATGTGGGCAGAACACAGAACTAAATCATTCTGATAAATATGAGCCTGAACAAGCGGTAATATTCAAACTGTCCTTGTAGTGGAAGCCAGTGTATCGCCTGTGTTTCTGAACTCGAGTTTAACCCATTCAGTGTTTTCAGTCTTTACTGCCAAACCACAGAATTACATTACCTAAAAAGACAAACAAATAATTGTAGGTTTCATTTTTCTTTCCTACCCACTTGCTCACTTTCTCTCCGATGCTCTTCTCCCTCCCATTATCTCAATCTATTTTTAGTCAAGATGGATATTCTGTTATGTAAAAGTCATTTAAACATCAATAATATTAAAATAAATGTCCGTCCGAAGCCAAGCAACGAAAACCTGAGATCGATGCTGGTCGGGAGGAGAGTTACGAACGCAGATTAAATGACAAAATGACTTTTGAGTAATAGGCACAGACACACACAGACAATTTCCAGCATGCTTGTTTACTTTTTTGGGTCCACTGAAGATCTTTTTGACTCCACTGCCAATGTCCTTGGATTTGTCACTTGGCTTGCCCGAGCGTCCTTTCTGCCCATCTGTGCTGCCAGGGCTGCAGTCATCAGAGAAGTCAAAAGCATCTGTTGGAGAAAGCAGATTGTTAATAATATGAATGGGCGCCACAGCACCAACACGGGCCAGATGACTATGCTGTGTCACTATTTGGGATCAGCTCACCTGTGTTGCTGCTGGCCTGGCTGTCCTGAGAGTCACTGGTGTGAGGGCTGTCCACGCTGGAGCTCAGAGCAGCTAAGGCCGCCGCCGCCTTCTTGGCCTTCTTCTCTTTGGCCCGGGTGCTCTCATCATCGCTGTCACTCTCACTCAGGTCGTCAAAGCCAAAGTACTTGATCTTGTAGCTGCTCTTGCCTGCCTTGCCACTTTCTGGACCGTCCTCGCCCTCCTGGTCTTCTTTATCCTCAAAGCCGAAAAACTCTAGCTTGGTCTCAGTCTTGGTCTTCTTGGTCTTCGTCTGGGTGGGTCTGAACCTGGAAAGACACAGAGAGGATTTTTCTTTTGTTTGACTGGAAATCGTTTTCTTTAATGTAGCACTGCAGAAAGCAGCCACTGAAGCTAAACAAATTAAAAATAAAACAAACTTGAGAAGGCATTCAAACTTCTGTACAACTCAATGACCAAGGAACTTTAAGTGTCTCAGCGACATGCCTGCTAGCAGACAAGACAACACGGTGTTATTGCTTAGAAACCACCAAAACAAGAAACATAATAGACCTATAATGGACCACAAACAGTACACACACTAATGGCAGCGCCTCCAAAGAGGCGATGGCGAAATTGAAAACAATTTTCTTCTGCTTACTATCACTCAAGTTGATTCAGTCAGGGCGAGTGATGCGCTGGGTTGCACCTAACAATTAATAAATCTAAATTCACAAGGAATGCCATTACACAGCTTCATTTCTGTACGTCAACGGGAGAATCAGTGTTTTGGGGATTTTATTTCAATTAAAACGATTGACACAATTTACTGTAACAGCAGATGAAAAAACATTTGAAAAATATTTTTTGAGTAATGACTACTAAGAGAAACATGTTGTGTGTTTTGATAATCTGAATATATAAAAGGCTCAGGTAATGAGAGAAAGTAAACAGGAGTTGCTGTCAAAGTAAAATACTCTCGCACTTTAGGTGATCATGGATGAGGTTTTCTTTGACCGGGCACAGCACTTCATTGTGATGTGCTGACGCACGTTATGCAAATCGCTTCATCGCTGTAATCAATAAAGTACACATAGTTGATGAGACGCCTCAGCGACGCGACACTCTGAGTGGCTGATAGTGACACAGTCATCCAGATGTAAACAGTATTTTAAGTAGGTTTGTTTTAGACTACGTCTCCGTCATTGGACTTTGATTCATCTAACAAATCTAAGCTGTTAACTCTTTTTCTTAGCTTGCCTCGACCCAAGTTCCTTCTTTCCTGTAATATTTCAAACGGATCCACTTGACATAAAATGTGAAACCATCATGCAACAAGGACAAGTACAGCAAATGGCTTTGAACAAAATCTTTGCAGCACTTCAAGTAATTATAGTACTTTAACTCCCACTACCGGGTTCGCTCCATTTTGTAACTGACTTTATAACAGTGTCATACCTGAAAATGAGCTACATGACAGATCTTTTTCTTGCAGACATTTATACTAAAAAGGTCTAAACCAATAATGCAGCATGCAGTTTTTCTCCTCGGGGTCTGAGCAGATCAGCACACGATGACGTACAATACAAAATGATGTTCATTATGGTTCATTGTTAAATTGATTTTATTTAAATGGTGCTACAAAGTTATATATATCTGCTCACGCAAAACCCTGAATGACTCACGCCTGACTCAAAGTTATGCAAGCTTATAAATATCATGTTTTTTGTGCCCAACCTTTTTAGTAAACCTTCTCCATGACACAAGATGAAACGTACAACACTTACCTGGTAGGTTTGGGTGGCGGAGCGTCTGACTTCTTTTTCATCTGGCCTGCTTCTCCAAGGTCAGCGGGGGCGGCTGGGGCGACCAGTTCATCAATGCTCCGCTCTATCGAGTCCTGGATGGTGACGTTGCACACTGACAGACAGGAAGGGTGCAGAACCGTGTAGTCCCGTACCCTCCCACCGCCCCTGCCTGCAGGCTTGGCTGCTGTTTTAGTACTGGCACCAGTACTACTTGCACTAGCAGAAAGGACACTGTTGGGTTTATCTTGGGCACTCGCAGCTGGCTTGCTGCTGTTGTTGTTTTCAGCAGGTTCAGAGGACATTTTGTTAGGTCTGCCGGGCCGTTGGTATTTCTTGCAGTTTGAGGCCCTTAGTGTAAATGGGGATGGGGGGATGTTGTCCACCGGTTCTGGTGGAGGTTCCTGCTCTTCATTTTTTATCTCCTCCGATGGCAGTCCATCATAAGAGGAGGAGGAGGAGGAGGAGGAGGTTTGGAAGTCTCTGCTACCACCTGGTGCATCAGTGGACAGCTTGAGGGAGGTGTCTACATTAGGAGAGGACGAGATGGACCTCTGGGAGTTCTGATTATCGGAGGTGACTGTGTCTGACAAGGAGGGCATACATGCAGGTTTTTGGTTGCTATCTGATGCACTTTTGAACCAGGACTGGTTATTTTTAACAACCTTCACTTCAGATGTTTGCATACCTGTGAGAACAAAATTCCAGATTTGAATTAAAGACAGATAAAGACAAATACACTCGCTCTGCCACGAGATAATACAAGGTACACTTAGACATAGATATGGTAGTGCTGTGTGTGTGTGTGTGTGTGTGTTTTACTCACTTGTGAACCTGGCTGTTGAGCTTGCAGAGCCCTGTGAAGAAGTCACAACAGGGGCTGTCCCACCGCCCTGCACTGTGGTGGTCTTTGTCACGTCACCATCGTTGACTTTGGGCTGGGACGCGCTCTGAGTGGTTACAGTCTTGGACTCGTCATCGCTGTCAAACCCAAACGGGTCTTCTTCACTGTCGCTGTCCTCGAGCCTGGGCCTCTTGGGAAGCTCGGACACTTCTTTTAACATGGGCCTTTTGGCCCCCAGTTGAGCCTTGTAGGTGGTCTCCCCCCATTTGGTGGTCAGTGTGGGCTTTTTATTGGAGAAGACCTCTTCAAATTTTGAATTGGCCTCGCCTCCCTTGCGGTTATACGTTTTGCCGAATCTGGATGTCATGTCGGCTGCTTTATGTTACATATTCCCTGTGAACAGAGAAGCAGAGAGCGTTCAATATCCCATTTAAGCGTCAAATAACGCACACAAACGTCAGTGTCTGGCTAAAAAAAATGCCGCAGCGTTGTGCCACATATTAGAAAAAGCAGCAAAGATGAGCTGCGTGCCTTAAAAAAGGAAGAAAAACACACACCATCACGGCTGGGTCAGTTAACTTTAGCTCATAACGTTAAGTCATGTGTGAATAGCACACCAAGTTAGCGTGGCTAGCTCGCTAGCACTAGCAGCAAATCTTACAAATAAACATCATTGGTCGTGTCTGTGCGATGCGAGAGGAAGCCAGGGGTGGTTTGGAGTAACTTTAGTACAACTTGAGTTTATTTACTTTACCTAGCATCACACTGACAGGACAGTTAACTCAGCTACGCCTGTTAGCCCCAGCTAGGCCTGCTCCTGCTTGTAAAGTTACTATAAAGTTAGCCGTTAGCTTCGACAGTGCTAAACTGTGCTAACGCTACTCCCCCCCCTTCCTCCTCGTCCTGTTTACATTTCACATCTTATTTGAACCAATAAAACAAATAAATATGGCTACGTAGTTTATTATGGTTGCGGAGATTAAGGTTTAACAATGAGTACAATACTGTTACCTTTCAACTCCGGCGACTCTAGCTCAACGTCCGCTTGTTTGTTAGCCAGCCGGCTAAGGCCTGATGCCTCACTCCGCGCACAAATCAAGCGGGTAAAGTGTGTTCAGCGCAGCAGAAACAACGCTACAAACACATCTCCGACCCGAGTGTGTCCACGGAGCAACGCTCGTTACCGAGGAAAGGCGGCCCAAACGCACCCGTAGCTACTAGAGTCTAAAAATAGTGGATAATCCGCACTTTTTGCAGTCTGTGGTGCTACTGACGGCCATTAAAATATCCCCTCCCTCCTCGTTCCCTGGCAAGACCCCTATGTAGTGAGCTACGAGGATGGGAACTGGCCAATCAGCGCGCAGGGAGGGTTCCCCGTGCGTTGAGGCTCAAGTCAGTAAACGTGACTCTGATTGGTTTAAAGCTGAAACCATAACAAACGATAGGGGGCGCTGGAGGATCATGTTGTTTAATTTAAATTTGAAGACGTGCCAATGAGAAACGGCCTCTGCGACTATCACTGGTAACAGACTGTATTGTGTTTGGATAACTTTAACACAGAGATGACCAATTTTTTAAAAAAGAGATCCTGGATGTGAAGATCCAGTATTAATAATTATTATTAATAACATAACAAAAAATGAAAATAGCATGAATACTGCTCACAGGTAAAATAAATAATTAATCTAAGTTAACAAGATGATCTGCATTCATAAGATGCAAGTGTCTTTTGTTTGTTTGGCTTGGGAACCAAAGGGTGGACGATTCAAGCCCAGCATGGACCAAAGTAAGAGGGGTGGATGGTAGCTGGAGAGATGTCAGTTCACCTCCTTGCCCTTGAGCAATGTGATTAACCCCTACCAGGGGTAAAATGCATGTAAAAACCTGAATGAAAATATAATTTCTTATTCTTGTGTAATAATTTGGTTTTACTACTTCAAGTTACCTGAAGGTCCAGTATGTAGGATTTAGTGGCATCTAGTGGTGAGGCTGCAGATTGCAACCAACTGAATACTGCTCGCTCTTCTGAGAGTGTAGGACAAATTATGGCGGTCATGCACAAAAAGACACGACTGGCTTTCTGTGCAGCCAAAGTTTGGTTTGTCCATTTAGGCCTAAGATGGGGGACTGAAGATTTAAAAGGCATATTCATAGGTAACAGAAGTGATTATACACCAAGGACAATGTTTATGTTTTCCACAAGTATTAGTAGCTCGATTGCCCTATTAAAAAACTCCAACATTAATATAATACTTGTGGTTTATCTTCTATAGAGCCAGGTTTGATTGTTGTGTGCTCACTGGACTGAATGTTCAAAGACCCGCAGCATGCTGGAAACAGAAAGCACATAGATCATCAGCACTGCCGCTGGTCTGGGGCACAGATGGTGTCAAATGAATGAATAGTGCGTTATAAACAGCCCAAGTCTGCGGGGCAAAGTGGTCCCAACTGTATCAACACTGAAATGACCATTACTCATCCTGGACAGACATCACAACATCTCCTTCAAAGCATGGAAGTCCTTATGAAGATGGGGCGCGGGGTCACCTTTGGGGAAATGGCTGAGGGGCATGCGAGGGATTTGAAATGTTCAGGGTTTTCTCTCTACCTCACCCGGAATGAAAAGAAAATATCGCCTACTGTGAAGCCCTATATTTTTAACCATGCCATGTGTCATGTTTCCTATGTTACAGTAATGACCTGATATCGACAGCAAAGTGGCAAATCCATCAACGTATTTAGTTTTTCAAACAACAAGGACTCTTTGTCTTAGATTACAATTAATTACCCAAAGGTTGTTTTCAAGGTTTCTGTCATCATTATGCAACATTTGGGCCGAGATACAAGCATAAAAAACACATAACATATTCAGTTAGTGTTAAACAAACACACCTCTGGTCACCTGCATGTGTCTGTGCTGACAGAGCAACTGTCACTTGACATCAAAGCCCAGAGGTGGTGAGGTAATACGGCCGTGCCCTGCTTGACTGATGTTTTGGGGCTCAGGTCTTGGCAGTTTGGCATTAACAAGCACATTTTACAGCCAATGCTACGTATACTGTAATCTCTCTGAATGTTTTGCAGTCTTGGAATAAATGAGTCATGAGTCTGTGGCATTGCCAAGTGAAATAAAAACACAGAATTTAAACTCTGCGTGTTACATCTGCCTGATATTATTTATAGCCGGATGGGTAAGAGAGAAGATGAGAGTGCAACACTGATAGAGAACCATGAGATGGCAGCAGTTCTTGCTGTCACCCTTCTGTCTCAGTGCTTTTTTTTATTGTCTTTCTTTAAAAAATGGACCTTTGGCCTTTGACCATGATGAACGTCTGTGCCAAATATTCTATGTTTAAACAAAATAAGTCAAAATCGGTTGTAATGTCTAGCAGATCCTTAAAATAAAGTGTGATTTTGATACATTCCTGTGGGCTGTTTAACATCATCGTAAAGCTTTTTTCTGTCGTATAGCTTCCATGTGGTGCATGGTAATTGGAAAAAAAAATTGCATGTGGGATAAACATCTACTGGTTAAAAGTCTGAAAGTCAAATGTAAATGGTAGGGTGGGTAGCCACTCTACTGAATGACAAAATATGTTCCTGTTTTTAAAGCTGATGGCCTGCCATCTAATCTTGCTGTAGACACTGGGTCATAACAGACCATTTACTTGGTCATGGCGGAGCACGATGAAGAAAAACAAAAGATTCTGCAGTTTTTCCCACTGCAGATTTCACCCTGAGCGAAAGAGATTTTGGTCAAAGATCTTCTTGTAAATCCTGACACTGTTTGTAGTCTGTGGTGGTTTCTGTAGTTCTCATGAAGTCTGCTTCATCGTCATCATCCAAAATTTATGTGGTAAACAAAAATCCCTACCAAAACATAAAGTGTATTCATGCGAGCTCCACATCCCTCATCTGGTCGGATCTCTGTTTGGCTCGCACTCCTGTCTCTGAGGTCAGCCTGTAGAGCCCCTGGCCCAACAATCACACCAGACCACTATCAAGCCCATATGAAGGCAATAAAATCAAATTTGAAACAGATCCTGATTGATTTTATGACCCCCCCTTTGTGTGAGAGCTTTTGTGCATGAGCAATAGTTAAGCAAACTCTGCGCACACACAAAGCAAATATTGTAATGTCAGCCTGAATGTAGTCCCTCTCAAATTGTGTGTGTGTCTGTTTGTGTGCGTGAAATTGAGAAATGGAAAGAGAGGCGGCGATTGTCAAAAAGAAGGTCAACCCTTTATTTTCTTCTCAGTATACATCACATATTCAACACAAACATTCTACAGTACTTTTTTTTAAAAAGGGAGTTTAGAAAACAACAATTATACAAATCAGATTTGCTCAGTGAGTCTCGAAATTGCTTACAATTGCAGTGGAAGGCCTGACTGAGCAAAAAGTCCATATTACAAAAAAAAAAAGACACAAAATAAGAGAAAGCAATACAACAATATGCCAATAACCATCTTCTTTTGTTTGTGACCAAACACTAGTAGCACTGATCAAAGCATTAAAGACTAAAAGTGAAAACACACATGGAAGTACAGCGCTGCTTTTTTTTTTTTTCTTTTTTAGAGCGCCTGTACGGTCGTTCCTTTCAAGGCAAAGCCAGAATTTTCCTGGATGTGTGGCGTCACTGGCCTTTGGCCACAGGGAGAGGGTGTGTCAGTAGAAGACCACCTCCCTTATAATATAAGGTCCACTGGTGATAGGTAAAACATAGCTCCAGCTCCTGTGACGTCGGTCAAGGGTCGATCTCCATGGGAACAACCGTAAGGATGGCGTCCTCGTTTCCGCGCCGCACGACGACTCTCAAGTTGCCGTCCCTCTTGATGGCGGCGCTGACATCGTTCGCTGTTGAGATCCTCTGGCCGTTGATCGAGATGATGACGTCGTGCTCTTTGAGTCCAGCACTGGAGGAGAAGAAGAAGAAGAAAAGATCGATTGAAGGCTTCATAAATGACCCACGTTGTTGTGTGAATAACAACTGGTACCGAAGGTTAACACTGGACAGTGATGAGGATAACCTGGATCTTTTACATTACAAGAAGTAATTCAAGAAGTATTATTTGAATATTTAAAGCCTGACATGTTCTTCTGCTCTTATTCTGACTAGAGCACCAAATGTAGTAGTGTAGTATTGTTTGCTAAAAAACTACAGTTCCCAGCTGTTAAGATAAAATGTGTTTTATGGCATTGTTTTCTTCTCTTTACATAAGGTTTAATTGGCTCTTTAGAGTTTAGTAGTAAGAATTAAAACAGCAGGTTAATGTAATGTCCTACAGATGTAATGGCTTATCACTCACACCATAAAACAAGTTAAAATCAAGTCATCCTCATCTGTTTCCAGTGTTTTATACAAGCATATCTAACGCGCGCATCAGTCAGTTCTGTGAGCACACATCTGAATGTAACATCTGTCGTTTGAATTTTAATGATTGAGCGATCACGATGGAATGACAGCACAGTGAGGTCGAAGCGCCGAGCAAATACAAACACCCGCGACGAATAAAAACAAAGCAGTAAACCCAAAATCACACGCAGGCCGGGGCAGCAACCAGCAGTGATATCAAAAGCCGACCCTGGATGCAGCTGCTTAATCGCAGCCACATGTAAACACAAGAGCCGCCACACTTCCCACGTGACAGCGCCCGTTAACCCGGCTGCAGCTCGGTGCCGGCCTCATTACGCTCAGCTGCTCCGACACCTCCGAGGGGGCAAATGGACAGTTCTCAAGATTTCCAAAGGTCACAAACAAACGCGACACAGAGTGACATCAAACACACGGAAAGTGCAGCCTAGAAAACAACATTGGCTATAAAAGGGGAACCACAGAAATGTTATTATGCAAAACGCAGGCTGATTTAAGCAATGAGCAAACTCTGACGAGGCCTTGTAGAGGACACCACTCTGGAGTGGGCCGGGTGAGCAGGCGCAGGAAAACCACAGCGTAGCTAGTAACTTCCCTGCATGAGGTTTGAAAGAAATCGCTGACCTCAGCGTCTCCTGAGCCCCACTCTGTTAGAGTTGTGGTGGTGGCTGATTGGAGTGGGCTGCGATTGTGGGAGGAGGGGGATATTTTAGAGGTCCAGGCACTCCAGGCACGCCGGAGTGAGCCATGAATTTACGTTCTACGAAGACAGCTGTGTAGGAGGCTTTGTGTGTGTGTGTGTGTGTGTGTGTGTCGAGTGTGTGCCTATGTGCACGTTTGACAGGGGAGAGAAATAAAATAAAGGAAGGAAATTAAATATACTGTCTATTTGCATTGCGAACGGAGAGCAGGAGCTGCATGGTGAGTGTCAAGAGCCTTGTGTGAATTAACTGCATATGTGTAGCATGAAGTGCCAAAGACAATATCCCATAGCTGAGAAAGTCCGACATTTACATTTAGCCTTTACGGGAAAACCATGATGTTAGTTTGAGCTGAGTTCTGAGCCGTCTTGGAAAGCTATCCTTACACTGCAGCTGGTGTCTTTGCAATGACCTCCATAACGTAAGCTCCAGAGGTGATGTCAGGGAAGTCACGGTGTCTAGTCTTCAGCTCTTTGGCCAGCCTGGAGGAAGAAAAATGGGTCAGAGAATTTGGTATTCAGTATTCATCTAACACAAAACGGGAAAAGTGAATGTTGCTGTTCGCTTTTGTCCAAGCATAATGAAGGCAATTAGGGTTAGGGGTAGGGTTAGGGTTAGTGATTGACTCTCCCTGTGCTGTCCAACGACTCACACAGTTTGGTTTAGAGAGCCAAAGGCAACACACGCGCCGTCGCAATCAACAAGAACCCCCCCCCCACACACAAAGTGAGGTGTGAGGCCTGTTGAGTCAGGGGTGCTGCTCTCAGTGTTGGCTGATAATCTTCTGTGTCTCGGTCAGTCTGTGTGGTGGATGAGTGGTGGGCCGTGCGTTGCTGCATTTGGTCCAGAGAATGCGATCCAAAGATTGGGCGGCTAGGGTTAGGCTAAGACGTCTGAGTGGTTAGCGTTAGGATAGCTTTCTGGGGAGATCAAGAATATTGGCGGTACAAAGGCAGACAGGGAGAGAAGATATTAGTGGAGTAGGCCAGAGACTCAGCAGTTAGGGTTAGGCAAGGAGCAACAGTGGTTAGGTTGAGGATAACCTCTAACCCCTAACATTTGGTGCGTAATAGGGGCAATTATAGTGAATTATAATACATTCATAAGTCTTTAAAGGTCCTGTGTGTAAGTTTATTTTCTATTATATTATTAAAATTTTAAATTTTTGCTTTTGTTACTTTAAATCGAGCCTTTTATATCTACAGTGGGAGCGGGTCCTCTTCCATGGAGTCCATCATGTTGAAGCAGCGTGGACTGACACTGGCTCTGGATTGACCTTTCCTGTGTTTTGCTGCATGTTTTATTTTTTCTCCTTCATAATAGGAAAGCGAGGGAGAGGCGAGGAGATTGTAATGCCAAAATCACATCACTAGATGCAACTAAATTCTACATATTTAATGAATTATGAGTTCAAGTGTCACAGAGACGCTCTTGACGAGTTTGAGAAGCAGAACGTCTCTGATGGTGTTGATACTACATTATGATGAGTGTATTCATTAAGCATTGTGAATGTATTACAATTCAGTATGCACTCCATGCATAATACACTATAAATGTTAAATAACACCAATCCCTTAATAGATTTTATGTACATGCTCAATGAAGAAAAGCATCTCTCTGCAAGCTTTCGCATCCTCTTGAAGACAATAACAACTTACGCCGGAGTGAGAGTCATCATCCTCACACCAATGTACTTCTTCTTAGCAGCTCCTCTCCCTAGAGACGAACAACAATGCAATACAAATACGATCATTCATCCTGCAGCAGTCTGAGCTCTTAGTTTCATGAAGGCTTGTTGAAAAAAACAGTCCTCCTGGGTATTTTCGCCTCTGTGTGTGAGTGATAGAAGCATTGCTTCAGAACAGGCGGTTCTATACTCATCTTACAGGACGGCGCACACATGCACACGTCCACATACTCCATGTGTTTCATCATAAATTCGAAGGTTTTTCGAGCAGGCAAATCAAATTGTCAGCCACATATAAAATACACGTGTGTTCTCTTCCAAGGCGCTACGTGAGGTAAGAGATGAAAAGCAATAAAATGAAAAAACAACCTGACACATGCTGGCATTTTCTTCTGCAAAGTTTATTTGCAGTGTCAGAATCCTGTTGGGAAATGCTGGGCATGGATTCATAAAGCTAGAAATATAGTCAATATACCTCAGGAGAGCGCACACAGATGAATAACAACCACGGAGACTGTGTCCTGAATTATTTTCTCTTTAATGATATGCGTACATGAGATCTTTCTCCAACTCTTGCAGCCAGTTTTCAAAACTTTCCTCCCACAGTTTGTCTTGGTGACTTAATAGAAGCAATAAAACTAAAAAAATAATAAGTTGTGTCAGTGGGAGCTTACCTCTGGACTGCCTGTCGTAGGACTCTGCCAGGAACTGGCGAATTTTGTCTGAGGGTATGGCAAAGGAGATGCCAGCTGTCACTTTCAATGTGTTGATCCCAATCACCTCGCCGTCCTAAAACAGCAAACGTCAACTTAGCGTCTGGTAAAGAAACAACTGTAAATGATTAAAAAAATGATTTTAACATATCATGTGCTGTGAAAATGGGACCTGTCTGCCACTGAAACTAAAAAATAACTCACCAGATTTATCAGAGGTCCTCCTGAGTTGCCGTACTGTGAACCAAAACAACACATCATTTATTATTTCTGTGCTCATGAGAAAAACAACGTGCATGCACATTGCAGTTCAGTTTCCTTACATTGATGATGGCGTCGGTCTGAATGTAGTCCATGTCCGAGTTGCGAAGGCCCAGCTCCCTGCCCCCTCGCTGAGTGGTGCTGACGATTCCTGTAGTGACTGTATTCTGGAGAGAAAACGGGCTGCCGATGGCGACCACAAACTCGCCCGGTCTCAGGTCTGATGAATGGCCCAGCAACAGCACAGGAAGCTTTGTCTGCAAGTGAGAGGCACAGAGGGACAATGTGTTCATGTTGCTGGAGTCCATGGTTACTGATACTGTTACACGATGGAGCAAATGACTGCAAGTCTGCAGCCGACTATGGACACTTCTGTGCAAAGACGGACTTGTGTTTGACGGTACCTAGGTGTTTGATGGATGGGATGACGTGACAGAGTGCTGTTGGGAAGAGCTGCCTATTTGAAATCCTCTTTGGATAATCTTGCTTAGCCTGTTGTTGTTATTGCTATTATTGATATCATTATTTATTTACCTCCTTCTAATTATTTATTTATCATTTTTTATTTATGTACGTGTTTTGGTGACATCACAAAGAGCGGGGCTCTAAAAGTAAATCGCAAACTGAGTGTTGCTTCATCTCATTGCATCAATTATGTTTTATGAGCGGACAGCAGGAAAATAATTACAGCAAAACCGCAAGTCGTCTACACACATCCCACTCACTGCTGCATGGCTTTTCTCCCACACAAAAAAACAATTACTCCTTTTCCACCCGCAGGGAGAAGCGACCTTTGTGCCAAACAACTCAACTCAAAATGCTAATAATCAAGATCAAACGCTCAGCTGTTGGACTGAACGTGTGGCTCAGCTGACAAATCATTCCTAATGGCGAGTGTGTGCCAAGAGACCACAGATGCTGGAAAACCGACTGATTACGGTAAATAATGACTACCTTAAGCTCTGGTTAGCCCTGTTAGACTGGGCAGTGGAAACCAGACTGCTGAGTGCTTGCCTCTGCAGACAGACACAGAAAGGATATATTTATCCATCTGCAGTGACAGTTTCCTTTTCTGAATGAAATCATCTCTGCTGGTCAACCCACAGCCGAAGCCCACGCGCCCGCCACGTCACGTTGACTCCGTACCCAACGCCCTAACGGCAGGCGCTATTTCAGAAGAAAAAAAAAAAAAAAAGAGTGCTCCTCCTGTGTATCCATTTTGTTTACTCAGGGTTAAAAATAGGAGCCAGAGGAGGCAGCAAGGTAACTGAGACAGCAACACAAGTTGGCACACACAGACAAAAGAATCTATGTGAAATATGTCGCAGGCAAATCGTAAATCGCATCGATCGTAAAATAAAACAAATGAACCCGAAAGCAGGCTCCTGATTCATAAACCCGCTTGTTAAATTTAAAGGGATCATGGGAAAACATTTAAGGCGCGCTTTTAATTGAGTCGCCGGCGTGTTCCACTTTTGCTGTAAACGGTCGTGAACTTTGAGGTGAAGCTATTATTAGAAGACAGCGATAGCCAGCAACTGACGAGGAGAACTTTTCAACCCTGCCTTCGGCCTTACGCCACCACATGCGCGCAGGAACACAAACGCGGCCGACGCGTACAAGGAGGCCGCGTTCTTGACTCCCGTGGGCTTATTTTGAACATTGCGAGGATGTTTAAAAGGAAACACGGCACACACAGAGGCTGCAGAAGTGTGTGCATAAACGAGGAAACATGCATTTGGCATGTACACCTGACACAGGAGTAGCAGTCTGTATAATCATCTCCCCCCCCTGCTCCCCTTCTCCCTTCGCACTCCCTGTGAGATAAGAGTATAACCAGATGGAGAGGAACCACACACAGCTGAGAGGAGACGTCAGGTGAATGTGAGTCACTGCCAAGACATTCGGGCCTCATGGCCACTGTGATTATGATAACAGTTAGTGATACTGGTGGTGTCATGGAGACTGTTGCTATCAGGTGAAAACCTCACATCTTCAAAATGTCAACTTTGAGGAACAGCTTTGTTTCTTAGCTCCGCTGGAGTTCACGCGTGAGTCTCGTACACAGGCTCCAGGCTCACACACGCACGCCCACACAAAATCACAATGCGTTCAGAAAAATCACGTGCAAACGGTGCAGAATGCACCAGCGTGCTGAAAACCAAACAGCGTGTAGGTGAGAAGGCCGAACAAACACTGAGCACACAGACGGCCCCTTATTTTTTTTGAAAGACCTCTTGCTTACATATCACTTACTAATCATGACGAGTCAGCAATCTGGAATGACTTGTGGAAAAATCATTTCGCCATGTGAGTCCGCCTCCCCCTGACCACCCAAGTGACTCACCCTGCTATTTCAGATGAAGGTTATGATGCACTGGCACTTCACCCAAAGACACTATAGCCGCACTTTAAAGGAAGGAGGCAAGGTGAAAGAGGGGAACAACAAACACCACAAACCACACGGAGAGAGGCTGAGAATGGAAGATGAATGAGTAAACGCAGTCGGGCTTTATATTCCGTTGATGCATGCAGAAGCCAGCTTTGACCCCAAAAAAGGATTTTTGGGTTTAAGACCCAAAAACAGTTTGAGAATATCTCAGAGAAATAAACCACATGTGGTGTACGAGGACGGCATCGACTTTCTGAAAATGAAAGATTGTTGTTTTGCTGGGCAGGGGATCACTTCATTGCCTCACATTGAACTTCAGTATATATATATATATGTATTTCTCTCTCTTATTCCGAAGTCCCATAGGAAATCGTGTTTTCAAAGCTCTTCAGTGTTTAGATAAGAGAGCGACGTGGGGCATCAGATTAAAGGAGCGAGGACCGGCAAGCAGCTCTGTTCGCCGCTACCAAAGACGGAGTTGCAAGTTGCACGTGGTGGCCGCCGAGCTGAGCTTTGATTCCAGCGCAGAGACAGATCTTGTCACAGTTCGGTCACCATGACGGAAGGGGGGGACAGATAAGCTGGCAGACAAACACACACACAGATCGCATCGAAAATATCCGCCGAGTTGCTATAGAGACGTTTCATTGTTTAATGTTACAGCCTCGGCCGTTTGGAGGCTCATTTAAAAAGCCATTACGCTAACAACCATTTTATGACTGGAAGACCAGGTGCAAACTTTAACTCCAGTCAAGCCGGGATGGACTTAATAGCTTCTGAGCCACTTGTGGTTATATGCGCACATAGACAGACGTGAACACGCGAGCAGGTCGCCTGGGCATGAACTCTCACAAACTCAAAGTGTGAAATTAAAACCCACACACCTGGCACTGTTAAGATATACAGCCAGACCGCCTCAAAATACACACTTTCAAACACAGAAGACATCACTTTAGCTGGACAACACGTGACCCCGAACTGTGTAAGCTCAAGCGCAGTTACTTAAGCTTTCCTGCTCCTTTCATACAGGTGACTTCAAAGCAGAGCAATATTTTTATAAGGTGCGCTAATGTATAGAGTTTTACTGCTGATGCTTGAGCTGGTTCCCCTCAAGGTTGTGCTAATGCAGATAAAAAAAAAATGGGGCAGGATTCAGCATGCTCATACATAACATCGAGACAGAGCATCAGAGGATCAGAGCGCACAGAGAGAGGACGCTGAGAATGTGTTTATCTGCAAGTCTGGGTGCTCGTGTGATGTGTAGGCGACTCATTTGTGTGTGCACGGCTGCCTGTTTGTACACGTTTGACCGAGTGAGAAATAAAAACACAAAAAACACAGATACGCAGGTGAATGTTCCTACTTCAAATATCACAGAAGTCGCAAGTATTGAGCAATTCGGCGCACTGAAGGTCACGTGAATACGCTCAAATCAGCCTGGCTAAACCATATCCTTGCTGACACCACTACAGAAACCACTATGGCTTCCATATGTTGTTGGGGAAGGTTTTTAGTCCCTATAAGAGCAAACATATGTCTGTGAATTGCATGTGTATGTTCCGCTGTGTCGTTTTGCATGAGAGCTCGCAGGGCATGAGGGCGTCTCAGCTCTGGCGAGACACCGCAAAACTTTGAACTGCTCAAAATCACAATGATGAGAGGAGATGAGGTCTTATGTGTTCATTTACTTCAGGAAGGCTGCCCAAAATATATGAAGCAGGCTTCTCTTTTACATGAACTATTAGGTCAGACTTATATTTATATACAATACGTGCACTGTGATGACGGGCTACCTTTTCAGGATTTACCCCACATCTAGCCACGGTGCACGGTGTGCCGGGACACGTTCCAGTCCTGACCTTGAGCGGAATAAGGAGGTTTAGAAAACGGATGGATGTTTAACCGCTGACACTGTGCATGCAGAGATAATAGGCAAGAGTAAAACCTAGATGACGGTAATACTAATTCCTATAGGTTTTATATGTCTAGGGCAGTCTAGACTATTCTTTATATGGCTGGGGGAGCACGCTGGAATCTCCTCAAGTAACTCAGAGGGTCCCTGGATCCCAGTTGAAGATCCAGAAAGTTATAGCTCTGCCTGTATGTGCTGCATTTTCCTAAAGCCTACACCCAAATTGTGGTGTACGGCGCTTGGAGTAAACGAGTTAGTAGATAATAAAAGGCCCAGGAGTGAGTGCTGGTTCTCTGGATAATCAGAAAACACTGCCAACAGGTTTCACAGGTTTCATTAGAAAGCAGAAAACTACTCACAGCGGATGCAGAGTAAACTTGTTTGGGGAAATGAAATGATGTGGCAGCTGATTTATTTTCAATGTCAGTGCTGCGAGGACCACAAACAAAAATCCATTCACCGTTTGAATGTGCTAGATTTCCTGAAAAACATCAAATCTGGCCAAATAAAACAAGAACTATCTGATTGGCTAGGTGCCTCTGTGGAGTGTTTTTCCCTCCCTTAGTTCGGATAAAAGGCAAGATCACACAGTGAGGGAAGAAGCACCGAGGTCCTTCACTTAAACTGGACTGTGAGGGTGTGTCTGCTGAATGTGCTGAACTCGTGGGAGCAGTCGAGCAGCCAATTTGAAGCGACCGAAACGTGTCAGATGAGTTCAGAAAATGACTGGCTTTGAAACACCCTGAGCGAGATGAATTCATCTCTATCTCTCTGCTCAGGATGGCCTCAGCGTGTCATCGAGCCACCCTTTAGGACCGCCCACAAAACCCTGGACTGAAAACTTCACATGTTTTCAGCAACTATTTTCCAACATATTTAATGTGTTTTGAAAGAAATCTCATTATTGTCTTTACACAGACTTTAAGTACACGTAGAAACAACAAAGTAAATTCAAATGTTAGGTAAAGTAGTAAAAGTATTACCAGCAAAATGTACCTAAAGTATAAAAAATACTTTTTATGAAAAATCATTCTGTTTTTATCACTAACAGGAACATTTGAACATTTGCACTGTGGATATTGTAGCACCGCTGGCATCAGATGACATATTTCAGGCCCTGTGGTCACAGTAAAACGGAGCATCGTAGTCTTGTCTGTAGTCTAGTAAAAGGGCAGCGACAGCCTCAAATACACGGTTGGTTACCAACCATCTGACTACAGCCGTGAAACTTTTCTGTCACGTCTCACAGGCATCTAGTGACGTCATCAACTGGTAAGCAGAAACCGTTTTAGGCAAGGCTGCTGGCCTTCCAGCGAGCTTGGAAAACAATTACACAGCCAAAAACTAGGCCAAGACAAAGTGCATCAAGACTCAGCGGGGCAAAAGTGTGTGTCTGTGTGTGTGCGTGTGTGTATTTTCCTTGGCTCTTTTCCGACCCAACTGCATCCTTAAGCATGGGAACCATTTTGGTTATGGGGGACGAGAGATGAAGAAGAGAGGTTGGGTCAGGAGGAGAGGAGGACGTGATTCATTTCCCCTCCGCCTGTCTCTGAAGGATGACATGCAGTGTCTTTCCACTGGCAGTGAGCGTGTCCCCCACGTCCCTGCAGTGAGCCGTCTTAAACCCGTCCATGTGCGCACACACACTGCTTTGAATAATTGATTGCAAGTTTGCTTTTTGTCTGTCAGTACAGTTGGTGTACGGAAATACAGACATCTCTTGCTTCCTGAGGAAACATTTACCCCAGTGTTGCTGATAAACAGATAAAGATAAATGGAGGAACACATGGCTACAAGGAGGGACATTCCTCCTCTTTCCTTTCTGCGCATAAACACAGACACACACACACACACACACACACACACACACACATACATATTCCAATAATAGCCCAGTCCAAACCAGCTCAAGGCAAATCTCCCAGAAGGAATGGTCTGAGACTCTTAATACTAGGTGATGGGTAATACAGAGACAAACAGTGCCATTGTTTGAGGGGACCATATGGGAAAAATGAGGTCAGTCGTCTCTGCCACACTACAACCCCCGTAAAGCTGATTGTAGCATGAGAGATAAATTAATTGGAGTTAAGCCTGACAGGTTGAATTCTGTCTCTGACTGTAAGGGTTAACAGAGCAACGCAAGAGCAGCTCACTCTTGCATTGCAGGGTACAGTTAGCCCTAATGCTAGTGGGAAAGTATTATGAGCTAGATGTTATATTGTTCTAACATTCCCTAATGATGATGACTGACTCATGTATTTTCCTAATAACGCCGTCTCAGGTGACACTTTTAGTTGCAGTTGCTTGTGTTACGACTTCCCTAAAATCGAGAAAAAGCACGACAGAGCCGCAAACGTCCGTTAATTTTTATGGAAGTTGCTCAGTGGCCCCTGAAGCAAAAAAAAAGTTCACTTTCCGTGCACATTGCGTGGCACGTAGAGACTCGCTAGAGACTTCCACCAGCCGAGCCAATAATTGTGTGTGTCTTAAAGACTTTTGAAACATATGAGCAAATAGATCAAATCCACCATCATTCACAGTTTGGACGCGGGACATCTCCTGTTGTCCTGAGGGACTGGACAGGCGAGGGACCCTTGGCAGCACCTACTGCTTGTTGAGAAGAGTCAGAACGATACGTACTTTCACGTCAGGGTCTCCAAAAGTCACCAAAAAAGTTGCTAGATTTGTTGCTAGCTGCTTTTATGAAAAAGAGTCGGTAAGTTGGGCAAAAGGTTTTTTTCAGTGAGTGTACATCATGTGACAGGCACCTTTCTTGGCATTACACAGCTTGACCACTATGTCAAATTGGTAACACTAGGTTAATGTTATAGTCACTTATTATGGTAGGTAGTTACAGACCAGTCAGAGGAGCTAAAGGTTTAAATACCAGGAAAATAAGCATTGAGGATGGATGGTGCTATCAAGGAAGAGCAAAGAACATTTTTCTTAATGGTAAATATGTTTAACATGCGTAATGTTTGATCTGACTGCTTGAAGGTTGGTGATAGACAGTGGGTTCATCCAATCACCTGGCCTGTATTGTGAATCTGCCTACCCTCTTCCAAACAGTTATCAGTTTCCCAGATGGTTCTCTGTAACAAACCACCGGGAGCAGGTTTGCATTCAGCTGCATTTGCAGTATAAGCACCCAAATGACTGCACAGGCCATGCAATAAAATGATCTGGACTGATATGGAAAAATCCCCTGCAAAGTACGCACACAGAGTGTTTTGAAGTCGTTCCAAGACAGTATGGTTCCTTCCAAGCCTATGAGGGTCAATATAAGTCAAAACGATTAAATAAATGTCGTTCCAAGTCAGCGAGCTTTCAAGTCAAGAGTGAGTCCTTCCAGGTAAATCTGAGCTTGTCCAATTCATTGTAAGCGCTTCCAAGCGAATGTGACCGTGTCCAAGTTCTGAGTCAGAGAACGAGGTTAACGCGAGGCCTTTTAAAAACCTGAAGCACGATGAGTGAGTTTTATCTTCGCTGTGCCACATCACACAGTGCACTCATTAGCCCATTAGCTCACGTAGTCCTCCCAGACACACGGATCCATTTTCCAGGCCTTGACCACATCGCTCCCTCTTTCTTTATCCCTCTTGCTTTCTCTTTTCCCCCCATACTCCCTGCACAGGAACAAGTGAGTGCAGCAATTTCCCCCCTTCCCTTCCCCTCTGAAGTTCCAGCTGCTGTAGACAGACTAATGTATTCCCCAGAGCCGAGGGTTAGACCACAGCCTCAGGATCGGACTGGGCCATGCTACCAATAAACTCCAATTTCACATAGAAAATGGAAGAGAAAGAAAAAAAAAGAGAGAAAGAATAGCAAGTCATTAGACCCGAGGAAAACTTAACTTTAAACTTTCCCACTCTGAAACTGGTACAGTTGTTTAGAGATTATCTGTGAAGCAATCAGCGCGTATTTAATAGGAGTGCTGGGAGGAATGGAAGCAGACAGAAATGAAAGAGGCGAGGAGATTAAAGAGATATATTCAGAACCGTCAGGATATGATTTTATAACATTCACACGCGGAAATTCGTCCAGACGATAGCCCAATTCATTCTTCAAACTTTTAGATCCAAATGAGTTTCATAGTGTCAACTCTACAACTTTAATTTCTCTTTCAGATCCAGTGTGCGATAAGAAATTGCTCTCATTTCCTGTTCTGCTGCATTTGCTGCACGGGGTTTAGTAGCTGTAAGAGTTGCAGAATATGAGACAAGACTCTTAGGCCACAAAAATTAGCAGTTAAGACTCGACGTCAGACTTGTCTACAGCTGCTAGACACCTGACATGACTTGACACTTGTACACACACAAGTCTCGGCTAAGCCTGCAAACAATGATTGTTTTCATAATCAGTTAATCTGCCTCTTATTTTCACAATGAATCTTTTGGCCTTAGAAAAAAATGACAAAATGTCAAGGTGGTGTCACCATGTTGTTTTTTTCTGACCACCAGACCTAAAATCCAGAAGTGTTCAATGCTGACTATATGTTGTTACCATGTTTAAGACAAGGAAAAACAGTAAACATGGCAACATTTGAGTTTGAGATTGATCAGTTATCAAAATAGTTGAATGGTCAATTCATTTTCTGGCATTCAAGGAATCTATTAATAATTACTTTTAACCATATCGCACATTCTTCACCAGCAGATGACGTTCACTTGGTTGCAACTAAGTTTTCATTCTTAGGAATTCTTCTTGCAGAAGACGGTGCGATACAGTCAAAAGCTTCAGAACAAGCATGCACGTGGAGCTTAAGTGAAGAGTAAGCACTTATCAAAAACTACAGTAGTATTCACTTCAAAACTTCGTACTCATCCAGCTGAAGACAACTGACTTATAATTTGCTCATGAAGACTTGTAACTTTCTTTAGACTTTTACTTGTGACAGCACTCTGTTATCTATAACTTCAGTAAAACTGTCCTTAAATTTAAAAAAATTTCAAAGCTGGAATTTACTAGTTATTACTCTTTAGGTGGAAAAAATACCCTGCAGCTTTATGTTTGGATAACGATGTTTTCTCTTTTAAATGAAATCCAAAATGACAACTCTGCTCGCACTGCTGCCCTCTCATTATAACTCACTCATCCTCTAATTTCCCAGTGTATTAACTCTCACTAGTTACACACACATGCACACCCCAACCCCCCCCTCATTAGCAGAAATACCAGTTGCGTCTAAATCATGCGGCCTTTCCAAAGTGACCACACGGCCTTCTGGGGCTTCTCCGTCGCTGACTCACGGCCTGGATGTGGCCTGCTCCGGCTTCACACAATGACTTACGCTCTTTATCTAAACACTCATGATGCTGAATGTGTTTTCTATAACGCCGTGACACCCTGCGCACATCTGGCTGTCATTTGATTACAATTAACCCGCTTTATTACAATCAGCTGTTGTTTACCAACCGGTTCGGTTCACGGTGTCATGCAGGGTGGACGCTCCAAAAACTTTTTTTTAGGTGAAAGGCTACAAACAAAGGCTTGTGCATTAATGTAATATGTATTAGTATTGAGCATATTATACATGTTTCTATGGCATGAAGTCACTCCTGAGCATGTGATGCAAGCAAACACAGGAAAGCCCCCCTAAATGAAGATAAGCCCGCGTTCAACAGACGGAGCAGCTTTTATCGCGGGATGAACAAAAACAAAGTGTCTGTCACTGCTCTTTTCCGGACTCTTCGCTCACATTGTCGAGCCGAACAAAACCTGAATGTTTCGGCCTCCTTTCAGACTTGGAGGTCTTTGTAATACACCTCGTGTTGCTGTCATGAACATCTATTCAGCTGTGTCACCCAGCCATGAGAGCGAGATCCAAAACGCACTCTGCTCTGCTATGACTCCCAGTCAATAGGCCCTGGAGCCCTGCCACACATTCCTTCACATGACTGTTGGCTGTGATTAACATATAATGCGGAGCCCTCTGGTTCAGCAGACGGAGAAATAAACACAGACAGGCGAAGACGCGGAGAGAACAAGAGCATGTAGCAAACACATGTCCCGTCAGCTGCAGGGTGTGGAAAGGTATCTACTTCTTTTTCTTTAAGTATCAACACCGGCTTTAATCTGACCACAGATTTT
The DNA here is from genome assembly GCA_023373845.1 of Nibea coibor. Classification (NCBI taxonomy): domain Eukaryota; kingdom Metazoa; phylum Chordata; class Actinopteri; family Sciaenidae; genus Nibea; species Nibea coibor. The sequence goes on from CM041723.1 coordinate 17,560,303, forward strand.
CACCTGTGAGTAATAAGGGATCGTCTCTGCTCACGAGAAGAGTTGCGAAACATCTCGGTTGTTTTTGCAGCCTGATGTGTTTGAACACCGACAGGATCTGGACCGGCTGACAGCTGGCTGTCTTTTGAAGAGCCGTTTAGCTACACCTGCATCCTCACTTTACTTCACTCCTGCACTCTGAGATCAAATTAAAAAAAAAAAAAACACTTTAATGCCAGACTTCAATCCTCAAGCTTTTCATTTCAATTTCCCGACAGTTTAATTGGAGTTACAAAACAGCGAGTTAATGTTTTGATCTTGTTTCACTGGCTGAGTGTGCAGAAAAGTTAGTACCTTTGCAGATTTTCTCATTCTGACTGACTCGTAAATCTAAAAAGTTCACCAGGGAAACCGACGCTCGTCCACATCTATTGTTCTCACCCCGCAGGCCGAGCAGTTCTGTGGTCTGTAAAGTGACTTTGGAGGGTGGAGGTTTGTTGACAAACAAGGTTATTGCTTCAGTATTAATAAAAGAGAAATTATTGCTCGGGACTCACCAAAGCATAGTTTGCATTGAGCCACACTGGTGGTGGTGACTAGACATGAATAAATATTATTCTCTGGTTCAAGAGCCGAGAGGAAAAACGTTCAGTGGGAAAGTGGAAGACGTTAGACAAATAATGAGATAAAGTCTTTTCTGAAGAAATACGTGACGTGCTCTTATTTGCCAAGAGTTTGGTGAGAAGATCAGCACCACGTTTGTGTCTGTAGTTTAACTATAGAGCTAGGACCGCCAGGCAATTAGCCTAGCTTAGCATAAAGACTGGAAGCAGAGGAGACAGCTAGCCTGCTACTTTTATGATTACTCGTTACCTCCCTGCACTTGTATTTTGAGCTTAACTGAGACAAAACACACAATAAAAGTTAAAATATTATTTCACTTAAAGCATTTGAAGCACTTGAAGCTTTTTAAACTTCACTCCTCTGCAGTTTTGCTGCATTCTTTTGGCTACGACATTCATCTAGAGAAGTTTGATATCATGACAGCCCTGAGCCAAGCTGCATTTTTACGAGTTGTATGCTCTAATTATTTCTTGGCAACCGGCGGCTGAGTGCAGTGACTTCCTTGAGTCTCCGCTGGCAAGCCTTTATGCTATGCTAAGCTAATTACCTCCTGGCTCTGTCTCCATATTTAGCAAACAGACATCAGAGTGGTATTGATCTTTTCAGTACTGTACTACTTTTGTCACTTTGTTGGCCTCCTGACGGTCTGGCACTTTGACTAACCGGCGCATCGATCTTGATGAGGGCGATGTCCGATTTCTCGTCCACGTCTTTGATTTTGGCGTCGTACGTTCCGCCGCTCTTTAGCTCCACTTTCACGCGGTGCTTATTGGCCACAACGTGGGCATTGGTCACAATCTGGCCGTCTTCTGACACAACAAAACCAGAACCACTGGCCACCGCCACCTCGCGTTTGGAATAGGTCATCCTGGAGGAGGGAGGAGAAGGTGAATTAGGTCTTTTCTTAGAGAACAAGGGCAAAAGCTGAGAGCAAACACGGTTTAAAACATAATCAGGTTAGCTGAAGAGATTAAATACACATAATAAATGAGAGGGGGAAACAAACAGACGCTGCAGAGTTAATATAGCGAACAAACTGCTTTCAAGTCAACCTGACAAGAGACAAGAGACAGATCTAAGCGAGGGAAAGACGGAGGAGTGCGAGCCAGAAATGTGGAAATCAAAGGAGGTGCAGATATTCAAAGAACCGCTTTATAAGCCAAAGTGACAGACCGAACAGAGACGACGCAGACAGGAGAAATGAGGTGTCAAAGAAGGACGAGAAGCAGAAGATAAACAGAGCATAAACGAGAGAGAGGACGCTGAAAGACTGAAGGGGAGAACAAGGTGCTCTACCAACTGGTGTGGTCTGGTTAAGTACACAGGTGGGCTGTAAATTCTAGTGTTTTTCAGTCCGTCCTACACACACACGCACACACGGGCGCGCGCACACACACAGGTGTGGACGGCTCTTACTTGCGGTAAAGTTCAATGTGAACCACAGACGGAGCAATTCTCTCCACCACGTCGGCGATGAAGTTGTATTTGTGTCTCGGGCTGTCTGGGTTGTCCTGAACTGGAACTATAACACACACACACACAGACACACACACACACACAGACACACACAAGTAGGAAGTCAGACGAGTAAAAACAAACAATAATTGCACTTAAATACTGCATGGTGTGAGAGCTGTATGAGAATAGAAAGCCAACACATAAAACTGCCCTTTATCATAACACATTGGGGAAAAGGAAAGATGACAGTTCATCTGCGGTTCAGACTGTCTAGGTCAGGTCAGACACACACACACACACACACATTTATAAACACTTACCTTTGCCCATAAACCTTTCAAATAAATACTTAACCTTGACGTTCGTCCTTATTTTACCCTGTGATTGATTGTATACAAAGACTCAGCAGGTTTTCTGTCAAGAGTGGTCCTCGCTCTCGCACGTGCACACTGTCTGACACTTTACGTACGAAGACTGCCAAATTTAGTTGTGTTGGGCAAGTCAGGAAATGTTGAGTGATTTACCTGGCAATTAAGTCTAACCCAGAAGACAGTTCCAACCAAAGCTATGAATCAAAACTCCCCAGACCTTCCCCTCTGAGCTTTTTCATCCTAAACCCTCATTTTGCCACGTACCTCTAAGTATTTTGTCTCACAAGGACAATTTTCAGTCATTATATCTCCTCGAGGACAGAACTTTGTGAAAATCAAAGGCGCCCATAAACCCCGGGATATCACCGATTGCAGTGAAGGGTTAAGGAAAGAAAAAGAGGCTTTCCGCTTTAGGTGCAGTTAAGCTAACACAAGCATGGAATGAGTACCATCTTGACGTACTGAATGCCACTAAATTATACAGTATGAAAACATTTGTCAAACCGCAGGGGGAAAATTCTCACTCAAGGCAAAAGTACGCAGTGCGATCTATCTATCTGTTGCCTTGAGCTTAATGCATGTGAACAGCGCTGTGGTGATAATGTTCAACATTTATGCTTCCATGTGCTAATTAGCACTAAACACAAAGTCCATGTCATTATTCTCGCAGACGTTGCAGATGCTAAAGTAATGGCCAAATTGAAATTTCGACTCAGTGACGCCGCTACACTGGAAAAGTTACTGTGGTATATCCTGAGGGGGGCATGAATGTCCATGATTTATCCAACAGTTGTTGAGATATTTCACCAAAAAGCATGAATGTGAACCTTGTGTTGGTGCTAGAGGAAATATAAGGGGATCATCGAAGTCAGGAGGGTTCATCATCTGGGGAGGATGAATGTTTGTTTATAATCCATCTTGTAATTTTAGTGTGTAGCCTGGAAACAGTGGACCGCTCGCAATAACGCTAGCTAGATCATAAATACATGAAAACCTTTGTCCAAACTTCCACATATAGTATATTTTCTTTGCCACAAATCAAACGTGAAATCTGATAAATGTCACACATGTTTCTCACCGCAGTAAGAAACAGCCGTAATGGAAAGGTTGGAGTCATGCTAGCTTCACACCCGCTGTGATTTGTGGTCAGCTCTGATAGGATTATAGCTAGAGAGCGTCGACCCGGTGTCCAGAACTTGTGTTGTTTCTGGAGCGTCCACGCAGGATCTTTTACTTCACCACGCCACGGAAATTTACTTCCAGGGTCGGACTGTAACACAATGTGATGATAGTAGACTTATAGGCCCACTGGTGACGATTTGTTGAGCTGGGAAATCATGAATCACATGTTGTGTTTTACATTAGAGAGCTTGACCAAGCTATTGTTGCCTGATTTATGTACTGTCACAGATTGTTTCACTGACAATCTCAGCTTAGAAAAGCTTTACCGTCGTAGAATTAAGTTGATTTATGGGCCAACTAGAAAAGCAGCTGTCTCCTTATATCCAGAAAAATTACTAATTCATCCTCAACTTTGAAGTCCTGAATCTCGCTGATGTGTGGAAAGTCGGGAGGCAAAGCTTTCTGATTAGTCTCTAATCCGTGTATTACTGATTTTGTAACATTTTTCCATCGTTTGAAAGAGGCCGACTCTGAGGAGGCTCCATCAGATAAATGGCTGCCACTGTATGTGCAAAATATATATATATATTTCAATATGTAGGGCATGAAGAAGGGAGATACCTCAGACGCTGTAGTTTCACGTCAAAGCGGGCAGATAAGATCGACTTGCGTCACGCTGTAAGTCACATGTGACAAATCAATCTGCTTCCAGTGAGTAAGAGCAAACAGACGGTGGACTTCTTCCAGCTGCAGGTCACGGTGACACCAGAAACGGTTCACAGGCTCGACTACAATGAACCATGAGGAGTACCTGAGCTGCACTGTGGCAACATCCAGAAAGTTACTGCAACATTAATGCATCACATTATAAGGAAGTAATATCACAGTATTTTTACTTTAGGTATTTACAAGTATATGTTGAGGGTTGAGGGTGTACCTTCAGTGTCGTCTTGCAGTGTGGTTGCTGATTACTACCCCCTCCCCTCACCCTTTTTCTTTCCAAGTGTAAAACAGAAATTACAGTGGCCACAAAACACTCAAAAAACACAAAAGGTCTTATCTAAGGATGGTGTTTAGTTTGTCCGTTCAGGGCTACCGTAGAAACATGGAGTCTGAGGAAAGGTTCTGCAGCGTCTGCAGAACCTACTTTTACTTGTAACGTAGCATTTTTACACTGTGGTATAACTACTTTGACTTCACTAAAAGATCTGCTTCTTCCAGCCTGTCAAGCTGTTTCAGTTTATAGGAGAGATACATTATTATTGACATAAGGCTTCAAATAAATATGAAAAATGATTCACGGTTTATGTGACTCTGCAGAAACTCAAAGGATCTGTCATCAGTGAGTCAGAAAAACATGTGTATTGGCAGAGATGACTCATAAAACCGGCATGAATGACATACCGACATATAACGAGGGTTGAATTTGATTTAGGTGACCTAATATTACAAACATTTCACCCATATGGAAGACATACAGAGGAGGATGATCACCGGAAAATGACTCCTAAATAAAGTTAAAGAAGTTAACAACAATCAGATGTCTCCGTGGAGTCGAACTGAGCATCCGATGAGGAGAAAAAAACATTTAGAAAAGGAAAGTTCATTAAAAGACTCGCTCGCCATCTCTCTCACACACACAAACACTCAACCCCCCATACACTCATTACCCCGTCCGCTCTGTACACACTGATTCACCACAAGGCTCTCCCGCTCAAGATCTCGGCTTCTTTTCTTTTCCAATTTTCCCATACATAGTGCCTGCTGTTTTATTGGCGCCCGCAGGCGGAAGCAGCTTTTTCTTTTCTCCTAGACTGGAGAAACTATGTGAATACAGTAAGGTCAGCTCCTCTTCTTCATGCTCCAATGCTCTCTCACACACACACACACACACACTAATTCTGAGGCCCGCCGGGCTTTAGCTGAACGTGTGGAATGGAAACAAAGACTTTTTATATGGTTATTGTCGACTAAATGCGGTACTTGGTAAACGGTAAATAAAATGCCTGTTGGTGCCTTAATTGTGGAAACTAATTTACTGAGGCTTCAGTGGAGCTTTGAGAACCACGGCAACCACTTAGCTGCGTGCCTGTTATTTTAAAATCATTCCCAGTAAGTCGCAGATTTGATTTTCACGTCGTTAATGATCAGGAGTCGTTTACTTTTGACGGGGTTCTGCTTTTTCTTGCAGTTAAGGAAGACACACAGTGTGGTTTATGACACTACAATGACACGCTGGCAGGTGACCCAACTGTGCGAGTGACTGAGTGACTAAGCTCATTTTTCCATTTCTAATTTTGTCTCGGTTTTGTCCCGTTTTAACTCGATGGAAGTTTATTTTTCCAGAGGCAACAGCACACAATGCAACCAGAAACACAAGCACACACACATATGTGCATGAGTCATGGGACAGTTTAAGCACCACAGGAACTGTAAGGTAAGAATTCCAACTATTATGAAATATTATGAATGAGAATCAAAGAAATATATAGATCCAGGAGTTTAGAAGATAATACTTATTTGATTATGGTCTATTGCGAAAGCTGGAAGGGGATTTACTGTGTGATTATGATGTTGCCTTTATCTTAGGATGAACATTTTATATCTACAAAGTGAGTGGGTCTTTTTCCAAAGTAGCCCAGAATAGACAAACTAAACACTGGCTCTACATAGAGTTTCATGGCCACCGTAGTCTCTCCTTCATGTTTCACAGGGGAGGTTGAGGCAAGGGCTTCTCAGTTGCCTGCAATCTGCAACTTCACCCCCTAAGTGTCACTAAATCCTACACACCGGGCCTTTACCTTTAAAACTGAGAGTTTATATCTCGATATAAAGATTCTCTCCAGGATTTTAGTGCCAGCGCAACACTCCAATGTTTAGTGAGATTTATTGTGCAGAAACGAGCAAGAGAGAGAGAGCATAAGGCGGGAATGGCGGGCGCAAAGAGGACATAAAAAACATAATATTTGATGTTGCAGTAAGATTTTCGATGAGATACACCAGAGCATAAAAGCAAAGGGTGTCTGCGGAAGAGGCTGCAGCAAAGACGGGTCAAGCAAGAAATAATGAGCAAGAGAATTACAGGCATCGTGAACAGGAAGGAGAACAGATGAGGAAAACAGACAGACGTGCAGAAACAGGAGAAGAGGCAGACTGATAGAACAACATAAAAAAAAAAGCAAAAAAACATATGCACAATGATGATCTTTTAATATTATAAGTGGCCGGGACAAGATGAGGAAGAATGTGCACATTCAGCACATGTCACAAGCCGGAGTCACAGACTGAGGTCTGCAACATCAGCCAGCTAATGCCAGAAAAAGCAGTACAGTCACTCAGCAAATACAAACTGTACCGTGCTCTGAAAGCTTAGCAGATTATTAAGAAAGTACCACAAACATCCTCTGTATGCTTACACCTTCATAAATTCTTCATATTAGGTTTTATAGTAGCCCCTTTATATAGTTATGTGTCAAAAACTGGTCATTTGAGGCATCGTGGTGGTGTAGTAGATAAACACCAATGCACAGTGAGTGCAACTCCTCTCCATCCCTCAACAGTTCCTCATCAGCATCGCTGTCAATGCCAAAAAACATACCGTAAAATAGGTCGTCTTAAACAAATATAACCCCGAGGTCACGCCAACGTTTGACCCAATTTTCTTTGACAACTTGTGTAATCAACATCGTTACCGCCCAGACATGAAATGACATCATGCAATGTGTACCTTCGTGTGTTTTCTTAACATGGGGCCAAGGTGCTCGGAGGGGGCCAGCGGTGGTGAAAGAAGTTTTTTTATCACAGTGTAGAAATACTCTGTTACAAGTGCCGCACGCAAAATGTTACCTAAGTAACAGAAGTATGAGCGTGAAACGTATACTTAAAGGTCCAGTGTGTAAGATTCAGGAGCATCTCTTCGCAGAAATGGAATCTAATAGTGATGAGTATGTTTTAATTGTTGTATAATCGCCTGAAAATAAGAACTGTTGTGCTTTTGTTGTCTCAAAATGAGCCCTTTACGTCTACACTGAGAGTCCAGACAAATGAGACATTGACTCTAAATATGACCTTTTGCTTTTTATGTGAATTTGCCAGCCAGACTTTTTCTTACGTGTTTGGAAGAAGAGGTTGAGTCCTGGAAGAGTATTCATTTGGTTGCAATTCGCAACTTCAACTGGACCTTTAAAGGGCCTTTAAAGAGCGCGGTTGCTGATTGCAACACCCTCCACTCGTTCTCCAATTTCCTGAACGTGAAGGTTAACATACAGGGGCCTCAGATGGCATGAAAATGCCGAAGTCCCTATCTAGTATCAGTGTTTAGTTAGTCCATGTGCGGGTACTGTAGAAACATGTTGGCAGTTCAGCATGGAGGACTCAGCTGAGGAGTCAACGTCTGTAGAGGCTCAACACTCTTTATTCTAGGCGATTATACACTAATGAACACACAGTTAAGCATCCGATAGATCATATTCTGTAAATGGCTCCCTCTCTGTCTCAAATCTGCTATTCTAAATCGACAGCTTCAATCACAACTCGGCCTGAAGTTAATCTAAAGAAAGAAAAAAGCAGAGATGCCGCTGCAGACTGCGTTATTCACCAGCAGCACGTCTGATGCAGCAAACGAAATGTGACTCGCTTTATTGCAGCTGTGGAAATTTTCACCGGGTGCCTTGGAAAATCAATAGCGCTCGCCGCAGTCCTTCTCAGACATGGTTAGCTTCCTGGGAATGACTTAACCATTTTAGCTGCTTACATGACTGACAAACAAATGTGGTGATACAGTCTGCCCTACCACCGCGCCCACACAGTTTTTGATGTACATGTAAACCCAAAAATAAGGGTTGCTAATTTTGTGTTTTTCCTCGGTGTCTCCTGCCTGTTTTAAACCGTCTTCAACAGAGGAGGAATTATGGCTTTGAATCGGTGCCAGGCATTCCTTCATGTGACTGTTAAGTGTGATTTATGAGTGACAACAGAAAGATGCAGAGAGAGAGAGAGAGAGAAAGGGGAAGAAGCGAAGGGGGGAAGGAGTTTAAGTAAGTTTCCAAGCTTTGAGGTAAGTTATAGGTCTTTGAGGCAACAGGTGTTGAAGCCCTTCATTGAGAAGTTTTCATGCGCACATGTGGAGCACACTTCAGGTGGACATATAAAACACACACACACACACACACACACACATCAAAAACTGGAGAAAGATACAACGACTTTACCACCTGTCGCCTCACATGTGTGTGCGAGTGTGTGTTTGAATCTGTCCTGTGGATATTTCATCTGGTATTTTAAAGATATATCACACGCACACACGCAGACAGACAGACAGCATTAATGATGATGGATGACTGCCCTGTTTCATCGAGCAGCAGCAGAAATGACGAATGATGTCTGTTTATTATACAGCTCCACTGATTAGGGTTAAATACTTTTCACATGACACTCTGACAAAGCACAGGTCCGTCCTGAAACATTCAAATATACTCACCATCACAAATGCATCACTTTAATAACAGCCTGGATCGTACTGTACTTATCGGGCTCTGCTGAATTCCTTTCTGTTCAGCTAATGCTGACTGCACTGCCCGTGGATCAAACAATCAAAGCGGTTATCCATCAAGCTCCACATCATGACTTCACTCAGCAGAACAAAAGTAAAAACAGCTCTCTGATCGAAGTCTAATTGTGATGCAGGAACAAGAGGGGAGCGGGTTAACACACTTGAATGGTGGCTCTTGTTATCCTGAACACATGGGGATTGTGTGCCACTGAGCGCAGCTTTAACATCTGTGTGGTGTCCAGGACTTGAGGAGGTCATGCTCAAGAGCAAGGTGTGAAGGGCAGAAAATAATGAACAGATGTTCACTAAATGTGACAGAAATGTCTTGTTCCAAAGTGGATCTGACACTGAAATATTGTTTTTAACTCAGAACAAAGTTCTGCAAACTTTCTACCAATACCTGAGCTTGTTTTGGAGCCTTACCTTTCCCACAGGCTCCTCTCTGAATGAAAAGAACAGGTGGCTGCTGCAGCTTCTGCGCCCGGCGGCTGACTCTCTTCAGCTCGCAGATATTCCGGTAGGACACCCCATCGCTTCCACAAACCGGGTCGGTGGCTTTGCACACGCAAGTCCCAGTCTTGCTTCTCCTCCTCACCGTTACGGTATACGCCACCCCGCCAGGGACCGAGCACTCGAGACCCTCTCCGCACATCGGATCCCCGAGCTTCCCGCTGCCCCCGCAGGTCTCACCCTCGCCGGACGCGCACACCGTGCAACAGTGGCAAGCGTCGAGGGTTTGTCCCGCCTGGCAGTCCGCTGGTAGCCGGGGACACATCGACTTGTCACACCGAGCAGGACATCCGATAACATACCGGCTGGAGATTTGCGCATCTGCCGGCACGGACGCGAAAGCCACGATTACGCACAAAGACAGTGACCAAAACATGATTGAAAGTTTTAAAAAACGAGGTTTTAAAAAAGTTAAATAAAGTCGAAGGAGTGCGCTCTCTGCTTGCAGTGTTATGGGATGAGAGAGCTCAGTAGTGCTGAAGGGGGGAGTCACTTCAGCTGGAGAGGCATTTAACAGAAACTCCACTGCGCAGCCAATTACGCGACTTCACTTTTTTTTTCTTTTTTGCTGGCACCGCATCGCAACTTTCTGGATAATCACAACAAGCCCGGCGATTGGTGCGTTTGCGTGACGTGACCGAACGGAAGAGCTGCTTTTAGTGAAGTTTCACAAGAAGGGAGGATAAAATAAGAAACGGAGGGAGGAGGAAAAAAAGACACATGGATGGGAATGGAATATTTATTTAGGTGCTCTGACTTAAAACTTCAAAAAGTTGTGCGTAAAGTTGTGCGTAAAATCTCCTTTCTGTGGCTCCCCTCGAAGGGGGCGCTGAGGAGGTCAAGGTCATCTAACAGCTTGGGTTAGACACAAGCTCAAGGACGTTTCAGTCAGGCCGGTGTTTGCCGTCACTGACCCTGATTTAATTATCTACAAACAAATAAAAAACGGAGATTTAAAACACCAGCAGTGGAAGGAGCCGCGCAGCCCAGATGTTTTATATGCTGCACAGCCCTCCGCGCATCCTGCAGGCCTATTTCCTGCGTGTTGTTTTTAACTACTCCCTTCATTAGTCACTCCTGGCATCCACACAAGCCTTGTGGCTATTTAGTGGTGGGAAGAAGAAAAAAAAACTCTGGGTTGATTGCGGGATTTGTGGCGTTAATGTAGTGCTTTCGCGTAGCTCCTTATAAACAGCCAAATTTGTTCTAATTGGAAAATTGCAAGAGAGCGTCATTAATCCATTTATTATGATCCCATCCCAGCTCTGTGGGCTCTGAGCACCCAGCTGATGGAGAAATAAACAACATCTAATGGGGATATACGGCTAAAGAGACTGATTGCCCCACGAGTTATAGTGCAGGTCAATCAAAACGTTTGTGTCACGCATTTAATGGAAAACTAATTTTTAGGACAAGTTTTCCATCATTTGGGGATCAAATGTTTAGTGTTTGGCGAACAACAAACCTCTGTTGGGTTTTAGTTGTCTGTGGTGAGCTGTAAAAGAATCCAGTGGCAGTACACTGTGGCAATGAATCAGTGTCATAAAACACCTCAATACAATGTGATTGATTATGGTTACGGGGGTCGTATTACTGGTTTAAATGGCGTGCAGGGGAGCACAGGTCTGAACTGGTGCTTGGGAACAGAGGGGTGGACGAGGCCCCCTGTGGTGCGCCACAGGCACAGGGTAACACAAGCCTCTGTATCCAAAGGGCAATTATAGAGGGGCAGAAAGGAATGGAGGGCTGTCATAGGCTCTGAAAGAAAGCGTACAGCGTGTAACCCAGAAGTCAACGTAGGCAATGAGATGAATAAGAGGCCGCACAGAAATCTGAGCTTCATGTCACCCCGAAGCATAAAAACCCACATTGTTGACTCATCTAAAAACGAATGAAACTCAGACAGCAGCAGCAAGACCTTGCAGCATCATCACACTCAGTCATTACGCGGCAACACTCTGCGGAGGACAAGGAACCTAGGCGAGAAACGGTGGGAAAATCCGCAGATGAAAACAACCTCATCTATAAGGAACACCCACTCATCCAACCAAGGCCGGCGAGCGTAACCGAGGATGGACGCCACTGAGGTCTGTGTGATCTCTCTCCGCTGCAGTCAGCAGCGATGCCTTGGCTGTGAGGGAGTCCAAATGCGGCCCTCGTCTGAAGCCACACCAAAGTCTGGCATCCACCAGCTGAGATATGCGAGGATGGAGCAAAGGGAACGGCAGCATTCGGTTATATCGAGGAGCAGTGTATCATACTCCTAAACATCCACCCTGCTGCCTGCACAGGAGGTGTCCACAGCGTGCACCCGGAGAATGAAGCCCAGAATATGTCACAGCCTGTTATCTGACTAATTAAAGAAGCTTTACACATCCTGCTGCATGACCTCACTCTGTAAATCCATCTACTCATAATATACTGCGTCTGATTAAGAGCTGAGGGATAACACGTGTACATGACTTAATCATTAGTGTTGAAGGGGAAATGTAGCCTGAGGTCAGCTGCAGCCAACGCACAATAATCTGATGATACAAGATTTTTTTTTTGCATTATATGATGATACGTTTCATTTTTAAGTGCAACACTTTTATTTTATTCTTTTATTTGTGTAGCATTTAGTGACATCTAGAAACTGAGCATCCCATTCCTCACCCTGCCCTTCCAAGCTAGTAGAAGCGGAGGTGGAGCTAAGAGTCACTCATGTTTGGTTTGTCCGTTCTGGGCTACTGTAGAAATGTGGTGATACAACATGGCGGACTCACATGAAGGGGACCCGCTCCCTCTGTAGATATAAAAGGTAACAAAACCATAAAGACTCTTAATGTCAGGTGATTACACACAAATACAAACAAACCCATGACTAGTATATTCCATATTTTGCCAATAGCGCGTCACCGTGTACGTGCTGAGAAAAACAGATCTGATTTTGATTGGCATCAGAGTTTCGAGTGGGCGTGAATGAACCTGCATTAGAGAGTAAAGTCAGGTCTTAATGAGGGCTCGTTAGTCCAACTGTCAGTGAAATCATTTCACGATACAATCTTCCAAAAAACTAAAAATGATTTCAAGCACATTTAAGTGTGATTAAAGTCGAACAGCTGCTAAAGTTTAAAAAGTTCAATACATAGAAAGTCAATTCGATTCATTAATGCAGTTTTGTGCATCTGCCAAATCATGATAAACTGTAGATTATGCTCTGGAGTTAATTACAGTAATATTTCATAAAATAGAGCAGCGATTTTGACAGGGTCAGTGCGGGTGTTCCCAATGATACTAGCTAAAGTTTTGAAGAAATTAAGAAATAAAACTTTAAAAGGTTTGCTGCGTCCAGACTACACCTGCTCACTGCCTTAACTCTGCTCTCACTGACTGGTACAGGGCTGTTTTCAGTCCATAGCAGGTTAATCAAAGTGAAGAGTGAAGTTTCTTCTCTCACCACAAGAGGGCAGGATGCGTCTTGATGAGTGATGAAGGGCAGTACCTGTGATTTTCTTTCTTTCCAGACTAAACCGAAGCTCTCACTTTACCTCCGCGGCCTAATTGTCCTCTTTGAGGAGGTAAATAAGCAGTGGCGCTTGAATGACGCGTCAGGAAACCTGAGACACATTTTCAGTGTTTATTTCTTTCAAGTCGTCCACATAATAAATAGACAATTCAAACCAATGACACCAGACTGAAACAGGACGAAGGGGCTGCGACTTTGTTGGGCTGAAATGAAGCAGGCACTTTAAAAAAAAAAAGAGAGAGAGAGATTAGTGTGTATTTTTTAAGCCGGACTACAGTGGGATATTTTTTTTTTTTTAATTAAACCATGAGGCATCTGCCTCTTTCCAAGTTGGCAACACAGGTATACGATCAGCAAACATCTAAAAAGCATATAAAAAATAAATCTGCTGCACACAGCTCTATTCTGCAAACACACCACACACACAGCGGCTGTAGATTTAAAAAAAACAAACACAAAAGGCGATCTGAGGAATCATTAAAACGTTAACATGCAACGGAAGTGTCTGAGCTTGAATGTTTTTCCTGTTAAACAATGATCCAAAGCGTTCGTACAGTATAATCTACAAACAAATAATAACTGCAGCTTTAGTTAACGTATCAGTCTGTCGGGCCGTGGAGCTGATCTATAAGTGACCCAGCCCTATTGTTGAAGTTTTTATTACTGTATGTGTTACAAAATGTAAGCGCACTCCCCTCCTGGTACTTCCCGTTCAGTCAGGACGCTCGTGCGTCATCTAGCGTCGCTCCACAAAGTCCGTGAAGATGGTTCGGGTTGTGAAGTGATGCGTGTACTGTGACTGAGCAACTAAACCCTCGTATATGTTTGAAAAATAAGGAGGAGTTTAAGTAAAAGTAAAAATCATAGCTGCAATACATTTGGTCTGAATATACACACCGGGTCGTACACAAATATTTTCTAGTCCTAGACCAGTTCAGGACGAATTATAATTTGCATTAGAGTGAAGAACACTGGCCAACTATAGTAGACAAATCCAGAGTTACAATAGTGTGAGTGTATGAATGGACCACACAGTTTAAATGAGTAGATTAGAAAGGTGATGAAAAGTCAGTCCTCAGTTTGAACCCTCTTTTCAGACAAGAGGAAATAGCTTGCACTTGAAAACTCCCTTATTTTCTTGGCACAAAAGTAGTTCACAAACGTCCTCCCACGCCCACAAAGACCATCGAACGCGTCGTCAAGCCTGTACAGGTTTCAAATGAAGCTGTCTGGTGAGTTCTGATCGGCGGAAGTAAACTGAAAGTTGTAGTTTTGTTTGACGACGTCAGCTGTTAGTAAATAAATACAGGGTTGTAAATGCGACAGCAGGCAGGCGGAGGGGCGTGGGTGAAGACCGGGTCGTCTTTGGCACACGAGTGCAGTTCAGTGGTGACCCAGCTTGTTTTCTTTTAGCACACTGACGGCACTGACGGAGGAGTTTGTGATGTTGTACACGGTCATCCGCCAACAGCTTTGGTTTGGAAACCAATGCCTGCCCTTTTCTGAGTCTCCCGTTGCGCGCTCTTTCCTCCTCCTCTACGGAGTCTCCATCCAGTTAAAGACGTTTTTTAAAACGTCAAAGTTCAGCGGCTCAGACCTCGCTCACCGGCAGGTCGGCTTCATCCAGGTCCAGGGGAGGTTCAGGCATGTGGGGCTCAAAGCTGCTCCGCCGTCGCCACGGTGACTCTTCGGAGTTATTGACGGTGGCCGCGGGTGGGTTGCAGGTCACTTTGCCAGGCGCGTCTCCTGCAGGGACAGGCGTGCTGGCGTGTGGCTGTGACTGGGCCGTGGCAGCAGGCTCATGAAGTGCTCGCTGTCCCACGCCAGGCTGCGAACGTGTGCCGCATGTGACAGCAGCCCCCCACTCTGGGTAGCATGGCATGGCAGATATGGGCGAGCGAGGGACGGGGGGACCCGCGGTGCTGCGGTAGAAAGTGGAACGGCTGCCGTGTTCCTGCAGCAGAAAGAGCGGGAGGACACAGACAGAACAAGAGTGAGGGAGGCAAGACGGGTAACCAAAAACAATAAATAAGTAAAGTGAAATCCTGATATGTGGAGTTTATTTGAGAAACACGAAAGTGAGTTACAGACTTGGAATTAACACCAGCATGTGGGGCCTGATGCAGCTTTAGCAGAGTTGGTACTGAAGGTTGTAGGTGCTGAAGAATGTAGCATTGCTAGAGAGTGAAGATGGTGGTAGTAGCAGTAGTAGTAGTAGTAGTAGTAACAGTAGGAGAAGGAGTAGTAGAGGTAGCGGGAGGAGTGGTAGTAGTGTCAGCAGGTTTTAGTTTTGGGAGTCTCAACAGGTTGCAGTGGAGGAGCAGAATGCCTTAGGAAGCAGTGGTTGGTTGTTGCTCATTATTTCACAGCTTTTCATTGTCAGATTTCAATCTCTGAAACACAAAACAGAAGCATGGGAAGAAAGAAGAGACACAACCAGATGTAGTGAAAGCAAAAAACGGGGTAGCCGCCGAGCAGCTGGTGAAATGTTGGTTAGAGAAACCACCCCAGGTATAAAAGCATCAAAAGGCTTCAAGATAAAACATCTGCGTCGACCTTAAGATCCTGAACTCTGACACAGTTTCTCCCACACGACTTTGCAGTACCGCTTCGACATCACATGATCTAATCTAATCGCTTTCATTGCACAAACAGGTCTGAAAGTCCCAGGGAGAGCCACACATGTATTAAAAAGATGCTTCATGCTGAATCAAAAGGTCCAAAATCATCAAGCTGATGCAGAACGTTAGGACGAATTAGACCCTCAGTTCACTGCGCTGATTCACTGCTATAATCACATTACACAGGCAATGCCCCCTTTTAACGCTGTAACAGCTCGTGCGAGCCCCGCATGTAAACAGTTAAATTCACGTAATGATTTGTGATTCTGGACGTGTGGATTCAGCAGTGGCGAGGCCTCGTTTCGAGGCTGTTAAAATGTTCACCGCTTATAAATCACACAGAGAGATAAGGTGGAAAACAAGAAACAAGTGTCTCATTATCATCGTGTGTATGAGAAAAGAGAAAAAAACATACAGGCAGCGAACAGGAGGGAGGAGGAGAGACAAGCAGGATGTCACACATCTAAGACAGGTACACAGCTGCAGCAGACTGCAGAGATAACAGAGCACGAAGGGAAGAGAAACAGAAGGTGTGAAAGACACATGTACCCAGTAATAAAGACAGAGAGAAACAAGGTATTCATAGCAGAGCTGGTCAGGTAGGTCATGCAGTGAGTGTATGCTTGTAGATGAGTTCTTCGTCTTACAGTAAGTGAGGACGTGAAAGCTGTGCGAGTGAAGCTATAAGGGAGGGAAGGAGGGAGAAAGGCAGTGACTGCAGGTCTTTTTTTCCCATGGTTAGATGGTCCAGCTGTTTAAGAGTCAGCAAACAGGACTTTTCAAAATCATTTCAACGACTTGCGGTGTGCTTGATTTCAGTTGCCATGCTCATGGCGGCAGTCATCGCATGCGAGAGAAGCTAAATCAAGCACACCGCGAGTCTTAAAACTCCTGGACTAATTTTTTTTTTAACTGGGGAGGATCGAAGCGCACTGAATGAAATGGCCTCAAACTTTGAGCTGAGCTTGAGAAAAAGGAGGAGAGAAGAGGATGAGAGAAGCAGCGAGGACGAGGGCGTGAAGGGAGGAGCGCTTGTTGGGTTATCACAGCCATACTTAGGATGTGGTTGGTTCTTAGAAAATAAAAAATAAAAAATAGAGTATCAGATGTGGCGTCAGATCTGATCTGCTCTCATAATGTCTACAACCACCAAGGGCCAGCCAGTGAGTGGAAATCAGTATTAAAAAAGGTAAACTTAAGAGTTTAAAAGGGGGGGATTTAGACGAGCTGACATACGTGCTGCTGCACTCCCCGATTCGGGACGTATACCTCTGTATACAGGGGTTCGACAGCCGTCTGGCCTGCCGCATCTGCAACAACACAGTGCAAAGCAGTATTAGAGCAGATGGGCTGTCTGCCCACAGGGAGAGGACGAGTTGGAGACAATGTGACAGAAAGAGAGAGAAAGTAAGAAGGAAAGAAAGAAAGAGAGAAAGAAAGGAAGGGAGGGAGGGAGGGAGGGAGAGAGAGAAGAGGCACAGGTGAGGAAAAAGAAGGTGAGAGAAAAAAAACAAGCAAAGAAAGAAAGAAGGGAACTGTCGAGAGAGACGGACAGCGCAGAGGTGTTGAGAACGATTCCAGTCTAACCAGAAGGGACCGACTGCAGCAGAGGACGCTCTCTCCTCTGCAGTCAGGACTATGGAGCTGGTTTACTTCTCTCTTCTCACCTCCCGTAGAGTAGCTGCCTGTCTCTGTGCACGTATGCTGCTGACTGAATGCTTCTGAAACTCAGGTACTCGCACAGATTTGATGGTCTGTGTGCGTGCACCATGTTTGTCATCACTGGTTGTCTTGCGTGCTGATGAGCTACTGTCAGACTCTTTAACACAAGTGGGACTTTTTATATATATATCTTACTTATGAGTCATTTCCTTGTGTATTCAAGCTGTGTTCAGGGCTTGATGTGAGAAACGATGAACCACAACGTCCCCACTTCTCGTCCAGCTGGGGATCTTTGTTGCGCGTCAGTCCCTGTCTCTCTCTCTCCCTTCACTTCCTGTCTTCTATCAGCTGCTGATTGTCTTGAGAAAAACGCGGTATGTGGCCAAAAAAAAACTAAAAAATATGACGGGAAGGGAAGAGGATAATGCAGAACGGGCCTTTAACTGACAGGATTATCTGCTGTTTTTCTTTGTGGCCTGGTAGCAAATGTCGCAAGGCCAAGTGCCCCAGCTCGAGCTGTAGGTTGGTGTAGACTACACAACTACATGGACGATGCAAAAAACAGCTAGAACGGCTAGCCTTAATATTATTATTATATATAAAAGAATAATACGGAGGTCGGAGGGTAAATTCATCTGAAACATACTGCCAAACCTCTCTGTAGCTTACAGGTGTATGTGCTCTTGTGAGAGCGAGAAACTGTGAAGAATAATCAATAAATGACGTGAGTGAAACAGAGTAATTCTCATATCGCCACTAAGTGTCACTGAGTAAGTCTCAAGTGCCGTACATGCAAGTCTGAAGTCCTTTTCAACATTCAAGATAACAATGGTCTGAGTCGATACTGTGGTGACATCGTCCTGATACGTACTGTTGCCGCAGACCTCCCAGGCCCCCGCTGGGCCACGATGGCCCCTGAAACAGCCTTAATCCAGCTGTGCATCTCCTCTGGACTGTCCGCCTAGTGGAGACAGAGAGAGAGAGGAGACGGACTCGAAATCAAAACGTGATACATGATTGGGGAAACGGACTGTTGGTACGTAAACAAGAGAGCAATCACAGTGTTTGTGAGTGAGAAGGTCTGAGTTACGTACATCCCTTTCACATCGTACCTGTATGTAAAATGTCCTTGATGTGGTGACGACTTCAAACAGATTATCTCTCATCATAATGTCACTACAACAAAAAGAGGAAAACAAGTCGGATCGCAGTTATCTCATGTATAGCTTTATCTGAATCATCAAAGGTAAACACCGTCCTCCCCGACAAAAGACATTTTTTCTGTACAATGGGAAAATGCTGGGACATGTCAAATACCTCTGTTTGCACTCCTGGACTTTGTGAACTTCCTTCAGTGGGATCATTCTCAGAGGCTCTTTCTCCTAAAGTGAAATAAAAAAAAGTGTTAAAGAAGCCAAAATCTATTTGCACGTGTATTAGAAGTGTCTTTCTGATATACTAGCCAAAAACACGCTGTCTTGCAGAGTATTTGTACTTTGCAGGGACAGAAGAAAGTGTACTTTTCTAAAGTAGCAGAGTGCAAACTAAAAACCCTGATGGTTGTAACTTTCTTGACCCGGCCATTTGATACAGCAGACAGAGAGTCTGTGTCCTTGGGGCCTGTTGATAGCCAAATAGACAGATAAAGCTGTCAAATAAGGGCAGACCCGGACAAGGACAGGGTATGGGACGTACAGTATTATCATGAGGACAGTGCGTGTGTGTGGAAGAAAGGAGGGGAGGGGGAGCATGATGGGACATGTGAGGTGAAGGCATTGAATTCCACAGACTGCGGATAAAACATGTCAGAACTTGGGGGCTGTGTGTTTGCTTTTACTCCGCCTCAGACTGTGGGGCTGAATCCGCACGAGTCGTCAATACAAACATTCCTCACAAAGTGTCACAGGACTTACAAAACAAAGTTAATTACCAAATCTGACTTGAAGTAACTCATTGAGTTTTCTTCCAGTAAGAAATATCGCCGTTTCCAGTTCCTCATCTGCAGGGGGGGAGAAAAAAGGGACCTTTTGTATAATTTCAAAAGGCAAAACAACATCAGTCACATTTGCTACAATAATAGAAGCAGAATTATGGTTCTAAATGAGTTCCTACACATTTTACATGCCTAGATATATGGAGCGGGAAGTCCCTTATCCTGAAGTGCAGACTTGTGCATGCATGGAGAAGCAGCATTTCCTCGGGCGCACAAATTATTTACCATAGTCAAGCTGAAATCTCATCATCTCACCAAGTCACAAGACATTCCCCACATGAAGGTGCTATTTATTTTCATGGAAAGTAACTAAGTGTGTGATGGATCTTCATGGCGACCGCTACGTGCCGAGCTTGATGTTGCAGGAGTGAGAGCCTCCGTTGAAAAAGCAAGCAGGTACTCACCACAGCTCCCTGCTTGACGCAGTAGCCCGACTTGATGACCGTGTGCTCCTGAGTCGGCCTGCCCAGGAAGTACGGCAGCTGGCTGTGTGAGCGATGCATGGCCTCGCGCTCCGCTCTGTCCGCGCCATCACCACCTTCATGCTTAAGGGTGTAACACGGCAGAAATGTTGTAAGTGCAGTTTCAACAACATTTTTTTTTTTTTAAATGTAAAGTCAGTAGTTTATTTATGTTACCACAGAGCAGCCACAACCCAAGTTTAGACAGAGTAGTCTGAATAAAAAAGTGAAGTATAAAGCAGGACATACCAAGTATATGAGTATTATTAGTATTACATTTCAGAAAATAGAATATGCCCATCGCACTCAGAGGCCAGGGTGATGTCTTCAAATTGCTTGATTTGCTCAGTCCAAAGTGATAAACAGTATTCTTGTATTTGAAAGATTTGTGCGTCTCTGCTTGATAAATGACTCCTTTCTGATTCAAATATTAGTGATTTTACGTCCGCTGTGACACTTTTATGACAACATAAAAGAAGGATTCATCAAAACGATACACGTTTAGCTTGTTTTCATTACAGACGGCATGTAGTTTTAAACACGTAATCAAAGAAATGACAGCGTGCATGCACGTTAACACAGCATGCGGTGCAGTAAAGCTGTTGTTTACCTGCGTCTGGGTGACGATGGGGACTCCCCCGATGATCTCCGTCCTATAGGAGACTTGTTTTTTTGGCCCTACAACATCTGGTAAAGTCTTCTGGTTCTCTGCGTTCTGCTGCCCGTCAGATAACTTTGGCACCTTAAGAAAAACACACGCAGGTCAGAGATCGAGAAGTGAACAGAAAGAATGAGTAGTTTTGTTTGTTTTAGTTCAAATAGAGTATGTAATTTGCACGTATGTAAAAGTTCACGGGCAACTTTGATATCATTTTCCTCTCTGGATGGTTAAAGCTTCATGGAGAACAATGGAAACAGTCCTTTATCCCAGCACTCAATACAACAATACAGCATCCTGTTAGTCATGCTCTGACTCACTCCAATCTAGTTACTCGACAGTCCACTCATCCATTTATACAGAAGAGGAAGAAATAAAAGTTTATACAAGTGATAAAACGTGAGTCAAAAAAAAAAACAAGTTTGAGTACAATCAGGAATTGACTCTTGGTCTTCTGTCTTACAGTGATCTTGGTGGCATTATTGAGAGCGTTGACCCAGTCCACGAGATCCTGTTGGTCATTGGCCTGCAGGAAGAACTTCCTCATCCCAGCATTGATGACTAATAAATCATAAAAAAAACAGCAGTGGGAACAAAAAGAGAGTGAAAGTATATCCAGGCCTCTTCAATCACAGTCAGAAAGCATCCAATAAATCATCTGATTCACTCTATGTTCAATATGAATCATGTCTTAATAAAACACAGTACAAAGTACTATATGATCCGCTGCCACAGATTTCTCTAGAAGTGAAAAACAACTGCGCCAAGGGACTCTCCCACGCACTACCAGCAGCGCTCTCTCTCGCCATGTGGATGATGACCCAGCTAGATCCAGCTGCCTCAGTCTGCCACCACCTACCCACTTCTAACCATGACGGAGGAGAAAGAAAAAAAAAATAGTAAAAAAGAAAGCCCACGGCTACCAACCACCAAATATTCTCGCATATTTTCACACCCATGTGAGCAAACCCCATTTTCAATCACAAAGAAATTTTTGGGTCAAATGCTGATTAGCTATGGATCAGGATTTAGGAGCTGGAAGAACTGAAGTCTCTCATTCTGCCTGTCTCTCTCTCAGTCTCTCCAACATAAATCTTTCAATTCTGCAGCTCAAACCGTCCTTGTGTCTCCTCTATTTCCTTTCGACACCATGTGAATAAATTACGTTAAAGCGGGACTGGTAAATCTGGTGGGGGCGTGCTGCAAACGGCGCCGAGAGCTCAAACTCTGTGGCACAATGAAGATCATTCTTCCCTGTTCTGCGTCTTAGACACATGCAAGACCTCACCCTCACTCTTTCTCTCTCCCTTTTTCCACTTCCCTGTAAATAAATCTGTCTGTCTGGTCTCATTCAGATGTACAGTATGAATTAATCCAGCCTTCCAATATGTCTACAGTATGTTTAGGAGAGCTGAACTGCAGCTCTAGTGGTGTCTTGGGTTCTGGGAAGAAAATTCTAGGAGGTGGGGTATCAGATCTGACTCATAGTTACACACGATAAAACAATGTGTGCTGCTGAGAAATGAGCAGAGCACCAAAAGTTCATAAAAATGCACCACTCTTGATCTCTCTCACCACCTCCATCTATTTCCATCTATTATCTGGTGTTTCTAGAAACTGTGCTTCTTGCTAGATGCAGGAAGGAGGCAGCCGGATTTGTAGATATCAGCAAAACATGTGGCACACAAACGGCGGTTTAAAAATAACATCATGCATCTCTGTATCGGGTCCCGTTTAGGATCCCGGGTATCCTGTCGAAACCTCAACAAGGCAACTGGCGCACACACAGCCACACATAAAACACAGGCCCGGTAGTCGACACCACTAGTGTTTCCTGCTATTGAAGCAGATGGAAGAGGAGGAGGAGAGGGGCGAGTAAACAATAACAGGTAATGGAGGTTTACTCCTAAATAACCTGATGGAAGTTCATATTTATGCAACATTTTTATTCCTGTCCTGGCCACACAAGGTGAGAAGACAAGGGCGAATATAAATAGTTAAAAGTGTTCCATTATCCTTGTTGCTAAATATTCACTGGTATCAGCGGTCATCAGAAGATTAAAGCTTGGATGCTTGTTTGATGGTCGAATAGCTGCAGAAACCCCCCCACACACACCTTCCTGAAGTGAGAATTAGGAGGGAGGGGGGGGTTTCTGTAACTTTCCCAAACTGACATTTACACCCACTTCACACAGTGATTGACAAGCTGTGTGGAGGTGTGAAAGGAGCCAGTGTGTTTGAACTTCTCTTTCTCTCTCGAGCTCTCTTTGTCTCTGACACTTTTTGTTTGGTAACAGCATAAATGCCATCCAGGAGAGCCTGTCTGAAAACATATGACATTATCCCCCATATTTAAATCATACTGCGTCTGCTTCCTCTCCATGACGGCTGACTTCTCGCTCTGATTTTGAGTGTGGCCATTTGGGACAACTATAAAAAATTTTGATTTCCGATGTGGTCAGACCGAGCTTTGTACAATCCAGTTCTTTTCTAGTATAACCCGGCACTGAGGGTCAGTATTCTGAAACCACACACATGTTGTTATGAAGGATAGAAAGATGGGGATTATATTTTAAAAACTGCTGAGTGTCCTATGTGCCCTCTGATGAACTGGTGACATACAGGTATACGCCATCTCTCGCCCAGCAGCGGGGTTAGCCTCCAGCCTCCCACAACCCTGATAAGCGGTTACAGAAAATGGGAGGATATAACTGTATGTGCGCATGATTAGTTCGGTTTTACTGCATTCATTCTGAAAGGCACCTTTAATATTTAAGAGAATAGGAGAAGCAGAGACAATGTGTGAGACAAACTTACAGTTTCTTTGAACTTATTTATTGTAATTTATTAATTATCCAAGAAATCTTGGTAGGCGTTAAAGCGCCGCTGTCGTGGCCGCCTGCATCTCGGTGTGTTGGATAAACATGCTGCCTGGTTGATGGTGGAGAAAGTATGTGGAGAGCATTGCTTGACCGAGTTTAGAGGGCAGAGAAAGACAGCTAACATTCCTCCCTCAGGTTATGGTAAGTGTACTCAGCTTTGTCAACATGTGATGCTGATGTTTGCAAAGCGCTGCAGGGATCTGTCAACTTTTATAACTTTTACGAGACGTAACAAGATGAAAGTGTGGTTACATTTTATTACGATAAACACAGAGGGAAACAGGTTTAATGTGTTTCTATGACCTTACGCCTCCAGTGCACGATCAAATTAGTGTTTTTAATGTTGAGAAATTGATAACAAATATCAAAATTGAGATGACAGGTGTTTTCTTACCGAAGCAGAATTCTGCCTTAGGCCTCAGCTTAGTGGCATCGCTGACCTAGAGATGAACAAAGCTCGCAACTGTTAGCTTCCCAATTCAACCAGATACTGTAAATAGATTCTATTTATACATAATCTTATCACGCTTGTGTCAGATAAGCTTCAGTGGTAATATTTCTGCTTACCTTAGAGATGTAGGTGAGCTTGAGGGAGCCAACACAGTCTGCACCGATAGGCAGGTTCTGTTGGTGAAGATAAGGACGTTTAAAAACAGAACGCCAAACTAAACTCACCATTTTATGAAGGCAGGACCTCGGCTGTGGTACGAGCGTCAGTATTACAGAGTAAGCACACTTTGAATGCACTCCATGCTTGTTAATTTCAGTTTCTCGCTGTGCGTCTGAAAGTAGCCGATCCAGATTTAACATCATTAAAATGTAAGCTTTGTCGATCTATAAAAAGAAAAGGACTTTCTGAATTATTCAAAATCTCCCCTGCGCTACATGATTTATGAATACTTCATGTAACAGAGCACTTACAAATACAGCATCTCCAAACCAGCAAGAGGAGTTACACTGTAATGGCTGTGACACCGAGAGTCACTGAGCAGAACGTGATGACCACTGTGATCAATGCATATATCAATTCATACGTGGACTTATCCTGGTAACTAGTAGGCAAAACTGGGCTCACAGAAAACACACACACACCATTAGCCCTGACCTACTCCTGTGCCTGTAATATGTGGCTCATCCTTGTATTTATCCTGAACTCAGCTTTGTGTTCACAGCAGAGCTGGAAGTGGTCTCCAGTTAGCTGATCATCCACACGTGCCCGCAAATTGTCCAGTTTTCCATAAATAATTTAACACCAGCCGGTGCAGTTACCTGCAGGATGTTAATCCTGAACTAAAGCTAAGAGCTAAGATAGCCCGGCTCCTATGTAATTACCTGTGGGTTGTCCATGAACCACACCAAGCTTCCCTGCTGCGTATCCAGTATGAAGTAACGGCGCAGGAACTTGCCACTGCTCTCCTTCTCCTCGATGTCCAGGAAGCCACAGAAGCGGTTCAGTCGGTCCACATAAGGCATCACGACAACGGACATTCCCCGGCCTGCTGGGGCCGGGAGTTGAGGGGAGCGGTGGGCAAGTGGGACCGGGAAGACTTCCTGGAAAGGACCGAGAGGGAAAGAGTGGAGAAGAGAGGCAGGAGGGAGCAAATGAGCAATTTTCAGTTGTCTTTGTGGCTAGCCATGCTAGTGTGTCCCACTCCCTCTCTGTATCTGTATCTACTGTATCTCTAGTCTCTCTGCCACCTGGAGCTTACTAGGCTACAGCCTGCCAGCGGATCATGTGACACAAACCACAACCCCGCCTTTATCCTTTTATATCAGCCTCACCCACTCTCTCTTTTTCTGAGTCCCTCTTTTTTTCCCTCTCTCTTGTAACACACTGTCACTCTCTCTTCTACCTCCTCCACCCACCCTGGCCTGCTCTCTTTCTTTCATTCTCCCTCTCCTCTCTTGCAGTCCTCTCCTCTCTCACTTTCAGCGCTATCTCCTCCCAACTGCTCTCTCATCCGATTTGGCAAGCCTCTGGCCAGCCCCCTTTCTGTATTCCCTCCCTCTCTCTCTCTCTCTCTGTCTACAGCTGAGCACCCACTTGAGCATGGTCTCAAAAAAAAAAGAAAAAGAAAAAGAAAAACACCACCGAGCTCAGCCATGTTCAACACAAAGAAACGACGTAGACGCCCTCAGGAGCTGCACAGGAGTGTATGTTCAATATTTAACCTGACACATCCCTGAAACCTGCAGCTCACTGGAAGTCAACACAGAGTAAATGATTAGAAACTGTTAAGTCTTACAGTGTGAATACACGCCTGTCGCTGTCAAACCCTGCGTGGGTGGGCGCTGCGTTACTGTAGGCATATTGTCGTATTAGCCTGTTAAAGCTGCTGTCTTTTTGGGCCGAGCCTAAAATATGTGACTGAGATGAGTCTTTGGAAAGCGGAGATAAAGACTCTCTTTCTCCGGGACATTATGAGCGCTGCGTGGGTGGACGGGGGGCAAAGCAGGGACAAAAGGCCCGGTTGTTGTGCACTGTGGACTCTGAGCTAAGAGCATCTCAGTCAGCCCCTCGCGTCTACCCGAGTCATCCCGTTTGACACATAGGCACGAGAAAGGAGCGACGCTGTCAGAGGCGACTATCTCAACGCTGCACAAACAGTGATTGTCATGTAAGAGTGAGAGGCGTCTCTGTCGAGTTTAATGATCATGTAAATTAGGTACTGCACACCAGTTCGTCTGCATTTTCAGGACAGATGTTAGAGATGGTGCGAAACAGAAACCCAACATGGAGGAAAGGCAACTAGGTACATTATGTAGTCTTTAAACGCAGTGACAGGTGAGCTGGTGGGCTAGTTTAAAAGTTCTGGTGGAAAAGTATGTTAATTATAGCGATACTGATGATGGGACCTTGAAAAATGACCAACACGTGTAGTGAGCACTTTCAGGGACTATAATCAACACATTTCTAAATCAATAAATAAAATGAATGTGAAAAAGAAGTGACAACGCTGCCTGGCAAATTTACGTTTTTGGTTCACTCTCCTCGCTCTTATACTGTCGTTCTTTGCCCCCGACAGGCAGTCGCTGTACATGGTGGAGAACTTAGCAGCTTGCCGGACTTGTCAGAAATCCGCCTTCAAACTGAGTGATAAAGTTGCCTCACACAGAAACTGTTTGCGAAATAAACTTTAGAGGCGTTGTGTTGTGTTTCCGCTGTGGCTGCGTAGTGCACAAAAGGCCCTATAACACATAACCAGCGTTTGTCCGCTCTGAGCTACTGTAGAAACATGGCGGCTCGACATGGCAGACTCCGTAGAAGAGGACCCGAGGTGTACGTAAAAGGCTAATTCATTCTTAGGTAACAAAAATATAACAACTTTCAGGTGACTGTATGTGAATCAACATATTATGTTGCCATATTCTCTAAATAGCACTCCCTACATCTTCACACGTACCTTTGACAGCTGAAAAATAAATACTATACGAATAAACTAGCTATACACATCTTTGGCATGCCTACACAGCCATTTAATGCTAATTACAAGTACAGATATATCTGCAAACAGCTTATATTGGCTGGACTACTAATGTTAACTCAACTCACATGACATAAAGTCACATTCCTGCTAAAGCAACTTAACCACGCGCTTATTTATTTATTATTTACACTTGTACCTGTATCACCGTTTTAATTAGTGAACTAATTATTTAATAAACTTGTCTTTAACCACCCACCTTCATTAGTTACTTAGAAACTGATCATACAATTCATCTTATGGACTCATATGACAGTACTATTTATCTGCATGACCTTGTCAGATTTGTACATGCATGTTACTGCGTTAACACTTGATTGTGTATCATCATACAGTATCTGTACAGTACATGTACTAACCCATCCACTGTGTCCAGAACAAACACAGTATCCCGTACTGCAGGTACCGTATTTGGGTTTCTGAAGCCAGGATATTATGTTCACATGCTCAAACACACACACACTATCATTGCCTGGTACTGGTGCACATGTACTCCTTCGGTCACAAGTGGGACCTTTAGATTTGCTTCCTGCGTAAAACCAGGTGACGGCGAACGAGAGAAAATGAGATACGCCGGCGAAATATATAAACACGTGAAGAAGAAGGAGATGGCGCGGACGTGCCGAGTTTCAAACCTGTGTTGGTGAGGTGACAAACGTCACTCTTTGCATTGGCTGGAAGGCTTTGTCCTCATCACATGGCGGCCAACTGGTCACACAGGACGGGCCATAAAACAACAGTAAGGAGCAGCTGGATATCTCAGTCAAAGGGTCAATATTTATCCTATCCTGGAAATAGTAACTGCAACCTACCTGTGCTTGCAGACCTAATCTTTACTGTACATGTGGGGCACATGAAGGCTCACTGATAGTGGTCCAGAGGCAGGTCAAAGGTGGGACAGGTGGGAAAGGAGGCATTTCCCCCCTGAGGATAGTAGGTTTGACAGGCCTTTACACAGCTACAGTGCCAGGCAGGGTCCTGAAAGCTAGTGAGGGGTTAAAATGAAGATGCTCACTTGGTTATGTCAACTAGTAAGGCTAGTTATGTTAACTAACGTTAGCCAGCGAGCTAACAGAGTCCACACAAAAACATTTAAAAGCAGCTAACGCTGGCTAACAACAACATCTGATGTTAGCACCGACTCTGGCCTCAAGTTAACTGGGAGATATGGCTCAGGTTAGCCTGCAATTAGCAGCTACTTCACACCACCAACTTAACACGTCAACAAAACATTTAATACATTTGTTTTACCTGCCTGAAAACGGACACTCGTGTGTCGTCGGATAAGCTACGACCGCCGAGAAGCGCCTCGCCAGCTAACCGTGCGGGGTAAAGTTGAACGTTGGTCGGCGACCAAACCGAGCTAACGTCGGCGACTCCTCTTCAAGACAGGCTCGTCAAATTCACGGCCAACTTTAGCTGTACGAAACAACAACGCTACGCGTGTTAGTCTTGGTTAGTTTTAAGGTTAACGAGTCCCCCCGACTTACCCGAGTCTCTTCCCTTCTGTAACTGCTTCAGTCAGCGGGCCGTGCGTCTCGGTGTTGTTGGGTCGGACCTCTCAGCCTCAGCCCATCTCCACTGATCAGGACGGGGCTTCAACCAACGCTGCTGCTGCTGCTGCTGGAGGTGGAGGTGGTGGTGGTGAGTGTGCAGCACAGCTTCTTTAAAATGAAGATGACCACTCTGCTGCAAAACAAATGGTTGGTGCTTGGTTGTACTGTAGTCATCCCCTCAGAAAGGACGTTAGCTTCAAATCATGCCACTTACAGTATAATGCAAAGTTTTAAAGAAGTGTTACAAAGACAGCACGGTATATACAAGATGCATGAGATAGATAGATAGATAGATAGATAGATAGATAGATAGATAGATAGATAGATAGATAGATAATATAAAAATACAATAGAATAGAATAAAATACTGAGAATAATAAAAAATAAATAAAACACAGACTGGGATAAGGACACTTAAAAAACACAAGATAAATAGGTAGGTAAGGTGCAGTGGAAAGATGACGGTCTGTTAATAACAGTCTAATAATAGTTTATTATAATAATACAGTATATAACAACAACAACAATAATAATAATAATAACTCCTTAAACTCTAAGGAGGACGAACACATATGGTTCTACCATGTAAAAAATATACAAAAGGAAAATATACCCATAAAATCTCTGTACAGAAATGTGTATTGTGCATTGAACAGAGTGTAAGGTGTGTAGTAGTGTCCAAGAAATGCTAAGAAAAGTGCTAAGACATTAAACATGTGCTAACATCTGTACAAATAGAAAACTACAAACTGGCAACCGTGTGACATAAACATGTATGCACAGACTGACCTGGGGTTCCCAAACTTAAAGATAAAGATAAATTAAAGGTTAACACTGACGGTCAGTTGGCAGGTAATTAGAAAAGTGGAATACTTTATTTTAAAAAAAAAATACACAACATTGTCCATTCATTCATCCACTTTCAGTAACTACATATCCTTACTGTGGGGGTCCGGAGCCAATCCCAGCTCGCATTGGGGCGAGAGGCAGGGTACACCATGGACAAGTCGCCAGTTCATCTCAGGTCATGGAGACAAACAATTCAAACCATTCACGCTCACATTCACACCGACAAGCAATTTAGAGTCACCAATAAACCTATTAAGTGCATGTCGTTGGACCGTGGGAGGAAGCCGTGGAACACAGAGAGAGAGAACCCATGCAGACAAAAGGAGAACTTGTAAACTCCACACAAAAAGCCAGGTGCCAGCAAACGGTGTGAACCAATATGGATTATGCTGCAGAGGGTTTTTTATATATATGTATGTAATTACTTCACATGAAACCACCTCATTGAGCAGCTCCACCAGCTGAAACTACTGCTACACAAACAGCAGCAGATCATGCGCAAGTGTGGAAGCTTGGATAGGACCCGTTAACCTACACACATGCCTGGAAAAGAAGATCAGAGTGAGATGTCTTCTGATTTTTACCACCTCTAGGCGTGAAAGCGTTGGGTGTCAACACATGGAGAGCACAGGGTGGTGAATCAGCGACATCTAACGTTGAGCAAGCTGCACCCACTTCAGTCAGTGCATTTCCCACGATGTAGCATTGACTTTGTCACTGCATATTACATAACATTAATTTAGTAACCTTTACTTGTCAAAGGAGCTTTTTGTTTCGAGCCGTGCTCAACACCATGTTGATGTAATTGTGGTTCCTCCTCAGTCATGTTTTACTGTATTTTCCCCTACAGAAATTCATACATACACTCAAGGTGATGTGACATTACCACACAAACTTTAGGACCTTAAAAAGAACAGGTTTAGCAGTCAGTCAGATAATGGGCATGTAGCATTACCTGTCACAAGTCCTCATTTAGCAGACAGGTCATATTTCAAACACTCTTTACACAGTATAGGCAACCTGTCTTTCAGAGGCAATGGGCGTTAACAAACAGGAACACACACACACACACATTCACGCACACACACGCACGCCCGGCCACACTGCTGCAGGAGAAAAAGTTTGAGTCAGTATCAGAGGAAAGGCGGGCAGGCGGCTGCTGATGAGGTTGATGTGAGGTTTTCTTGTCTTACTTTCACTGTGAGTCTGCAACCCCTCTCATGCTGGCTGACAAAGAGACCATGGAAAAGGAGGAGGGGGACACCTACTCGGAGATGAGGCACTTTCCTCAGCTGTGGAGGTCCCGCTCCAAGAGTGACACCTCTGGATTTGGCTCCAGGGTGCTGTTCAGGCTCCGGGGAGCCCGCTCAGGTAGGATGAAGCACACAAAAAAAGTGATGTTAGTGGAAATCCTGGAATATGATCATGAGGTTGAGTTAATATTTAACAAAACTTAGCCACATGATGCTGTTTTAGTCCTTAAATGTGTTATTGTGTGAAGAATCTGATAGAAATAAGCAGAGACATCACTCCTTCAATATAAAATTGTTTCAAGTTATACTAGTTGTTCCTGCATGGCTAGACACAATCTCGATATGACTAGTGAAGCAGCAGTGGCTTCCTGTTCTCCCACACAGATGAAAGGTCCCCTATCTTTCTCTCACTTTTTATTCTGGATATAAGCAAACTTTCTGCAGGTCTGCCTGCCTTTCTTTCGCCGCGCTTTATTCATGTCTCCCTTTGAGAATCAATATGAAAAAGCACTCCTTTTTTGCTATGACACATGCATCACCACTGGTGCAACCAGTTGCTTTGACAAGTCACAATAGGCTGAATGAAGATCGCCCGTGTTGTCTGTAATTAAGGTGTGACTTAAAGTGATTTTAGGTGTAGGTTTTACACTGTTACACCTGTAACTGGTTTGTGTGCGAATCAGGACACAAAGAGTTTTTTTTTCGGTAGATTAAGTGTCAAAATGTGAAACGCGATGGCGAGGGGCAGACGATGAAACCTTTTTCACATGCATCGTGAGACACTGGCCACAGTGTTAACCAGCTATTGATCCTCGGCGTCTTACTTAAATGTCAGTAATACAGTTTTGCTGCCTGAAGCCTGTGGCTGTTGAGCCCTGACAGGCTTGCATAGTGTGTGAGTGGTTATAACCACTTCCTATCAGCCATCTTCAGCATTTAAGCCTCCAGCTCACAGTCACACGCCTATATCCCTCTCTGACCTACGCCGCATGCAGACATGAAGTTTATTTTTATGCTGCTTTTGCATGAGGGTTTTGTTCTGTCGTCATCTTTATATTAGGAGTGGCAGTTACTTCTACTTGTCTTCAGCCACCACAGGAAGTGTTGTGTGTTTATGTTTAAGTTGTAATTACAGGAAACTGCACTACCGAAGCAGTCAGGGAATTAGCTGTCCGAAGTTGTTTATGTCTTCCGCCACTGTAGATTTTGAGCGTTGTGGTTTGAAAAGTCTCGAAGTAACTCACTTTAGCCTGAAAATTAAACACCGGAATTGATTGTTAGATACTTAATCAATCAAAAAAAACCTCACATGATGTATTTTTAAAACCATAGTTTGACAGGGTTTTTGATTTCACAATGGAAAAATCACTTTACAGATCACGTTTTACTGTCTAGTACAATAAACTGTTTGTAAACCAGGCAACAGGGGGAGCTCACCCACCTTTTTTTTTTTTTTTACAGAGATCCTGAAAAAAACCATGTGCAGTAAAATGGCACCACACATGCATACTGTATGGTGACATTACATTTTTCACACCCATCTCACAGGGCAAAGCTTCCGAAACAGCCAGATGTGAACTGATGAAGAGCACGATAGGTCCATTTTGTTTCATATCTCTAACGATGTTGACAGATCTCGCACAAAGATCCAAACCACCAACTTCACGAACAGCGTTGGTCTCTGAATATAATGTTGTGTAGGGGTAGCTGATGAGAATTTTTTTGTTGCCCAATGAAAAAATGCTCCTGTGGGGAATATTAGAAGAATTAATGGCAGAAGGGAGGGATGTTCTTTTTTATGTCCATGTAGTCCTTTCTTTTAATTTAGCAAGCTCTAAGTAAATATGGGACGTTGAGAAAGAAAATGCAGGCCACAGACTTGATAAAGCGCAAGTCAACAGGAAGCACAAAGACATAGAAGTAGGCCACTTTAGATGAACATCAAATCTCTAAATGGTTTGATGAGCATCAACAATAAATCTCCACATCACATATGAGCTCAATTCACAGATAACACCCTTTCCCTTTTAAAACCGTGGTGGACCAAAACAATCTTACAACCTGCTGAAGAAGATTATTATGATTGAAAGCTCAGTACAGCTACTGAGTGGACTATGTGGTGGTCAGATTTTATTGGTTGATTGAACAATATTAAATGTTCTTAAGCACCATGTTTATATTCTATATATTTGTGTGTGTTAAGTTTATAAAGATGGAGCTGATACATCATTTTAATATCAATCTAATAGTCCAATGTGTATAAGAACATGAGAAATGATGTTCAAGTCCGTCTGCATATTAACTAAAAGCCAGTTTGGGATAATGTGCAGGCTGAGATGGTCTTTGCTCTCTGTTGTAAATAGCATGTTGTCCTCTGGATGGGCACTGTATCAGTCTTGTAATTACACAGGCAGAGAAAAGAAGAAAGGAGAGACGAAATGGCAGAAGAGAGTAAAGAGGAGAGGAGAATAATGCAAGGGAATGATATGAAGAGATATATTAAGATGAACGAGAACGAGAAGAGGAGAAGGAGGAGAGTGAAAGAGCGGGAAATAAAGGCAGCAAGGGAAAATGATAAGCAAAGAGAGGAGAGGAGGCAAAAAGGGATGCAAAGACAGGATGATTAAGGAGGAGGAGAGGACAGATGGAAAGGTTGAAGAAAAGAAGAGGACAACAGAGGAGTGTCAGCTTGCTGGTACTCTCTGCTCCTTGTGGGTACTCTCCTTGAAATAACATTGATTATAGACCCTTTTAGTCTGCGATAACTACTTGTTAAATGTACTGTAATGCAGAGAGCAGCCCTTCCCCCTTCACTGCCCACACACAGTCTATCCTCAGCCGCCGTTATAGCTGCTGTAAAAGCCACTGACATACCCAAAAAGTTCTGGTTCTTCAGTAATTAAAGGCTCTATCTATAATTGTGTTTGAACCGTTGTCACAGTTATCACCGCCTTCAGCTGCTGCTGTAAAATCTTGAAGGTGTAATTATACAGTTTTACACATATTTTACCGAAAAAGCTGGAGATAAACACACGTGTGCAAAGAATCAGGTCTGTCATCAGTACGCCTCAAAAACATTTTTAAATTTACATTTAACAAAAAAAATAATAAGTTGACAGTATAAATATGTGTGTCGTATCTGTGACGTCACCCACAGGTTTTCCTGAGTACAGTTGTCAAAGCAGGCTGTAAACATTATTATAACATTATTATATTTCTGCTGTGAAGTTGGACATTTTAACATGGAAGCCTTATGGAGACTGATTTTTTCTGTAGCCAGCCTCAAGTGGACGTTTGAGGAACTGCAGTTTTTGGCACTTCCGCATTAGCTTCCCTGTATAGCCATGGAGGGTGCAGCTTTGGTTGTGCTCTGAGGTAAGCATGCTAACATGCTCAAAAAGCAGATATTTTTAAGCGGATGTTATATTCATTGATTTGTTGTAGTCTGCCTTCGACGGTCATCATGCTAACATTTGCTATAGCAGTAGACACAAAGCATAGCTGAGGCTGACGGGACCAAAGTAGCGGATATATTTGGCCTGATTGAGGGATCACGAAAGGTGTCACAATTCATCCTCAGGTGAAACTGTGATGGCAATCCACTCAGTGGGTTGTGGAGACATTTGACTCAAATCATTGAAGTGAAGCTCACGAGGAAGCAAGAGGAAAAGTCAGAGGACTGACATCCCCAGTAGGGTCAACACAGGTGTTTCCAATGATACTAATTAAGGTTCAGTTCCATTTAGTGCAGCAGAGACTTTCCAGTGAGCCAACAATACACTTAATACTTAATTAGCATCGCTAGTAACCAACGAGTTTACCATTTCATGTCAAAAAGGCTGCTGGAAACAGTCTATTCATTCATCAGTTCATCAAACATGCTGCAGCATTATTCGTTCCAGCCCTCTAGCGTTCATTGTCATTTCCTGTTTTCATCTGACAGTTAACATTGGTTTCTTTTAACCATGACCATACTAGTTCCTTCACCTTAACCACATGGTTATTATTGTACCCATGATGACACTGGTTCCCAAACTTTAACACACAGTAGCTTTTTGTGACGCCATTTTCTCATTATTTTAAATACTCAACGCCGCGTGATTACACCAGTATGCAAACGACAGGTGATTGTAATGACTCCTTTTATTCCATAAAAGTCTGTTCGTACTCTCAGTGTTCAATGTGATCATCTCTGCCTGGGTGGATTATATGTGTGGTTCTCACATTTAATGGTGAGAAATGAGGGTTTGACTGTATGTGCTTTTAAATACC
Organism: Nibea coibor; assembly: GCA_023373845.1. Taxonomy (NCBI): domain Eukaryota; kingdom Metazoa; phylum Chordata; class Actinopteri; family Sciaenidae; genus Nibea; species Nibea coibor. The sequence continues at coordinate 17,595,118 of CM041723.1, forward strand.
AGTTGACCTCGTGAGGTATTGGCACCTTCGTGTTTTTCATCTTCTTTGTTTCTTTTGTGTGCGGTTTTGTGTGTGGGTAGGTGTTGTTGATGAGCCAGTTGTTTTTCTTCTGGCTTGTAGTGAGCCGTTTTATTGGACTGCATCAAAAGTCAAAGTCTCGCTTTCCTGCCCCCCACTTCCATCTGTGTATCAGTAACTCTGTGTGGTTACTTACTAAGCTTTTAACTCTATTAATATTTGTTGAAACAGCTCAACAGCAAATGAACAGGATGTTAACGCTGTGTGGCCTCTAATAATGCTGTGTACATATAGTAGGTGTAGTGTGTATAATGGAAATTTAATTAACCCTTTGGATTGTTGGGTTAATAAAAAAAAAAATCAGAACAGAGACACAAAACCTACAAACATCAACATTTTTTGGATTTTTTTGGATTGAATTTTCAGTCAGAAGGAGGATAAAAGAAGACAAAAGCAAATGAAAAGGAGTAAAACATGAAAACCACAATGTATACAGTGCAATAAAATAGACCGACAAAAGCAGACAGGAGCACTATACCATATGGCATTATGGTAGCTGCTCTTATGTGGTCAATAACGTAATGATTGTGTGGACATTTGCTTGTGTTTGCATTGGCTCACGTCTCTCACTCTCAGTCCATCAGTGCGTTTTATAATTTCCTGCTCCACTTATTCTTTTCAGAGGTGGAACTTAAGTATAAAAAGGAGTTTAATTATAAAGAACGGGAAATTAAAAATCAATTATGCTTGATACAAACAGTTTTCGTGTTTAAAGGGGACACAAAAGCTATTATGATGTGTCTGTGGATGTGGTATGAATTGGCCATAACACTTGTTCCATCTATAGTGACAGCACAATGGCAGCATTTGGGAGGAAGAGCCGGGCTTTTTTTGTACTGCAGTGGTTGATTAGTGAATCAGGAACAGGTGGTGAGACACTCAGGCAGGTGAAAGGGAAATCAGCGGTCACGCCCAGACACACAAACACAAATGGAGACAAGACAATACAGCCTCCGCATGACAAAAATATGCAATACAAGAAATTCCCTTTCGGCTCTGGGAACTTATGATGTTACAATATCATGTGATGCTGATCGCCCTGGCAGCGAGAAAGACGTTTCACTGAATCTGCACGTACAAGCCACATGTCTCCTGCCCGACACTTTATCATCATATTGATCATGGTGCAGCGAGGTCTGTTCATATTTGCTGAAGATGACAGTGCAATAAAAAACATAGATGAAGGAAAATATGACAGGGAAAGGTAAACACACTAAACACACAGCACACCTCCTGCTCATATGATGCATCTCCCTCCTTTTTATCCCTTCACGGTGACTCCCCATTTGCATCCTCTTCCTCTCCTCTCTCGTCTTATTTCTCACGTCACTGTGGGACCTCAGCACAGGAGGGAGAGTTTTTTTAAAAAAAGAAAAAGAAAGAAAATGAGTGAGACTGGAGCCAGACTCAGTACCCAGAGGAAAGAGGAAAAACTTGACAGGCAGAGAGATGGAGATAAATGGAGGAGGAGACACAGATCGGGAGGGGAGGAACGAGGAACTGAGATGGAAACAAACATTAACTTTTAATGCTCTTTATTGAAGCGGAGGGAGGCGGCAGGGAGGGATGGATGGAGGGAGGAGGGGCGAGAGAGTAGCAGACAGTGGAGAGAGGCTGGGAGAGCGAAGGAGGGAGGGTTGAGCAATGAATGAGGGAAGTAGAGAGAGAGAGAGAGAGAGAGAGAGAGAGAGAGAGCGACAGGGAAGGGAGAGAGAATAGGAGGAGAAGGCAGACAGCGAGAAAGGGAGGAGGGGGAGTCACTGGGGGGAGGGAGGGAGGCAGAGAGGTAGTGTGTCGGGAAGAGGCAAGGATCAACTCACACTGCTGATAATATTCCCCGGGTCAAGTCATGGAACATGACGGTGAGTTTTCTTCTTATATAATTAGCCGTCCTTCCTTCGGCATCTCTCTCTTCATGTGTCTCATCTGTGTCTGTGTTAATCTGAAGCCATGTGAGTCACAGATTCCTACTCCTTCTTCTTCTTCCCTCTACAAGCTTCCCCTACATGTAAGCTTTGCTTGTCACCTGTTCGCCAGAGATTAAGTGCACACAGGCTGTAAATCCTCAGCCTGTATTAAGTGAGTTATGAACCCTGCCTGCTTACGGTGTCTGTGTTTAGACCACTCAGTTAAAACGCATTAAGAAGGGGCCTCATAGTGTGTGAGCACATGACGAGTTAGGATTCGTATGAGCATCTGACCATGGCTGTCAGAGATCATTTGATTCGGTGGCAGCCACTCAATGAACGCAGAGCTGGAAGGAGTTTTTTTTTACTCTTACTTCCTTTAATCTAAAATAAATAAGCGGCGTGCGTGGAGCAGTCATGCATTATGTACAGGAACACTTCTTTAAAGACACAAATAACTACACTCTGTGCAATATTAATAAGACGTTAACATGTCTATATCTTCACTTAAACAGGCTTCTGGTGTGCTGTCAGGGCCAGTTTTGGCAATGCATATGAAGCAATTATGATTATTAGACTTGAAAGTCTGCCCACAGTTGCATGATAGTGTTATTGTTTCTTATATGATAAAAAAAAGTGACATTATGTTCAATATTTCTATAGAGGAATGAAAACAGACCTATAGTTCCAGGTGGGCTTGGCTGGTAGCCATCTTGTATTAGATTAAATGACAGTGATAGGTCGGTGTATTGGTTGGTGTCACACTCCAGAGTGGAACCAGGGAGGCTATATCGGGCCTGTGTTATCTAATATAGTTTAATTACTGTTTGCAGAGGTTGTCATACCATATCACAATGCTTAATAGGCAAAACGCCACTGTTGACATGTGTTAATAAAGAAAAACAGAGATGCAGAGATGCTCTATTTTTTTGTTTCTCCTCCTTTATTGCCCTTATTGCCTCAGCCAAGATTTGCAGCAATAAATCCACTTTAATCCACGCTGCTTTGTCTGTGCGTGTTTGTTTGGCTGTGTTGATAGAGATATAGGCTGGGTACTGAATGAGTACACAATAAATGATCTCTGTCGTGGATTTGTGAAACAACATTTTGCAAGGCAAAGCAGCCTGTGTGAGCGTGCACACTCGCGCATGCATGTTATGTGGTACGTGTTTTTCTGCAGCGGCTTCTCTGTGGACGCTGTTCTCTGTTGTTGGCTGTGTATGTATCATATTTAAAGTGGGGGGAGACAATGTGAGGTTATATCTGAATGTCAGTATTTGCATATGACCATTTGTGTAATGTAATTTACAGTTGTGGTCTGCACTACATGGAGAATTTTGGCAAGTGCAGTATACAGAGAATAGAAGTGTTGTTCGCAACCTGTTTGCTGCACGTCCACCTTTTCACTGGGGCGACTGAACTAGCAACTTCAGTTATGTTGTTATGTTATGAATGCTTGGTCAGTTTCGTTGTTGGCAACGATCTATAGCACAGTTTCCAAGTTAGACTTGCCCAAACAGCATACTTCTAGCTTGGAAGGTACCTGTTTGACAGGTAGATCAGTCGTTTGTTTTCTAAAGAGAAATTTCCTCATGTTAATGTCGTGATGCACTGTTCTACATGTTATGTAAGTATGATCACCGCTTCCGTTGGTGGTGGCAGTCTCATAAATCTTCACTTATTTATGCAGATGCTGTAAACATTTGGGATGAAGGTGTGAAAGGTTAGCATGCGGTGCTGCTACAGGCCCTTCTGGCTACACTGTGGTAACAGATTTAAGTGTGTCACAATAAAGCCTGCTGGATGTTAGCCAAACAAACCAACACCACCGCTCGTCCACTTTAAAACAAACCATGTTGAGGTTCCATCTTGAGTAATAATATCCTGACTAACAGCCGCACGACACAACTGAGCAAACATGACTGACATGCTTGGGGCAGCTGGTTTTGCGATTCACAGCGGCACTCTGGCAAATCTGTTCAAATATGGCCTTATATAGTTACAACGTGAAGATGTAGTAAATGCCGGCTGTTTGTTTACTTTCTCTTTTCACAGTTCTCTCATGGTCTTAAAGCACATTTGTGGCTTCTTTCTCGAACATAGTGTTTGTAATATGACTGCTATTGCAGCCTTCCCCCCCCTGGTTATTATGAAAGAGCCACTATCAGTGTTACCTCCATATTTTTCTGTCCCTGTCTCTTTCTCTATCACTACATCGCTCTCAAGCTCGCTTTCTCTCAAGCTCTCTGCCCGTCTGGCAGGATGTCAACTATTGATTTATACAGGCAACATTTTAGCAATGATGGCGGCTTATGGGTTGTGCCAAACAGAATACAACAAACAGGAGATCAGGTTTCAGACAAGCTGGCTAGCATAAGTGAAGAGGAAAAGAAATGACAGTAACCACCAGTGCATTGTTACAATAAAAGACTGTACTGCTACCCTTTAAAGGGTAGGAGCACGGGGCTATGAAGGTGAAAGTGAATATTAAGTAACAGTTTTAGATTATTATCAACAAGCCACAAGCACTGAAATGCCGTGCTCACGACAAATGTCAGACAGTGATTTATGTTACCACAAAAACAACATGGAAGCCTGATTGAGAGGAGATTTTTTTCAGAAGAAATTCACTTGAACGCCCCCTGAAAGCTTAAAAAAATCAATCAATGGATGAATATGAATGTAAAGTATTTCTCTTTGTTATTAAATATTCATGACTGAATTCACAACAACGAATGTTAAAGCATTTAGGTATAATTATGAAGAGCTGAACACTGAAAATCTGATTGTGTGGGTGTGGTTTCATCAAATTTGATTGCCGACATACCAACTGCCAACCGATTGTGAAACAGATTCACATTTTTCATACTCCTACTTCAAACTAGTCAGACAAACACAGAGAAAAACAGAAATACAGAAAACACTCATGTTCTGACATTGGGAAAAAAAATTGCACTCATGTCGGATTTCACAAAAGAGCAGCTTTTTGGTTGGAATTGAAAGTACTCTTTTAGTTACCATATCTTGTACAAGTGGCAACCTGTGAAGTGAAGCCAATGCGGAAGTGCCAAAAACTGCAGTACCCCAAATGACCTCTTGAGGCTGGCTACAGAACAAGTCAGTCTCCATAAGTCCCCATGCTAAAATGTCCAACGTCACAGCAGAAATAAACATGTTTACAGCCTGGTACAAAAAACAGTTTTGGTCGCTACAGCTAATTTCCCCGTTGATGACAACTGTACTGTATTTTCTGGAAGTTTGGTTAAAAATCAGGCTAAATTTGGATGCAAACTTGACTGTAAAAAATCTTCATAATGCTATGACAAGATTTGACTGGTTGTGCGCTGCGACCATTTAAGAATTGTTTCTCTCGACTCAGCTTGGTTTGCTTGTGTAACAGAGCCTGTTCCTTGCTGAGTCACACTTGACTGTTATGACAGTTTGGTCTGGTTTTGCAGACCATTATAGCAGACACAGAGATGTCCAGTCCTTGACTCTTGAAAAGGATATCTGCTCCATAACATGGTAAAGCCACAGGTGTAACTTCACTCCTCACTTAAATGCACATAGGTTCTCTGTCATTTGGCTATGACAATCTTATGAGACTGTACCCTGGTAGAAAGTGAGTTTAATAAATAAGTCAAGGGGAGGGTGGAAAGCCTCTGAAAAGTAGCACTTAAACAATTATTACCCCCTTGTTCCGCTGAGGCTACTACTTAATATTTGATGACTTCTTTCCTTTCTTCTGGCCCTTCTCCTCCTCCACCTCTCCTCTTTCCTTTTGCTGTTCCGGTCAATGAAAAGGTCATGCTCCCTCAGTTGATCTCTGTTATTTAGTGTCAGGACAAACAGGGCATGCTTGCTGAAAACTGTCACCTTGATATATACGAATTTCCATACTCAGTGGGGTGCCCTCTTGGCTATCTCCACTTTAGGTTCTTGCACAGGTTTACAGTAAAAGCATCAGATTGATCTAAGATAAATCCAGAGGGAGCGTTTCCCTGCATTTGTTTGATCTGTAATTGACCCAGAGGAGTAAAGAGTTTGTAGACGTATTTGATAAAAAGGTCCATAGTGAGTTCCTGAAGAAAAGTCACATTCAGGGATCAAACATATCTATCTTTGTGGTTTCTTTTGATAAGCTTTGATTTTCTTTCTCTTGACTTCTCTGTCTCGGCCTGTGTCCTTCACACAAACACACATTGCGTTTTGGTCCTCAGGTCAATATGTGAAAGTGAATACAGTAAAAGCGAGGAATGTTGAGTGCAGGGAAAATAATCTTTTAATTTGAATTAGGAATTTGATACAAACAAAAACTGAGCACAGTAAAGGGAGCTTAAACTAGAATTTTGTCATCTAACAGCCACTATTTATATAACACATGATCAGTGTACTACTACTTCAGTACTATGAGCCTTTGAAACCAGTATAATGTCCTGTGTGTCCATGAGTCTAGGGTGTTTGTGTCAAGTGGAAGAAGTAGCCAATAAAAGAACTAATACCACACTGTAAAAATACTCCATTGCAAGTAAAAGAACTGCAAAAAAACACAAGCATTAGCTATAAGATTGTTCCTAGAGTATCAAATGTGAGTGTATTTATAATGTGGTAACATGGCCCCTGTGAGTGTTATATTACATATAATGTTACCGGGTTATTAATTCTGATGTATTAATGTGTATGTTGCAATGTTGCATTTACTCAGATGTGAGTTAATTATAATGTAAGTAAAAAACTGCAAGTGGAATACTAATGTACAAATACCTCAAAGTTGTACTTGAGTAAATGTACTATTAGTCACATGCCAGCACTGGTCAATGTGTGATCACGTGGTGCATTATAATCATTACAGGAGAAAATTATGTTTTTGGACACATCTGAACATTCAAAATTACAATAAAAAAAATATGCACACAATAAAAATATGTGAAACATTTTTCTCTTTTTGCGATGAAATTTCACTTTGAAGCCATTTGAAATGATCAAATGCAAATCTTATCTGACTGTATTGGAGAGTGTAGTCGGAAAGCATTAAATGGAGTACATCCGGCTCAATCATCAACATCATTGCTCGCTAATATCATACCGATCATGAGCTGACTCATTGTGGGGATTTAACACTTCAATAGAAGAATTTCTCCCATTGTTAGCCTTTTAGCTTTCGGCTTGTTTGTGTCAAGTGTGTCCTCAGATCTGTTTTCAGACTGGGTTTCTTTCTTTTTGAAAATTAACTGGTTCACATAGGTTTTACATTGGATTCAAAATTTGGGATCTAATTAACTTGTCACGACCTCTATCTGGATAAATCTCTAACAGGAGGCCTGCGACACAAAAATACTTTGGGTCTAATGAAACATCCAGGACTTCTGACCCACTGATTTAGCTCCTGTATAACTACACCCCTCTGGCTCTGTGTTGGCATCAACAGAGCTGTACGCCTCCAACAAATTCAGTATACGTTGCAGATGCATCAAGTTAATGACATTACCACTCTGTCAATGCTAACGCAGTCATTTTCCTCTGTTAACTTTACTAAGTACTTCCATCCTCCTGTCCCGTCTTTATCCTCCCACCTCTCCACTGACTTCCTTCCTGTCTCAATTACCCACTTCCATCTTGTTCATTAATAACAGTCCCATGAAATTTGCGGTTGTCTTGGCAGCTCTCAGGTGTGAACGTGTTTTATCGTACAGTACACACACAAAACTGGATTTGGAGTCTTTGTAAAGGGTCTCAAAATGCTGTCAAATATACTTGTATTTTCCTGTGAGTAACATTAAGATGACAAGATTTAAACCAGTCACACTGAAGAGCACATGTAAAAAATGAAATGCAGCCAGCCGCTTAGTATTCCTGATCGATTGCAGATGAGTCAGTGTTACGGTAATCAGTGGTGAATGAGGCTGTGAAAATCTTTATTTACGAACAAGCTAGGACTGTTTGTAGCTTCTTATCCTTGGATGGAGCAAAGGATACTTTTACAGCAGTAACCTGAACAAAGGTTTCACTGTGAGAACGAACAAGAAGTACTTACCTAGTTAACCCAACACAGGAGCAGTCATTTAAGATGTGTAGTTAACACTAGATGGCAGTCTAGGCCTTAATAGATATCACTTCACTTCCAGATCAGGCAAGTTTGACTTGACAGCGCCATGCTGTGTGTGTGTGTGTGTGTGTGTGTTTGCACTGGCTACTGTCGAGCTGGGATCTGAAATGCATCAACTGACACTTTGTTGACAGTGATGACAGCTAAAGCTCTCTCTCTCTCTCTCTCTCTCACACACACACACACACACACACTGTTGCTTCATTTACTACAGTCATCAGCGATAAGTGGTGTGAGCTTCAAGCGTCTAATATTAAACAGATATTATTTCTGAGTCATACTGTCGAGGGATTAAAAGGCCGTGCTGACAAACGTTTGCACATTTCTACATTTTCTCTCTTTTGACTCACTCACAACTGAATTCAGGGTTAACTGTCCGTTTTTCAAAATAAATCGTCTCTGGGGTAAAAAAAAAAATGACTGTACTGACCCTCCTCTGGGGCCACAGATATTGTCCAGACCCTGAACTCATGTATTCATCATGGACAGTGAGTTTAATTTACTCACAATATATAAAGTACCATGTAAACCATACCATGCCATAACTTACCTCGCACCATATTAGTTTAGTCTAGTAACTGTCAGAAGACAGTGAAAAATGCTCTTCATAAGTTTCCTGAGCAGGTCACTTCTTCAGAGTCCGACTTAACAAAACTGCAGAAAATGCAAAAGAATTGATAGATTAGATTTTGATATATCACTGTGTAAGCAGCATTTTGTTGTTGTACAATTTTCTCCAGTGGTTTCCAAATTAGGGGTCAGGTCCCTCCTAAAGGTCACCAGAAACATTTGAGGGGTCATGAGATGATTCATGGAAAAGGAAAGAAGGAAAAACAGAAACACAATCTTCTTTTCTTCTTATGTCTTTTACTTTTTGGAATATTATGCTTTCTATCTTTGCTTTTTGTGAAATAATATACTGCTTTCCCTCTTTGGGCCTCAAACTGTTACTTAAATGAAACCATCTGAGCAGTTTAGAGGGGAAATCAATCATAGACATCTGAAACGTGGCAAAACACGCCAAGTAAACATTGCTTTTTTGTAAGAAGTCACAAGCCAAATGGTTGGGAGCCACTGGCTTAATCCTAACAATGTGTTGTATTTTTTAAGCTCATCATATGATCCGATATCATGGAAAATAATCTGAAAAGTAGTCTAACTATCTATATTTGTCAAATAAACATAGTGAAGTAGAAAATACAATAATTGTTGTGTAGTAGGAGTATAAAGCAACAAAATGTATACTCAGGTGAGTATTGGCATACAAATGTAATTAAAGCAATACAAGTAAAAGTACTCAAAAGTATTTATATAGGAGAATTATTTTAAAATAATACATAGTATATATTATATTACTGGATTATAATTAGTGCTGCATTAATGATCCAGTGATTTATGGGGCTCTATTTACTCAGTATGGCAGAAATATATTATGCAGAACGATGTTTACATTCACATTGTTGACACTGTACATTTTGCTTTTTAATATGGGGGCTTATGGAAATTGACTCATTCTGTAACCAGCCTCAAGTGGCCGTTAAAGAGACTGCGGGTTTAGATACATATAGGTTTCACTTCACAGACGCAGAGGTTGCCCTTTGCCTTGTAGCTAAATCTATAATAATATAGGACCACATCAAAATAGCTGTCCGTCCGTTGGGATTTGGCTTGGGAACCAAAGGCTGGCCGCTTCAAGTCCAGCATGACACCAAAGTATGGAGGGTGGACTGATTGCTGGAGAGGTGCCAGTTCGCCTCCTGGGCACTGGCACTGAACCCCTAACTGCCCATCTCTCCACGTTCGTGATTGTGTTTTGGGTAAAATGTGTGTAAAAACTTCACATGCATTCTGGCAGTGAAGCAGTATAAAGTAAAAGTAAAGTATAAAGTTCTGTATTATGGCAGTAAATTAATCTCAAAACTGTACTTAAATATAGCATTGGAGTAAATCCATTAATGCTATTTTTGACCACAGGACCACGTTTTGTACCGGCCCATTATTTGTGTGTGTTAATGTTAGAAATAGAGCTAGAGGGAGATCTGTACAACTGTGACACCTAAACCTGAAACAGTGAGTCAAGAGCTGAAATGAACAATCGTGTGCCATTTTATAAGAGCATCTTTCCTTTGGTAACACGTGGTGCATGCTCACATTCATGATCAGCTATGAGCTCAAATGTGTGTCAAAAACACTGCAGCCAACAGGAAATATATGGAGTGCACATAAAGCACGAAGGGTGAAAGGTGCGTGTAAGGGAAGTAAATTAAACTCTTAAATAAGGTACTTGAGTAAATCCATCACACGGCGGACTATGTTCCGTACTTTCCTGCCCGTTATTTTCTGTTTTCTCGGGGCGGTGTGGTGGCGGACCCCGCCACCCTTTGACCCCAGCAGCGCCTTTAATCTGCCCGGAGGAATGAGAGACATTCTTCAGCTGCTCGCAGGAGGAGGAAGAAGAGGTGGGAGGGGAAGTTACTACGTAGTAGCGGACCCAGTCAGTCAGTCAGTCAGTCAGTGAGTGAGTGAGTGAACCAAGTTTCCAGCGACTCAGCCATCACGGCTAAAACTTTTTTCTCGAAATGAACTCCCTCGGCGGCTGCGAGCGGGATTTGGGCGGCGACAGGAGGCCGTGATCGTGGGGTTCGTTCTTTGGAGGGGGGGGGTCCGGCCCCGGTGCTCCGGAGTAGCTGAATATGGGTCAGACAGCCGTGTCTGCCGTGTCTCAGTCTGCGAGCGGTGAGTGTGTGTCCTCTCTCCCTCTCTATCGTCTCACACACACATTCCGCTATCTTTACCCTCCTTTCCTCTTTGTTTAACATCTTTTTTTATCGAAACACAACACCAACGGTTGAACGCCAACCGGCCGACCCGCCAACCGCCAAACGGTTCATGCTAATAGGAAGTTAGCTAACTTAAGATGCGGTTAAATGAGCCCCCTTGCATCATTTGTAGCCTTTCTAACGTTTCCCATCTCTCTAAATGTGTCGCTTGCCAGTGTTACTCAACGGCGAGGCAGCCACTTTTTAAAGCAGGATGTGTTGTGTAACCCGGCAGCATCACTTCGTGTGGGTTTATGTGTTTAGCAGCCAGAAGTTTGACATGCAGAGACTTCTTGTTTACCCTCATGGAGCCTGTGCATTTGCATTCAATCCAGCCTATCAACCAAGACAACATCATGTCTGAGTGGACAAGTGGGCCTGTTTTTGTCACAGGAAACGTCCTCACTTTGTAAGTTTTTGAGATTTGACAGCTGCAGTCCTCAGATGATTTTGATTTCAAGTGGAAAGATGTGCCGCAGAGAGATTCATTCATTAAATGTCAGTGTAGAAGTGTGAAAGACGCCCATCGCAATAAGCTCTTATAAAATGACTCACAAGAAAAAAGCAAAATATGCACGGGTTTCAATTTGAAGCCATATAAAATACAGAAAATTAAATATGACATTTCACGCCGCGAGCCACCTCAGAAAGTGTTCAACCATTACTGCAGACGTTAAAATACAGTTGACCCTGTTGGGTTACACACAGGAGGCAGGTTTATTCGTATAATACATGTATTTAGTGTTGCTGAATCCTTATTAGAAGAGCTTCCCGGGTGGAAAAGGTGTGCAGCTGATCCACGCTTTTCTTTCGTGTATTTCCTGTTTGGAGCTGCAATCTCAGGGATTATGAACCATTTGTTTTACATCCAACGTAATCCTAAATGTAAGCGTGCACTACGCATTACCTTTGTGGACCAAATAATCATTTTGTAGTATTTTGTTAAGTGTTTCTAAATTAATCAATAAATATATATAAAAAAATCTATCTCTCCAGATGTTTGCTGTTTCTGCTTAAAAAGATAATTATCTGAATATCAAATTAGTTCGCTTCAGCTCCAGACTCACTGTTTCAGGTCTAGTCGTCACTCTATTTAGATATTGCACGCATGAAAGTCCACTCCGAGAAATAAAGTCCTCCTTCCTGTGATCGGGGGACATGCAGGTTTGACTCTCGCTGTCAAATCAAGGGCGTTTAACATGTACCGCAGAGAGGAACGACCGTTTTAGTGCAGAGAGTAAAACCAACACACGGTGTAAGATTCAGTTCTCCTTGGCAGGGACGGTCCAGGTTTGGGTAGAGGCTGAACACCATCGTGTTTGGATGATGATGCCGTTTTAACATCAGTCCAGAGTCTCCCAAATGTTTTCAGTTTGATTGAGGCCTGTTGACTGTATTGACATCATGTACATGAAACCTCATTCAGCGATGCTTACTTCTTGTGTTTTGCACCCAGTGGATCTCCCCCAGTTTCCATATCCACGACTCTACCTGGCGAGGAAGGTCATGTCATATGATTGAAAGCTCTTGAGCACTTGATTGAACTTGACAAACCCACACAGAGCAACGTAAACCCTTTAAAGATAAAATATGAGACATGAACTTCATCTGTAGCTCATCAGTGTTTCTGGTAGGAGTGTGCGAGCATGAGCTGTACGGTCATACGTATAAATCTTTTTCTTCTCGTGGTCCGTGCGGTCTTCAGTCTGTCCATCAGGCATTAAAGTAAACCTTTCACATTTTTTTATAGCAACGCTTTAAGGCAGTGAGCTACAGGAAGCGATGAAGTGCTCCGGATGAAAACAAAACTGGACTGGACTTTTTTTTTTTTTTTTATAACGCTGTCAGCATTTAAAGTAAACAGTTTTGTAGCACACTTAAGCACCACATCCAAAAAGAACCTGAGGCCATAATAATGATCTACATGATCTGCGTTATGGCTTATGTAATGATTCTGCAATGTGTTTTAAATGCTGAATGTACAGAACTAAGAGCAGACAGAGGGAAGTGACTCAAGGTCACGGTCTTCCTGAAAGATCATTAGCATAAAACTAATCTCCTCTGTGCATTAATGAGTTATGGCTGCGTTGAAACGCGTTGTAAAGCTGCAGTTTCCTGTTTTTCTTTTTTTTTTATTTTTATTCATGACTTCAGCTCAAGCTGCTTGGTCCTGTGGGTATCATGAGTTAAGCAGAAAACCGTGCATCACTGGAGAAAGATTTGGAAGAAATGACCCAAGTGTTAAAACTGCAGCTAATGCCCAGCGTCGCCCCTCCCTCCGTTCCCATCCAACACCTCTTGCTGCGTTGTTTCTCCCCCCCCATTTCTGCCCCCTCCCCTCCCCCTTTTGCCACATATATTTTTTTTCGTACCCCGACTCAGTTTTGACCATTCTTTCTCAGTCTTCTTCTCCCTTTTGTCCCTCTTTCATCCCTCTTCCTCTGCTCGTGACGCCTGGTTCTTCCCTCCCCGGTGACTTGCAGTGAAGGAAGGAAGCCTCTCCCTTTCCCCTCCTCCTCAACACATGTTCCTGCTATAACGTCTAAAAAAAAAAAAAAAAAAGCATGCTGCCTATGTCACAATTAAACCCCGCGACGTTTTACCTCATAGCATAGAAGCTGTACAGAAAACTGCTGTTGTTTTTAACTCATGTTTAGTGTAGCCTCTCCCTCTCTCGAGATGTTTCTTGTGTCTCGAGTTGCGTTTCTGACGATCCCACACATTTCCACAGCTGTTATGCAGTGTATCCAAATCCTGACTCACCCTTCTAGCATGACACCGCCAGTCCCCTGTTTCACAATAAAACGCTGTTTTAAGTGTGAAATCCAGCGTGGATTCATGGAGTTGTAATGTGCAGTCACATAACCTGAGGTGGATTGGAGCCACGTTTGCTGTAACCAAAAAAGCCGGAGTCAGTATTAAGTTGCTTTTCTTGGAAGCCTGAAAATGCTGATCGCTGTAATGCTGCAAACATTTTTGTAGTGAATGGATTTTAATATTCACAACTGAGCCAGAATAATAGCAGATTAATAAAAATGAAGCCAAACCTGGCTTCATCAACAGTTCATGTCACTTCCTTTTAGTTGATTTCTATATTTATATCTGCCTGGGGTGGAGGTGATGAGGGTGTGTGTGTGTGTGTGTGTGTGTGTGTGTGTGTGTGTGTGTGTGTGTGTGTGTGGGTGGGTGAATGATGTGGGCTTGTACTTCAGAGGTGTGGTGCCCCCCCCCCAAGGGAGCGTCCTCAAATCACTGTTGAAAAATGAATCTGCTGTGCGCTGTGGTTAGGCACAGAAATGATGTTTTCAGTTAAAGTTGGGGGAACTTGGTCGTCACGGTTACAGCGACACGTGGTTACATTCAGGGATTTGTTAATGTAAACATGTCGACTCTTTCATAGCAGCGTATGCTCACTAAAATATCCATTTCCTGTTGTGCTGCATGACAAGTCTCGAGTCTTCCCTTTTTTGTGCGGTAACGGTTCTCAGAGATGAAGACACCAGAACTCGTCAGCTCACTTATCTTTCCCTCTTTATTCCTGTTTTCTCTGACCGTAACGATCTTTATTTCACTCCTCTCCACTGTTTCTCTTTCTCTTCTTTCTCTTTCGGTCTTACTTCTCTGTCCTGCATGCAATGAGTCCATCCATTGTCCCTGTTCAGTTCCCACTAGAGGTTTAATAGTTGGTCTAATGGCGATGATAATCGCTGTTACTGATTTTCCCATCATTAGGAGCACAAAGCAGCTGCTGAAATGCACCTATTGTTGCGATTTGATATCAACACAGGAACAGGAAATGAGCGTGTGATTGTGTGTGTGTGGGCATGCACTGTACGAGAGAGAGAGAGAGAGAGAGAGAGAGAGAGAGAGAGAGAGAGAGAGAGAGAGAGAGAGAGAGAGAGAGAGAGAGAGAGAGAGAGAGAGAGAGAGAGAGAGAGAGAGAGAGAGAGAGAGAGAGAGAGAGAGAGAGAGAGAGAGAGAGAGAGAGAGAGAGAGAGAGAGAGAGAGAGAGAGAGAGAGAACTAAATTGGTGTCTGGGGAGAGCACGTCTGCGCTGCACTTTTCCATGTCTTCACTCTTGGTTTTTGTGCTCTTAATTGCAGCATTGTAAATATTTTTGCTACATCCCCGAGGATGTCATGAGGTGAGCAAAGCCCAGAGCAATTATACCTGCATAGTTGTACCTCAACATTTGATACAATACAGGCAGCGTGCTGTTACTGAAACTATACACTGATCACCAGTAAGCAGCAGTCAGAGGCAGTTCATGCTCATCAGCTCCAGCTCATGTCCATCAGTGAAGCGTATTGAGCACCAGACAGACACCAGCATCTAGTATTAGCATCAATACAGTGCTGGCGAGAGCCAAACAATCAACAGGGTATCGATCGTTTTCAGTCGTGCTGAAGGTTAAGATATGGATTTGTGCCACCAGATGTGCTCAATGAGGAAAGTATTAAAGATGAGTTGTTTCTGTTTACCTTTCAGACAATGGTTTCAGTGCCACTGGGCAAATGGTGACCTGAATAATGATTCCTTCCTTCCTTCGGTTAAATCTGCTTGATCATCTGGTCGACTTTGCTGAGTTTTCAGCTCTGGTCTGTGTGAAAGTCTGGGAGATCTGTATTTGCTGACTGTGCTGCTGCATGAAGCTTTTAAGAGTTGGAAAAAATGCTGCATTGTTGCATTTTTAACCAACTTCATTGTGTTTCTGTGACTAGTTACAGAGAAGGACGTAAGCTGAGATCAGCTGGTCTGTATGAACTTTTCTTGATATTTGACCGTCACGTCTTCGTCCGTGAGCAGCAGCCACTGAACTGTTTGTGTGTATGAGCTCACGTCCACAGTCAAAGGTTGCGACTCGTCTGCAAAGGAAACATGTATGAAACCCCTCCAACCATTCCACTCCCTGATATCTAACATATGTCAAAGATTTTTAAGTCCTACGTTTGTAGGCTAAATGTTGAGCAACTGCTGGAATATCTTTTTAGGCATGAAAATAAATGCACAGTAGTTATATGGCCCCCTGTGGGTCCATCCATTTCCTTCCACTTCGGTCGTGGAGGCAGCAGGTTTAGCAGGGCCTTCCAGGCGTTTCTCTCCACAGCAATGCATTCCAGCTCCTCCTGGAGGATCCCAATGCACTCCCTAGATGGGCTATATAGTCCCTTCAGCAGGTTGTGGGTCTGCCCTGGGGTCTCCTACCACTTGGACGTGCCAGAACGCCTCCAAAGGAAGGCACCCAGGGCCATCCCTCTGCCTCTTTTCAACGTGAATGAGCAGCAGCTCGACTCCATGCTCCTGAAGGATGTCTGAGCTCCTATCCCTATCCCACCTGATGGAGGAACCTTATTTGGGCTGCTTGATCTCATTCTTTCGGTCACTACCAAAAGCTCATGACCATAAATGATGGCTGGAAATTGAGAGCTTTGCCTTCTTTCTGGATTTCGCCCCTGTGGATACCAGGGGCGGTATTGTTTATAGTAGTAATAATAATCATAATGTGCACATAAATGAATAGTTTGTCTGCACACAGGAACAAAACGGAGATATCAGACTTATCAAAAAATACATTGAAAGATGACACAAAGTTGTGTTTATCCAGAGGTTTATTAATGCAAGTTCCCCATATACGCTGAACAAAAGTATAAATTTGCCTCACCTGACAGGTGGATGATTAAACATTACTGTTTAATTAACATTCAGCAAACAGCTCACGCACAAGATGCCATACATATCTTCTGGGCATAGTGTAAACCGGGTTCATCTGTGAAGAGAGTTAACACAACTCATTGGAAAGTCAGGTCAAGTCCTCTGTTGAGGGCAAGGAGCTCTCAGATGAGCTTACCTGAGATGGTTTCTGACAGCTGAAGAATAAACCGGATGTTGAGGTCCTGGGCTGACGCGGTTTCACGTGGTCTGTGGTTGTGAGATTGGTTCTTGCCACACTTTTGGGAACTCCCTCACAACTTTTGACATCTGTGGCCTTTGATCACATTTTAGAGCCGCCTTTTTTTTTCTTTCTTTATCTTTCTTTTCTTTTTGGTGTCATTAAAAAACAAGTGTCCAGCAAGTGATTTGATGTTACTCTTTTTCTTTTACACAGAAAAATGTCTGTATTTAAACTTTCTAAACCGACACAGAATCATTTAATGTTGCATCAAAACTGTGGGAGAGATGGAAATAGAATGAATATAATAACTTAAATGGAAGCAAACCGTACATGTCAAAGTCTCTTTAAAGGTCCAGTGTGTAAAATTTAGTGGCACCAGTGGTGAAGTTGCAATTTGTAACCAAATGAATACTCTAACATGCCTCACCCTTGTCACTGCTAATCAGTACTCACAAAAATCTTACACACTGGACATTTTTGTAGTACTACTGCATGTGTGATGGACGTGTACCTTTTTACTGTAAGTGATGCCGCTTGAGTCAGCACCGGTTGAAGTTCATTCAGATTTCAGGATGTGGCATTCACCAGACCTTTGTACACTGCTCCTCATTTATGATTCTGGCATAGCAGTTCAAGGCTATATTCCCATAACACACCTGAATCTTCACCTGAATGTAGGCCACATTCATAACACAATTAACTTCAGCTCCCGGCTGTTACAGTAACTTGACACAAATCATGAAACTCAGAGAAAGTATAAACTTTTGATCTACTAGGACTGTAGGATATGACCAAAATCTCCTTCTGTCTTCTCTGCCAGAGACTGTTTGACATGATTGTTGAGAAGGCGGTGACAGAGTGAAGAGCTTAGTTGTGCTTGAGTCTGTTTACAAAGTTTGGTTTTCTGGTCCGTGTCAGAGTTTTCAGATCCAAACCACTTCCATGCAACCCCTCTTAAGTGCAAGCTCCTCATGTAGTCTTGGCTGGCTCCTGTTCGGAGTTACCCTGTTCTCTGTCACGTTCACTTTCTTCCCATGTTTGTGTATGCAAACTTCCTGCCTGCAGCCTGCAGGGCAATTCAAACATTGCCATTGTCACACGATATATACAGTATCATCGTATAGCACAGCCATATATCTTATCATATCTCGATCCGTACTGAGCTCCCTACAGTCAGGAGGCTTCGGCAGTAGCTGCTCTGAAGCTGAAAAAACAAAACCCTTCCTCTGCTGGAGTCTGAGGAACCACACACCACCTCTCTTTCCTCTGTAAGGCTCTGGCATGGGGCTCACGAATACACACAGTCGCATAAACACACACGCCATCCACACACACCATCTACGTATCCCAGAGAGTTCACAGCACTTCTAATCTTTCAACGGGAAGAGGAGGAGTTGTGGAAGGACATAGATCTAGCCAAGACACACACACAGAAGCACCCACTTTGCAAATACTGTACGGGGACGGAGTTACAACTAATATTTCTGCTTACTGCTGCCTACTGAAAGAAAGTAATTGATGCAGCGATGTTAGTCCATGACAGTAGTTCCCAACCGTTGACAGTATGTGTGACGTCACTCAGATGTTTCTGAAGATCCGTTTTGAAGCTCAGAGTTTGGTGACACCGGGCAGGTCCACAGATTCTAAATAAATCGTGGGGAACCCTTGGGTGTACAGAGATACACTGGTACCTGAATTGCAACATGCTTTCATGATATGTTAATATGTGCAAGATATCCTGATTCTACTGTGTCGTGAGTTGCTCTGCGATGACACCCAAATCCTCCACCCATTTCTGTGCTATAATAATGAACTTGTCGGTGCTTCGCAGTATGAGCGAGTGAAAAGTTGTCTGGACCTTTTATTCCCACACAACATGAGTCACACCAGAAAACAATGTGGTGTTAATAATATATTTATAGATATGATTCATGGTGCTGATCTAATTTTTTTGATGTTATATCTTTGTGTTCCTGTAGTTGATGGGTTGGAGAAATCATCATCACTGGCCAGCTGTGACGTGGTGGTGGACAGCGACACCAATACCCA
Organism: Nibea coibor; assembly: GCA_023373845.1. Lineage (NCBI taxonomy): Eukaryota > Metazoa > Chordata > Actinopteri > Sciaenidae > Nibea > Nibea coibor. The sequence continues at coordinate 17,613,970 of CM041723.1, forward strand.
GAATGCCCCTGGATCACGGCAGCAGCGAGGCAAGCTGTCGTCACTAGGAAGACTGTTCAAACCCTGGAAGTGGAGGAAGAAGAAGACAAGCGACAAGTTCCAGGATCTTTCCAAAGGTACGGCACCCAGCCATGAATTACTTTTGATTTGCTCTCCTCAGTCAACATCATGTCTGTCATTTTTGGATTTGCATTCAACCTAAAGCGTAAAGATGAGCAGAGTTGTGAAAGTGAAGTAACAGTGACCTTTTCTTTATTGAATCTAGGTTTCATGCCATTTCCCTCTAGTTGGTTTCAGGCTACTATTCCAGTGTGAAGCACCGTTAAAGTTAATTTTTTGGACATCAGGGGCCAAGAGCAGCGAGAATGTATCAGACCTAGTGCTCATAGAGAATCTTATTATTTCAGTCCAAGTTTAAATCCAAAAATATTTGTCCAAAACACAAAGATATTGAGTTTACGATCCAATATGGCGAAGAAGAGCAGCAAATCTTCACATTTGGTGATCAATCAGTTTCAGCCCTAACTGTGTGATCAGATCTTAGTGTTCTCATTCGGTGAGTCATTCATCGCGAACAGAGGAAAACACCCTTAACTGTTGCGGCTGGACGACTCAGTGTAGTTCCTCATCCGTGACTTGAGACGTGGTGAAGGCTCATGCAGGGCACGATTGGGATTGCAAAGCTGTCGCAACAAGAAGTGAAAAGAAGCTGTTGTGCAACACTTTAGCAGACTGACTGTGATGTTCATCTTTCAGTTCTGGAGAGAAAAATCTCCACCAGGCAAACGAGGGAGGAGCTCATCAGGAAAGGCGTTCTCATCCCTGACCAAGGTTTGTCCAGTGTTTCATTCACCTCATATTTCTTCATTCATTTATGCATTAAACAGGAAACTACAGCTGCCATCAAGCATGCACAATGACCCTGATGATGTGGATGGAGCTGCAATTACAGCTCAAAACAAAACCTAAATGGAGACTTAACTGCTTCCCTAGTGAATTATTTTTCATCAGCTCTACACATTTTTTCTTTGTTTTCTGTGTCCTTTGCACTTAAGTTCAATTTCGCCTAATGCGATAAGCTTTGAGCTTTGCCCGTTGTGGTGCCAGTAAAAACAGAACTCAAAATACAAATCTGAGCACTGCTTTCTTTCGAACAATCTAACATTACCGAAGAGCAGAGGGTTTCCCTTACAGTGTTTTTTTCTCTCTCGCTCTCTCTCTCTCTCTCTCTCTCTCTTCCAGATGAAACAATCAACAGTGAAAATCTGAATGGCCATGCCACATCCAATGTGACATCAGAGGAGGTCAAAGTTCACATTGAGTCTCCAGAACCGCTGCTGGAGGAGCAGGCCACCGGGCCCGTCAAGACTGAGGACAAAACAGGTAATTTCTGGCTCTAACATTTTTCCTGCTGTAACTATAATCTTTGACTCATTGGAGTCCTGTCCTACGTGATACTTTACACCTGGGATATCGGGCTTATACCAGCATATTATGAACTTCAAAGAGTAAGTGTTGAATGAAGAAATTGACGTATCTATACAGAAAGAAGGAAAAAAGCAGATAAAAGATACTCAGAGGGCAAAAGCTAGTTTTATTATAATGATCATGAAACTATTTCACACCCCAAGCGTATATAATGGGACTGGGACATGGAGATTTCTGAATTCACAGCAATATTAGTGTGTCAAGAAGGCAGAAATGATAATCCTTGAATCAATTTGGTGTAAATGTAAATATAATGTGATGGCGTTTCACTTCTCCAAACAGAAAATGTCATGTTTCTTTGGAATGTGGGACTTTTAGAGCCCTATAGCAACTCTATTTTTATATGCCGGAACAAAATGTTGCTGCTTTTTTTAGACGTTGGTTGCTTTGAAGTCTTTTTCCTTTCGGTCGTGGAATGAATTTGTATCGGCAGCAGTTTTCTGGCTGACATTGAATCCTCTGTGGGATCTCTGAGCAGGTCTAATGTGTTCAAAGAGGTATTCCCATTATATCAGCCTGCAGCAGGCGTACTGAAAAGAGCAGTATCCATCTCCTAATGCCTCCCTCTCCCCAAGAGACAAGCCACTGTTCTTCTGTCTGATGCTGCCTAAGTGTGCTGTTCTCATCTCAACCCTGTTAGCATTGAACTCAGAGCCATTTGTTTTTACATTTGTCAATAATCAGAAGCAACAAACACTGCAAATACAGTAGGAGAATACACATGCCTTCACACTGGAGGATAGGGAAGGTTAATGGGAACATTTTATCTGTTTTCACAAGCCTTATACATCATTTATTTTGATGGAAATAAGAGCATCTCAAGACTAACAGATCAAACATTGTCTTGTCAGACGTCTCTCATCCCCATTATCCCAACTCTTCTCTATTCAAGCTCTCTTTCTTTGCTTGTCTGCATGTCCATCTGTGCATCTGTTTGCACAGATGAGCGCCTTCCAGTCCCTATTTTATCCTCTAAATACCGTACGTTTCTCTCCTGCTTCCTCTGATGTGCTCAGAGAGGTGTGATACTAAACCCCCCGTCCGGGCAAACCAGGCACGACCTCGAGACGTTCAAGCTAAAAAACAGCAAAGTGCCACTCTGCCCGCCTCTTCCAAACCCGCAGGTGGCACTGCAGGCACAGCCAGGCACAAAGACGGTGCCTCTGGGACTAAAAAGACCGCTAAAACCACAGGCAAGACAGGCTCGTCCACTCAAGCTAAAGCTAACCCGCGGGGCACTAACAACACTAGTCGCGGGATTGGTAAGTTCAAACTAGTTTGGACTGAAGCCATTTTGCCTGTCGATGCTCTTACCTGCCTGCATCCCTGCATGGAAAATGTGCTTGCATCACTGTTTGAAGGGAGAGAAGACTCGTTATAAAGTCGCCTGCATGACTTTACGTAAACTCCCTCGTGTATTTTCAAGTGTTGTCAAGTTTCTGTCAAGTGGCTACAAAGAAGTGTTTCCCCATTTCTCCCTTTTGATAGTGTCCTTTCCTCATTAGAAGAGATTTCCAGTCAAGTGAGTAACTGAGGGAGTGTTTTTTTAAGATCTCGCTGTCTGTTTTCTGAGAAAGCAGAAGTGAAGATTTATTTGTCCAGATCTGTAAACACCCTGACAGTAGGGCTATGTGTGTGTGTGTGTGCCTGTATGTGCGTGTGTGTGTGTGTGTGTGTGTGTGGGAGAGAGATAGAGCATGTGGGAGTAAATGAGGTCAGTGCTGCATGGTCTTTATAAAATGAGCACTGACAAGCTCATGGTTTTGATTGATAGCATGATGCTAGGGCATGATCATCATCATCACCATCAGTGTGTGTGTGTGTGTGTGTGTGAGTGAGTTATCTTTAACCCACCGCATGGTGAAACTAAGCACAGTCCAGCGTATTGCATGTGATGTTCATGTAGTCTTTTCTGAAGGCTTCTGTTGATTTTATGTTGAGTTATCGGAAAAAGAGACAAAGGTTGTTTCAGTCGTGTTTTACTAACATTAGTTAGTTCATCGCTTTCCTCTGGCTGTTTTTATCAGCACACAAAGATGCTTCACAGACACCTAAAGGACTATTTCAGTCAGTGTTATCTTAGGCACTATGATATAGATATGATCGGAAATGGTTATTTTAATATGGAGCTAATAAAAATGTTACTGTTTCAACCAGACCACCTGAAATGATTGGTCTGATAACTGATAGTCAATGAAGGACCATCGTCAAAGTGGTTTTTGGACTGTTTTGAACAAGAAATATATTAATAATGTTTGAAGTCATTATGAAAGTTGCTCACTTGCCACGTGTTGAGTAAAAATAAGAAATAAGATGTTCTTTGTCTACATATGTCTATATAGACAAAGAACTGTTTTTTATTCAGCCAATCAGTTTGGATGGGTGGAAAGAGACACACTGACTAACAACCAGACAGCTGCCTCAACAAACCACAAACCGAACCTCCTTCTTATCTACCTTAACATGAACACACGTCTTGTCTTGCACCTCAGTTTGTTGAACAACCCAACAAACATTCACCAGAGAGAAGTACACTGCCATAATCCATCTGTAGGCTATGAAGCTAATTAACTGCACATTAAACAGCATGTAAACTTAACTGCAAATGTCACTTCAGTCTGTTTAGGTCCCGGTGTGGTCCTCACTCTTCAATGCTGCTGCTAACAACACACAGCTAAAGTTTGTCAACTTTTTGTCTTGTTCCCCCGCTGGTGCTCAGCCTGCAAGTTGCTGTCAGTCAAACACAGACTCGCCCATCCAGCCGGCTGAGACGCAACGGAGCATTTCTGATATTTCCACAAACATACTTTTTTGTCTTCTTTTTCCATATTAAAAATAGTCATGCATTTAAAAACCATAACAATATTCTTGACTGCAAAAAGAGTTGCCTACATTTCAGTTGTTTATATAACCTCTACATCTTCAGACTGTGGGAGGAAACTGAACAGCCTGGGGGGAAAAGAATAAATCTAATTTTCCCCTCTCTGTTTTTCTTGCTCCTACTTCGGCTCAGCTAAATCCTCACATCCAAAGAAGACAGGATGCACAACAAAAACCACTCCTGCCTCCTCCACCACCCCTCGTTCTCGTGCGTCTAAGGACTCTGGCTCTTCAGCACAGACCGGCGGGACAGATGCAAGGACCACCCGGAAATCAGACCCTCCCACCTCTTCCTCCATACCTCAAAAGGCTTCTGCAGAGACTCCTAGCAAGCCTGGGGAGTCAAAATCCTCACCCGTTTCCTCAGACACCAAGTCTGCCTCATCGAATGAGGCAGAAGGAACTCGGGCTGCTTCTCAACCTGGTCTAGAGCCTAAATCTGCTCTCAAGGCCTCAGCTGCGGGTGAGGAGACACACAAAGGGAATGGACCCACAGTCCAGTCTCCCCACATCAACACTGCTACAGAGGACACTTCCTTTGCAGAGGGAGAGACGGACAGAAGCCCAAAAAGGGAGAAACAGATTGGAACGGAAGGAGAAGAAGAACAACAGAAGAAAGGAGAAACTGAATCTGCTGTGGAGAACAGCCCGAGGTAAAAATTTAGTAAAGACACGAGAGTTGGTAAATCATTCCTCATCTTAAATTTACACATCATCATATCCAGAAATGATTATATGAGTTGATTGACATTAAACATTTCAATAACTTGGTGCAAATAGCTCCATAAACACACGGACACGTGTGCTCCTTCTGTCTTTTTATTGTTTCCTGCAGGTCAGCAGAGCGCCCAGCTGAAAAGCCGCAAGGCCTCAGTGTGAACACAGAGCATGCAGAGGTGACGGTGATCCCTGACAGGCCGAGAGACAGCCAAACCAGCGACTCTGACTCCGACGGACCGATCCTGTATCGCGATGACGAGGAAGACGAGGAGGACGACGAGTACACAACCAGTATGTCAACCCCAGGCGATTTTAGAGAAGCTCCTTCTGACTACAGCTGTGATGTGGTGACGTGCAGTTGTTTTTATGAGGCGCCTCCATCTTAAAAACTGTGTAGTTGTATTTCCTGGCTCTGAAGAACAGAATTGTAAATGTTGCTGAATGGTAGCAACACTTACAAGCTTTATTACTACACCTCCGTTGAGGTTGTTTGGAGGTCCTAAGAAGCCTGTGACGAGTTCTCCCTGTTGCATCTCTTTTCAAGGCTCTCTAGCCATTAAGATCCGCCGACGAGACACCCTGAACATCAAGCTTGGGAACCGACCCAGCAAGAAAGAGCTGGAGGAGAAAAACATTCTTCCACGAAGCTCCGAGACAGAGAGACATGAGCTCCGCCAGCAGATAGGCAGCAAACTAGTCAGGTACACACTCTCACACACACACACACACACGTTCAGCGTGCTATGAAAATGTAGCTGGGTGTGAACTTTTTTCACAGATCTGGCAGAGCTGTGTGGTAATTGTCTGTTGTTGTTGTGGGCGGTGTGCTGGCACAAATGATGCACAATAAAAAAAAAAAAAAAAAAAAAAAAAGTTTAATTTGGCCTTTTCTACCAGATGAGGCACGAAGTCTGGCGGTTGTTACTGCGACGACTCTCGTTGCAATTCTGTAGAAGTCAGTGTAACATTTAAATCATTTCCTATCTGCTCATTGTAGAAAAGTATGTGAACACAGTTTTGTCCTTTCAGGCGCCTGAGCCAAAGACCCACCACAGAGGAGCTGGAGCAGAGAAACATCCTCAAGCGTAAGTTCCTGTAATACACTGTTAAACCCACAGATGTTTCACCATCTTTATGATTGTCATATTGCATTATTGTACGGGACAATGTTTCACCAAGGAGCACGGTGCTACATGAAAGTGCAGACAGGACTACATTAAAGTGCACACACACATTGCAACGCCACACACACAAAGTGCAAAACACGTTCAGACAGAAACTGTTCAACAAGAAACAACAGACAGGGTGTAACAGACATGTAACCGTGCATGTTTGTATGTACATGGCTACATATGAATATATGTATATACAGTAGAGAGGTACATACTGATTAAAAATTGAGTAGCGGCAGATAAAAGGTGCACATGCATGGATATATATGCAAATTCACATTTGAATGTAGTTTAACAGTCTAATGATTATCTAATTATAGATTGTAACTCATAGATTGTTGTAATTATTTGAGGGAGGCATGCAAAGCAGAACAACACTCAGCAGATATCACTGTTACATTATACAACCTCGGTGTCATCTCAAGCTTGAAATCGAGCGACACGCTGCCACAGAATCTGCACAGACAATCACTTCTGCTGTCGTTTCCTGCAGCATCACAACATGTTTCTAAAGGAGGCACTGTTGGGATTATTATCTCCATGTCTATTTTTATACGTCACACAGAGAGGTCCACAGAAGTCATGACAACAACAACAACAACATTACTATGTGTCTGTTTAACATAAAGTAACAGATGTCCATGGTTACAACAGCTTTTGTGGCGTTCCAGCCGTTCAGCTTTAGTCAGAGGAGGAGCAGCTCGCCAGATACGACCTCACGTGTCTCATTAATCAGATCGATGAAACAGATACGTCCGACTAAATTATGAGTTACTGTCTATTAGAAGCTTTGCGTCTCCTGCTCCGGTCTGTGCAGACTTTGGTCAATGCATGACTAGTTCGGGTCAGTTAGTTAGGCTTCACTGTGCACAACAAACACGATACACACACCACACACTAGCCCTCATAGACATTAACTAGACTCTGTCAAATAAAATTTGTTTGTCATGCTACCAAGCAGGATTTAATCGCTCAGCTCGAGGGTTTGCGAGCTTACTTTTCAGATCAACTTTAGGCGTTGAAGCTTGTGATACCCAAAGAAGTCTTTTTTTGTTCTCGGCCTAACTGAGCCAAATTCAAACAGCTACTAAAGTCTCAGTAGTTATGTAATATCTCTATTAGCTGTGGTTATACAGAGGGTGATATGCAACATAGATAAATTACAACAACAGCATAATCTGACTACAAACAGCACAAACATGTCGTTATCTGAACATCAGGCTTACCGAGTTCCTACTGTTTCCGACAGTTTACCCCTGATTTGGCGCTTTCAGTTCTTCAAGGCTGTAATTAAATATACAACAGCTGTTAAAAGTGCTAGAATGAACCTTCACCCTCACAAGTGGTTGTGATACTGATCTACAGACAAAGGTGTCTTTGCAGGGCATGTAAACGTGCATGGACCTTTGTACTTAGATTTGAAGATAAGTCAGTTTGCAGCATCAACCTCCGACATGCACGTCGTCGACAGACAGCTAAGATTCTGCTGTGTCATATTTCAGTTAGGAAGAAACACGGAAAGAGGAGCTAGGTGACTGGTTTCTGCGCCGTGATTTCCAGACAGCTTCTATTTCGATCTCTCTTGGAACTGCTAGAGGTCAACGAGTTTGCCAGCGTCCCAGGCCAAGTCGGCCTCGAGTAGTCTGCACACACATAACAGTATATACACGCAGACACCACAAAGAGAGAGTGCTCAGATCATTCATTCCGTTTGCTTTTGTGTACGTTAAGGCAATCACACTACTACTACGAAGCACAGATACGCCTCAACACAGCCAATCACATAGCGCTGTTATAAATAGGAGCAGAAGCTCGTTGCAGACCCGGAAGGTGTGAAATGACTGTTGATTTCTCTGCACGCAGAAAAGAATGAGGCAGAGGAGCAAGAAGCCAAGCAGGAGATTAAAAGGAGGCTCTCCAGAAAGGTACTGTAAACACCGAGCACACGCATGCACAGGAGAGAACAGAAAGGACGCGCTGAGGCTATTTTTAGCGGCTAATATGTTTTGCTCCACCTTATGAGTCATGATAGGGGGGCAGAAAAGATGCTTTGTGTGGAGACATCAGTCCATCTAGTGGACGCAGCTGGAACTGAAAGTCTTTAGCTTGTGACTGCAGATAACGTTCACTTCCTGGAAGTGTTTTCAAGCACATAAACAGTATGTTTGACTGTGTTCCTAAAGTTTGACCTTTCTAGTTTAACTGTCATCTCTTTCTGTGTGTGTGTGTGTGTAGCTGAGTGTGAGGCCTACAGTGGCAGAGCTTGTCGCTCGCAGGATCCTGCGTTTTAACGAGTACGTCGAGGTAACGGATGCGAAGGATTACGACCGGAGGGCGGACAAACCCTGGACACGGCTTACTCCAGCTGATAAGGTGCTATGCTTGTAAAATCTTGATTTTTTTTGCTTTTATTGATATCCACATGTCGGCCTGTTACTAGTCTGCGTTGCTTTACATCGGCCTGAAAATACAAGCGAGTGATCAGAGCATGTCAAAGTACGTGGACGCCTGAACGTTACACTCATATGTGATTGTTTAATATTTACCATCCAGCTGCAAGAGTATTAGTCGAGGTGATAAAGAGAGAGGCCAGTGCTAGCGAGTTCACATCAACCCAGAGCTCACATGCACAGGACCATTATCATGTTCAAACAGGAAAGAGCCGTGCACACACTGTTCCTCCTAAACCATGAGAAACAGCCACAGCCCCCCAGTGCTGATACAGAAAGAATACACATGCATGCAAGTCCCCGGTCAGTCTTTCATGAAACGACCTCACAGAAGGAGAAAGGCACTCAGGAAGTACAGGAAGACATTTTGTATATCGAGTCTGCCCTCTGCTGTGCGTGTTCAGAACTACACACCATCTAGACGTCGCGTGGCCTGTGGCAGGTAAATGTTACAATGTGATTTCGCCACTAACTTTTTGAGTAACAGTCAACAACAAATCAGTCAGGGCGGGCGTGTCGCTGTTTACATGTAAACCCGATACACTGTGAGTTATGGACGAGCTCCCTGAGTCTGCAGCAGCAGCAGCAGATTTATGGAGACGACACAGAAAGAAGTCAAAATGAGAGGCCACAGAGTGGAGACTTGAGTAATAGCTATGTTTTGATGGTGTGTTTGTCAGAGGAACAGGTGGCCTTGTCCTGCTAAGTGCATTTTTATCATCGTGTGTGTCTGTCTGTGTCTGTCTGTCTGTGTGTGTGTGTGTGTGTGTGTGTGTGTGTTCTACCCCTCAGGCTGCTATCCGTAAAGAGCTGAATGAGTTTAAGAGCCGAGAGATGGAGGTTCATGAAGACAGCAAACAGTTCACCAGGTACTCGGACGCTCAATGAGGTCCACCATTTAGCTCAACTGTGACAATAGTTTCCGCTTCATTAGTAATTTATCGCTCTTTATTAGCCTGCATTCAATATTTCTATTATTCTGCCCCCCCCAAGCCATTTCCTCTAACCACATTACAGTCGTGATATACACCTGGGTCGACTCCAGTTCATTAGCCTCGGGCATTGATTGCCGATAAAGTTCAGCTCACATATGTTATTAGATCTGTGTGACATGGTTTTACATCGTACAGAGTGCAGAGGGAATAAAAACTAACACACCTTAAACACTTTTGACTTTCCCTTTAGTGGAACTATACTGAGGTGTGTTCTTCCACTGTTTACTATTCATTATACACACATTCAGAGCGTCTCCGCAGATAGGAAATTGAACACTGTTTTCTATTTCACAATAAGTGACACTGGAACTGATAGCACCTTTATCTATTGCTGCGGCATAGTTCAGATCAGTAATAACTCCTCAGCACAAAAACATTACACCGACATCGTTTTCATTCTCAAAGGGCAGCTGTTTAAAAAAGATCATATCGGACCAGATCATAGCAGCTGTAGATAACTGAATGTATTACCGGATCATAAAACAGTGTGCAGATTCAAATTTTGCCTCAACTAGCACCTGCTAAAAATGAATTTTGGAATTGATGCAGAAAACAGCAAACAAATATGAAGGCAGCCCATGTAGTCTAACTCTAGATTACACTGTATGTGTGTATATTTTTACTTTACAGTAGCAGCACCATGATAAAATCTATAAAATTACATTTGTATTGACCGATTTGTAGATTTTTCTTTATTGCATTTTAACGAACTAATACCTATATGTTTGTGTATCCAGATTCCATCGGCCCTGAGCACTATCACTGCCAGCTGGACGTCAGCACCACAAGCTCTCCGGTCCACATCTCCCAGAAATCTCTCCCGGCCCTCAGAACACAAGCTCAGTCCATCTTGCACCCGATGATACGTATTTCTGTCTGTAGAGACGGATACGCGAGTGTCTTAAGGCCTCGGCTAATGTATGGACACCGGCGAAACGTTTGCACATATTTAGTCCGAACAGTGATGTGTACAGCGCTCTGATTAAAACCATTTATTTATTGTGGAGGCCAGAACCTGCTGGCATGGCATGGCGTTTGTTTGTTCGGTCTTTGGTTGACTTCAGGCCGTGTAATGAGAGATGTCAGGGAGGAAACATGGGCTAAATTTCCCTCTTAGTAGTAATCTCAAATTGTACCAGAGAGTTTGTGTACTTGCCAATGTAGGCCTTGTCATAAACTGCCAAATGGCCATATATGAGCATCCTGCTAGGACAGGAAGTGGGAGCGATTGGACGTTTCTGTGCTGATGTCAGTATCCGTGTCACAGATCAGAGTGGATGGGAGGCAGCTCGTTCTGCTCCGACGTGCCTCTCGGAGTTGAATATGAAATACTGCAGTTCATTTTTAGACATATTTAAAGTATATTGCCACTAGAGGGCATTATATCACAAGAGATTATACAGAATGTGTATGTAGATGAAGAATAACCTGCAAGTGTTATATTTATAACTGCTGAAGCTGAGGGGTTTTTGCTGGACACCTGAGGCTCTAAGTGCAATGGAAATCACTCCAGTTCAAGCCAATTCAGCCAACGCCTCAGTGCTCTTCCTGGTGATACATGACGATCGTGTACCATCTTATATCCTGTGTCGAGGTATTAAACCTCTGATCACAAAGTGCTGGACTTGCTGTTTAGAGGGCTTTGACTTTCATTTTAGGCTTTTGGCCGGAGCTCTTACTCAGAGTGACACAGTGCCAAAGAAAAGCAGGAATTTAAGCGTATGTTGTTGTTTTTTTTTGTTTTGTTTTTTGGAAAGTTTACAGGTTTCATTTTGTTCACTTCATGTTTTTTTTTTTTTTAAATAGAGAACTGGCACTGTCATGGCCTCTCAAAGAAGAAGTGCTTTATTTTCCTCAAACATGCAACATGCTTTTGCAATTCAGTGTGTCAGCACGTAACAGAAACGTGCTGAACGTGCTGACGAAATCCTTTTATGCCTTGTCCTGACATGCACCTTGAATCCAAATCTGTTTTAATCAACTCACAGTTTGGTTTGTCTTTTTAAGCCATAAACCAGAGAAATTAAAGGAATTAGAAATTAGTCTATTAATGAATCTGTCAATCAAAAGAAAATTAATCTGGAACTGTTTTCATAACTGATTAATCATTTCAGTTATTATTGAAACAAAAACGTCAAAGTTTTCCTTCTGAAACTTCAGTTTAATAACTTACAACCAAAACTGCTTCAAATTTTTGTCGTGTGTGATTTAAACTCCAAATCGAATATTGGACTATTTTCTGTCATTTTTCTAAATGAATCGATGATTCAGTTCAATAAGAAACTAATCAGCAGGTTGACAGTGACATCGATCGTTAGCTGCAGCGCCAAAATGGATTTAATGCTAAGTTTAAAGCCAACAGGTGATTAGCTTAGCTTAGCTTAGCATAAAGAAATGAGAAAACAGTCAACACCTGGCTCTTCACTTTTCATTTTTTACAGATTAAATGTTTATTAAGAGGTTTATCTTAGAACAGAGTCGGGCTAGTTAGCCTTTTCCAACTCTTTATGCTAAGCTAAGCGAATCACTTGCAAGTTGTCGCTTCATATTTTGCGCTCAGATGTGAGAGAAGTGTTGACCTTCGCATGATTTTATCCTGGCGAAAATATAAATGATAGTATTTGCAAAAATGTCAAAGTATTAATTTAATATCAAATATAAGGCAAAGCTTACTCGAGGCACAAACAGAGGAGAGGAAGCAGCATTTCTAAAACCATTTGATATTCTGCTGCTTCTTGGGATTGAATTTGTTATTTTGTGCACTCTCACTGATGTTTAGACGTTCATAAGTCTGAATTGATTTAAATTGTTAAGACATTAAATACAAATTGGTAACACAGTTGGCTGCATAACAACTTGACTACACTCCAGATGATCTACTACTGTTTAAATGAGCGCACAGACAGAAATTTAGTGCGTGTGTACATTTATGGTTTGTGAGCAAACTCAGTCACTTGAATCATCATTCAACTTTGATGCATTTATAGATTTTCTGCTTCCAAATGTTCCATGGAGATAAAATCCCAAATACTCGAGATGTGCGTTAATGAAAAATGTAAAGGGGCTCAATGTTTCTGTGTGAATGCCAGAATGTTTGGTGAGTTGTGGAAAGACAGAAAATCTGAATCTGTAACATGCTCTCAAAAAAATATTTAATATAAGAAGGTGGGACACAAAAACAAACTCAACATGACTCCCCTCACTCACTGGGCTGGATACTTGTATAAAAATTAAACAAAACATTTGTAATCTTTTTCCTCCCGGCGTATTTTGACTATAAATGAGTGTTTGGCTGAAAAGTGATTGACAGATCGAGCATGCTGACGTCCGATGGCTCGTGCTCTCTTAATGGATCTCCAACCTTCACGACACCTGTCACTCTGACAAAAAAGTAACTGGGAAGGTCAGATTTATTCTTTCTGCTTGTGAAATGTGCAGCGATTGTAACATGTAGTAATGTACAGCGATTGGAAAAGAACCAACAGTATTCAATGATGTCAATGTCTATGTTGTTATATATTGATTATTTTGTACAGAATGTATATCGAGCATGTGCATACGTTGAAATCAATTTTACTACCAATATGATTCAATAGAATTTTGATGTGAATGTTTTAAGATTTGGTTTTATTTTTATTCTTTCCTCTTTTTTTAATCATCCCCAAACAAATTAGCAGTTCAGCACACAGTGCTGTTTTTTAGGCAGCATATCAAACACATTATGTTCAATAAATGTCACGTCAAACCTACCTGTTTCCTAAGCAGACCCTGGACAGGACTTTAGCGATAAATCTTTCTGGTTATTTCATATTCTGTCCCACCTTCACCTTAACTCCAAGTCAGCAGGTGCAATGCAGCAGCTATTTCATGGATGGTGACTCAGTTTAAAAGCAATTTCTAATCCTTTCTGGTCCTCTCTTTTGATTTATTTCTTCACATGATTATATTTCACCCTGCAGAAGCTAGAAAAAACCCAACAGGGTGTCTTTAAACGTGCTCAAATTTAAAGTGCGATCGGTTACATGTGGTGTGAAATTAGCTTCTTCAAAACATGAACATGGTGAACAAGGGACCAGAAAGCTCACAAAGTAGCCTTACCTTGTTACCTTGGTACATATTTGAACTCGTCATGTGTCACTAAACATGAATATGCTGCTTGACAATAAATAAATCTGGATGAAATATAACTGATAACGTGATGACGTTTATTTGAACCCAGCCTATTTAGCATTTCTAAGCAGCGTACAGTCAATGAGTAAACAGTAGGTGTAAGCAGATATAACCAGTATTTATATTATAAAATATGAAGTCCGTCTGATCTGCTTCTTGGTTCACTCTCAGGCTGCTGTTTTCACTGAAAAGCTCTAACATTCACTGTACACTACCGACTTGCTCAGTACCAACCAGCAGACAGACGTATTGTGGGACTATCTGGTGAACACAGTGGAACATGTAGCAGCCAAAGAGTCAAATATTTGCCTCAATGAACAGCTATATATGTTTAAGCATGAAAAAGCGATGATGTCTTAATGTTCATCGCTTGTTTCTGCTGCCCCCAAGTGGCCAAAAAATCATTGCAGGTTTAAATATTTATTAACAACTTTAAGTTAAAACCCTGTACGAAGCATCCCTAACTGCTAAATAGCAAAAGAACAGTTTGTAGTGTCTCATAGCATGTTAGTCATTTTTTAATAACGAAGTCTGAATCATTTGTACGTGTGTATGAATGGTTATTAAATGCTTTAGAACACTAACAATTAGTTAGGTTACCTGTTTATACCACTATCATTTTTATTCCAGTTAAGGAGGCATCTAAAATCAATTAGTCAGTTATAGAATAATTAGTAACAAAGTACATTAATAAACACTTTTATTTTTTTAACTTCCATTATAAATCGCTTAAGTTATATGCTGCTTAAAAATGCTAAATAGTGACATTTGACTTCCCTCCTGAATCTACGTCCTGGTCTGGTTTTTATTCCTGCAACACTGATGCACCATATTTTAGTCCAGCACGATCTGTCGTGTCTGGATTAAGCGGCTGAAAATGTGGAGGAGTCTTAACACTTGGTGTTTGCTCCAGTCAGTATTAAAGGAGCGTGTCCTGTAAAAACTTTTATGGATGCAGTATGTTTCATCTCATCTTCTATGAAACTCTTAAACAAACCCAATAAACCTTCTGAATTTAAGACCTGGAGAATATATAACGCAGCCTGTATTTGGATTGTTGATAATCAAAGTATCAAACGTGCAAGTGTTTCTCCACACGAGGCTGCTCACTATTCATTTGCAGTCCTGGAGACTTTCACCAGTTCATGAGGATGTATACATTTGAAGATGTCTGCTGCTGTAATGGTGCTTAAAGCTTCTTCCTTTATCGCTTCCCCAAATTAAATCTCCTTTACCTTCAACCTGTGATCTTCTCGTGATCTTGTGAAGTTCGCGGTCATGTGTCACGTTTCACGTGCACTCCAAACACCTTTCAATGAATGTTCGACACAACGTCGATCTTTGAATCCGTAGGACGATGTCATATATCCCCCCAAAAAACAGCTACTGTAAGGTTCAAACTATGTATATTGTTTTTGTATATAAAGAATCATGGGGAAAAATCTATTTTGTCATTGCGTTTTTTTCTGTCCTTCTTTAATTAGTATGATAATAACACGTGAACATGTAATATGTATAATATGAAAGTGCATGTGTGAGTGAGGTGGATGCAAACGGCAGCAGCAACCTGCTGAGATGTGGAGGCAGAGCTTGTAAAAGACATTTAACATGGAAAAATGTTGTTTTTTTGCACAGTTGGACCCGTTTAGAAAGAACTATGACCCACTAACATGTAAGACAACGTGACATTTTGTTGCCATTGAAGGCCAAGTTTCTCTAAATCACTATTCAGAGACGTGACGTGGACAGAGCACAACGTTTAGTCTCCACTGGGTTTTATTTCCAAATACATTACATCATTCCTTGCAGATTTTCTGGGCTAATTAAAAACCGAGCCAATGTTCCTTTTGTTTTTTCTACTGAAGTTCCAAGGACGGCTATGAGAGAAATTTACAGCCTATCAGGGAACTCAAAGTTTGTACCAATTAGTGCCAATTAAGGCTTTCTAAGGCCATTAGAAAAAAAATGGAGAAAGCCTTTAACTTGGCTCTTTATCATCGCCTTCCATGTGCCCTGAATTAGAAAAATTGTCGAGGACAGCTGCGTTATTGCTCTGCACTGACCTTTGCTGCGCTCTCTTGGCTCTCTCTCAGTTTCTTCTCGAGTTACTAAAGGACAAAAAAAAAAAAGTGAGATGATGCATATGTATTTTTATTGGACACAGTGTGACTCAGGGGACGATGAGGTTGGTCAGTCCATCACTTCGGAATGAAATGTCTCAGTAACTACTGGATCGATCGGCAGAAAATTGAGTACAGGTGTTCATTGTGCCCAGAGGATGAACCTTAACGATTCTGGTGATCGTCTGAACTTTCGTCTTAACACCAGAAGTCCCAACCTTTAAAAATTACATTACGTGGCAAGCAACACAGGGGACAGTGACTCATGGAAAAGAATATGTGCACCAATCTGATTATTTTTGGGGCCGCTTGTTGACTTTGCAGCTCTCCTGTTCGACGTACTGCGTATATATTACTCTGACAGTGGTGATAATCGTTTTTATAGAGCAAAGAAGGACAGCGAGATAACTTTAGCAACTGGTGCTCACATGTGAAAGATGCCCTCCTGGACTGCAGTGATCATAAACCTCTAAATCCTCGCCTTTATCTTCAACTGTAACCGTTAAACAACAAATCCTCTGCAGAAAGTTTCCACTTTTCAGTCCCAAAAAGTCAAACTAGTTGTAAAAACACACTCACTCCTCCTCGCGTTAATGAAGTTTCCCGGGCAGGCTGAGGAGGCAGTTTCGTCCCTGGCACCGTGCCTGGAGGTCACAGTTGTAGTACAGGTCTATTACTCAGCTGGGAAAAGGTGGCTATTAATCATCAGTCCGATATCCCAGGAGGTTACAAAAAGTGTGATTATTAGAGGGTTTATTCCACCCTGTCACACCGTTCAAATTACAGTCATTCCACTTCTCAAATAACTTGAACTGTGGCTGTTATTTTTCTCGGTTTCTGAAAAGGCAATCGTTCACTGAGAGGTTCGGATAATAACTTTCTATCTCAAAAAGACTCGCAGCTTGCTCAGTTCCAGTTAAATGGCATCTCCAGCTTTTATTCACTTCCCTCTTGAGTGAACCTCAGGATTTAGGTTTGCATCGTAGACGGTATAAAGAATGGACAGCGCATCCGTGACGTCGCCCACGGGTTTCTGAAGAGACTCAAAGTGTGGTGGTTCTGGCCACTGCCATGCTGGTAGTCCTGCTTCTTCCTCCCCTCCTGGCTAACGTATCGTCGGTAGATCTGAGGCGGACTGACCGACGCCTGAGTGCCCAAATAAGCCATCTGCAACGGCACCCACTTGTCACAATTCACTAGCAAGGACCACACCATCAACAGGATACGTTTGAATGATTTATTGGCCCCAGAAACCTATGGAGAGTAGGAAGGAGAGGAGTGAAAGAATATGGATTTGTGGAATACGAGAGCGAACAGGACCAGAGGGATAGGAGGGCATTTATTAAAGAATGTAAGTGGCACGGTTAAAACCGTAACATGGGGGCTTATGGAGAGTGACTCGCTCTGTAGCCAGCCTCAAGTGGCCGTTCGAGGATCTGTGGAGGATCCATGTTTGACTCTGCTGCAGTCATTCGCTTGTGTTTTTAGGTTTCACTCCACCAGCATGTGTGTGTGAGAGATGAACAAAGAACGTAAGAACAGAAAGTGGAAGACAAGGAGGCAGCGGTGAGGTTTGAAGGAGGGGGTGTGAAGCAGTGGAGAAGATGAGAGCGGACAGTTAAGTGGAGGGGAGCAACGGAAGAGTTACGGCTGATGGGTGGTCAAAAAGGTGGGTGGCGGAGAAGGGTAAGGATAATTGGATTGTGGGAGAATTCAGATTTGACGAGGGTGAATGTGCTTCCTGCATCTTTCTCACCGTTTGGCTGAGTTCCTGTGTAATCAGAGGAGAGAGTAGACGTCAACCACCGGCCAAACGAGACGCTCGTGGACACAGAACGGCCAAGCAGCTGTTTAAAGATGCCGTTTATGGTGTCGGGCAGCATTTAGAAATACAAACACGCACCGGTGCCAATGCAGCTCCCAGTCTATCTATCACTATTACAGGCTTGCGCGAAGGAATGGAGTTAATTGCTTCAACTAACAAAACACTCCAGGGTCCTGATTTCTCGCAGAGGTGAGGTGATAATGAGCTGTCGTGCGAGATTAGATTGATTCAACGGGTGTCGGGCTGTGAGACGTTCAAGCAGGCCTCAGTACAATCACAAACAACCGGCATCCGCTGCAAAGAAGGGGCAACCTCCATGGCTGGGAAATGAAGCCAATGTGCTAAAAACTGTAAGAGGCTAGAGGCTGGCTTCAGAAGTGAGCTTGTTTCCATAAGTCCCCATGTTAAAATAAATAAACATGTTTACAGCCTGGTACAAAAAACAGTTTTGGTCTCTGTAGCTAATTTCCCCGTTCATGACAACTGTACTGAGGGTGAATTTCTATTTAACTCACCTGTTCAAATTATATTAAGGCTTAAAGCGATATGCGATATTTAGCATGGCAGCAGCTGGTGCCACATATTTTCAGCTCCAAAACAACTCTTTGGAAACCTGGGGTTGACATCCAACACCAAGTTCAAAACCAAAGCTGACATTGCTCCAAATATTGTAAAATTGTGGATTTAGCTGGCTAATGTGGATGACTTGTTAACATAGCAAAATGTTGTCTCTGGGGCGTGATCTGGCTTTTTGTTTGCCGGTGACTTTGCCAGCCAATGTTGTGAGACGTGCTGCTACGTGCCGCATCACTGTGTTGCATTTAGCTCATCACATTTCATGACAACTCATCCAACTGATGTTCAAAAGCGCAAATGTCAACTTCACGGTGGCGCTGGAAAAGTCAGGGAATCGCCAAAGTGCTTAGAATTCACGCTCTCTGTTTGATGCATCCAATAATTGTTGAGATATTTCAGTCTGTATCAAAGTGACTTACCTCTGTCCCAGCATCGAGGGGTTATGGGCTATATATGCAGAAGGGGATCAATTATCAAACCTAATTCTGTAGTCATTACCCTTGAAGAGCATAGTTGAACCATCTGGTCACAATAAACACGGACGACGGTTTTGTTTTTGTGTTTGGCTTGTTGCAGTTTTATTTCTGACTTTGAGTTTGACTTTGTGAATTTAGCACCTTCGGCGCCAGAAGGCTATGAAACAGGAGTGTAAAATATTTCTAGCCTATAAGTGAAGACTTAAAATGAAAAGGGTCCATCCCTCAGCTAGGAGGCCTTGTAGGTATTAATCTTTATTTGCCTCATTTCATATCACTTAATATCCAGAACTTCAGCAGCTTTTACTGCAAATATAGGACGTGTATTACGAGTCTCTGTACTGTGAAAGTTTTTATATGTTCAGGAACTTGAACTCATCCCAATTCAACATCTCAAGAACTTTTCTTTCTTTTATTTCTCTTCACCTATCTTCCTTTACTCTTCTCATCTCCCCTGTTTCTCCTCTCATCCCTTCATCCCTCATTCCTCCTACTTTCCTTCAGCACATCATCTCTGAATTTAGATCCATATACATTATACACATAAATATACACTGTGACCTGGTGCAGCCAGAACATCTTGGACCTTAATGCCGTATAGACAGTGGAGATGGTCGTGGATTTTAAAGGAACTGTCTCCATCACCCTGTTTGACTCCACTACAGTATTTCTGCATCATCGGCAAGGGCCTCGAGTGAGAGCTGAACATCAGCTCCCTCATCCAGAAAGCCCAGAAGAGGATGTAAGAAATTCGACGTGCCAAAGTGTCCATCCTCACCTCCTCCATCACCATCTGGTACTCCAAGGACAAGGGCAGACCGCAGCGTGCCATCCGCTCTGCAGAGAAGGTGACCTGAGCTCCTCCAGGACTCTGAGGCACGCAGGCAAGATCCCTGGACAGAAACTCTTTGAATCGTTCCCCTCTGGCAGGAGGCTGTGATCCATCAGGACCTCATGCAACAAGAACGGTTCACCCGTCTGCCACGGGCCTTATCAACAAAGCCTGGAGCCCGCTCTGACATCTCAACCTCCATCTCAGAGCCTGCACGTCACATTGACGTATAACTCCATGAGCAACATTGACGCACAAATATTTAACATATTTTGGACCACTTAAAAGATTCTACATACTGTGCTCTTATGTATACATATTATATGTACATTTCTATTGTTTAATACTATATATGTTTTACTTCATGTTTGTTCTGCACCAATAACACCGAGACTCCTTGTATGTGAAGATCTCCTTGGCAATAAGCTTGATTCTGATATCGGTGTGGTCTTTGTTAGTGTGTTGGCAGACAAGGACACTGTATTTATAGACAACGTGAAAGAGTCTAGATGAAGGAATTAACAGAACAGAACATGTTGTTTCCCCTTTGCTGTGTGAAATATGTTATATAAAACATGAAGTCACTTCGTATATTAGCTCAGTGAACGAAAGGTGCCTATTTAATCATTATCCTTCCACTGGTGGTGATTTTCTCAGAAGATATTCAATGTTCCCATTTGTTTCTTGTCTTTATTGAAGAAAAAAAAATAA
This sequence comes from Nibea coibor, assembly GCA_023373845.1. Taxonomy (NCBI): domain Eukaryota; kingdom Metazoa; phylum Chordata; class Actinopteri; family Sciaenidae; genus Nibea; species Nibea coibor. The sequence goes on from CM041723.1 coordinate 17,634,385, forward strand.
AAACTGTGCACTGAAGTGCTTTATCTACAAAGTGGGTGCTATAGCTGTATGTACACCCACCTGCAAAGCCTTACCGCCATTAAAAAAAGAGGAGAGGCCGTCTCCACTAATGGAGCTGGAAGCTGATGAGCAGATGTCTATTTATGTGCTCGTGTCTCAGAGAGAACAAGTCAAGCAGTTTATGTGAATGTTAAATGCGTGTGTGTGTGTGTGTGTGTCTGCACAAACACCGACAGACCTCACATTGCTCTCGCGCCTGACTTGGCAACGCCGTCTCCACGACTCTCACAGCGAGGACAGATGGCAAGGACTTACCCCACTAAGAAACCCTCCGACACACGCACAAGCAGACGTGATGCGCAACACAAGAACTTCCTTGGCGCCCACTGACATGTCTCTCAATCCAACAATGAGTCATGCTTAGCATCCTCTCCCACCAAGCGTCTGTGTTTGTGATTTTTTCTTTTTTTGGCCCGGCGGTATGCTTCCATAAATCACCTGAAGTCAGCAAGTCAAACCGCAGAGCCTGCTGCTCTTTTCTCGTCACACATCACACTGAGCCTGCTGCCCACTTCAGCCCAAACACGAGCCTCGTGCCGACTGCAGCTTTCAGAATTCTGTTCTACTTCAACCACCCTGAAGGAGTTTAAATTATAAAAACATGTTCTCATCTCAAGTGGCATATTGAACTGACTCCTGATCAAAGGCACTGATTCAACACTGGAATAATTCTCTTCAAGTTTCAAGGTTGCCACTGCTTGAAAAGTTAATTTGCACTCTGAGATCTAATTATTATGGCTTGCTTTCAAAGCAGACCGTTTTTCTTCTACCCGCCGTGAACTTCACATATACGAGAATCAGACCAAATGAGGTGGATGCAGCGTGCATCTGGCTGCGCTGAAGTCATGCACAGCTGATCTCTGTGCACTCAAATGTGTGGGTGGATGATTGGGCATAAATGTGTGAGACTGTAGGTGGACTGTAAGAGTTTGTTGAGCCTGCAAGGCCGTGCAGCATGCACATGCAGCTAAACATCATGAACATCAATGTTAATGATCAGGTTTGCAGTTTTCCAAACTGACATCAAACAAAGACACATATATGCTGAAGAATTGTTTCCTGCAGTGCCAAACTATCAGACCTTTAAGACCTTTTTTGAATTACCTTTGGTGTCTGTGATGTGCTGATTGCAGCACAGTGTGTTCTCTCCTTTTCTCTTCACCCTGTACTCGTCAGATTTTAACACCGACAGCCAGATGTTCTCTGATAATGCAGCTATAGTGCGATGTGTGTTTGAAGGAGATGATCGGGACCATTAAAGTCTCTTATCTCATATTATTATCATTATCATATTCCCCATGCACAAGAAAACCTCTTTATTACATCTAACTAAATGTTTATTTATTTCTATGTTTTTCTGAGCTCATTGTGATGAAGCTGGTGCTCATATATATTTTATTTCTTGGACTGAATCACAAAATACAGATGCCTTCAATTAAAATCTATATAATAAATCTAAGACAAGTCCATACCAGTTTTAGTTGACTGTGTGTGATGAGCTCTGCAAACAGGTGATAAATGAAAGATTTAAACAGTAACATGACTGACTGAATACCTGTTGACTAATCTGACCTCTGAATCATCAAATATAAAAGTGGTGTGAATCATGTCATGACATGCAAGAGAGAGAAAAACTAGTTTTAATGAAGTCAAAAAGAGATTTCAATTAAGAACAGCGCTCCATCAGGTAATACAGATGATGTGACAATACCTTGTACTATTTTCTATCATCTCTGGTGAATGTTTCCCTATTCACATCTTGAAGCCCCCGCTACTCTTCATCTTCATCACCTGTGTGGTTAATTTCAGGCTGTTGGCAGGTTCATACAAGGCTTTACACTCAGAATTTTCCGAGGAGCAAAACGTTGAATGTCAGAAAAATCAAGTTGAACGTCCACAAAATGTAAAAAACAAAACTGTAAGTACAAAGTGTAATCTAGGCATCATCAGGTTTGTCTGCTGGTGGTCCACACGGCTGAAGCATCTTCTCCATCAGGTTGAAGCGGACGCGAGCTTTGCTCTCGTTCTCAGCCACAGAGAAGTAGTTGAGCAGGTCAAAGTGTCCCATGTAGGAGCAGTACGAGTCTCTGTGCTGGTTGACCAGCCATTCCCACTTGCTGGTGTCGGCGTGTCCTGTGCCGATGTACTTAGACTGCAGATGCTCCAGCTGACTGTGGATGTTGTATCTGTCTGTCATTGTCGCTGGGATGGGGGTCCCCGAGGATCTGGACAGGGGGAGATAATGTTATAGAAATATATTCATTCAGATGACACAACAAGACAAGGGCAGGCTACACTGTGTTGTTCACTCGGCTGAGAACGTGCTCAGCTGCAACCTCCCCTGATCCCTCACACCCCGGACAAACTTTTTCAACTCTCACCATCCACCCCAGAGCCAACACATCTTAGAATACTCCAGTTAAACTACATAAATCTCTGACACCTGCGTTAAATGCGCTGTAGACTGTCTATCACTGTAAGTGGGAATGTCAAAAAAGAGAATTAACTTGTGCCTGTGGCAGCTCAAAGACACCCAGAGACCTGAGTCGGTTGAGGTCTGACTTGGATAGAAAAAGAGAAAGTTGATGATTTTTATATAGACACAAAATGGCCGGAAACAGAGCAGTACCACAGCTAGAGTACTATGGATGTGTGATTTAACGCTTATTATTATTATTATTACTAATGCTATACTTATATACTCAATGCCAAATACTTAATGTTATGTTTGAGAGTGTGGCTTATTATGAGAAAGAGATTTTGACCATCATCAGTCAATAAAGTATTTTCTGGGGGGGGGGGGGGGGGGGGGGGGTTTGTTATGCAACAAAAACAGCATATTCGTGCATGTGGAAATCTACTTAGCAATAAAAACCCGCTGATATTCAGCCATGCAAGCGATTATATCATCACTACAGGACAAGAGCTAAATATCTGACACAGCCAGTGTTAAATGTAACACTTTCTTTGTTTATTTCTTCAATATAACCGCGAAATAAACGTGAATAAATTCCCCTCGCTCGACTCAAAAACAGTTAGCATGCTAACGTCGCTTACAGTAGCTTTCGGGGCTAACAGTTAGCTCGCAGTAAAAGTCGCTTCGTGTCACGCCAACCCGCTCTTTAAAGGTTCACACGGCTTCGAAAGGTAAAAGATACTCACTGGATGAGATGTAAAGTTTAAAAACAAACGTGGAGAGTGTAAAAATCACACAACAGTCCGTCCACACCGCGTCACAATGCAAGGGGACGGCAACTTCCGGTAGGTTCCCTCGGTAAAACGAACCGTGTGGAAACAAAAGCCGGAACTTTCTGTCAGCCAGGTTTAATAAGTGAGTGTCCATGAGAACAACAGAAGAAATGTGAGAACCATACATAAAGAAATAAATACAGGTCAACTCAGGTTTATATCGCAATGTCCATTTTCACCATAAATAGATACAAAACATTTTGTTTTGGTCTGACACAGTGTCAAAATTAAGTTTTCTTTTTGTAAAAAACAAACAAAGGTTAATATTAATTGGTATGTTTTCAATAGTCTATAATCACCTGACAATGAGAATGGTTGTGTTTTTGTTGCTTTAAAATGAGCCTTCTATATCTACGGGGAGTGAGTGGGTCCTTTTCCATGGAGTCCGCCATGTTGAATTGCCATTTTTCTACGGTAGCTCTGAACAGGCAAACCAAACACTGACTCTAGATATGATCTTTTGCTTTCTATGCATATTTCGCAGCCAGAGACGTTGATCCTCGGTGGACCTGACGCGGACTGAACGATGCCTGGATTGAAGCAAGCCATCTGTAATGACACCCACCTGTCAATCAAAGTGGCCATTCTGTTTATTATGCATGGTTTAAGCCTTAATTCAATTTGATTGGGGTAAGTAAAAAAAGAAAATCATGGTACAGTTGTCATGAACTTTGTGTGTTTTTTGTACCAGGCAGTAAACATGTTTATTTCTGCTGTGAAGTTTGACATTTTGACATGGGGACTTATGGAGATTGACTTGTTCTGTAGCCAGCCTCAAGTGGACGTTTGAGGAACTGCAGTCAGCATGCTAACATTTCCCAATTAGTTCCAAACACAGATTATAGTTGAGGATGATGGGAACGTAGTTTAGTTATAGTATAGTTAGTTTGTATTTGATCGTAAAGTTTTGACACGTGATCTCACTAGTGATTTCCTTCATTTGTGAGGGAATTTGTATTTTATATATCTATAGTTTACACATTATATTTTTTTCCCGTGTGTGTAGAGTGCGATTGTTGTTCATCTTATTTAGTGTACTACTTACTTATTTAGTGCTCCCTAATGACTAGATTTGTGCTACTGTGTTAGTAAATTAATCTGAAGGTACATCACATAAACTGTTGCAATAGCGGTGTCCCATGTGATGAATATGTTTTTATTGCCAAAGCTTATTTCCACCTCCAGTTGTCTAATACAAAACATTTTGAACTTTAACCGATCTGACTTTTTCGTTTCTTTACTTTGTTATTTGCTTTTTTTTAAACAGCTCTGTTTCCTGGCATGTTAATGCTTTTGAGCCACTGTGATTTACAGCATCTGCATGTATCTTGTTTCTAGTGGTTCGTACATGAAAAACTGACTTCAGCATACATTCCCTTAAGCCACTCAAAGAGCAAATTGCCTGAACATTTACAAGTTAAATTACGTGTGGGAAAGAGGGTTGAATTGTCCATAGATGTTGGTGGTAACTGTTGTGTGTGTGCGTGTGTTGTGATAATGGAAAGCAGAATAAAGTAGCCTTCAGAGGATAATTTCCAATGAAAATTCAGCATCAAGTAAGTGTAAGAAAATTTGGTATGGGAATTATATCCATAAATATACAAGAGCCCTTCTTTGGGGTTCACACGTGATTCAACTAGACATCATATCTTATTAACTGCAATCCTATAAGGACTGGTGTTTATGACTATTCTATCTTGCTCTGTAGAAAAAACACCTGATGAGAATAACTCAGTATGAAGGATAACAGTAATAACAAAAGAGGGTCCATTTATCACTCTGCACTGTGGAGATCTACAGGGATGGAGATTACATTTCTGATGGCACAGATGCTGTTGTTTCTGAGGTCAGAGCCATAAGACACTGTCACTGAAGGCACGATATTGTCCTTATTTCATTATAGAAAGGGGGGGAAAAAAGCGAGCATGCCCTGGAGGATCTTGTGAGCCTTGATTGGTTTCCATACCTTTCCTCTTTGTGGTACAGCGCCGCGTAATCAGCTCTGTTCCGTGTGGCTCGAGAGATAAAACTGGACTGTATTGTCAGAGGAGAAGCTGAATGCACACTTGGAGGAGGGAGCAGACAGTTGGAAAGCCTTGGGGTTTGCATGAAAATGAGAATAAAGATACTATTTTATGTGCTGTATGTAAATTGGTGTTATGGCATCTATTGAAGCAGCAGAAATTAAATGTCCGCCATTCCATTATCTCCATGTATGTTTGGTCTGTTTGGTCTTTTCTTGAGTTTCTATTATACTTGATTCTGTTGCACTTTGTACCTCAGCTTGTATAACAAGCTCTGTATATTAATCAGTGCACACTGTGGCCATGTTTCTACTGTTATTAAAACCGTGTAGTGTTGTAAGAATTGTGACAAATATTGTACAACTCTCACGAGGTCCCATAGTTTCCTAGAAAGGAAGTGATATGAAATTAAATTCACAGGAAAGTTTCCAGGAAATGATAATGTAATTTGTCATATAATTACTGGAATGGAGTCAACGCTTCATACACTTCAGAGTTAGTCACATCATCGAGCGTGTTAGTGCGCAGCAGGTCAGCTGAGGCATAAAATTCAACAGAAATGGAGGACAGAGTTTTCAGTAGTAAATGAGATATTGTTGGGAATCAAATTAGATTTCCCTTCAGGAAAATTCCTCACTCAACTAGCTCTATTCAGATGTTATTCAAATGTAGTTCTTTCCAAGAAACCTTTTAGCATATATATGCATCACCATGTCACCCCCCAAATTAAATCTGACTTCCATAAATCTGAGCAGCAGATTCTCACATATCCTGATTTTTAGTTTCTAGTGTGTGTCAAGCTCCAATAACACTAACGAAACCCAACAGCATCTGTAGCTGTAGGTGCAAAAACAACAGTCCAATTAGATAATGGTTATTTTATTCAGCCTTTACAGACACACACTTTAACACAGTAAATACCACGTCCTCCAGGTATAATCAATTCTGTAGCAAAAGTCCAACTCAAACCAGCAGGCACATCCTCTGCTGCATCTAAAAGGAAAGAGTGATCAGACGACAGGTTCCAGCTGTGTCAATCACAAGGCAAACACCTGTTTTCACACGCTGAGTGATGGAGGAAACTGATCTCATAAATATAAACACATAAATATAGTGATAAGTAAGATATAGATATATAAGATATATCGTACGCTACGATACGTTATGATACGTTACAATATGATAGGATACAATACATTACAAGACTTTACAATACGATATGTTACCATACGACACGATACAATATGTTACGTTACGATACGTTATGTTACCATACAATACAAGGATTACTTAACTTGTTAAGAGGATTACTTCAAGTCAGTGCATTCATTCATGTTTCCTTCTCAATGCTCTCCCTGATATGGCATGTCAGTGCTGGTATTTCAGTGTAGTAGACAGCTTACAGTACATTTAAACATAATGAAAAAAGGCTATACAATGAACGCCATAAAGAGCCTTCAATTGAGCTCCTCAAGTGTACAGCTGTTCCAAGGCCTGTGACAGCTTATCTGGCAGTAAAGATTTATATTGCGCACTGAAGGATCACTCACGCAGAGCTGAGTGTGTATTTGCTATACGTGCAGGTGGATGCGAGACGTGAGAGTATAGATTCAGTCTTTCCCTCCTTCCTGTTTTCTGTTTTTGTGCTCAAGCGCCAGGCAGATAGGTGCAGCTTTATCTCACTTTTGCAGAGCTACACCTATGGTAAAATAATAGTCACAGGGGCATGATAATCAAACTTTGATAGCCAATCTTTTAGTGAGCAGACCTGGGAACTGCAAAGCAAAGCACTAGCAGGAGGGAAGGGTAATGAAATCAGGTGGATGGATGGGAATATTGCCTGACTGGATGTCTGCTGTGCCTCACAGTCCTGCTGAGTGATAGCATAGTAAAAAATGGAGTCAGCGATATTTCCAGTGATTTAAACCAACTGCCTAAGATAGAGCTCATTCCTAACCACCAAGAGTAGATAGAGTGGAGAAGTACACCCTGTAGGGTTGTTACAGCAATGGCTGGTTGGTCAACACCAAAATTGAGGCGGCTCACTGGTCAGCTGTCAAACTGCCGGCTTTTGCTGGGTGGCTGGCTCATTGGCGGACAAAGTAATGAGGTGGTTGGCAGCTTTACAGGACTCAGAGGCCTGTCCGACTCATTTGCTTATTGATACATGAGCTCGACAAACTGACTGGTTTGTTCATCCGGACGATCCATGACGATCCATATTCACCCACCACGGCTAAGATTCTTTCTCTCAGTGCCTTGCCTCTCACCCGCCCGATGTGCTGTGAACCACACCAGCAAAACTCAATGTTCCTCTCAAGTCAGATGATGATGGCCAGCTAGCCATTCATCTAAGTGTGAAATAGCTTGAGGGAACTCCAGCTCCATGACAAGTGCTGAGTTGCTGGAGTATCGAGGCCCAAAGGTCTTAAATCCGATTCGGCACGGCTCTGAACATACAATCTCACTCCTTCATGCACTTACTTGCTGTTTGTGGGTTTCATAAAGGATTTATATTTATTTGCTGTTGCAAACTCATTATTTACTCTGCCTGCTTACTCAAGGCTTTCGTCATGACCTGAGCAAAGCCACTTGTAGACGGCCGGCTTAGGCTTTTTCCTCTGAGCAGAACAGCAATGTACATCATGAAGCACATAACCACAACATCCAAAGAACTGCATGACCTGAAAGGCATTCACATACGGTCACATGATGTACAAACATGATGCATTTTTAATCAACGGAGAACGTGTGTGCAGGTAGTTGTTTACATGCATCGTAATAAGTGATTAATCTTATTAAATACATGAAACCAAGAGAGAACATTAGCATTTGTTACATGCAGGAAGTTTTTTTTTAAATTAATTTAATTTATTTCACAGCAAAAATGTTTTTCAACCTTCTCATACAGACTCTGATTTTACTACTCAAGACATGGCGTCATTTCACTTTGGTTTGGTTGATTAGCTTTCCGTACAGAGAAGGGCATCTCCACATCACGTCTATATGAGAGCGCCGTCTCTGCGGGAAGAGAGGACATTCAGCGCCACTTGATAATAATCGCTGTGACAGGACTAATCACGCTGCCAGCTCCCATGACATAACAACCGCACACATGACAAGACGGAGATCCGAGTGCATCTGCATATTTGATGAAATCTGAAAGTGAGATTCTGCGACAGCTCAAACTTCACTGATGGAGCTTAACCTCGCCGCAATCATGACGATCCCATTCCCGGGGTGAGAAAATGAAGCGGTGTGGGAACAGGTCACAGACGTTTTAATGCCCTCTCTCAACCTCACCTCCACACTTGGTAATACGTAGCACCATATGTCAAGCGAGAGGACACTTGCTGAGTGAGGGGGCCGGGTCAGAGAAGAGCAGACGACTGAAAATGAAAAGCATCCGCTCTACACCAAGGTGTGATAATTGACTCAGAAGACTCAGAACGGGAAGGAATTATAGATGGGTCTTTAAACATTAGATAGAATTACATTTAATACAATAATATGTACGATTTTTAAAAAATGACAACATGTTACTGCTCAGTCCATTTCGCATTGCGCAGAAAAATAATATGGAAGATTAAAACGCAGATGATCTTTGAGTGTATGTAATTTCTCCCTCATTTGAATTCAGGATTAACTCACAATCTTTTGTTTTGTTAATAAATAATTTAAACGCATCTTGTTGACATATGAAGTGCCTCAGATCTAAAAGGTAGTTTAGTGCATTTTGGCATGATACTCATATTTTTTCCGCCTAATACATTCTTATTGTTATTTGCACTCTTCGTCTCTGGGGAAAAAGAGGGAAAGCTGTGCTTGAAAAAAGGTCAAACAACAATGCAGATGATACTTTATTTAGATGCAAGAAAACAAGGCGTTCAGATCCATAATTACATTTTATTCCATTGACAATGCACTGATTAACAGTAAATTTATAGCTATAGTGTTACAGTTTCAGTCCATAAAGTATAAATCATCGTCTGTACATTAGATTACAAGAAGATGTCATTTCAAGAATAGAATACAGGTTAAGTCATGATTGAGTCGTAAGTGTAAACAAGCAAATGATAAAGAGTTTGATGGTGACGTACATACAGATATAGACAAACTAATATCATTTAAATTTACATTTAAATGTAGGCTATAATCTTCATGGTGCACCAAGTATCACCTGCTGCAAAGAATGCTAGTCAATTTTCTTCATCTCATGATTAATATCGTTGTGTCCTTCCCTCAACTAGCTAATATCGCTACACGTGTCAAGCTGAAAACTGTCTATTTTGCTTCTTTCTATTTTTTTTGTGGATTTTTTTGTTTGTTTTTTAAACTCTGGGTCAGACAGGTTTCTCAGGTCCAGCGGTGACTGTTGATTTTCCTAGCTGAAGTGACAACTGTTGCTGGCAGTTAGCTAGTTAATTAAGCTAACGTTTTTAACGTTTCTAGCTGACTTGTTTTAAATTGAGAATCTTTCGTGGTGAAAGCCCGAGCTTAAAGCTACATGTACAAAATTCAGCACCATAGCCAGATAATCATACACCGAAGATATGAAAATGACCCGGACCAGGACCTCCTAAACCACTTCTTCTAACGTAACCCCATTTAGCTGTTTCGATGTTTTTTTGTATTTCAAACAGTATGATTATACTTTAATGTCAAAAGAGAGAAGGCTGTTAAGATAAGGGCTAACAGTCAGTGCAAACCTCCCCAAATCCAATCCTTGGCCCTGAAAGTAACAATTAGTTTCAGTAATAAGCTAGGTAGCAAGACATGCTAATTGTTGCACATTCATGCTCACAGCTGACGTTTAAAAAATTGTTTTGTGCACATAATGCGTTCGTCAGATGAAAGATACATTTTGTGCATGAAATACAGCATGCGACACTTGATGCCCAGACTAGCCAAACTCAACTTTTTAACAGATTTTCTGTCACGGCAACTGGCCCGATGAACTATAAACGTCAGTCAAAACAAAACAAATGATGTATGAAACAGTCTAAAAAGTTAAAGTTCACAATTTACATCTCTTTAGTTAACAAGGCAGGTTCAATATGACAAAGTTATATTTAAAAGCACAATGACTTGCTGGTCCACCGTCATCTTCAGAGAGCATTTTCCGGCAAATTCATGATAAAAAAAAAAACAAAACGACAGAATACATACAGTATTTTACATGTTAGATTCATACAATCATGTTCATCTTTACTGATTAAAAAAATACTAGTACACAGAATGTCAACTAGAGCTACGGTAAAGGCAAATGGCAAGTACGGCGTATACTACGGAACAACGCGTAAGCACAAGCAATTCTATATATTACAACAGATGTACAGTCCTGCTTGGCCCACAAATTACTCCATTTAAGCCCATACCTTGTGTAATGGCTGTTGAGCTATAGTTAATGATACACTGGTAGGTACTTTATGTTTGCACTATATGTCACAGATGCTCTGTGCGCCGTGCAAACAGGCTGATGTGCCCTTTTCTTTGCTGGTTTAGAGGACCCACGTAGGATCCAGTGTGATAAACACAGCTGGTTTTCCTTCTGTACATTCAAAAGTTTGACAAATCCAACAGAGAGTGTTTTACTGTTTGTCCAATCCATGATGAATCCGGTCACGGGGAAGAAAACGTCTTCGGAGGGATAAAATAAAGACAGAAGAAGAAAAGGAAAAGTATGGAAACATGAAGAGATCCTATCGAGCAGTTTCTATAAAACCGCCTCTCTCAATGCGTCAGCAAACAGAGCAATTAATTGATCTTTATTCTTTTTTACAACCGAGAGAATCAGTGATAGGACGAGATGAGGCTGAGATCAATGCAAGATCAAACAACAGCATATTACTTTTTTATGTTTGAGTGGCTTTTATAGATCTCTCTACATCTGTCTTTCTTTGCTGCATAATATTCGGTCTCTATCGTTGACATATATGAAGATGGATGTCTCCACTTTGCTCCCACTGTACGAAAAATCAATCCAAAATATTCCTGATAAGGGCCGCTGCCATCTTGCACTGGTTTGAGTCACGGTATTGAAGTCCCGTCCATACACCCGCTGACTCAGTGATGAGTCAGGGCTCAGCTGTAAATCGTTTACGACCAAACCTATCAGAAATATGGTCAACGTGTATCAGTGTGATATGACGGTTTGCTATGGTCACGTTCAGACTGCGACACTGCAGCGAATCACCACAGGGGAACATAACCTCTATGAAACAAACTTATCAATGTCAGATGTCTCTCGACAAATGCTCTCTATGCGAACCGAAGGTTTCATGTCACTATTCCACAGCGTACATTACAAGCTAGACTCAGATTCAGAAGCTGGGTACGTGAAATACAGAAGGCCAGAATGCAAAGGTAAAGTATCAGAGTTTAGTGCATGAATCCACCTGGATAGTGTCAGAGACATTTCAGTGCGGACTGTAGAGGAGTTTGACCGGTTGATGGATCTGGCTCAACTTACTGCAGGTCGCTGTGCCACCAAAATAGACTACCCCCATTGAAATGAATAGAAAAGCTTAGCTTAGAAAAGCTTGCCTTTTCACTGCAGTGTCACACTCTGAATGCGCCCAATAAAGTCAACGGTCTTCGTATAATGTAACAATATTGAAAGTCAAATTATTGTAATATTGGAGTAGCATTAATGCAGTTTAGTGCGTGAAAGCTAGTTAGCGATGCTAAGTTTTCTGATTAGCTTGGCCCATTTTTAGTTAGAGTAAAAGTCTTGCACAGCCATGCAGTTAGTAACAGTTAGATAGTCGTGCAAAGTGTAATGGCCTAACCTGATGCAGTGCTGCAGCTAAACTTTCAACATAACGTCAAAATGGACTGTGTTATCGGTCATTTTCCGGATTGTTGATTGCTTGTATGTGTGGTTTATGTGTGGTCAGAGCCCCGTGGTGACCTGCGTGACCTCTGAGTTGAGATCGTCGTTGGCAACGCCGCCACAACAGCGAGAGTCCACCGACGACCCCTCCAAGGCTAGTCATACCTGCGGAGAGAAAATGTCTCTAATGTCTGTGCGGTAAATATGAAGCTACAGCCAGCAGCTGGTTAGCTTAGCTTAGCATTAAGACTGCAAACGGTTCAAACAATTAGCTTGTGTCCAAGTGGCAACCTCTGTGACTGTGAAGTAAGTGCCAAAAATTGCAGTTCCTTGAACAGCCACCTGAGGCTGGCTGCAGAACGAGTTCTCCATAAGCCCCCATGTTAAAATGTCCAACTTCACAGCACTGATGGGCAGAAGTAACGAGTAAAGTAAGGGATTACAATTGCAAAAACAGTAATTAGATGATTGTTAATCCCCTGCAAGCAGGCTGCGTTATTGCGTTACTACACCGTGATTTTCTTTGTGAGACGTTAGTGGTAACAGACGCGTGTGCAGATTAACAAGAGATACTGAACATGGAGCGTGGGAGAGAGCAGGACCATGCAGCGTTTAATACTTGGAAGTACCGACATTACTTTGAGTTTGACCTGGTTAAAAAGTGACAAAAACATTAGCATCTGCTGTACACTCTGCGTGGGAAGAAAACTTTTATCCACAGCGAAAAATTCCACCTTAAATCTGAGCAAGCGCCTAGCAAGCCGGCACAGGAATGTGAAACTCACTGAGAACCCTCCGGATCCCCCCACTGACATGACCGCCGCGGCTACCACGTCCTCCACCGGCCCCTCTGCTGCTAAACAGGTGAAAACAGACTTAACAGGACTCAGTGCCGCTGAATGGAAGAAGCTCGTCAATGGCTACATACTGCCGTTCAGGTTGTGCATCATGTTCTTGAAAAGTAGTGAAGCAATTATTAAAGTAACTAATTACTTTTGAAAATAAGTCAAAAGTAACTGGATTACTTTCTTGGAGTAGTAATCAGTAGTTAAGCCAAGTCTCATCCTGAGCTAAGCTAACTGCTAGCTGCAGCGCTAGTCATCGGTCTCATTCTACATATACTGGTATATATACACACACTACCTGCTGATTGGACCTTTCTCCTGTGTTTGCACTGATCTGTTCACGCTGGGGGAGTTTGCGGCTGGTGGCGCCGGTCCGGGATGAGTTCTGCATCTCCATCACGGACGGACTCGGGGTGCAGAACTCACGGAAACAGCGCTTGAAGTTCTCGTCCAGGTAGCCATAAAGAACCGGGTTCAGGCTACTGCAAGGGGGCGAAAACAAAGTCACAGTTTAAAACTAGAAAATCAGCTTCCCAAGTGTAAAGGAGGAACCTGACTTAATTTGACTTGTAGTTTTCGAACCCGTGTTGTGTTGTACATAACACAACACGGGTTCGAAAACTACAAGTCAAATTAAGTCAGTCCATAAAAATGTGTACCAACGAATGTGCATTATCAAAAAATCAATACCATTTGTTCTTATCTATTAAACACACCTTTCCTCTGATAATAAGTATCCTGTTATATACACTTAACCCTGCTCTCCACTGACAGTATCACCACTTAAGGCTAAAGACTTAAGACGAATAATTTAGTTTTAGTTTGAGGCTACTGCCGCCCGGGTGGCGTACCTGTTGGTGTAGCCCAGGGCGATGCAGAAGTGCCAGGTGATAGTCTGCAGCGTGGAGCTGGGGATGTTGATCAGAGCTGTGATGATGACGAAGATGTGGATAGGCGTCCAGCATACGATGAAGACGGCGACCACCACTAGGACCATGCGGGTGATCCGGCGCAGATTTCTGTCCTTCTCCTGAGCATGTGTGGGGAAAATAGGTGGTTAAGTGTTGGGGATGAGTGTGGGAGTAGAGAGGAAGAAGTACACAGAGGAAGGTCGGAGAAGCAGCTGCAGGGTGGATGATAATTAGACGAAGGAGGGAGAGGAGATGTGGATATAAGAGGGGAAGAAAGGTGGAGGTGAAAGGGCTAAAGAAAAGGACAGAGGAAACAGAGAAAGCGTAGGAGAGGATGAGAGACAGAGTGGGGAGAAAATGGTTCGAGGGAGGATGAGAGGCAGCACGACAAGAAACGGGATAATGAAAGGAAGAAAAGTGATTACGAGAAGTGCGGCAGTAGCTGGAGAGCTATGAGTGGGAACAAATCATTTTTTAGATTTCATTTCTGTCTACTCTAATAGATCCCCTTTCAAACTGCTGTTTTGCAGCGAGTGTTTGGTAAAATATGTCCTCAAATACTAAATGTAAATTATTGTTGTTGGGTCATTTCCCCATCTACTGCAATTAATTAAAACTAAGTCACAACCTCAGGCTTAAATAGATTTTCCGTAATTGTTTTCTCTCGAGAGCAATGAGTGCACCACATTTGCATGCACGCTTTGGGGGCAGCCTTCTATTTTGCTTCATTATTCTGAGAGATAAAAATGAATTGGTTATTCAATAAATAGAGACGGCTAAGCAGTTGGTAGACCCAAGCGAAATTTCACAAAAGGCTCACTAATACTTGAATTCTAAAATTCTCATTTAGATCTAATTAAAAGCCTTTGGCACAAAATGTAGGCGATAACTCAGCAAATGCGCTAATTTAAGGAAAACAGATTTTTCTTCACCTGGGAGCCAGACAGCATGCGCACGCTCTTGAGCCGCAGGATCATGAGGCCGTAGCAGACGGTGATGATGAGGACGGGCATGATGAAGGCGAAGATAAACACGCAGATCTTCAGCAGGGTGTCCCAGTACCAGGAGGGATGGGGGAAAATTAACTTGCAGTCAACAATGCTGGAGGCTGTACGGGGTGAAGAGGCACACGTGCACACAGAGGCGTTCGTTACTCATTTTTTATCTTGTCTAGTTGTACACAACGTTATTAAAAGCAGTATTTAATGGTGCAACCAAGCGGCAGCCTCCTGTGTAGTGAAGCCAAAAACCGCAGTTCCTCAAACGTCCACTTGAGGCTGGCTACCAAACAAGTCAGTCTCCATAAGTCCCCATGTTAAAACGTTCAACTTCACAGCAGATAATTATTTTTATTTCTGCACAGACTGTTATTTCTATGATTAACTTATCAATTGTTTAATCTATAAAATGTCAGGACGATTTGTAAAAAAAGAGCCCAAGGTGATGAGATTTAATTTGCTCATTATGTCTGACAGACAGTCCCAAACTGTACGATATTCAAATAATGATATAAAACAGAGAAAAGCAGCAAATCCTCACATTAAAGAAGCAGGTAAATGATTTAAACCTGCTGTTTGATCCTTTGGGGGCTGTGTTAACAAGATATGAACACAATATTAACAGATTATTCCCTCTTACATATTAATTCTGCGACACTTGCTTGCAAACTGTTGCTTAATATTTACACATCCATCAAACAAGAGCTCGACTGAGGGAAATCAAATCCCATCATGTCACACTGACAATTTGTTTCAGCATTGATCTGTTTTTTTTCCGTATGTAGCTCTTCATCTCTCCTTAAGAGGATAATGTGAATGCTCCTCTATATTCCTCCTCTCATTTCATTTGAAACCGACTATTGTCTAGGCGCCTTGGTTCCATAACAACATCACCACTTTGAGCCCAAATGTTTGTTGGATTTTATTTCACATCCCCCTTCCCACATCCTCATTTCCTGTCACCAGACCTCTAGTAAGCCATAAAAATATCACAAAAGTCACATTTTATAAAAATATTTACTATGTTTTGCAAGCTAAGTTTGGGCTTGTGTGAATTTAAATGCACTGATTGGGTAAATAATAAATATAATGAGGCCAATATGCGTCAATGTTACTATAACATGCGTGTATATGTATACATACTGCATTTGTGTACAATATAGCATATATATCACTGTTCTTATGCAGTACAAAAATGTTTATTTAGCTAACCGTGCAGAGATAAATTAAACTCAACGCGTCACTTTAAAACTATGTTTTGTGGAGCTTTTCGTTATTTTCTCCCCTCCAAACAGAGCACGATCACACTTCAGCAATTTCAGTGGGAGTTTTCTCTCCATTACCCCTGCAATTACAGACACCGTGTCACAGAAGCCTGTCTTTGCAGGTAGTTCCTTGCCTATTCAGACGGTTATATTAGTCACCAGCCAGGCATATAGCAATAAAAAGTTCTTTCGTGCAATTACACAGAACAGCCCTGGCAACTCTTCTGAGTTTCTGTCCTTTATGGAGTCTGCTCGAGAACATAATTGCTCTTTAAAGCTGGAATGAAGAGAATGAACTGAATGCATTTTCTTGCTGTTTTGTGCTTGTATTTATTCTCAGTCGTCTACCAATGACTAAGACATAAATGAGTGTGTTCCACAGCCTTGTCCGTTCAGCCTTGTCATTCATAGTTCCTCCTTTACAGTCAGATGCTACTATTTGTTGTAACTTCTCTCCCTATTCAGTTCTTTTCTGTAGAAGAGAATGAAATATTTTACCATAAAAATGTTGTAATTATCATTTCTAGGACGGCGTGACATTAATTATTTATTGTGGTTGTCATAAGTGCTTCCATTCATGGCAAAAGCGTCTGTAGCATTGTAGGAATAATGGTGCACGTGTGTGCATGAGCTTACGAGTGACAGCAGTGGAGGCCATGAACATGACCGGGAGTCCAATAGCCGAGGACAGAATCCAGTTGCAGATGTTGACGATCTTGGCGTTATACGGCGTTCTGAAGTCCAGCGCTTTCACCGGGTGACACACGGCGACGTAGCGGTCGATGCTCATGGTGGTGAGCGTAAAGATCGAGGTGAACATGTTGTAGTAGTCGATAGACATCACCATCTTGCACAGCACGTCCCCGAAAGGCCAGGTGCCCATCAGGTAGTTGACGCTCTGGAATGGTAGCGTGCTGGTGGCCAAGGCGTCAGCCAGAGCGAGGTTGAAGATGTAGATGTTGGTGGCAGTCTTCATTTTAGTGTATCTGCAAAAAAAAAAACATAGGTTTATGGGCACAGGCGTGGAACCGCTAATGTCATAGTTGCATCATTAGTAGTTGTTTTGTCTCTGTTTGTGGTCCATTATTCTCTTTGTAGCCATTTTGTGTCTCCATGTAGCCCTTCAGCGTTTCTTTGTAGCCTTTTGTGTCTGTTCAAGTCTTTGTAGCCATTTCAAGTTATTTTGCAGCCACTTCTACTTGTAGTTATTTTGAATCTTTTTGTTGTCATCGTGAGTTTCTTTGTAGTTTGAAATGTTTCATCTGATCTCCAAATGAAAGTCTGCGATTAGGGCTCATTTCACGGACGAGCCTCTCCTCTAATTCCAATAATCTTGTCATATTACGATAAATACCACTTCCTGCAAATTGTGTGCTTAATTGAGATGGCATTTTAAAACCGTCATCCTCGCCTCTTTGGCGCATAATGGGATTTTGATAGTTATTACTGCTAAATTTCTCCGATTTACTGAGGGATTAATGCTCCTTTAAGAGATCCCAAAATCCCCTTACTGTTTAAGCTAAATAACAGCAAGTACAAAACGCCGCTGACTTACCTGAAAAATGTATTGTCACATAACTGAAAACAGCTCACGAGCTAAGAAAGAGCTGAGCTCACCAAGCGTTCGGTCACGTATGTGCACCCTTTGTATCAGCTACCAGCTCGTTTTGTGGCAAACTTCCATGGGCCCAGTTTAGAAAGTTCATTGAGTGTTTAAATGCACACAGAGCAGCACACAAATAATAATGGTTTGCACAAATGTCTGATGACACATTTTTCCATTCTCAAAGGTGACAGTCAATAGAAAGGTCCACTTTTCTCCGTACGTACAAAGGACCAAAGGGACACAGAAGTCAATACTCAGGTAAGCCAAGTCTGCAGCAGCTTTTTCTCATCTAAATGATGGGTGATCAAAGGACTTCAAGGACAGTTGTTTCCGACTAAAATGTCCTTTCAATCGCGGTGGGCAAAGAAGAGAGGTAGTTCAAAGTCTGCGGGGCACAGTGGACTGTTTACTGAAAAGAGAACAAAGAGTGTGGATCCATTAGCCGAGAGGATGGAGCACGGATGAAAGAAATGGCTGAAATGTTTAAAGCTGTTGTCAACAAAGAAATATACTATGCAATCGGGCGACTGAGGTGGAACTGGATCACGTCACAAACATCTGAAATGATTTATCTTGCACGTCACAGCCTGTAGCCTCAAAAACCCAAATGAAATATGCAAGAAACAACAATCATAATCCAGTTATTCTTAACCGGAGTTCTGGTGTTCAGGAGAAAAAAATGAGAGCGAGGTATGGCATTTTAATCAAGCTGCTTTTGTTTTTCATAATGTTCGGCGCGAGGAGGATTCCCACCGCTGAGTCCTGCAATAAGGTCAATATGCCTGCGAGCTGTTATAGAGCTCCACGGGGTGGCACAACACAGGAAAGAGCTAATCAAACCAAATGATGAAGCTTTAATGAACGCTATCCAGGAATTAGATTCTGCCCAGGAAAGGTGCTACTTTTCTCACTTCTTCTTCTATCTGTCCATTAAATATGAAGCTACAACCAGGAGCCGGTTAGCTTAGCTTAGCATAAAGCCTGGAAACAGGGGA
Source organism: Nibea coibor (assembly GCA_023373845.1). Classification (NCBI taxonomy): domain Eukaryota; kingdom Metazoa; phylum Chordata; class Actinopteri; family Sciaenidae; genus Nibea; species Nibea coibor. The sequence continues at coordinate 17,653,173 of CM041723.1, forward strand.
AACAGCAAGCAAGAAGTCAATAAATTACACTGAACAGCCAATCTAAAACTCATTATTTAACACATTATATCTCAAGTGTAGAAGTGACAAAAAAAAAATGACCTCTTAGACTATTACTTGGCTCCGAGCAGTTGCCGGGCAACCAGCAGAGACCCCAGGAAGTTACTGACTGTGGCCAAGAAAGAGTCTGACACATAAGCCCTCCATAAAACTGTGAATTTACACTCTGACATGATACAACACGTGAAGTCAAGCACTTTAGAGGTGCTGCTGACTGTATAGCCTTTTATTGAACACTCAGATTTGAGAGCGGTATCAGTCATCCCCGCCGTGCTGTTTATTGAGTTCATCTGGATACACAACGTGACAATGATGCATTACACCCTCTGGCCTCCGTTTTATTAAACCCTAACTGTCACTCTACCTGGGAGGTAATTTACTTCTTGTTATGTTCTCGCACTCGCCTCAATAATCCCAAATCCTCTTAACAACCAGCGATGACAGTTAGTTCATTAAATTCTGATTAACTTTTAACACTGACAGCTAAGTGCGTTTGTTATTTCAGCCTTTATTTGCGCGGGGACCGACGAGACATCTCGAGATGAAGTGAAAGCTGTCACCGTGCACGAGTGTGCTGCAGGTTATTTTCTGACAGCCGCTTATTGACTTTGTGACTGTCGTTAACATGGCTGCAGATGATAGCTCGTGTTTCTCCAGCGTGCTGTATGTCGGCACGGCGTACAGGGAAGAATGGGCTCCGCTCATTTACAGAATGACTTGTCAGTTTAAATTTATATTTTGTCCTTGAGGTTTTGTCACTCTGGTTACCAATACAATCAGCCATATGTTTTTATTGGATAATATTTCAAGGTTTCTTTGCAGCCATTATCCCCTGATGTACTTCTAAACTGTGGGAACATTTATTGGTTTCTGCTGCGCGTGTGTAGTCTATATTATTATTATGTCCATGTTTTCCATATGCCTGAGCACTAATAGCTGTTCAGGAGGACATACCTGTGGGAAATAAGTTTCTCTGTCTCCCTGACCTGATTATGTAAACCATGTTTAAACATCCAGTGTGTCAGCTTGTAGCAGAACTCTATTATAATGCAAAACTATGTTTGTTTTTCTCACGTATGATCACCTGAAAATAAGAATTGTTATGTTTTATCACCTTAGAATGAACTATTGGCCACAATTCACGTGACAAACCCACCAGCAGGTTTTTTTTTTTATCACTATCTGTGAGCGTCGTATAGATAAAATGACTATTTTGTTACAATAAATGACAACATGTAGTTACAAATTAGATATCTGCCGAGGAAATGTAATGCGTTATTATTACATAAAGTATCAAATGAATTCCACTGCCAGCAGCAATCATTTGATAAGCATCACTCATAAAGAGGATACAGATCTACTGCGGGTTGTTTTCTCATTTTGGAATAAAACTTTGAAAAAAAAAAAGAAAACTGAAGCTCTGTTCGCGTTGCATAAACAAAAGATAAGAACCCTGACGCGTTATATGTTAATAAACGAGCCAAGCGAATATTACAACAAATATTTGGCATGTTATTGTCAGGAAAGGGGGCTGACGGTGAAGACACTGACCAAAGTCTGCAAAGAGTAAATTGTTCCTGTGATTACAGAGCAGTCATGAACAGAAATGGGTTGATCCGCCTTTAAACTTTTCTTGATTTGGCCTTTTCCTGGACTAAGGAGGTACAGAGGTGGCAGATAGATGTGCAGTAATGGACCTTAAAATCATCCAAAACACTCTTGTCAGTGAAATCATGTATTATTCATAGCCTTCCATCAATGCATTAGCTGTGGTTCCCACCTGGGGGAGCGAGGCCTCCTCCCTCGTCCTGTCTATCTCTTTATTTCTCCTTAAATGAGAAAAAAAAACCAGATTTGATAATGCAGGGAAATTATCCGTGAGATGATGCTGACGAGAAGCTGATTTACAGACTCATCACACGTGCTCCCAGTCGAAAGAGAGACGAACATGATCCTCATCTCACAAGGCTGTTTTTCTGCGATGCATTATTCAAACATCCGACTCATTTCACACACTCTGTGTCAGTAAAACAGCGCTAATGTTCTCATTTGAATATAATTTCATAAAAATCTTCCTAAATGGGTGGGGCAGTAGAGAATTGGTTGTTTTAATATGCACAACAAATGCAATGCAAATTTGTTATTATGATAAAATACTTTGGTTTTAGTCGCACTGACTGAAGACCCCAAATAATCATCTACACACACACTGTATGGCAAATTATTGACAGGAAATTACAATTACCTCTAGCCTGGCTGCCTAATGAGCTTTATCTGTTGCTGAAACTGTAATGTGGAAGCAGAGAAACCATTTTGCTGATCATTATTCCTTTGAATTATATTTATTTATTTGCTGTTTTTTTCCCCCTGTGATGCTGATCAGAATAAAAAATTCAGTGGCAACACATTTATAGAATATTCAATATAAAAGATAAAAAATGTAAAGTTTGTGGCCAGTGCTTTGCTGTAAATAATACATATTTGAATGTAAATACCAACGTATGGTGTATATGCACACACACACACACTCATACTCGCTCTTTTTTATGTTTCGTCCGTACACAATGTTTGGTTTAGCCTGTTAGCATGCACATGTGCTAAGCGTTAGAAAAGAAAAAACACATTTGACCTGCTGATGGCACTAAAATAAAAAGTCCAGGAATCACAAAAAAGCTATCAGAGGACATTTCTTCTTTCTTGCAAACCTACAAATTTCAATTAGGTGGCATTATAGAGGAAATGTCAGAGAAAGACCAACTAGGATTTATTGTTTGCGAACCAGGAACGTCTGTACAAAATGTCATGAAAATCCATCCTAAGATATTTCAGTCTGGACCAGCACTACTGTCCTTAAAGCTGTACCCATCCATCATGAAAAATAAAATGGATGTGTACTAGAATGGCTGAATTTCTTACAGTTTCACAAGCCAATGCTCACTGGCCAGATGATTTCTGGCCGGCGATGATGTCTGAGCTCTGTTTCCTTCTCGTTCGATTAAAGAAACGCTGAGACCGTGACTGGCATGAACACACGTGGGACAACCAGGCAGGAGAGAAAACGCATTCTGTCCGCACAGCATGTCTGCGATTCATGGAACGGCATGGTGCATTTCAAATGTGCCTGAATGTTAATTTGTTGATAACTGTTTTCACATGTGAGGAGCGTGCCTCGCCGTGGCAACAACTCCAGAAGAGAGGCAGAAGAGAATCTGATGACGGGCGGTAACGTCTGTGCAACGTGTTGTGACATTCTTTGGCTTTATTGAGTCGAATTGAGTTGCTGAATCTTGACAGATAAAAATAAGTCTCATTCAGTTTCGTTTGATTTAGCGGCGGAGTGATAGAACATAAAACAACGAGGAGCTGAAGCTGTTCATTTGTGTGAAGTGAGACATGAAAATACAAAAAAAAATGAACTTGGGTGAGGATTTATTGTATCTAACAGCTAATCCCCCTGATCAGTGACTCAAGTAAACATTTCCTCTGAGTTTTTGCCGCATGGTGTCGTGCTTAATATGTCAAGATCATAATTTTGGAATGCTAACAGATGTTACGATACAGATATTTTGGCTGGACATTCAAACCCACCCTGCGAGCGCCAGTATGAACTTTGTGTGTCTTAGACACAAGCCTGTGACTCAACGGCCTCACCATATTTCAACAAATGTCAAGTGGAAACCTACACACTTGTGTTTAACCGTTTGGAACAGAAGCTGATTAATTTTCATGACTGTTGCTACACAGAAAGCTAAACATAGTTCATCATCGGCCGGCGAAGCTGGACAGTAACTGTGCAGCCCTGTGTATGATTCATGGGCTACTGCTGGGTGCGGATAAACCATTAAAGTCCCGGTTGCAGAGACAGAGGGCTGCTCATGTGAGCAGACATCTGTATGCCTTTGGCTCTGACCAATAACACTATCCATGCGCACAGCGATGATGGATGGGGTGCGCACGGCGTGACTGTGCGCATGTCTGACTGCTGGGCATGTGTTTCTGTGGCAGGGAGTCACAGGATGTGAAGCTCTGCTGTGTGTATACCACATGTAGATTTATGTTGTACAGATAGAAGACATCGATATAAATAAATACATAATATCATGATATAGTACTTTGGAAAATCAGTTAACCGATCCGCTGTGCAAGCTTGTAAGCTCTATAAGACGCTCATTGTAGGGGATCCTCAAAGTTATTAGCAATTATCCTCTGGGGACCATGAATGTTTGTGTATGTATGTGACAGATCTAAATGTTACACTGGACAACTCAGGGGTTCATCAAGGTTATTACGGGTTTTAGCCCGTGTTTAGAAGACGTGCACGTGTAAGGACAATGCAGAAGTCGATCATGCTACAGGAGTGGTCTGAAAAGATTGACTGGTTAACTGATACCTCCATGTTTCACCTTGAATCTGAGTCATCTTTGGGATCTGTTGTTAATCCACCATTTGGCTCCCAAAGAGGATCATTCAAGTTTAATTTAATGTGATAATAAAAACCTACAACTTACTTACAGGTACGCGACTAAAGCAAAAGTAATTTATGCTTTATTTAACGTTCGACGTGATAAAATATGCATTACAGCTTCCACGAGTGATTCATCTGCAGAGACAGAAATGGAGACGTGTGAAGTGAGAGGTGTTAAGGTCAGGCATTAAGTGCATGGAAGATGCTGAAAAGCTGCGAAAAGCACAATAATAGCACCTGATTGTCTCACATCCTTGGGCCGGCAAAAAAAACCAGGAGGCATTAAAGACAATAAATGACGTCTAGATTACAGCGGATACTTACTGCTTTATTACTGTGAGTATGTTTGCAAACCGTATTTCCCTTGTGGCACAAGCCGAACAGAATCAATCATTGTGTTTTTTTTTAACTCTCTTGGAAATCATGTCAGGAAATGGTCATTAGACAGGCACAGCCGGGAATATACTGCAAATCCCAATATAGCCTTAAACGTTGGTGATTGGTCCCACCCACCTGTCAGCGGCCGTGGTAGACAGATTGAGACCTATTCAGACACTGATAGGCCCTTGGGGATATTCTGAATGTATTACAACGAATGAACAATAACTGCTCGAGGAAAGCCTGAAGCAACAGAAAGGAAAACACAATCAGCTGAAAAGAGAAACATCCGTTAATATGCAGGGTGGATTAAAGCAACATGTTTTTTAAATCCGCCCTGAATCAATGATTCACAGTTACACAGTGACGGTTTGTTAGAATAAATACCCAGTTCGGATATTTTCATGTTTTTTCAAATGAAGCTGTACAGATGTGTCTGTGTTTGATCAATCGCTAACACCTGGAAGTAAATCCACCTTTTCCACAGCAGCCATTTTGACATAAAATAGTAGGGCAAACACGGGTGTTACCAAAGATACTAATTAAAGTCCTGTTCTGTTCAGTATCATTGTAAACACCTGTGTTTACCCTACTATTTCATGTCAAAATGGCTGCTGTGGAAAAAGGTCTAGGTCACTCGTTCCTCAAACTGAAACGCAGGTTTAATTCTCTAGCAGACCAGCCGGGTTTCCACCAGTTTTTATAGGAAAAATTGTCACCGACGGTGCGTCATCTATAGGCACACTGCACAGCAACGTGATCAGACAACCACTGGAAAGGAAAACCTTCTATCTTTTGGTTCCTGCTGAGGACCAACTTCTTCTTATTATTATTTCTGGTCCAAAAACTTCATAATTCGCTGCACAAACCGGAACAGAATCAGTTCCATGTTGGTGGAAAAGGCCTGGAAAGTTTCGAGTCTGTTTCACCTTTAACCACACACTGGTCAGAAACGTGCTCCATCGCATCTGTAACTACACCCAACGGTGAGCAAGGAGAGAACTTAACTGACCGGATGTCACCAAATTAAGATTTTTCCTCTCTGATATGTCTGGAGACAGATGATCCAAATTTAAAAAACATGCGTCATCTCTAATCTCTCCTGTAGGATAACTCACTTTGACTGCTCTCCATCTTTATGCTGAGTGTGTTGGACTCTACGTAACATCCAGTGGAGGCTCATGTTAACTTTGTGAGGAAGCTGGACTTGCAAGATCACAAAATCGTGCGAAAATCTATCTGTCAAACTAGACGTTTGTGTCTGAGCACAGCGGTTACTGACCAATCAGTGTCCTGTCCGCTAAGACTAATTATATCAAAACTGGAGAGTGTTCATTCACTGAGAGGCTTTCCTGATGGGAAAAATGTTACATGGTTGGTTGATTTAATTGGTTGAAGTTGGCCTGTGATAGATGAGGGTTCATCCAATCATCTGGCCTGCGTTGCCTGGTATTTAGAAATAATTAGGAAGCACTCCAGAGAGACCACGATAAGAGACCGATAACGAGTTCTCATCACGGTCTGAAATCCAGTTTTAGAGAAATGGGATTCAACACAAACACGCAGAGAGAGATCCGTCGCTTTTCGGCCATCTAACGGCACTTCCACGTTGGAGCCGACCATTTCGTTAAACGCGTTAACCTTTCGTTGACGCGCGATAACACTGTTACTACCTTGAACACTTGGCAATCACAGGAACAGACGCACAGCAGAAGGTCGTGTGTGTAAAGTCATTGAGAGCGTAGCCAGGCACACCTGCGATATGTGCCAGGGCTGGCTGAAGTGGAACAAAAACAGGGAGGGTGTGGTGATTATTTAGTATCCTCTCAGCCAAAAGATCCTAAAGAGACAAGCAAAGGGTCAAAAAAGTGGCAACACGCTGGTGAGGCTGGTTCATCCTCTCTTACATCCTGTCTTTTAACCTTAACAGAGAAAGCAGATAAACAGAGAGACAGACAAATCCAATGATAAAACAACAGACCTTTATACAGTTTAATGACATGCATGTGTGTGTGAAGTCTACCAGTGTACCTGCTGTACTTGACAACACACATTTCCTGAGCTGTGAGTCGCACACGCACCGAGTGAACAAATGTGTGAACACACAAACCGTGTGTGTCGGTGCGGAAAACAGCTGGGCCGAGTGTTTCTGGCTGTCAGGCAGAGACGGACAGCCACTGTTGTGACAGATGTGCTGCTGTACTAGCTGAGAGTCGATATTAAGGGGCTCAGAGCGATGCGAAGTACACACGGAGTCATGCATGCAGCCTATATAGACCACTTCTACTGAGCGTTTTCAAAATCGTCTATCAAGGGTTTGCACGCAAACATGTTTCGGGCTCGGCTGCATCAAAAGCCTCTTGCATAGCCTATTTACTCACAGTACAAGCACATAAACCAAGTCCAGACGAGTCCAGGCATTACAGGCTGGTCAGGGTGTTCAGCCTGTGAGGAAGGAGGGAGGTGAGGAGCCTCAGCACCAGGTGAAGCATCGTGACAGCGAGAGGCAGTCGGTGGCAAATCCACATTGTACTAATATCTCACCTGAAGCCTGCAGGTCCTGACAAACTCAGGCTGCCATGTGAAACATTTTACAGCTCTCTGCATCGAGATGCTGCTTCTCTGTTTCCATCACTGTTTGTTTATATTCATTGCCTGCCTTGGTCTTATTCTTTGCTGCTCTAAAAACTATGAAACTCTTTAACTCTGTGGCTTCTCATCTAAATGACTGACATTTAGGAAGAAACACTACAGACGACAGACAGCCAGGCTTTCGCTCTGGTTATTTAAAAATGTGTGTTGACATGAGACAGGAGTGCAGCCAATGCGTTGGATTAGCACGGTGAGCTAAGTCAGAAATGGATGACATGAAGCAAAAATATAGCCTGCTGTCTTAAAACCAAACAAACCGGGTCTGTGCTGAATAGGACAACAGGTTTTGCATACACACACGCTTTGATCGGCTGCACGAGAACTGAAGAAGAAGAACGCAGCCACATTGCACCCGAACATGCTGCTGTTGATACAAATCTGCCATTTGGTGGTGAGAACTTCTACTCCTCTCTGTGTCCTTGACGGATGCACCATGTGCTCGCTGGTGGAAATGTTTAATAAAAACATCAATCAGCAGCGAGAGGTAACATATTGGAATACTCTTGATTAGCCTGACTGGAATTGACGCAAGGACATCCATAACCATGGACACCGAAAGACAAACTGCGGTAGGGTGGCAACCCAGTAGATGTACTATTGATCCACAGTCACTGTGAAAGGTGTCACACACTCCTCTCCTACCCGAATGAAACAGATGATGGGAAATGCCCGGTAATTGACACGAATCATCTCCCGGGCACCTCAGACGCACGCCGACACGTTTCTCCGAGCCGTGATCTAATTAAAGAAAACATCTGCACGTGGATATTTGTGTGTTGTGACACATGACCAATCGTTTGTTACATATTTTTCCTCAGCACTGAGCGCGGCAGCAGCAGAGTGGTGGATTGCCTGTTTCAGATTTCACGTTCCTGAGCGTTGATTGTCATATTGATCCCGATCGTACTGAAATGAACCGAAACCAAGGACGAAATCCAAAGAAAAAAAAATAAGATAACTAGTTCTTAAGAAATCGTTGCAGTGCTGAACTGTCCTTTGTGCTTTGAGAATTTTTTGATGCTATTTTACGAGACAATAAGCAGAAAATAAATACATATTTACTTGCCTTGTTGTGATGCTTGAAATCAGTTTGCAAAAACACTTGACAGTGACAATGGCAACGACGCAAATTGCATCCGCCTCACGTTTAACAGCCGCAGCTTTGTGTTGCGCTCATGGGTTTGACGAACATTGGCATTGTGAGTCACTCCTACAATGGGTTTTCATCTAGGAGAAAGGACAAACCTATATGCTTGATGGAGCCGGCAATGGGAACGAGAACTCAGGAAGAGTTTATCAGCTTGTTGCTTAGGAACACTTTTGTTATTGTGCTGAATATCTTCTAAAAAAAGGGGGTCTCTGTGTGGCCCCCGAAGAATTACATTCGATAAACGCGTCTGTTGTACACAGAAGTGAAAAGATTCGGCACCTCTCAAACTGAAAAGGCAAAACGCCTCGGATGATGTCATCAGTTGACCTTTGCTTGCTTTGTTTGCTCATCTTTGGTACTTTTCAACAATGAGCCATTCTTGTTGAAAATTGTTTTTCGGAAAGATGATAAAAGAAAAAAAAAAAGGGCGCATACACAAGGCCTCATAGAGCTTTAAGCAGGGGGCGTAACGGCCTTGTCACATAGATTTTGAGACCAAATCTATCGTAACAGGCTGGTGCTTTGAAAATGCCAGTCTTGATCAAGAAAGACGCGTTTAACAGCACCTGTCATGAGGCATAAAGGGCAGCATCAGGATGAGTCAGTCGAGTCACTTTGTAATTGACGGATGGACAAAAGAGCCGAGAGCTTCCATCCATCATCGCGGAGAATCGAGATCTGTCTTTTGTTCCCTTCCCCTTTAATTAATCCCCATTCTCGGTGCATAACTGTGACTATCACTACATTACTCATTTATTTCCCTCGTGATCTCCTCGGCCTGCACAGTCAAGGTCTGTCAGACTCAGAAGGTTTTACAACCTTATGCAGATGGTCGTGAATGAGCGATCCTCCTTCTCTGTCTTTGTCTTTCCTCCTTTTGCTGAGCTAAACAGTACACCCCCTGTCTAAATCTCCAGCAGCTTCCAGAAGAAGCTCATTACTTATAGACACACACACACACAGGAAGGAGATGCTAATTGCCTCTCTGCAGTCACTACTCAGAATTGTCTCCCTAACAAGAAATTAGAGTTTGTACCACCCTGTTTTCTGCAAAGACGCACGTTAGCGCGAGCGGCGTCTCGCCGAGTCTCACGCTGAGCTTTTAAACTCTTCCGTACCGATAGTCGTAGTCATTCAGATTTATAGCAAACATCTTCATTACCGACTGATTTATTGTTGCCGGGTGGCCGAGGTCAGGAGGCCCTGGTTGCATTTTTGCGACTCATTTCGTGCCAGGTGAGTTTGTCAGTGGCAAACAAAGTAATTGCAGCGTGAAATCTACAGGCGAGCGGTAATTACTGAGCCTGAACAACCACTGACATTGGTTAACAGTAATCGAGGACACAGCACATAATGGTTGGCACTGCACAACTGTTGCAAAAGGTCAGAGAGCGAGGTCTCGCGTGTTTTCATGCTGTGATGAAGTAAACGAAGGACGCGGTGACACACAAACTCACAAAGATAAATTCAAACCGGTAGGAGGTTCACAGTTGGCGGAAGGTCAGTTATTCTTCCCATCTCTTTTCTGTAATACCTGGAAAATAAATATAACTCTATCTTCTAGATGCTTCCCATCACGGGTAAACAACCACACAGGCACGAAGCTGCACCTATCACGCATGAGGGTGTTCATGAATATATGAAACACATTTTTCAAAGCAAACGGGGATCAGAAGACTTCAGAGAGAGGACCTGAAACGAAGTCAGTGATTCCCAGAGCTGATTCATGCAGGAAAAAAAAAATACTATGCACACCAGGTGAGTAATTTGTGTTAATGAGACAGGAAGCAGTCTGTTTCATCTCACACATCTCACCACCTGGTAACTATAGTTGATAATCAGCCTAGACAATCCTAGAAATTTAAATGCAGCGCCGCTGAAAAAGATGGCTCCCATTTCTCGTGTCTATAGGCGCCTGTAGGATTGTCCTTTTATCTGTAATCATTCCTCCTCTCCACACCGGCTTTGATAAGAGACACTCCTCTTATCAAAGCTGAAGCCAATCTGAGGCTTCGGCAGTCAGTCCCTGCGTACCTTCGACCCTCATCCCTTCTTCTCCCCTACAGGACACCATCTCGGTGCATCCTTTTCCATCACTCGCAATGAACCCGTCTCAAGTTAAATCTATATTGCCGTGGCCCTCGTTAGTGAAAGTACTCGTTTCCATCTTTTTGCTTGTGAGTGTTCTCTTGCTTGAAGCAGATTTAGTATAGCTCAGACTGCTGGAGCCTGAGCTGACCTTCATTTATGTGTGAATGCACAAATCTTTGGATTTTTTTGTCCCATCAGTTACACTGAAATGACTTTAGGAAGCAGCCATTGTGTACAGAAGAACCAATTACAGCGATCAATACCCTCTCAGTGTACATATGGGTATGTCACCAGTGTTTAAGACGGACTTGAAAAAATGTCAGCCTGGCCATAAATTCCCAACGACTCTGATCTCTTTGGATCTTTTGCAATAAATACAAGCGCTGAAATTGATTCTCCTCTCTGTGAAAGGCTTCGCTGCCGAGCATTAACCGCAGGTTAGTTGTTTGAAACTCAGACCGAGGCTGATCTGTCACGTCAGGCAGCGGGAGCTGCGAGAAACCCATTAGAGAAAAACATTAGCGAGAATCTGCGGCATTAGTCTTGTGAACCAGACTGCGCTGACTCTCCTCATAACATCATTTTTCAAGTGTTCAAACTCACACATACACAGCGGGGATGTTTAGAAGTTGTTTTGACATCGGAGAGCCGGGGGTGAAGAAGAGAGACGGAACAACATGAGGTCATGGTTTGTTGTCCTGCTGCATGCAGCACAAACTCAACGGTCGGCGGTCAGGCTCATGAATATGACCAGCCATGTGTATAGCTGCGGGGACGTGGGATGATGGAGGCAGAGGTTTGGGGTGAAGCTGGCCGGGAGTCGTTCTGCACTCGCCCGTGCTCGAAACGCCTCTCTCGCGTTGCCATGGTAACAGGAAGCACTCTCCACTGGTGGCACACTCATTGCGGAAACCAAGCGGCCTCTGCTCAACCGCGATTGATTTTTTTTTTTTCCGACTGAGCGTGCAGGTCTCCGTGCTGTGTTTGTTTGCTCACCTGAAGTTCGCGGATGTGGACAGGCGAGCAGAAGAGAGGGGAGATAAAGAGTGAGAGAGAACGTTTTATGGCTTTGAGGTTAGCATCACTCAGACGGTGAGGAGGAGGAGGAGGAGGAGGAGGAGGGGGAGGAGGCATTTCTCAATGTTCTCAGGGTGAAATTGCATTCAAGGCCGTGATTGTAAAGCGGAAAAGGAGAGTTCAAGACATTTCCATTTAGAAGTAAATATCCACTGTGTCATTAGCTAAATGGCTGCTCGCTCTCAGTCGGCTGACGGAGAGAGGAGAGAGACCAAAAGAGCGGCAGAGTGAAAGCAAAAGACAAAGAGGCTGATGAATGTTAATGACCGCGATGGATCGAGCCCCTCAGAGGAGTGAGACACATCTTTTACCTTCCTCCCAATTCCCTCAAAGTCTCATTAGGCGATCTCGAAGAAGTCGCACGGCACAAAACTTTGCCACGCTCACAACAGACACACTCCCCGTTTCAGTGCCGGTGCCCATTTCATTATCGCGGAGAGAGATGGCACGGGGGACGGACGTGTCGGCTTGAATCTGTTCACACAGAACAGCCAAGGATGAGCGAGCTGAACCTCAGAGTAATGCCCTTCACATCTATCATCAGCTTTGCCGACAAACAACTTCGGAATACATAATGCCGGCTTGTATACCAACTCATACATCATGAACGCTCTTGAGCGGATGCCAGGCAGCTGCAGAACATAGTTCCCCTCGTTAAAAAGATGCTTGGTCATAACTTAGACTTCAAAAGATGATCTCTGTTTTCCCAGTGCTCTCCCTTCGTTCTCTACGTCACTTTGTTGCTATGCCACCAAGGCCAGTGGAGGAAGAAGAAATTAATTATGTTTACTCCTTATTTTGTTTGTTTCTGTGAACTTTTTGTACCATTTAAGTATTTTAAATCACATGGAAAGTCGTGATGAATGTGCACAAAGGGAAATAAAACAAAGGTCGTAAATCAGAAGCTGCGGGTGCGTTTGAGGGCCGCAGGAGAGCAGAGCGCCGTGTCCAGAGAGGTGAGACAACTTCATTATGGGTTAGAGTTAAGAGTGTGGCTATGAGTGGAAGGGAGGAGCTGAGTGGACTGGTTATAGTGGGAGAGGGAGGCTGCGTGGACTGGTTATAGTGGGAGAGAGAGGCTGCGTGGACTGGTTATAGTGGGAGAGAGAGGCTGAGTGGACTGGTTATAGTGGGAGAGAGGCTGCGAGGACTGGTTATAGTGGGAGAGAGGCTGAATGGACTGGTCATAGTGGGACTAAGGCTCAAAGGACTGGTTATAGTGGGAGAGGGAGGCTGAGTGGACTGGTTATAGTGGGACTAAGGCTCAAAGGACTGGTTATAGTGGGAGAGGGTACTGGTTATAGTGGGACAGAGAGCCTGAGTGGACTGGTTATAGTGGGACTAAGGCTGAATGGACTGGTTATAGTGGGAGAGGGAGGCTGAGTGGACTGGTCATAGTGGGACTAAGGCTCAAAGGACTGGTTATAGTGGGAGAGGGTACTGGTTATAGTGGGACAGAGAGCCTGAGTGGACTGGTTATAGTGGGACTAAGGCTGAATGGACTGGTTATAGTGGGACAGAGAGCCTGAGTGGACTGGTTATAGTGGGACTGATAGTGGGAGAGAGATACTCAGCTTTGAGAACGAATCGGCAGAAAAAATGATTCTCGAGCGGATCGCGGAAGAATTCACAGGCTGACGTTTAAACAGACGACAAACTTGCAATGATTGTTTACGTCGCCTAGCAACATGGCGTTGTACAGACTTTGTGTTGTCTATACAACTCTGTGTTTTCTGCCTTGGTGATGATGATTTATTCATTTCAATTCATGCAGCTTTGTTTGACCCGCTGCGTGATTCACACCTCTTTGTATTCATTGTCGAAGCGGAGTTTTGTCTCTCTTTTGTAGTCGAATCTTTTGAGGCTACACTGAAGGAGGACAGTTTGCATTTAGAATTAATAATAAGATATAATTAGCTAATCTCTCTGTCTAAAAAGCAGTTTATTGTCGGACTGATACAGTCTCTGAAGCGTGGTTCAAACTTTGATGTTTTCCCATTTGATGTTGATCCTAACCGTACTTTTTCTTTTACGTCTGGAAAATGTTCTAGTGCTATCTGTCATCCACCCAGCACAGAAACCATCCCATCCTTTAGCAAAAGAAAAACTATTTGGGGAAGCACTCAGACTCAAGAGGGTGATGTGTGCAGTCTAGCAAATGAGCATTCGCCTCATGCTGCATCTTCCCTGGAAACAGCGGGGGGACGGGGACAATTAAAGGTGAAACATGATTTAGAAACAGAAAAGTAAATAATTTATCTAATGAAGTGGACAGCAGGTCCTCCACTCCCTCCTGCCACTCCTCACTGATTCTCAGTGAAGTGGGTAATCATCCCAACATGGAAAAACCTTTATCTCCATTCTCCTCAACTTCAGCGTCCTCACCGCTCCCCATCAATCTCTCTCCCCTCGACTCGTCCACGCTCTCACCTCTTTTTACTCCCCCGGCGCTCTATCTGCTTCACTGATCTAGTGAGGTTTATTACCTGAGAGAGCCTCATCTGGAATGACGTAGCATCGGCCGGGGACTGTCAGACTTTACGCGTAATTAAAGCCAGGGCGCTCTCAAAGTGGAGTCTACCTGAGTGGGCTGATGTCATTAGCCCGGTGGCTCATTTTGGATGTCTTTGTGTTCTTATTAAAATCAGCATCAGTGTTTGATCATCTGTGTGCGGCTTATGAACCAGTCCATCCTCTTCATACTGAGGATGCAGGAGTCCTTTCGCCTCAAGTCGCCTTGAAATGTTTCACTGCCCATCGTGCTGTGTTATCCTTGACTCTTTGCGACAGGCGATTAAAGAGGATAAAAGCTCTTCCTGTGATGAAACGCTGAGAGTCGGCCATTTGTTTGGAACCAAGATTAAAATATAAATTAATGAGATGTCACACGTTAGCTGAGGGAACAGATTCAGTATGAGAGGTGGGCTCGTTTTAAGGAGGGCAAGCAGTGGAAGACACGGTGGAACATGTAGTTTATAATGCAATTTCAGATACCAAAACCTTTGTTATACTCCGGCACACATCTCTGGATAAGATATGGCATTGTTATACCTTTTTTTGTGCTGCAGTTGAGGATAAAGCAGCGCGCAAATCGAACTTTCAGCAGGTCAGCTGCTTTGTTTTTAGATTCACAGATCTGGTCAAGGCCTCCCAGTGAATAGAAAAGCATATAGAAAAGAAAACAGATGGGCGATGAAGCTGTGCAAGTGAGCCCTGACAGGATTCATGATGCAGTTCCGTTTAGCGCTCACACGGGAGTGATGTGCAGCGTCTCCGCCACGTTTAAAAGAGTCTCAGAGAGAGAGGTGCTGTCTTTACATATGTACAAAATATATCACCCCCTCCGTTGTCATGGATACTACTTGTTGCTGTGTAAAAAAAAAAAAAAAAGAGGAAGCGACTTTCGGGCATCTCCTCCGTCCAGCTCGCTTTTCTGCGCGCTGGAGCAACTTGCTGCTGAGGTTGGAGGCAGTTTTACGCACGGACGGCGGCTGAGCTCGCAGCGCTGTCAACACCGTGGCCTCATAAACACACACACGCACACACACACGCCTCTATGTTCACCATGGATCATACGGCAACAGGTTGCTGTAGAGTTAAAGTGTAAAAGGCCTTGAATTCAGCGCAACACAGCCGACACATCGGTGTTTGTGAGGACCTCCTTACCTGACGATGATGTACATGACGAGCACGTTTCCAACCAGCCCCACCACGCACACTATGGAGTACAGAGCGGTGATGACAATCGCTATGATAACCGGGTTGGCGTCGTCGTCCAGGCTGCCGGTCAGTCCGCGGTCCCCGTCGCATCTCGCCTCCGTTAGGCTCGTGGTGTTGCTGCCGTCGGTGAAGTTCACGCAGAAGCTCTTGTTGTTGTAAAACACGGGGAGCTGGCTCCGGTAATCCGCGTCCGAGCCGTTGCTTGCGCTCTCCATGGTCAACCCCTCGCTCGCTCGGTAATGTGCGGTAGGTAGACTGTGCCGTGCCGTGCCGTGCTGTGCTGGTGCGCGCGTCTTTCGGCTCCACTCGGTGTCCCACCGGGTGCTTGTTTGCTGCTGCTTGGAGAGAAGCGCTGCTTTTCAGGTGCGGGGCGCACCGCCGGTAACGTGAGAGCTCCGCGTGTTGAAGAATGTGGCCGCGTGGGGTGCAGTGAGTGTACTGAAGAGCCTCGCGCGGCACAACGAGCCTGCACGGACAGGAGCGACGGAGTGAAAATGAATTAGTTCGCCCCCTTCCTTCCTTCCTTCCTTCCTTCCTTCCTTCCTCCCTGCTTTCCTATACTTTCACTTTATTTTGTTTCCTCCGATTGCTCCTTCACTTTTCATGCTTCCTTCATTCCTTGCTGGCTTATACCCCCTTTTTTTCTTTCTTTCCTTCCTTCTATCCTATCCAGCCTTTCTTCTTTCCTCATCCCTCTCCTTCTGTCATTCCCTAAAACTTTATTTCTCCCTGTCTACCTTTCTTGTCTCTCTCCTTCCTTCATCCGCTCCCTTCTCTTCCTCTCATTATTACCTCTCATTGCTCTCTTTTGTTCATTCCTTCATTTCCTTCCTTTTCTCTTTTCCTTCCTTCATTTCATTCTTGATCCTCTCCTTCGATCCTTCTTTTTTCCTCTTTAGCTTCCTTACTCCCTTCTTCCATACTTGCACTTTATTTTTTCCTCCGATTGCTCCTTCACTTTTCCTGCTTCCTTGATTCCTTGCTGGCTTTTGCCTTTCCTTAATTGCTCCTTCCTTCTTTACTATCCATCCTCTCTTCTTTCCTCATTCCTCTCCTTCTGTCATTCCCTAAACCTTTATTTCCTTCACTTCTCCCCTTTTTACTCATCTTTGTTCATTCATTGTTTCTTGACCCTCTCCTTCTTTACATCCTTTGTATTGTTCTTCTCTTGCCTTGCCTTCCTTTTCTCTAACCTACCCTCCTTGTTTCCTACCTGAGCTACTGGTTATAGTGGGACTGAGCTACCTGAGCTACTGAGCTAACATTAGCTAACAGCAGCTACATCTCGCAGCCACTGTCCATCAGGAAACTTTGTAAATCCATCTTGTGTGTGTGTGTGTGGTCTCCAATTTCCCCCTCACCTGCTGCATAAAACCCCAACTCTGTTTGTGTGACCTGCTTCTCCTTAACAAGTGAACCGAAACAACCTGTTGCATAACAAAACAGCACGACAGCAGCAAATACCTAAACCTAACAAGAGTAATTGATGAGTCGCCGTCGTCGTCCAGGGATTATCCATTAAGTTGTCCATGCACGTACGTGTAACACGTTGATGAGTCTCCTCACTTCTGATTTCTGTTTTCTGTGCTGTACTCTAATCAGCGAAGCCAAGCGGGGGAATGTAGCAGCATGTAATCCAATAGGGATTGATTTTAATCAAGATAATGTCCCTGCTTGTCTCATTACTGTTTCAGAGAGGCACAAAATGGGCAAAGATCATTTACTGAACCTGCTGAGGCCCGTTTGGAGTGAAACCGCTCAACGCCAGCGTAGCTAGTTCAAAGTCATTGTTGTAAATTTGTTTTTAACAGTCGCTTTAATCAACAAAATACATACAATGAAAAAAATATGACTCATCAGCTAATTATATTAGTGAGTTAGGTGAGTAAATCTGCAGAAAGCAGCCAGACTGAAGCGAGCTCTACTGTTGCTGCGGAGAGAACTGTATCACTAAGTGCACGGAGATGTTTATACAGCGCATTTAGTGGGGATGTGACCTCTGTTGGCCACGTAACTGTTTATTTTGCCAAGTAAATTCACTTCTTCTCATGCCTGAGTACCATTTTGAATAAGGTCAACTTCCAGCGTGTCTGTTTTGTGCTGATAGGTAAATGATTCACTTCTGCGAGACTGAGCACAAACGCCCCGAGAGGCGCTACAGTCACTATTAACAAGAACAGGGCGCACGGAGTCATTACGTTTCAAGGATAGGTTCAGATTTTTGAAGTCTGTTCGTACAAGAGGGAATTTTCTAAGCCCCTAAGATGATATTCGCTTCATTTGTCAGCAAGTGAGATGGTGGGCAAGCTAAGTTACAAGCAAAGCAAGCGAATACATTTGAGCATTTCTTTTTCACACAGCTATATCTTTACCTTCAAGCCTTTAAGTTTAAACAGCTTTGACGCCAACAACATCACTGTATGCGTCAAGAACAGTGCTGGAAGAAGAATAGACTTTCTTATTTCTCAGCATAGCTCACACTGAGATATTCACCGTTTCTTGACCTTTACCATGAACAATGGCTGGATTTTGACATAAGGTGGAAAATGTTCCCTCTGACAGCAGAGCTGCATTTATGTTTGAGAAAGCATGAAGCATGTGGAGTGTGTTAAGGTTATCACTTCAGGAGGATAGGTGCGCTATCATCATGGGCATCGGACAGAATGAATCGGCCATGACTCTTTTGTTGCAAAGGATTATTTTTCAAACTCAAATGTCAGCCTGATAGGAGGGGCAGACGCACGTGGGTCAATGACTCAGAGCTGAAAGAAACAAAAGCAGAAGTTAGGTCAAAATTAAATCTATCTTTAAGTGTTCCACAGCCACAGAATTAACTCAAGAGAAAGAAACCGCTTACAAGCACTGCCACCCCATGTGGTGATCAGGAAAGTGTGAGCTCAAAAGTTGGCGGGGTTTAAATAGGGAGCGAGCAGGCGAACTCATTCAGGTAATTGAGGAGCGAACAAAGGGTCGAAAGAACCAAACAGTGCTCAGGGAAAGGACGTGATGTTCCCAACAGAGGGGGAACCCAAAAGAATGAAGAAGAGCGGTCCTTTAAGTACTCTTAGAGGGCGTGGAAATATATAGGAAAGTGTGCAATAATAATGAAAATTAAGAGTGAAGTAAAATATGAAGCGTACAATTTCAAAGATGAAAAACATATATTAAAGTTCATTTTTTCACTTTTGTTTTTAGTTTTACAAGCAGTTGCTGAACTTTTAGAGGAGCTGTCTCATTTAAATGAAACTACAGCAGAAAACTATGAAAAATAATAAATAAAAAAGCTCTCTGCATTTTTAAAAATCCTCCTTCAGAGCCACCATAAAGAGAAGAAATTATTACAGCGACCAATAACTCTTGGGAACAAATGTTTGAAACTTGAAAATTCAGTTCAGTTTTATTCATATTTATTCAGGTTGCTGCGTTTCTTTCTGGTACCCCCTGTGACCGCACCACCGCAGCCAAACTTCACTACCCCCAGTCGAATTAATGGATGCGTTTGCCGCAGCGGCAGAGAAACTCTAAAACTCCCTTACTCTTTGTAGCATTAGCTTTATTCCTCCTTCTCCGATGCCTCTGTCTCTTCGAGGAAGTGGTAGTGGAGGTATAGGCTTCACCTTGTTGCCACGGCGACGATTAACATTACATGTCACAGATGCAACACCTTTAATGCCTCCACAGGTGAGCTGTGTGAGGCTGTCTATGCGAATGAGTGTGTGTGTCAGAGCAGTTGTCACCCCTGCAGTCGGATAAAGTGTGATAGTAACAGTAAGTATAAAAATAAAATGCACAGCTCCTTATTTGCAACAACAAGGTGTAGAAAAAGTGATTTTAATTATCTTTAAAAAAAAAAATTGTTACCACAATCAAACGGCTCCCATTTTAATTTATTTATTTTAATTAAGAAACACAGTCTGGTTGTGTTAGCAAATTATAGAGGTTGTACAAATGTATGCAAAGACATTAAACCAGGCTGTCAAAAATCTCAACATATTTCAAGATCGATTAAAAGTTCATACTTCTCCCCAAAGTGTCTGAGTCAACATTTCATGGCAGCTGACATAACTGTTCCTCATCTCTCACGTCCTTCATTTTCTGTCATCTGTTTTGAAATACGTCAAAAACAAAGTTTCACGGTCTGTTTTGACACAGCATATTCTCCCAAATTTGGTGCATGCTGATCGCGTACTTTAAAACCTTTTTGCTGTCAGACCGACTCGACTTCCAGTAGCCAGGTTTCCTCCAAATGGGGCGCAAATTAAAACTGAAATGGCAGAAAAATCTGCAGGAAGCTGCACTGTTCTGTTCTTCAGTAAGGTGACATTAAACCACTGTAGAAGGAGAAGCCACAATGAGATGGCATAATTAGAAGAGTGCTGAAAAGACCTGAAGATAATTAGACCCTATTCAACACCATCACTAAGTGTGTTTCCATGTGGAAAAGTTGTGGCAGCAGACAAAAGCGTTGAACTGAAATGCAGAAGTCTCAAAAAACTGCAGTTCCTCAAACGTCCACTTGAGGCTGGTGACAGAACAAATCAATCTCCATAAGTCCCCACTAATACAAGCTATACAAATCAACATAAATACCATATTCCCATCATGTTTTTTCTTGATTACATCACCTCATTCTACACACTTTTATAATGACTTCATGTCAGCGCCACCAGCCATTTATCTCAATGAAGCAACTCCTCCAACTCCAGGTTCTGTTTCAGGGTCTTGGTTACTCCAAACCATGTTGACATTAGAGAACATGCCTGTTTAGACTCACAGGCCTACTGTGACTGGCTCTTTATAACTCCTGAGAAGTCAAAATCTCTTTTTCTGTGTAGATAGATAGATCACTAATAATCTTTAGATGTTATTTCAGTGTGAAGTTTAAATGGTGAAGAAGAATCAAGTCCTGAACGACTAAAACTACAGTATTGGAAAATATTCAGCGAGCCGCAGCCATCCTGTGACTAATGCCTGCTACCAAAGACAGAAACAGACGCACGCATCACCAGAAGTTTTCTCCGAACAGCCTCTCATTGTTTTGGTCAGAGATCTTCTTACGATACTCAGACTCGTATGTATTTATACAAGACAAATATTTATTCATACTAGCAGGCTTCACCTATTTGTCATGTTGTATTTGATGAAATATGTTTCATCTGGAGAAGTTTGTGTAAGCGTCTTAAGGCATGTGAATCATTAGTGCGATGTTATCTCTAAGTGACGAGCATTTTGCATCCAGAACAAAGGCTTAGATTGAAGCGTGTTTGTTCTCAGCGGCATCAAAGTGGAAGTTCAGCCATACAAAAATTTCCCTTTCATGTCGGGAACATGATCGACAACAGGCCGAGGAGCGCAAAGAGAAACGCAACACAGACGCTTCATGAAAAATGAATTCTACTCTAAATCCCAATTAGCAACATTTGTTTGTTATAAATCAGTTTCTATCTAAAGCTCTGAAGTGAAAGAGCTCTCCTCTGTGCTCAAACTGTGGCCGTACCTGTCTTAAAGCTGCTTATTTATTTAGTAGTCGAGAACAGAGTTGAAAATCATTGCTGCATCTGAGAAGCAGTCGCTGGTTTTTATAGCCAAAGAAGTAAAAAGACAAAGAAAAAGCCGAGTCTATGTGAATGCGGCACCAGCCCTGGGGCCTCATTTATAAAACATATGAGCAGTTTTGACCTTAAGAATAACTCAGGGCAGAAAACCACAATGTTATTGATAAAACCTCATTTTGAGATGGAAGTGATCTCACAATCCATACATAGGCTCGACATGAGTGACTTTCCCGCTGGCTAATTTTGGGATGCATATCTTTAAGAACAGTGTGATATTCACCAATTAAAGGTGGGATGAATTAATTAAGGGACACGTAGGTTGTGATGTTCTCTAAATAGTGTGTCCACGCAGGAAGAAGCAACCATGGCTAAAAACTCAAGGTAACTTCATTGACTATAGACAAGTGCTGTCACTTTTAAATTTTAGATTTATAGATCACAGATTCCAGGTACCTTTCATGAATTAAACGTAAGCACACCCCCACAAATGATTGCTGTAACCGTTTATCCTCATCATGCTCACAAGGGCTGGAGCCTATCCCAGCTAGCATTGGGTGCGAGGCAGGGTACACCCTGGACAAGTCACAAGATCATCGCAGGACAACCAACCATTCACCTCCTCCAATTATCTCTGGACTGTGGGAGGAACTCACTCAAACACAGGGATAACATACAAATGCCCCCCAGCCAGGGTCGAACAAGGAACCTCCTTGCTGTGAGGCGACAGTGCTAAACACTGCCCCACTGTGCCAACCCCACGATCTTAAAGTCCATGTAACATAAGAATAAACACGTGTTTTCAGTTTGTCAGACTAAAGAAGAAAGTGTTATTAACCACCCAGCCAAATTTGAAAGATTAAAAATATCGACAACTTTATGAAATCAGGTAAAAAATGAGCAGCATTATCAGCTCCAGGGCTGTGGGGGCGCTGAAGCCACGGCCATTTTGCAGCGACTGAAATGTGTCAAATGAGTTCAGAAAATGACATGTCTAACTCTGAAGCACCCCGAGCGAGATGAATTCATCTCTATCTCTCTGCTAGGGGTGCAGGTTTATGCTCAGGGTGGCCTCAGCGTGTCATCGAGCCACCCTTTAGGACTGCCCACAAAATCCTGGACTGAAAACTGTTTCAACTCCACTCCACGTTTCAGTAATATATCACTTAAAGTCTTTTCACATGTTTTCAGCAACTATTTTCCAACATTTAATGTATTTTAAAAGAAATCTGAGAATTGCCTCTACAAAGGACATTGTCTCTGTCTTGTCTCTGTGTTCATTGCTTCTAGCTCACTTTAAACTGAAATGCAGACTTATTTGACTACAACATAAAACAGCAATTTCAATGCCACTGCTTTCCTCTCTGGCTGTGTTACAGTCTGAGCAATCACCCTTAGATCAGACTCAGCATATGTGCAAAACCAAGGGCAAAAAAAAAAAGCATAAAGCACCTCAGATTATTGCAAAGAGTGCACAGTGATAACTGAAAGCCATCCAGAGTGTTAGCATTTTTATCAACTCCTCATGTCTCGTCTGGATAATGAGAGCTGGACAATTAGACAACGGCTCTTTAGAGAGATTTCTGGTGGGTCACTCCAATTTTCGCTGAATAGGAGCTGCCGTGTCATAAAAAGCTTGTACAAGAAAATATGACAGTCAGGCAATGGTTTCCATCTTGATTTCTTTGCTGCAGTCAAACCATCTTGACCGATTTAGTGTTTAAATTATGTTCTTTATCCCCCAGAGCAGGTCTTCAGACTGATTTATAATTTCCTCGTTCAATGTTAAAGTATTGCACTGTTGACTTGTTACGGTCTTTTATAGTAATTCTTTGGACAGTGAAGTGGAGATGAGGAAATTTAAACTCATTCTAAAAATCTGTCTGCCTCTCCTCTACTTCAGCAGATTTATGGATCATCACTTTGATGGAATATTTTACACAAAACTGCCACTGGTGATTAAATATGTGACAAAGATAATGTGAGAAATGCTTTGAAGGTAAGAGGACATAAGTTAAATCATAAATCCAATGACACTGTATTTTATCTAATACACTTTGTTATTTACAATCTGAGGACAGTTCTTGAAATGAAAAGGCACTAAAGTAAAAACCAAATGACTTTTCCTTTTTTTTTATCATTGAGGTGGTATTGTTTGAGTTTTTTTTACTTTAAGCTGAGTCAGACTGACTTCTCACTCTCATTTCTAAAAGATAATAACCGATCAAAGTTTGGCTGTTTGTAATTTCCAAACTTATGATATTTTAGAAAAGACAAAGAATCCAGAGCTAACAGATGTATGACACAGATCCTTCAACTCCTCCGCAGCTGGACTCTGAGTTGTACCTAGAACCTCAACAAAAACACACAGGGAGTCTGCTTCATCTCTGGAACAGTCTGCCTGTGGATCTGAAGGACTAGCATGGCTGTGAAGTGCTGAGCCAACACTGAAGTGCCAAAAACTGCAGTTCCTCAAATGTCCACTTGAGGCTGGTTGCAGAAGTTAGTCAGTCTCCGTATGTTCCCATGTTAAAATGTCCAACTTCACAGCAGAAATAAACAAGTTTACAGCCTGGTTTTGGTCTCTATAGCTAATTTCCCTGTTCATGACAACTGTACTGAGTCTGAATTTCTATAAAACTCACCTGTTCATATTATGTTAAGGCCTAAAGTTATGCAGAATTAACAGTGTGGCCACTTTTATTGACAGGTGGGTGTCATTACAGGTGGCTTGTTTGAGCTTCCCAAGTGTCATTGATCCATGTCTTTGAGCGTTAGCCGGTATGTTGAGCATGCTTGCCATCTTAATTTTGTCATGACTGGTGTTAGCAGGGTAACAGGAATACAGAGGAAAGACTCAAATCCAGACGACTGAGACAGATCTGGTGCAGTTGAGTGATTTAACACACACGCATTGAGCCACAAAGGCTCGCAGGACGGTGTGAAAAGAAATCCAATAATAAGCAGGCGGGGAGCCAAAGTCCAATAACAGGCAAAAGGTCAAACATGCAGGTCAGGCAGGCAGAAACTGGTTCCAGATACAGCTCCCGGACAAACAGAATACAAGAACAGTGGTTAGAAAGCCGAGATATAAAGCATCTGGTAACATAACTCAAAGGTTAACTTTGGCATTTTTTAACATGAACTAACAGCGACTAACAGTAAGGGCGTGTGCTGCAGCCTATATTTGCAAAACTGCCAACAACAGTATCCCTGCAGGCCGCTGTATGTGGATATATACAGAAACACCAAATTGCTGCAGTCCTACGCTCATGTTTCCACTGTTGACTTCCTGCATCGAATCGCCCACGAGAACAAGACTTCTCCTTGAGTGAGATTTAGTTAGACACATACCAGATCAGGCGAAAGGAAGAGAATAAGTACTTTTAACAAATGTATTTCAACAGTGCAACATTTGTAACCAGCGTCTCTGCTGCAGGTTGCAGCGCTCTCATTCAACACACCACTGCACCAAATATAAGGTCCAGGTTTGAAAAACTACCCCCAAACTTACCCAAGCAAAGGAAGCGAACTGTCAGTGAAGGCTGATTAGGGAATGGGGTGCAGGTTAGGAAGCTCGGGGGGGGCTGTAGCGCTGATGGGAAGTGGGAACAGGCCGAGTCTGGTGAGGGAAAAGTCTCACCAGAGCCAAAAGCCAATTTTGTGCCAATCCATTCCAATCCATTTGAAATTTAGATATTTTACTGGAATCACCGCCAGTGTCACTAGAGGAAAAAGGTATGGGAATCACCAAAGTCATTAGGATTAATTCTCTGGGGACCATGAACGTGTGTATAAAATTTCATGCCAGTTATCAAGAAATACCTCTGTAGACCACATTACCATCCCTGAAGCGAGGCCTCTAGTATTGCTAAAATGTTATTGCAATATATAACTTTTTGCAGCTTGTGCCAAACGTAAATTTAAAGGTATCCCCCTGCATTTCCTGTGATTTTGCATTATGTCATATGTACGAACGCCTCCTCTGCAACGCTTCCAATTAATGTAAACAAGTGACACACATTTGTTCCCCGGAGGAAGCCCTCTACGTTAGCTTCTACGCAATCTTTGTCTTACCGCAGTGTAAATATTGTCACACAAAGCGAGGATTACCGGAGGAGTGAAGTGAGTCATGGTACCCGTGTTGCTCTTCCTCCTCAGTGTTTATGTCCTGTTTATATCAGTTCAGTTCACTTTTATGTAATTCCATTCACTCAGTTTCAGTTGAATGGAGTTTAATTCACGTTACCTCAGTTAAATTATTTTCTGCTCCACTCAGCTCGCTTATTTTAAAGGCCTCAAATCTCAGTTTACTAAAAGATTTAAAGCTGCAGTGGTTTCATACTGACAATGGGCCAAGTTACTATGTGTAAAATGAAAGGTTCACTCATAGAATTATCACCTGACTGCGCAGCCTTTTTAGCATCTATCAGCTCATTATTTTGGTTTTACTTTACCATAATCAACGACCTCATTTCCAGCCCACTGTACACTTCCTGCTCAGCACCAAATGGCAGATAAACAAAGTAAGTAACTAAGTGGTTGATTTAGGCTAAAGGGAGGAGTCGGTGGAGACCAAAACAGAGCTAAAAGGAGAGTGAGTACTGGATTTAGATTTATCAGGTGAACTGAAACAGATCTCCAAATTACTGATAATATTTCTTCATATCTGAGCTAAATAAAAATTCACCCTCACACAGTTGTCATGAACAGAGAAATTAGCTACAGAGACCAAAATTGTTTTTAGTACCAGGCGGTAAACATGTTTAGTTCTGCTGTGACGTTGGACATTTTAACATGGGGACTTATGGAGACTGACTCGTTCTGTAGCCAGCCTCAAGTGGACGTTTGAGGAGCTGCAGTTTTTGCCGCTTCTGCATTGGCTTCACTTCACAGCCACCTGATGAGGAGACACAGAGACGCTTACACATTCCCGCCTGCAGAAGGTGTTAAGGTAAATGTGCAGTGAATGACAGACTATAAGCAGAAACGTGCCGACATAGCAATGTGGCTCGCGGAAAAGCACATAAAAATGTATGTTAACATAGTGTGTACTTATACTCCACGGGGTACCTTTAACTTGCAGCACAGCACAATTTTTGATGACAGTCTTGTTCCTGCTGAGTATTTACCCTTTAGATTGAATGTTTCATATTCCAAGGTCAGATCCCGCTGGATTCTTCCTGTCACAAAACAAATGAGGACACATGACCCTTAAATGCAAAACATGTTTTGACATATAGACTGTGCGTGTCCCCTCTGAATCACTCAGTAAAAAAGCACTTCGTGGACATGTGGTCACCTTGAAGTCACTTGGTGTGAGTTATGGTTTCATTAAACTTGCACATACTGCAAGTGTCTTTGTTAAAAGGCTGCTGCTCTCCCGTTTTAAGTAATGGTACCCTTGATAAAGAGTTTCCTTGATAAATATATTGAATGACATTCTACAAAAGTGCCACAGGCTTTTGTCATTTTATGTTTTATTTGCACCTAAAAGTGATGAAAACCAAAGTGGTGAACTAAAAGAAGCGCGCTCCCATCACATCACTGCTGCTGTTGTAACTCTACAGAGATGTGTGTACATGTTCTTTTATTTGCCTCTTAAAAAGCGGGAAATAAATTGCGCGAGTGTTTGTTTAACGCATCAATCCAGCACGTGAAGAAGGAGGCAGTCGCGACCACGGAAAACTGGAACCAGCGGTAACTGCGCCGGCAACGGAGGAGCTAAACCTGAGGATGTACTTCTTTATATACTCTGTGTATTGCTTTAAAGGGTAAACAAGTAAAATAAATGAGAAGAGACCCTTCAACAGCTGTGTTTGTGTTATTTCTTTACTTGAGATTGAGGCACACGGTGGCTGCAGGGGTGTGATGAATTAGATTATCAAGTGCATGTACAATGCTTTATACCACAAATGTGTCCTTTGTCGCAAAAAATAAGATCAACAAATCCGTTTCACCAGCAAGTTGGCTGTGCGGTGGCTTCGAGGCAGACAGCATGATGACGGGATCAGAGTGACTCATCTTCTGAGTCCCCATTACATTTCTGCAGGTACTTCGTGACCTTGTGTCACTATTACAGCTGCGTTTTTTGAGAATGATCTGAATTTAAGAGCTGCGCTGAAGACAGACGGTCTTACAGGTTTGTCGTCAGCTACAGAGGATTGTTTAATTATGATTCATGAAACCTTTGGCAAAATGAAGGATTCAGTTTTAAGCACTGGACGAGCATCATCAGCTCTGCTGCTGGCCTGTCGCCCGCATCCGTCATTCTGTCTTTCCAGTAGCGCTGCTCCTCTGGGTAACCACCAAGCCATCAATTCTCGGTCCAGCTCAACCGCGCGTGTGTCCCCCGTGTCCTCGAAAAGAGAAGAAAAAGAAACAACAGGAGGCGAAGTCTCGTGTTCAGAGTCTGAAAGCTGACAGCCATCATTTTAAATATTTTATAGATGTTTTTTAAGTAATTAAGACCCAACCACGTCTCCTAAAATTATGTTTACATGCAACAAACCCGAATCCGCAAATGCGTTTCATGTGAATGTCGCCGTCCTCTCCCAGTGGAAAATGTTCAGATTGAACATGTCTGAAGTTTTATGAACTCTGGAAACTGAAACATGTTTTATTCATTTCTGGCTATTTGTAGTCTGAGTCTGTGCTGGACTGTGTTTGTTCTTTTTGGGGAGCAATTGGAAATTTTTGTTTAATGGTGGATGTGCCGAGGTCAAGCTCTGACTGACTTTGAAACGAGTTTATGAATATTAAAAGATGCATAAGATTTGAGTCTGTCTGTCTCCAAAATGAAGCTGAAACAGAATATGCTGCTTTGTCTTGAAAACCGATTGAACACCTTTTGTGATTGGGGTTAAATTGTGTTCTGTTTCAATATTTATGTATTTTTATATAATTTAATATTATTTATATCTTTAATGTATCTTTAAAGCAAAGTTTTGATTATGCTATATATACAAACAAGTTAAAATACTTAAACAAATATATTTTTTATTATTGTTAATGTGAATACTTTAGGAATACTATAGTTTCCTCAGCGTTATTCTGAATCCAAAAATATGCCCGCGGTGGACGGTCCTATGCTGGATGTACTGCTTTGGATCATCAGCAGACCTGGATCGAATCGAAAACACCTGGATGCTTGGATACGCCATCTGTAACGGTGCCTACCTGTCAATCGAGCAGTGGTGCTGTTAATTATGCACAACTTTAAGACTTATTATAATTTGAATGGGTATAGAGACCAAAATCGTTGCCTGGGAGGAAGCCAGAAAGAACCAGTCCACACAGAAAAGCATTTATTTTATAGCTGTAAAAAAACACTTTATACACTGCTGGCTAACTTAACCAGTCTTAATCAGCTAAGTGTTGCGACTAAAGGTTTTATTATTCATCTCTGAAATGTAAAGATCACGTCTGAAAACTTTACTCATACTCAGTTCAAGGATGTCAGACTTCCTGGATTAGAGAAAACTCTGCCAGCGGGGGAGGAATAATTACATTTCTCTGAAATGCTTTCGGTCAAATCAAATTAAAGCGAATATAAAAAGGTATTTTTTCATGGAGGAGTTCAGGTCGTTGTGTTCATGTAAGTTTTTATATCATTTATATAGAAAGCCTTGTATTGCCTGAAGCTTCCTTTGCTGTGTCTGTTTGGAGCATCTGGTTAAAGAGAATTAAACAAGATGGAGGAGAGATCAGCGACAGAGAGACGGATAGAGAAAGACAGACAGAGAGAGTAGAAACCAGCAGAACTGTTACACAGTGTTACACCATCTATCTGTACCTCCATCCGTCCACAAACCTCATCCATCCTTCCCTGCATTCGTGCTGTCGCTGCACGGAGACACACGAACGCCTCTCAGTATTCTCTCTGTCACTTCACATCTGCCTCTTGTCTTCTTTACGTGCAGACGCTCGAGCGAGGAGAACGCCGGGATTGTAACTCAGGAGAGGCAGCTGTGAAGTGACATGATCACTCCCTGTGCCCCGTCAGGAGGACGCCCAATATAACTCAGCACATGTGGAGCTGCAATAAACCCGCTAATAGACACTAGTTGAAATTCTCTGATATCGAACAACGTGGCTGGAGGAAGTCCAAGATCAAATTTAGTAAAATAACCAAGGTCTTCTGACAATTATATAGTAAAGTGTGCTCAGTCAGACAGCATGAACATGGTGGGAAGAGGGCTGGAACGTAAGATATTCAATATTTC
The DNA here is from genome assembly GCA_023373845.1 of Nibea coibor. Classification (NCBI taxonomy): domain Eukaryota; kingdom Metazoa; phylum Chordata; class Actinopteri; family Sciaenidae; genus Nibea; species Nibea coibor. The sequence continues at coordinate 17,682,543 of CM041723.1, forward strand.
TTCATCTTCTCCCCTTCATTTGAGCGGCGTATCTATCGCTAAGCCGTCGACCTCACTTCCTCTTAAGCATTCACCTGGAGGCGATGAACCTGACCTTATTCTCTTCACGTTTCCCCTTCGTTCTCCCAATAATTTCTCTAAAGCTTTCCGTGTTACTGTTCAGTTTTGAGGCCGTCTTGATGCCACCTTGTCACCTCGTGGTTATAATATCTTTTCTTGCTCTTTAAAATGGAAAATCTGTGTCTATACACTTATAACATGACAGTTTTTATTATCCTATCGTCCTGGGCTCAGCTTGCATCCTGCATCAGTTTTAATGCCACCTAATAGGTTTTAATTAATAACCTTTACGAGAGTTTGAGTCCAGACATGATGCTCACTGTCTGCAGGGCAGGAAGGAGTCTGTTAATTAAAATCAATTGATTATGAAATCATAATTTCATTATTGTTGGGGATGTCACTGGGCATCGGTCGACAACAACCACACTGGGATTTAGTAAGCAAGTAAACAGGCTTACATTTGAAAAATGCATCTGAGGAAACTGGAATCCTCTACGAGCTCTTCAGCTGAGGTCTGGTCTGATGACCAAAACTATTTCGAAATAATATTCTGCTGCTCCATTCAATTGCAGATTTTAAAAAGAAGATAAATTATGTCAGGTAATACATCTGGTGACTGTTGTTGAATCCTGTTTCAAGAGCTTTGCAGTGTTTCTTTTACCCCTGCTGACTATCTTGCTGTCACATTTTAGCTCTTAATCATGGATGTATGCATTTGCTAATCTTTTTCAGGTGTTTTGATAGTATGTCATTTTAAAATAAGCGCTGGGGGAAAGTTGCGTACTAGAGCCCTGCACTCCCGCAAAGCAGTGCATCGCGGGACAAATTTTGAAAGCTGGCGGAGGGGGAGGTGACAAGCTGATGTCCTGCAAACTAAATACGTGTATAAAATAAAATAAATAAAAGATTAATTTATGTCTGGCATTGGCATGTCTTATGTATTTGGCATTAAGATGCCTAAATTTGCGGATGTGGTCTAATCTCGCGTATGTTTCAGACAATTTGTTTCCGCTCTTCCGTGTTCGAGATCTCGGATCATGGCAGAAACGCCTGGCACCGCGCACCCTTACTACGTGCTCGTGAAGAGCTCAGCTAAGCTCAGCGTGTTTCATTTCCCGAGCCAATGAAAAGAACTTTCGTGAGAAATTTTGGGCGGGAGCGGGACAAAATATGGCAGGCGTGGGCGGGAGCAGGACTGAAAATTTTGTCCCGCGCAGACCTCTATTGCGTGCCATCAGTGTTACACATACATACATACAGTTTTCGACTCAGTATGCCACAGTATACAAGGATACTATAATGTCTTGCAACTTTGTGGCAAGAGTTTGCAGATGGCTGTGCACAGTGCATCAGTATTCAGTATCAGTATTGTACTATAACTGCCACTTTCCTCTTTTCTGTGTGTAATCCTGGCTTGATATTTAATGTACTGAAACCTACTCAAAACATACTGTTGCACTTTCATTAATGCACATTTAACTTTCATTGTCACTTAATGTCCTTGGTAAGCACTGTCTGTAAATTAAATTTCCCACTGAATCACGCCAGCGTCTCCTTTCTTTTACCAAGGTTAAAGAATGATAATCAGTTATCCTTTCCTTTGAGCCAATGTTTTTTGTCTCCTGGTGCACTTAATGTTATGTTTGTGCTAAATTACAGTCGTCTTTCCTTTCCAGGCTGTGAAAATCATCTTTGTTGAGTAGAAATACAGATAACCTTTACAGGACTGGAGAGATAAGTAAGTCAGTTAACATACAAAATAAACTCAGCTGTAGATAAAGGTCAAACCCTGTGACTCTCCTCTCACCAACTCTTCTGTTGACTTTAAATCCTAGTTTGTAGATTTATTCAAATTCAGTGGCAGTTCAACATCCACCATTGCACACTAAGCTGTTGCACTCACTGGGTGTCAAAATTATTGAATGTTGCTGAATATATTAGGGAGCTGAACTGGAAGGCTTGAGGTTTGGGTAGGGACTGAAAGAACTTTCCAGATGGGGGTTAGCAGCTTGACATCTGGGGGGAACTCAGCCACTGAGCCAGCCTTGGTGGTTCGGGCATCTGATTAGGATGCCCCCTGAACTCCTTCCCCTGGAGGTATTCACGTCAGAGGTTGGCATGTCCAACTGGTAAGTTGAACCCAGAACCAGAACCTGCTTATATATACTATACAGCTCATATAGGCTTGGATTCCCTGTGGGGACCTTATCTGACCACAGATAAGCTGAACGAAAAGGATGCATGGATAATTTCCTCCACCCGACACAAGAACAATAATAAAAAAAAGCATTTGTAGTCCCAGCTGAGCAACAGATTCATGTGTTATTCATATGTTATTTATTTATATATCAGAAGACATATGGCATACATGTTACAAAGCAATCCACCAGGAGCGTGTGCTTGCATGCATTTAATTGGCCAACGTAGCACTTTGCAACTTTCTAGCTGACCCTGCATTGGCGCAGGACTCAAGCTGGTCTGGACGCCGTCTTAACCATTGCATAAGTTCTTATTGTCACCAGTATGACAGGGTTCTCTTGTGTGCGTCAAACTTAATTTGTAGTCCTCCAGAGAGGATGTACTGAGGGCTCTGTTTTTTTCTTCACAACCATTGTATTGTCACCAATTATGCTGGGATAAACCAGGCAGAAAAGACTGCTGCATGAATGTCATTTCTGTGCAGGCAAGCCGTGCCCACAGATGTACAGCGTTGTTGTTGTGCACTTCATACATATGAATCACTCTGATTATACAAAGACAAATGTCAGACAGCGAAGGCAGCTATAAAATTGCTTCCTGCCAGCCCTCGGCATACGTTAGTTTGTGATGTGAACAAAATATGAACGGATGATAATGAGAGAGCAAAGTTTTCAGCTGCAGTGCGTGTAGAAGTGTGTTACTGTAAGGACAAAAATCCATTTCCCAGAGTTAAGATGTTGTTGATTTTAAGGTTGGATTAAGTTAGCTATAAATGTAATGGTTTTGTCTGATTAGACTTCTGCTATGCGATCACCAAACTCCATGTCACAGTGAGAAAATGGCTGTGAAGAGTAAAATGAACGGTGGTTGAATTCATCCCAGATGCTTTTATACCCTGAAAGTCTTGGTATTAAAGCAGTGTGCATACAGGCTTACTGTCATGGATTACTAAGACACTTGAACTTGAACATTATTATTAATTACAGCTGTGCTTTTTCCGTCGGTTATAAGTTGAAAAGACTGCATTGAAAAGGGCTTATTCTAGACTGCGCAATTAGGTTTTATAGCGTGCTCACACTGGAATGAGTCAATTGATCCATTTATGAATGTGCTATGTAAAGCCTTATTAAAAACATTCAAATAAATGGCGAATGGCAGCTCCAGTTTTGTAGAGACTAAAAAAACTCTGTTTCTCTGCTGGAAAACAGAGGTTGCTGCCCCAAGGAAAGGAGTTCAAGCATCTCGGGGTTTTGTTCATGAGTGATGGGGAAATGGAGCGTGAGATGGACCGGCGGATTGGCAGTAAGTTGGAAGTAATGCAGACGCTGTACCGGATCATTGGGGAAAGAGGGAGCTCAACTGGAAAGCAAAGCTCGCAAATTTTTAGTCTATCTACGTTCTAACCCTCACCTATGAGCTTTTGGGTAGCGACCGAAAGAACAGGATCATGGGGTACAAGCGGCCAAAATGAGTTTCATCTGCAGAGTGGCTGCGCCTAGGAGATAAGGTGAGGAGCTCGGGCATCCGGAGGGAGGTCGGAGAGAGGTGCTGCTCCTTCGCATCTAAAGAAGCCGGTTGAGGTGGTTCAGGGACCTGATTAGGATCCCTTCAGGGAGCCTTCTTTTGGAGGTCACGTCCAACTGGGAGAAGACCCTGGAGCAGACCCAGGACCCACTGGAGGGACTATGTAGCTCATCTAGACCATGTGGGAACGCCTCAGGATCCCTCAGGAATGTGTTGCAGGGGTGAGGGACCTCTAGATGCCGTGCAAAACCTGCTGCCACCGTGACTGGACCCCAGATCAGCGGTCCTTTCTCTTTACAAAGTATAATTTTCTTGTCACTTTAAAATAACAGAACTTCTCGTACGCTAAGTTGCTGGAAACCAGTGAAACGTGTCACTCATCCACGCGGGTTCAAACCTTTTTACCAATAGAGCTTTTGCAGACCTGTGCAGGCAAGGATCTCTTTTCTTTTCTCTCTCTTTTCAATGGAAATGTCAGCGCCAATGAATGCATCAAGTAGAAAGACGCACTCTACAAGAACACACTCTTACAACGCGATACAGAATACATTACGTGTCGAGCTGTATTGTCACACATCGGCGTTGGACACAAAGTCAACATAATTTATCCCTAACAGTACACAAAAGGTGAGAGAGACTGAACTGTACACTGTTTAAACATTATATCTCAGTTGTCTCAATTTAGCAGCACAGTTCACCCGGAGAACACCTTATTTTCCAATTTATGATGCAATTAAATAGTAAATCTGGCAATATTTCCACATTCATTTCAGGAAAGCAAAGCAGGAAGCAGAGCTGACAGCGTTTTCTCTCTCTGCAAAGAATTATGTATTTTTCTCAGAGGACCCTTTAAGCAAGGTCACAATGGACTATTCAGCTCTGCCAAAATATGTATTTCTTTAAACAAACTGAACTCATTTTCCTTTCCGGATAATGCTCCCAGAGACATAGACGGATCAGCGCTGCAGCAGGGAGCAGGAACAAAAACAAGAATCATCGAAAATGGCCAAAAATGAAACTCACATTTTGTACGTATTTCTTCTGTGTTTACCTAATCTGCCACGGAGCGGAGAGCAGCGGTGAAGTACATTTCATTTAGTTCTGCACTTGTTTTATTTTACAGCTGCACTTGCACAAGTTTACACACCCAAACATATATTTAGTGGTTAACAAACAACCTGAACAAGCTGCAATATTAAAAACCTTGATGCATCAATGAAAATAATCTATTCATAATAATGAAGCACATTCCCACATTTTATTTTGAGCTGACAATTCTGAAAAAATGATGCTGAAGAGGTGACAGTGAACCAAAACTAATAATACAAAGCTCAATAAAGCCGAGGCGAGCTGCACCTCATTGACTCGCATGTTTGGAGGCCAAGTCAACACCTTGAACTTAAACTGTTCCTGAACCACAGCAGACCGAGCCACCTTCGTCCAAAGCTCTAGTCTGCAGCTGTGTGCGGCAGGAACATAACTGTACATTACAAATCTGGACCCAGAGCAACCCTTTATGTGTTGAACAAAACAATCTGATCGCATACATACAGCAACTGCTTGTCTACACCTACACAAATACAGTTATAGACGTTTCAGTAGCGTCCTCAGAGCCAATTTAATTGCCTTTGTTCAATTCTACGTCCTGAGGAGTTTCTGATGTAAGCTCAAAAGCATCCAGATAATGAAACATACCAACATGGGTCACCTGCCCGAACAACATCCCTTTTATATATATTTGAATGTGTATCCATGGAAACAACAATCTGCCATCTCCCAAGGTCAGTATTTTCTTCCAAGGCTGAAAGGAAGCGCTGCCAACACCTCATCTCCCTCTGACAGATCTGCCGACATATCAATCTGTCCTGTGGCTGATTGGAGCCGACTGAAGAGCTGAGTAGAGCTAGAAAGCCCGGTGGAAAGCCTGGTTATATTTCCACCAGAAGGAGAAGTCAATTTCAACTTCTCACAGTTCTTATTACTTTTGCGTCCTCTTTCTGTCTTTATATTGTTTTGCTTTCCTTGCTGCAACGGGCATCTTTTATCTGGATGCAACTTCTAAGAAGATACGGATGAATTATCAGCACCACAGTGGAACGATGCTGTTCTGCTGTTAAAACTTTATGTTGAAAGCATTTTTTACTCTGGTTCGCGTCACATTCTGTCGCGTTAAACAAAATTACAGTGTCGTAGCAGGAGCTGCAGCCTCGTGGAGTTTCCTATATGATGATAAATAGAAGAATGTTGAAGCTAACGTAACTTCTCCTTCGGAGAAGACATTTTATAACATGCTTCTCTCACTTTCTCAGCACTTTTCTGATTAAATATGCCGCTGTCTGCTTCCCGTCTGCGGCAGCGTTTTCTCAAACTGGGCTCAAGTGTTTGTGATTTATATTTTGCCGTTACTAAATGTTTCTATTTTCTTTAGCCACCGTGGAGACGGAGAATTGTTCTAAGGGATGTAAAGGTCATCAAACAAATAACCCTTCTCCATTTTTAGAGGAGAACATAAATGGGCTCGTGTCTGTAGTCACAAGGGTACACTGACTCATTTTGCATATATTAAAAAGATTTATGGCTGCATCTGCGCCCGGGTTTTATAGCTGTAGCCTTTTTTCAGCAGCCAAACTGAATCTAATTGGTTTTTTTTTCATTCAATATTTTGAGTACATGGTGATTAATGATGAAATGTGTCTAATAAGACGGTATCAGTGTGCGTCCACAACCCACATGCTGCAGAACTCCCTTCAGAATTAATTAATTACATTAATACTCTGCAGTCCTCCTCAGCTTTACACAGTTTTATCATCTTTCAGCTTGTTGTTTTGGTTCGCTGTGCACTCTCACTTGGCTTTTTCAGCAGAAACAAACCTTGTATGCTACCGGTCCAGCACCAAACAGACACGCAGTGGACACTGTTTTCCTTCCCATCTGTGTTACATTAACACAAATCTCGTGGACTAATGCACGTTTCTGGACTTGCATTACTTTCTTTTATGTTTCTTTATATTTTTCTCACACTGTTTGTGCTTGTTATGTGAAAACCTAATGTACTTTGCAATAAATCTGATCCTGTGTCAGAGCCGGTGGAGACCAAAGCAGAGATAAATCTAAATAGTTGACTTAAATCCTCCAGAGAAACACTAATGTTTCTCTTTACCTAACATACATGACCCCGTGCTGATTACAACCGCCACTGTCATGCTGACCACACAGAACGGCAGCCAAAAGGCGCTGCGCCCAGGCCACAGCTTTTCTCCGGCTCTCCCAGCGGCAGGTAGCCAATCAGGATGCAGGTCCAAGTATGGAGCCAAACTTTATGAGGTAATAATATATCAATATTGTGTTGAAAGCGTTCTGCGCTGCCCCCAGCTGGTGAAAAAAATTATGCTGATACTTGTTAATCAATCACTCATTTCTATTTATTTCTAAAGGTAGATGAAAGATAAAGAAAATATATAAAATATGAGTAGATACAGATATACACATTATAACAGTATAAAGTACAGGTTCAAATTATTGCTTTACCACTTACAGTATAAGAAAAAGAGCCTTTTTCACCCCTGTGATATTCGGGCTGGTTTACAGGCTGAAGCCATTAGATGTAATTATAAGGAGCATAATCATTTTGTACAAAACAACCATTGAACAGCATCTGAGCAAGAACTCAGCAGAGAGGGAGACGAAAGCACACAGAGAGAGAACGAGAGAGAGAGAGAGAGAGAGCCGGCAGATGATAGACAGAAACTAAGAGAGACGGCTTCACTGAGCTCTTACAGAGTTATCCTGGCACCTACAAACAGCCCTTTACAGTACATTTGTGTCTATACAAACACACATATAATCACACACACACACACACAGACACAGACCGACTGTGTTCCAGGAAAACAGCTTCAGGGAGTCTCTCCAAATCACCAACACAGCCAAGCCGAAGAGATGAGAGTAATAAAGCCCAGAGGATGCTGACTCATTTTATTGATGAGTGAGTACACACACACACACACACACACACACACAAAGACAAACAATAATACGAGCTTCTGTCTTTGCTTCTGCTGTTGCTGGTCTTTAATCAAGTTGTATTTGCCTGCTCATGTGAACTGGTGCAGTCAGGAGGAGATTTTCATCACTGTCCCTGCTGAATTATCTGTGAATACACACACACACACACACACACACTCAACAACAATAACCTGCTTTGTAAGAGGAAGGGTTAAGGACCATTCAGAGACTAGACTAGACTCTCCAAGTGATCAAAATTATGGAGAATCAGTTACATTTGGTTGTATATACATAAATACTGAATACTGTACGGCAAACTTCTGTGCACGAGAAGTAATCGTCTTGTATGTTTGGTAGATTAAAAGATATAGAAATATGTGAAATAATAACTCTAACTATTGTGTCATCAGAAACAAAATCTAGATTTCCGTCACCGATGCTTGACAAAGATCAACAGGCCCTTCTTCTTGATCTGCTGCCTTATGTGACATTTAAAAATGTCCTTTCAATCGGCATTTAGTGGATTACAACATTTTCCATCTCTGAGAAACATTTTAAAAAGTTTTGACGGTGTTACAGTCCTTCCATCACTTTAGTCCAAACTGAAATACGTCAGCACGTATTGGACGGACTGAATTTAGTGCAGATGTCCTCAGATGACCTCAGCCTTGGATCATTTAGGGCCACTAGCATGTCAAATATTCCACTTATCCATTAAATAGCCTTGGTGGGATCGTTAACCAGGCCATTGTTTCCAATTAGCGCGTTAGTGCTCCTTGTGATGGCTGTCACCCGAGGTGTTAATGTCACCTGACATCGACATCTGCATGATTGTTGTCTTGTCATGCTGCCGAGTCTTATTTGCCTGTCTCACATGGATTTTTTATTTTGTTTGTTTTGTCTTGCAGTGCACAGACCTCTGCTGTCCACTGGACTAAAGCCACACGGGCATCTCGTTACAACAGCTAATCAATGCAGAATTTAAACCTGAGCTTAAAGTGCAAAAATAATGTGCTATTGATTAGACGGTTAACAGATAAAGGCATCAATCTGTCAGTAATTGTTTAGCACAGCAGCTCGATGCTTCGTTTACTGCTGTGTAAATGATCCTAAGACGGTGGAAACCGCAACGAAACCAACAAATTCAGAAATGATTTATGCTGAGATGTCCAAAAAAACTATTTGAACAATGGTTGATGATTTATTGCCATGCAGTTGACAGAGGGGAAATGTGTTTAGTTTCGCTTGAGATAAAACAAAGGCCTTCAGTCACATTTCTTATTATCGTTTCAGACAAGAACAGATCAGAAAATCTGGATCTGAAACAACATAGTTCAAAAAAATCATAAAACATCAAGTGGAAATACAGAGTACTGCGGGTGTGTATCTTCGTATGTGTCGCTGAATATTTCACATTCAGTAAAAACTGAAAGTTATGACTGTTGAAAATTCAACTTTTAGAACATTTTGATGTTATAGATGCTAGTAAATCATCAATTTGGGTCAGTGTTGCAGTCAAGACCAGCTAAACCAAGACCAAGTCAAGCCCAAGACCAGAGTGTACAAAGACCAAGACAAGACTAAGACTTTGAGGGATCGAGTCCATGCAGTCGAGAACCTCAAAAATCAGTCCAAGACCAAAACCGCTCTCGAATACTACAACACTGTAAAGGGACTTCGGCATGGAAGTGGTATCCATCTTCTCATGTAACTCTAACAAAAGCAAAGAGTATTTCCAAACCAACACTGAACTATTCTTTTGATGTAAGGTTTGTGGACTGTAGATTTTCTGCAGCCGGGAGCTAAACTGTCAAACTCTCCACTGGAAACTTCTTCTTGATTAAAGAGCTGCAGGAGGATCTAAAAAAATAGATTTTTTTCTTCCATCTTCAAAAGTTTAACAAAACTATTTGTTACAGTTCATAGATGGTACAATTTTAGCAACAATGGCAAACAAAGCAGAGGTGGGAATTGTATCTATTCATCTTATGTCCATCTTTTCACTGCTTTGTGCCACTCAGATGTCTACAGGCGTTCCTCTTCAAAGACGGAGGTGTGAGGACGCTACAGTGCAACTCTGTTTGAGGGTGTAAGGTCTGATGTACAAATGTGGTTTTGACTTTGATTGGGCCTCTGGGGAATGCAGCACCAAAGGGCCACAGCTGGCTTCTGTGGATGATTTACTTTACCGGAGATATTTCCTTCATGGAGTAGTTCATTAGCTGGTTAGGATTTAAAGTGGCTGTTAACGGTGAATACAGAAGCAGTCGTGATGACAGCTATCGACTCGGTCCCGCCTCGGCTCAGGCTCCCCAGTGGAAAGTCGGTCTGTCACTCTGCCAACAGCTTCGCCACAAGAAGTTTCTCATGGCTGCCTCTTCCCTCCCTCCATCTCTCTGCTTTGAGTGGGCAGACGGGACTCAGAGAAAGATCATCCCTCTGGTTTTAATTAGGCTTTTTAATTACAGAGCGGAGATGCTTTTTTAACAGAGCCTAGTGCTGAGGTAACACTTGAGCAGAGGCGATAGCAAAGGGAGGGTAACCGTGTCAGTGAACTAATAGATAGCTTGTTTTGTTTTGATGAAAAGATGTCTGAGTGGGGAAGATTTTTAATTTCCTCTTGGCATGTTTGAAAAATTGATTGAGTTTGGGATGAGGAGGAAGCTGAAGGTAAAAGATAATCTCATAAGTATCTATCCTGCCTGTTCGAGAAGGAAAATTCAAGTAAAGAAAAGTCCTTGAGCGTGAGCACTAAACTCTCCCAACATGACTGGCAGCGTCAAGGCTTCTCATCATGTATGAGTCATACCAATACATACAGTTTGTTCTATGTTGTACCAGTAATGGACCATGTAATTGCATGTCTGCAGGATAAAAACTGTAGCTATAACATTAATTTCCTGCATGGATGGATAGCTGATGGTGAGGTGTCACGATTCAATTGGACTTTTGATATTAAAGGTGCCATATCTAATATTCTGAGGTATTTACTTTTAATCAGTTATTGCTAATGGCTGAACAGTTATAATTATAACATCAGCTAATACATCCAGACTCCTGTGGCTGATCTGGCTGAACACTATCAATGTGGATATGTAATTTGTAGCTTGTCAATTAATTTCAGCTAACATGATCTATGTTATTAATTCATGTAATTAATTAAGATCAACAGTGATCTTAGCCCTGCATCCCACCAGACACGGCTCTGTGACGGTGTGGCTGTGTTTTGCAGACCAGACTTTGTTAACTTGCTCACATTTGGTCAGTTTTCCTTGCTGCATGGTTGAATAGTTTCCCTTTTGTCTGTTTTTACTTATTCGTGTATTGTCTAGAAGAGCTGCGACCGGCTGTGCCTGGTTGGGTTGAACCAACTATGAATGATGTAAGGTTAAAAAGTAAAGGTTCATAACTAACAGTTGTTATACAGGCCAAGCATGATGCAAGCCAGGGGTCATCTAGGCAGGTGTAAATGATACAAAGCTGCATAAAATGCATAAACTTTACAGATAGTGACAACTGTGATTTATTTTCCAGCATTCTCATGTTTGTTTCAGCGTTCAGTCACTTTTTAGTGATGCTCACTCGCACGGTAGACGACGAGGGTCAATCAAACAAGTGGGGCTCTGACAGCAGTGCTAGTCCTAGTCAAGTTCTGCATTCTGCATTTTGAGTCTGCTACCGTTAAAAAAATAAAACTGTGACTTAAAGAGAAATCCCAGATTTTTTGAGTCATTCAGGCTGACTGTAATTCTGGGGAATTGCAACTGATTGAAGTGGCAGTTATGCTTGGAGGGGTGATGTGTGTCTGTCTGTAGCCAGTCTCTCGTACTACTGAACCCATCAGCCTTATATGTTTCATGTACGTTTCTAATCGTATGCTCTTGTGGTTGCACTCGCAATGTATTGACTCCAAATCGATGGATGTTAATTTTCCCGTCAAGTTGGTCCTTTACACACTGTGAATGTGACAATAATATATTGTTTCAGTTTAACAAGAAGAGGCAGAAAAATATCACAGTGCAACTGGTGGAAGGGAGAGAAAAAGAGCTGCCATGTTTAGACGAGTATGTCAGAGCTGCTGAATGTATAATCAGTAAGAGGGCAAAGAGTGGGTGATGAAGGTCTCAGGAGCCACAACATCGAGAGCTGTTGAGAAAAGATATTTAAAAGAAATGAGGAGGCTGCCTGGGGGAGGACAGGGTTTATAAAAAGGGCAAAGAAAGAAGTGCGACAAGAGACAAGAGGAGAGGAAAAGGTGACAAAGAGGAGGTGGAAGTTGGACCAACAGCAGACACAATGTGAGGCTTTTATATATATTTATGCGCACACATGTCTTTGCTGCACTACAACAATGGAAGAAGAAACAATAACCCTGAAAAAGGAAGAAATAACACCGTCAGACGCTCTGCACTCAGCAAAAACAAAGCTGCAGTCAAGGTGATATACAGCAACAAAATAAAGATCTTGGCTAAGTCTGCAGAGAGTCTACAAAGTCTTGCCTTCTTGACTTCACTCGAGCGTTTGTGCTTCACTGTGCAGAATCTGTTGGCTGCTTTCACTTTAATCTGTTTTTCTTTTAAGAGTTTAAATGTACACAAGCAGAAATATGTGACATCGCAACTGGTTTGGAGCCAATCAGTGTCCAACAGGAAATTTAGACAAGCAGGATGTGGATATGTAACATCGAACTGACTAATCCTTTCACCCAGCTGAGGTTAAGATGTGAAGTTAGCGTTTTTAATAAGTATAAGCAATAAGTATGATCTGTCGTGGCGACACCGGGTGTTACTTGTGATAACAGCAAGTCCAGCCAGTTTGAAGGTGTATCTGTTCACAGTGCAGCCAAACAAATCAAGTAATCTGATTTCATGCTGCCTGTGGGGCAAAAAACAGTTTTCCGCAAACAACAGAGCTCCAGTCAGTCACCGTGCTGAGGAGTTTGAGCTCACCGTGACGAGGCTGGTTTATGCAGAGCCTATGTGTCAGCACAAAGACACACTACAGGCAGGCGGCCACTTAGGTATATTTTATTGGTAACTTCGCTTTTTTACCCGTTTTTGGATAATTGGATGGAGGCAGAACTGCCAAGACGGTGGAGACCAGAGGCGCCACACTCTGAGCTTCACAATAACTCTTCAGGAAACCAGTGGGTGACGTCATTACGTCCATCTTTGAAACTGTCTATGTCTTTTTGTGTGTACTTCAAACAGCGCCAACCGAAACTGAAACCCTCGTCTCTTTGTGTGTGTTTCCTCCCCATCCAGAATGGCATCGTGAAGAGGGAGGTTTGGTATGTAAGCATATTGTATTCAAGAAAGAAGAATGACTTATTATCATAACTTATATAATGATGAGTTTGCACAGGCAATTAGTTGTGCAGCAGCAGGACAAAAAACAGACATAACACCGATAGTATGAACAATTAACAACAACCAGTAAATAAATATGCAACATAAACGTTTCCGTACTTCACTTCTTGTTGTTAAAAAGGCCTGTAGCAGCTGGCACAGAGGAGGTTTTGCGTCTCTTAGCGTCCTAGTCTCATGTATTTAATTCGGTGAGAAGGCTGTGGGCAATCTTTCCCCACACTTTAACTATTTTAAAACTAACTTTTAAAAGTGAGGGACCCATACCAACTCGAAAAAGCAAAAGTAAGAGCAGTCTCAATAAAATACTCATAAAGGTCCTGTCCTGTCGTAGTTTACGTTAAAAGAACATACATTTTTTACACACGCCGTCAACATGTGGCTTGAAGGTCAGTTTATCGTCGATGATAATACACCTCCAGGGCCGCCAGCTCTCAGCTAGCCCGACTGCTGCAGATGGTTTGTTACACAGAGCCAGAAAAGAAGTCGTCCTTGTAAACTCTTTAAGAACGGGAAGGCATATTATCGTATGAACCATCTGTCTCGGACGCACTTCAACTAATCAGATCAACAAACCACGTAACATAGTCAAACTCAGCTCAGAGAGAAAACATCTTTTCCATCTCTGGTCTTCTTTCAGGGACAAAATACTCTCCGGTCCTGATAAGCAGCAGCGATTGTTGTTTTCGAGTGTTCACTTTCCATACAGGTCGTCACTCACGGCAGTAGCTCGGGCCGTAGCTGCCACTGTAGTTCCTCATTGACTGGTCAGTAAGGACTGTGCTCCGACACAGAGGCCTGGAAAAATACATTCTTGTATGATCTTGTGATTTCACGATCTCGCGAGTCTATCTGATAAGTTTCCATGAATAAAATAATCTGCTAAATTAACCAGATACATCCAGCCATCTGTACTCACACTGGACCGGCTGTTAGCCCCGCTGAGCCGAATCCAAATACCATCTCAACCCTCTAAGTCTGACCTAAAGCCCCTTACTCTGACTCTCCAGCCCTCCACCAAGCCCTCTTCCCCTGGTACTGACTGAACTGGCTCTGTGGTTTGTCAGTGAAGTGTAGCCTATGAGCTACACTGCAGACAGGAGTCTCTGTTATCCATATTTCATAAACTCTGTTGGCGCTTGAGCTCTTCGGAGGCAGTCTCAGAGCTGGAGAGTCAGTGTTAGGGGCTTTGGGTCAGTCTTAAAAGACCGGCGTCCCTGCCTGGGCCCTCGGGAAACGTGCTGGAGGCTCATTATGGGATTTGGGTTAGATCCAGGACATGGAGATCCTGCTGGAGGTGTCAGAAAGACAGACTAGACCTCAAATTAATGCGGTAGTGTGAAAAGTTCGGCTGTGAAATTTCCTCCTTCAGGATGCAAATCAAACCCAGCACCATCAACTATTTTTTTTTTTTTTATTTTGACCTTTGGTTCATATGAATCTGCCAAATTTCATTTTCCAACCAAGTCATTAGCGTCAAAGGTGGCAGGGGAGGACGCGAGGACCTGAAGAGGGGAAGTGGAGAGATATTTGAGGAATAAATGAAGAGCGGAGGTGATGAGCAGGAAGAGAAGAAGTAGAGACGGGGACAGAGTTATTAGTTTACTGTGTCTTCCAGTTGGTTAGATAGACATGAGCGTATCCATGGAAACCAACAAGGGTATGACTCATGGGTAGCCACATTAGGGTGGGGGGTTGGGCAGAGATTGAATGAGGCTCAAATTGTTATCAAAGGCACCATAAAACAAGTCTGAGGGAAATTATTGTAGTTAGAAGACTGGATTTATTCTCTGAACATTAAGGTCTTTTGACTCTGTTATCAAATCTTCTCAACTGTGGCTCCGGCTAAGTATGTTGCTTTTCATCCTATTTGAGCGCCTTAAATTGGATTCTGATGGACGATAAACAGCATGCACTTCAAGACTATCCTTATTTTTATGAGAATTACTTATGAACGTGGCTTTAAACTGGTGGCCCGTTTCAGAGGCCCACTACCGAAAATGATCCATTACTTCTGATTAAATATGATGGATTTTCACATGCTCTGTAGCCGTGATTGTCGTCACCAGACTTTTTACGCAGATTTTAACCCTCCCAAATCCCAAATGGTTCTGTTTGGATATCTGTTGTTCTAGTTTGCCCATAAGAGCTGATTACTGACCTCTCAGAGGTCCAATTGACCCAATAAGTACATCACTATGTGCAATTCTGTGGTCAAGTCAATTTATTCATTAAGCCTAATATCATAAATCATAAATTTGCCTCAACAACACTCTTTCAGTTCAGATAAGGAAAACACAACCTCCTCTCCAGCATGTAAAACCTGGAAGTGACGATCAAAACATAGACAGTATAAATGCAGACATAGTCTCCATGATGTTACCCAATGGTTTCTGAAGAGCTGTTGTGAAGCTCAGTGTTTGGTGGCATCTTGACAGTCCTGCCTCCACCGTTGCCGTTTGGGTTTAAAGAGATCAGACGAGTATAGAGCCCATTTATAATAAGAGGTCAAGTCTGATCTTGCTTTCATTGCCTCCTTTTGCATGTCAGATCTTACTGTACACACAAAAACAAGCGAGGAATATTAACTTTGTTAGTGTATATGCTCTATAGCCATTAATATTTTAATCACATTGCCCCAAGTGGTTCATTTTTAATAATGAATGAATGATTTCTCTCCAACCCACAGAACAAGTTAATGCTAGCTTGAGTCCCAGCTGCTAAAAATTCTGGTATTGTGTTGGCAAGCTGCCCGTTCCCTCATAGACTCATACTGCACTAATCAGATATCAGGACCATATGGAAGGATGCATCAGAAAACATCATAAAACTCTTGGGGCCCAATCTCCAGCAGCTAATCTAATTCCTGGAGTCAGTTTATATATATATTACATAGTCTGTGCATCCAAGATGCTAGCTTGTTTATGGTTACTTGACAACCAGCGACGAGGAAATCAACCCACGTCCTTCAAAACACAAGGCTTTGTAACCTTTAACACAAATCCATTTTATCTTAAACGCCTAAGGAAGCAACCACACACACGCACGCCTTCAAACACTTGACATTTGAAATTAGTGATGACGTCAATCGACAAAGCTTCAATATATGTGTAGTCCAGGGTCACAAAGTTAATTTTCCATTTCTATTTTTCCCAAGGAAATTAACTGAAAGATATCCCAACATAAATGTTGATAATAAATAGACACATATAACATATATTTTTATTTAAAGCAACTCTTTGCAGATTTAAAATGATGCTACATTGATGTGATGTAGAAACAGAAGAGGTTGGTGTCCCTGCAGAGTTGGTTGAACAACAGATATCATTCAAATGTGACACAAACACTCACAACACTCACCCATTCTGGTTTCCTCATGGAGGATTTACCACTGGATATGATATATGGTGCGATTTATTCAGGCAAGAGTCCTGCAAGATGAATGGGTCGAATCCATATTTGCAACATGACACCAGGCATCATGGTAAAAACTAAAGCGTTTGGCCTTTTTTAATATGTTGAAGGAATCGAGGGGTTGCAGAGGTGACGCTTTATTTTAAGCAACCTTCTCGGACTCCAAAGTTCAGAAGTCAAGAGAAATCAGTGTGATTTATTAAGCCCAGAATAACAAGCTCGTCTCAATCTGTGGAAAATTTCACACCCTGTACCCTTAGAAAAATAAAAAGTACTCTTAATCTGAAGAGTTTCGGACAAACTGTGAACGTATTTGGAGTGATGATTGATGATCGGAGAGAAAAGGTTGAATTTTCCAGGAGCAGCCAATACATTTTCTAAAACTTAACTCGTATTGTGCAATTAAGTATTGTTAAGAGGCCTACTTTAAAGGAATAATTTAAAAGTTTTTGTTAATACACCTACTCCTGGATCTCACGGGTACGGGTGCGGGTCTTTGGCGTTGCGGCAACAATGCTGTTGGTCTTCATACACAACCAGGAGCGTTTCGCCCACCAGACTTTATTAACTTGCTCAGATTTGGACATTTTTCCTCGGCTCATGTGCTCCTACCATGAATAAGCAAGCTTCATTAAGGCATTAGGCAAAAAATGTAAAACTACTGCTTACTTACTTTACTGAATGAGACATTTGTTGGTAAAAACATCATTGACTTTGACACTGACTTTGGCATTTAAAAGAAAAACAAGTTTCCTTTGCTTCATCTGAATTTTCCACAGAAATTATCATAGTTGATGTTTTGCATCTCAGAAATATAATCAAGAAAACTGAGACATTTATCTCGAATGATTATCTTCCAAATCTGGTAATGAACCACGAGCAGATGGAAAGTCTCACTGACTTGGAAAACTGCTGGTGAATCTTATCGAGTGTCTCTTGGCAGACTCAATGAAAGATGAATTTAGAGTGCAGCTTTGCAGCAATGAAGATGAATAATTCACTGAATTTAAGGAGGTTTCACGGGAAGAGAAATACGAGAGGGCCGAAGAGAGGTAGTAATGTAAATGTGTGTGCATACGTGTCTGCGTTTGACTGATGGCGCAGCACACAAACGGTGCTCTGCGGTAGAAAGGTTTTGACATTTTACTGATAAATGATGAGAAATGACAGCTGCGGGAACGCCAGCTCATGCCGAGCTGATCTTCGGCGCGTCTCTGAAATACTGCTGCTCTGCCGCGAAGCTGTATATCACTGACGTCGAATAAAAAAATCTTGTTTTGATGTAAGACTGACACTTGAACCTGCGAGTATCGGCGCTGGTACATGGAGTCCCGTAAAAACCGCGGGACCCGAAGCAAAGCAGTGCAGCGCGGGACAAAATTTGAAAGCTCATGGCAGGCGCGGGGCGATAAGCTGCAGTCCCACAAACTAAAAACGCATATAAAATAAAATGTATAAATGTTTAATTTATGTATATCATATATAATTTGTGCTGGATATTTTATCTGGCATTAATAAAAACATTTTAAGATGCCTAAATTTGGGGATGTGGTCTAATCTCTCGTACGTTTCAGACAGTCCGTTTCCGCTCTTCCGTGTTTGAGATCTCCGATCATGGCAGAAACACCTGGCACTGCTCACCCTCAATACAAGCTAAGCTCAGCGTGTTTAATTTCCAATGAAAAGAACTTTCATGAGAAATAACATCCGCGTCTTGCGGGATTTGTGGGCGGGAGCGGGACTGAAAATCTTAATTCTTTGCGGGAGCGGGACTGAAATTTCTGTCCCCAGGAAGACTAGAGACCAATTTGTGTAGGCTAACGGGGATCTAAATAAATCCACAGATCACGTACCAGATAGATGAGAGGGTTGTGTGCTATACTGCGTGCTCTATGTGTAATGGCTTTACTCTTGAGGTCTGAGAGGTCAGGGTGAGGAGAGCAAAGATTTTGTAGGTGTGGTGTGTGATACGTGTGACTTTGTTCTTATTCGGTGGGCAGGTTTGCGGATGGCAAAGAGAGTCTGTGAGTGCTGTGTTGATCAAAGTTCAAGTCGCTCTCAACAGTTTCATTACTGATGCACAGGGGATTGTGGATGGAGGTTGTGAGCCGAGCTGCGAATGCTATGAACCCTTGGAGAAAGGTGTCCGATTACGTGAGAAACTCCGCGTACGCTCAGACGAGGAATCATTTCCGAATAATCAGAACTTGAACCGTAAGAATGACCTCCACAGAAATTCACTTACGTGTGTTTTCTGCTCTCTGTACTTCACAAACAAGTTATGCTTCAACACTTCTCAGCGTTAAGACTAATTCTCCTGTGGGCTGGACTGTGACCATGTACCTGCTGGTCCCCTGCAACTCCATATCCGCTGTTTAATTCATTTCCCAGTTTACACTTTGACAGCGCTGCAGCATTAAAACAGAACAATTCTCCACAGTTTGCAGACCCATTAATCTTCTTACTTATGGGTTTCAGCCTGAAAAGCACTACGTGTACTGAGTACTTCTTTGCTGATTATATCAATTAACCATCTGCGCCGCTGCGTAGTTGAAACAACACTATCTTAATATGCTTCAGCTTTAGCATCAGAACAATGCAGGTTTGCGTAGAAACACAGGCTTGTATCTCCACCAAACATTAAAATTCAACTCTTAGAATAGAGAAACTTTTTTTGTAAAAGAATAATCATTGGAGAAGGAGTGGAGGGTATTCTTGGAAAGGAAATGTTGCTTCTTTGCTTTTGAAAGATGCTATATATTTTCTTTTTTTTCCTTTTTATCTCCTCCTGACCGTCTCGCTCTCAGAATTGTGCCGTGAAGTCATTGAAGTGCACAAAGGCAGAAAGAAAAAATAAGAATAAGAAACATCCTCTTTTCAAGCTTTGCACCCATAAATGACGCTTTCATGCACGGTTCAGAGTGTATTCACAGGCCATCCCCATGGCTCTCACTTTCTTTTACTTTCTCTGTAATTAAGAATCAGTTAATGGACCGCATCGCTGGTCCTTTTGTTGCAGATAATATAGTATATCTCCAAAGGAGGTGTTAATGACCCTTGAGTCACGATGCACTTTTATTCTGTACAAACACTGCTGCCTTTTTTCTACATCTACATCGTGTCATATCCGTCTGATATTAAACAGAAAAATAAAACGTCGGTAATATTGTCCCTGTAGCCTGGCATGTTTTTGACAAATCAGCTTTAACAGCCAGGCCTCAGGACAACACTGTGCATAGGCTCCGTGGGAGGCAGTGGTGAAATCCTGTGAAAGGGTAATTTCAGAGCTGTCACATTGTCTCGCTGAGATAAGATCCCTACCAGGTAACTGCAACAATTTTGAGTTTGCCTGAAACCACAGTTGCCTTTCCCAAACTACCATTTTTTACTATTTTTTCTGAAGGCAAAAATGCCAAGAAAACCATCCTCAACAGGACAAGAAATTATTTTCCCATTTCCTCTTGGGAAACCTATTAAGATCAAACTGTGACAGAAATGAGGGGAACAAATTGTGCCTGTGATTATAGGATTTTGGCTTGTACTTGAAAATTACCAATCAGCCGGTACAATGCCAAAACACCATTACGTGACTTTTCTGCCATGAAATAACAGATTTGAAATCATTTGTACAATCATTGCACACGTCACAAATGTAAATTTGTACTTCAGGTACAAACCTGCGAAAAGTCACACACTACAAACTGTTACTGGTTTTGGGTAAACTGGGTCATATTTTATGCTTTACAGAGTTTCCCGATGGACAGTGAAGTGAACGGCTGCAAACTATAGCTGCTGTTAGCTAATGTTAGCTCAGTTCGTTAGCTGTGTTGGCCCAATTGCGAGCTCAAAGCACCTAGGGGGAGTGTTCCCACTGCCACCACATTTATTTTGAACTTCTAGGAAGGTTTTCAGGATGCTGACAGACGAAGAGGCGAAGAGACTGAAGACGACGGCTAAGGAAGCACAGACGAGAAAAGGAGAGAGTGACCGAGTAAGAAGCCTCTGGACAGGAGTTCATCTTGGCGAGAGCTTGGTGAAATAAAAGTCTGCAAGACAGACGCAGAACTGGGCTCTGACTATTCACAACTGCAGTTTCATATGCTGCATGCGTATGTGGGGAAACCTGCTTGACATATATATAAGAAAAACTGCGGTTTTGTAGTTGTGGTTCGTGGACAGACGGAGGAATATTAAGCCTTACTTTATCTACTCTTCTCATGAAAAGAGTAGAAACTCTTCACACTCGCCCGAACAGGCTTCAAATCCATCACTGAGGGAAAAAAGCGGTTGACTACTCAATGCATTACTGAACAGGAGCCTTCGGATGTGACTGATTTGGTGAGCGGCAGCTCCTGCATCTTTAACGGCCAGCTAATTTCTTTTTTATGAGTCTCCATGCCGAGCCATAGAAGGGACCAGATTTCAGCTGCGTAGTGAACGTCGTGTTTAGGTGCTGAGTGAAGCGCTTAGTTGTTGATCAAGATTGAACTCGACTGCCCTTTAAGTTTGTTTAAGGACTGGAGAAGACGCCAGACACTTGCTGTTGTTGTTGCGAGCTATTGATTTGTCCAGTCTCTGATGTTCATGCCTCTCTCTGTCTTTCACCTCCTTCCTTCTTCTCCTTCCCTCTATCTCGCCGATCCTCGAACACATATGAACAGCAGTCAAACGAATTAACGCGAGAAAAGGCCCAGCTGGCTGTCGGAGCTCGGCTCGATAAATCACACCAAACGCGACGGCCACAGGGTGAAAGATAACTCCACAGACTTGTCCTAAAGCAGAGATGGTATTAAAGTCTGCAGGTTAAGGTGTGATTGAAGGGACACACATCCTCTTTTTGTACAGACAGCAGTGTAGGTTTGACAGCTGATCCACAACTTTGGTACAACTAAAAAATATCTCAACAATCGTTGGATGGACTGTCATTAAATTTAGACTTTATCGAGCCTCTGACTTTGGTTTCTGACTAAATACTTGCCAAAATAATGACAAAAAACATTATTATGGATGTTTTTGAGTCAGGACAGGGTCAAAACTGTGACCTACAAACGGTCGGTTAGGAGGAGTCAGCAGAGCAGTTGGAGGCCAATCAGTATAAATATTAATTTCCATTAATGCTGGATTAAATTTACACTTCCCTGGCATATTTAATTTTTGGCAATGGGCTGCTCAAGGCGAGGGGGAGAGCCGGTGATGAGATTGGATTTTTAAAAAAAGAAAAAGCTGAGCAGTTTAGTTATAATGACTTGAGGATCAAAACTTTTTCCAAAATATAAAACAGTGTTGTGTGGCTCAGTTGGATTTCAGAAACCTTTTCTATTTCAATTCAGTATTTCAGCTGCTACAGCAACAAAAATGCAAATCGTATCGGCCGATGTGACTGGAATCAGCTCCACAAATTCAGATGCAGCAACATGTTTGTACGTGTATGTTAATCCACTGAACACACACACGTTTCTCACGTCTTGTTTCCTCTGTCTCCTCCGCCGCAGAATCCACTGCTGCATATTTTTTGTAGCTCTTGACCTTTTCACATGCAAATCAGTGAAAACAGGAGCCGATCCAAAGTCAATTCAGATCCTTTTAATGAGCCAGGGGTGTCATGGAACATACACATGGTCCATCTTGGCTTTTCATCATCGCACTCCCTCGTGAGGGTTTCTCATATCTGCATATTGAATGTGTCAGGTGGATAAAGATGAAGATGCAGCAGCATCACATCACCCATCTCTCCGTTGGCTTCCTCTTGGAGATAGTATGGATTTTAGTGTTGCTGATCAATTTTGGGTCCATATTCTGTATCAGTTGACCCCGTGTGATCCGGTTTGCGGCCTTGGAGCCTCGGGTCCTGACCTTCTGGGATGAGATGTGAGGAAAAGAGATGACTCACACAAGAGTTTCTTCCTGTATCTGCGTCACACGGGTTCAGCCACCGCCGCTGCCCTTCAGGAGACCAGCAGCAGGTGAACGTAAGCACAGACTGTGAGCGACCCTTTTGCATCGTAGTCACCGAGGTGAATATTGAACTCATGCAACATTCTGATATTTTCAGGCAGATCGGGTGAAAATTAACTCGCAAGACGTAGCTTCTCCCTGTCGGTGCTGAATCATCGGCCTGTTTCACCAAAGATGAGCTCGAACAGCTGAACAAAAACTTGAATAAAAAACCTTCTCATCCGTCTCTGAAGCAACACAAGCTGTTTATCCGTCCGCACGAAGGTCACACCACACAACACAAATGAGGTTTGGAGACTGCGCCCACTCAGGAAACACAAAGTGGGTACTAATATTTGTTCAAACTCAGCTCAACGTCAAACTTTAATACTTTATCACATTTTTATAGTGTTTTTGTATCTCTTTTCCGTCTTCATCTTTCATCATCATTCTGCCGTCTTTCGTCTTCTTGTTTTTACATACTTTGCTACATCAGCAGTCAGCGGTGACTGTGCGCCGTTGGGTGTGCTACCTTAAACTACGTGTAACATGAAATACAAAAGGGACCAGGCTTCCGGGAGGGAGCGAGCCAAGAGGAGGCCATCTTGAGATCGTCCAGCACGATGACTGGGTGACATCGTTCAATCAGCAAAGTGGGAGAAGCCAAACCACCAGGAAGACCTGAAGGAAACCGCGGCAGGCCAGCACAGCACTGTTTAAACTCACTGATGTTGTTTCTGAGTATCCTGCTTTTGCCTCGTCTGTTAAAAAACGTTGTATAAATAAAGTTATTTTTAACATCACAGAAGAGTAAACACATCACGTAGAAGTACGGTGTCTTTACAGTGTTCACTTCACATACAAACAGCAGCTTTAAGCGCCAAAACCACGAGTTTTATTATTATTGTTGAACAAAATGTGTCATTTGTCAGTCACGATGTTCTTTCACGCAACGATAACAAGTGGATTTAAACACTGTTGCATCAGAACAGGTGTGTGTGTGTGTGTGTGAGAGAGAGAGAGAGAGAGAGAGAGAGAGAGAGAGAGAGTGAGCAGAGTTTTGGTGCCCCCCTGTGTAGGAAAATATAGTTTGAACAGTCATCACCACGAGGCACGCTACAGAAGATTCTCGGCTTCACGCTCACGCTGCAGATGCATGCTGACTGAGTGAAACATCCAGCAACAAAATAAGACACTAAAAAGAGAGACACTAAATCTTCCCGGCGATAATATTTAATATTTCTTAAACACGTGAGCTCAACATATAAGTGCAATCACTAAAGTCAGGAGGAAACAGTGGTTTAGTTTTGAGTTTACAAATCTTTAGCAGAGAAAAACAGATGAGTGGGTGGAAGGAAAATATGCAGGTCATAAGTGAAATTAATAATCTTTAAAATATACCTTTGGCTGCGTCATTGAACTCTACAGTGTGTTCCTGCCGTGGTGAAAACATCGAGCACGCGTTTGTTTACACGTCGTGCTGCTGAACAAACATAAAATGATTATCAATTTAAATTTATTTCACATTTGAATATGTTCTACTGCATCCACACATCTTGCCGAATGATGCACAGCTCTGTGTATGTTATTGTTTGAGTCATATCCACGCAGGAAGAGGCTAGAAAACAAGCACGGTACTTTGTGTTATTAAAATACTTGCTTATTTACAGAGTAACCACATGTCTGTATGATGTACTGTGGTATTACACTGCATAGATGTCACATACATACATCATAACTCATAATAAGATGTGATTTGATAACATTACCCACTAAAGTGACTGTTTCTCTGCTCTGATGTCATTTCTTTCCGTTATTTTAATGTTTTCTAAACGTTTGCTTAACGACTAGCTCGTATCCTGTTCATTTCTCTTTTTTTCCTGCACGGCAGAGATGTAACGTGACCCTCTTGACTTGTGTGCAGCCTCGGCAGTGCATCTTCTCACCGACTGCAGCCACAGAGCAGCGGTGGCAGCGCGCCTGCGCAGTGCATCCAGGGGCTCGGCGGCGTTCGGTGCTGAAGTGGGGCGGATGGCAGAAAAACAGCGGCGATGGACATAACACCGCAGGATTCCCGCTTACGATGTCGCTAAATAAGCATCGGGACGTCGCGTTTTCACACCTATCACCCTAGGACACTGACAGCCCGGCGGAAAGGGGGTAAGATGCCGTTTATTGCGCGCTAATGCTCCACACGGGCTGGCTAGCTTTGACGTTAGCACGGCGCTAGCTGCTGCTGCTGCTGCTCAGCTGCCACCTCCTCCACCTCCTCCTCCTCCTCCTCCTCCTCTCGCTGCGAGAGATAGTGGATCTCAGGCTAAAGCTAGCAAGTAGAAAGTGGGTGGTGTTTGATTTGTGAAAAATGTCGGTGCGACAGCCAGCGCTGTGCAAACCTCTCTATCCACCGCCCCCCTCCTCCTCCCTCTCTCTCCTCGGGGAAGAGATCTCCTCTCTCCCTCCCCTCGGAACCTGCAGCGGGGCTCAATTGGAGCTCAGACGGTTCGGCCAGCTGCAGGAGAAACCATGCAAAAAAAAAAAAACACCCAGCCCAGCAGCTAGCCAGCCAGCCAGCAGAGCTAGTGAGCCTATCTGAAGATATGCACAGGCCTTCAGGCAGCAGATGCAACAGATCAGAGTGCTGCTGCACCCACCACCAACTATACACACCCCATCACTTTAAAGTTCATTGTGACACTGCACTTATTTGTTGTTTGCATGCACCGGTTAGCAGATCGTGCAGTGCATGTCCCCCCCCCCCCCTCCATGGGTGTGTTGAGCCAGAGGGAGTCCAGGTTATGTTGCTGCTGCTCTGATTCATCTCATTCATCTTTTTACTCCTCAGTCAGAGGCGTCTCGTGGAAAAAGCTGCTGACTTATCAGCATTTTAGGGTGGAGATTGTTTAACCAGAGGATGCTTAAAGCTTAAATAATCTCTCATCGGTATCCTGTTTGGTTTAGAGGGCTCAGATAGTGTCGTAACAGCGTTCTGGATCAGTCTGAAGCTGCAAATACTAACAACTTTATTACTGATTTGTGAGCTGATTATTCATGATCGATTAATGGGGGGTTTATTCTGTAAAATGCCAGCTGTTAGTGGAAAAATCAAGCATTCAAAACCCAAATATTTTCAGTTTTTAGTGACATAACACAGAAAATATTTGCTTGAAACCGATTAATTTATGATAAAAAATGATTATCCCAATTACTTTTCTGTCAGTTAACTAATTATTCCAGCTGTATGGCTCAGACATAATCCAGACAGGCATCGTGAGGACGCTCTCACGCTCTTCAGAGCTTGTCGACATATTTTTTATTTTGAGGAAAAAGCAGTGTCGCTAAAAAGTTACTCTGTGGCCGTCTTGCTCCTGGGAACAGGCGGTTAAAACTCTCACAAGTGCAACACAAAAACCTTTTGCACACAGCTATGCAAAATCATTCTTCATAGACTTTTAATGTACAAGGGACTTTTGTTTTCAAACCAGTTTAAACTGGCATGAGCAGATATTGAAGCTTCTCTCACTAAGCAAATGTTTTGTTTTGTTTTTTTTTACAGTGGAGCAGTATTGAGACAGTAAGCTGTGTCATATGGGACAGATGCAGGGTTCAACATTAAATCTACTTTACCCAAACTCGACCCTATGATCAGTTTTGCGATTACCTGACTTGCGGATCGAGCTGGCCAGAAGTCAGGCAGTCTCAAACACCTCTGTTGGCGTATCAAGTTGCGCCGAGAGCCGACCACTGATAGTATAAAGAATAGACGGTGTATGTGTGACGTCACCCACAGGTTTCTGAAGCTCAAAATCTGTAGTTCGGGCTGCTGCCATGTTGTCAGCCCTGCCTTTTCCGCCTCCCGGCTAATCTACAAATCGGCAAAGATGCGTCTGTAATGGCACGCACCTGCCATTCAAAGTGTCAACACTGTATGTCGCCTTAAAGTTTGTGTAAAGTAAGAATTAATATGTGTTGAAGAGCCAAATTTGAAGGATTAAAAAATATTGACAAATTTATGAATACATGAAATTCAAGCAACGTATCACATCAACAATAATAGGCTGCAAACCTATAAATATGCATGTTTAATACGTCACTTTACTCTGTCTGTACTCTCTTACATTGTTCTTCATTATCTTTTGAGTTGCAGTTGACTAGTGGTAGTTCACAACATAAAGAGTCTCCAAGGACAACATGTAAACTGTTTATGAGTAAGCGACTTGTTGAAACAGTAATTCCTATATGAAAACACGCAGCGACTGAGGAGGAGGCTCTTCAGCCTTCAGGGTCGTCTAGCAATTGGCTTCTGACTGTGAGTAAGTGTTGGGTTGAGGCACCGATGATGGGCTTTACTCCTTTGTCACGAGTCATGAGTGTTTAAACTAATATAATGAAGATGACAGCAGCATCGATCATTTGATGCATTTGGTACATTTGCTGATGTGGTTAAGTTTATTTTAGTCTGACCACATCCTTTACCTTATCGCACATACATCAAATAACTTGCAGAGCAGAAATGCCTGATATGTTTAAAGTAGTGTCAACACAATACAGCAACAAGTTAAAGTAAAAAAAAAAAAAGTTTTACATTTAGTTTAAGTTTAATTGGAACAGATGGAAATGCTAACAAACACAGACATATTCAGTTTTCAGTGACATAATGATACTGGAGTTATAAAGCATACAAGAACTATAATTATATTAAATAACTAGTCTGCAGGATATTGTCAACTAATAACCAATAAATTCAGTAACTGGATATTGTAGATACACACTCAAAAGCTGGAACGGAACAGCCAACTACTTGATTAATCAGCTAATTCAGCCTCAAATCCTGAAACAGTGTAGCTATTAAAGGTTTGTCCCATTCGGTACATCGCTACGCTGGGTTCAGGCTACACAACAAAAGCCCAATAATAGTCAGACCCAATAGAAATGGACATCTGGGATGTCTTACGACCACTGATGGTATAAAGAATGGACGTCGTATCCGTGACATTTCTGAAGGGCTGTTTTGATGCTCAAAATCTATGGCTCCCACCATATTGACAGTCCTGACAATATTTAAACAGATGAGACCCAAACTGTTTTTTGTACCAGGCTGTAAAGATGTTTATTTCTGCTGTGAAGTTGGACATTTTATCATGGGGGCCTATGGAGATTGACTCGTTCTGTAGCCAACCTCAAGTGGACGTTTGAGGAGCTGCAGTTTCTGGCACCTACGCATCGGCTTCACTTCATAGCCACATAGGTTGCCACTCGCTCATAAAGTCCTTCCACGATGTGTTCTGAGATGTTAGCCCATGAGAGCACTGAGCTCTTACGCAACACAACATGGCAAAGCAAAAGACAAATGGTGTCAACGGCGTTGCCCGCCTCGGGCGCCTTTACTTTGTTTACATTGTTGTTCCCTGTAGTCAGTCCTGAACACCTTCCCAGTGACATCACAAAGACCATGAAAGATCTAGGGAGAATTTATTATCTGACACTTTTGACGACAAACGAATGTATTGTGTTGTCTGAACTTGGCACAACACGACTGTGTATCTATATATCAGCTGATGTATAGTTAATGGATGTGTTAATGGCTTATGTTGGCCTCAGAAATCCAGTACTGTTGGAGCTATAGATTATATGTGTGTAGTGATGCAGTATGCAGAGTAAAACCAGGTTCTGCCTGTGTGCACTTATGTCATTATGTAAGCAGCAGATACATTTCAGATGAATTATTGCACCTCTAGTTGCTAAAATAATAATAGTTCTGGTTTTGCCTGTTTCTTGTTTTTCAGATGCTGTACTTTCACTGCTCCCTCTACTCTC
Organism: Nibea coibor; assembly: GCA_023373845.1. Lineage (NCBI taxonomy): Eukaryota > Metazoa > Chordata > Actinopteri > Sciaenidae > Nibea > Nibea coibor. Next base: position 17,710,859 of record CM041723.1, read on the forward strand.
AAGTCCATAAATGACCCTTTCACTGAGATCCAAGGAGGCCTAGAAGGCGACGGCGAGTGAAACAAAAGGACTGAGTGAAATTAGGAAACACGACAGGACAGGAAGTGGTTACGTTTCACCTCAGCTCTCGTGTCCATTTCTGTGCCCACGTCGGTCAGGGATGGTGAGACAAGTAAGCTCTCTTCCCTGTGGTGTAAAGAACGTCCTCGCCTTGCCCCGCATCTCCAGAAAACCGACCAGACGCTCAGACAGTCCAACAGTCAGTCACTCCGTCAACCAGCCTGCTATCGTCCAGCAACCTGTTACCTCATGCCATGACTGCTCTGTCTGATCTGTTTTTAGGAACTCACTAATTCATGGTAAGTTTGACCTCTGTTCAGTGTGATCGTGATGCTTTATTGCTGAATGAGAGGGAAGGTTGCACCATGCAGCTAAACCATCAAAGTAAAGATGTATCTGTTCATGGAAATGAAAACAGGTCGAGGTTTTGGATGTTTATGGTGGTTTCTACAGAGCAAATATGAAGTTTACAGTGAGTATTTGTATCTCATTTACTCAATTTCCTGTTTAATGTCCCTTTGCAGCGAGTTGAAAATTGACTCTTCTATACATCTGTTTGGTACCGTACATCAAATGGTCTCTCCTCTATGTTTAAGATTAAAACCTAAGTAAAGGCAAGTCTGAGATTTCTTTCAAAATACTTTAAATATGTTGGAAAATAGTTGCTGAAAACATGTGAAAAGACTTTGAACGATATATTACTGAAATGTGGAGTTAGAGGTTAAAACAGTTTTTGGTCCAGGGTTTTGTGGGCGGTGCTAAAGGGTGGCTCAATGACACGCTGAGGCCACCCTGAGCAGAGAGATAGAGATGAATTCATCTCACTCAGTGTTTCAATGTTAGTCATGTCGTTTTCTGAACTCATCCGACACATTTCAAAATGGCTGCTTGACTGCTCCCATGAGTGGGCGTGGCTTCTGCATGTTCAGTGGACACGCCCCCACAGTCCTGGAGCTGAGATACTAGCCTGAGCTGAGGTCATTTTTACCCGATTTTATTTATTCGTACTTAACACTGACCTTGACAGTGCACGAAGTTCAGTAGGCTTGGTTTGACATACAGTGACTGATCAGCTCCTTCTTACATATTGGGAGTAGTGGCCTGTTGCTGAAGTAGCTGTTTAAGGCCTCCACAGCCTCATGCAGGAGGTGCGAGGAGTTGTTCATGATGGATGTCAGCTTTGCTAACTTCCTCCTCTCCCCCACGTCCTCTGTGGAGTCTAGAGGGGCAGTCCAAGGCAGAGCTGGACTTTTTCAGGTTCCTATAGCTGTGTTGAACCTTTTTTTTTCACAATTCAGATTATTATTCGGTGTGTAGTAGAGTGTAGACCTTTACATAAGCCTTATAACATGTTTAATGTACATATACCTCTCCTACATGAAATATTGGGATGCTTTTTTTGTCACATCTGGCAGCACTGGTAGTACCACACAGCAGCAGTGTGCTACGCCATGACGCTAAACAATGTGACGATGATTAGCCTGTTTGTAGTCAATATTTAACAGACGCCTAATATTAGTTATGGCTCATCCGTAATAACCTGACAATAAATAAAGGTGGAAGCTTCAAAATAAAGTTGTGTGGTGACATCACTTCCTATATTTTGCTAGTTTAGAGGTTCGCACCCTAAATTAAGTCCAAAAATAATAAACTGTGATAAGATGGAATCATCCGATTTTGCAGCTCACCTATTTCGTCATCTCTTTTTTTCCCCCCTCTCATCTCCGTGTATTTGTATTTCCACTCCGTATTTGCATTTCCTGTCAATGCAGCCTCCTTCTCCATGTTTAGAACAAAGCTGTACCCTCGCTGTCGTTTGCATGTAGCAGCCTGTTTTTCCACGGAGTCTGCCTGGTATCTGAATAACTGATGGCCACTCCACTGGCCAGGCGACGACATTTGCATATCAGGCAGGTCGTCTGAGCCTTACCTGCCATGTATCATCATCAGTGTGATAACTGTATACATGCAGAAGTAGAGGGAACGCTCCTCTGTTGGTGCACTGTTATTTTTTATTTGGATGTTTTTTAAGTGTTTAATGAGGAGTTTAATTTGAACCATGACTGTAGAGGTAAGAGTTCAGTTTCATTTATTGTACTTTTGATTCTTAGACACCAAAACTGCAATTAATTATTGCATTTTTTTTGTTTTCTCCCCACATCCTACGGCGAAATTGAGCTTAAATGCCCCATTATCTTCTTGAAGAAGTACTTGTGACATGGCACCCTCTTCTTAGCTCATGTTCGTAGTGTTTCCTGGTGTAGACTTTAGCTGCGAGTGAGCTGTTCGAGTTGAAGCTTATTGCACAGTGGGATGAGGGTTTTCCCGGCGTATTTAGTTCACCAGAAGCCCGCCAGGTGTTACTATCATCCCTTTGGAGGAAGATGAAAAGTATCATTACCAAACTATACTGTATGCTGCAATCTTAAGCATTAGAACCAGCTCTTAGAAAGTGTTTTTTTCTATTGAGAATAACCTAAAGGGTTGAAAAGCGCCGTCAGGGCTGTTAAGTGGCTCTTCACACCTCTTTTACCTGCAAGGCCGAAGCCACTGGCATATTCACCTTCAAAGCCTTTCTAAAGGTCAGGATTGTCCGCAGCGACTTTAAGGGACAATGTAGATGTTGTGTGCACACTTTCATGACTCGAGGCTGATAAAATCGCGCTTACAGGTACCGATGCAGAGAAACTCGGCTTGTGAAAGTCTCATTTAACTTTTTAAAGTGAAAGTTTTGGCCCAAGTTTGTTGAATTTAAGGAGCAGCCGAGTGAGATTTTATATAAAATGTTCACAAATAGTTTCTGCAGTCCCCAAAAAAACAGTACAGACTATCGTTTCTGAGCCTTGCCCTCAATAACATTATAAAACTTTTTGTTTTTAACCACCTCCACTCAACAAATCTACAAAGATGTACTCAAAGTAAATGTGTTTTAAAATCAGAGACATTTCTTTGGTAGTAAATAGTTCCAATGAAAAATGGCAACAGTGCGATTATTCAGTTAATCTGCTTAGAAAATCAATTTTCTATACTATAATTAACTATCATCAATCAGCTATTTTGGTAATCAATTGATAATTTGATTTGATTCATAATTTTTTAAAGAAGAAACTCTCTATAATTGTATATTTTAACTTTTAAAGACATTAATGTGTCCTCTGATAAATTGTGAATGACGTGATTCCACTATTAATGGATAAATTAAGCAGGTAATTGACCGTTTAACACTGCTGATACTGTTCAAAAAATTCAAATAAACCATAGATGGTGGCGTCCAGAGCCAGCACATACTGAGTCGCTACAGGTGACACGGAAATTGTGATTATGGCTAGTGGCTCGGCTCAAGGGATGCTCATGGTCCCCAGAGGATTGTCGTGAAATCTGGTGCAGTTCTCATCAGGATGAACTGTAATCATTGCAGTGATTCTTTAACTTTTAATTATCATCCAATGTTACTGTTGTTATGATGTTATAATGACATTCCCATCAGGCTTAGCTGTACTTAACCATGCTAACATGCTAAATTAAGGTGGTAGACATAGCGTAGCATTGTCGTGACATGTTTTCCTGACAAGAAACGGAAGAAAAAATGTCAGCAGAAACCACAAAATTGTGTATCTGTTATATTATTTAAAGTCCATCAGACAGCAGCAGCGTGACCACGGGGTGACTGCATAAAAGAGGCTCCACATTATTGAAGCGCGTCTCTGTTTACATCGTCGTCTCCTGCTCGGGCAAAAGATGCTGCACACGCCGAGGCCGGACGGAAGATACGGAAACGGCGACGTGATTAAAACAGGGTTGTTGCACATGCGTGATGTGTAGAACCGCTTCTCTCGTCTGTGTCTGCATTGAAATGTGTAGTGTCTGTCAAAGCCAAGTGAAAGCCTTGGCTTAATGCCAGAAACCCTCGTACCGTACAAGGAAGGGAATCCTCTCTGTCCTGCTTGAGTGCGCTCTCTCTCTCTCTCTCGCGCTTCATCACACATTTACTCACTCGCTCACACAGTCCCTCTAATAAGATATATTGCTGGTGAGCCATAAGTAAAACCAAATATGGGGGCTAAATATGAACCTGCGCTCTCTGTTGTATCATTTATTTAACTCTGTGTGTGTGTGTGTGTGTGTGTCATTCTCATTGTGCAGCCCCGGAGTGTGAGTGGAGTGGAGATGAGAAAAAGGCAGGCGGCACACATCGAGGCCCCACCCCAGGCCCCTGGACAGCCCCGACCCAACACCTGCTGCCTCTGCTGGTGCGGCTGCTGCAAGTGTCTCTGGTAAGAAAATACCGGTGTGGTTTTCAGGTAGACTGTGGCTACAGGATAAGAATACTGTACTGCCATCCATGCATTTTCTTCCATTTAGCCGGGATCGGGTTGCTATGGCAGCAGGTTTAGCCGGGTGTTCAAGCTCCTCCTGGGAGATCCTGAGGTGTTCCCAGGCTAGATGGGCTATGTAGTCCCTCCAGCGGGTTCTGGGTCCACCCCGGGGTCTCCAGCAGCAGCTCTTCCCCAAGCTCCTCACCCTATCTCTAAGATTGAGCCCGGCCACACAGCCGAGGAAGCTCATTTCGGCCTCTTGCATCTCACTCCTCTTTCAGTCGCTACCCAAAGCTCATGATCATAGGTGAGGGTTGGAACATAGATGGACCGGAAATCGAGAGCTAATTTGTGCTGGATATTTTATTTGGCATTTGGTCTAGCACCCTTGCTAGGTGAAGGATCGGTCCGTGGAGAGCTCAGCTAAGCTCAGCGTGTTTAATTTCCCATCAACAAAAAGAACTTTCGTGAGAAATAACGTCCGCATCTTTCGGGATTTGCGGACGGGAGCGGGACTGAAATTTCTGTCCCACACAGACCTCTAACTTCTTTCACCATATCACCGTGTCCTCAGACTGGTGTACTGTGCCTAAAATACCTAAAGCGGCTATAATAAGTTTTCTTTTAAAACAGGTCTCATTCATCCTCTCAGCTTTAAAGAGCTTCACAGACACTATCAGCTCAATTTTACTGTTTTTATCTCCTGTCACGGCTCTCATATCGTCATTTTCATCCTCAGCAGGCAGCTGCTTTCAGAGAAAAACCTCTCACTGTACAGCGTTCAGCTCTTTGTTTTGGTTTCACAGCAACACATTACTGTTTTTGGCTCACTTACCACGCTCGATTACGATATTTCCAGCCACAGTGGTCACCTGTTCTGAACAAAAAGCACTTATAAAACCAAAGCACACGGCCCGCTCACCACGAAATGACAGAAAGTTCGCAACCGGCTGGCGAACACGGAGGAGCAATTAGCAGCTGGAGGAGAAAAAATGAGTTAACATTGGACGTACCAATCAGTCATATATAAAGAAGATGATGCTCAGAGTTAATATGTCATCACACGAAGCTGTAATCAGTTTTATATGAATTAATATGAATGTTTCTGGAGTCTTTTGCCAGAGCCTTCCTGAAGCGAGGGCTCGCAGGCCGCAGCGGCCATGTGGCATGACTTCAGCGTGTTTTCTTTTAGCAGCCAGTAACTTTGTTTAATTGGACAAGAATTTACAACATTGTTTGTGATGCGCTGGTCTGACGGGGATGCTTAGAGGCAGCGTAAATTGAAGTCATCCAGCCAAAACTCTGAATCAAACACATTCAATCACAAGATGGTAGAAAAACATTGAGTTATTGGACAGTTATGAGACGAATGACTTCTTTGTTTCGCGTTCTGTTGGTCCTGCTCTTAATCTGTGTTGTTACACCGAGTTTAAGCTCATCTGTAAAGACGCAGACTGACAAAGCGCACGCTCGGGGAGCCAGCAAACTTTTCTACGAGCTAACCTCCGGTATGTTTCGGCGGTTATGTCAGTTTTATTTATAGAAGCCAAAACCACAAATTTGCCTCACAGCACTTCCTCTACCTTTGATCCCCGTCTCGAAATGACACGATATTTGGTAAAGGTGCGTGTGTGTCCGAGTGTACAGGGTGTTTTCACGGTTGTTGTTTTCGTGTGCTAGTCTGGGATCTCCTTTTAGAGGAGTGAACGGAAATTATGCAAAAACTATTTTATCAAATGCATAACGCAATCGATAAGGTGCGATACATTTGCTTAGCTTTCCATGAAAGGAAAATGTCACTTCAGATCTTAAAGAGCAGACTCCAAGATCTGAAGGAACAGCTCAACATTTGAAAAATGCGTACTTGCTTTCTAATATAGCGACCCTAGAGATAATGCGCAGCTTCAAATATGTGAAGCCCGGACACATTTTTTCATCCCCGTCACCCAAAAATCCAAATCTAGTGGACCTCAATGCTCCTGCTGGACGGTGTGGACGCTGTTATGTTAGGCCTTTCTCCAGAGGTTTGATTGATCATGCACCACCTTCTTAAAGGTCCTTCTGGTTAGATTTGTGTCTGTACTTCCACGCTGTGCAATGACAGTAACGTTTAATCAAATGCTACACACACAGAAGGGTAAAAATATGTTTTAGTTTTATAGGGAAATCACCAGAAACTCCAGGATAGTGACTTCCTGGAGTCTCTCCGGGGTTTCCTAGTACACAACTCCCAAAAACAACAAAACTTTTTTGTGGTTCCAGTGTCTCAAAATATAAATATTAAAAGGGAGGAAAGAGTGTCGGCGGCCTAACACTTAGAGATTTCGCCGTAGGTCAGAAACAGACTCGCCCCTGAGCAAGGCACCAAATCCAGTAACTGCTGCGTGGCTCCTACAGCTGCCCCACTGTTGCTGCACTCTCTCCGGGAGGAGGAGAGGAGTGAATGAAACATTGTTTTCCGGCAGTGAATGGTGAATGTGCTGCTTCTTTCACACCACTTCATCTCAAGTGGTGGCAGCTTGTGGACTGGGCCCCGTAGTGAGCGCTCTGTGAGTCTGCTGTGGGTTTTTTTTCTTTTTTTCTCTCCTCCCAATCAAACGCCGGAGTCAGACCTCCAGAATGAGCCTGGAAAATTGTCTTCAGTCCCCCGTGTGTGTTTATTTATTTTAGCGTTAAGGTCGGGATGGATAATTCACCTTTTCAGTGCAAGTTTGTGCTGATTCATGCAAATCGCTGAGCGCTCTCTCTGCCAAGTCGAGCGGCCGTGAAGTCGTGAAGTTTTAGGGACCGTCTGAATTTGTTAGTCGTCAACAACGTACTGTTTTCGCCTTCTTTTTCCTCTTTTCTCAGTTTTTTTCCTAACCCCTCCTCACCCGCCCTCACCCAAGGCCCTTATCTAGTTGGGGTTCGTTCTATTTCCATCCACACATCACATGCAAAACAGCTGTGAAGAACAGCCTGTATATTTAGCTGTATTGTGAGGGCGCCGGGGGGCCGTGGCTAGCTTAGCCCATTACTGCCGTACAATGGGGACTTTGACAAGAGACAGCAAGAGGAAGGAAAGATCCTCCATGGTGGGGCCAAAAATAGACCGCTCAGTGTGTGTTGCATTGTGGACTGAGCTACGATAGACAGAGAGGCTACCCTGTGTGTGTGTGTCGAGTGTTTTCATAAAGGCTTTAACTGAGGCTTTATTGTTTTGCCGACTTTGAATATATGGCACCGCTGACTGTATATTATTTTCATCGGTCGCAGCTCACCGGTGTTTCCAAGCACAATTAATATTTGGAGAGAGATGAAGAGATGAACCGGGCAGATCTGCATCTAACAAGCGCGTCCATTAATGATTTCATCTGCCTGTCATCGTTGGTGGCGAATCATTTCTTTCTTTCTAGTACTGCACATGTCCGTGAAGTCGTGGAATGGACAAAATCGAAGCAGAAGAAGCCCACATATCCTCGTTTTCAAGTCTTTAACTTCAAAAACATTGTATCGCACACGTCCTATGATGCAGCTCTAATAGCGCGAGTCATTTCCTCCTCCAGAGCCACAGAAGACATCATACAAGGAAGAGTAGGCTCCATGTGTCAAATCAGCCGATTAAACCAAAGAGTGCCTTCACTTTTTTAAGTTGTTTCATTATCAGGAGCCTCAAGGCTTTAAGATTGAAATTATTCAAGTATCTTGAATTTTAAAAAAAGAAGAAAGCAGTTATAATAATTACAATCTCTAATACAAGAAACAGAGACCAGGACCAGCCAGCTAACACAGAGGAAATGCATGTGAATGGACATTAAGTCTGTTATTCCTCTCTTTGTTCTCTTCTCTTACATCATTTCTCTCGTTGTATCTGCTGATGCCGAGCCCTGATCCTGTATTTATATCTCACGTCTGACTTTTCTATATGGTGCAGCTGCACATTGCAAATTTAGCTTAATGTACAAAACTCTGCACAAAGTAAAACTCAGGCCTTCATCACAGCTTTCCCGTGTCCATGCCCAGCGTTTTGTTCATGCAAACGTAACAATTTCTCGTCTCCAATGCAGGAACGAAGACAGGATGGAGAGGAGTGAACGACAGGCCTGCACCAAGATGGACAGTATTGAAACTGCAGAAGAACAGTAAGCCAAGCCATCTTTTATCTTTGTGTCGGTGTGATAATGCGTTTCTTTTTCACACGCGTGTCTTAATTTTCTTTCTTTTTTTTTTTTAAGACACCCCAGTCTAGAGGAGGTGCTGTCGTGGTCACGGAGCTTTGAGATGATGCTGCGCTCGTTGGAGGGCCGGGAGGTCTTCCGGGAGTTCCTGCGCTCAGAGTACAGCGAGGACAACCTGCTTTTCTGGTTGGCCTGTGAAGAGCTGAAGAAGGAGACCAATCCCACAGCGGTGGAGGAGAAGTCCAGGATCATATACGAAGACTACGTGTCCATATTATCACCCAAAGAGGTAATTAATAATAATAATACGTGAGCCGCCACAGAAACAGAGCAAGAAAACACATATTTAACACATCTTCTGATGTTTAATACCATAATAAAGCCAACTGGTGCTCTGCATATCATTTATGTATCTAATTTGTTTACCATCCCCCAGGTGAGCCTGGACTCGCGGGTCAGAGAAGGAATAAACCAGACCCTGACCGAGCCCAGCAACCTGATGTACGAGGAGGCCCAGTTCCAGATCTACACCCTGATGCACCGCGACTCCTTCCCCCGTTTCCTCAACTCCACCGTTTACAGAGACCTCCTGGCCAACAGGAGGCGCACCTGCCTCGACACCTAGACCCCCATCCGCCCTCCCTCATCGCCATCGTACGCCAACGAGACTACTACTTAAACTTCAAATACTACTATGGTGCCAGAAGTCGGGTTTGGAAAAATCTCTCCCTCTTTTTTTGATTGAAAAGACTGAATGACATCCAAGATAGCTGGTTGTTTTTCTTTTTTTCTTTTTTTTATTTATATTTTTTAAGCAATTTATATCCAGTTCTCCACTGGAGCCAGGTCAGCCTTTGCTGGTTGGTTATTGGTCAGTTTAAGACCATTAATGCTGGCCAGTGATTGTTTTGCTAGCAATTTGTGCTGTATGTTAACGGTTGACTGGCCAACCCACGTGTCAGCTATTGGTTGAAGTGGCCGACCTGATGGTCAGCTGTTGGTTAACTGTGGACGAGGACTCCTCAGGCTGGTGGGGACAGAAAACAGAGAGAGAGAGACAAAAAGGACAAGCCAACTGTTCCTGTACTGTAATATTTAGACCTCATGCTTTCCTCCATCACTTTAATATCCTCTAACTTTACTCATTCATATATTTTTGTTTTGCCAATTCCGTCCCATCCCTCGGATGTGTCTTTACTGTCCAAACATGACACCTAGTTGTTGGTTGGTGGGAGTCGGGGCGTCTCTGCCCGTTAAAACCAGTAGAAGCACTGGCTCTGCATGTAACTCTCTCTCTTTCTCTACAGTAGCTTGACGATGTAAGCCACGGACTGCAACCGTTTTTTTTGAATATTGAGATGTATTAAGACGGGGGGACCTGCCTCTCTGTCTGGCTGTCTTTGATCAGTGAAGGGAAAACAAAAAAAGTACACTTCTGCCAATTTAAAGCTTACTGCAGTTTTTTATTGAGGAGATTTGATGGCTTCTGCAGCAGCAGCACCTACCCATCCATCCATCCATCCATCCGTCCATCCGTCCATCCGAGCACTTTCCTTCTTTAGGATTCTTTAACTGGGAGAAGTAAGGGCTAGAATTGTGGTTGGGCAGCTACATGTACTATTATTATTACTTATGAACTTTCAAAAAAAAAAATCTCTCCACTGAGAAAATCACAATGCCTTTACGTGTAAGAAAAGGCAGCACAAGCGCTGCTGGAGTTTTTTCTGGAAAAGCAACCACAGTTTGTCCAACGATCCCTACCTCCCATCCCCTCCTTCCTCCCTCCTCCTTCCTTCCTCCCTCCTCGTTCTCTCCCCCTCCAACTTCCAGACCATCACGAGCCTGACAAGCACAGGTGCCCAATGTGTGTGTGTGGGGGGAGGCGTGGGGAAACACCACTGGAGAAACTAAAAAAAACCCCACATCGACTCCAAATAGTCATCAACATTTCGTTTAAAAAAGACAAAAAAAAAGAAAAGAGGGTTTACCTTCTAGTGTTGAACAACGAACCGAGCGTTACGGAAAGCTGGTTCTGCTCGGAGAACGTGAGCAGACGCAGCAGGCACTGATTTAGCTGATTGAAAGGCTTATTGAGCCCTGGCCTTTGTCTGTAAGGCTTTAGCTTTAGATGCTGTAGGTAACATAACAGTCCCTGAAGTTGGACGCCCAATATCACACTGCAGATGTCAAAAAAAAAAAACAACAAAAAACGCTGTGAAGAGATATTAGATGTGACTAGAGTCTCGGCCATACCGGTACACGTCTGTTTGTCCAGCGGGGGGGCGAGTGAACGGTAGTCCTTCGGTTAGCTACTGCCCATTCAAGACACTCGTTTAATTGTTACCCCCCCCCCCCACCAGAGCTAGTGAAGAGGGTTAGCGTCAAGCTACGTGCTAGCCTTGTTTTTTTTTGTTTTTTTTGTTTTTTTTTTCAAATGAGGCTCCAGCATGCCGTAGGCAAGGAGTTAGCATGCCTGCGCTAGCCGTGCTAATCCTCCAACCCTCCCCACTGCCAGCCCTCGCGCACTCTGGTTTGTTTTTCTAATCGGACTTTGACAGCATGCGATGATAATGGCTATGTGTGTGTGTATGGTACAGTTACACACTTAACAGAAAAAATTGAAAATATATACATATATATATATATATATATATATATATATAAAAAACTTTAAAGGGGGCGGGGGGGTCTTGCCAAATGTCCCACTAACATTTTTAGTATATAAAAGGACATTTTGTTTTTTTGGGGTTTTTTTTTTTGATGATGTGAACATTTGAACATGAACTTTGTTCCTGGCCTGTGGATGTGCAGTAGAAAGTGCATGAGTGCAGTATATGCTTTTTTTTTTAAAATTATTATTATTATTATTATTAACTGGGCCTCCAAGTTTATTGATTATGCCACACGATGGATAGCAGACCTCTCCGTTTTGGTGGGTTAGCGCAGTCTTAAAAGTGTCAATGAAACAGTGCCACTCCTCACTGATGAACGTAGGCGTTCACGTTGCCACCTCCTTTAACTACCTGAAGTCCACGTGCCAAGTTTGAGCTAGATTACATTTAGGAGTAGCATGTCTAGCAGACTTTAGATTGGGGGTCTGTTTGAAATTACTAACCGAGACATCTTTCAGGATACGAGAAGTGTTTTAAAGCCACTGAATCTGGCTGCCTCTAGTTTACAGAAAAGAAATCGATGGAGTCTCCGGTTCAAAACCAAGCTATCGCTCCGCTACAAAGGCTTTCAGTTTGGGAATATTGGCTGTAAGGGTGCATTCAGACAGCTTCCGCTGCTGGAGGTGTGTCTATTCGTGCTAATCGGGAAATAACTTTTTATTTCTCTGATTAACGTTCGTCGATGCCAGTGCTCGCTCACTCTCATTCACAGTGTGTGTCCCTCGACGGACGCTCCCACTCGCTAACCATCAGATTTTGAAGCGATTGTCACCATTTTGCAGCGTAAATTACGAGCCGGACGCAGATTTAGAAGCCGGTACGTGAAATAAACAAAGCCAGGTATAGTCTAGTCCATGAATCTGCCTGGTTAGCCTCAATTTCAGAGACATTTCAGGCTGACTGTGGAGGAGTTTGACCAACCTGAGCAGCTGCGTTTTCCCAAAAATTCTGCGCCACAGGTTGCTGTGTTTTTTTTGGTGGTCACCCCTGTGGCCAAAACGCAGTTCCCCAACTCAAATGAATGGAAAAATCGCAGCATCCTGTCTGAATGTACCTTAAATCAGCAAAATTGACGCTGTAAAGTAAAGGAGGCAAGTTTAAACCAATAATCTCGACAGTTTTGCAATGTTCCTTATTGAAAATATACTATATTTAATCTTTGGCAATACTCAGTACTCACATGCAGACTACATTAATACCCATAAAGACTTGATTCATATTGCTTGGCTGCTTTAATGAAGAGCTGTGCATGCATGCGCTCAGTTGATCAGAGGCAGAGGAATAAATCTGATACTGAAGGATCAGTATTTACAGTTCTAATTTCCAGGAAACATTTTAGACGTTGTATTTGGACAACTCTGTAACTTTGTGACTCAGCAGAAGAACGCCCGTCGCTCTCGCAGACCTCTTCTGCACACGCTCCCTTGTCGCTGAGTCTATACGGTCATCAACACGAGAATGTTTCACCAAGAACCAGATGATGAAATCATGGTGCAATTAAAACCGAGTTTACATTTATAAATTGTGAGATGTGTTTTACCTTATTGAGTACTCGTAACTCGTGGGGAGCTAACTGTCCCCGGTGTGAGCAGAGAAGCCAGCAGGTTTAGAGGCTGGCAGGAGACTCTGCCCCGTGCTGACTCTGTTAGCACTCCACAGGGTTTACAGGGAGGACAGACACAGCAGAAACCCAGGTAACAGTGTTTTACAGGGAGGACACACACAGCAGAAACACACGTTTTCTGCTCCAGGTCCTTTCCTCTTAATTTATTGTGACTTTTACACAGTAGGGGGGGGCGGGGCGGGGAGTACACGGTTGTTTATTTTTAATAACTGCAATTCGAATGTGGATTTTACAAGCAATGATGACGATGTGAAGTGATGTAGTGTCATCGCTGAGTTTAGATTTTTGTCTTTAAATTTTCCATGGGTACCAAGTGATCGGGTCTATTTTTTTTTTATTTTTTTTTTCTGACACGTGGCTGTGGTTTTACTGACTGAAAACAAGGTTGAGAGCTGAAGTGTCCTGATTATGGTGGAGGAGGTTTGCGAAGCTTTGGCCTTACTGACACGTTTTTCTTTTTTTTTTTTTTTTTTCTTTGTATAAAAAAAAAAGAAAAAACAACAACAACAACAACAACAAACGTCTCTGTAGGCTTTTCACTACCTCTCATGTTGGTTAATTTATTTCACATCTAGTTGTCAATGTACGAGTTGTTTTTAGATCTACTTGAAGCCTAACACTGTAAACAAAAATGTGCACAGAAAAATGACTATGTATATGACCAGAGGGGTTAAAGAGAGCTTGGCCTAGTCGACATTATTATTATTTTTTTGTTTGTATGTATGTTTGTTTTAAATTGTGTTGAGCTGAACTAGATTTTGCATCTCTGTAAAGAATTCAGGAATCCACTGTCTAAGGGCTAATCCCATTTTTGCCTATGCAAATCTGTTACTGTGGGTGAGTTGGGAAAGGGTGAGCTACCGCACCTTTCACCTGTTTTAGATGGACCATGGTTTACATTGCCCTTTGCTGATATTCTTCAATCTTATTCAGCAAAAATGTACGCTTATTTTTGTTTCTATATAAATATTATATGAGTATAAACACATATGTATATGTATATATACGTATATGTTTATATATAAACAAGTAATATACAGAGAAAATAGTATATGCCTTTGTGATGATAAAAAAGAAACCTTGCTGAAACAAATAAATGTGTTGTTGTTTGACATTATGTGGCTGTGTGCTGGAGTCTTGGTAAGATGATCTAGACGACTGGAACTCAAACGACTGTAAAGTTGACCGACTGAAGAAAACTCTCATTTCTCAGGCTACGAGCCTGTGCAGTATTTGCTAACTGGGTGAGGGGGAGAAAACTTTATTTATTTAAGGAGCAACCAACATCATGACTTTATGTCACAATTTTTTTTTGTTATGCAGCCCCAGCCAGCCTGTGAGGTCAGTGAGGCCGCACAGGGCTCGTTCTTGTCGATTTTCATTGTAATGTTTGGTCTTTTTTTTTTTTACTTTAACTTTTATTAAACAAAGAGGTGACAGTTAAAGGAGGAGGATCGATGATAAAAGTAGCACAAGCAGAGAATAATCAAGTCGTAAAGCCAACAAAACTGACTGTGAGATCTGTGCAAAAACAAACACAAGCTAGCGGTCACACCAGACCAAGCAAGGCACCGACGCCAAGCGCCTTTGAGTATACTGAATTGAGCGCTCATTCATTTTTTTGTGAGGGTCGACCTATCTCTTCATTCAAAGGTTACGTAGTCTCACTTTGAAAGGGCTGACTTGGAGCAAACCTGGAAACAAGCTGAGTTATTAATGGTATCTGCCTTTGAGATGTGCACTGTCCATACGTAAGTCACATTTTATAACCAGTAATTCATTAATACAAATTAAAAAAAAACTCCACATGCCGTTAAATAATTAACATTTTTATGGTGATTATGTTTTTGTTGTTTTTTGTCAGTGCACTCTGCACAGCTGTTAACGAAGTGACTTTGTAATTAAACGAGTAAAGCATCGTGTCATCAGCAAACAACAGCAACTTATTTTTCTATTATTCTTGTTCTTTTTGTAGCCACATCCAGTCAGACTATCACTGTGTTTATACAGTAGCGTTGATGCAGAACACATCAGCAGAAGTGGGTTTAAGTGTTTTTTGTCTGTTTCTTTGTTTTTATTTTAATAGTCCACTAATGCAAGATGTAAGAAAAGTCAATAAGTTACTTACGAGACCGTCCACTCAGCTCTCACGAGCCACTTTTAGCTTCGAGTTGAGGTTTGATTTTATTACTCTTTTATTTGTACAAAAAAATGTAGCTCCTGGAAATGAGGATAGGAGGGTTGATGTTGATGTTGTTTAGATTTTTCCCACAGTTGCTCACAGTGCATCACGGCTAAAGAAAGAACGGGTTTTATCGACCGATTTGTCGGGTTTGAAACCTGCATTGTGCGTTTTCCCTCGGTTGGATTTGGTGCCTCTTTATGCTTCACAACAGACCTCAAGATCTCTTTCTGTCTCTCTTTTTTCTGTCTGTCTCACTTCCTCTCTCTCTG
Source organism: Nibea coibor (assembly GCA_023373845.1). Taxonomy (NCBI): domain Eukaryota; kingdom Metazoa; phylum Chordata; class Actinopteri; family Sciaenidae; genus Nibea; species Nibea coibor. The sequence goes on from CM041723.1 coordinate 17,726,142, forward strand.
TGAAATCACACATACGAACACTGTTAATTGCAGTTCAAGCGAGAGTTTTACAGCAAAAATCACACTGATGTTTGTTCCTCCTTCATGAATACTGTCACCCTCATATTGTCTTATTGTACCTCTTCCGGAGGTGTTTGTGCTACTTTTAGGAAAGAGATTATGTTTGTGCAGGTACTGGTTGAAGTCGGTTTTCAACAGTTTTAGGCAATCACGTTTCTCTTTATTGATTTAGATGCCTAAACCTCTTGGTTTTTGTCATGCCTTTGTAGATAGATCACAGTCGTCGAGAGATGATCTGCAGGTGAAATAAAAAAGAATTTTACGTCACTTTGGGCAATTAAAAAAAAGTGACATTTTTTCTATTCAGCATGCTTTTTGCTAAATAAAGAAATAATTCAGTTATTTGCTATAAACGATACTGTATGAGTATGTATTCAAGTACTGCAGTATGCAGACAATTAAAAATATCAGAAACTCTTTTGAGAGGTTCATATTTTTCTTCTAGTATGTTTCACTAATATTGACGGTTATGGGTTCTTAATTCTTGTTTTGAGTGTCTTATGAATTGCTAGAATGACCCTCTTTGTATTAACAAATATAGACTATGGTTGGTTATTTCCACGTGCATGACTTGCAGAGCAATTTTACCAGGACAGTGCTAGTGCATCAGGCTTTTTACGAGTTTGGTCAGTCAAGCTCAACTTTTCACTATTTTTCACTGGCTGCTTGATGACTTTTGATGATGACTGAGATCCTGACTGTTTTATTTACATCAAGGCAGGTGAAATGTTATCCCTGTGGTCACAAGAAAACGACAGCTGAGCTTCAAACGGTAGCCGATAAAGAATGAGCTCCTGAGTTCAATAGATTGTGCAACTTCCTCGAACATCTCAGAGCGCCGCGACTCTTCGCGGTGGTGCTGCCGAAGGATCTGATTGCTTTTTCATCAGGACTTTGAATTTTATCAAAGGAAACTGATCATCAGTCCTCGATCAGCAGTCACTGACTGAAGTGCCCTGAGATGCAGAAATCCCTTAAGTGTAGCATTGACAAGACTTTTCTATCTTAATAGTCCAACTTTGAAAAAACGCCATCCTCTGTTGTAGAATAGCACAGGAGGGACTCGTCTCATCTAGCCTCGTCTTACAGGGATGTAAATCTCTACTTCAAGACAGAGCTGGTACAAATTTAACAGCACTGAGCATTTGGGAGTTTGTACATTGTGAGAAACAATTATGTTAGTATTGGCAATTCTCTGCATGATAGTACAAAACAGACGTGACTAGTTTTCACCAAGGACAGTAGAATCGAGATTAAAGAAATATATATTTACACCCAAGTCTAGATTAGAAAATGTGTTTGTTTTTGTTAATACATTTACAGCAACTGTGTGAAACTGCAGTTTAATTTTGATGGGTGTGGAGAACTTTGACATCACTGGGACTTTCTTGCTGAGAGTTAAAATCTGTGCATTAAATATGAAGCTGTAGCACTTAGCTAAAGTAAGACCCAGACTGGAGATAGACTATTGTTCCAGTCCTCTATCGTCTCGAAATCCCAACAGACCAAATAAACGTCCCACTGGAATTAAAAGTCCATTTGCCCATTATCTCGAAAACAAAAGCCCGATGCTTGAAAGGCTTCGAAACTCTCCTTTGAGTTTTGAAGTAAAGGACGCAATCAGGTGGTGGTATAGTGACCTTAGTGACAGACCAGACTTATTTATATTTAGGGAAAGATCACAGTTTGGCTAAAAATAAGTACCAAACTGTGTATTCCCAGAACAACAGGTCTTTGGACCAGTGGACGATGTTTTCCAGAATAAAGGGCTGTCAGACAAACAGGCCATCAATCCAATGGGACACTTTTTCGGAACAAGTCTTGCTCCGTTCACTTATTTTATCTTGTTTATGTGCAAAGGTTCAAAAAGAACAATTTGTTGTTTTATGGTGGCTTATACAAGGGTTGAGCCAATCCTAAACTAACTGTCTCCAGCTTCATATCCTTTCAACTAACTCTCGGCAAGCACGTAAGTGTACATCCCAAAAGTCAAACCATTCCTTCAAAAGAAGAGATTAAAACAGTTGAGTTATGTAAAATTTCTTGAGAGGAAGATTGAATTTGCCCATGCAACTGTCCCAGTAAGTACAACAATGCTTCTTTGGTGGATAATATGTGCCAAAATTATAATCTACCTTTTGTTTCAATGTAAAGGGGTCAAACGAATTGTTGGAATATAAAATCACGTCGCTGTTGGACTCAAGGTTTTGTTCTGTTTTTTTGTTTTTTCACGTTGCTGTCATGGGTTTGTGCCATCTCTCTGAATCATCCACATATTATCTACTTTGTTGACATGTAACCAACAGACCTGAAGACTTTGTACAACAGGCACTGAACATTTTTCTGTGTGACTGATGTGGCTTACAAACAACCATATCGGATCCAATGAAACTGTAACTGTCACAAAAAAAAACTGTTTCTAGTTTGTTTTGTACTGTTTTAATTTATTTTCAGTCATTTGTTTATTTTGTTTTATCTGAAAAGACACGAAAAAAATTGTTGTTCATCAGCCTTTAACTTCATATGAGTTATCATCACGTCGACAGTTGTGGTACGTTTTGATCTACGGTTCAGTCTCTGTCTTTGTTTACACAATGACATCTTGCATTAAGAGAAAACTCCAATCTATGGTAACTGCCCTTGAATATCTGTAATTTAAATAGTGCTGCTAGAGAAAGAAATCTAAATGTAACAACTTACAATAAATACTTAATAGATTTTTGCCAAGCGTGACTGTGTCTTTCTTTGACCAGAGGTGTGTTAATACTGAAATACCTCAACATCTACTTAAGAATCCTGGTTACAAGGATAAGCGGTTATGGAGAATGGATGATTGGTACCATTTGCACCGACGTTCATGGTCCCCAGATGTTACAACTGGAGGAGGACTTTGAAGCACCATGACACTGACATCTGTAGTTTTTGGTGAAGTGTCTGCAGACATTGATGTTCTCCTTAAACATCCCTTAAAGGACCAGTATTTGGGATTCAGTGACATCTAGTGGTGTAGTTGTTGATCGCAGGGTACGCTATTGACAGAGTCTGTAATCACCTGACAAAGAATCATTATGTTTCTATAACCTTTGAGTGATCCCTATATCTTCAGATATCCACAATGTTTCTACAGTAGCCCCGAGCAGACACTAAAAACTGGCTCTAGATATGATTTGGGCCACTGTACTTTCAGTGTTATGCTATGAAGGAGAGGGAAAGTCAAGGAGATTAATCAGTAACTATACGCTGCCTTGGGGAGAAGTGTTCAGAGGAGAGGAGGAGCTCTGAATGCTGACCTGGAGGGCGAAAAGGTCTTAGGGATCACATGCTGGCCTCCAACAATATCATTCTGGAAAGCGGAAACATTTACAGCATTATTCGTTGGAGGGTTTGCTTTGTATCATTTGAAACGATGCAGGATAATTAAAACAGGAACGTTCAAATATAAAACCTAAAGAAAGGGGATGTTTGTGTTTGCGTCCCAACACAAGTATGAACCTCCCATCATGACACACACATCCAAACAAAACCTCTACACCATACGTCGCACGACCGGTGTTAGAAAGAGGCAGCCTCATTTAAAAACATCTTTATTTCATCAACCGGATCAGCCAAGATCATGTTTTCAGACTTGTTTACATTCACACAACAAGGTGAGACCACATGCTGAGGACAGGAGAAGAGGCAGGTCGGTGTGCATGGGTGCTCTCTCATACAATCCTCTGTATGAATGTGTATATGTGTACTTTTCATACAGTCCTCTCTGTATATGTGTATGTGTATGGTCACTCTTGTGTGTGTGTGTGTGTGTGTGTGTGTTCTCTCTCTCAGACAGTCTTTTGATCCGTCGCCTCCGGAGCAGTGGTCGAGGCAGATGCCGAGTCCTCCTGGGTCTTATCTAATCCCTGGCTGTGGCCTCTGTCGCCTGACTGCACGCTGTCTTTAACCGTGATGGCGGTGTTGGAATAGGTCGCGTCTATACTCTCGTACGGCTCCGACGTCCACTGAGAAAGAGGGGAAGAGAGAGAGAGAGACACATCACTGCGATATTCTCTTACTTTTACACCATTTTGCATCTAAGCGGGGAGTCAGATTTTTATTTTCTCACCATGGTTTGATAAGATTGCTATTGTAGCCGCTCTGATCTTTCAGATGATGCTGCGATTGATTGGTCACTAGCGGATGTATCATTGATTATACCTCACAATTAAAAGTGCATCGATTCATGGAGCGTGTTACCGTTAGTAGAGCTAACGGTACATTTTGTCCTGAGGGTGGATCCACTCCTAATTCAGTTATGATCTACAGTTATGTTGTGTGTCATACTGACATTTTGGCCTCAGGGTAGCATGAGAGGTAGGGAATAGTAGGGCTGTCACGATACTAGATATATATATCGCTGTATTGCTATCGCTGTATTGACACCTCTATTGGGGAGCATGATGCTTAACATAAAGACAAGAAACAACTAGCCGAGGAGTCTAGCTCTGAATCTTTTTAAAGTCAAATGTTTTTTCAGCTACCGTCTGAAGACGATTTAACCACTGGGGGCACCAGCCAATGTTTCTGGGCATCAGGTTTAGCCAGCGGATATCTAGAAAACAGGTAAAGGATATTCGGGCCAAGGATCCCCTTTGGAGTGAGATTAGCAACTTGATATGCAAGAGTGACAAGAAACACACAAGTTATCTGCAAATGAAAAGCTAAACAGTCGTCAGACAAGAGCCGATGGCTGCCTAGATCGCATTAGGGCCAATGTGTTCTGCCTCTTTTGCTTTCTACATGGACTGTTGCAACCAAAGCCGACTAAAATGTGCTTTATAGACATTTATATATTACCAAATAAGTGATCAATCATGAAGCTCTACAATAAAAAGGAAAGTTTAAAGGAAACATTCTTTAAAATTTATGTATTCTGTATATCTAACTCGGGCTGTGCAGGGTCTTTGCTTTGTTCCCTACCTGCGTGGCCCTGCTGCTGGACCTGTGCGACGGCCCCATGGCGATGTTGACGCTGGACGAGGACTGCGTATCTGTGGTGTTGCCCCCTTCGGCAGCAGACAGCCCAGAGATAACCAGCCCACTGGAGAAACTACGCTTCCCAAACAGCAGGCTGAGAGTGGACGAAGACGAGGAGACCTGGGCGAAGACGCCACAAAGGGATAATGTAACAGTAAACACTGAGATGAGAGCAGAGAGACAGCAGGCTGTGTCTAAGAATAACTTGTAGTCAGTAATACACTATGATCACATGCTTTGGCCATCAGCTGTGAAATACTTTCTCGGATGAGTTTTTATGATGTACAGGTTTTATTCATTCATTTTATGTGAATATTAAGTAAATTATTGAATATTGAATAACTAAAGCTGTCAGATAAATGTAATGTAGTATATTTGCCCCTGAGATATATTGGAGTTGAAGTATACAGCTGCATAAAATGGTAATATTTACGTAAAGTACCTCAAATTTGTACTTGAGTACATCAAACACGACAGAGAACTGCTGCGGTGTGTTGTGTCTGTGTACAGAGATGTAACTCGTACCTGGCTGGAGCGCTGCTGATGCTGCGCTGCCTGGAGCTGCGAGCTGATCCCACCGGCTCCAGACAGACGAGGGACCTGAAGCCAGAGAAAGATCCTTTCATCACTTCATTCTTTTAGTAAATAAAGTAGTTACAGCTGAGTAATATGTGTGTGTGTGTGTGTGTGTGTGTGTGTGTGTGTGTGTGTGTGTGTGTGTGTACCTGGGAGAATATAGAAGCTATGGATGTGTTAAAGGACAGCTGACTGTTGGACAGACGCTGGACAAGCCCGTGGGTGGAGCCCGAGTCCAGAATGGGTCCTGATTGACTGCTGACGGGTGGACGCTGACTCTGAGGCTGAACCGACCGACTGCGGTACTCTCTCCTCGCTGCAGAAACACACACACGAACACACACACACACACAATTATCCCCAGGCCAGATGGGCTACGTAGTCCCTTCGGTGGGTTCTGAGTCCGCCTCAGGGTCTCCTGCCGGTCAGACGTGCACCTCCAAAGGACAGGCCCCCAGGGAGCATCCTAATAAGATGCCCGAACCACCTCAGCTGACTCCGAGCTCCCTCCGGACGTCCAAGCTCATAAACCTTTCTCTTAGGCCACGATCTCGTTCTCTTCAGTGGAGTCAATAAAGATTTTACACGAGCGTAGTGAGACACTTGGTGTGTGTTAGTGTGTACCTGCGTTATGGTGTCTGTGGCTGTGTGTCGTCCGGGCTCTGTGCTGGTAGAGGCTCAAGCTGTTGGACGTGACAGAGGACGGGCGGTTGTGGCTCAGCGAGGACGAACCACCGGCACCGCAGTCCACGTCCTCCATGTTTACACCACTGTTACAGCTGGTCAGGTTGTCCTTACGCACCCTGCAAGAACACACACACACACACACACAGCTCTGATTTATTTATTCATGTCTGCATCAGTGCAAGGGACACAACTGGCAAAGGGCCATAAAAAATTTCGCTATTCCAGCTGGTTAGGCACACACACACACACATAAACTCACACACAGAGATGTTACATAACTGTGCTAGCATATATGACACACACTCTGGTGCAGTCATCCTATTAAATTAGTTAAAAGTCTCCTGGCAGGACGAGGCACGGCGAATCTCCGTGGCTACTTAGTGAAATTAAGACAGCACCTTCAACTCAAGGCCGATGGAACAGGATTAACAATATAATCTAATCTGAAAGGAAAAGCCAGCCACCTAAAAAGCTTAAGAGAAAACCACACGATCACACACACACACACACACACCATTAGCTGACCCACAGGGGTTAATGCAGAGCTAAGTTGATGGTAATGTATTAAAGAGAGATTGAGAAAGAACGAGCGAGGATGGAGGGAGGGAAGGGAGGGGGGGAGTTTCTTTCCCAGCACCGACTTCCACTAAGTCAATATCTGTAAATCCACAGAGAAGCACTCACTCAGCAGGCAGCCGGAGCATTACACTGCGGTTTGCATATTAGCCAGAGTGATTTACAACAAATACGAGCAGCTGGATGAGTGAATAATGCGAAGTTACTATCATCTCGTGAGTCGTGCACATCATTTGAACGCTGATGTAAAATGGTTTTATCATGTGACCACTGTGGACGTGATGGACATCGTGTGAGGTAATTGTCTACTCAAGTATATCCACATCTGAGCAACAACCCTCAGCTGTAGGCTAATTGATTACGTACGGCCTCTGAGGCTAGATGACTGTAAGAAGTTTTTTTTTTACTGCTCTAAATGATGCCAAATAAATCAAACTGAGCCTTGTCTGTCTTATTCAAGGGCCCTGAGAGACTGAGGGTTATTCCAGGAACTGAACCAACAACCTTTCAGTCACGGCACCCTCTTGTTACAGACTGGACTGAGCATGGGAAAAATGCTCATTTAAGCACACAGTCGTGGGAGGGTTTGTCGAGACGAAGGAGGATGCAACTGAATATGCAGAAATAACAGTTTGTTCTTAACTGACCGCAACCATTTAGAGCAGAGCCAGGAACGAATGACGTCCAGGCTTAAAGCGCCTCCTCCGATGGTGCGGAGCGTCCGGTGTGTCCCTGCATACGATGTTGTTAGGGGTGACACGTACCTGAAAAGTAACAGAATAAATGTCAGCAACAAAGGACTGCTGCAAACAGACAGAACCGTAAAGACAAGAGAGCTAAACACCTTAAAGTCAAATATTTTTTCGGATGTTAATGCAAACTTTAAAATCACACGTACATGGGGTAGCCCAGCGGCTGGTCGCAGGACGAGTTGACCATGTTCCTCAGAGCTTGCTTTGAGTTCTGGATGCTGCCGCGTTCGGGGTTTCTGTTCCGTAGAAACACCAACTCTTGCTGCTGGCCTGCCCACAGCCCTCGCACGCACTCCTTATTGATCTGCAGAGAAGACAGATTAGATCAGATTATAGAGGAAATGAAATAAGACTGAAGAGGAAAGACCTGGAGAACATGATGGTCAAATTATCTTTTAAAGGAGTATTAAGTGATTAATGTTTTATCATCCTCCTGTGGCATTACATGGTCTCTTATGATATATACACACACACACACACATTATATATACTGGCTTCATCCAGGAGACCTTTTAGTTTTATAGTTGTAACGTCTTCCCGCCATCACTGAACATCTGAAACATTTTGCAGAAGAGGATTAGCGGGAAATGAGTGCACTTAACAAAGTAATTACAGAGTCAAAAAACAACCCTATTAAAACCCACACGCGGAAAATGTGGTCGTCGATAAAAGCTTCACGTGAAGGAATAGTTTGACATTTTTAGTTTTTAGATGAGAAAATCTCAAATATGAAGCTACAGCTAGCAGGTGGCTAGCTTAGTTTAGCATATCATGACCTCAAAAGCTCTTTAATTAACATTTAATTTTAATTTGTACAAAAAGTTAATACTAACAGCTTACAGTGTGTTAGGGAGCTTTGGAGGTGCTCATAGTCAGGCTAGCTGTTTCCCTTCATTTTCAGTCTTTATGCTAAGCTAAGCAAACTGCCTCCTCTCTGTAGCTGCGCATTTAAGGAAAAATTTCTGGGAAATAAACGTATTTGTTCTCTTGCCGAGAGTTAGATGAGAAGATGGACACCACTCTTAAAACTGTGGGATAAATATAAAGCTACAACTAGCAGGTGGTTAGCTTAGTTTAGCCTAAAGACAGCCAGGCTAGCTGTTTGTACTCTGTATTGATCGTCTAACTCTCTGAGTGCAATTAAGTGCACGTCGAACTGTCCCTATAACATCGTGCTCTGATGACGAACAGCTTCAACTTGAAGAGTTAAGTGGATATTTGAGCACTTAAAGTAACTGCTGGCTCAAAAATATCGATCAACTTCACTCAAGTTTACTTTTAATGTGTAAGAAATTCTTAACTTGCAAATGACACACTGCTTTGCATTGGTTCAGTTCTCGTGCTGGCACTGTTCAGACCATAGACTGTATAAATAAGGATGTCGTATCCGTGTGAAGCTCAAAGTGTGGTGACTCTATTAAAATGGACAAGGACGGAGAGCGTGAGTGGCCCTGAGGCGAACTGAATGACACCTGGGTGTTGTAACGGTACCTACCTGTGGATCAATACATAACTTTAAGCCTTTATATAGTCTGAACGGCGTGTTATATACAAATTCAGCCTCAGCACCGTTGTCATGAACGGTGAAATAAGCTATAGGGACAAAGGGGTCAGGGAAATTATGTTATATTATGTTTATTTCTGCGTTGAAGTTGGACATTTTAATATAGGGGCCTTGTCCAGGTTGGTACAGGCAGGAGGTTTGTCAAACCTGACCAGGCCGACATTTTTTCTCACACATACAAACCCTCTTTTCGGCCCTCTCACCTTGATGACCTTGAAGCTGAGGTGGCGTTTGTACAGCATGATGATCTTGTACTCGTCCGTGCCGTCATCGATCATGTGTCTCAGCGTGAGCAGGGTGTCACGGCTGGACAGCACAGCCTTACGCCAGGCGGGGTCGCTCTCGTGGCAGATGACCAGGCTGCTCCGGTAGTTTGTGATGGCTTCGTACAAGATAGATGCCTCCTCGGTCTCCTCCAGGCAGGTGAAGTGATCCTGAAATAACAGGCATGAACTAAGTGGTGGAAGAAGTACTCTGATATTATATTAATGGATTATAATAATGATTATAATAAGGATTTCGTGGCATGATTACAACCTTCTCATCTCAGCAGACACAATTAGGGTTACAAAAACTTAATGATTCTTATTTTTTGGTGATTATATACTAATAAAAGTTATGCAAATTATGTTGAATATCGTATATAGAGCCAGCCTTAATCTTACACGGTGGACCTTTAATGTATTGTTCTATAATAACACATCGTGTATAATGAATTATGCTGCTCATAATTGCTTGTAACTAAAATTAGCAAATAAATGCAGTGACATAAAAAAGTGTCGAGAAAATGTCGAGTAAGGTTTAAGTACAGTCAAAGTTGCACTGAAGTACAGTACTTTAATAAATGTAGTGTTACTTTCCACCACTGAGAGATGGTCATTGATAATTTTAGAAACTTTAAATGATGCATAAATGTATTTTAATGTGTCAATTCATAATACATTTAAAATCGCAGCACACTTTACCTGATGCAGCTTGAGACTCATTCTGACTGCAGGAGCCACCACCTTCTGCAGGAGGTCCAGGTCAGCAAACACCCACTCGTCCTTGGTGGCAATGCGGAAGTCGCCTTTAAACAGGGTGTTGAAGCCGTACAGGAACGACTCCAGACTTTGCAATGAAGAACAAATGTTTGTGGGTTAGAGAGAGAGAGAGGAGGTTATGAAACTTATAAATATTTTTAGAATATAAACAGTCATGAGAGCAGAAATCTGTTTGGACCACGTGTGTGGTTAAAAATTAAGCTGTTATCGCCCCCTCCTGGTGTATCTGTCAAACTGCAGGTCAATATCTGCAGCTACTGGAAAGTCAGTCTTACATATAAATAACATGTTAACTTGTAGATTTAGATTAATTAGCTGTGTACAATTTCAGTGGTGAATTGTTGTTTGGGTGCTTTCATTCATTAGTCATTTAATAAATTCTTGTTAAGTTAAGTCATCGTTTCTATGTGCCAACATCATTAATTTGTCTCAGGGTCTGTTGCCTCCAGAAGAAGAAGACTGCTGTATAAAAACCTACATGTAACAACAAACATTAAATAAATAAAGTGAAAAAAACATACTACATAAAAAGGGAAGTTTGAAATCCAAAAAACCTGCAGAAAGAAAACACATCTTACCTTTGGGAAGAAGATATACCACAAAATTTTATTCCAAAACGATACAAGAGACTCTCGCTCACTAAAATACACTGAAGTTGAATTTTGACTCTTCTGTGATTGTGACTCATCTGTACTACATACCAAGATTTAAGAGCTCTGTGATCTTCCCATGCAATTCAGTTCAGGTTTACCTGTTGGACATGTTGTGTGATGCCGTGCCAAGAGATCTCCTCCCCAGGACGGAGAGGGCGTAGCACAGAGTCACCAAAGGGGAGTCTTCATCGCTGTCCACGGGCTGGAAATGAACACAAACAGAACAACGATGAAGACACCAGCTTATAGGACAAATTCGATATTCAAGTAACAAAAGAAGAAGTCATAAATTCACTGGTTTCATCTTCAGAAATGTTTACTCTCCATCAAGACAGTCGACCGTGTATTTTAGGCTTTGGACTGTTGGTGAGTTGAGGTCTGACGTTGCATATAATCATCTTTAAGTGACGTACCGTCTCCATCTTCCCAGCACAGTACTGGATCCACTCCAGGTAGACGTTGCAGAAGCTGGCACGCGTCACCCCCTGCAGGCAGTGCACGTAGTCTTCATCGATCTTCACGCTGAAGACCTGAGGGTCGCGCTCGATGTGGTGCCACTTGGTGTAGGACTGCAGCGCCTCCTGGACGGCGGCATCCTTGAGCCACGTGGGCAGTTTGGGGGAGTGGATCAGGTAGTAGATGATACTCTGAGGGGAGAGAGCGGGAGGAAGGGAGGGAGGGAATTACACAACAGCGAAATACAAAACACAAAAGACAGCAAAGGAGAAAAGACTGAGTCATTGTTGGCAAGCTGCCATTTGTAAATATGATTAATGCATAAGATTATTTATGTGCCAATCACACTGTTTAACCTTTTGGCTGGAAAATCTTTAAGAGTCTGTTGGGACAAGTGGATTATTCAGTGTTCAGTCCACTAAAGAAAGGGTGATCGAATGGGTCAAAGGTTGATGCATTATTCAAGCTGCACTAGGTACTTTTCCATACCAATGACTCTTAATATCATAAATAAATGACACACAGAAAAGAGGTTAAAGAGTTTTCTCCGGACTGAGTGATCACTCGCTGTCCTTCAGTTTTGGTGTGAAAATGTTGTCTTGGTACCTGCACTTAAAACCACAAAACAAGAGATGTTTCTTCAATGAGCTAAATTTAATCCCGTCCTTTGATCTAGGCTGAGAAGAGTGGAGTACATTCACAGTACAGTCTGGCCTCGAGTTGCTTTAAATAAGAAAACTGAATTGAGCTATACCACAAGTAAAATATCACCTTCTTCTCATGCGTATGTTGAGATCACGACATCTGTTTCAGTCATGAAAATTGAGATAAAGTGCACTTAAAATCAGAGTAGCTGAGCACAGATGCTGCATCTCAGTCAGGATGAGACTGAAGTCATAATATCTGGCCCAGAGAGACCACTTGTTTTGAGCGTCACATGAAAGACCAGGCCAAAAACCTGGGAGTCACTTGAGCTCTCTGAGCTCAACAGAAATTTCACCAAAGTGTCGTTTTATCATCAGAAACTTTGCCATAAGATGCAGCCTTAAAGTGAACTATGACCTGTAGGACATTTGTCACGGTCGAGGCGCCTCATATCTGGACAAGCAAATCTAATCAGGGAACTGTCTTACTCTCCACTGAGAGTGGTACCAAAACATAGTTTAAACATGACACACGGCATAAACTTCCTGTGATAGAAGTAGTAAGAAAACACGTAACGATTGATCCGAGCTCGTATTAAAGTGCCTTGAACCTCTAATTAGTTTTTAAATCATTGTCTTTCAGATGTGCTACATGTTAGCAGGTCCCTCAGCTCATCTGCAGCTGGACTAGTTGTAACTAGAAGACAGCCCACAGTAATATGAAACATACCTTCAGGTAATAGGTGATGAGTAGCTTTCGTAGATCGTACACTTGGAGCATCGTGGCGGCGTTGTTCTCACTGATGCTGTAACCCTCCAGCAGGTACTTTGTGGCCATAACCTCCCAAGCCAGCCAGCGCAAGTTGAAGGCAGCATTGCACGACAGCATGTGAGGCAAGTGACCCGGCTCGCAGCAGCAGCACGCGTCGTCTTCCTCCACGCCCTCTGTGATGGCCTCCACCTCTCGCTGCTGGCAGTATGTGCCTGAGAGACGGAGGTCAGAGAGCGAGTAAGCCTGTCGTTCATTCAGGGAGAAGCGTGTAGGTGATGAAAACTGTACCTCTGAACTCCAGACCCCTCAGCTGGAAAGTGACCAAACCGTTGCCGATCTCAATGAGGTGGACCAGGGCGTTGAGGTAGTCGGAAGCCAGAATGAAACAGTCTCCGGCGCTGTAGTTGCCCCATCGGCCCAGCATAAGGTCGCCACAAAGTGAATGCTGCAGCGAGCGGGTCAGGTACTCGTAAAAAATGGAGTTAAGGTTGCTATCATCACACCCTGAGAGAGAAGATAGCAGGAAAACATGCGGTCAGACGGATGGATGCTGTCAAGAATAGACGAAGACGAAGTTTGGCTGCTTGCTTCTCTCCCAAACAAAGTGAAGGGACTCAATATATCAAATCATTTATACCGCGACTCCTCGTTCTTTTAAAAAACGTGGAAAAAACTCACCTGTCTCCTTGTCCACTTGGGACACCAGCCTGCTGTTGGAGTTGTCGATGCGCTTTGTGCTGCGAGGGACGACAAAAAAAAAAAAGAAATATGTTGAGACTGTCAAGTGAAACGTAGCATTTCTGCTGGTGCCCCCAAGAGTTTGTCTCGTAAAACAGGGTGAATAAAATGTTGCAGCTGATGGGACGAAAGCTCGTGCATCAATTTGTGTCAGTCAATCAAAGATCTGCTGACACAGATCAACTTGAAATTCCTCCTCCACAGCGAGTGACACACTTGAAACTAAATATTTTAAGACTAAGCTGTTGTCAGTTGTCACTTTTCTTTTCTTGTGGCCTAAAAACATCAACATCTGGCCCAGGTAGGCAACGACACTGATTCATCTGAGCCGTCTGGTTGTAATCGCAGGCTGCTTCGCGTCAGATCACTGAAGTTTGCATGACAAAGCCGCAGGAGTATTTTTGGAGTGCTTTCAGCCAACTGAAGTACAAACAGTCCCTCACATCAATAAGTAAGAGGGAACAGGAGGGTAACGTTGTGTAAGAGTGAGGAGGAGGAGGGTGGTGTCTGGATCAAGCCTTACTTGTAGTTTCTCTCCCAGAACTTGATGGGCCTCGGATAGGAGGAAATGAAGATGGCGCTGCCCAGAAAGGGAGCCAGCGGGGTGTAGAAGACGGTGGTGAGCAGCGTCTGGAGCAGCAGCATCGCTGAGTCTGGACGCACACCGGTCAAGAAAAGAACAGCAGGTAGTGATCTACACACACAAAGACACACACACACGCACGCAGGTCTCCGAGAAAGGATACGAGGGACTGCAAACGGCTGAGCGAAGGCATGGAAAGCGCTGCCCCAGGCGATCTGCCAGGGTGCGATGTAAACCAGGATGAAATGGAGCTTCAGCAACAGCTCTCGCATCTGAAACAACGCACAGGGAGTCAGACAACCTTTGAAACAGAAGAGGAGAAATTCAATCCCCCACAACACTATGAATGTTAATAAGTGGCGGACACAAACAAAAGATTAAAACTCCCGCAGAGCCACGAAACACATCATAAAGCAAGTTTTCAGTACTTCAGTAAAGAGTTTTACCTCTCTGCGATGAGTAAACTGACCTTTGGGTGTAAAATCCTTCCTTAAAGTGAAGTCTGCAGTGTCTGTCTGCTGCTATGTTTGCCCTCATGTCTTTATCTCTCTCTGCTTCTATTTCCGAGTGCGTCCGTTTATCATTGCGTGTGTCCGAGATAACCGTGCGTCTATCTTCGAGACAAGCTTTTCTATCAGACTGCACACCAATGTCTTCCCACGCACAGCACATTAGCTCTCACGCACGCGGCCTCCTGATATCATCTCACCTTGTGGAAGACGATAGACATGATGAAGAAGTCCAGCAGGAAGCTCTCTGAGGCTTGCGGGCAGTCGAAGTGGAAAAAGACGAGCGTGAAGAGCAGGGTGAGGAACTGGAAACTGGGGTCGCAGAAGGATGAGCGCAGGAGCTTCAAGCCGGCGACCGTCGTCAGGAGAACGTCACAGCTGGAGGCACAGACAGAGTCGAGACGACAGGTTCAACAGCCGGTTCCCTGACGGACAGACTACCTAGAATGAGGCTAAGATGTGTTGCCGTGCGGTTGTGGCTCCACTCACTGGATTCCCAGCTTCTTGCGGTGACTGAGGGCGAAGCCGTCGTTAGTGAGCGCGCTCAGCACGATGGCGGGGTACACCACGTACTTCTCGAAGCACAGGAGGCCCACGTACAGACGCTCGAACCACATCAGCACAGCGTCCTCTGTGAGACAAGCGAGTAGAACCAAATAACAAGTTAATTATCAAATTTATTCTGTTGAATTTATGTTTATATCCTATTTATTTCTCATAGGCTGTTTTTATTGCCTCATTCATATTAATGAGCCTCTCCTTTGATTGGCTGACTGACGTACGGCACAGGTTAACAGAGTTTACTGTCTGAATTTCTGGCTGACAGAGATGAGAAGTGAAATGTAGTATAAATACTTTTTTTAGGTATCAGGTCATTTATTTTAGAGCGTTTCACTTCCACCCCAGACATTTTCACACAAATATCTGTACTTCCTACTTCGAAACAGGTTTGTTGAAGAGAATTATCGATTTATTCATTTTCTTGCAGATCCAGATGCAGATTAAACGTCTCTATTATCCAAATATCATTTACAAAGATTGTACGTCTTGGCCATTTGTGTGTGCTCTCTGATCATTTTCATATTGATGCAGGGATTTACATATTTAATCATTAACTGGGCGGTATATATAGCAGGTGTGCTAACCTCTGGGTTCGAACTGGTGGTACTCTTTGGTCTTCAGGACTGGATGGGAGATCCACAACCAAGGGTGATGCTTCCTCAGCTGGGGGATCAGGTAGTGGGTTACAAACCCAACCGTCCCGGCGAGAGCGTACAGCACGATGGTCACAAAGGGCTGGAGATGATAATAAAAGAAGCAGTCGAGTTACTATTCAGAAGTAAAAGGCAGCATATAGAAAGAGGAAATAATTAGACTCACCTTGAGAGACAGGAACACGGTGCTCGCAGTGATGGCAAAGGTTAGGATGTAGGCGACAGAGCACACGACTACATCCGACAGCAGAATCTCCTTCTGCAGGGCACAAGACATAAAGTGGAAGGTAAACATTAATAATCAACACTGCATTTAAACACGTCTGTCTCATTTAGGTGAGTGATTATTTCTGTCTAATCGTTCCTTTAGAGATTAAAGACGCAGCAGCGTGAGACGAGTCAGGAGCTTCACAATCCCCCGTTAACACAGCGAAAAGCGCAGGCGTCTGCGTAGTTCCCTACTCTAACGTACGGCGTGTGTGAATTACACAACTCAGGTGCAAAGTGTTAACGAGTGCTGACGTCCTGGTGGTAATTAACGTGAGCTGCCGTGAGATAGTATGGCTGCAATAAATCGATTAATGTTCAGTCAAATGCTTATGCTTAATTTGAAGCATTGCTCGTCCCGTCCCACTAACAGCGTTATCGATCAAAACAAGAAAAGTTTTCATTTTTATAAAATCATCTTAAGTCACCATGGAGCTCTGCAGTTTCTCCGGCAGCGGGTCTTTACTGTCTGCGTCTTCCTCCTCCTCTTCTTCACTCTCCACAAAAGCAGGCATTATCTTCGACTTGATTAGAGATCTGTGAATAAAAATGTTACATGTACAGGACGAGAGGGACATTTTGCAAAGCCACAAACCCTAAAGCAGCTGAAGGCGTGAAAAAAAACTGTGTATTCAGCTTGAAATGAAACCTCCTGACCTCTTAAGTGCGTCCGTGAAACATGCTCGCACTGATACTCACAGCAGTACAGAGGGGTCGCTGCTCTGTCGGCTGAGGTGGTAGGAGAAGACCACCAAGAGACCACAGAAACCGGAGAACAGGGCCGGGGTGTGCTGCTCATCCCACGGCTCCTGTAACCACACACAGGCACACCAGCGTAAACCTTTAGTTGGCTTGAAAGCTTCCTCCCCACGATGCTTTTAAAGGATGACTAGCAACACTTTGGATCCTGCTGCAGTTCTGCTTAGTGAAACTGCCTCTGCTGCACGCTATTTATAACCGAGCCTCGCGTCTTCTTCTATTCCTATAATCAGGAGGTCGACCATGAGCACAAAACTCTGAGGGAAGAAAGAGAAGAGGAGAAAGACGCGATATCGTCTACCTAAGCTTGGTTTCACATTGTACCTTGAGAGCTCCGAAGCAGAAACCGTAGAGCAGAGACAGAGCGATCAGACTGCGTAGGATGCTGTAGATCGCAGAGATGAGACTCGTAGCAGCTGAGACACACAAATTAGAGTGAGGATGAAGACACATTCATTAATATTTCACAATGAGAAACAAAGCGAAGTGTGGGCTGCGATTTTAAGTACAAGAAAAAAACATCTTAATATAACTCACTCAGCTGCACCAGTCAGGATTTAGCAACATTTGAATCATTATCTGATGATAGTCGGTTAGTCATAGTTAACCAAATGTGATCAAACTGCACCTGCATGGCCCTGATGAAGCAGGTTAGCTGAGATTTTTAAATGTTAAACTCTAGTAATGAATAATTAAAGATGTTTTTGCGGTGAATATTTAAATTTAAAGCCGAGTACAAACGTTAAAAACAGATTACACACACACAGGCATCAAACCGGAGACACATCCAGAAACGACGCTTGACAATACAGACTGAAAAGCATTGCTCACCTGTCCCTCCAAAAAGATGCATGTCAATCTGCTCCAGCACGTAGATGGTGAAAGTGTTGATCTGAGGGAAAAGGCCGACCAGGAAGGTGATGGGGAAGCAGTAGGTAAAACCTGTTTTAACATTTCAAACAAAAACAGATTTGTCAGCATCTCCGAAGGACAAATTATTACTTGAAATGGTGATAAACGCAGCGGCTGTCATTTATCCCTACCCACAAGCAGGTCTCGTATAAAGTGCAGCGCGTCGTGGCAGGCGATGGTGACTCCGTACAGGGTGGAGACGGGCAGGTCCTTCATCCTCAGCAGCTGCTCCAGCACCCAGATCAGAGCACAGAAGATGCAGAAGTAAGCCGCTCGGCTGTAGGCCACCAGCTGGTTGTGACCCTGGAGACACACACACACACACAGAAACACACACACACAGGTTAGGACATTCACAAACACAGCAATTCAATATGTTATCAACTGCAACGCGATACAAACATCTGATCTGAATGCACCTGTGTGTGTTTTCACAGTAACATGACACAACCGAGAGCGCTCCAAAGAGGTCGCATCCTCCGGAGCTACATTACAGATCAGTCAAAACACAGCAAGATGATTAATTTGGAAACGGGAACTATCAAATTCATGACATCATATGCCCAACAATGGCAGTAAGAGGAACGGCGGCCCTCTTTTCCTCTCAGGCTCGGCGATAAAATAAAACTCACGTGCGTTGGTGAAGCTGCATCTGGTTGAACACTCTGAAAAACAAAAACACAGACGCCAATTAAGTCATCAATTATGAGTAAACACAAGAACAACTGAAAAATGTATTGTGATTTAGTCAGCGCAGAGGAAGTAAGAAGATACAAACAGGAACTTTTACATTTCACCTGCACACACACCGTGCCACGATGACAACACACTTCAGGGGAAGTTTAGGACCGATCCGCTACTTTCCACTGATATTTGGTGTTTATTTTTTTACCTTGAGTAAAGAATACTGGCAGCTGGCGATGACCAAGCAGAACTGGAAGACCCAGAAGTCTTTGAAGCAGCCGTGGTTGAGAAGCACAAAACCCAGGAAGGAAACTAGGAAGGCCATGAAGACTGCGACTAGATTCTCCAGAACCTCTTGGTTTCTGTACAAAAGCAGAAACAGCAGCGCGTTCGGTATCTTACAGCACCATGAGTCATCGCTGCACAGAATGAAATGGTCCAGTAACAAAGGCCACGCCTTGAACTCCATTGAATATTTCCTTACTTAAAGTACTAATGCACACCTTATCCGTTCACTCCCTCTTTGCTTCAGCTTCACACCCAACCAAACCCCTACTTCACCTCTCTCCTGTATCTCTTTTGTTCACATACAGGAACCACGGGGGCTCTAATCCTGGATCCTCTCCATCCATTTAGGACTTTTCATCCCTTACTCCCTTCCCTCTATCCCACAGCACATCCTCTTGGTTCAACTTCATCCACAATAAACCTGTCTAAACAAAATCTATGTCTTTGTTGCTGTTGTAATTAAACAGACAGCGCTGTTGATGGAAGAGATGATTAGAAGATGTGCTGAAGGTTTTCCAAGCATCCAGTGGCTGATCCCTGTGGGTGAAATCAGCTGAGCGGAGGTGAGTAATGTGTCTAGAAGAGTTAGCAGGCAGGTTTGTTGTGTATTACCTGTCCAAAAGGGCGAGCAAGGTGAGTCGGTCGTATAAAATGTTGATCCACTTCCCAGGAAAAAGTTTGAGTTTGTAATAAACCTTCCTGGTCGGCTTTTCCTGAGTGGAAGTCTCTGACGACTCATCCAAAGAGTCCTCTTCCTGCACACAGACAAATCATTTGTATCGACGTGAGTTAAACTGCAAAAAAATGTTTGATGAAAATGTGATTTCCCATGCAGGGTAATCCAAAACCCAGCCAGGATCCTTTTAAGTCCCGGACAACAACATTTTTTTTTCACAGTGTCAACACAAGTTCACACACACCAAGTGGTGCATTAATGATTCAGCAGAGAGTCTGTGTTGTTTCAGCTTAAACAACAGATCCTGGCAGCTCATGTCACCCCTGCTGGGGAGCGACGTACACTAACTCAGGACTGATCATTTTGTCACCGCTTCAAGCTTAAAGAACGTCTCATATTCTTCTCTGACACACGACTAATCTGATTTACCAGTTGGTTGATTATCATTTATGTCGCCCTCTGGGGACTTGTGGCAAAACTCCGGCAGTCAGCTCTGTGACGTTAACCAGCAGAAATGCAAAATGAAAACGTTTAGTAAGTATTTCTTTTTAAAGCTGTAAAGCCGACAATGTTATCTATAAGCGCTTTTCCGTGCTAGCAGCTAGCAGTACACACATTTCTTGGCACGTTACCACCAAGCAGCAACCTCGTGTGGCACCATGTGGAAGTGCCAAAAACTGCAGTTCCTCAAACGTCCACACGAGGCTGGCTACAGAGCGAGTCACTCTCCATATGGACTTATGGGCCCCAATGTCCAACTTCACAGCAGAAACAAACATGTTTACTGCCTGGTACAAAAAACAGTTTTGGTCTCTATAACTAAATTTCCAGTTCATTACAACTGTACTGAGGGTGAATTTATATAGAACTGTTCGAATCATATCAAGGCCTAAAATTATACATTCCACTCTAAAGACCCACTCTAAAAAACATGGTTCAATAGCACTACTAGTGGTCAGAAAAAGCAAAACAAGAAAGAAAAGGTGAAGGCAGATGAACACCTGGAAGATCTCCGGGTGCGTCCTTCGCGGTCGAAGCCTGTGTGCGGGGATGATGCGGCGCTGAAAAGGGCAGTCAGCGTGACCGCCCGCCATGCCGTCCTGACACTCCGAGTTCGAAGATGTTGACAGCAGGTCACTGAAGAAACACACACAACAGGCTGGTATTAATATGTGGGATAAAAGTGATTACACAGGCAGCGGAGGTGGAGAAAGGTAGACAAGGCAGGGAAATGAAGATGTATGTGAGGGTGGGATAAAGATTTGATAGCAGTACCACATGTTGCCAGTGATGAGCTCTGCTCCTAGCGGCAGGTTGAGGGCTCTCTCCGCGTACAGCTTACGAGGTCTGTCTCCTGGTGAGACAAACAGACACTCTTCAATGACTGACATCTAATATCTCGGGGGGCTTTGTAGCACGACATCTGAGACAGGACCGAACAGCTAAACATCTTGGAGATGCTCCAGAAATACAGTAATTTCATCCATCAGATCTTTGAGCTGTCGAAATGATCCAAATATTACCAGACCATCCGAGCATAAGGGCGCACAAACATGCTTACTGTGTACAGTGTGGAAGGTGTAGGCCTCTTCTTTGTTGGTAGCCTCCGGTCTGCAGATGACCTGCAGCATGGAGCTCTCTGACTGTGAGGTTTGTGAGGGCAGGGAATCATAGTCTGGATCCTTCTCTCGGTCTGTCTGTGGACTGCAGATAAGAAACACCATCAACGGGAGATTCTGGAGGCTACAAGCTAAAATATATCAGCGTGTATAAGTACTGAAAATGTGCGTGTGCGTCTTGTGTACCTGTCAGGGGACACTATTGGGATTTGCGTGGGTGGTATAGCCTGAAGTGTGTCGGTAGGTAGACTAGTAGGAGGTTTGGGTCTCTCAGGTTTGTTCTCCGTGTTGGTCTCTGTTATCGTCTCATCAGGTCTGGAAGCCGGGCTCAGATTCTCTGCTAACAGATCAAATGGAAACCTTTAAAATGTTGTTATTTAATAATATTTGCATGTAAATAATAGAACAAGCTAATGTCACTGCTGGATGTGTGCATTTTCACCTAATAGCTCACCATTTTAGCTTCATGAGGCAGTGCTGCATTCGCAGAGCTTTCAATTAGACGAATCACCATTTCATGAATATAATAAAATAACATAAATATAAAATATAATAAACATCTACAAGCCCACCAGCTGCCAGTACTGTAGCTGTGCTGGCCACTCCATTTATCCCATTTGACCAAAGACATCAAGAAACTGTGTGACCTTCTGCCCAACATTAGCATCCTAGTAGCCTGGACGGGCTGAAAACACCCCCTTATTTTATTTTATATTAGTTTAGTATGGAGATGCAAGCTTGCACTAACAGCAACAGTAGGAATTTATTGCAGCTCATAAACCAACGCTGACATTGCACTGATGTATGCACTTATGTATAAACATCTGCATTAACCAGGACCCTATAAAACATCAGGGAGGCAGAGGTAAAGGAACAAACCCTCTTGCTGAGATTCACCTCCCTCTGCCGCTCCCGCTTCCTCTTTGCGCTCTGGCCCCTCGTCTTCCTGTGCGCTGGCACCTCCCGCTCGGGTACTGAGAGACCCCAACAAGGAAACAAACTCCAAGAAGTTGGATTCGTTGGGAATTTGGCCCTCCTTCGCTTCTAGGTCTGACTTGGAGCTGGTCATGGTTGTCTGATAAAGAGACAAATGTTTGTTATGTATGCATGAACAGATGAAGGAAGAAGAATAAACATGCAGAAATAGAAACAGAGCCAACGTACTGTGTTATGTGAGCGGCCTGAAAGCAGCACGGCATCTTTCCCACTGTCCATGCTCAGCCCGCGGATGTGAGTCCTTCCCCCGGGCCCGTACCGAGCCAAAGCTGGTGGCAGGCGCAGGAAACCTTGTGAATCCACATGAGGATCCAGAGGATCCGTGTCATCAGGATGGGAGTGGACATCGATACCTGATGAGCTGTTGTCATTTGTCAGCTGCGGGCTCGGCGTGCTGTCATTAGTCATTTGCAGGCCAACGTGTTCCTGCTCTGGATCTGGACACTCCAGTGTGGTGAACTCGGAGCTGGTTGTTTCTCTGCACAGGTGAAACTCTTCACTTTGGCTTGTTGTGTGTTTCAGGGTGGGGTCGTCCTCCGAGCCGGTCGCCTCTTCTCCGTCTTCCATCTCCTGCTTCTCCTCCTCGGGGGAGTCGAAGGTGATGACGGGGATCTTGATGTGACACTCTCCTGCGTCCTTCTGGGCCTTTAAGACACAGGAAAACATGTCACACACACTCTGGATTCTCCATATGGAGCAGCACTTCAATATAACAACACAGTCTGACCATCAGTCAAAGAGAAACATCAGGACAGGTGCATCTGGACTGTTTAACGCTGTCTACCATTCATCAAGTCTGCACGTGAGCTCACAGAGACTTGATGCAGACTACTACAATGTTTGGCATTGGTCGTATCCATGGCGACGAGCGAGGACTACCTCACTGTGCATTATATTCCCTCGTCGACTCGGAGTAATGACGAAGAACACCCGTAACAGAAAATATAGATCATATTTCAAGTCTATTAAACCTCACTGACCTGCCGGAGGATCAGTTATTACAAGCTCACGCTGTGCTGCCAGACATTATTCAAATCCACCAAAATGTATTTTGATTTGTAGTGGGAACAGAACACATATCTGATACTGTCAGGCTGTATAATAAATAAATAATAAATAATAAAGATAATTCAACAGCCTGGCTGCTACTAAAAGCATAAATAAATCAGAAAAACTAGGTATTGAATCCAAAACGATTCTTACCTGTGCGTTCTCCAGGAGGCTCTGCTTGACGCTCTCCTCCAGCTGAGCAGCAGTCTGAGGGTCGCAGCTCATGGTGATGATGATCTTGACCGTGTCGCTGTCGTCCAGGCGTGCCGACACGGGTCCGGGGCCAGAGTTGTCTACCAGAACCACTTCGATCTCATCGGAACAGTACGTCTCCTCCACCGGCTCGACCTGAGAGACGACACAAGAGACAAACCGCGCGATGTACAAAAGGACCACACATTAAAGTCACACCCCTCAAACAACATCTTACTCCTGAGGCCGACCTGTGCAGGAGGTTCTGGGATGTCAATTAAGTCATCCTGGTGGTCCTGAGGTGTCTCCAGTGAGTTATTGTTGGTATCTGGGGGCTCTTTTTGGCCCTCGCTCTCCTCCTCGCTCTCATCTTCACTTCCCTTGGAGGGAGGCAAACCTTCATCAGCCGTCTCCCTGTCTGCAGCCTCTTTATCCTCAAAGTCCTTTTCTACTTTGTCTTGCTCTGAGTCTTTCTCTGTTGTCCGTCCCTGCTCTGATTTCTCTCTCTCAGAGCTCTGAATGTCCACTCCTTCCTTTGCAGGAACAGTTTCAATTATTTCCGCATCCATTTTCCCCGTCCCACTAGCAGATCCAGGGCGCATCTCCTCTCTTTCAGCTCGGGATGGGGGCCTCTGCTGGGCCTGCAGCAGGGGGGCGGCCTGGTCGGGATTGGGGCTTGAGAGGTCATCTGGAGAGGGATCTGGGCTTGGATGCAGTCCTCCCTCCACAGGCCTCTCCTCTGCAGCATTGTCAGCCTGTCCTGGAATGACACGAAATACAAATTGTTGATTGTTGAAGTGCAATATTAATAAAACTGCTCTGAAATTCTGTTGTTTACAGCAACGTGTGCCAGCGAACATCTTCCCATTTCTGGAAAAACGAACTGCAGAAAGAGGACCAAGTGTACTACTATCAAAAACAAAAACAAGTTACAACTGTGCTATCATGAATTTGAAGTAATAAACACCGTGTTTATATCCCTTTTTGGATCCGCTGGCTGAGTTCTGACTAATCACTAGTGCATTAGATCATACATTTACAGGAAGCAGCCTGGCACTCTGAGCTTATTTACAAATATGACGTGTTTGCAGAAAAGGAAGTTGTCGGTCCACATTGTCTAAGGAGACAAGTAGTGTGTTAGGGAAGAGGAACAGAGCTGGCTTCCAGCTCCGACTGATTCTGACAGTAAACTACACAGAACGCTTGTTTCCCCAAATTACACACGGCCTCAGAGGCTACAATACTGAAGCCTTCTCTGTGTTGCAGGAGAGTATCTAACAATGCGCCACTAATTTCAATTAACAGACGGGTCAGATGCATCTTCCCAAAGAAGACAGACTTCTTCTAACTGATGCATCCATGCGCCGCATATTTGAATTTTCTACAACATACCCTTTTCTATTTACAATAACTGACTGCACTGGACTGCAGCTTACTCAAGCTCAGATGTTTTAAAGCAATACTTAAAACAATGCATTAGTTCCAAATATTGGAAATGATACAGTTTTAAAGGAGCATTCAGCTAAAAAATCTGCAGGCCCAAAAGACGGGAAGAAGTCTTCAAATGTATCGCTTTAAGTCTAGAAGGTTCTCCACCATTGATCCACATATCTACCACACAGCTAAACATTAGTTCTGTCCCAGTTAAACCTTTACTACTACTCCCTGGAGCAGAGATGAATTCACGATGACCTGTGGTTAATGTTGAGCTGTAGCTGCTTGTCTTTCTACATCCTGTTTTTTATAAGTGTATTTATTATCTCTTAGTCATATTGTCATTTTTAGCCTCCCACAGAATTACATTTCTCATGTTCATGATGGAAATAGCAGCGGCCAAACTGACTTAAGCAGCAACCTGCTCATCACCTCATCTCCTCCTTCCTTGTAGCTTCCTTGGAGCTTCAACCAGACTAATTTTCACCATCTACTCCTAAACGATCATGCAGCTTAACATCGTTTCTATATAACGTAGCAAACTGTGCTGACTACCAGGAATATAAGAAATTTTTCTGAGGAATTTAAGAAATCAAACGTGCCAAAGTAATTATTTGATTTTAAAGTGGAACTGCTGGGCGACAGATTAAAGGAAAAAAACACCCAAAAAGTCTCTGAGATTCTACTGTATAGACGAACACTACTATTTAAATATATAGTTCCTCCCTTTGTGATGATGATGATAAAGAGCGCTGTTTCTCCCGTAAGTGTTCAGTTGGTTTGAGTTCAGAGGCTGCCTTCACAGACATATTCTAGACTGGTCCGTGGCGTTAATTGGTCTTAATTTCGCTCTTAGATTTCTCTCATGCGGATTAGCCACTCTGCCCTCCAGAGCCACGTTTCCATGGTAACAGCCAGTGACATCTGCTGACCGGTGTACCACCAAATGCCCAAACAAAAGAGAGAGAGCACTACTCGTGATTTGTGCTTGGTTATCAATGTCGTGGAGTGAGTGATGAGAAGAAAGGGCTTTTTTTAGAGGTGGCAGTAACCTGTAAGAAATATACAGCAGTGAGGCTGTCTAACGCGCACAAGGAAATTGTCCTCAGCCTGAGACTGTGAAGGCCAAATCATGATTCACGTCATATTCCTACTCATGAAAGCGTCTGCATTTGTTATGGTTCGTCTCTCTCTTTTATCCAGATGTCAGTATCTCAGTCAAACCCAGAGAAAGAGCCGCCTCACCATCCGCAGTCTTCGCCACCTCGTCTGACTTCGGGCAGTCCTGCATGGACGAGAATTCAGAGACACGTGATTGAAATTAGGACATAACGTAGGCTGTGACGCTGTGCATTCATATTGGAATGCGTCCATCTTTTTATTGTCACTCACCACCCCAATCAGTCCCGGGTCAGTTTCAGTCTGCTTCACCGTAACCTGGATCACTGGACTGGGACGCTTCCGAGCCAGCATCGTCATGGCAACGCTGTCAGGGACTGTACTGCTTTTTCTATTGACGAGGAGAAAAAGACAGAGAAAGGCGAGTTTATTTCCAGTCTCTCATCTTACTTTGAACACTAAAAAAAACAACTGATTTATAGAGATGAAGCACCGAAAATAATTGCCTGGCTGTTCCATCTCCCTACAAGCACTTCAAAAATGTCACAAAGAAATAGTAAGGACAGGAAGTGATTTTTTAAAAATATATATATTATTAGCCTCCGTGCAGATCAATTGTGTCGGAGCGGAGGCGCTGGCTGAATATTGCTGACCTCCTCTCATTAGCTCGCTCATTCACTACAGCTGCACTAAGTCTTTGAAATGAAGTGGAAAGGGTACGCGTCCCACTCTGAGACACTTGATCACGAAACCAATCAGATCTCACATACAGAGAGACAAAGAGGAGGCTAAAAACAGTGGAAAAAAGTGGATGTCAAGCACGGTAAGACTCACAGTTATACTTAGTATTAGCGGCATTATTCTAAAAGGAGGTCTTGGGCCGAAATGTACAGTTTCATGTTAATAATTAAGTTGTATCATTAGGGATTTAGCCCTCTGGCCTAGATTTTGAAATGACTAACCTAGCAGGGGAGTAGCTTCAGGCACAAGGAGTAAAACCACCAGTTTCTACTCTCTCTCAATGAGCGCCAGTACATTCATAAAGGTGGAGCCATTCTGTAGTCTCGAGCTAAAACTTTCCAGCTGCTTCAGGTTAATCAAAGGTGTCTGTGGGGATTCACCTGATGTTGGCGGGCAGGCAGGAGTCTGAGGCATTGCTTTTCTTCTCCGGTGCCTTGCTCAGGTCAGAGAGGCTGCTGCGGATCACCGCCTCGCCCTCGTCGAACATCAGGTGCAGCCGATAGTTGGCCACCTTGATGAGGATGAAGAAGACAGTGATGGAGGTGCAGTAGATGCTCAGTGCCATGGTGGTAGGGGGCAGGGCCTGTGGAGAGGAGAAGAGAGGAGAAGAGCTTCATAAATCAACATCTCCAGAGTCGCCGCGAGAACAATGTTTGATTCAATCAGTGTTAATGGTAAATATTGTCAGCTTAAGCTTCAGTGTGTGCTATATTGACGGAGAAATAGCTGCAAAACCTGCTCTTCTTCAGGCATCAGTGCTGTCATTTCATGCACAGTGGTGTAGCTGGTGTCAAGGAAGAACTACAGAAAATTTCAGCTTGGGGTTTGAAGGTAAAGATACAGCTACGTGTGAAAAATGAGTGGTCAAACTGCAGGAATTAATTTGCTTGGCAATGCTGTGTAACCTTGATTAGCACCCAGCAGCTAACTTACAGTAGCTTGCTCAGTGGGTGTGGGCATGAGTAGCTCGCACACAATGCATCCTGGAACATGTAGGCGCTGCAATCGGGAGAGCTCAGCTTTCTCAGCCAATATAGCACGCACTAAGGAATCCAGTGCTTCATTTGGCTGCATTTGCCATCAGCACTAATTGGACGTCCACATAAAATGTGGCACACTTTTCCCCTTTAAAGCACCCATACCATCTTATTATATGTACAGTAGATGAAATTCTGCAGAATTTAAATCTTATTTGGTCACACGGCCGGCACTGCTCCCCGAGCGTATTACAGGCTCAGTGAAACATAAGATCTCATTTGATTAACTGGCGGATTAATGAAGTTTATTGATCTTAAGGGGAGGGAATGGCCCGTAGCAAAGAAGAGGAAGATTAAAGACCAAACATCTGCATCACGCTGATACATGAGTCATACAGTCCAGTCAGACTGATTAGGAGGTCTAAATCTATAGCCCTGTGTCATTTGTGCTTATATTTGAATGTTCCTCAACTTTCTGCCATCGTGTACCTTGTACGCTGTGTGTTGTGTGTGACCTTCGGTTAAAATGCTAATAAGCCTGAAATTTGAAACATCTCTCCCAGGAAAAAAAAAGAAGCTTGTGTTGTTTTTGCAGGAGAGGCAGAGGGTGTTTCCAAACACGCCGAGGAAACTGTCGGCAACAACATTTTGATATTGCCTCGGTGGCAAAGCTCTCAAACGTCTGAGCTGTCACTCTCGCAACAGAATCTAGTCACTTTGCCTAAGTCTTCATTGTAGATGGCTGATTTTGAGATGTGAGTGTGGAGCGATCACACAATCATAATCTGCAACGTATTATCTGGATAAAGGCTCTCTCATCATGTAATTGTAGGCTATGTTTGCATGAACTACCGGGCTGCTTCACTGTGATTTATTATTCAGCTAAGGTCAATGTGTTTGACCTATAGCAGCAACTCTTCCCTTCCCATTCATGCCACCATCCTGCTGTATGGCTATGCCTGTAATAGAGGCTTCTCTTCCTGCTACATCTCCACCTGCAAGTGTAAATCCTATATGGAGGTTCCCCAGTCATGCAGCCTGCAGCCTGTGTTGCACCGTTTCAGAGGCCATGACACGATAATGTGAGTGAACACACAGTTTCATGCCTCCTGGCTCCTCCAGCCATGCGTTCCGTCACCGCATGCAAGGAAAAAATACTGCGACAGTGCTGTTTTTTCCGAGCCTAGTATTTCCTCCAGTAGCACCCAGACAATGAAGGGTGTTAGATCCTGGCAGAGACGCAGCACGTTTAACCGATGAAGGATTAAAGGGCGCATGACAAATAATTTTAAAAAAGCGTTACCTCTAGGTACCGTGTGTACCTCACACCCCCTTCGCGGCCTTGGACCTCATGCTCCCTCACAGATAAAGCAGAAAACTCACCAGATGGAGAGACAGGGGCAACATCAGGAGAAATATCCACAGATAGAGGTGGCAGGAGTTGTTGAATTTGTTCTGGTCCGGGTCATGGTACCAGCCCCCGGTCAGGGATGCCCAGACTCCCTGACGCAGGGTCTGCACAACCTGGGAGCCCATCTCTCCTCCAGTCTCCTCCTCTCCGCTCAGGTTGGACGGACGGATGATGCCGCTGCTGCTAGGCTACAATGAAATGATCTCCTCTAATGCATGCTACTGTCGCTACGCCTCCATGTTGGGGAGATAACAGCACGTATCCTGAGGCTGAGGCTTCTCTTTCATGCCTTGTCGGTCTTCCTCGGTGTCGTCCTCTCGCCTGCCTTTTCCCATCCCAATGTCGATTCGTCCATTGCTGCTGCTGATGCTGATGCTGATGCTGCCGCGGTCCTCATCTTGTCCTGTTCGTGTCTCTCCTTCTCCCTCTCCTCTCCCTCTAGCTGCCTGTACAGATGCGCAGCTCTGACCGCCTCCCCTCCCCTCCCTTCCCTTTCCTTCCCTTCCCACCCCTCCTCCCCACCTCTCCATCCATTCCTATTATATGATTCCCACCTTCAGCGTTTATCTGCGCATGAATGAGCAAGCCAAGCGGTGTGCAGGCAAAATCAGCCACATTGTGCATATTTGGGCCTATGTGAGCAAGCTAATGTGTGCATGCTTATAGGTGGTGTATATGCATGCATATGTAGGCTCAGTGCGTATTTACATGCATAAAGGACCATGATTTTGAACATTATTATTATTTACCTTTACACTGTCTGTAGTCACTCTGTTTAAATCAGCACTCTGTGCAATATCTTCTGCAACTATCTTCTTTTTTTATTATTATATTGTATTATATTTGACTTATTTGGCTTATTTCTTCATGTGTAATGCTGTTACACTGTTTAGTGCTCTTACTGCTGAGCTGACACGGCACATTTCATTGTATTGCTGACCCTGTGTTAACCTGCACATGGCAAATAAACGTGAAACGTTAAACTACTACTACAGTTATTATTATTAATAGATAATAAACTCTAAGGAGGAAGAACATATAGTTCTACCTCTAAATATATATATAAGAACTTAAATGGGGATTATTATTATCGCGGCTGAACGTTGACGGGTATCTACTTGTACATTTGGTGGGCAGCGTGTAAACACACTTGACACCGGAGTCAAATTCCTAGTATGCCTAAATACTTGGCCAAAATCGTAGTAGTAGTGCAAGAGCAAGTAGTACTATTTTCACAATAAAATAATAAAATTACTTCCTTGCTCACGTGGTTTGGTTTGAGGCAAAATAAGAGAGAGTGTGTGTGTGTGTGTGTGTGTCATCGTATACGGTCCACTATTCCCATAACTTCCCCTCAAGGCGCGCTCTCCTCACACATTCCTATAGTAGCTCCTCCCCCCTCCCTTCCCTACTTATTACCGATGCAGCAGTCACGTGTTATATAACCGACCAATCAGGGCGCACCGCAGCCAGCACAGAGCGAGCAGCGTCCCAGTGAAGCCACTGCTGCCGCTCCGTCCGACTCTCGTCTGGCGACAACAACGGCGATGGGGGGGTTGTTTTGATTAAAGTTGACGGATTTTTTTCCCCTTATATGTTCTTTTTAACTTTTATTCCGGCAACTGTTGCGCTGAAATACAGGATGTTATGTGTTTTTTTTTTCTACGCCCGGCTGTATCTCTATGCCCCGCCACCCCCAGTGAGGAGAAACTAACTTGGGAATAACCGATAACCGAAGCTGGAGCGGAGCAACTTTTTTCCCCAACTGCCGTACGAGTAAACGGAGCTGACCTATGCTAAGCTAACCCCGCTAGTTTGAAAGCCCTTTTATAAAAAACTTTTATAACACGGGATTAACTGAGCTAGAGGAGATTTAGGAGCGGCTTTCAGAGAGAAACTTGCTCCTCGGTGCCTCGTTTTTGGCGTTATCGGAGCGGACGGACGGGGCAGGTGCACCTCCAGCGGCACCTGCGAAAACGTTGGTAACTTAGCTCCAACGGTAGAGAGAGCTAACGTTAGCTCGTTCACGTTAGCATTAAGAAGCGGATAAGTTGTTGACTAATGTTTTCATCTTAGCTGCGGTTATTTTTAGACTTAACACGTTATTCCCCATCTTTATGTTGCCGTTTAACCGTCAGCCCCTAACCGTGGTGACATTAGTTTTCCGGCTAACCGTAGCCAGCGACCTCGCTGGCTGGCTAGTTGTTGACCCTCGCACACCGGAGTGGCGACGTGGATAACGTTACGGGGTGAGACGCTCTCTCCCACAGGACTTTGGACGAGGTTTTGGCTCTGCTGTGAGCTGTGCAGGGAAATCCCCTCTGTTCTCATCAGCTAGTCTCTCAGATGTGACAAGCATGAGGATTTCAAAAAGTCACTTTTTACAGTTTTAAAGTTTTCATTTTGTCCTAAAAGCTCAGCACCCTATGGTGCCGCTACGGCCACCGAGAAATGGATGTCTCGCAGGCCGCTTTCCCAAACGGTGAAGGGCGGCCAGGCGGCGGCGGCGGCGGCGGTGGTGGTGGTGGGACCGGCTTGGGACATGCCTGGACTGAGTCCCCCACAGTTCGGGCGTGGGCTCACTCTGCCCCGCTGTGCCCGACTCGGTCCCTGTGGACAGCCGCGTATGACTACGAGGCAAGCGGCGAGGACGAGCTCAGCCTCAGACGAGGGGACGTGGTGGAGGTGCTGTCTAAGGACGCGGCTATCTCCGGGGACGAGGGCTGGTGGACGGGTAAAATCAACCACCGGGTCGGGATTTTCCCCTCCAACTATGTCACCTATCAGCCTGCTATATACCGTCTTCCCGCTACGAGTGGGTCAGTGGGGGTACCGGAGAGAGGCCCGAGCTCGCCTGTCCAGATCCCGTTCAGTGAACTGGTCCTAGAGGAGATCATCGGCGTGGGTGGATTTGGCAAAGTTTACCGGGGCACATGGAAGGATCAGGAGGTGGCCGTGAAGGCGGCTCGGCAAGACCCAGACGAGGACATAACAGCCACCGCCGGCGGTGTTAAACAAGAAGCGAAACTTTTCTCCATGCTGCAGCACCCCAACATTAT
Organism: Nibea coibor; assembly: GCA_023373845.1. Lineage (NCBI taxonomy): Eukaryota > Metazoa > Chordata > Actinopteri > Sciaenidae > Nibea > Nibea coibor. The sequence continues at coordinate 17,758,166 of CM041723.1, forward strand.
TAAACTGGAGGGAGTCTGTTTGGATGAGCCCAACCTGTGCCTGGTCATGGAGTATGCCCGAGGCGGGACACTGAACCGGGCGTTGACCGGAAGGCGCATCCCTCCACACATCCTGGTCAACTGGGCCGTGCAGATTGCACGCGGGATGCACTACCTACACGAGGAGGCCGTGGTACCCATTATCCACCGTGACCTGAAGTCTAGCAACAGTAAGCAAAGATTTAAGTCTGTGTGTGTGTGTGTGCATGAGATACAGTGTTTGAGATGAACAATTCAACTTTAGGAGGACAGCTGGGGAGACATCCATCTGTTGCACATGCACCCCATCCTCCTCCAAGTCTGCACGAGTAGCGGTGTTGGTGTTAACCGACTCTATAACCTCTTTTTAAACAGTTATTTTAAGCCCCATCCATCCCAGACTGTGTCTCCATGTGTCAACCTGCCACACAGATAGATAGTTTAATATATAAATCACATGTTTGCCACCTGAATTCCACAGCATCACTGCTGCCCTTTACTCAGGATGGATTTAAAGAGGATGTAAAAGGTCTGTGGGTGTACGAAGAGGTGGTGGTGGTGGTGGGTGGGGGATACCATCAAGAGGATGTGAAATAAAGTCCGAGTTTACTCAGCTGGGCTGCCTCCACCCCCCTACACACACACACACACACACACACACACACACACACTCAAACACACCTTCCCAGCCCCCCTCTCCACCCTGAGCTTGAAATGTTGTCCAAATAAAGTCAGTGATTTACCAAACACATAACCAGACCCTCTCTGTCCACACGGTCAGGCCATGTGCTTGACCAACCAGAGCTAATACCAGAGGTCATTGGGTGAAAAGGAGTCAGACACACGAGCTATCTGGGTAATAATAGAGGAAATCATTCACCAAGTTTGTCTGTATACTTTCCCAATTCATGTTTGGGAGAGTACAATAGATTTCAGCATATTTACAGCTCTCACTTTTGAGTTTCTCTGTAACTGTATCAGGATGGTGTAGTTGGAACGTGGTGCAGTGTAGTAGGCCAACTGTGCTAGTTCCTGCATGGACTGGTAATTGACAACAGGCCAGCAAACTTTAGTTTCCCAGGACTGAATAATGAATGGACAGGACTCGATGAGAAAAAGAGTCCCGAGTCATGTACCCACTGACACAGGCTACCCACTTCAACTCAAGTGTGTTTATGTGCGTAACATGACTCCAAACACTATTTTCTTCCTTTGTGACCAGCGAGTCTTATCAAGCAGAGGCCATGAGGGGAGCAGCTCTGTGGTACTGATGTTTGTTTATCTCCAGCTGTGAGAGACCAAACATGTGAAATGTCCACAGACCCTCCGCCAGAGAAAGACACTTTGAATGGATTTGAAAAAGATAAAGGTTTACTTTCTGACCACGAGAAATTAGTATCATATACACATGAACTGTTAAAGTTTGAGTTAATAATTAGCAGGCGTAGTGCAAGCATGGCAAAAGTGTAGTATTTATAGTACATTAGAGTAAACAGAGGTTTCAAGTAGTTTTCCAGCTTCATAATAAACATTTTCACTCTCTAAAACACAGTTATTGTGTCAGAAGATGCAAATTATTCAAAGAAATTCCCAACTAAAACTCTGAAATAATGTATTTCAGGTGCACGTGACGCCCTGAGGCGTTGTGATGAACAGTGTAGAGGCGCCTAACCGTAAAAGTAGTCTTATCGAAGATGGAAGATGTGCGTTAATTATAGGGCAGATGGAGAGAAAGGATTTAACTGCTGTTTAGACGGTTTCAGCTAATCGGATGTTTGAATGTGAGCATACACAAACAAACTCCCCCGAACAGGCACGGTGCTGCGAACACAAGTCAATGTGTTTATCCTGCCACTTCACTGTGACCTAGAAACAGCATAAGCTTTAAGTACAGAGGGATAATTTACATTTTAACCTGTTAGAGTTCATTCACAACTCCTAAAGGTTGCAGACCAGTGAATAAATGACTGTTTTTTTTCTGAATTCAGTCTGCACAGGAGCAGTCAATGTCAAAATCAGACAGTGTTAGCGGTTGCAGGTAGTTGATCGGCACAGGGTCGGATGTCTGAACATCTGTAGTCAATATACAGTCTTATCTAAATAAAGAGCGAATGAAAGGAGCTGTATGTGTTTGCTTTGAACCGGGGCAGTGAGTTCACAAAGGACTCTCTCCTACACACAAACGGCACCCTGTGGTGTGTTGGGGTTGTTTTCCCAGTAAAAACCAGGAATAATGCAGCTTAGAGAAGATGTTGCATCTGCTGGCGTGGGCCTGTTGTCTGTTTGTCTTGGCCTCGAGCGTGCATCGGTCAAAAAAGGATAAAAGAATAATGATTATCTACACAGGGGGTAGAGAGAAAAAGAAGATATTGCAGTAAATAATCAGCTATCTGTCACTTTCAAATATTTAATGAGCAAAATGTAAAATAACTAAAAATAACTCTGCCTGTTGAAGTGTCTTTCCGGACAGGTGTAAAGACTAAACTTCTCCATCGTCACTCGACTCCTCAGCCTGTCATTTATCATCTTGCAGTGTACACATGCTCCACGCAGACAAACATACAGCTATTTGATCAATGATTAGTCTGTAAAGTAATATGTTGGAAGTCAGCTAGATTTGTCCAATCTCTTTTGTGTTTTTCAACCTAATCTGTAAAATCCCAGCCTGCAGGGAGGAATGTTGCTAATGAGGGATAAAAGCTTAACATACGTTTGCACAATGGACTGGTCAAGCAGCGGTTGCTAGGCTACTGTGGCCAGAAGAATGGCTAGGACTCAGAGGGTCTCAAAGCCCTCGTTTTGTTTTGTTCCGTTCATATTTAATCTCCCAGAGAGCAGCGGTACTCTTTTATTGCCACAAACTGAGGGGGTTTCCCTTCTTACTTCGTTATTTTTCTCCTTACTTACCTTCCCTCCCTTTGCTCCTCTCTCCTCTCCTCTCGTTTCCTTTTTATTATTTTTTTACAGGACGCAATTGTCAAACTTTTTTAAAACCCTTTCTTTTTGACGTTAATCAACAAATTTCCCCGACACATCAAAACAAACAGAATTATTCTTCCGCTAACGAGTCTGTGCCGCTGCAGCCTGATAAAGCGCTGTCGTGTTCTCATGTCGACATACCGCTTTATTAAAATAAGGCTGGTTTGTTTGGGTGAGCGGCTCCATGTCAGGACATCAGAGTTGCGCTTCCATGTTTACAACACTTTCCTAATTTGACAAGACTTGCAATATTCATTGTGAGCCAGAAAGCGGGGCCCTATGGATGTATTATGTCAAGCTCTTGTTAGTAATATTTATACTTGATCCAGGTCTTCTCAGGAATTTGTTGATAACAGGCTTTAAATGGATTTGTTGCTTTACCCTCGCCTTATTTATTACATCCTTTCATTGACCTGTGATTTAAACCGTCTTCTTCCAGCTAGGAGTGCTAGCATTCAAAGGGCAGTAGATAAGAGCAAGAAATCACACTGAAACCTGGCCACGAGCCAGCACGCTCAAACCCACATCAGCTCAGGAGTTTCACGTCGCCGTGCGAGCGTGAGTATGCCAGGAATGTGTGCTCGAACACCACTGAAACTGATGGAGCTGCGCTTAGGAGCGTGTGCAACAGCATTCTCCCATCAATCTTAAGCTATTGTTAGACTTCATCGTGCCGTCCGTGCCCCCCCCCCCCTTCTTCCTGCCTGTCTTTCTCAACACGGGCATCACTTTGTAGATCTGTGAAGGATTTTCTTTCATGTCCATGCACTGAAACAATCACAGATAATAAGTGGAGAGAGCATGTCACTCAGAGTTTGGAGTGATGACCATCGCACCGCTGAAGGAGCCATTTTGGGGCATGTGCACCTGTTATAAGTCACTTTGGTTACAAGTATCTGCCAAATGATTGTAATAGTCATGCAGCCTTAATGCCCTGACCAGAATAACAGACCAGTTCAGCACCAGTATGAGGTAATTTGCATCTCCTATTTCATTTTCCCTGCTGGATGGAGTATGAAAATACCAAACCAAACCAGTCATCTTTATAAATTTGGGTTTCCGTGTGAACCAGCCTACTTCTGTGGGAACACGTGTGCAAAAGAGCACCTCTTAAACCCTGCTTTTCATTTCTAGGTCATAACAAGTTCACCACAGGAGGGCTCAGGCTTGGATGTAGCTCAGAAAATTATTCCTCCAGAGGATCTTTTTCTTTGCTCCTGTAATTTTTCCTGTCGCCTTGCTCCACTTCTGGAATAAGTAGAGGAAAAGTTACCAAAGCTTGACTAGGTGTTGCAGGGCAACTTTTCTCAGGCTTCCCACAATTACCCCTGGTGACACACAGACAGTTACTGCCTGTCTTTTCTCTGACAAGAGAATGGGCAGAGGGGAGAGAGGAGGAGTGGAGATGCTTTCACTGTGTTTTTTATGACCTCTCCCTGACTGCACCTATTGTTGCAGGGCAGGGTGAAAAGGAAAAGGGCCCACAGCTGAGAAGAGCTGCCTTCCGAATCGACCAATCCCCCCTCTGTAGCTCCCGAGCTACATTGATAGATGCTAATACAGCAAAAACGCACCGGCTCTACACCTTTTAACATGTGTTATGTTTTAATTAGCCTAGTTATGGGGGTAATTTGAGCTTTAAACAGACACAAACTAAGAGAGGAAGAGGACAGACAAAGAGCAAGTGGCCCGGAGAGACGTGACCATGATAGATGGATTTAGCCAGCCATTAGCCCTGATCCTTTTCCCATCGACCAGAATGCCTGGGGGCACTCTCATTTCAACAGGGGGAGACAGACCAGTCGGGGAATGTTTAGCAGCCTTGTTTCTGCTTACTACAGGAAGCCCACTTGCTCTCATGCTTAGTCTGTTGGCACAGTTACGAAAATACTGCCACGTCAAGTTAGGAGGCTGCACTTTACAGCAACCACGCTGCATCAGTGATGATAAGGTGTCCACAAAAACAAAATAAAATAAGCTTGAGTTGTAGATTAATATACCTTTTTTCATTTTGTTTTGTGTGTATCACCGTTGGCATCACACGGAGTACGGTTTCACACAGCGCCGTGAAGAGAAGCAAAGAGATTAAAAGATTTAGCTGGCTTTGCGGTTCATTGCTCAACACTGCGTCAAGGCTCGCCGTCTCTCTTCTTGGTAGTACATATTTAATATATGTATCATATGTATGAAGTACTGCAGGTATAACCAAATAGTGTCTAATACAGTCTACGTAAACGCACGAATGATACGTTTTGTCAGTAAAAAACAAATTTAAGACTTCTTAAAGTCAGGAGTTGGAGGCTGCTGCAGCTTTATCTTCACAAGCTTTCTTGATCTATATTCCTGGTTCAACTTGTGCAGAGTTGTAGGGAGTAAAAGTTTTTAAAGCTATTTTTAGTTTGTTGAAGAGTTATGTTTGTCCAGACTGTGTTTTTTTTTCTTTTTCTTTTTACCTTGAGGGCTAGAAAGCAATGGGAAGAAGCGTGGGACCTGCTTTGAAGGCGAGCAGCTCTGCTTCTGATCTTCCCACTGTTCCACCATGAAAGATGGGTCTGCCTGAAGATCCACTGTTTGGAAAGGGGAATTAAAAGGGGGTTGGACTGAGGGTGGGGTCTGCCTTGGAGGCATATCCATCTCCAATTGCGTTGCACTGTTGTCCGCTTCAAAACATTTTCTTTTCAAAAGAGTGAGAAAATATAGAGCGAGGAGAAGAGAAGAGAACAGAACAGAAAACAACATGCGGTCAGAGTTTTAACCTTTTCACACATTCAGCACGGCGATTGTGGAGTACCACAAGACGTTTGTCATGTTAATCAATCCACAGTGGAAAAACAGATCAGAAATAAAATGTTGAGTATCTGATCCATTTAGATATTTATCACACCAAACTGGTTTCACAGATCACCTGTAGCTTGTGGAGCTGGTTAATCTAAGATAACATAATTATAGGCTACACACAGCTGCATTATCACTATAATTTACTGTAAACACACAAGCATTGGCCCATGTCTGAGTATTTGAGAGAATCCTCTCCCTATATTTTTATTTAGTATCCAGATTAGAAGTTATAGTGTCTCCATATTTATGAAAAATAGTCAGATTTCTTCCATACAAATGAATAACCCCAGTTTTCATGCATGTGCTATAACCTTAGGCTATCTTTACTGGTGTGTGTGCAGCTCTTAAAATCTCCTGACAAGGGTTATTTAGATGGGATTAAAATCCTGATCATGAATGTGCAAGTAATAATTAGGTTGCCATCACCCCACCTCCCCTTGTCAAACGTATCCTATCCAAACAGGCCTTAGATTGCCCGTAGGAGCAAAGCAATACCCAACACTGACTTGCCACAGCCTGATTTTGCGCATTAGCTCAGCTGTTGAGGCTTTACATCAGGCACTGGATCTATCTTTCCAACACAGGGCGGGGTTTGGCCTGCCTGGGGCTTGACTTTTTAGGATAAGCTTAAATAAAAGTCACCTGGAGCATCTCTTTCTGCTTTTTAAATGCAGTTTTGAAGCTACAATAACAGTGAATTGTCACAGGACTTAGTAACTGAAGAGAACATTAAAAAGCATGTCTGAAAACAGTCATATTTTTAAGAGTAACTTCATTTCAGTTAACTTAATTTTCTTTCTAACATGCAGTTCATGTCTGTAGGTTATACTACTGTCAGGATCTGCAAAATAAATTGATATAAACCTTCTGGATGAAGAACTGTTGAGACTTTTAGAAAACCTTTAGGCCGGAGTGAAAAGGTCATGAGAGGTGGACTTCAAACAAAGGCTGGTGGCATGTGTTGGAGACCATGATGAGTCTCTCCTTTACAACCTGTAACTACATGAAGTATTATCACATAATTAGTCCAGTGTTATGATCATCGCTCATTATTTAGAACATTAAAATATAAAGTATGTGCAGTGCTCTAACAAGTTCATTGTGCTGAAAAATGTTTGTTTTTATGTCTGTGATCTATGATATTTTGTATCATTTCATATGCTTTTGTTACACAGTTCATTCTTTGATAAAAAGCGCAGAGCTGAAACAATAAAAAGTGTCTAACTTTGTATGCACGGCTCTGTATGCTTGGATGGGTTTATAAAGGATGATGATGTGTAACTAGGGCACAAAATTAGCACCAACCACCAGCCAACTGCTGCTAAATTATGAAAGTGGGTGATGGATTTGCTTCATTCTCAAGCCCAAAAAACTGATAAACTATGATAAAGTCGGCTGGAGTAAAAAGTTTTGCACAGTGCCGTCGTAAAGTCACAGGTTAACCGGCAGCGAGCGTGTCGTGTGTTTGTGTTATTAGCTGCTAATACACTCAAACAAAATGGCTGGCTGGGGTTCAAAGTTGTTTTTATAGCATAACGTCAGCATGGAGTCATGTAGACAGGGGCTAGGTCTTTTATCAGAAATTTCTAGAGGGCTGACACTGAAGTATCATGGAGCTACAAAGAAAGTATTTGGCATGACATTCTATAGGCCAATCAACGCAGATGGGTTTATCCCAAAACCACTGTTCTTCTCGGTTGTGTAACTAACCCATCATAAGTCATTATGAACCTACAGAGCCTGCTGGGAGGAATCTATGGAATCACTGAGAGGGGACTTGACAACAGGAAGTAGGAGTATATCATTGGTCTAGTGAAACCTGTTTGTAATGGAATTCCTATTGTTGCAGCCTGGGTAGAGGATCCCCTCTGTGCCCGGGGCTAGTAATGGCACCAATACCCCTGTTATTAGTGGAGACCCGTTGCAGTCACACTACGGTTAAAATGCTGCTTGAAATCATTTCACACCTACTGAAAATACTCGTGGATGCAGGAAAAATCTTAACTCTCACCCTCTGTAACTCTGTCTTCAATGTGTCTAAAGAACATAAGCAGATACTGTGAGTTCATGAGTTTGTGTTAATTAAGATCAAGTTTTCTGTTTGCAGAACACAAGCTGAATGATCATAGTAGTCCTAGATGAATAACAAAAATACATGAATGAATGAATGCAGACTCCAGGAATATTCATATTTATCAGTGAGGGTTTCACAGTATTAGAAATAAAATAAATACATATCCATGGATACATTTTAGACTTTAATTTTCCCGTAGGTGTGACTGAATAGTTGTTTCTCTATTCGGCAGTCCTGTGATGAACTGATGATTTGTCCAGGGTGTGTCCGCCTCTCCACTATTGCAACCTGGGATAGGCTCCAGCCCCCGCGACCCTGATAAGGATAAGTGGTCATAGAAAATGGATGGACGCATTGTTAGACAGAATCTTGTTTTGGCAAGCACAGGTTTGATTATAACGCAGGTAAATTGTCTGAGACGTTGCCGTGATGTGTGAATTTAAAAATGATACATTTGATTTAAAGTTGCTTCCTTTATTTGTGATTGATTGTATATCCTGACCTCGCGTGGGCAACATGATATTAGCAGCGTGCAATAGTGCTGCTTCTGTTGAGTGTAAAGCCACTAAATATGGACAGCTGTACTCATGTATTTGTTATGATTATATTACTTATGATCAAAAACTAGCGAGTCATCAACTTTGCTAACAGCCAAACACCAAGCAGGTGCAACAACACAAGACATAGCAGTCAGCTAATATTAGTTACTAATCCAACAGCAAGGAGCCAAGCTCGTCTGTCTTTCAGCCTTCAATTTCATGAAGCTTTCACCAATGACTGAAAGTCTTCTTCACTTGCTCCATCAGTGTCCTCTTTTCTCTCTACGCCTGTGCTAAGCTAGATTGTGCTGCTCACCTGGAGGAAGTCGGTTCTAGTGCCCATATGCCGGTGTCGCTCCCTGTCTGCAAAGACACTACCAATCCCCCCGTTAGCAGCACGGCTAACTTAGCTAACAGCTGCTACATTTAGCAGCATTTAGCGGGGCAGCCGGGAGGAATCAAACATTTTCTCCAAATGTGATTCAGTTTCACCAGAATCGGTGGCATTGTCAATGGTGCACGTCCAAGCTATGACTTGTTTTGTCCTACCAACCATCTCATGACAAGTTTATTATCACATCAAACAAACAACAAATCATCATTTGGAAGCTGCAACCAGTGAAAGTATTTTTGCTTTAAAAATGACTCCACAGATTTTATTTTTTTGTCCGTGCACTGACCAACTATTCGACTTATTCTCTCGTCTCAGCCGCTATAATTACAGAATTGAATTGTCCGAATATTTGTTTCAGACTTGTTCGTACAGACTTTCAGTGTGGAGTCTCGACCGACCCGCCTACATTTTTCAGTAGATCTGCTCCAGCCTCGACACATTTGTTGTGTAATTAGTCACGTTGTGTTCCTAAGCAGACTTGAAGATCAGTATGTTCACCGTAGGTGAGCATCGCCAGCTGGGCCTCAGATCAGTTGATGAAATGGTTTATGTAGAAGAACAAGAACAAAGTTGCTTTTCTGTATGTTTGCTGTCAGTCGTTCAGCCTCGTGCTTTGGCAGGTTTTAGTTTGGTACTGCTCAGGAGGAGTAAGTCCAAGGTCAGTGAGTGATAACACAGTAGTGCACATCTGTTAAACTGCCAACAAATAGCTCTTAAACAGAGTAACCCAAAGTCTACATTGTGTGTGTCTTTAGCACTGCAAGTGTTACACCTAAAGGGACGTTTGCGCTCATCACAGCTGACAGGACGCGCTCACGCTGACCCGCGTTCGTGGGGCTGCATGTAAATAATGAAATGGGGCAGTTTGTAATGTGAGGAGAACTTGGCGGGGGCAAAAACAAATGTTGAAAATAATACCAAGAGAATCAAAGGATCAAAGGGTCTGCTCTGGCTGTCGATGCACCACTTCATGGAAAAGTGGCTCCTGAAATGTTTGGACGGTTGGACAGAAGTCACCTGGTCTGTGGTGGCACAGGTTCAACGAGCTTAAAAGCTGAGTGCTGCGTGATATTTTACTACAGCTGGAACAATCAATTAAACTGAAGTAGAACTTTTGGCGGGGTTACTTGGCAAAAAAATAAGCTTCAGTTTCCTAATTTGAACTTGCTTTCCTCTGTTATGAATCGTTTTAAGTTTTCTTTCAGTTCTGGACTGTTGGTTTGACAAAACAAGACATTTAAAGAAGTCACTTTGAGCTTTTAGGAAACAGGGATGGATAATTTATTTAACTTAACATCAGAATAAAAGATGAATTCATTCGATAAGTAATACAGAACATGATCATTAGCGCAGCTAATAATTTTATTTTCCTCCTTTTTTAATATTTTGGCAGTTTTGCATTCAGGGAGTTGTCGTATCATGACTTGACGTAATGGAGAAACGTATCTAGCTGATAACACTAATAATAAATGGATGAACAAACAGGAACGTTTTAAAATACGTGAGCCTCATACTGTACTCGTGTTTATTTTAAGGTCTACACAACATCCGATCCACTCTGACCTGCAAAACGAGCGAGCGGAGCCGATCGTGTTACAGCACTTAAAGAAGTCTTTAATTCTTTTCTCCTTTCTCAAATTGATGCGTCGGTGAGAAAGATGTGCACGCACGCAAGTACATTTCTTTTTTCAGCACACGATTAGCATAGAGGGTCTCGACTTCACACGTCAGCGGGTTGCAGCTTCGCTGTGGCAGGGCTCTCAGGCCAGGTGTAGTGTTACAGGCAGGTTTGGAGGGTTCTGGCTGTCTTTAATGTGTTAAACAGTTTTAGGACCCGAGGACAGGTGCTTTGTGGCGCTGTCAACCTTCTGTGTCTACAGTAATAAATGACCTGCATACCTCTGCTGGCCCTGTTGAATATCGACTATCATCTGCTCACCTGCACGGTTGTCTTTTTCTCTGTCCCCCCCTCCCCGACTCTTTGTGTCTCCCTTTCTCTTTCACTCGTCTTTCTTTTCTACTCCCCCTCACATCTGTCACTTTCATCCCAATCCTGTCTTTCCACTTTCTCTCAATCACTCTCTGCTTGTTATCCCGTTTCCCTCATGTATCTTTATTTACCCTCCTCTTTTCACCTTCTAACATATCCCCTCTCTGTCCTCTCCCTTTTCAGTTTTATTACTTGAAAAGATTGAGAATGACGACATTGGGAGGAAGACCTTGAAGATCACAGATTTCGGCCTGGCCAGGGAGTGGCACAAAACCACAAAAATGTCAGCCGCAGGCACGTACTCCTGGATGGCCCCCGAGGTCATCAAGTCATCTCTCTTCTCCAAAGGCAGTGACGTCTGGGGGTATGACAGATAACACGCCACTCACATCCCCAGAAGAATAACAGATCTACTCTTTCTCATTCGTCTGACATTACGCCTTTGTTAAATATTCTTTCCTCCACCAGCTATGGTGTCCTGCTGTGGGAGCTGTTAACAGGGGAGGTGCCGTACCGCGGGATAGACGGCCTGGCTGTGGCTTACGGTGTGGCAGTGAATAAATTAACTCTACCAATCCCCTCCACTTGCCCCGAACCCTTCGCCAAGCTCATGGAAGGTAAATTAACAGAAGTCATTACAGGATCGCTTTTATTTGTGATAGTTTTATTCCACTTTAATTCAATGAACTTGTTATAAGATACATAAAATAGCGCTGTAGTTGTGTAATACTGGTCAAGCAACATAAATTATTCTCATTATATTGCAAACTCTACAATAAAATCAACATTAAAACACCTTAATTTTGTAGTAATATCTCTGCAGTAGTTATATAAATTGTTTGCTTTGGACAAGCACTAATAGTTTTGGTGGTTGCTTACTAAAGCTTGAAACAATACATACAGTATATACGCTGGTTAACGTGCCTTTGTGTTGTGCTATGTGTGTGCAGAGTGCTGGGATCAGGACCCCCACGTGCGTCCCTCCTTCTCCTGCATCCTGGAGCAGCTGTCGGCCATCGAGGAGGCGGTAATGGCCACAATGCCTCAGGACTCCTTCCACAGCATGCAGGACGACTGGCGTGTGGAGATCCAGGAGATGTTTGATGAGCTCAGGACCAAAGAGAAGGTGAAGAAGAGCGACGACAACCACCGATACACACAGAAACACACTTATACAGAGCCCACTGACATGACGGCACACACCTCTCCTCTGCATCACGCTGTGGGAAGTTAGAAATCTGACACACAGTGCATGTAACAGGATTGTATTTGTATTTTTAGTGATGATTCATGTTGACTAATCTGTTATTAAAATGCGAAATCACCAGGGACAGCTTTTACGGAGAAAGAAGTTTAATTGGTTACTTTCAGTGAACAAGCTCATCAAGCGTTTAACAAAACAAAGTCATTAATGCAGAGGTGCTTTAGCGCACTTCCCCTTGTTAAGACCTTAATCTGCTTCCTGTATAAGTCTCCCGTCGCTGGCTTAAAGAGGGGGGTTAATTAGTGTTTGTAGAAACAGCAGGATCAGCACACAGAGCTGGGTCAACGAATGCTGGACTGAATGACATTGAATACTCCACAGGTGTTGTGGCGTCGAGGCTTTTTATATTAAATCTTTCCTTTGTATTATATAGTTGTGTTTTCTACCTTGTTTTCATCTAGCAGTTATTATTATGTTATGTAACTTCCAATTATCCAATTTCACACTCGGCTGATATAATTTACAGGATCCCACTGTGACGGAAACTCTGACGATCACGATGTAAAGCTCATTTAAATCAAATCAATCATTGAGCGCTGAGCCTTCGCTTCACATTTTCCCATCGCACATTTCACAAGATTAACTCCATCATCAGACTTCCTGTAAACATCCCACAGTAATCTGTGTCTGGGTGGGTGGCTGAAGGGGCTTGACTGCAAAGCTTCTTGGATGGAAGTCATCCAGTTAGGATTATTATAACTCAGCTGAGAGCCATTCAGGAGAAAGAAAGAGTGAGTGACTGAATGAAGAGAGCTAACCAGTCTTGTCTCCTCCCACGGCTTACTCTGTGTAAGTGAAACAGCATGCAGTAATCTCCTGAAACCAACGACGACGAGTGAGATCCACTTTATGAATCCATAAGGAACTTTCATTCTAAACTATTTCAGTATTATCCTATAACTGTTCCTCCGTTCTTCTACAGCACTGTCAGACTCACAATGGACTGAAAAAATTAAATAGAATATCATCATATCGACCTGGTGCCTACATTACCCACAATTCCACGTGATTGCCAGTAGTTTAGTTGGAGATTTGGTTGTTGTCTCAAGCTGCCCACCTCCAGCAGACACTGTTGAGGTCGAGACCACATAAACTGAGACTAAGTCGAGACCAAGATGAGACCAAGACTCTGAGAGGCCCAGACCAAGATCAAGACCACTATATAGCTGACATGCTGTTTCTTTCTCTCTTTGGGTGAGGCCCACACGCTTTCTCAGTCAGCGTACTGCAGGATTTATATTCCGATATGTTTTTTTCTTTTGGATGAACTCTGTCATTTAGGAAGTCAAACTTTATTATCGTAGCTTTGGCCGACGTTTCCTCCCAGACAGACACAATCACTTTGTTGGAGTGTGTAAATCCTCCAACATGCTGACCAGGACGGCTGAGTTATTGGTTTCATTTGAAGCAGGACGTTTTACTTCTGATCACAGGAATGATGTAACAGATGAATGAACCACACATGTATCTCACTTCCTGTTTTTTTTCCAGGAGCTACGTTCCAGAGAAGAGGAGCTGACGCGGGCCGCCCTCCAGCAGAAGTCTCAGGAGGAGCTGCTGAAGCGTCGGGAGCAGCAGCTGGCAGAGCGGGAGATCAACGTGCTGGAGAGAGAGCTCAACATCCTCATTTTCCAGCTCAACAAAGACAAGCCCAACGTGAAGAAGAGGAAAGGCAAATTCAAACGTTCACGCCTTAAACTGAAGGATGGAAACCGCATCAGCCTGCCCTCAGGTGAGCGATAAGACTGATGAACGGATGTCTCGACTTTGTTAGCAGCATCCTGTCACTTATCAGATGTTCAGACATTTATATCCACAACTAAATGAATAAACCTCTGACGAGACATGGTGGATTTATCCATATTATCCAAACTGAACGATCATTTTGATGTTTGATCTTCTTTCAAATCAGGATGGTGATTACGCCTGTGTTTCTGGTTTTGCAGACTTCCAGCATAAGATCACCGTTCAGGCGTCGCCTTCCATGGACAAGCGGCGCAGCCTTCACAGCACCAGCTCCTCTCCTCCCAGCAGCCCCACGCTCATCCCCCGGCTACGAGCCATTCAGCGTGAGTTCAGTGGCTGTTTGCGTTTCCATATTCAAGTTGTGAGGTCTGTGATGTGTTTCCTTCACCTCTCTGTGAGTATTCTACTCGGTCAGGTAGATTTCTTGGCCTGGTTTAAGTCAAAGAAAATATAAAATCACATCATCTCTGTGAGAATTTGGACGCTGGGAACACGAGGGCAGCGTCATTCACCACGGTGTCATTCACAACGACGAGAGCTGTGCGAACAAAAGCTCCAGAGCCACGAGCAAGTCAGCCAGTTGTTTGAACAGTTTGATAATGTTATTAGTCACGCACCGACGCCCTTGCAATAACTGGAACAAATTCCTCCTGAGCATTTCATGGTAGATCCTGATAATCGGGCAGACGGCGCAGATTGTTGCACAGAATCATTGTTATTTGTTAGGATTGACGCTGATGAACGATACGGATCCAAATTCTGACCAAGAAATTTCATAGTGGCTTTTAAATCTGAAGAGAGAGGCACAAAAACTACTAGAACATTGAGAGGATCAGCAGAGGCCAGTGCTTGTGCTGTATACAGAGTGCTATGTTTTAATATGGACCCAACTGTCCCAGCCTTACTCGATGCAAGATGAAGTTTTGTGTCAGTGCGCTCATGTTGGTTCGAGGTAACCCGTATGTTTCCCTCCTCAGTGACGTCTCATATGCAGAGGGACAGTTTGCATGTTTACCAACAGGATGTCGATCTGACCAGCGAGCTCACAGCCTGTTGTGGGTTCACGAGGAAAGGCAAGCTATCGAGCACCCGCACGCGGCCTGGGCGAGGGGCGTGGTTTGATGCCTAACAGCTTCCCGTCCGCGGGGCGACTGTGTGCGCGCTGATTGGCAAAGTTTTCCTCGTGTGGATTATAACAGACTCTTTGGTGTTTGCTGCTGGTTTGAATTGTTCCACAGGTACTCTAATTAACAGGGAACCGATGAGGTTTATGTCACAGACTGGAGCCAGTTTGCTGTTCATTGCTGTTAATGAACATTTTCCAAATTTTGGGAAATTTGGCTCCGGTCTGTTGCTTCATAACAGCTTCACTCTGCCTAACACACCTGTAAGAGGCTTTATAACGACTTTCTGGGTTTTGGTTTCTGCTTTTTGGCTTTCTGGTTTTTACATTTGCAGAAATTCATGTTTGGGGGATATTTTCTAGTATGAAATGATTAAACTGTGAATCAAACTCAATTAATATATTTATATATCATATATTAATATAATTAATAGAGCCCGACCAATATGGGATCCTTGAGAGTGACACCAGACTGCAGATAGAGGATCTATAACATTATGACTAGTACTCAGAAAGCTGCTTTCTTAAACACATTATTAAAAAATAATGAACTTTATTAAAGAATATTTAAGTTAAACATTCTTTAAAGTGTTTCTCAAACGTTTTACACCGTGTACCACCTCAGAATATATTCTGCTCTCCGGGTGTACCACCAGTATAACGGACGTTTAAACACAGCAGGCTGACTTTATTCAGCTACAGACACAAACTTCTCTTCCTTATAGTTGCCATTAGTCTTTTTGAAACATTCATTTTACCTCCACTTACTCATCTCCCCACCGTACTGCAGTTCGTAACTAATCTTGGATGTATGCGGGCTACGCGCTACCTGATCTACTGCTCAGGCTCTTTTAATTAAAAGGCTCATATCATCTCTGCCTCAGAGAGAGAAGTGTTTGTGTTTTACACTTTTTAATGAGCTTCACTGAGACCACATAAAGAATAACAGCTCCCATTCAACAGAACGATTACTGCACTTACAGCTGCTGTTATTCCTTTTTAATAATCTTACTAATATCTACACGAGACTCCCTGTCAGGGTCGACAGCAGCTCGCTGCAGTTGTTGTGAGTCTGCGCTAACGCTCGTGGTCTCTGTGTCAACAGTTACTCAAGATGAGAGCAACCGTACATGGGGCCGCAGCACCCTCTACAGGCCAGAGGAGTTCGATGACGTGAAAAAGGGAATCAAGAAGAAAGGAAGGACCTGGGGCCCGAGTTCAGTGCAGAGCAAAGAGAGGCCTGCTGCTGCGGAGAGGTAACGTGTAAACACACACACACACAGAAAAGGTGGAGACTGTTTCAGTCAGTCAGTCGACAGCACCATCCTGAGTCTGTGTGTTGCTACACATTCAGAGTCGACAGTGAACATACAGTTTAATAAATGAGTGTTCAGGATAGTTTTTATCTGATCAGGACGTTTCAGCACAACTAAACGTCTAACCTGAACCTAATTCTAACCTTAAGCTCAAAACCAAACCTGTGTCTCAACACGGAAACTTCTGTTACTACATGTCTGTGTAATATTTACCATAAATGACAGCTGTGTAGTAAGTGTGTGTATGGAAACTTGTAAACTGAGTGAAGTAGGTCTTGATCTTCTCAAACATACGGACACAGCCGATTTCATGTTTTCTTGTCTGTGGTTTCCAGAGTTCGTCCTCTGTCAGACGGCAGTAACCCGTGGTCCACCAGCCTGGTCAAGTCCCAGAAGTCTGTCCCCCTCGCTGCTCTGTTTGCTGAACAAGGTTAGCTGAAAATCCGCTGCGATACTGTGCAAACTGAATTTATATAAAAGGTTTTGTATTCGTTTGATATCTGAGAAATGATTGTGGAAACATCTGTTAGTGTCAGGTAGTAATGGTGATGTTTGTATGTGGACACAGGCTTCTTCGTTTGTTTCTAATGTCTGATTTCCTCGTCCGTGTTCTCAGCAGGGACCGGTAAAGACGAGGCGTTCCCCCAGGAATGTCCTGACAGCAGCTCCAAGCCAAAGCAGCTCAAGTTCCCCAACCAGGTGTACATCGATCTACCTCTGTGGAGGGACGAGCAGCAGCCTCAGAGCCCCGGTGGGCATTGTGGGCCGGGAGACTCCGGGGTCGGGTCAGCGGGTCAGAGCGGCCCACCAGAGACCACAGACGACCCCTACACCACCACGTCCACCTCGTCCACCTCGACCACCCCGCAGCTCACCCCCACCAACAGCCTGAAGCGGACGTCGGCTCGCCGCAAGACTGACTCCGTGCTGTACGGCTGCGGCTCCTTGCTGGCTTCAGTCGTGCTCGGTTATGACATTAGGGAGGCTCTCAAAAACTCCACCCCCGGGGAGGACTGCGAGCCCCAGCGCGAGGAGAAAGAGAAGAAGAAGAAGGAGGGCCTGTTTCAACGGGCCACGCGCTTCCGCCGCAGCACCTCGCCGCCGAGCGGACGCCCCCGCAAAGACGAGGCTTTGTCAAACCACGTCTCCACCCAACCCGTCAATCTCATCTCCATGTCAGCTATCATGGAGTGCAACTCCACCAAGTGTCTCTTGCAGTCGGAGGTGGAGGTGTCAGAGTCCAGCCCCGGGAAGGTCGAGCTCGTGGCTGTCAATCATCAAACAGAGCCATCCAGACCCGGCCCGGCGGCTCCTACAGAAGGCCAGAGTAACAGGACAGCAGCTAACACACAGACAGCAGTGCAAACCCAAAGCCAGCCACCAGAGCAGAGCAACCACAACACAGGAACGCGTCTCCGCAGGAAGAAATACACCACCAACCACAACAGTGAGTAAAACAAACCAGCGGGAAGGGAAGTGTTGGCATGTTGACAGAATCTGCAAAATAACATTTACACTCCTCATCTGTTTCCAGCCAACGGGCCGCCCGCTCTGCCCCCTCCAGCCACACAGAAGAAGCAGGAGAAAGAGAAGGACGGAGCGTCAGAGAAGCCATCGGGCGGGGAGGCCTTCTCCAGACCGCGGCCCGTGTCGTTCCGGGCCAAACCCCACGCCTGGGCCCTGCTGCGGGGACGCAACAAGAGCTACTCCCTGGGCCACTACTCCGGCGAGAAGACGGCGCAAAACCTAAACGTGGTGCTGTCGACAGAGGTGGGGATGGGCTGCTCCTTGCTGGACATGGACACAGAGGGCCAGAAACGAGATTGCACTGTGCCGCTGTGCCGCATTCAGAGCTCCCCGGCACGGCCCTCCGTCTTCGAGCTGGAGAAAGAGTTCCTGTCTTGAAAAGTGATCTGCCGTGGTCGTAGTTCATCTCATACAATCTTAGAGTGTTCCACAACATACAGACAGCTTTTTGGGCCTTAAACTCCTGGAGGGTTTCGAACCGGGCTGCGTTTTTTAAATTTTTTTATTGTTGTTCTATAACATAGAACCCAGCTTTGTCTTAGGTCTAGAACATAGCGGCTTCAGCGTTCTAGAGCGTAACCAAGTCGGAGACTTCTACAAAGACCTCTGCGTCACAGGAGCTTCCAGAACGTGGACCCTCATCTCGGTCGCGCGAGGCCTTACACACTGCCTTGTCTCATTCACACACACACACACACACGGTTCTGAAACCTGAGCAGAGCGGGATCAGCAGCTCCTCTCGGTGCTCGACTGCCACCTTCCGTTCGCTCACCTCTCTCTCTCTGTCTCCGTCTTACCTTTGTTACCCTCTTCCTTTCTGTCGGTGCAGCTAAACGTTGACCGCTGCTGCAGCTTTTTTCTTCTTTTTTTTTTCTCGCAACACAATACCCTCACCTTTTTATTTATATATATATTTTTATAGGTAATTTAATATGAAGAGACTTAACCTTACCTTAGCATCCAGAAGGACATACATTCCGTATCAAAGTTGTGCGATCACGCTTTTAGTTTTTTTGTTGTCGTTTTTTGACTTGAGAATCATGCATGCATGTACCCTTAAAATGTTGAACAAAAAAAAAATAATTATGCCTTGTCTTGTAAATATTTCTTTTTATTCATTATCAGCCTGACGTTGGCAGTTGTTTTGTATTGCATATGTGCTGTTTTACGAGCGATGTTGCAGTATAGTTTGTTGTTTTTGGGGCAGGTTACATAAGCAAGGATGCAAGTATGTTTCCTCCCAGGAAGCCCGGACGATTTTATTTAGAGATGCAGGTAGAAAAAAAAAAAGAAGAACACTGGAAGTCCTTCAAAGCAAACATGGAAACTTTTCACTCAAAAGTTCAGATTGAATTTTAAATGGCCGTTGCGGTCGTGCGTTGCTAATATGGATTTTTCTAAGAGTATTTATAGAAATGTTTTTGTTTTTTGTTTCCGACGCTCGGCACACTTCAGCGGAGTGGGAGGGAAACAGCCACAGATTTTCATGTCAGGACAAGCTGCCCCAAATGAACCAGTTCATGATCTAATCCCTTTGATGACACAGCATAATTTAAATCTTGGAAGATTTACTACACAGCCTGGGAGTGGCCGCGCAGGAGAGTTATTATTTTAAGACGCGGTTAGTGACCAAACGGCTGTACGTGTACCCCGTGCCTTCAAGTGCTAAAGTTTAATTTAGTTCATGTCCTCATTCTCATCGCATGCACGCGATTTTAGAAATTATGCAAACACATTTTTTCTCTTACTGACTTTTTGACGGCCACCAGGCACAGGTGTGACCCCGACTCCTCGCTGTACTACAGGTTCTAGTTTGACCATCCACACTTGGACTATATTTCACTGAAAGTTGGAGGGTCTGCTGTGGGTTTACGAGACGGCCAAAGCTGTGCAGAGAAGCGCTGGGATAAAACCTTAATGCTTACAGGCCAAGAGGTCGTGGACGGAGGGAAAAGGGCCGTTCTAGTCAACATTTCAAACCCCAGCGGGAGCAGCAGGTCTCCTCTCCTCTCCGCCGAGAATACAATAAAACTAAACTCCAAACTTCAGATTGTTAAAAACAGCCAAAAGGAAAATAATAGAATATTTTATAATGTTAGACTCACATAAACAAGGAAAAATGACCAAATCTGAGCAACTTAAAGTCTTCTGAAACACTCCTGTTGGGAGAACGGACTGAAACATTGGCGTGCCTGGTGGAGTTTCTAACTCTGCATCTCACCCTCACTGCCATTATTAGTATAAAATACCTAAATGCACTACGTCGCACTGATCTGACTTCTGGTTATCTTTTATTTGTTGTTTTATTTCGACATATTTCTATTTTATTTTTAACAGTTTCCCCACGTTTACCGTCTCCTGAAGCTCTCAGGAAGTTGCGGAGACATTTTGTGGACAAAATCTGGCTCAAGAGTGAAGACACAGTTTGTCTTTACATTATAACGTAAACCTCAGGATTAACACAGGATTAAGAAAACTGATTTGTTTAGGTCTGACTATGCAGGATATACACTGTATCCACTTCCACGGTCACTCCCAGGCTCCCTCTCTCTGAACCTGATTATGTTCTCTCGGCTTTTGAATTTTGTCTTCCTTCGGTCCGTTTGAGAAGTTCGTCCCACTTTTTTAAAGGACAAAGCAAAGGGCTCATTTAACAGCGAGACATGAATTCCCAAATGGTGTAAATATAATTGTGATTCCTGATGTGTGTGTCACTGTGGCATCTTACGATGATTTAGAATGTGAAGTTCTGTATTTTATGACCACTGACTGTCAAACCAACACTGTAAAGGCCTTACTAATCACCGAGCTGTTAAAAGGTGCAGGTTACAAGCCAAGATATCACTGGATTTCACCCACTGAGGGCGATCTGTGAATCCTATAATGCACTGGTGCTGTACATTCCCCTCAAAATATCGTGTTTCAGTTCGGAGCCGCGGTCACAAATCCTCGTCGGCTGGCGGTTCACAAAAAAGGTCTGTGTATAAACGAAGAATAAACATTCCACATTTGACAGCCGCGGCGAGAATATTTGTCATGAATATGGTGCATTCAGGCTTCAGGCTACGGGACCAAATTCAACTCTGCCAGCACGGAAGGCCTCTCTGCATTCAGGACCAAAACCACTAAATGAACTAGCTGCTAGTGAGGAGTTCTTACAAAGAAAACGACTCCGTACAAGAAGAAAAAAAACTTCACAAAACGACCTCAGAGGCTCAAACGCGATGCGGTGCTGTTGCTGGAAAAAAGTCCCATCACCTTCAGATCGAACAACGAGACTTCCTGTCCGAGTGCAACGCTTCCTTTAAATCACTGGACGTCTGCGTCACACTGAATGTGTCAGATTTAGTTTTGATCTGTTTCAGTGAACGTTTGTTTTTTTTTTTATCATTACAGTATTGGTTATTTCACGGCTGATTGATCAAGAGTATCAAGTTTATCAATATTTTGAATAAAGTCGAAATCAAGACTAATGTCGGCTTCTTGTTCTTTTTTTTTGTTCAACGACAAGTTGTTGAAATATCCAATCACAAGTTTCTGCTTAAGAAAAATGAGCTACGTGTAACATCATTAGATCATCAGTGCCGATGCATTAATGCACAAGTTGACTGGACAAGAGGCCAAAAAAACTGCAGTTCCTCAAACAGCCACTAGGGGCTGGCTGCAGCACGAGTCTGTCTCCATAAGTCCCCATGTTAAAATGTCCAACTTCACAGAAATAAACACGTTTACAGCCTGGTACAAAAAACAGTTTTGGTCTGTATATATTTATCTGTTCATGACGACTGTACTGAGGGTGAATTTATAGAAAACTCACCTGTTTAAATTATAGTACAGCTTACACTAGATGTCAACCAGTTTTAATTATTCAAAATGAACTTTTTAACTGTTTAATAAGATTTTAGGACAGTAGTGTTAAAGGTTGAGTCTGTATTTTCATGGCACTTGGTGATATGACGCTTCACTGCCATGAACTTGGGCATCACAGTTCATGGTGGAAATATTCGCTTGAAATAGTCCTCAACAAATACACTGTTACTGTGTGAGAAACTTTTAGGAAGTTTTTAAGTGAAACGTATTTGTAAGGTTGTTGTGGCCATGTTTAGTCTTCAGCGGGAACCCTTCGGATTGAGGCTGAGCACCACGGACACGGCAGGAAAGTCAGAAAACACAAAGAGGCGACGCACACGGCAGCCTTACGAGACGGGATTCAGCAGGGTAAACAGCACCTTTGGCTTTTATTTGAAATGCAGCAAATACACGCGTCGTGATACATTCTCAGAGTTGTGTGTCTGATCAGTGTCAGCTTAGTACTTCACAGTAAAGCTCACATTATTTATGAATCTCCTGGCACAGTTTTAAAGAGTTAGAGGTAAATCAGAGAGTTTGAATGTACACAAAGTGCATTTGATTGTGTGTGTATAACAAAATCACACTCCGGTCATGTACACACCCACGCTTGAATAATGCCGACTAATTCAAATCCAGTTGTAGTGTTCGAACCACGTGTCGGCTCCTTAATGCTTTTACTAATAAAGTGCACGGATATTTATAGCTGCAGCCGTCGAGGTAGCGGTGGAGAGTTACAGCTGTAGTGATGGTGTCCAGTCATCGGAGGATGTTCGTCTACAGCAAAAGAGAAGGAGAAGACAATGGAGACAAGATTAATGAACTTGCACAAAGACTCCACGATGACATTACCACCGTGCTGCACGTCCATCGCTGGAACTAAAAATAGTGAAAAAGGGTGGAGTGAGCAGAGGTAATTATAGTCATTGTGCTAAGATTTCTCCTCCAGGAGTTTCATTTTCCCTCCCTCTTTCTGTCTCACCACCTCGGGCGATTGTCCCGCGACAGCTGATACTTGACTTCTCGTTTGGTAATCTTTTGTTACAGCCGAGAGGTTACCTTTCACTCGCTATCGATACTGTCCAGCTGGTCCGTGCGCAGCGCAGACACAATCGCACAAAGATGCGCGCTTGTAACGTATTCTCACGGATCGAGGTGATACCTGTGTGATCAGAGCGTGGAGACGCATTTCAAAGAGCCACGAGCGCTGCTCTTGGCCTGCAGCAGGATGATGGTCTGGGCTTGGAGGCAGTACACGGCCTTTGGGTTCAGCTCCTTCAGGAGCAGCTTGTTCGAACAGCAGTCCAGCTTGTACACCTCCTGAAGAGAAGAGGAGACGGATCATGAGTTACACCTGCAGGAAACTATTGTAGCCGAACAGCACGACAGTAAACCGAGCCTCGAAAGGACAGTTTCTGTTCTTCTCTATTTGTTGTTGTTATTCTTCTTCTGCTCTTCCTCTTCCGCCGCCTCTGCCTTCTTCTTCTTCCTCTTCTAGTTTGTAGCGTGGCATTCAATGATGTGTGTGTGTGTGTGTGTGTCACGGTGAGGATTTGATGTTTAAATCCCTGAATCTCTCGACACGAGCTCGCTTGCAGACAGATTTCTCACAGGTTCTCAAACTGTGGTATGAGTGCTTCCTGTGGTGGTACTTTTAATGAAATAAAATCATTTAAAAACACATTTTGAATGAAATAAAACAATGAGGTCGTTTTTTTTTTCAGCATCAGCCTGAGGCTTCGTCACGTTAGCGTGCACGTGTCACTGTGACGGTCAGTTTACTACGAAAAGCATGAAGCCCTGCGTCAGTCACATTACAGTCATAATGCACATTAAATGACAGACAGACGACGCGTCACATGAAAGCTGAGACTGCGACAGTCCCAGTGTTCACCATCAGTGTCACTCTATTATGAAAAATGACTCAGCAGCCAAAGAACATTCGAGCAGAGGCCTAAAAAAGAGGCTGCTGCACTTTAATGATGATACCTGGAGGGTCAAATATTTTCTACGTGATGTAAAAAGTTTGAGAATCACAGATTTAGGAGACGCCAGCAGTCGACAAGCCAAACTTAGTAGATGAAGTTTGCAAAGATTCAAAGATTAGGTTGATGCAACAACGACAGTATGAAGAGACACAGAGAGAGATTGACAAGCTGGTCAACAGCGTCATATTCCTGAGGCTAAATAGATAAAAAAGTGTGTGTGTGTGTGTGTACCTCCTCTCCACTGGTGTGTATGAGGTAGATCTTGTATTGCAGACTGCTGTGCATCTTCCGGACGTTCGGTTTGGGCGGCTTCACGCGGACCACAATCCCTTCCTCCGTGACGTTCAGCCTCAGCACAGGAGGGCTGATGATGGCTGCACATGTGAAGAACTCGTTTAAATTTTTGTTTTTGTCTCTTTTTTGAATCAGGAGGTTTATTTTGTAGCTTTTTAACTGAAAGAACAGGAGTGTGTTTTCAACTTTAAAGTAGATTTAGGACAGGAGGAGGAGGAGGAGGAGGTGTATGAACACTCACTGTCCCAGCGTGGGCTGAATCTCGGGGTGAGGGCCCACTCTGACCTGCTGGCGGGCGGAGAGGAGGCGTGGACTCTAGCGTAGTACCACTCTCTGGTTTCAGAGGTCACGCCGCTGAGGTCGCAGTGGTGCCTCTGGATCCCCTGACAGCCTTTCACGTCCAGCCACTGAGGCTCTCCATAACTGTGGAGAGGAATGTCCAGTGAGACATGAATCAGTATCTTTTAGTTGTAACGGAGTGCGGTATGCTGTTATATTTATGTGTGTAGTATCTCACATCTTCCACTGGACGTAGTACTGCAGGGTGGTGCTGTTTGTGGGCGGAGTCCACTCGAGGATGTTTTTATAGTCCAAAGAGTTGAACCTCACCTGGGAGGGCGGTGCGAGCATCACGGGAACTGAGGAAGTTATAGATTAAATTTATGGGTCGATAAGAGGATCAGTTAAATCCACAACGAGGGAAGTGATTGGTTAGTAAAATGTCACTGTCACTGCTGCTCGTCCGGCTTTTTCCGACACGTTACCTGCCACCACCGGACACTAACTCACACACATCACACACCAAAACCTCACATTACCCAAACTTTCACACCTCGACCCCCCTCAACTGATCCTGTGGTGTAAGTATCGTCCCTGCTGTCATAGCATTTCTTAACAAAACACAGCGGTAACCGCCATGTGCTGAAAGTTACATGGACAGGATATGTTGTTTGTATGCATTATGTATCTATATATTTGTGTATGTATGTGAGGCTTTGTACAGACTGTGGCAACATCTACCTGTCTGTCTTTCTGTCTGGTAATGGTCCAACTAATTTAATCCATCACATTAATATGGATCCTATAAAATTCTATAAATAATTCAATGGACAGAAGAGTTTTCCTGAGTGTTTGATAAACATTAACTCTGGTCGTGGTCATCTGTCCTTTATCTCTGTTAAACCCTCCCAAAATGAAACAACCTGCAGTTAAAGAAGGATTCGCAACATTAAAGATACGACGACAGTTTCTTTGGAGTGTTATTTTGCCACTGGGATCCGTGATTTTTAAAAAGACAAATCTATTTTCTTTTTGAAGATTTCTCAGACTTTTCGCGCCGCAGCCTCGTCGATGCGTGCCATTGTTCCTGAAAACACCTCACATGGCAAGTTTAGTTCCTCGAAATCATTTATTTTGTTTCAGCAGGCGTGACTCTCACCTGGACACTCATGAAAAAAAAATTTTGTTCTCCTTAAGCTCAGACAAATATATATGTAACACGATGTTTGGATGAGGCAGAAATTTGCAGAATTTAACAGATGTTTTTAAAGTTACAAACATGTGATCTGAGAGAGAGATTTAAGGTGCTCTTAGACAGAACTGATCAGACAATAAACCACATAATTAGAAATAAAACCTATAAATAAAAATATATCAGAGGTTACCTTGCACCGTGGCGTTCAGGTTCCCCAGCAGGACGGCTCCGAGCAGCAGGCGGTCCATGGTGTTGATGCTGTAGGTGGACGACAGAGAGGCCAGGACAAAAACAACACGGCACACTGGACTGATCGACAACACGGCCACCTTTTACATACGGTCAACTTCCCCTTTCCATGATGCATGGATGCATTTAACACGTGACGGGTTTACAAAACACTGACGGATTACTTTACAAATGTTCTAGCCTCTGCCTTGTATGGTAGTCAGGAAGCATGCCCAACAATACCCAACATATATATTATTTACACCTTTACTTGTTTGTTCTCTGATGGTCAGAATAGTTACTGCAGTGTAGTTTTTTTTCCTGGAACAATCTGCTGTACCAACATGTTACTGGAAACCTCAACAGTTCATTGGAAATGTGTTACATCACAAACGTCAATGACGGTGCCAACGATTAGCTGTTAGAGAGAGAAGGACGCCTGCTTCTTTACACCCACTTCATGTTTCCACTTCAAGTTAATTATTGTTAATGTATTTATAAATATGTACAGAAGCCGCTGAGACAATCCTGCAAATTAAAATTAATATTTTACATCATTACAGTTGGACTGCAACTCTTTATCAGAAGTGATCAGGCAGATTTTTCAACTTGTAACAGATGTAGATGGATCTACTGTGTTCATTCAGGCAAAGTAATATTAGTACAACTTGTATGTCCTACAGAATTGATACAACTTCAGTGACCTTTGTTTCTCTCACACTCAGAATGATGCCAAAAGTGACAAAAATTAACCTTTAAAAAAGGTCTGGCAAGTCCATACAGATAAATTTAAAAGGTTAAAGTAATAAACTAAAAATAGATTATGGATGGTTAAACTAGTTAACTAAAAGTAGAGGATGAAAGGTTGAACTAGTTAACTAAAAATAGAGGATGAAAGGTTAAAGTAGTTAAACTAGTTAACTAAAAGTAGAGGATGAAAGGTTAAAGTAGTTAAACTAGTTAACTAAAAGTAGAGGATGAAAGGTTGAACTAGTTAACTAAACGTAGATGATGAAAGGTTAAACTAGTCAGTTAAAATTGTGGATAAATAGTTGAAATGCTAAATTTATTATAGTGTATGTATTATAGTATAATTATAGTGTGTTTACATTGATCAGAACCGTATAAAATTAATTTTCCAGCAGATATTCAGTTCGAACAGAAACATTTTGAGTGGTGGTGCTGATAGAAACCTACTTGTGTTCAGGACTTACTGATGATCGGCTGAGGATACACACCTGATAGTGAGGGCTGTTATCTGCGTTACTGGAAACCAAAATCACCACACACAGCAAAGAGGAAGGAAACATAACTAACAGACACAAAAGAGGTCTCCCAAATGTCACTCAAATTACTGAACGTGGAGGAAGTGGATTGCTGAAATGTCATGTCATGACATCCTGCCGTGTGATTCTTCCCTTACGATACGTGACAGAATCTGATGCAGTGATTTGAATAGTGTGTCAGCGCCAAGAACTACACTGAAATACCAACTTCCCTTCCTTTCACGGGCAGCACGTACAGTAATTTGGTAAACAAACAACAGAAGATCTGGGACGTTCATATTTGGGTCACACGATGATCAACAACTTCAGTTTAGATCCATAAAACCTCTCTTTATTGTTGACCCTCTGTAATGTTCTGTTTTTTAAGAGGCTCTTCCAGCCTGGGTGAATACTGAGCAGTATCAAAGCTCCTATTAAAGCTGTAAATAACCATGACAGTAAAATATGCCAATTAACATGGCTGTTTTTCAGTTAGTGTTTCAGATATACAGTGAAACACCGTAATATTTAATAACACTTGTTTGCTACTGTCACGGTTTGGCAATTTTTCACTGTAAAATGTGTCTGTGAAATCAGCAGTTCTACTACTCTTTTGCTGGAAAATTAAAACGGTTATACTGTATTTATTATGATAAAATTATTTTTACCAAAAAAAAAGGGTGAGTGTGTATGGGACTGTCCAATATTTTTTAAAAATACTGGAAATCATCTGATATTGTTGGAGTGAAGGTGACTAACAGAACAGAAATATGTGTGCTTGGTATAGATCCAAAGAACTTTATTGTTAGTGCAAAACTTTGTCCGTGTGCGCGAGTGTTTCAGACTAAACAATAAAGTGTTTAGCTTATGAAATCAGGTGTCAAAATCAGGTAAAAATGAGCAGTACTCTCAGCTCCAGGACTTTGAGGGTGTGTCTGCTGAATGTACTGAAGCCACATCCGCTCAGGCAAGCAGCCACTGTGTCGGATGAGTTCAGAAAATGACATGACTAACTTAGAAACACTCATTCATCTCTATCTCTCTGCTCAGGGTGGCTTCAGCGTGTCATCGAGCCGCCCTTTAGGAATGCCCACAAAATCCTGTACTGAAAACCTCCAACTCCACAGTTCAGTAATACATCATTGAAAATCTTTTCACGTTTTCAGGATTGTTTACAACTATTTTCCAACATATTTAATGTGTTTTGAAAGAAATCCCAGAATTGCCTTTACAGGGCGTTTAATTGACTTTAAATGTGTGAGTAAAATAAAATGGAAGCTGTGGCTACATATTTTATGTATTAATCTGATAAAGAACAAGAAAAAAAGACACAAAAGACAAAAAAGCAGGAAGTACACAAAGTGTAATGTTGTGTGGATGAAGGCACAGAGATAAGCAGGTGGATACAGAGATAAGATAGGTAGCATTGACCGAGTTAGAGAATCGAGTGCTAATGCGCTGTCACCTTTCCAGAATCTAAACACAAACTCAAACATGGCTGTACCAAGTTTACCAAGTACCAAACAAATTAGGATATTAACTAACGAGTGAAATAGACAGGAAATCAGTCAATGGAACATAATACCACTGTGCAATACCATTGTCCATATTGTGAACATATTCAAACTTAAAAACAAAATAAACTGGTAACTAAATGCTCCCTGTTTGAGGTTAGTGGACATTTTGCAAATATGAGAGCACAGTAGCTCTGTTCTATAGCCAGCATGCTGCTGGTTCACTTCACTTCATCCTCAGTGTCCCAGATTTCAACCTTATAAATATTTTAATAACTTTGTTTCAATAACTTGCATCGTTTTGTTGACTCGTTCTGGTACGGCATGGTAGTTATTCCCTTTTCTTATGTCGATATATAAAACACACCACAGTCTCTGTTTATTAAACTTTCTGTCACTGGCTGAGTTACTCAGAGGTTTCTTGTTCATTTCTGTTTGATCGCAAACGCAGCAAACAGCAGTGCAAATCCAAACTGACAGGAAAGTTTCACACACACTTGGCACATTATTATCAACTCACCACTACAAGGACAATGAAAATCTGAAGGTAAAAAAAAAAAGGTAGCAAAAAGATAAAATATGCTATTAAAACATTTACAATATACAAGCTGGTAAGACCCTGACAGAGACATTACAAAGGCACGCTACGTGAAAGGCTGTGGATTGCAATCACCCTGAACAGCACATGTGGAAATTAATTAGAATATATTTGAATGTTACTCGCCTTTTCTCTGATTTTACATGTTTAAGCATACAGCTTGTTCCACTTTGCACTTTATTTTTTAATTTGGACTTCTAAAAATTAAGATTATATATATTCTCTAAGACATAAACTTAATTTGAAATTATAGGCTTAAACTCTCTTGTCCCAGATGCTGGGACGTTTCAAGTGCCGTCAGCCACGCTGTGTATTCTTACATACCGAGCACTCTGAACACGGAAATGAAAAACACATCCAACATCGACATAAAAATAAATGACAAGGAGATAAACCAAAATACACAGTCAGCACAAAGATTGTAACATCACGTGACCTCATTCCCATTTAATGAGAATAGTTTTTAAACTGCATTAAATTCATCTTAAAAAAAAAAAAAAAGTGAAACAAACAAAATACATTCTAATCCTGTCTCTTTTTTGCCAAATAAAATCTCATTTTTTGAAAACTGATGGGCGTCTTCAGAGATTTATGCAGCATTTCCAGTGGATTATCTACTGTCCCCCTTGTTATTCTCCTTCTCTACCAGCAGCTGAGTGAGGTGAACGTGGAGGTAAACACTGCCTCTTCACATACGTATTAGCTCTTTTTTTTTCTTTAAATGAAATAGAACCAAATCTAAAAGATTAAATCGCTCTTGTAACAGAAGCCGACCCAAACGTCCCATTTCACTCAGAAAAAAGTCACATTACGGAAGTTAACTGCGAGAACACAGAAGTGCAAATACACAAATGGACATTTGAAGTATTCAGGCATATTATTCCACAGTGAGCACAGTGACCGGTGAGTATAGTAATGTGATACATGTAAACCACAGACAGATATTACTGTATGACAGACGGATATTGATATTCTTACTAATATGGTTAGTATTGCATATTCATTACCGGAGATGAAGCACTGTGCATGACTAATTACACTGAGGGCATCTAATGCTCGAGCATAGCATGAAAGCTTGTTGAAGTACACATACAGTGTGTACGGCATGAATGTGATTTATCGTGTATATGAGACGCTTTCTCACATACGAGCATCGTTATGGTCCAGCGCTGTGGCGAGCCGCTGTGAAACAATCAGGAAATAACTTTATTTCGCCGATATACTCGGCTTCATTGAGGCTGGTGCTCCCTCACTCTCATTCACTGTCTATGTCGCTCGACCAGCGCTCGCTCAGCCAACCCAAAAGGAAACTTCCTCGTGTCTCTATTTTGCAGCATAAATTGCAAGTGAGACACGCTGGGTACGTGATACAAACGAAATAGAGTATCAGAGTGGACAAAACTCCTAACAGTCAGTCGGGTTACGTTTACTATTCTCACATATATACATACACAATTCTCACCCTCCAGTAATGTCTGATTCGATAAGATTCCCATTTAAGGGTTACGCTAAAGATTGGCATAGTCATCATAACAGATTTATGTCACTCCTGACTCCCGCTGTGCAAAACGTCTAAAACTAAATTTTAGATTCTCATCAAAAGGTTTAAGGTTTACATTTAGACTAGTCGATTAGTCTAAAGAGGAAAAAAAAAAGCACCGATGACAGTGAATATTTAAAGAATCCATAAACTGACAAATCGCGCACACACACACAGAGCCAGGGTTCACGAGTTCCTCCATTAAGTTAAATAACCTGGCATACGTCTCGTCATCTGCTTTTAGATGTCCGTAAACGCGTTACTGGAATGGGAAACAAATGGACGGTAACTTCCTGCCATGACCAATTCTGGAAATGAAAGCCGCGTTCATGATTTTACACAAAGAGAGAGTTGACAGGTATTTCATGATGCGATTGTTAAGTTTCTCACCATTTCCGACAGACTCTTTAACACTGAATAACTGGTAATGTACTCCGCATGCTCTTTGGTTGGATAGTCCCACCGATTTGTTGTGTGATGCATCTGTAGCCGAGCGTAGAGGCGCTTCGGGGAAGCTTTGAGAAAGATCCACGTTATGCAGTTTGCAGTACAAACATCAGGATCGACCAAGTTGTTATTTTGAACATCGGTTTCGGCCCAGAATTTCACAATCGGTGCAACCCTAAATATTATGTACTGTATTCTGACCGCAGTGACTAAGCATCGTTTAATCACTTAGTTGCCTAATTGCAAAGTCAAAATTAACATTGAGCAAATGAGAAGTTCCTGATTCTGTTTTCACTTGGCGTGGATGTCGTTTGACAAGAAGAACAACAGAAAATTAAATAACACAACTCCCCTGTCAAGTTGCTGTTGATACGGTTCAACACAATGCTCATTTTCTGCGACGTTAGCCTCAGCCTGTCCATCCTGTGGCTAATCAAACACCGGCCGGCTCTCGTAACCAGATGACTCTTTTATTTTCTCGTCATCTTCTTCCAAATTGCGGCCTTGCGTGTATCCTTCATCACCCCCTATCTCTCCATCTTCACACACACCATTGTCCCCTGTCATCACCCCAATGGGTGCACGGACTTCAGGCTCAGCAGGGAAAGTAATAGGAGGTGAGATTTCGGTGGATGAGAGCAGAGGCGTGGGCGAGGCAGGCTCCACCTCTGGCACAGAGACTTGTTCTCGAACCGCTCCAACGGCTCGCCACAGATGATCCTTAAACGTCTTTAAGACACAAAAAGGAAAATGTGAGATTAAACGAGTTTGCGTACAACCAGTTAGTACATGAACCATAGTTTGAGAACCAGCGTTTTTTTATAGCATAATCAAACTCAACAGAGGCTCATCTAATAAAACCAAAGTTGAACATGCATACCATAGTGTCTGGAAGAGGAGATGAGGGTGCGGTCAATTTTTTGTACACCATGAAGAGGATAAGAGCCAGTGTAATGCAAACCACCAGGCAGACCATGATGTAGATGATGTACGTGAAATCTAGACAAAACAGACGGAAATAAATAAGTTAATGCACCGACAGACAGAATAATAACCATAAATACACACACAGCCTAACCAAAGAAACCCGTAGCTCTGAGGGACTTTTGTCTCCCTGTGGAGACACTGATGCAGTAAGGAAACTTTCCAGACAAGCATGTCCCGCACACTTTCTGCGCTTCATCCCTGAAACAATGCCTCGACTCCGCCGACATGCTGCTCACATGCTCCGCACATACCTGTGTGAGCAGCTTTGAAGGAGTTGTCTCATTGATGCACACCTTCACTCACTCATCTTAAGGGTTTCCACAGCACAGAACCTCAAATACTGATGAAGTGGTAGCTACGAAAAGGTGCCAAACATCTGACATTCTTCACAGAAGAAGAATGTAGCCTACCCTGAATATGTTTTCCTTTTGCACATAGTCCGTTTATCAGTTCACACATTAAGTTTCAGCTTAACTAACAACCATAACAGCACAAAAACAAAGTTAACTGAATTAAAAATAAAAATATACACTACCGTCTTTCGCAGGTTCTGTTGCCGGCATGGCGCAGTATTCTTGCGTGCCTCGGACAGCCATTTTGTTCATCTCTCCCAAGATCTTCAGGCAGACTTTCCCCTCTTTCTCCACTGAAAGCTCGTCCTCACACTCACTCTCGTTACAAATGAACATTTGGGATGTCCCCTTTTGCACACACAACAAATAGTAAACAGTAAGCAGTTGAAATTAATATATTAGTGTCCTCCTAGTGTCATAACAGGTGTGAATCTGTGTGGGATCTGACCTTGCCGACGGTGTATACTTCGTAATCGAAATCAGGGATGACGTCAGTGTGTGCACTGTGTCTCTTCTTCTTGGTAGAACTTCTGACAGGCATCTTGTTTTTGTA
The DNA here is from genome assembly GCA_023373845.1 of Nibea coibor. NCBI lineage: Eukaryota > Metazoa > Chordata > Actinopteri > Sciaenidae > Nibea > Nibea coibor. The sequence continues at coordinate 17,791,064 of CM041723.1, forward strand.
CAAGAGCCAGGGATGCATGAAGCTGAACCAGGCAACGCCATTCTGCGTGACGGTGACGTTGACTGCCGGTAGGTCCAAAAAGCCTGGAAACCAACGTGACCATGACTTAATCGTGAGCTGCGTGAACATTATGTTGAAGACACACCGAAATGATGAAAAGCTAAGTTAACTTCAGGAAATCTCATTTGAAGCACTGTCAATATTGACTACTCACATTTCTTAGATGCTATTGAGTTCTTGCTGTAGCTGAACTGGATTCCGCCGTGTGGCGCTTCGGCAGACTCATTGTCGCCAACCATAGCAGTTACCTCAAGACTATAGGGGTCCGCTGGATCAGTGTCAAGTGAGAAATTTGCTTGTAGATTAGGTGAGTCCATGAAAAACTCTTTGTCACCACTGAGGATTTAAATAAAATGACAGAAACTTTGTCAAGACAAAGTAATCTGAATTATGTTTGTCCATTAGAAGCAAGAGTCCATTAGAAAAAAGGGTGCATTATGGGAAATGTAGGATAACTATTTTGGGGACTTATGGTATAAACTATAATCACAACACGTCTCATAAAATAGGTTCTGCTGTACATGTGTGTAAACAGTCAATAAATACTTAGTTATAAAGCAGTATAAGAAATAAGTTAAATATCTGTCAACCACCAACCTAAAAGGATGTGTACATGAACATAACTTTATTATATATAATTTATTATATATAATAAACTTATAACTTTATTTCCCCTTTCACCCTTCAAATGAGCAGAGTACTACAGTGATTTGCCCAACTTAAACCAAGCCTGTGATTGTAAAATAGAGATAATCTTAAAATAACAGATATTCAGCAGCGTGCAAAGAAAAACATTAATTTCTAACCTATACATGTTGCCAATCCATATTTTGAATTTAAGTCCTGGGGAGAATTCAGCATAATTCCACTTGACAACATAGACCATATTGTCACAGTCGAGCGTCACGTTGGTCGGTGGCTCCACTGTGGAAACAAAAACACAGATGTCAAACAGACATGGCTAACATGACACATGCAGTGAAATGTTTCCAGGAATGTCTTTAGAAACCATTTCCACGTACAGAAGAAGTAGCTCAAGTGTTGTTAGTACCATAAAAGTGCCACTAGATGGCGCCGGTACACTCCTGGTGAACCTCATTCAATTCAGTTTAAGTGTTTTTCCACATACAAGCACAGTGGCCTACATAACTCTAAAATGCATCAGAGTCCAAGAGAATAATAACAGGAAATACTTTGATTATGGACACAGATCAATTGTTTCATCTTCACTCCTGCAGTGGATTCTTTATTATCTTAACAGAAACTCAGAAGATAGTTCCCAAGAGCCTTCCTTCACCGTGCACACTTCCTCAAATCCAAAGCAGCAGAAGCAGAGACAAAAAACAGACAGTTTTCCTTCCTTGATCAGCGATCCTCACTTTACCACGAGGACTTGCAGTTCAAATTTGATCTTTGCAGCAAAGCAGGGCTGATCTTTACCCAGTGCAGGTTTATCCCAAGACTGGCGTGTTATCTGTTACAGGAAGGACATGCTTCATACCATTGCAATTGTGTCCACACACCAGTAACTCATTCTGCTTCCCCTGAGCTTTCTGATTTTGTTTTTTAAATAAAGCATTAGCTCATGTTGTCACATTAGTTCAGTGTTGTTTCATTCATGACATCCTGTGAAAATCTCAAGTCACACCCGTCTACTAATGCTGGTAAAACCCTAATGCAACATTAACCTCGCCCTAAGGTCTGCATGGTATAGAAATTTGAAAACAGTACTCGGTCGGTAACCCGAACTTTTTAAACCATGCAACTTTAAAGCCACCTTCAGTTCAAGACAGCTGAACCGAACAATCATTTATTATTTTGGTCTTTAAAGTGCCACAAAAAACAAATATTTTCAATATCTTAAACTGGTATTTTTTTGCCCGTATTAAAATAAACACTGTATGCTTTCACGAAGGTGGCTTTCATGACTCGCTGCTGTCAAACAAACACACAGCCGTTCGCTGACCCATGACACGAACTTGGATGTTGTATGAGGTAGCTAATGATTTTATGTTTTAAATTTACACAATTCATTTAATTAATATCTTCAATTTATTTTAAAAAGGCACCCTAGGCAAGAAACAGCGTGTTAGATACTGAAGCCATTTTAATGTTGTTTAGCTCTGCTTTCCTGAAGCAGAACAGCACCGCGGGACCGGTCGTCTTCAAATTTCTCTGTCAACATCAGTGGAGCTGAACTAGTTTGTTGATGACGCCATCAGTTTAAGAAGCTGAAGAGTGACGGGAATGTGGGGAGAGAGTCGGGGAATGACATGCGGGAAAGAGCCACAGAGAGTCGGATTTGAATCAACACCCAGAGTTGGGGATTTTTAAGCCTGGTGTGGCACTGAAGCGTTTGGATTAGATACACCCAAAACACCCATAATTTATGAGTCACCTGTGTTATCAAGCATCTCATGAGAGAGACGGAAAAAAAAAAAGTACATTCAGTTTCATTTCCTCTGTGAACTAACATTTACGTGCACGCACGTGATAAGATACGCCCGCGCAAACACAGAACGTTGCTCGAAAACAACTTGAGCGAAAGAGAAATCACAGATCGGCTCGGGGCACATGTACTGGAAGAAAGGTGATAACCGCGACTGCAACTTGGTCGCTGAGGCTGTCACCACAATGTCACTGTAAACTGTAACACTGTAACACCTTATTTTCATATTTCACAGTTTCAGCTTCTGTTTGTATCTTCTAGCAGTTTAAAATGCAAAAGATCTTGAATATTGACAAAACAAATATTTATAGAAATACTGAACTTCCTCATTTTAAATCTTCAAATAAGTAACACTTAAAGAGTCCCATTGAAATCTGCACAGAGAAAAGAGCAACTTGTACAGTAAAAGCTCCTTCACTGTTTATCATCTAAACTTAAAACTGGTGAACTGATTTCGATGAATCAGTTACAAAAAGGTCAAAAAGTCAACTTTGAGGACAACTCGCCAAACTGAGGAAAAGTAGAAATGATTTACTAAACACCGAGCGTGTTATACATGTTTCTGTGTCACAGAAACAGCAGCAGTACACAAGCTCTGCACAGAGCGAAATCCTCTTTCAGATGCAGGAAGAGAGAGCAGATGCTATCAGACCTAAAAAGGAGGCCACCGTTTATGTACGCAGCACGCACGCACACAAAAAAAAAAAGGCTGCAAACATTCCTCACACTTTCAAAACTAATTCATTAACATACAGATAATGTATATGCACTTTGCAGAAAGCAGGATGTGAAAGTAGGTCCAACAATGTGCGGTGCACACCCAGTGCACGCCATTGGGTTTTCCCACACTTTGAGAGCTGTTGGCATTACAGCACTTCTACTATATAACTCAGTGTAGTTTGTCTTTGTTTCTAAATCGTACTAAAGAGCGACCTGGAATGGTACAAGAACAGGAACAGAAGAAGAGACAAGTTAAAGAACAAGAATAATTCTAGGCCTGACTTTTAAAGTTGTTCAGAAACATCATTGTAAAGAGATCAAAGATTTCGTTATTGTCATTGTACAAACACACAATGAAAGTCAATCTTTAATCTCTTAGAAAGAGCCCAAGTCCTGATGAAATGTGATGATGCATCTCTCATGTGATTTTAATGAAATCTCTTTAGCAACAACAGATACGAAAGCTTGCATTTGTGTTAAGACGTATGGACGTACAGTGTCAGTGTAGGTGCTGATTAGAGTGACAATGGAGGATGTCCAGAGAAATGCGAAGGGTGTTCCAGATGTGGGGTTTGCCAAACATTTATTCAGGCTGTATCTTCCTATGATGGATGAGATTGTCCGTGGTCTCCTCAGCGCTGATAATAAACTGTCAACTGAAGATCAACTTGTTGTACTCAGCTGTTTGTCTCTTGGTCTTAAAAACTCAGTATCAGTGACATAGAAACATTCCACCATTGTTCAAGATCGCTTCCTTATACGTCTTCAGGCCTGTTGTTCTTACATCTTTAGTTATTAAGGTTATAAAACCGGTTGATCTACAGCAGGTCCGGTGTTTACTTGACCCTCTATGTCATCGCCTTAAATTTTTCCAAAACTCTTGCCAGGCTTTTGTTTGTAGACTTTTCCTGTTAATAATGCGGGATCTTTTTGTCTACAGTAATCAACATTGTTAGGCTGAAGGACGTCTTCACCGAACACAAACGGTGCTGATGATTTAGCTCCTCATGATGAAGCCTCCTAGAAGGAGAGAGGGACTAGGACAAGGGTTGATTTGAAGACTTGGTGTCAATGGAAAGGAGTCTTTTGAGCTAAATGTGCCTAAAACAGGGACATTTAGGAAGTCGGCACCCAACACAAGACAACAGCAGATGTTGACCCTCAGATGTCAAGAGGGTGCTAAGTTTGACAAAAAGTAGAATTTCTAAAACGGTAAATCAATGTTACTTCTTGAGGAAAAATGAACTCTTTTAGTGTGCAAACTAAAATATCTCTGCCTATAGACGTTTCATTGAGTCCGTTCTGTCTGTCTGTATTGTGGCATTGTTTGAAACAGGCTTATTCCCACCAGCTGCAGTTACAGAGGGAGTTTCAGGTCCTACCTTCAGGCTGTGGAGACAGAGTTCCTGCTCAGACAGCAAAATGAAAGAAGTATCTTTTGTCTGCACAGCAATTTTAGCATTCTGTGCTTAAGTGATCTCTGAACTTAAGCACTTTATTTATTCATGATTTTTTGCATTCTAAGTGTTTGCTCCTTCGACATCTCTAGATAATTGAATTCTGATATTCTTCTATACTGTATATCTTTTTCAGATTGACTCGCACTGACTGGAAATGCGTCCACAGCTCTGTTCTCTCTTGGGTACAGTCACAGTGAGAATACAGTCTGACCACAGTCGCTGACACTGACGTGAAAGCAAAGCAGAAGGAAGGAAGAAAACAGATGAGACTGACAGAACGATAGAGACACGAACTGTACAATGGAGTTCATACCCATCATGAAAAATGCCAGAACCACAAAATATATATCAAAATCATGCATCAGCTATTTAACAACACAGAACAGCAAGCTACATGACACATGGTTTTCCTTTTTCACAGCAGACATTTGGACCTGTAGCATGAGAAACACAACTCTAACTAAATATTAGGTGTAGCAGAGCTTCATTGAGTGTCCCAAAGCCCTAAGCCATGGCAGCGAGTCAACATGCACAACAAAGTGCCTGAACTAGCTCGACTAAATATCATTTATTTTTCATGCTGTTAAATTGCACCTGAGCCTTTCCTGCTGGGACACGCCAAAAAATACAAAGAGAAACATTAAAACATTAACTGTCTGAACATAAGCAGCCACACAAGAACATTGCACAAAAGAGTTATTCAAAATGAACGAGGGTTTGGTGAATATTTGAACCAAGAGCAGTAGCTTTTTTTTCCAGGTGGAAAAAGTTTCTTTCTATTCCAAAATACTGCAGTGCTTGCACTATCCCGTGAACAGTATTCAATTCATGTACTCCTGGTTACTCCAGATATCAGAGCCTAAATCAACCTAAACCGGGTAAGGGAATATTTTCCCAAATATTTCAGTGGCTTTGCAGAGGCACACTAACCTAAAAATAACTTCTTATTGGGAATGATGAGAAGGTTTCTCGAGAAGGGGATTGTCCAATATCCACAGTGACTCACAAACTCAGTCGAGTCAGCGTGCACATACTGGTCTTTGTTAATGTGGTTCACTGAGTGTGAAGGTTAATGTGGTGCAAGAGCCTGTCAAGCTGTAACTGTTTGAGTCCTCAAGGTCAGTTGCGACAGTCCTTTTGACTAATGCTGGTAAAACCCTAATGCAACATTAACCTCTCCCTAAGGTCTCTAAGGTATAGAAATTTGACAACAGTTCATTTAAACTTGAAAACAGTACTCGGTCGGTATCCTTAACAGTACAGAGTGCGCTACCTGACCTTTTTAAATCATGCAGCTTTAAAGCCATCTTCAGTTCAGTGCCAGAAAAAACAAATATTTTCAATATCTTAAACTGACGTCTTAAACTTTCTTTTTTTTGCCCAATCAACAGCTCCAAACCTCTAACAGTATAAAGGACAGACAGCGTATGCAGGTTTCTGAAGAGCTGTTTTGACGCTAACCTTGTTTAAGCACACAGACGAGTCATCGGCTGCTCAAATAAACCATCTGTAACCAGGACCTACCTGTCAAACATCCTCAGTACAGTTGTCATGAACGGGGAAATGAAGTTTGGCATTACAATACGGAGGTTTATTTAGATTGACTCATTCTGTATCCAGCCTCAAGTGGACGTTTGAGGAACTGCGGTTTTCGTCCTGCTTCCCATCTATGGGTCTCCACAACAATTGGAGAATGAGAAAATAAAAGCACACTCAACGGGGTGTAAATTTTCTTGGAAATCCCCGGGCATTCTGCTGTTACACGGTGACTCAGCACAATTACCTAAATGTGGCGTCCAGGGAAGGCATTCAAGTTGTCAGTTGTCTTTGTTATCAGCCACATAACAGGATTCATGTATCAAGACGTAACATAATCGGGGCTCGATCCCGTCCTGTTATACCATTGCACTCTTCGCTGTATAAACACACCTAGAACTTGTGAAAGCCACAGTCGCAATTTCAAACCAATACAGATATTTTAAATCATATACCAGCGACCCACAGTTGCCCACAAGACCCCCCTTAGAACACACACTATCACCACAATACACAGTGAATGACAGGAAGTTGATGAACTCTCAGTCTTACAATGTGTAGTTTCCAATCCCACACTGTGCAGCTATAATGCTCTTAGATTTCGGCAGAGATAGAAGTGATTTCCTGACCTGATGTTGATAAATTTTATCATTTATGACCAAATAAGTCAGCTAGCTGGGAGAGATTTCCTACTTCTCATAAATACACAAGCAGACCCATCAAGAATTTGTCAGCATCTAATGACATGAACAGCAGTTCAAAGTGGCTACTTCTCAAAGGATTTCAATCCCCCGGACAAATTTCCCTTCAAGTGTCGGGAAACTCTGACCACAACTATGTTAAACATACACTGGCCATATAGAAGACTGTGGTGGACTATCACACCTAAGTTATGCCCATTAAATCTGAGTCAGACTGATTCATATATTAGAGATTTGGCCAATTTAGAGAGACAGAACAATCTGTAGAAAATCTACTTACTGTAAATTAAGAATAATATATGCCAACAGGGTTTGTTTCAGCACCAGATGTCGTGTTAGACTTAGTTGATGTCTGATAAAATTTCGTTTTAACTTCATAACAAGGCATGTAATTTATTTGAGATCATTAACTAACAAAAACAACCTGCACAATCACTCCCACGGTACATCTGCTAGAAAACTGAAAAACTGCATTTCCTGCGGAAAATGCGGCGTTGGCGCCTTCTGCGGAAATGCCTCGTGCAAAGATGTGAAATAAGCTGAGAATCTGTAAAAGATTTTTAAAGGTTGAAGACAGGTTTAATAGTACAAAGTCTTGTGTACAGTTTAAAGTCTGAATGATGTCTGTAGCATAAAGTATGTAGACGTAGTGGAAGCTGAAAGTGCCATTCATTTTAATGTAAAATTTTGAACATGGAAAATGCTGAATATTTTAAAAAGTACATTGAACATTGTGATATTTGAATGGTTTCTGCAGGACAAAGCCCAGGTGTGGGAATAATAATAAACCTTGGAGGCCGATTTGGCATGAAAACATTAGCTGCCGCTGGCTGATACATGTCATGAGTATTACCTTCTTATCCTCCATCACATCAGTCATCTTCTTGATAAACCACATTACAATTATCGCGTTTTTCTACAGAAAATGCACACTCAACTGCTGTGACATTTCACAATCGTTGGGTTTTGCAGCAAAACCGTAGATCAATGAGATGTCTAAAGCTCGCTAATGAGGTCATGCGTTTTAGATAGTAACTACAGAGCAGCATTTCCTGCGGAAAATGCTGTGTGGATGCCTTCTGCTGATGCAAAAATGTAAAAATGAGCTGAAAAACAGTATGACAGCGTAATAAAGTTTAAAGTTGAAAGTATGTAGAGGTAGTGTTGAAGATTTGTAGAACGATTTGAAGGTTCTGCCATTCATTTCAATGTGGAGAAAGCTGAATATTTTCAAAAGTATGAAAGGTATGAATTAGTAAAACACACACCATAATGTGCATGGTCAATGCTACACCTACCACCAACTGGACAGGGCAGCCTACATGTGGTAACTGCGTTAGAGGTGAATGACCTGACAGAAGGTCACCCTTAATCTGTCAAAATAATAGGTGGGCCTCATATGTTTCATTCTTAAATTAGGAAGTAGGTCATCCTCTCTGTGTTAAAATGGTTTCATTCTAACGTTTCTCATGAATACTTCCTTCTTCCAACTACTCTATATATTGTGCATGCTTCCTGAAGGTTATGTCTTAAGACTCATGGTTATATAGTTCATTGGATGGGATGACCAAAACCTTTAAAGTTTAGCAAATGGTTTGGCTGCAGAGAAAAAGCAAATGCAGACCAACTTTCCTAAACTAACTGGTGAAAAAAAGAGATACCCATTTCTCACATAAAGAAGGTGTTGACACAGGCACAGGTACGGCCGTTCCTATGCCAACAGGATGCAAAAAAACTCTTCCATGTGTTTATTTTGAGTGGTTTTGACAGCTGTGGTGCTTCTGAAACAACCCACTGATAAATTACAATCAATCTAAAACTGTTGAGGAAACATACACATCTGCTGCAGTTCCAGGAACTGTTTTTTAAGGAAACATTTTACAGTTATATGAATGGTTTACAAGCCTCTTAGTAGTTTGAGACCAATCTAGATTACTACTTTATCGTTTTATGATCTGTCACAGGCTCTTAGATCCTCAGTATAAATAACGAAAACTGAACTAGGCAACAAAATTAAGAAATTCTGCAAGCTTTGAGAACAATTTATTCAAAAAAAGATGTTGATTTTAACTGTCACTCCTTTGTTATTCATTTTTTCCGTGCACTCTTTGCTTCTGATCACATCACTGAAGATGCATTTTGAGAACAAGTGTGCAGCAGGTACCCTGACCTGGATAAGTGCTTAGAGGAAATGGGTATAGGGTCCCTTGATGCCTCTTTAATCGAACCGTTGGTAAGGCTGGCTGACAAAGAGAATGATAAATTGCCAGAGGCTGTGATGGAGAGGCTGCAGCCAGACGGCTTGCACGGCCTTAGTTGTGCATCCTGCTTTCATTTGTGATGTTTTATCTATGCATCGCATATGTGTGCATTTGCAGCAGCTTTGGCACAATTCATGATAACAGTCTCACTGGTGTCCACATGCATGCATTTTTTCTCTCTGCAAGATTTCCTCACAAGGAGTTATTGGGTAATACTGAGAAGTACAAAGAGGAAACAGAGAAAACCGCACAAGAAAATAAGGCAAATTTAGATCAAGTGATCGGCCAAATGTGAGCCCAGGTTTTTAACAGGTTAAATTGAAATGTATGTTTTTATTTCGCAAGGCTAACCAAGCGATGTGATGCCTTCCTTACATGGTGCACAGATGCACCCATAACAGTAGTTTAAACGCTTCATGCAGCTTCACGCTATAACGCTTGCTCGGTTGTAATGTTTATACAATAAACCTTATCACTTTATCCACACTACGGTCAACACCTGTGACGAGAGGTTACAGGAAAACACACCCCTGACTCCATGTTTGCCTCCCTCCCTCCACGCTGCGCGCTAGCCCGGGATTCACCACGGTTTCCCGTAAGACCTCCGCTCTGTCCTCGTTTCACCTCCTCAGACGAAAAAGCCTAACACTCACACTGAATTATCACAAGCCGTGTGATTAAACCCTCATTTATTCAGCCTAAAATGTTTAAATTCGTGTTGTCGTTATATTTTTTAACCGTTTTTAGCAACAAACAAACCGTTAAAAGTTAGCGCGAGCGTCAATTGCAGTTAGCTTACCGTGGGCCGCGTCCAGACGCATCCCGAGGAGAAGGATGAAAAATGGGGTGAATATAAGTCGGCTCATGGTCGGTGGATCACAAAATCGTTCTCTAAAGCCCAGAGAGACAGTCACTTATCAGACATCAGTCGCGTACGCCACTGCAGAGAAACAAACGCGTCCGTCTGTCCCGAAATCACCAGCTACGCCTCTGCCGCTGCTGCTGGATACGCTTCCTCTTTCAGCCTCGTAAATTTCACACTTCCAAACACCTCATGTGCTTATTGGTGTCGCGAAGCAACACAAATTCGCTATCAACTAGCGATACGGCTACTCTTATAACATTCAATAACTGGGTCTGATTTTAAACCCTCTTACAGTAGCTTCCATGTCCGTTTTTTTACACGTCGCTTTCTTTTTTTTCCCACATTCAAGCCCGTCCAATGCAGATATGTCCGACGGTAAGTGAATGCAGCAAACGCCGGCCTACGTCAACAATCACGCGCTTGGTCCGAGTTGGACAAATCACTGAAGTGCTGTAAACACAGGGCGGGTGGAGGCATGGATGGAGGAATACGCACTAAATTATTATTATTATTAATTATTATTATTGATCACCAGCAAATGTGGCTTGCCAGCCAATCAGAATTTCCACTAGCCACATTTTTCCCCATGCAAAAGAGACAGATTATGAGAGCCAGTGAATTTATTCGATCATATTAACTAAAGCTTTAAATTAATCTTTCAATGAAGTTAGGAATGTATATGTAATGAAAATTATTACAACAAAATGCAACTTAAGTACATTAGTACAACATTTTATTACTCATTGACCCTTCAGGGCCTAATTTGACCCATTTTTTGTACATAACAATAAAATAAAAACACTAAAACTCTTCTTTTTAGATAGACATTTGATGATTTATCTTATTGTGACCCTCAATATACAAAAATTGAAATATTTTACAACTTGATAAACATGTTTTAGTGCAGAAATGCACAAATTACACACAAAATTATGTATAGAGAGACTAGAGACGACTGCCCCCGATGCGAACGTGCATCAGTTCAGAGGAAGTGAGTGTAGGTCTACTCATAGATAGATAGATAGATAGATAGATAGATAGATAGATAGATAGATAGATAGATAGATAGATGATAGTAACAACAGGTTGTTTAGAGTTTTTAGTTGCAATGGCATGACTTCCTGCAGTGGCCCTTTTTACAGTAGAGTTGCACAGCTGCAGTTTATGGAGCATCCTTCTCTTGTTTATTTTTATCACACCTTACAATGGAGCTTTCGGTGAAGCCAATGGCAGCAGGAACAAAAGAGTCTCATGCAGATATATCCAACGGTAAGTGAATGCAGCAAATGTTGCCTCATGTTATTGTGACTATTCCGGGAAAGTAACACTCCCCCAGAAATCCATCTGCCCACATTATCCTTAATTCCAGTAATCTAATAAACTAACTTACTTACTTACTAACAGGCGGAGATAAATCAATAAAAAATGCTTTATATGCAGTGAATATAAATGGAGTTACACTCAATTCTCTCCAAGACTTCAATTCAAGATAGTTGTCATGTGTTGGACATTAATGTTTTTCTTTGTACATTGCTGAAAATCATTTTTTTAAAAAGATTATCTCTAATTTAAAACGTACAAACAGACTGGGATCAACCGGGACCGACTGGGCCTCCTTCAGTGTCCTGATTGCATACAGACTGTTGAAGTTGTTCAGAGTGTAGTGAGCAATTTAGCAGCACATTTTGACTACACTCTGCAGTCTGTTGTTTTTAAAGGAGAGGGACCAGCTCACAAAGGAGACAGTAAAACATTCACATAGAAGTACATACAACAATAAAATGGCTTAGTTTTCTGTTAAAGTATAATTATAATTATTTGCATACTGTATAGCACTGACTTGTGAGTCGAAGGTCAACATTTTATATCAATGATTGTGCCAAGGTACTTCTACAGCCAGCCTTGTTAATCAGTTTCTTGGTGTCACTGGCTCTGGTACTGCTGCCCCAACAGATGGCTGCAAAGAAGATAGCACTTGTGCAATACCCTGCTGCATGCATCAGAGCTGACCTTCCTCAAGGATTTTGTCACTTTCTATTTCAGGAATAAGTGTAGTTGTACAGTGTAAGTTGATTAAGCCAAGATTTAAGCCAGTATTATAAGTAATACATTGGTCAACATATACAGAACAGCTAGAAATGAATACACTAGAGTCATACGTAGAGCAGCATATGGATACACTATAAATATATCCAGTAGGACAGTATATATAATACCAGTGATTCTGGTTCCTCACAAATGTTACAAGATATGGACTTTGACTCTGGATGGGCGTGTTTATTTTACACCTTTAAATACATTAAACATAGATACATACAAACTTACATTTAAAGAAAAATAGACTATGCATTAATTCTAAAATAAAAGCACAGAGACTTCATAAAATACTGAATCCTGATGCCAAAAACTCCTGACTGCAGATTATGTAGGTACCAGATGTTGTGGGGGGTTACCGAAGGGCGTTAGGGGTACTGACAGACACACCACACATACACAGGCTATCACCTTAACAGTATAAAAGCAAAGCAGAAACCACACGTGTAAAAACAGGAAACTGTTAAAATAGCACACCGTGCAGTGACGGGGGAGCGGGGCAGTTACAGCACAGTCCATGTCTGTCTGGTACGGACCTGCAAACGTTTGGTGCTGGGGGGGTTAAAAAGAGAAAACTAAAAGCAGGAGCATCATCAGCACCAACATTCCTAAAAGCTCATCCACACCTTAAGTGCAACTAATAAAAATATAAAATCAAGGATAATACGGGCAATGTGTCAAAGAAATCAGTCAAGTTCAGAGGTTTGCTGTAATGATGAGAGTTTATTGAAGCACGCCGACCTCTGCAATCCTAAAATGACAAACTAAAGACCAGTTAGTGCGTATAGTACAAAACTTCCCAGATAAGCTTTCTAATTTACTTAATATACTCCAAACAATGCAGTGTTTCGAAGCTTATTCTGGCTCCACAGTCAGTGTTATCTCAGCACTGTGCCCTCGAGGCAACAGCTATGCATACAGAGTGAGTGAGATAAAAAAGGTGTCTGTGGTGTCATATTGCCAAAGAAAACCATCGATCATACCTCATGAAAATTCATAAATCGTAAGACAGCATCCTCAACCCAAAGGGCCTGGACAAAAGGTTGCCAAAGGTGCCTGTGGTTAAAAACAAAGTACAGAGATAAACAAGTCTATTCTTTAAAACACAGATAGGAGATTTACTACTTTACACACTGGACACGGCCTCAGGAGTGAGCTACTGAGTCTTTCTGATTTATGTTACCTCCTAATGGACAAATGTTTCCCAGGTGTGTGTAAGTCTCAGCCAATAAGAAAGGCCAAAAGTTGGCCAATGTATCACATATATGAAATGTACCATGATTACATGCATGATTATTAAAAAAGAGATTATGATTATACAAACATAAAGTAGTTCATGTTTGCACACTGCAGCTGTCTGCATTTGAAGCTGAACTCTGTCTGCACTTGATGTGAGTTACAGCCTCCTCTGTGGGATACTTCCCACATCCTGACGTCAGCTGGATGTGTGATTTTTTTTCCTCCCCATCCCAGCCTCAAACTTTCAACTGACGCATTCACATATCAGCTCTTCAACAGCAACTTGAGGTGAGTAACACACCAGACATGCACACATACCTGGGAAGCTCACTGCGTACTAGCATACGTGACAATTTGGGGTACTTTTACAGCCGTTAAATAGTCTGTAAAAATGGAGAGAAAGCAAAGGCGGCGGTATATTCTCATGTTACATTACATAGCGTGTACATTCCTGTGTCTGTTATGTAATAGAGACATTTTTGCAAATGTGTTTTGAACCTTCATTTCACTGCAGAATATGACTTAACTTACTATGAACTTCTGATTTTCACCTGAGGACAAAACAAAGCAGTAAAAATGGAGAAGGTTTCATGAACGCAGCGAGTTTTAAGGCGGACTTCACCCCTGACCCACAGAAGTGATTTGGTGGCCTAATATTTGAGGTTTGAGTCACCTCACACCCAAGCCAATGATTCAGAGCTCAGCCAGATACGTGGTCAGACACACTCATTTTTATCAGTGGGGGAAAAGTCTTTTCAGCAAGGACACAGAACAACGACCTTTTCATCCTATAGGGCCTTTTGATATGAGGAAGTATTGCGTGAACAACTTTTGGGTTGAGGGAAAAACAAAAAGTGGCTCTCAGAATCCTGACACTCCATCTTCATACACTTCCACCAAGCTGTGTTTCAACGCCGGTCAGCGTCTGCTTCATCTACCTATCTGCCCTTTGCTTTCTGCATAAGTTGTCATATTAAAACAGCTGTTTTTGGAGTTGAACCTGGAAGGTTTGTTTCAACAGAAACCCCTTACGAACACTAGAAGCAGTTCAGGATTTCTCAGTGAAAATCAAACTTGTATTACAAACATGTTTATCTCAGATTTTTGCCTTCTCTCTTTGCTACTTCGATAGATTTTGTGTCATGGAATAGCTTCACACAGCTTATTTACTTCCTAGTTGAGAGGGTGTGAAGATTGTGCCTGTTGGCTTAGTTTAGCATAAAAACTGGGAGATAAACAGGAAGGAAGGGGTTGAAAGTTATGGTTTTACTGGGCATCATGTGCTGGACTAACTTCCTGAATCCTCTGCTGGTTTTCTACCAAAACCACAACATGCGGTTTCACTTCGTTTTTTGTATCTATAGGAAATCACATGTTATTAGTGAGCCAAAGGTGCTGGCCTGTGGCGTCCAAATTCATTACACAATAGTGCTGAAAATCTATTTGAGGGTGTGACAATATGAAATTGTTTATACACAAAAAACATTTACTTAGTGAGTTTTAGGCAAAGGTCGTGTTTAGGTTGCATTGACCACTTTGATATGGACAAGAGAGCTTCATCATCACGGCTGCATTAACATGGCCAAGGTTGATCATGCTTAAAAAACGACTGCTCCGGTCCACAGTTATAAGTATGGGCCTGGTAATTAGTGCAAGTGTAACTTTCTGTGGTACTCTACCTGCCTCTGATACCCCCTTTTAATTAAATATTGTCATCTCCATTGCAATGTTGCTTCATAGCTGGTCAGAGCAGCAGATCTATACGGTTTGCAGTTTGTAGAGGGTTATTCTAGCTGTCGTCAGCTTGGTCGTTCATGCCAAAGAAACGCATTCGATGTTTGGACTGTTAAAAGTCAACAGAAACATGCAGCATAATCAACTTCTCTGTTGTTACTGGGGAAAATGCATTTTTGGAGGGGGATGACTTTTATAGTTATTGTCAACAAACCAGCGATGAGATAGTTACTGTGTTACTCACTCCGTTTGGAAAACTCCACATCTGGAAATAATTTACAGCAGACCTCCTCCATTGTCACTCTAATCAGCATTTGGGGTCCCCTCCTGACCCGGCTCCCTTACTCCCATACAGGAATGACACTGTCTTAGGCCTCTGCCAACATTTCTACTAGATCTGTGCATGTCAAAATGAATCAACAGATACAAACATACTTTTACACAGAGCATGAAACCATTGTCATATTAACACAAATGCATCCTAACATTTTTTAATGAGGCTACCATAGTTTTAACTAAACACTTAGAAAGTGGAAGGGACTGAACAGAGTGGACGCTGCAGTCTTCTTATGAGTTTAATAAGTTTAAAGGACCAGTGTGGGGGATTTAGTGGCATCTAGTGGTGTAGTTGTGGATTGCAATCCCCTCAGTGTACCTTCTCCCTCCAAGCATGAAGAAAAAACTATGGTGACCACAAAACATGTGAAAAACATGAAAGGAAAAGAAGGAGAAGACCAGCTCCCTCTGTAATAACATAACACTGTCACACTGGACCTTTAAATATATACAGGATTTGACCTACTGTAAGATATTTTTTAACAAACAAGTTAAACACAGAAAAGTCAAGAACTCCACTTTAAACTCCACTGGTGGGTCAGCAAGTACAAACTCGTGCAGTGAAACAAATCGATGTTAAAACCCACAAAACTGTGTTTTAAATTCTAGTGGAGATCCCAAATTTTTCAAATATATCAGGGTGAATTTTGTGCGACCCGTCCAAGGTTTCCACTCCCAGAATCACAGCATCTTGATCATTCCACTCAGTGTAAGCTTCCACTGAATACCTCAAGCAAACTTCTAAGAAACACACATGATACTGTCAGACGCTGTGAAATATGAGGCAATATAAAAAAAACGGGAGGGAAAGTGAATGTTAAATTTACTGTACATGATAATTAACTTCTGTTTAATGGTACACAAGGCTAAAGGAAGAATGTAGTGGTCAACTCTGCGTCAAACTGAGGCCGAAAGTCGTGTTCCTCATCTGATATCACTGCCAAACCAGAAAATCTACCCAGACCTTTGTGAAAACCAAGATTTCAAAACAATGTTTTCCCTGGAATCTCAAAGCGATTTCCACAGTTATAATTTTCTAAATGTGTGTGTTAGTGTAGTGTAATTCAATGTGGGCTCCCAGTGCCAAACAATGCATCCCTAACTGCAGCGCAGGAAGAACACACCCATCACACTGTGTGTACGTGTGTGTGTGTGTGTGTGTGTGTGTATGTGTGTGAGAAGTCCTGATCCAAACCAGCTGTCAGTATGTCCACAACCCCGCTCCTCACGTCTTGGTAAGAAAATACTTAATGGATGAGAAACACGCAGGGGAGCGACCTCAGAGTGTTTTAATCCAATAACAAGAATCTCCTGTACGAAAGCTGACCTGAGCTGAAAGAGGGCTGGGTTTATTTTCATGACTCGAACATTTGATTTTCATATAAACACTGGGAGAAGAAGTGTTCAGGTTCTTTTGTAAAAGTACTAATACTGTAAAAGCAAACTGAAAAGAGCCAGTGTGTAAGACAGCAAATGAAAAGCATAGCTATGTTTCCATTAGTATATACTCACCTGAAAATAAGATGTTATGTTTTGCCTCAAAATAATGAGTTCCTCTTCCTCATCTTGGAAATCCTCTCTCCATTGTTGGAAGCCATCTGTAACGGCACCCACCTCGTCATCAGAGATCCATAAAGCTGTTAATTCTGCATAACTTTATAACCTTAATATAATCTGAACAGGTGAGTTAAAACAATTCACCCTCAGTAAAAGGACAAATATGAAAAATGATGAACAGCAATGAAATAAATATTTAGATCCTTTATTTAAAGGGCGATTCAGAAGTAATATGAGAATAATATGAGTAATACGAGAGTCAGAATCATTATTGCCAAGTAGTTTTTTCACATACGAAGAATCTGCAAAATTCAAAATAGGAAAGGGCTAAGGAGATAAGAAAGCTAAGAGGAAGGAGGTAAGAGATTTGGAAGTAAGGAGGCAACATAAGTAAGAAAGGGAGCAGGTAAGGAGGTAGGGAATGAATCAAGAGAAGGTAACTAAAGCCACTAAACTAAAGAAAGAAGAACCAGAACTGCCTTTTCCCATCTAAAAGACAGCAGCTTGATGTTTGACAAAAATCTTTATTGCACATCATCCAAGTCCTAAATTGACTCCAGAACCAGTCCTGTGACCACATTACCCATGTCCTCTTCTCCTCACTCATAGCCCCCCTACACCACGCTCCTTCCTACAGCGTCCACTCCTCTGATGTCCTCCTCCTGCCTCCACCACTCAGCACCAAGAACTAGACCTGTGGGGACATAACCTAATCCATAGCTAATAATCTGGTGTCACGATCATCGGCTCCTTTATGTCGTCCATGATTCTGTATTCTCTGAGGAGGATTATACAGAAATGAAAGAAGTCAACTGGCCACAGACACAAATAGCAAAAAAATTAAAAATAATAATGAGGAAATAGAAAGGACTATGAATCATTTTATAGGTTTATTATGCCAGCCGCAGCTGCAAATACAAACGGGCACTTCCTAAAATGATGAAAATGTTGGTGCGGTTTTGAAAGTTTTCTGAAAAACTCTTTGTTTTGAATCCGCTGACAGACTGAAAGAGACTGAGATTGTTATTTACTGTTTCCAGTGGCTTTCTCTTGGCAGTTTCTTTGAGATTTGATACTTGTCCGTGGCAAGATTATAAAAGGACTCGTTCGGCTCATCAGCCAAAACCTCCATCTCTATAAGGGACACTGACATGGCGGTCATAGCACAGGCGCAATTTGTCATCATTAGTTCAGACTGCCTGTTGTGATGTGAAGCTCTCTGATGCCCGACTGAATTTCGGCTTGTTAATCAGGCTCTCCATGTGTTGTATAAATGTTTTGATTCACTCTGAGATGGGGGGATCCGTGCTGCTGTTCGAAACTTAAACTGGTAGCTGGTGCACTTTATCTATACAGTATATCATCAGCATGCCACCTGCATATGAGAAATGTAATCAGTTACAGTTTTGCGATACTTTACTCCACCACACACGTAGTTATTCGGCTAGTTTTTCACCAGTTTTCGGTCCCTGGGTGGCTCGATGACACACTGAGGTCACCCTGAGCACGACATAACATCTATAATTTATTTGTAATGTTGTACGGAGCACTACAAAGTGCGTGTGAGTGTGGGTGAATGAGATATGCAATGTTGGCGCCCGTTAAGTGTAATTAACACAACACAATGCATTCAAACATGTCACTGCGTCCTCTCACATCTCCCCAGTGACCTGCCCTGTCCTCTCTGAAGGCCTCATCTCCCCCATTATTACATCCGGCATTAAGATATTTTGCTTTACCACTGGCACACAAAACATACACCCATTGTTATTCACTGCAAAATGTCATTCCACATGATCAACAACTTTATAAATAATTCCAATAGCAGACTCCCAGTCATTAGGAAATACCTCCATTCAGATGTAAAATTGGTACTGGTGAGGCCTTCCTTCCTAAGTATTCACCCCTTACATCCTTTCTTTCTTACTTACACCCATTCTCTTTCCTTCCTTGCCATACTCTCTCCTCTTTTACTCGGGAAAAATGAATTTAAAATGCAACTTTCTCACTGTCGGTGAGAGTTTATGACTTTGCTTAGAAGTTTTAAAGCCATATTCTTGCAGAATATCATAATCTAACACCCTGAAAATACGTTTACACTTCAGACGGGACCTAAGTTTCATTTTTACTCTGCGGCGAACCGATGAACCGCCGAAGAGGGTAAAACAATCAAGTGAAAGTGACTGAAAAACTGCTTACAAAGTTCTTCTGCAGTCTGTAGTTATCCAGCAAACACCTGTGGGGCACACTAAAGAGATGCCAAGCTGAGGTTTAACCACAAGACCACGAGCCAACAGCTGCAAACTTCCTCCAGTATTTTATGAAGCAGGTCATTAAAAAAAATAAAACGATATACTGTCTGGTCTTGGTGGTCACTTTTTTTCTGATAATGAACGTGTGTTTTCTTCCCACAGGCTCAGGTGTGTATACATGTGCACGCCTCACATCCGCACACGAGCACCAACAATATGCTACCTGAGACTCTCCTCCAGCAGTGATGCCTGCCTTCAGCCCTCCTGCCTCTTTCCTCTGCGTGCTGCTGTGTGTGTCGGTGGCTCTGCAGCGCTCTGACCTGCGCCTGGCTTACGTGACCCACAACAGCTTTTTCTACTACTCCTGCAGCCAGGACCCGCAACCCTGCAGCGTCGCCTCGCTTGCAGACTGCAGATGCAAGGACATCCAGCTTTCCACGCTGCACCGTCCCCAGTCTCACTCGTCTCCCGTTTTCCGGATGAGACGTTTAACCGTTTGGTTCACGTCGCCGTTAAACACAGCGCGTCTGCTCAATAACTCAGAGGTAAGACACCTCACGCTCATCCACTGTGGCCCCGGAGGATCCAGAGGGACACCTTCTTCTTCCTTGGAGGGACATTTTGCTGTGCAGCACCTGGAGAGGCTGACGGTGGTGAACCAACCGCAGAGGCCGGTTCACCAATGTCCAGACGGAAGCAAAGCCAAAAACACAGACTCAAACACTGACCCAGACAGAGATAATGCTGCTCATGTAGACAGAAATAGATACAACAAGGATAGAGGCATAAACCTGGACCTGATTGTGGACATGAAGAGAGATTCCTCAGCTTTGTCCTCACCCCAGATCCAAGACATCTTACTGGGCAGGGAGCTGGGAGCAGCGTACCACGAACAGGCCAGACTGGGAATCATCCACAGCTCCGTGCTGGAGTGGGGAGCATTGGTCAAAGCCTACACAGTCCAGACACACATAGACAATGACGGCACGCTGCCCTTCCCTGACCTCCACCTACCAAAATTACCAGAGACGTCTGTCATATATGTCAGCTTTGTTTACTGATACCAAACAGTGTTCACAACCTGCAAACAATCACCTTTTTTGGGCATAAGAATATGATAAGGAATAGTGGATGAAGTGGTCGTCAGTTTACAGAATATGTTACATTAACGTTAGAGTTATAAACTTAAAGAAACTCTTAAATGACCAGAAACTGCTAACAAACATATCAGTATTTTGTTCTGCCAGTTTTAGATTTTCTCAGTTTTTTTGAGAAGAAAATCGTTTGTGTGTTTACTCCAAAGTTGAAGCACATTTTGGCACAAATGCACAGACATACGCAAAATACGTGGCCTGAAAATTTGCACAGCTGTTTATCAGCATGTTGGAGCGAAGTGTGTCCACTAATGAGAGATCGTCTGAGGGTCCAGGATGTCCTTTAAACCCCGCGTACCTGAAGTGTCCTTGGCTTTCCAAAAGTTGTTAACCCTAAAACGAAAGGTGTCGGTTTATTTTTCCTCTTCACCACAAGAATAGAAAATGTAAGCTGTAAAAGAATTATATTTTAGTTAGTTAGTTGATTAGTCAGTTTGTTAAATGATAAGTCAAGAACTTGATCTACTTGATGTGTTTTGTTTCAAACGCCAGTCAAGTACTTTTTCTTGCTTTCAAACTTGAACCACAAGATGGCGGCAGAGACATTTAAGAGGAGACACTAACTGAAGTTCTGAGGCAGGACTGAGGAGGAAAAAAGGAACTTTAATTTTCCTTTTTTAAAGTTTATCTGTAACTCCTAAAGAATCCAATAAAACCTTAAATTTAAGACATGTGTCTCGACACATCTCAGCACTTTAAAAAGTTTGTGAGGATTGTTGTTTTTTTTTCTTTACTATAAACTGGCCTGATATTTATTTGTTATTTTAAAAGAAGTTAACTGGACGATGTCATGGTTTGCATTTGTTTACACTAAAAAAATTAAATAAATGATTTACTTTAACATTAATGTCTTATGAATTTAATATCCTGATTGATTAAATATTTTGTTTCTTCAAATTAAATCACAAAAAATAAAATCTGTATAGCAATATAAACCACAGATTATTAGATCTGTCTGTAAATTGGTGAAACTCACCTAAAATCTCCTTTTCAAAAGGTGTTAAACTCATTAAATATATTTAATTTTTAACACCTTTAGCTGTTGAATGGATGCTTGTTCTACACCACTGGTCATTATGAGGTACAGCTGCATTAAAACCTCACGTGTGTGGACACATTTGTCAATTTGATAATGATTGCAGTCCTGTATAAAGACGCTGTGCGCGCATGTGTGTGTGTGTGTGTGTCTTGACACCTGCCAGAGAGCTGCTTATTTGCATGATAAACATGCAGCCCATCTTGTTAAGCGCCCTTTGAATGCAAACTGATGTCGCCTGTTGATCCTGCACCTGAGAGGTCAGCACCCGCCCGAACACACACACATGCACTGGGGGCAATTACCGGAGAAATCACCGGTGGTGGTGTGGGTGAAGCAGCCAGGCTGCATGCCTGAAAGGTCGGCGTGAACCGTGACCTCCACTTGGGATAATCTGAAGACAAACTACCGCCTGTAAAAACAAATCAATTACATGTTCAGCCATGATGTATAGACCTCTCTGAATTCGCACTGTAAATATTTATGCCAGCCTAAAAAAGGTGGACGGGCCGAGACTAAATTGGATTGATTTTAGGTGGCTTCTCCCTCCTCTGCTCCCCTCCAAGTGAGTCTTTAACCACGCTGCCGCCGTCTCCTCACCGGCAGTTTAGCAGTAAAACATTTTTATAATCAGACGTTATTGTTCGCCGCCTCCTTGTGGGAGATGCGCCCATGTTCATTTTTTAAAAGGGCAAATCAGCCATAATTCAGTTTATAAACTGCAGCGCGCAGGGGAGAAATGCCTGGATGAATATTCATTAGAGTCCGCCTGAACTGCCACGCTCGGTGATTCATTGGGCATATGTAAATATCACTCACTTTAATTGCCCCTAAACTGACTCAACATAATGTTGTCATTAGCAAATTATTACTTATTTGTGATACTAATGGTACGGTATGGCGCGCAGTGCTGGAGCTCCACATATATGATTGCAATTACAGCTCTTTTTATTCAGAGGGTGGCTGCGGGGATCTGATGGATCTGTGAGTGTGTGTGAGGCTAAGGTGCCAACAATTAATTTCACTACTGTCACATGCACGGACGATCCAGCCATTAGACACAAAACACACACATCACACACACAAATTGAAATTTGATGTATTTTTCGTGCATCTGGTATCATCCGGACCGAGTGCAGATTTAACAGGAAATTATAATTTCCTCTGAAACTTCTTAAGTCTAAATTTTGTTTCTTATATCAGTGATTATATTCCAATTAGTGGCTGAATGTAATTAATTTAAAAAAAAAAAGACAACTTCCTTTGTAATAGAAATATATTTGTGTCCCTGTGCCACAAGAAACACAAAACAACATGCTGCAGAAAGAACAAAATACAGCTGTTGTTGTGGAATAATTAATATCATAAGGAAATTATAGTCAAAAAAAAAATCTGATTTTTGCACAATCTAATCTAAGCACTGGGTTAATTAGAAACTTAAGTTTAATTGAATCATTCAAAATTGCAATTCAGATAAATTGAACTGGACTCTGTATTTAAAAAATAAACTTGTGGATTAAATTCATTTCAAAGGGGAACAATCATTTTTTTAATCAGAATTATTTGATCATTTGATATTTGCTGTTCAGTGTATATCAAACATTTGGTTACAGTTGGACATAATGTGCTCAGTGCCGATATTACTGGCCTGAAATGACTATATTCAAGTACATAGTGGGCCTGCTTTTAGCCCGTTGTGAAAGGTTTCCCAAAATTCAAATATCTGAAACATCGTGCTGTCCTGAAATGTTACTGTTTGAATAATTTGTCTTAAATCTGTTTCAAATCTCCCCTGAAAAAAGAAAGTGACTAATTTTATGTTAATTTGAAGAAAAACGGTCAGGGATTAACGATACTTTGTGGATTTAAAGTTGTGAGATTTATATTTTATAAAGTTTAGCTTCAGAAAAAAACAAAGCTCAGCATCAGATTTCCGACGTTTACCTAAATCCTCTGACTCTAAACTCCTCCATGACTCATTCTGAAACCAGAGGCTGTCTCATTTTTTAAAATAAACTTCTCTATTTTTTTTATTTATTTATTTTTTTGTCCGCCATCAAAGTCCCTCCCTCCCACGACACGGTTTGGAGTTGTTTTATGGAGGCAGCAGCAGTTTGAAACAACAACCATGACAAAACAGGCCCACAAAACAGAGGGAGAGAGAGAAGGACAGGCAGAGACAAATAATGATGTGTGCGCGTTTGTGTGTGTGTGTGTGTGTGTGCATCTGTGAGAGAGTGTGAGGGAGCTAATAAAGTAATGTGATGGATGATCTCCTTTCTCCCAGAGGGACCAGCACCATGTAAATTGGCCCACACAATGCATTATGGATAAGGCAGTTGAGATTATAGCTTGTTAATGTGTCCCTCCCTCGTCCCCTCCCTCTCCTCTCTCCCCTCTCTTCCTACATCTCTCTCTCTCTCTCACTCTCTCCCTCCCTCCATCCCTCTGCTTCGGCTCAGGCAGTGACATGGTCACCTCATTGTCGGGGCGCGTGGGTCTTTTAGATGCAGATGGAGAGGGAGAGGAGCTGTGCTGCAGCGATCTGCCAAGCTTAAGTTTGTGTATCTGTGTGTGTGTGTGTGTGTGTGTGCCTGTCTTATATTACATACATTGTGGGGACAGATAGGTCGTCTCACAGCCACATCATGAGGACTCACCTACGATGTGGGGACATAATCATGATCTTAAACACACAAAAGCAAGTTATTGTGCTGTGGATGTGTCTGAGGCCGCGAGCCAGCCACCAGGCAGCCAGCGGAGACTTTCCATCGGCAGGGGCCAGGGCTGTGGACATATGTCTCCTCCCTCCCTCCCTCCCTCACCCACCACACTACCCCCTCAGTCCTCCTAAGAGGGTGCCAACCCCCCACAACCTCCCTCCACCCCCGTTTAACTCCTCCACACACCCACTACCCTCCACTCCCTCCACCTTGCAGCCCTGTCCAGGGACCTGTCGGGCCATCTGTTGAAGCAGAACCAGAGAAGCTGGTCTAGAGGAAATGCTACATGGCTACATGGCTATGTGGCTAGCCCGGCTGTCACTAACTAGCAGGGGTATTTCATGTGTGTTTGTGTGTGTGTGTGTGTGTGTCAGGGCATCCCAGGGTAGATAGTCCCTGGTATATTTGTCCAACAAAAACAAATTGTTGTGTATTTTGTGGGTACTTTTATCATCGTCGTAAAGGAACATATCATCAAAAAATTGTGTCCATATAAGTTATTAATGAGAAAGCAGCACATTATTTCTGTTATATATGAAAAGTTGAATTTATAAGCAATTAAACACCAACATAAATTCAAGGCACTTTTTTTTTTACAATCCAGACACCTCGTTACATCAAGCTGACAACAGTTTAACATGTCTGAATAACCAACCTGCTCACTTTTATGTAAAAGTAGCAACAACAATCTTACTAGGTTGGACCTGTATGTACATAAAGACTGCAACAGCATAAAGTTAATCATGCACAGAGAGATGCTTGGTTGTAGTCGAGATTATATCAGAGCCATATAATATTTCTTCATTGAAAGAAGACCAACACTCGATGGAAAACAAGTTTTTTTCTCTTGTTCCGACTGACTTTGGTAAGAGTTGGACTACGTTGTGTGGTCCAAGGATCTCGTTAGCTGAAGCTGGCCCAATCGTTGTCACATTTAGGGACGCTCAGAGCAGAAAAGATCACAAAAGCAGCACAATAAAAACCTAAAAAAAAAACAAAAAAAAAACGAAACCTCTGACAGAGAACCAACAAACGTGCTGTAAATGGGATTTAAAAGTTTCTTGCTCAGCATGTAGCTGAACCCTGTACACACCAGAAATGATGGCCAAAAATTACACGTTCGTATTTTTACCGCGATGAATCACGTCCCACTGAAGTAAGTCAAAACTGTCATCAAACTGAAGGGCTGTCTTAAAAAAAAACGGTCAGCAGGGACGTGAAACATATGAAATCTGTGTTCAACTGGCCAACAACGTTCAAAACCAGCTGTACGGCCCTTTAAGCAGTCTAATAAACAAGTGTACAGGAACCAGCAGGAAAATGGCTGAATGATCCCACTGAGAGCTCGACACCTGCACACACTCAGCTCACCAAAACAGCTGCAATGTCTTTACCTCATTTTTTTGGAGATCTGCTCAGTAGATCTGGTCTTTGTTTACTCTGTGTGACGTTTATTATCTATATATGTTCTTGAATGGTGTTACTTCAGCATCGTCTCCATCCATTTACAGATATTTGGTTTATTTTTCTGTTAAATCAAAACTAAAAAAAAAATAAAAATCTGTGACATGCAAAAACTTCCTAAAATCCTACACGGCTCCAGGTGTTATATTCATATTTCTGTAGTTAATCATCTCCAAAGTTGTACAAAACAAACAGGAATAAGAAGATTTAAATACTAAAACCCTTGCACACAAGAGTCGTAACAATTATTTTAATCACTGATTAATCCGTGAATAATTTTCCATCTGTAAGATGTCTTTAAATTGCTTGTTTTCTTTGGACCAACTGTCCAAAATCCAAAGATATTCAGTTCACAGGGGTATAAATCAGAGCAAAGCAGCAAATATAACAATAACTGGCAATTTACTGCATTTAAATTTAATTGATTATCAACATTTTTCAATTGACTAATGAGTTAATCAAATCATTGTTTCAGCTCAGGACATGTGATTTGACTATCCGGGCAGATTCTCCACAGTTGTTAAGGTTTATAATGGAGTTCCCAGCTTGGTATGTCTTACTCAAGCAATCTAGACTAAGCCAAGCAAGCTTAGCAAGGTCTGGTGTGTGTGTATGTGTGGGTGTGTGTGTGTCTGGACCCTCCGCGGCTGTGTGTGTGGGTGGTTGCCTCCACCCATTAGAACGGGTCATCTCTCTCTCATGGAAAGTTTTCACGGCTGTGGAGCGGATTAGGAGCAGAGCAGGGAGCGAGAGGAGGAGAGCGAGGAGGAGAGATTATTGGGCAGGCTGGAAGGACGAAGGAGAGACTCACAAAAAGGGAGCATTAGCATCTACACTCCAGCGTTTGTTTGTGGTATGTAGCTGACACTCATCCGGAGTGCCCGGGTTTACAGTGAGTACAAATGAAGGAACAAGTGAACGCTGGCATCTCATCACGAGTGGCCTTTTTAACAAAGAAGGCAGGAGAGGAGGTCTGAGGAGAGTGTTGGGTTAAAGAGAGACGATCCTAACACAGTTATAATTACATATTTACACAATAAACACTTTAAACGAGAGGAAATAAGATCACGTTTCCATCCAACTGTCAGGTTAATTCAACATGCAAACATACTGTAGACTTTGATTTGAGGTTGGAAGCCGAACAATCTGTTTTTTTCACCGTTAGCTGCCTATCCTATCATGCTGTACGCTCTCCTGAAAACACACTTTCTGGGAGTTTGCAAGTGTGACTAAATCTCAGTGCCATGTGGTAATTGAAGCCCTGTGAATCGGGGGAGATACCACAAAATTTGGCTCTAGTCCGACCCCAAATAATCGCCAATATCAATACAATTCATCAATCGACATTTATTCATTAAGGAAAGCTGCGATGTGTTGTGATTTTTGAGCTGAATCTATCATGATTTGCTACTTCTGAATGCATTTTCATCACCGTTTTTACCCGTATGATGAAGCACGAGGCTACTGAAAACAAAGTTATGCCGTATTCTGTAAACAGAGACGCTTAAATCTTACACACCAGAAGTTGTTATCAGTGCATGCATAAGCCAGAGAGCTATTTCCTGAGCTGATTTTGGAGAAAACGGTAAATGGAGTAGTTATATGTTTAAGAGACAAGTTACTATCCAAGCTATCAGGACCATCTTCGGACTTTTTTATGTTACAGTACAGGACCGTTGTTCAAAAATAGCCCTCTGGTGTGTAGTGTAGCCTTGCAGGCGTGATAAAAAAAAAAAAAAAAGCTAAACTTTTAGCTCCTTTAACACACTTCCTCTGCGTGTTATAGACACATCAGTAAACACCTGTCAACATGCCACATCACACACAAAACAGACCGCCTCAAAGCGTCATCATGCCCCATCTATATTCGTAATGAATAGCTGCTATGATGCTTTAATGAGGAATATATGACTGTCTTTATGGAATGTTTACTTCACGTCTTAGTGGGTTTCTGAATGGAGCCTGAAGGTGATTAAGACTTAAAGTGAACCAAACATTAAACCAGACAAAGTTTCTCATTTACAATTAGAGTTTGAACTATAGTCTTAACTGCTGTCTCTCTCATTCAAACACACACACTCACACATAGACGGAGAGCACCAGCCGCCAGTTGGTCTTAAAGAGGCAAATTCCTCCGCAGCATTTTCTCAACATCGTAAAGCGTCTGCCGTTAAAGTGATGTTTTTTCAATCCGTCTGCTCTCCCTGACATTTCCAGATAACGCTGGCGTTAGGTTGATTTGGGGGAATTTGCACACCATATGCTGCTGTGTCAAACACCTACATTTAAGCGGGATATGGCTCTGCATCCCCTAATAGCAGCATCATTGGAGCTTGTTTATCTAATGCGCCTGTTAATGTTATTTATTGGGAGTCTGCCCGCTATCCAGTTCCTCCATGCATGCTAAGGAGACAGACATAAGATATGCAAATGCTAACGTCGGCCCAACTTCACGGCAGTAAAACAGAGCATTTGCATTTGATGTAGCACATAATAAACTGGTTATTAGCATTTTAAATGCGTCAAACAAACTTGAAAAATGTGGCCTGCGCTGGTGTGGTTTTTATTATTGCCGCGCGCAGTCAAAACACGCATACACATGCCACGCGTGCCTTCGAACACGTACAGAAAAGTGTGCGCAGGCAGACGCATAAATATAAAACTGCTGTACACAGGAGCAAACTGGTGTCACAAGGCAAAGAGTCACAGGACAGATGATGTTTTTGATGAACTTGTTTCTTCACTCTCTCTCTCTCGCGCACGCACTCGCTCTCCTTGCCATAAACCTCCCCTCAGAGCATTAAAATATGCAGACGATTCATTTCATCGATGATTCATTCTTCCAGCCCCAGAAAAGAAGGTCTGGTTTCAGCGCTGACAAGCAGCGACGATGAACAGTCTGAGTTAACTGAGGTAGCTGCTGTTGCCTCTGTACCACAAGGCCTGCTGCTGGTGGTTCATTAATGGGCTTCAAGTCAGACGAGCGCTGACCTTTAAAACTGAAAAGCCGAAGACACTTGAATGAAAAAGGAAAGTCATTTTTTACAAACGTTTACTCTAGCTGCAGCGGCCACGTTGTTGATATATCCATACATAATTTCAGCCCCAACAGCGGTGTCGCAGTAGCTGTTATTTCCTCATCATCAGTGCGTAACGTAAAGCAACATTTCATGTCTTCCTGGTACCAAAAGTAGTGACGGAGAAATTGAAAGTTGTAGGAAAGGAGATATGAGGGGTTAGCGTCTCTCGTACCTTTTTAATTTTCTTAAGTGACATCAATTTGCACATGAAAATAGCTGAGTGGAAATGCAGGGAAAAGTGGAAATCATCATCGTCATTTTAATAAAACAAAAACAGACTTAAATCATGGCATACACGAAGCGCTTATGCGAAAACTGTAAGCTGTAACCTTTTCCAGCATGTTTTCTGTCTGTTTAATGGCATCCGACTTGAGTGAAAATGTTCAGAAATTCACATTTTGTTGCAGATTTTCTGGAAAATTGGTTCAAAGTTGGGCAACATTTGGATAAAGAACTCATTTTCTTCTTCTTCCTCTCCAGAGCGCTGACTCTAAAGGATGCATGGATCGTTCATGTTTTATTGCCCCTCGTACAGAGCGACAAAGAGCGAGGACAGAGCGCAGGAGGAGAGCCGTCTGAATTGGTTTTTCATTAGTAGTTAATGATGTGATAATCTCTCTAACAGTGACCAGGCCTCATGCAGCCTTTAATACTCCTCTAATGGAGTGTGTGTGTGTGTGTGTGTTTTCCCATGTGCGTCTGCAGTCCTACTTACAAATGTCTGTATGACAGTACTGCAGCATTTGTCACAAGGCTGTGTGACGATCTTGGGATGGATGGACACACACGCAAGCCGGAGCTGATCTGATCTTTCCTCTCTACATGTAACCCCGCTCACACACCCTCCCTCACCCCTCACCACACCAGCTTAAATCCTACATGTTAATCTCTCTCTCTCTTTCTCCCCAAACACACACACAAACATACTCGCTTTCATTCAGACCCCTGCTTCATTTTCTGGCCATGTGAATCCATTGCGAGGGGGCGGGTGGTGGGGCGAGGCGAGGCGGACACAAAGTGACACAGGGAGCAGTACGGGGAGGAGAGGGGGGCCAGGCTGGAGCTGCAGCCTGAAAAGAGGCGATGGGAGGTGTCCGATTGTCCCGTGCTGAAAGGGACAGTTAAAAGGAGAACCTTGTTGCAAAAGCTGGTGGGCCGGGCTGGAGGCTGGTTAAGTGCTGGTGGTGTGTGTAACTGTGTGTGTGTGTGTGTTTGCGTCTGTGTGAGTCTAATGAGGAGGAGGATGACTGATGACCGAGGTGCGATTATAAAGGTTAAAGTTGGCATTTTGAGCAATACACTCATACTCATGCGACGGTCGATGTCACTCTCATGTCTGTCAGTTAGATGTGAAGCTATTGTTAGCAGCCAGTTAGCTTAGCTTAGCACAAAGACTAGAAACAATAGTCATCACCTCC
Source organism: Nibea coibor (assembly GCA_023373845.1). NCBI lineage: Eukaryota > Metazoa > Chordata > Actinopteri > Sciaenidae > Nibea > Nibea coibor. The sequence continues at coordinate 17,821,203 of CM041723.1, forward strand.
CGTAATTGCAGGATTTTCATGCCCCTAAGTTCAAAAGAGATTTTTCTTTGACCAAAAAGGTGCAAAATCCGACCTTGAATCTGGATTTGAGAGCTCCAGGTGGCAAAGCAAAGATTCAAAAACTAACTACAGCAGTAAAATATTTCTCTTTTCAAGAAGACAATCGAGAAATAAACACTGCTGTGCATCGGGATGAAAAATCCCAAACAGAAAACTTTATTGCTTCTGCTTTGATAAAACTCATCATCAACATGCTTCAGAAAGCTTTGAGATGCCAAATTTGTATCCGAGCGTGTTCAGACAGAGAGAAATAAGAACATGAAGGTATGTTTCTTCATTACTGAAATGTTAATTTGACTTGTTTTTGCCTAATTAACGCCAATGTCTTCCAAAGAACAAAACAGCCCCACAAATATTAATTAGGACCTCAATATTCATGATGGCAGAGATGGTTTTGAGGTCTGTAATTAACGAGCTTTTAATTGTTTGATCGCCTCTTTAATTAAAGGCTTGCTGTAATTTGAAGGTTTGTTTACTTCGCACAAAACAGGAAATCTTATTGATATTCTCTTTTACTCAGAATTCACCGAAAGAAAAATAAGAAGGAAAAACCAGGCTTTTAAAAACTTTTCTGAGAGGTACAGTAAAGCTTTTTCCTTTTTAAAATGTTGAGATTTCATTTTTAAAAATTATATAAATCTCAGATCTCCTTTTGACGGACGCTTGGCTTCGTTCTTAGATCTCAGTACCGGTGTTGCTGTCTTCCATCTGCCGTTCGAATGCTTCAACCTTTGTGAAATCTCTTTTTGCGAAGCTTCAAACCGTGGTTTGATGGCGTCTTTGACGGGCAAAATGAAAGGAAATATAGATCAACAGTTACACAAGCCTTTGACATAATATACTGCAGGACTCAGTGGAATGGTCTGGATTTTACTTCAACAAGTATCCAAGTAAAAAAATCCCCCTAAAAAAATTCCCCTTTTAATCCTAAAATAACAGGACCGCCAATTAAATAGAGCTCCAATCTTTATCATGCACAGTGCAGTCCTACACACGAATAGTGGGAAAGTTGAGCTCTTTTGTATAAAGTTTCTAATGTAATTTAACATACTGAACAACATACATTCAAAGGAAAATCAAATAAAACACTGTGCAAGCAAGCAGGAAATCTCTCCAAAACAAGACTCCTCATCTGTGTTTCTGAATACGGTAAAGTGTTCACCAGGAAGAACTTAAACATTGTTTATTAAATAAAGTCAAATTAAAAGTTTAAATTAAAGTTAAATTAAATAAAGGAACTGTGTCATTTTTTAAAGATCTGAAGTAAAACTGAAATATGTTTTTAACACTCTTTTTAGTAAACAAATGGAAGTGAAGGTTCTCTGTTTACTTGTAACTTACTTTCCTTGTTTGTTTGTTCTCAAGTTATTGAAGTCATGAATGAATTTACACTGGAAGTCAATAAAAAAAAATGTTGGCGGTGTAATTTAGAGATGCTGATTTTTTTGATCACATCATACTGAACTGACCACTTCATAGACCAAGTTATAGGCTACACTTATAGTAATATTTTACTCCTAAAATGTCTGTAAAACGTGATACTTTGATTAATTCAACAGATACAAATGTTTTAACGGGTTATTCAGTTCGAGAGTTGATTTATATAGTGGTAAATATTTAAATTTTCCTTTAGGCCAAGACAACAGGGCATGTTCTTGGCTTTCAACAATGGTTTGGTTCACGCCTTGAACTTTTCAAGTAGTAACAGAAAGTTTCTCATTAGTCTGCAAATAAAGAAAACAGATTTGATTGACGTTACTGTTTAAGACAATTAGTTTAGCAGTATTTACTCTTAACATAAATGTTATAATCCTAAAGCAACTTTAATGAAAAAGAGACTCTCTCATTTCAAACTTACTTTTCCTTTCTTTGGAAGCATTTTTGTTTGAACATATTTTTTTCACAAGCACCATGAGTGACTGGACGGAGGTCTGTTATGGCCGACACCGACGGCCTCGTGAGCAGACATGGGACTGGGGTTACGGGAGGTTTGAGGGTTGGGTGGACCGTGCACCCTTCTTCCCCTTCCGGAGGGAGAATGTCCCCTTCCCCAACCCAATATAACCTAACCTTAATCCAACCCAACCTAAAAAAAAAAAAACATATCTCTAATTTCAGAGATTTCACTTACCTTTGGATTTATTTAAATTTTCACTCAGAGATTTTTTCCTTCCAGACACCGACGCCAGCCACCCAGCAGACCTTCCGGGAAGGCCCTACAAGTGGATGGACTGAGCACCCTCCTTCCCGTTACGGAGGGAGTTTTTCCCACACCCCAACCTAACCTAACCTCATCTAATATAATCTAACCTAACCTATCCTTTCCTATCCTATCCGATCCTTGACTGGACAGCATCTGGTAGTGAGAGGAGAGTTGTTTTGTGTGCTAGCCTGAAGAAGACCCATACCGGGTCAAAACAACTCCCTCATTTCTTTTTTTTCTCTTTTCTTGGATACTTACCTGATTTTTCTTTCCTTCTTGGAAGTGTTTTTGTTAAGAAAATATTTTTTGAAGAAATAGAGCACCATGGAAGACTGGACTGGATGGAAGATGCCGTCAGCGGGCCTACCACTACCAGCAATTCCAGAACCAAGATTACGGGAGGCCTACCGGGTGGATGGCCAGTGCACCCTCCTTCCGGTACCGGAGGGAGAATTTCCCTTATCCTAACCGAACCCAACCTAACCTAATAAAATAAATTGCTACAGATGATCATAAACATTATTCAAGTTTTTTTTTTTTTTTTAAGTTAAACTTTAAAACCAACCTTGACCGACCTTGACCTTGTGTCTCGTATTGTGTATCTCGTATCCCCTCAGGCACTGTACTGTTTGTGTCACAGTGCTAGCAAGGCAGCCGTTGCCGACTACGGTTGTCACATACTGCTGGGACGACGCCTCCATTGACTGTTTACTGCCCTCAGCTTATTAGAGGGGGTCTAGTGACCTGGCCCACCCAGGAGGGAGACACGGAGGGGATTGGTTGTTTTTGGAGAGCGTAGGTTCACTTCTCTGATGTGTTTAGACCGTTAACGCGTGGGCGTTTGGCTTAAAATGTTTATATTTAAACCATGTTACTCACGTGACACGAACTTTTTTACAGACTAAACTTTATTAAACATTGCATTAAAAATAATAAAGCCATCCAAAAGACTTTTCTGTCATGTGTTTGGTGGTGCATTCAACAAGCTACTGTAAGGCACAGGACAAGACGTGTGGGGAATATCTGGTGTTTTATCTGAAGTTGCGGATGGGACTGCAAACTATGAGCTGATCCCAGTGGTGTTTTAAAGCAGCCTGTCCAGTGAAGGAAAGCGACGTATAAGATTACTAACAGGCCTGTAGTGTTTGCACATTGTCACTTAACTTCTGCTGCTTGGCTTAAGCGAGTAAGGATCATTATGAGGTTACAATTAGCCACAGAAGAGCTGATTTTGCAATAAATACTGGCCCAAGTGAGACAACGACATAATTATACATTTTGAGTTAAGTTGTTCTTATTCTTGACTCCATCAACTTATGAAAACTGGAAGTAAATTTCAGCTTACACAATAAATGATGCCTATCAGACGGGGTTTAAAAATGGGTAGACCCAATGCAGACTGTGTTAAGTAAGTAAATTAAGGGCTAATAATAATTTCCCATATAACCTTTCACTTTCTGACAAGAACACTTTGCTGTTTGATCCATCCTCGTCAACAACTTTGCAATGGGGCCACAGGTTAAAATCAAGGTTTTATGAATTATATGATAATGATGATAATAGTGTCAACCTTACCTGGTACTAATGGGTTGTTTGAGCACAACAAGGGTCAAGTTTCACCTTCAAACTATCACAATATGCTTTTGAAAAATAATCAAATAAATCAAATATATAATTAGGAACCAGTAACAAGTGTAGAAAGAGCTTAATAATAACAATTGACCCACCACCCAACACTGAGTCAAACCCCAAATGTTGACCCAGTGACTAACTGTCCTTTTGCTGCCCACAAAACTGATGCGAGAAGCCAAAGAGCCACTTAACGAAACGTGAAGCTGGTGAGAAGAAAGAGCAGCGAGGAGAGAAAATGTGAGAGGAGGAGAGGTAAACAACAACAACAAAAAAAAAAAGATACGGACAGAGGAATGAAAGGAAAGCGAGGAGCTTACGCAGTGAAAAGAGCACATTAGGGGCGACCTGCTGCGACAGTAGTGTGGGGGGAACGGTGAATAACTGCCTCCATTTAGACCAGGTGGTGGTGTGTGGAGCTAGGGGCCCTCAGATGGACACACACACACTCAAAAATACATAAAGCAAAAGAAACCCATTCAAAAGCATGTGTTTCTGCACAAATTGATACCTGACACACACACACACATGCTCACACACCTCCTCTGAGCTCTCCTCTATCCCTCTCATTCACACATTTCTCCACATTGGCCGGATTAGGAACACTTTCTCTTGGTTGTGCGAGGCTGCCCCGCACACAAAGAAACACTTGGGGACAGGATTAGTAGGCTTACAGCGGATTCACATATGTCCAGTTCAAGCAATTGGTATTCAAAGCTTTACACTTTCAAATGCCACCAAGAGAGAGCAAAGCCGACCAGCGCTTTTCTTTGCATTGGCAGCACCTTTATGAGAAGGGCTCTTTTGCTGGGCCAACAATGAGGCCGTGAATACACATTTTTACTGTTCTACCAGGGGGATCTCATTGGCGAAGGATAGAGCAGCGAGAAGAGTTTGAGGCAGACTTTATTATCCGGGTTTGAAGTGCTGGCTGGGTGGGTGGATGGGTGTACAGACGGACGGACGGATGGATGGAGGGATAGACAGATGGATAGATGGTGCTGGTGATGTGGTGGTCAGAGGATGTTATTGTTGTTGGTGGTGGCGGTTGTGGCCCGTTTCCTCCACTCCACCTCCACAAAACAGATCTGGAGTAGACTCTTCAGAGTGGAGAGAGCGCTCTCAGCAGCTCAATGTAGACAATACTGACTCAATTTAATGTATTCTCCTGATATTTTAATACGACATTAGAGGATAACAAAAAGGTGTTTTATGATTTATGGATGTTTAATTTTTATTTGCTTGCATTTTTATTTCTTAATTTATTTCTATTATTTCTTTTTTTAAAATTACTTTCTCTGGTTTAAATACTGTAGTTTGGCATTTTTAACTCTCCGTGTTTTGTATATTTTTATCTCTGTGTTTTTATGTTTGTGTGTATTTGCTTTAAATGTCTCCTTAAAATCAAATAAAGTGATTTGAATTGAATTCTGGAAATGCTAAAATAACTGTACTGTGGGCTTCTTTTGTTTAGTATTTTTTTTATGTTGTCATCTAGTCCTCATTTTCAAATAATCAAATGCTGATTTTAAAAAAAAAAATCCTGATGGATACATTTGTTTAAGAAGAAAAGAAACAGTTATTAAACCATCCAGTCACAATAATAATGAATAAGTAACACATGGAAGAGGTGGTGAGAAGTTTTATGAAGGTAAACTCTGACGCCCACATGCTGCCATATGGCCAGCAGAGTGCCGAGTGTCGGAGCGGGCATGTTACCTCTGTCCCAGCGGAGGCCGCGCACCCCTGCGGCAGCAGGAGCCGCTGAATGGGAAAGCAATTTCCCTTCTCATTCCTCCTCATTCCCTCAGGCAACCACCGGCCGGAGACTTTGGTTTAAAATCTCACTGTCCGATAATAAAAACACCCCCTTTCACTTCAGTTTTGGTTTAATCATTTCATCATTTTTATGCCAAAAATGTGACATTTTTTGCGATGTTATAACATTGGTTTCTTTTTTTTTGTGCGTAAAATGCGCATTGAGCGGATCACCTAATGCTCAGCAGACAAGTCAGGCCACAGCGAAGGTGACAGACAAATAAATCAAGTATGAGACGCTCTCAAAACATCTTCTACAACATTTACGACTTACAAAAAGTAGTAACAAAACTGACCGGTTCGTCCCAGCAAGAGAAACTTTCTGATCCAAGAGAATAGAAGAGAAGAGAAGAAGAGGAGGAGAGAGGCAGAGGAGAGACGCGCTGTGCCCCCCAACAGTGTCCCGACAATGGCAGTGAATGGTTGCGCACCGCGGTCACTGGGACAGTCAAAGCACACCGCCCCTTTTCTAACGGGCACGTCATCCTCCTAACTAGGCGTTATGAATAGGAAAGCCGCTTTTGTCTGCCCGCATGTATAAATACCCACTATCAGTGTCCTCCTCACCACAGAGCGAGAGAGAGAGAGAGAAAAGAGGGAAAGTCGGCAGAGGCAAAGTGGTCACCGATGTGATAAGAGGGACAGAAGCGTGGGACAGGAGCGCTTCAGACAACATCAGGTGACTAACAGGCTCCAGAGATAGAAAGAGAGAGAGAGAGTGAGAGAGGGAGTGAAAGTGAGTGAGAGAGAGAGAGGGAGGAAGCCAGCAGCGACCTCCTACCCAACAACCTCGGAAGCGAACCCATAAAATGAATTCAGACTCCAGCCCGAGCAGCAGAGCCTCTTCCCCGGACATGGACGGCATGTTTCACCAGCTCCACAATCATCACCACCACCACGTCGGCTCCTCCGTGTCTTCGTCCACGCAGGGTGGCGAGCAGCAGCGTCAGAAGATGAGCGGCGTTGAGCACCTGCGGTCCGGAGACAGCAAGCAAGCGTCCGTGGGAAGCAGCAGAGACAAGTTCAAGCTGAAGAAACAAGTCACCGAGGAGGAAATGTACCACCTCCGTCTAAAGATTAACGGCCGGGAGCGGAAACGCATGCACGACCTCAACCTTGCCATGGACGGCCTGCGCGAGGTGATGCCCTACGCGCACGGGCCCTCGGTGAGGAAGTTGTCCAAGATCGCCACGCTGCTTCTCGCCAGGAACTACATCCTGATGCTCACCAGCTCCTTGGACGAGATGAAGAGGCTGGTGGGGGAGATTTACGGAGGGCAGCACTCAGCTTTCCACTGCGGCACCGTGACGCACACCGGCGGACACTCCGGTGGTCCCGCCGCTGCAGCAGCAGCCGCGGCAGCCGCCGCCGCCGCGCACCAGGTGCACCCTCTCCTCGGGAGCGCGCTGTCTTCCTCCACGTCCTCCACTTTGACGAGCGCGCTGCCGGGACTCACGTCTATCCGTGCACCCCACTCTCTCATGAAGGGTTCCCCGGCTGCGCCCCCGACCCTGCAGCTGGGTTCCGGCTTCCAGCACTGGGCCGGACTGCCGTGCCCATGCACCATCTGCCAGGTGCCTCCTCCTCCACACGTCCCCATCACCTCCAGCAGCCTCACGAGACTCACAGTGGAGGGCAAGGACGGGATGAAATGATGGCTGGAGCGTGTGCCAGACACGCAGAGACTGAGAGATGTAATGATGTTTGTAAATAGAGAATTCAGGGCATGAGGGTGGATTTGGCCTCACTGGTGCATGTTGTCGTTTAGTCTGTTTTCTTGTTTGGCGTATGAGAAAAAAAAAGTGTTATTTTCCTCCTTGTAACAAGGACATAAAGATGATTTTTGCCAGTTGAAGGTAAAAAGAAAAAAGGAAAAAAAAGTTGTGTGTCATGCAACAAGATGCCACGATCCTCTTGTGTTTGTCTCACACCACGATGTGAAGGGTTGAAGGAGGATGCATGAACATTTTTTTTTGATTTTTCATTTGACTTTTATTTTTTTTATGTATCAGGCGTCATTTTGTGAAAACGAAGAATGCTCTCTGTGCCTTGTACCAAGGATTTTAAACTTGAGTTCTATATGAAAATAATGACATTCATGTGTTTGGCTAAAAAAAAAAAAAAAAAAAAGATTCTGCCACAGGAGAAATGATCTTTTCAAATCTAAGTTTTTTAGGTTGATTTTTGCGTCTCCATTTGTGCTCTGATTTCCATTTTTTAATTTGTATATATATATTTTTTTCTTTTCTTTTTTTCCCTGCATGATGGTATAATTATCGCAGCATGATTGTTTTTTGCTGAATTGAATTTGTTATGCCCAGAGACCCCGTGTCTTTATTTTTGTACATTGTTGATGACTGATGAAATATTTATTATCGCCCAGCGTCCCTGGATGAAATTTCAATAAAACTGAAATTATGGATCATATCTTCTTGTCTTCATCTCTGTTTCTGAACATTACAGGCGACGTAACATGTTAAACTAACTGCAGCCTACTTTGCAATCTGCTGTTTATTACTATTCATTTCTTTAGCGGGTCCTCATTGATGGCCCCAAATATACTCCTTTATTTGAGCTGCAATATTTAATTCTGCACGTTTTTTCAGCATTAATTTTAGACTATATATTTTTATTCAAGGCCTCAATACAAAAACAAAACTGTTGGCTCTACAGACTCAATATTTCTACTTGGCTCAGTTACTTATTTGAAATAAATTGATATGATTAAATTTAAGAGTAGAGAAATATGTTGATAATAGACACAAAAGAAAAGCAGATGAACATTACTTACAGATAACTTGATTTATTTCTTTCCTTTAAATTATTTTTTTATCAAAAATTGAATTAACCTTTTTAAAACATGACTACAGCAGACTGGATCATTAACATCAGCCCAGTATTTTAAGTGATGAAAGCGGGCCTTCAGGTTGATTTTCTGCAAACCATAAGCCATTCGTACCACTTTAAAACAATATAAAACACATCTTCAAACCTGATTTTACATCAGCTGGTAATTTTATTTTCCCTCTGTCTCATCTGTGCACCTACAGGCCCCATATTGCACAATAACACGAGCTAATGATGAGTTAAAACACACACACACACACGGTCAGACAGCATTTATTCAACATTTCCGAGCAGCTCGCAACAGAAATGTTAAGAAGCAGAAAACGAGGATGAAATGAGGGACTGAGCTGCAGCCTAATGGAGCCCGGTTGAATTGTTCCCTGTAGCAGCTAGAAAGTGATCCGCCTTGGGGAGCGCGGAGCAGTTTGTCCTCCGGGTCCCTTGGGTGTTTCTCCGTCTCATCTCTGCAGCGACAGAATGTATGTTTGTGGAGATTACAAGTTAATTGTTCATGGGGGACCAAGAGGAGAAAATCACATCACAGAAAGGCGTCGGGATTACAGGCTACTAAATGCAGAAGATTATACATTCAGACCCCCTCCTCGGCCTCGCCACATGCAAATGAGTGTGTGGATTAAGAAAAAATAAAGAAAGATAGAAAAAGAAAAGGAGTAGAAGCCCTTTTGTAACTTATTTGGAGGGAAGAAAACACAAGTTCGGTGGCTGAGTTGAGAAAGAGTGAAAGAGCTCATTTTACACTTCTTCTTTTTTGTCTTTAGGAATGAGCATAGCCTGTCCGTCCCTCGCAGGCTGCCAGATGGGATGTAAATAGCTGGGTAGCTGCAATGGCCTTTTAACCACACAACACTGAGGAGGATGTTGTCAAGGGAAGCTGGCGGTTTGCGAGTTAATAGTCATGAGTTGGGGTAATTACTTAAGGTTTATTATGCTCTGGTTTCAAAGGAAATGGACTCTTCAATGGGCCGAGAAATACTTCTTAATTCTGGCTAATTAGGAGCTGAGTAAAGCAACTGCTGCTGCTGCTGCTGCTGCTGCTGCCATCGAGCACAGTTACATTCATGTAGGGCGACCGTTTGCAAAATAATGCGCAAAACGATCACACACATGCAAATAACATGCACGAAACAAATGGCAGTTGCATATTAAAGAGGTGAATGTAAATCAAAAGTTTCACTCTGGGGGTGTGAATGTGGTCGACGATCGTGTGCTGACAGGAGAATTTTAATATTTCCTTCCCTAAAATCCTGCAAGTGCATGAAAAAGTAACGTGGACATGATTGAATTATGTGTTTATCATAATGTTGGGGCTTAACTTCATAGCAAAATCAATGGACTCAGACTTTAATTTGCAATTAAAACAAAGTAAAAGATTGAAATACAGCTTTACCTGTAACTGAAGAATCACTTATGTTGCCGTTTTCTTTCCACCAGTTGTACTTTGTAAAACATCTAAACCTCAAAGCGTAAATGGAAGGTAGATCATGAGTGAATAGGCGAATAAACGAGGCAGGTGACTTAACTTTATTGGCAGCAAAACACTTATTAAAATACACAAAGAGGCAAAAATATAAAAGATTAGCTGAAAGAATGTGCCTTAAAGTTAAAATGTGCTTGCACAGATTTGCAAAACACCATAAATAACTAGAACGACAACCTTAAAGGGTTCATGAGTAACCTCAGGGAGAACACAGAAGGTTTCATTTCTCCAGAAATCATGTGTGTGTGTGTGTGTGTTGTTGTTGTTTCAGGCCGGTCAGCGACGACTGAATGGACTTGTGGCCATCGGCTCCTCTTTTCACGAGGCTTGACAAACGACTGGTCCTTCACAGAGCACACACCTGTTACTGGGAGCCACTCGAGGTTTATCACTTAAAGCAACACTGCTTTGTTCACGCGCATTAACAGGCCCTTTTTTTCCCCCCCTCGCTCTTGGACACGGATGCTAACAAGGCAACAAATGCTGTCAGCCTCACTCGGTCGCCCTGCGAGGAACACACGGGTATGACACAGATCTGCAGCCTCCCATTCAGATATGTTCAAACACTTTAAGGCATCGGTATAAACATCTCACTTGGCTGATTGTTGCGTTCACTCTGAGGGGAGTGTGCGAGTTTGAAGTGGTCTGCTGGTTTGTTTACTTGCTCGGTCAGTGAGCCGCGGCGGCAGGGCCGGTGCCTGAGGGCAGCAATTGAAAATAAATTTCAGTTGAATAAGGGGCAGCGGCCGCATCAGCCGAGCTGCTGCTAGGACAAAAGCAGTTGAGGGGATAAGTTATTGACCGGGCTGACAGCCTGAACGAGGCTGATTATAACTGCCTGGTCGTGCTCTGTGTGTGTGTGTGTGTGTGTCGTAGTCAGTGAAGCAGGTGCAGAGGCCATTCCCTTTCTGTGTCTACCTCTCTCTATCTATTTCTCTCTCTCTCTCTTCCTGCCCTCGGGGAAGGCTCGGGGCCCTCTGCCCTCCTGTCCTCAGCTGATTCCGTAGACTAATGTTTAACCCATACTGCCAAAACAGAAAGCATATTTCCATCATAAGAGCGCTTTGCCATCGCCATTAGCGACTGGGCTCATTTGCATGTTAATTGTGCAGTTAGAGAGGTGGTGTTGACACTTCCCTTTGTCCACGCAGGGTCGCGGGAAGTGAGAGGATGGGGCTGCAGAATGACATCCATGTGTGTTATTGTTTCAGGCTGGTTGTATCATCTGCTATCACGGGACTTCCAAACACAAAGGAAAACAGATAAAGTTCATTTAATAAGCTGTAAGATTTTAATTTGTGATATAAAACTGGTTAAAAGTGAAGTCATTTTTTAAAATTACGGAAAGAAACTAAGAACATTCACTCATTTACTTGCACTAAAGTACAATTCTGCGGTACTTTGCTCGAGTATTTCAACTCTCTGCTATTTTTTACTTCTACTCCAACATATTACAAACACAGCTCTGCACTGATTTTCAGTATTATTAGCAAAACAAAAAACAGAATTGATGCAGAAATTTTGTAGCTGGAGCTAATTTCATCTACTTTAAATACTAGTAAATATTATTTTCAGGTGAGTAAAAAGTACAATATTTGCCTCGTAGTGAAATAGAAATTGGAAAGCTGCTAAAAAAAGGGAATACTCCATTAAAGTACCTCAAAATTGTACTTGAGGTACAGTACTTAGTTATATTTCAGTTAAAATGACCACCTTAGGAAGATAAGATGAGATTGACTTTATTGATCCCGCACTGGGGAAGTTCACTTATTACAGCAGCTCACAATATACAATAAAAATGTGCCTATGAAGACAGAGGCCTCACCGTATCTCACCTGGTTCGATTACGACCTGCGTGACCCTTTGCTGCATGTCGTCTCTCCTCACTTTTCGGTCACCCTTCAGCTGTTAGTACCAAATAATCAATGTTAAAAATCCCCCCAAAATCACCCCGCTGCAGCATCATAACGCTGCTGTATCAATACTTAATTCAATAATTCGATCGACAGAAGATGAATCAACATTTTTTAAAATAAAAATGCTAAACATTCACTCATTCCAGCCTCTCAGTTGTGATTTTCTGATCATAAACCGAACTTCTTTTGGAGTTTTGGGCTCTTAGTTGAACAAAACGAGTCATTTTATTGCATTTTGGAGCATTTGATGAATAAACTAATTGAAAAAAAGAAGAGAATAATCCTCAGTTACGGCCTTTAATATCCCATTTCTATTCATGTAATGCATAATGAGTACATTTTGATACTTTATGTGTAATTTGTTGATTTTTTAATGCAGGACTTTTAAGTAAATTACCATGTGAGCATGATCACTGTCAATATTATTAATTACCGGCCTGTAAAATAAAGAAAATATAACACAGACAACCTTCCTGACAAAACGGACATGCTGTGTTTACCCAGCATGCAAAATATGCACAAGAAGACAAATACACACATTCCCACTTTCATTTGTTCACACACACACACACACACACACACACAGACACAAGGCAGTTTTGGTGTGAATTTTTTGTGTAGTAAATACAGATTCAGCCAGAAAGAGAGTGCGTGCATGTGTGTGTGTGTGTGTGTGTGTGTTTGTGTGCGTGTCAGCAGTAATATCCTCCTACAGTGACTGACAGATGGCGTTCAGTGTTTGGCCGTAAATGTGCTCTCTGAGTGTTTGTCTGCGTGCCAGTCGCCTGTAGTTTGGAGACTCCCCGTGAGAGTCTAACTGTCCTGACACTGCTCAAAACCAACTGTCCTTGATTGTCAACCATGGATGAACCGCCGCGTGCCTGAATATGTGTGTATGTGTGGGTGGGTGTGCGTATGCGGTGGCCTTCTGGAGAGAGCAGAGCAGGCCAGGGGAGCAGATGTTAATGGGAGAGATATGTCTATCTAAATCTCTGGCCACCACATGCTTCAAATCTGCCCGGAGGAACGAGTCTCTCAGCAAGATGACACGGGGAAAACAGAGCAGGAGAACTTTTTGTTTTTTTTCTTAAATATAAGAAATGGAGAGGAGCTAATATTGTGTATGTGCGTTTGTGTGTGTGTGTGTGTGTGTGTGTGCCAGCTCCGGGCCTGGCACAGTGCTGGGTGACAGTCCCCTCTCAGCGGGGAGAGTCGGGCGACAAAGTGAAACATGGTCGTGAGGAGAGCGAGCCACGACTGAAGCCAAGAACAGACAACACAAATAGAGAGATCAGACCACCTCTTTGTGACGGTCCAGTCCAAAATGAAATAAAAACCTGTTTGATAATGTTCCGCCGCTGAAAACAAAATGAAACAAACAGGAAAAAAAAAAAGAAAAGTTCAGAAATGAACAGAGTTTGAATGTGGACCAAGTTGTTCTGGCTTTGAAGGCAGCATGACGTCCTTCTGTGGTTAAATGTTGATCTCACTTTGTTTTTTGCCTGCCATGAAATCACTTTCATGGTGGACATTTTCAAACAGCCAGACACTTTTCAGGAGATTGAATTTGATGCACGCCAAGGAGCCTCGATACAGATAAATACACGTAGATGGGAAGAGTCTGACATGTCATTAGGCTTATATTGCGGCCTAGTTTTATCATTTTGCTTTTTTTCTCACAAGTTGTCAGAACTTTGGTGTCTGAACGTTAGATTTCACAGACTACGGATGCCATTTGTTTTGTGCGTGCCACAGCTGTTCTAGTCAATGTTTCAAACCTCATCAGATGTGCAGCGGTCCGGTTCAGAAGCGTGTCCGTTGTATCTTTGATCGACACCGTAAGAAGTCAGTCTGCAGCTCGAGCTGACAGGAAGTCAGACAGAGAAACGGCACAGAGAATCCAGTCGATTTTCAAAATAAAACGCTCTGTGCAAACTTCCGATTGTAAAAACAGCCAAAAGGGAAACAATTTAACAACGTGGCATATTTATATGTTTAAAATCACATTTAGAAGCACATAAATCAGGGAAAATGACCAAACCTGAGCATGTTAACAAAGTCTGATTGGCAAAATGTTTCTGAAAGGCTCCTGATGGGGTTTGAAGTTGGTGGAAAACAGACAAAAACAGCGTCCCGGGCCATGAGGTGACAGAGATGAGCTCTGCAGGGTTTCCCAGTTAGTCCCAACTCTGCTGTCATTTCAGACTCAGCCAGTCTTGACTGACTGACTCACCCCTCACCTGGTCAGGCTCATCACTCACCTGCCAGGAAAAGTTGAGCTTAATGTAAGAACTGGAAAACAGCTGATTAACGAGCTGTGAACACCAGTACAGGATGGATGTCCAGGTGAGTGTTTTAAGGAGCAAATCAGCATAAAGAAGGTTTAAATAAATCTGGATTAGGTTACCATGGAAACATATCTTTGCAGATTAGCACATTTCCAGGCTTGCAGATCCAGTGTGTCAGATTTAATAGGCTCTATGTGCATAACTATGTTTTCATTAGTGTGTAATCAAACCCAAAATGGACAAATTTAACGTGCTGTTTTACGTGGTGTGAGCTTTGATTTCGCTCGGCTAATGTCACATGAGCACACCTGGAGGTTTGAGCTGCCTTCTTTCCGTCTCTTTGTCTTCTTCTATCAGCCGTTCATAGTTCAGGTTCAAATGTTACTTGTGGAAAAATGTTTTCCATGAAATGACTTAAGAACATCTGCGAGGCGGAGTGATACATGTGGTTAAAAGTCAGAGTGACGTTGAGGAAAGACCCGTCTTCAGTCAAATGACCTGGTCAGAACTAATTGTACATCTGTACCGCAGCTGAGCAGGGAGGCTAGAAAACTGCGGATGTGATGAAGATTATTTGATCTTTATAGAGAGTGACTGGCTGTGTGTAATCATGTTTGGGCTGAATTGACCTTTGCTCTTTCTTCTTTTGCAGCTTTTCTTTCTTTTGTAACTGAACTAAAAAAAAAAACAGATTCAAACAGAGCTTTGGGAATTGCACAAACATCTCTGTTGGCATCGGCATAAAAGCAGACATTACACCCCTCTGACTGGATGTACGTGGCTTGGCATCAGCTCACATTTACACTCTAAAGCCAGTCTAACCTTCTTGTCTATCATGAATCGGTTGGCAGCAGAAGTAGAATTAACATGGATCATACCTCTCTGCTCTCTCTCTCACTCTGTCCTGATGTTACTTCACGTTACCTGCCAGCTGACCCGTTAGAAACGTATCCGAAAAAACAAAGAAACTCACATTTTCAATACATTTCCTCAGGTCTGTCTTTGAGTATGTGATCTGGCAGTGCTGTTAACCCAGGCGTTAGCCCGCTACCTAACCCTCTCTGTGAGCTGGCGGTGACGTTAAAGCAGACATTAGCCTCCTCAAGCTGGCCTGGATTCAACTGGCACGTTCGGACCTCATTGATGGAGCTGCCAGGCGGACTTCATCACAGTTGGTGATTTTGATCAATATCAACGTTAACAACACCCGGACAGCTTGTTAGAGAACAAACAAACATGTAAATAATGCGTCAACACGTTCTGATGTTCTGGACGGGGTGGTTATCGCCGGAGAGGTCAAAGAGAGACGCGTTCATGTCAGCGTATTCTCTCTCACCTTTTGGTCGTACATCAAATACGGTGCACGGACAACCAGCGATTTCAGTTGGTGACCTTTGTTGCACCCTGCTCGCTCCCCAATTTACACAAACTTGTCAGACCAAAAGAGACTAAACATAAAAACCTGATGTTAGCACTTAAATTTAATCCTCCTGTTTGTAGTTTCCAATATTTCTGACATGGAGAGGATGTCTACGTCTTCGTAAAGGTTACTAAAGGTGAAAACACCAGTGTCCACCATGAGATAAGTCCAGGACTTAATTGTTCTATCAAACAAAGACATATTTTTCAATATGTCTTAAATATCTTCATCAACAAAGTGATGATTCATGTAGCTAGCTGGCAAAATACTGGGTCATGCTAATGTGTGCTTCAAGCAGCATTTCGTTGTTAGGACTGCACATCCCTGGATTAAAGTAAAGAGTTACAGAAAAAGAAAAATTCACATAGTTTATACAAAAATCATATCGTCCTTTCCTCTCGCGTGGAGCAGATTATGCTTCAACGGAGGAGGGTTGAATAAAAGTGGTGTGACGTTAACTGTGTTTTGAATTGTGGCTCTATATTCCCTTAGCAAGACGCTTTTATATTGGTCAACGGCCCAAAAATCCAAAGTCGAACGCAACAAGAAAAATAAAATGCATTGATTTGCTTCAGGAAACAACATCCGAATAAACTGATTTTTCTTTTTAGTGGCTTAAAGTCTCACTTACTCACTTACTTCTGAGTCTGGTTTCCTTCAATCTGAACTCTGCTGCTGGGTTTAGATCTGACTACTTCTCTGCACTGCATAATAACATATAATCATACTACTAATAATCTAATTTTCTTGCTGCAACGGGAGCATCAGTGAGCGGGATCAACCAAAGAACAGCAAATTTAGGTTTACCATCCCGACACAAAGATCACTGAGCAACAACGATCTCACCATGTTGCTGTGAAGACAGCCAGCCCCCCGGCCAGGACGCACCAGGCTCCGCTTGGCAAGGCTGAGCGGTGTGAACGCGGCACCGGCGAGGAGAGGGAAACACACGGGGAAAGCACAGCTCTAATTATAAACAGGCATTATCATGGGTGTGAAACCAGAAGTGACAGCAGCAGTGGGCAGCCAGACACACACACACACACACACACACACAAACAACGTCTGTATGGGCCAGAGTCATCATATGGACAAATCAAAACTGCTCTGGCTCAGTAATGTCTGGCAGATGTTAACGCTTTGTACTTAATGACTCCCTCAAGACCTCACCCAATCAGACAGGACACAGTGATAGGCCGGGGGATGTGTCTACTGTGTGTGTGTGTGTGTGTGTGAGTGTGTGTGTGCTGCAGTAAGTAGCGGTGCGGTAGAAATGATGATCTTCAAATTCATTCATGTCATTAAAACTGGTTGAACATCTGTAATATTTGAATCGTATGTGTCTCAGTTTAATCGGAGGTTTCAGATAAACAATTTAAAACGTCTGACAGTGTGTGTGTGTGTGCGTGCGTGTGTGTGTGTGTGTGTGTGTGTGTGTGTGTGTGTGTGAGAGAGAGAGAGAGAGAGAGAGAGAGAGAGAGAGGAACCCTTCTGTTACCAGAGAGTAATTTCATGCTTGACTACTGCATATTTCAAAGAATAACTAGATTTTTATTGCGCATCACAGCAAAGTTCTGTAAAATGAAACGATCAAACCAAACAAGGCAGAGTACGAACACACTGACAAATCTGCTCTGTGATGATCAAAGCCCGGTCGTTTTATAGAAAATTATAGAAATGTAGTTTTCAGTTGTTTCGTACACATCATCATGATTATTTTTTTAGTGTTTTGCTCGTGTTCTTTCTCCTTCAGTCACGCGTAGTGATGACAACAATCCTAGTTTTTGTTATGATGTTGATGTTAAGTTGTCGGTTTTATGAATATGTTGGAAGGATCCTGACTTTCTTTAGTTATTTATCTCTTTTTACTCACTCAGAAGTGCCTTTTTCTGTTTTTAACCTAAAGAATAAAGAAAAATGTGACAAAGAAAATCAAAGAGATCCTTCTGTTTTAATATAATCCGCATATTTGTGTGTGTTGTCTTTCAGATCTTGAAAACATTCCCCCAAAATGATGCAAACGGGCCAACGTATCCATCCATTTTCTCTCACCACTTATCCTTAACAGGGTTCGCAGGGAGGACGGCGCCTATCCCAGCTGGCATTGGGCGACAAGCGGGGTACACCGCGGACAAGTCATCACGGGAATGTGATGAATTGGCACGAGGATGTAATAAAACACACACAAAAGTGAAGTCGCAGCTTCGTGCGGCAGTCTTTCTCTGTAGTGCATAATGTCATGAAAGCAGCAGTGCTCTGATTTGCTATATTGAAAATGTCAGCAGCAGCAGATGCTGTGCTAATAGCCACTGGATGCTGCACTGGAATCTAGCAGCTGGTAACCATGACACTAACTACCACCAGGGAGAATGGCCAGGCTATCCACAACCCTGTTGCAGTCGGGTAGCGGTACACAACACTTCATCACAGTTTGTTGGAGAACTGCACTACGTGAGCTTCGGTTTATTCTTGGTGAGCAAAAGGGGGCTTCGTTGTTAGTTTTTGTTGGGGAAGAGTGGCTTGTTGCAGCATTCGGAGTCAGATTTGGACACGACACATTTATCTTCTTTGTCAATACTCGGTGCTTACAATACCCACAACACGACTTGGCCGCCTACAGTTCGGTTAGATTTGAGCGCGCCACCGCCCGGTGCTACAGCCCTGAGTGCGCAGCTCTCAGCAGAGATGAGAAGGAGTTGAGATGACTCACTCGTTAGTTTACAGTCCTGATATGACACGGTGACATATGTTCATCACATCTACTGTATACGTGTGAGTCATATGTATGTGTGGGCGATAACTTAAATAATGTCTTGCAAAAGTGGGGTCAAAGTTTTGCAAAGTTATTAATGCTACTTTAATAAATAATAATAATAAGTTTTATTCATATAGCACCTTTTAAAACGCAGTTACAAGGTGCTTTACAAACCACAACAGCAACAATTAAAAGCAATGCATCGATAAAAATGAGAACAAAATATGACATAGAACATAAAGGGGTCAGCTGTAACACATCGTTTGTTCTGGAGCTGATAATTAGAGTAGTTAATGAGTGAGCCATCTTGCATCCCTCTCGTCTCGTCTGTTGAGGGCTGCACACGAGCAGTACCGCTCAGGCAGGAGGTACAGATCAGGCAGTGAAAAGGTGTGTTACGATGATATGAGATAATATAGATACAAGCTGCTAACCTAGAGCAGGTTCGTGAGGTCTGATTGGTGTGATCTGTCTAACTCCACACCCCCCAGATGTTTTTCAAATTTCAAACTTTCAAGACTTTGAACACAAAAGGCTTTTCCGCACTTTTTAGTTTTTAAATGTTTTATTACAGCAGCTGAATACACTTAAAGTTTGGCGCGTAGGCTCCGACCTCACAGGAGTTAGATAGGGAGTGATGAGCAAACATCCCAAAGCTCCTGGATGCAGGTGGATGCCGCACGGTGGCGGGTGTGGAGCCGAAGAACAGGTGGCGATACTGATGCAGGACAGCAGTGGCACTGACGGAGCAGAAGGAGAACGGACCGCCAAAAAGTAAAAAAGGGGTCCGAAGAGAGAAAACGAATGCACTAGCACTAATGTGGTGTTTCCCTCCGTTTTCCTGCCTTGTAGCAGCTGCACCGAGAGGAAAAGTCATCCTCAGCAAGCGCACCGACACACGAGCACTGTCGCTTTCCGACGCCCCACCAAGAACTGTCAGTCACCCCCACCCCACCCTCCACCTTTCTCCGTCTGTCTGTCAAACAGGAAGAGCAGCCCCCCCCCCTTCACCCAAACCCCTCCATCTGTTATCATCTCCCCTTCTCCACAAGTGCTGGGGGGTCGGTGGGGGCCATCCACGGGCTGGTCATCCCGTTAGAGGCCTATTAAGAGTCCCCGGGCTCTCCGCTGGGGCCTACTGGGGAGAAATCCATATCAATACCTGTCTGTTATGCCTCCCACCAGTAGACACAGCTAGGCTGCCTGCCTGGCACAGACAGCACTGCATGGGCCTCCTGTCGAGACCAAGAGAGGATGGGGTTTCAATGCGAGTGTGGCGCTTGAGTGCGGACCTCCTGTCAGTCCTCCTGTTGCACCGATGGACCTGGGTAGACAATGCAGAGTTTGAAAAGGCACACTTCCAAGTCCTGTTGGTGTCTTTAATACCATCAGTTGTCTCTTTGGATCACATCTGGCCTGCAGAGATTACAGCATGCCACTTCCTCCAACAAGCTGAGAGAAAGGAGGCTACGGAGGTGTGGAGAAAGTGTTTGAGGGCAAAGACCTACATGTAATCAAACTGTGATGTTGATGAGTTGGTAAAATATGCGTTGACTCACAAGATGTTACTTGGAAATGGCAGATTGTGGCAAACAATTCACGTTGGACCAACTCATTCTGACTGATTTTATTGTTTAAGCCACTTAACTTTGACCATTTTTATCTTCTCTCATGATTCTCTTTTCTTTGTTTAGTTTCGCTGGCAACCTTTTAAACTTCTGCTACGGTCGTCATGAGCAGCAACAGCAGAATAATCTTGGCCAACGCCTGAAACTGTGAACGTAACGCAAATTAATGTTCCAACAACATTATTCGTCAAGGTAATGTTGCATTCAAAACAATGACACCAACTTAACAACAACTCAGGGTCTATTTTTATCGTAATATATGATCCTCCTCAGCAAAGTACCCGTTTGTACTTCTCACCTATGGCTGCATGCAAGTTTAATTTCAGAGTTTAAGTAAACTGAAGAACTGAGTAAAACCTCCTGAACCTCCTGAACTCCTGAAAAACAACTAAATGGACCTTGGGATGAGATTTTGCACGTGATTAGAGCACAACCTTTAGTGAACTATAAACTCTATCAACCTGACCTAGAACTAACACAAACTTTAACAAAAAAACTGTTTAAACCAGCAGTTTTCAGCACATGTTCCCAGTTTTCTCTTTGGCTGAGTATTAAACAGGAAACCACAATGTGAAAGAGGAGCAAACAAAACCTTTCTCCCAGTTACTCCCAGATGAACGGTAACCCTGGTTGTATTTTGTGCCATAAAAACAAGAAAGAAAGGAGAGTAAACCCAGAAAAAAAACCTTTAATACCTTAATTATTGATAATAGTAGCTTTGATATGATTTTGATAGCACTACCAATCACATGCCTCCAAATCACCCAGACCAATCAGCACTTTTCTTCCTTTCTTCTAATCCGTCATATCAGTAGGAAGTTTAAAACAAACATGTCGTGTGCGTCCATCTGTCTTGATGTTAGCAGAGAAAAGAGGTCTGTTTCCTCATTAGCAGCTTATTAACAGTCCTGGCCCAGCGGAGAGCACTCTCCCTGGAGGACAGGAGCCCGGGGGGAGGGCATACGAATGGCAGAGAGTGCTTTGTTTCCGGGTCTGGCCACTAGACCGGCCCCCTGTCCGGGTCTGCCCAGGGGATGCTGTGTTATGCATGGAGGGGATAAGGAGAGCCAGAGGAGAGGGACGGAGAGAGGAGGAGAAGGAAGGATGGAGCGGGGAGGAGAGAAGGAGAAGGAAAGTTAACTGGAGGTCATCCATCAAACCTGCTGTCAATTTTCCCACCTCCTGTGGAGCCACAGAGAGACGGATTAAATACTGCCGGTATGAAACCAAAGCTAAATAACTTTCTCTAGGAAGTCATCATTGTTGGTGTTTGTCTTGACTTTATTTCATCAAAATTGCAAATCCCCCCAAAAAACATTGATTTGATCACTGTTCTGCAAGGGGGTGTGAAATTTTGGACTCGCTAGGTTTGTACCATAATTAACAACTGGATAGCAACGATAGCTCCTCCCGAATGTTTGAGGTTATAAATCTAATTAAAAAAACTCCTTTGTGGCTGCGTTTCTGCCAACTGCTACTAGCACAACACACCTGAATCTTCACAGGAACAATCAACGGCACGCGAGCCGGAACGCATTGTCAGCAGGTGGTGCTGCCCCGGATACACACGCGTTACACACACATGCATATACGATAAACAGCTGACAGGTGTTGTGTAGTGAATTTTCAAGAGTTAAATGTGAAACTTTCATTTCAGTCGGCATCACTGCAACAACCGACCACACACGAAGCAGCAGAGTACTAACAAATGCAAACTCTATCACCACGCTTTGTACTAAATTATGCACTGCAGACACAAAACAACTGCCAGAGCTCACCGTCTCTCTCAAAAAACGTCTCTGTTTCAGGACTCTGAGTTCAAAATTTGTCTGTAAATCCAATCCATTGTTTGAATACCAGGAGATCACCATGAATGAATAATATCAAACATCGGAAATTAAGAAAGGAAGACACGATGGCGCTAGCGCTCGATGTTACTTCAAGGCGTTGCAGCAGCCCACGCTTCCCATGCTAATCATCGAGTGGAGTTGCACAGCGGCGTGCAAATCCAGCAGTGTTACAGGAGCGTGGAGCTAAATCAGCGGAGTACAGCGGATTAAATTATGAGAGAAACTGTCCAGAAGGTAGTCGACCATGGAAGTCTAAAGCAGTGCGAGCCCTCAAATGTCAGTTTACTCTGTTTTGATCGATGAAAATCATCCACAAAGCTGCAGGATGATTTTAGTTAGAGTAGTAGATTCATACATTATATATGTTCTAATGTTATTTTCCCTCTTGGACCACCCCAATGGCCGTGACGCTCAGCATTTCTCTGAGCTGCTATTTGTCCCCATACTTGAATAACACATCTGTTCGATGTGTGTTTGTGCCAACGCAGACATGTGTTGACCTCAGACCAGAGCTGGACCCCGCAGGTCTCATGGTATTTGTCGGGTTTGTAATGACGATCAGAAAAAAAACAGGGTTCAGGTCTCCGCTGATCACACCCATGCAGCGCCCATCTGTCCAGCGTGCGATATGTACTGTACATCTGATACATACAGCACGACAACAGACACGCAGACAAAAGCATGCTGTATGTTAGCGCGCACACACATGGCCAGCTTCCCAAGACGCACACGTTTTTTAACACCATCTTCTACTAGTTAACCGTCTAATTATACAGTCGTCCTCGTATTTACAGTATTGTAGAAGTGACACAAGCTGGCAGATCCTCACAATGCTTTACTGGGCTCTGTAAGGCAGCTGGTTAGCAGAGGGCCTGAGTAGGAGGAGGGAGCTGGCAACAGCTGTCGGAATGAATGCGAGTAGTTAAACACAAGTCCTCCAGAGGCTCGATGTGCGCGGCGATCACCTGAAGCTTTATATTCCTACACGGAGAAGAAAACAAGATGAAGAAAAAAAAGAGAGATGTGGGAGTGAGAGGTGGCACAAAAGTTCAAATCTAACAGAAATATATGCATTCTCTGTAACTGCTCTGCTCAGATAAATCTGACACAGCTGTGGTTAAAGTTTGATTAGGTTTAGGCGCAAAATGAGTGCTTTATTAAGGTCGTCATGGTTACAGGAAGAAGCAACAGTTCAGGTAAGATCGGTAAAGAAATGTTGACTCTCCCGTGTCGTCCGTCCTCCTCGACCTGCTCCCCGCACGGACTCCGGTTGAAACAGTTCACAACAAACACGAGTTTTATTCCAACTCTACTTTTTGTCCCCGCTCTCTGCTCGTTCTCCATCTCTCCTCCTCCTCCTCCTCCTCCTCCCCCACTCCTCTGCCGGGCCGCCCTTCTCTTCCCAGCCTGCTTTGCGGGCCCGGAGGCGCCAGCCGCACCCTGTCCCGTGCAGTCTCCTGCCGTCCCGCTGAAGACCGTGAAATCGGCATGATTAATAATTATAATTATTGGCAAACGTGCCAGCTGCTCTGTGGCAATGGGCACCTCTGATTTATGGTTCTGTAAACGCAAACAGTCATTGTCCATATTCAGAGAAGAAAGGAGGGAAGGCAGGAGGGGAGACCGAGGCAGACGGGGAGTTTTGGACGCCTGCCCTCAAAATATGATTTTATCTTCGGAAGTCAGCAGCCCTGTCCTGCAGGCATTGTCCTCCGTCCCTCCCTCCTTGCTTCCAACCATTCGTCTCTTGTTCTGCCCATGCTCCTCACCTAGTCTGTGCTCCATGGAGCATTGCTTTTTGATCTCAGTGGGCTTCAAAGGAGTCTGGGGCCACAGGGTTTCGAGCATTGTGCAAGCAGACTGCTGGCTTTATGCACAGCCTATCGTTAGCATTGTATTACCACGGTCTTAGTTCTTAGTGTTGAGGTGTATGTCCACAAAGCTGCATGCAGGGGTTAAGGACAATTAATGATTCAGAAGAAAACTAGCTGTCCGAGATAAATCATCAATTATCCGGGCGTAATTAGATTTTCGTGACTCAGTAATAAACTGGAAAGCAACCAAGAGTCTGTCACACAAAGTGGACAGTGCTGACGCGGACTTCTTATTTGTGTTACCTGCACGTGCACGTGCGTGTTTACGTGCGTGTGCGCTGACTGATGGAGCTTCACAGTCTGTTCATCAGGCTCCGGGGGTCTGCTGATGTGTCTATCACTGACAGAACGAGACTATGGATTACCTCGCTCATTAATCACCATCAACGTGGCAGCTTGCGCTCACGTAGACTCGTGCGTCGCGTACATGCGCTGATGCAAGCTCACACAAGTACAAACGCACACTCGCATATTAATCTCTCCACACACAGACAGAGTAGTTGTGACAGCTACTGGCCACCAACCTGTCCGCAGCCTAATCTCATTAGGGTCCTTCTGGCATCTGGGCCTGTTCTGCTGAGGGATGGTCTATGATGGAGTGAAGAAGACAAGGCGTTCAAGCGTATAATAGATGTCTAAATCATCTGGCCTCAGCCAGCGGGTCCTCTTGCTCTTTCGTGTGATGCTCTGGAAGCATGCGAGGGAAACCATCGAAGACAAACAGATACGCGGAGCTGTGCAACTTTGCAAAGTTTCAATTCGAGTTGCAACAGTGATAAACTGCATGAAACTGTGGCTGGCGGTGGCACGGTGACACTCATCACACCTGTCTGCCACTCTCCAGTCTGCTGCAGGCCTGGCCTGTCCTGTCTGGTCCTGGAGTGCAGTGTTGTACCTGTCAGTGTTGTGCAGATGGGCTCCAGCTCCCTCAGGTACCTGGGCTAAATACCCGTCATTAATCACCACATAAAGCCTCCCCAGCGGGAGATGCCCCAGGTTAGACCACATCAAGAAATAAATTGGCTGAAAAATGGCTCTGGATGAAAGCTCCGTCCCAGGAGAGGAGAGGAGAGGAGAGGAGAGGAAAGGAAAATCTCAAAGCCGCCTCCTCAAGCCCGCTAAGTGATCTGTCAGCGAGCTAAGCGACATCATCATTCACTTGGCCCCTATCGCGTTCCCGCGGTGCTGACAATCTCGGCTGTTTGCTTTCAGATTTGTACACATTCATCTTCTTTATTTGCCAAAGTGGCTATGCTTAGACGGAAGGCTGCGCTTTAACACTTCAAGTGTGGGGGACTTCAGGTCCGTCAGGCTTTAAATAAACACTCCTGAAAGGATCGCACGACAACATGAGAGGAAACACAGATGGAAAAAAAAAAAGATGCAGACGAATGCTCCTCTGGTTTTGAAGCTCCAAACTCAGAGGTTAATCTTTTGAGAACATAAAAACTCATTCAGGTGATTAAATAATCCATATTAATCTTTCTTTGACCCACCTCGAGGTCATGACCGAATCTTCGAAACAACATTGCTTTAGGCCTCTCACTGATTTCGGGGCCAATAACATCAGAAAAGCTAAATTGGGACACTGACCTCTGTGATACGGGGTCCTATCAGCAGAAGAGAAACCTGTCTTCTTTTAGCAGCTAATCAATCAATCAATCAAAACGTATCCACACGCGTTTCATCTGTGAAGACGCGATAAAATGTGTAAGAGTACACCACGATGAAGAACGCAAAGAGGCAAAGATGAGTTTAAAAAAAGAGACAAAAATAGAAGAGGAAAGTGGATAAAAGCATAGATAAGGTCAAGGACGTGTTGTAGTGCAGGAGCCCAGACCTGTCCACCTCAGAGTAGCATGTCTGTCCAGTCCTATGATTAATGACCACAGGGACGCCGCTGGTCAGCCACTGAACCTCTGCTCTATTGACACCGGCCCACCTTTCACGAGTGATGTTCTGCAGCACCTCGGGGCCTCGTGGTCACTTCAGCGGACGGATCTCAGTCAGACACCATAAAAATTAAATATGTGCTGAAACATATCTTTGTAAAGTTTAACTAATGACACATAATGTCTCACAGCCACTTACTTACACACAGACTAAACTTAAATACAGTTTTTAGGTACTTTACTTGAGTACTCCACTACAACTCAGAGGGGAAATATTGTAAATTCATTCATTTTAATTACTAGTTATTTTGCTGATTATGTTTCACACAAGCTTCTGAAACAGAGAGAAACATCTATTATTATATAGATATAGATACTGAGCCAATGAATCTTAATAAAAAGCCAAAAACATCTAAACTCATCATTTTATTTATATTCTATAACTTTTCTGCGTCTTCTTTACTCGACTAAAAGTTGATTCAAATTAAAGACAGCTTCAATTATTTTCACCGTACAGCAAAATAAAGTTTTTAAGACTTTATTATAGACAGAAAAGTTTTAGCTGGTGAAATGATCCAAACCTTGAGTTGAGTTGTTAAAATGAACCCAGCTTCGACCAGCTACATTTAAATCCTGTAGTATACTGTGTAACACCATTGACGGGGCGGTACATTGTGCTGATAGATACTTCTTTACTTTTACTTAAAGAGTGTCAGATGTCGCAAATGGAAAATAATATGCATAGCTCTGTTTTCATTAGTGTCTAACCGCCTTTTGTTACCTCAGAAGAAGCCTTTAATTAACAGACAGTGTGGATACTGCCACTTTAGAAGACACTGAATCCCACAAGCTGGACTTGTTGTATTTCGAGCTGGAAAATCATCTTGATGATCATGCACTTTTAATTCTCCAATTAAAGATTTTTAAAATCAAACTTGTCCTCATTCTCTACCTTATATATATTTGTGTAGATTTCCAGATAGATTGTTTTTAATCTGAGGGATATTTTAGAGGCTGGTGTGTTTCTTCTTTGAGTCTCAGTGGCACAAAAACAAATCAGCGCACAGCTAAAAATAAATGAGCGGAAATGAAAGCACCGCTTCCTGAAGTGGTTTCAGACTGAAATGTGTGCTGACTCTGAGCTCAAACGTGGCCTTTACCTCTGCGTCTCTGCACATCAGAATCTTCAACCCAGCACACAAAGGCATAGCAGAGGACCACGGGCCATTATGTATTTTAAAAAGAGGGGCATGGTGAGCGGCCAGGTTATGCTCCTCTATTCTTCTTATTCTTCCTTCACCAGAGCGGTCGGTGTCAGTAGGAGATGGCGGGACAATGGAGGTGATCTCTCTGATCTCAGTGCTCCTATTGTGGCTCGTCATATTATTAATGTTCATCTCTGAGAAAAGCCACGGCCTCTGCCTCGCTGCTTCTGCACCGCTCTGTCATTTTCTCTCTGTTGGACTTTCTCTCTTCTCTCCGTCGTACTTTATCTCCATACAGCTCTGACATCTCCGTGCTGCATTGTCACTGTCAAACACACAGAGAACGTAAAATAAAACAACACACCCCGTCAAAGGAAATGTAAGTCATTCTCTCGAGGTCAGTCATTTGATAAATGCCTCTTTTTCCGAGCTAATAATAAGACCGTATGTCAGATCTAGACTCTGTGTCGCACAATAATCTGCAGCGCTGCAGAAATGATCTTTAAATCCCTTCCCATCGTGCCTTCACTCCAAACCCACGTTCCCACTCATTCCCATGGTCTTTGTACTCCTACGATTGTGCAAAAAAAAAAAAAAAACTGGAACACTGAAGGTGCGATGCCCACTCTCCTTTCAAAAACACACACACAAAAAAAAACGAGAGAAGCCACGGTAGCTGTCGCTCATTTATCAGTGCTGCCGTGGGCTGCCCATGCCTTGCTGTGCCGTGCTTGGGGTCAGGCTTCCTTCACTGTGGACCCGGAGTAATTATTAACCTACTGGGATTGTCCTGTAGTCCTTTGGTCATCTGGGACTGCTGAGTGTCAATCTGCAAAGGTCATGACAAGGCAACACGGTGATGAAGAAGGAGCTAGAGAGTGAAAATGGACAGAGAGAGAGGCTGGCTTAATGATGAATTAAACTCTAACTGGAAAATTAGACCACTTTCATGACTTTCAAGAGGCATGGCTGATGGATTACACACTTGTTTTCTCTGTGCAAACATTTAAAGGCTTATATTTTTATATTTTCTCATTGCTGACAATCTCAATTAAAGAGTGAAGCAACAATGATTGATCGCACTAAACAGAAACTGATTTTTCCTCTGCAGTGTTCAGGGATTACGATGCACCAACTACACTACAGTTACTAATCCCAGTCACACTCTGTTACTCTATAGTTTGTAAGATTTGATATCAGTTCGGCTCCAGCTTGACTGCATCTGTAACAACTCTGCAACAATATCATGGCACAGTTATTATTATCATTGGTGACTGCGAAGTTGCGTTACAGCCAAAGTTGGGTGATCCTGCATTGTTTATTGAGTTTATTGCATCAGCAAATAAAGTATTTAAAAAAAGTATAAAACATGGATGTCATCCGTAGAGAGACATTGTGAAGCTCAGAGTGCGGTGGCTCTGGTCGTCACCACGTTCCTCTGCCAGCTCCCCTTTAATCGAAGAATGGGCAAAGACGGGGGAGCGTGTTTGTAGCCGATGCCAGCTGAATGAATCCTGTGATAGCACCCACCTGCAGTTATGTGAAGTTGGACATTTTAACATGGGGGCTTATGGAGACTGACTCGTTCTGTAGCCAGCCTCAAGTGGACGTTTGAGGAACTGCAGTTTTTGGCTTCACTTCTCAGCCATCAACGCAATGAGCGGGGCTGCATTTTCCTCACACAAGGCTGATGTTGGTCTGAACGTGGCCTTAAGCATTGCTTAGTAAATACCTCCAAAGTGTTGGCTGACCGCTTGTTAAACCATCTTCTATTAAATGAAATCACTTGTTACGTTGGATGTGGAGACTGTTTAAAGACGTCTCTGATGGAAATGGGCAAAGTAATGACAATAAGGAGTAATGTAACTATTTTTTTGTTTACTGTTGAATAATTAGTAAACTTAATTACTTACTTAACTTTACTTAATTTATTTTTTATTAAGTAATAGAAAAATCTTAATTAATGACCAAGTGCCTGAAAATAGTAAATTAAAAGTATCAACGTCAGTAAAATGCTCAGCTTGGACATCAAAATGTGTCTTTCAGCCAATTAATCGATTAGCTTAATCTGCAATTATTCTGATGACTAATTAATCGTATGACTAATTTATAGGATTTGCTGATTTCAGTCAACTTATAAACTGAACATCTTCAGACAAAAGAAGAAATTTAAAGATTTGCTTTAGGAAAATTATGATGTTTTATGCACCAAATGATTAATTATATTAAAAACATCCTTCACTAAAAGATTTAAAATGTGTCATTTTTATGTTTCTGTGATCACACAGCTCTTTCTACCCAAACTAAACATCACACCAATATTGACAGAATCAATGATGAAGCTCCTGCTTCCCACTCCTAACTCAGCCAGACCCCCTGTGTGTGACATAACCTGGGAAAAAGCGCTTTTTTTTTTTTTTTTTATCCTGGGAAGACCATGGCGTGGACGTTCTCTACATAAAACCCACCACCTCAAACTGAAGGTAATTTATGCTGCTGCTGTGGCATTGTGGCCTACAGAGCCTTTGTGAGGCAGCACACAACACATCTTCTAAAGATGTTTGGGTTTTGTGGGGAATAAATTGTGCGATTCGTCTGCGATCCAGCTCTATATCATATTCGGCTAGCTTGTCGGTGCCACTGAGGTGGTGAATGGGCCGCCAGAGGCCCAGCCACTAGCGGGTGGTCTGACACAGAAAGGTTAAATATGGTTCAGCCACGGATACTCTCAAAGGGCCTTGCTGTTAAAAAAATAAGTTATGTGGGTTGTATGTCTTCACGCAGTCAGGAAATTGACAATACTGGCGCAGTGAGGCACAAGGCTGTCCCAGGGCTGAACTTCATGCTTGACCGTCCAATTGAAAAAAAGAGTCACAACATCACTTGTTTCCGGCGGATTTATTGACGGCTCATCAAAGCCCCGGCTAGACAAGAGGTGTAAAATGCGACACAATGACCATGCCTATATAATGGTTATATTCATCGAACTTCTTTGTACTCGAAACTATCAGGACAAACTTGAACCCGGCGACAGGAAAGATGGAAGAAAACAGAAACGCAGCAGATAAATGGTCGAAACATTAACATAGTACAAGCCTTAAATGCTAGGAGAGACGCTGGACTACACCCCTGCACACACACCGCTACGACATGTATGGTTAATTAATTATTTATGTCTGCTCAGCCGAGTGACACCAAAGCATATTTCTCACGTGATTCACACCAGGATGAATATCGTTTACTTTACTTACATATTTGTGATCATAAAGAAAAAGAAGAGCAAGCCTCCAAATTACATTAAAGTGTGGCAGGTGTTTTAATTGATTGTGAGCTCATGTTGAGGGAGACTCTCCAGTTTGAGGCCGATCCAAGCTCGAGAGGAGCTACTGTTTAATCTCCCACACGCAGGTCAGAGGCACGTCACTGGAAGTAATTCTTCCAGTCACCTGCTACACCTGTTCAAACACAGAAAAATCAGAATAAGAAAGTTTTTTTTATTGCCAAGTAGGTGTAAGTAAAAAAACGTAAGGAAGATAAACACGTACTGAAAGATATTAATATATTCCCAATGTGTTTTTAAAGTGTTTGTGCAGGAATGTGCACATGAAAGATGTTGAATAAAAAGGTGTGTGTTAATCTCAGTCAGTCAGGTTGGGTCAGCGTCAGAGAGGTCCCACGTTGATGAGAAGTTGTCGGGGAAAAAGGTCTGAGGTTTTGGTCCCGATGGACCGAAACCTCCTGCCCGGTGGGGAGCATCTCAGAAAGTTTGTGTCAATCCTGAAGAGTCCTGAAGAGATGGAAGATTTCAGCCAATCACCTTCTGAGTGCTGCTTATTTCTTTTATTTCTATGCATGGTTTGGTCGGCCTTCGTGTTTTTGAAGGTAGACATCTCCACAACATGATCAATGGCTTCATCCGTCAAGTTTTTTCCCCAGGAAAGCACAAACCTTCACAACTTCCCCTCTGAGGTCCCGTCAACCAGACGTTTTGATAACAGAACTACGTGAGTGACGTCACACCCAGTAAATCTGCCGTCTGGTATCGAAGCCTTTGGGTCTGTCTGTCTCTGAACTGTTCCACCAGGTGACATTCGAGTTTCTCGTCCAGCAGGTTCTCGTGGATCGTGGCTGCTCTTACACACTTACATTACTACACGTTTGCTCAGAACATTTACTACATGATCGTAAAAAAGTCTCTTAAATAAAAAGAAGTTATGTAAAAAATAACCGGACGCCAATGCAGGGAGGTCAGAGCTGGAGTTACGTGATCTGATTTCTGATTGAATGTGACAGGTACCTGCAGACTCTGATGTCCTGCACACAGCTGTGTAGTCAGGTAAATCTCTGCAAACACCTCCAAAGACTGGGCTGATCTTCTGGTTTGTTTGCCTCTGACATGGAGAAAGTCGTGTTTTGATATTTTCCACAGCAGACAGAGGTGGGAAGAGGGAAGGGGGGGTGCGTTTTGTGTGTGTGCGTGAAGAGGATGGGAAGGAGCTTCAAAGCCTGGGGAAGAGGTCTCTGGCTAGCCCCCCCACTGCAGCCTTGTTCACATGAGAATCAATCTGGTGCCAGTGTTTGATGTGAACCGCAGATAAAAGAAAGGAAACAAAGAATGACAGCGGGGAGATATGGAAAGATGGTGCACAAACAGACAGGGAGATTAATGGGACAGACAGATAAAAAAAAAAAAGTAGAGGTATGAAGTGGAGAAGACGGGAAGGACAAGTAAGTACAGACACATGAAGACGAAGACGGGCTCGGGAAGAGGCGGACAAGAAATCAAACCAACTGATTGACAGAAACGCGTAAGTAGGAGGACAAAGTGAAAGACGGACTCTCAGTCAGACGGACACGATCCATCAGTCAGTCAGACGTCGAGGGGCAGAAGAAGGTTCAAAGCCAGCGTGGTGGACACCAGTGCAGCGTCCCCTCACACGGTCTCCCCGTGACGCCAGGAACTCGCATTAGCATCACAATGCAAACTGCATTATCATCATCGCCATCACCATTATCATGAAAAATGAAAATCATATTGAGTTCAGAGCGAAGCCTTCAGCCGGACAGCAGCTCTCAATAAAGGATTCAACCCGCTGGAACGCGGAGGTTGTCTCTCTGCTCATCGAGAGCCGTGAATTCACATAAATATGTTCTCGGACTAACACACTGTGTGAAAGGTAAAAGAGCACACTAATAAATCAGAACACCCCCCCTCCCCTTCCCTCCCTTGCCACTTCTTTAAACCTGAGTCTCACATGATCGGAGCAGAAAACTGCCCCCTTGCTGGTCCATCAGTCAGTCGTCATGCTCCTCATGGAACAGTGTAGGAATGTTGTTTTATTTGTACTAAGTTGAAGAGAAAAGTCAGAGTTCTGTTATCACGGGCCGCGCGGGGACAATGAGAGGCGGAGAGAGCAGCTTTTCGGCCTTTTCTTGTTTTTATTTCAGTCGAAACAGGCTCTGACATTGTTGTTCTTTCTGCTAATTAAGCTGTTAGAGAGAGGGGCTGGTCTGACAGGGTCCTGCTTGGCAGGGAGGCAAAGAGTCAATGGGCCGAAGCTGAACAGGAGACATTTATGGGCTGCCTTAAGCCATTGTTTCCCCCCACCGAGGATCTTTTCAGGCCGGCCGCCTCTGTCTCGGTGACCTGTACAATGAGAAGAATGCCACTCCGAGAACCAAGAGCCGGCCACAAAGAGCAGCCCCGCAGAATGAGGATTTCACGGCACTGGGCCGAATCCGGACGCTGCCAAGATTCCACGGATAGTTCTCACTTCTTCTTCTGATTATCACACTCTGAATCCATGATAATGAAACTGAAGATGATTTTCTTTTCCATCAGAATATTTCAAAGTATAAATTTCCAATTAATATGCTCAAAAAAAAAAAAAAGATGGGACTTTAATCAACTCTTACAGAACTGTCTAAGTTTGTCCAGCAGCAGTTGCTTCGGCCACCTGTTCCTGCTACAGAAGCTGTTGCCCAGCCTTGCAGATTAAACAGGTGAGATTAAGGCAAAGCTCTGGGCAGCTTGCAGAACATCCCTTAACACAAGCTACAAACACCCCTTCTGTGAGTGTGTGCATGTGTGTGTGTGTGTGTGTGTGTGTGTGTGTGCACGCTCTGGTCCATTTGATGGTCATCCAAGCGTCTCTGTGTGTTTACTTGGACGGCGGCGCCGATCCATCCTCTCTTGCCGAGTCACACAGCTCTGTCTCTGGCCTGAAGACGAATTTGTGATCTGCTTCGCGTTGTCGCGGAAAACTTTCTCTCCTTTTTTTTTTTTTAAATTGCAGTTTTCTAGCGACTTAAAACAAACCATTTCTGTGTCAACACCACCTGCTTATGTCTTATCAGCGTGCCAGTTTCTGCTCCTTTAGCAACTGCCATGTGTTGTCATAATGTAACTCCATTTACCACAAAGTGTTGATCGGCACTTTCAGATGAGCCAACACCTCGCACAACAAAGCGGCCCAATTATAGAGCCATTTATGTGTTTGTCAGGGGCTTCAAATGGGCACTGGTTTCTCGGGGTAGCCATATTGGCGAGGTCAGGCGCAGCATCTGAAAAGGCAGCTTTATTACAGAACAACCCATCCCTCTCTTAGATGAACACCCAAGAAGAAGAAAAAAATGAGAGAGAGGAGAAAAAAAAAAAGAGGAAGAAATAAAAAATGACAACTTTGTTCTTTATAACAGTTTGGCTGAGCCTGCCTGTCTGGCTGCTCTGCGGAGCGCAGCAGCATGTGTTTCAGGGATTGTCCTGGAAGCGGGAGTGCAGAAACAGCAGGGAGCAGAAGACAAACAGGCAATTCGTGACTCATTAAACAAGGCGACGGTGGCCAGCACAGTGGAGGGGTGCGAGGACCCGCGTTCCAACCGGGCGATAAACCCCCCCTGTACCAGCTGGAGCAGGCATCTGTCAGCCGCACGCCGCACCACGCCACGCCACCGATTATCAGCAACAAGCCATATCTGAGTTGCCGGCCACAGCCATTTTCAAACACCCTACACTTACATAACAGCCCTGATTGGCTCACATGGGACCCGCAGGTCGACTGACAGGCCTCGCGTTGGAAAGTTGTTGCAGGCCGAGTCGCGGAAGGAGGCAGAGCGGGTCCCTCTCTGTTACACCGGAGGTCAACTCCTGTCATTTTGTCATTTTATTATGAGCAGCAGGTTGGCAGTTAACACCAAAGCAAAGGAAGGACACCAAACTCAGAATCAGAAACAACCTGCTCCCAGGGCAAGAGATGAAGTCCAGGTAATGCAGCTACAAACTTATAGCACGCGCAACTGAGAGTTACTTGAAAAACTAAATGAAATGCACACACAGATTGTACCGGGTGTGGTTTGAGGCAGGTTTTTATGAATTAGAAATCTGTGAATGGTTGGAAAAGAGAAATGTCCTCGAAATACAGATAAACCGACATCTTTTTCAATATTTTTCAGAAAAACAATGGACCAAGATGCAGCTTCCTTCATGTCAACAGAGCGTTTTAGGATCTTTCAGCTCATTGTTTTGATTTTTAAAGCTTAAAAATGCATTGTTTTGGTTCTCATAGCGTTGTTTTCAGCATCAGTTAGTTAGTTAGTTAGCTGGTGAACATAACGGAGCATTAAGCCACTAAAGAGACAAATATTTTTCACAGGAGCTGATACAAAGACAAAAAACAAACTCTAAATTACGTTTGCTAATAAGTTTAGCATATAAACCTAAAAGATGGGAGTATGTCAGCTAAAAGGTCAAACAATCGGTTATTTTAATAACTGCTAAACTCTTGCAGCGATATCATGTCTAAGTATATAATTTTGGCTCGGACGGAGCAATGACGTTGAAAAATTCCTTCAAACTAGTGCGATAAGTGTTAAATTAGAGGCTCTAGTTTCTTTAACAACTATTTACTCCTCCATCTGTCTCAATGAGACGAAAAACAACGTCAGAAGAGAATATTCTCCCTGAAAAGAAAAAACGAGGTGCTAAAACCACAACATAACTCAACAATAACTTATGACACTGTGGATGCAAGGTAATCAAAATCCTCCATCGCCTGGAAAACCTCAACATCAGCACAACTTTGCAACGAGGTAAAAGTTTGCTCTCGATAGAATTTAACGAGCTGCTAACTGCCTAATTAAACGCTGAGAGCAGATAAAAGCATGAAATATAGATAAGCTGAAACGCTGCTCATAGCTCTACGGCCCCGCGCCGAGGAAGTCGGCGATGTCTCCTAAAGCCGCAATCAGCAGAGCAACTAAACCGCGCCTCGTCCTCCGCCCGGGTTGTGAATGTTTAATAAGAAAGTGAAGCTAAACATGCTGCCTCACAAGCCATGAATAAGGCCGAATCGTCTGCCAGCGGAGCGATGTAAAAAAAAAAATCGTCTAACTTTCGATGAAAAGCCAGCGTTAATGTGGTACTTCCGAAGCCCATGGCACTTTCTAGGACTGAGGGATTGGGGCTTTAACAGCGCTCATGGTGTGACAGAAGGGGCCTCTCCCTCTCCTCACCAGTGGTAGCCAGGGCTGTAATTCTGACTTTAGCAGTCTTTACGACTCCCTCTACTCATTTCTCCGGAATATGAAAACATCAGCATATGGCCGCCGACAGCACCGAGGCTAAGGAGTCAATTTCCCCTAAGTAACATTGGGACAGGGGTGACATTCATTTCAGTACTGCCCCCCTGGCTCAAAAAAAAAGAGGACAGAGGAGAGGCCGAGACAGTGAGAGGAGACAGATGGTGAGACGCACAAGGACAGAGAAATTCAGAGACGGACAAAGATGGTTTGACTCTCGTTTCCTTGTACCAGCGGGTCTTCATTGCCTCTCTGTCTCAGTGTGTTCAGTGTGCAGTTCACAGAGTTTCATGTGGCTACCAGGAACAGAAAATCTGTCCGTCAGCTGCCAAAGGTTCCAGCGCCGCTCCGTTCCTCTGAGCGCTCTTAAAAACCCGCTGTTTCACACCCATGAATTACACTATTTATGGCCCTGGTTAAAATGGGCAGTTTCTGGGCACGCTGCATGTGTGTGCCTCTGTTTCTGTGTGTGTGTGGGTGAGTGCGGGTGTGCCATGTGGCAGATGGGAAGCAATATGGCACACCTCTGCCCGGACAGATGTGGCACAGCACATCACAGTGAGCCGGGAGAGGGATCGCAAACCTCGGGAACATCTGGACCTGTGGCAACCTTCACCCTCAGCCAACAAGCTAACTTTACCTAGCAGATAAAGACCTCTGAGGAGAGGAGAGGAGAGGAGAGGAGAGGAGGAAGTACTGGCTCGTAACATCCAGTCTCTGCCATCCTTTACATCGCATCTTCATCTCCAGCCACGTTTTGACTGACAGATGAGGAATCCCACCTCCCTCAGTGAGGGCTGTCAATCAATTGCTCCGTGGAGTGGAGCGCTGAGGCCTGTCCCAACATGGGCCTGTCATGGCCTGCTGCACAGGAGTACATTCCCACCACTCAGGGGGCAGCCCGACTGGTGCGGACTGGGGCTTCTTTTGGGGCCCAGGGTAGCGAGAAATAGGGTAGGTCAATCCAGGAGAGACAGCGATGAAGAGGAGGACAGGAGATAGTGTGGTAAACACCTTTTCATTTCCCTGTTAAGTAGGGATGATGGCGTTGGTCACCACTTTGGTCCATAATGAATTATTTAAACAACTATTAGATAGTTTGGTATCATTTTTTATAAAGATATTCATGTTTCCCAGACGATCCCCAAGAATTTTCCTCCTCCACCACGAGGACGTTTGTGCTTTTCATTCGAAAGTCTTGAAGATTTTTGGATGGATCGCCATAAAATCTGCTCAGGTTGAATCTGATAATCAAACTGTGGCTGTGAGAGTGACGCCACTGCAAGTGCAGGTGCAGGCGGCATGTTTGAGCAACCAGCCGTCATTCGGCCCAGCTCAGGTACGCCAACGATAGATAGATAGATAGATAGATAGATAGATAGATAGATAGATAGATAGATAGATAGATAGATAGATGCACATTTTGTCAAATCTGTTGGAAGTCTAAGATTTGAGAAAAAGAATAAATGGTTAAGTCATTTCGGGAACAAGTTTCCCTCCTGCCAAGACTGTGATGAAACAAAAAAAAAGTGTGTTTCACAGATAATATTCAACATTAGGTAAACCACAATAACACACTGAAGCTCAATTAAACAATCAAAGAGCAATTTCACAGCAGAGCAGACAACAGCTAATTAGCCGACTTTGAATAAAACAAACATTT
This sequence comes from Nibea coibor, assembly GCA_023373845.1. NCBI lineage: Eukaryota > Metazoa > Chordata > Actinopteri > Sciaenidae > Nibea > Nibea coibor. Next base: position 17,858,326 of record CM041723.1, read on the forward strand.
GTGTTTTCTCGTACTGTAACATACAGGACGCAGAGATGAGGCAGCAGTGTGAGATGGTCAGAGAAAAGCTGTGTCGTGAGATCGTGCATGATTAATTAAATTGTGTCGCGTGTGTCGCTTCAAGTCATCGAGCCGAGGACCGCCCAAAAAAATCTGGTGAAAAACAGTTTTAACCTCTCACTCCACAGTTCAGGTAAAAGTAAAAATCTCAGATTTGCCTTCACACAAACCTTGAGGCTTAAAGTTATGAATAATTAGGAGTGTGGCCGCTTTGATTGACAGGTGGGTGATGTTACAGGTGGTTTGTTTGAGCACACATGTGGATGCGATCCACGCCTGTGCCCATTTCTAGATTAAGCGGTAGGCGGCAGACGCGGCACGACTGACGACATGGATACAACGTCCATATTTGTACCGTCTATGGTCATTTCCAGCTACCTGCAAATGCAAGAACCAGTTATGTCAGATGGTTAGAAGAGTCTTTGAGGAGCTTTTCTTTGTGACTGAATTAAATAATAAAGGAGAGGCACAAACCCGGGGCTTTTGTCACTCCCTTATTGTTTCTGCAAGTGTGTCTGTTCGAGTTAGCCTGCTCCTTCTTGTTACATGTTAACAAAATGCCTTGCATAAATATGAGAGATAATGCAAGAGTGAACACGATGAGCCTTGATCACAGTGTTTATCTCTCATACGAGATAAAACAATAGATGGATTAAACGTTGTGCTAAATCTTTTTTTTTTTTTTTTCCCTGCATCCTTGCATTGGTCAAAGGTCACATCATTTAACAGCGCCGTATTATTTCCTGTGTGTCGTCACGAATCTCCCGTGGGAATAAAGAGAGGACATATGCCGGACAGAGGTGTGCTGGATGCTTGTAGACTGAAGTCCAGATGTCCTCCTGTTCACACAAAACGCCGTCAATATGGATCACATCCTCGTTATTCTCGCTTCAAACCAAAACATCCCAAACTTTAAGGACTTTAAGCAGCCAAATAAATATTTATAACCCTCTGGAGTCCATCTGTGAATTGGTGAACACATTTTGTCAGTTATTTTTAATATTTCGGGTGATTTAAAGGCACACGTAGCCTCTCAATGATAAAGTAAAATTCCTTTACACACAAATCGATTCGATTTATTACGTTACAATAACGAAACAATACTTTCTACAGTCTAGAGAAGTTTTATAACAAACTTTTGAGTGATTATTTCTAAAGATTTTCTACATTTTCATAGGCGCCTGTGTCACTTGACATGTATTTATTTATTTATTATTTCATTCTCCTTGTTGTTTGCGCCCACACTTCTTTAAGGCAAAGAGTAACCTCACATTACATTACAGCGAGAAAACCAACAGACAGACGCCTTCCTCAGCTCCTCGGCTCTCTCGCTCCCTCTCTCAGCTCTTTGAATAATTAGTGATGTGTGTCAATATTGTGGCCCATAGTAACCATATGGTGGGTGCAGGCAGACAGGCCATTGTTGGGAGCTGTGAAATATTGTGTATCCCTGCGAGGGCTGGAGCCAGCAGAGGCAGGAAGTGTTGTCAGGACTGACAGGGACATTGTGCGCTTGAATGGGCGAGTCCTCGGTGGCAGGGAGCACCGCGGACCCAGACAGAAAGTCTTGACCCTGGCGAGAAAGGCTGATTAGGCATGGTGCTGCAGGCCTCTCCTTCATCCACCCCCACCACCACCGCCGCCACCCCTCTCTCATCCACACCCCCCACTGGAAGCCGTTAGAGCCAGAGCAGAATACAACAAGGCCACTTAACTCAGCGGCGCCTTTTCACTGCGCACATAAAAACACTCATATATTCATGTCAGGGGTGGAGAGGAGAGGAGAGGGACGGGATCTCGGGGCTGCACAGTCAGTGTGTGAACTGATTAGAGTGTGTGTGTGTGTGTGTGTGTGTGATTTGTGGGAATGACAGTGTAACATGGAGAGTGTGAACCCGACAACTGATCCGACGCCTCTTAGGTGGAATAAAGTGTTTCAGATTTACTTTGAGTAGTCCGGGCTCACTTTTTAACATGCATCAAAACTAAGCGATGTCATTAGACGCGCCGTGTAGAGGACAGATTGGAAATGATGCTAAGCTTTTGTTTTACAGTCCTCGTATCGCCACAGTATAATCAGACAAACACATTAGTTCAGATGTAATAGAAGGAGGCCGACATTATCCTGTCACATTAACAAGCTGTGGAGCGCAGGAAAACCGAGCAGCTAGTGCACCCTGACACTACACAAATCCTTAAAACACCACATAAAACACCCCAGCAAATATCCCAACTCTTAACTCGGTAAACATTTAAATTCGAGAAATCCTTCAAAATGTCGAGGAGAGGCATTTCACCGCAAAACTTCTTTGGCAAACGTCTCAGCTGTACGGCCAACATTTTATTTGTTAATTCACCAATTAACAAATTAAATATTTAAACGCAGAAAAACGTCACATCGCTCAGAAGATTACTGAATAAAATAATGTGGTGATCGATTATGCTAATTTCAGAAATATTTTGGATTTTCAAGAAACTCTATGTTTGTAATTATGGACGAGGGACTTATTTTTCTTCCTGAAAAACAAGCTGCGTAGCTTCAACAGAGGAGCGGCTTCATCTGGTTCAGTTTCTTTTCGCCGTCCTCCGAGTCTCCTGCTCCTCTCTGCTCCATAACTGCCTGATCAAATACACTTCCATCCACGTCCCCTCTCCTCCTCGTCTCTCCATCCTTCTCCTCTTTCATCCTGTCCTCCTTTCCCCTCTCTGCCAATTATCTCTCCGTCAGTCTGTCACACTTTGTAGTCTAATAAAGGCGTCCTAAATTGATGCCCATCCCGCCTTTATCCCCCTGATAAAGCACAACAATTAAGGCTCATGTCTCTTTGCTCAGGGCCCTTTGATGGCGCACAAAGCTGAGCCCAGAAAGAGGGAGAGGTGGTGGAGCTGCACTCATGTTAGCAGGCAGCTCTCTCTCTCTTCCCTTCTCTCCAGTGAATGTAGGTATAGACACAAATCTGTGCACAACATCAGAGATGTGGGCTCGGGTCACGTGACTTGGACTCAAGTCAGGCTCGAGTCATGAATCCGATGACTTTAAACTTGACTGAACAAAATCCTAAAAGATATTTTAAACACCCTGTGACTAACTCGTACTTTAGCCCTTTGATTTGGGATAAGAGGTGAGCTGACGACAAAAGGCACAACAAATCTGCCTGAAACCTGATCGGCAACTTCAAGTATGATAGAATAAGCGTCCAACATGCCGACGTGCCTCTACATGTTAGTATGAAACAGCAAATATTTTAAACAATTTGTTTTACATAGGGTTATTTTTATAGATTATTCAAAGTCAGCAGTTAAAGTCCATCGGTATCAAATCAATATTTGAAGCTCATCAACCCCAAACCTGAATCTGAACCTCCAATATTTAGATCAGTTAGCTTGTAATAAAGTGTAAAAGTTAGCTGTTTGATCAAAAATGTATGTCTCCTTCTGTTCTACCTCTAGTCAGCCTAATTAGTAAGTCAAAATCTCAGTTTTAACACCTTGTAATGTCCATTCTGAGACTTACATGTCAGGAAAACACCAGTTTCAATATGTGTTTTAAAAAGAAGTAATATATTATGCTGTAATGTGCATTATCTAAATTATTATATGGCTCTGTATAATGCAATCTAGGACTGTCCTATAAGATAATGTACCTTAAAAGACTGAACAAAGTTAAAGCGTGCTGCTAACTTCCTCCTTTTGCTTAACAAACAACTGAGAAGTCAAACAAGAGAGAGACAAAAAACTGTCTGTGGAAGCATCAATAATGATGTGAGTTTATGTAGTGTAATAATATAACATAATATGAGGAGAGCGTGTTATTATATTCTATCCCACTGTGAAATGCGAAAAATCAAAACTTCCGTCTGAGGCGAGAAACAAAAGTTTCTGTCTTGGAGGAAAAGAGAAAATCGTTTGGAAAATGATTGATAAGAGTCTTGAAACAGCAAAATGTGGTGAGCAATCATATTTCCTCAGGGTATTTCAAATGTTTTTGATGAGAATTAAAACTTGGATAATTACTGAGTGAATGCCAAAACAAAAAGGAGGAACGTTTAAAAAACACAGCGTGATTCCCGCAAGAATGTTCAACATGTTACCTCTTTGTTTATTGAGCTGGGTTTTTTTGCTATATGCCATGACACCGGGGGGTAAGATGTAAATTTGAATAGTCAGTGGAAAGTAAATGGGAAGGTGTGAAGGAAAGCAGAAGACGCCACGTCGTTAAAATCCATCCTCGGTCTGTGAGAGATTCAGACGAGAGACAACTGAAATCAAATCTGCACCCTGTTATTATAACGCATCTTTTCACCAGAGGTGGATCCGCGCACACAAACTTTTCCACTCAAAGAAACACAAAAAATGATGCAAGACAAAATAATATTTGTCTGAACCGTGCAAATGTTAGGTGGAAAGTTGGAAAGACTACCCCCATTTTAAGAAACACTGGGCATTTCTCAGCCAGCTGACATCTTATTCAGGTGTTTCTCTTTGTCGGTGATATTTGTAATATCAAATCTGAATCTGAATATTAAAATCTTACACAGTTACAAAGTTTACACAGGCTCTTATCCGAGTGTAAACCTGTAGTGTGTTGTACCCATTGGTTTGTGGATAACCGTCCTGAAGCCTGGAGGTTGGCATTATGGAGTTTGCCAGATGTCAAGCAGGACCACGGACCAGAACCTGCGAGGCGAGAAAGCAGAAAAACTCGAGGGAAGAAGCTGAGTTAGTAACGTGCACTGAAGGAACATGAATGTGTCAGATGCAGAGAGGAAGGTCTGGGCCTACAGCAGCATCACTAAGGGATGGTTCAGGACTCACCTGAGAAACGTCTGAAGCCTTAAATGTGGAGAGGATGTACTTTACAAGGAATCCAGTCCAGGAATCCAATGTCTACACAGATTAAACAGCTTCTGTAAACTTTAAACAGCAAATAGTGCAAGAAGAATGAATATCATTCATGTACAGTGGCAAAACTTCCACTCATTGCTACATAGCGTGAAGGTTTAGTGAGTTTTTGTGTCCAGTGCCTGATGTGTTTTCCCTGCTGATGATTTGGTCGATGAGGGCTGTACCCGGGCTGTGAACTGCCTCAGCACCGGCTCAGCAGTGTAGTTACCTGGGAGGCAGGGCTATGTGAGTGAGTAATGTTGCTGAAACAAAAGCCCTGACAGCAGAAGTGTGGAGAGAGTGATGAGACCCCCTGCTGGTGTGTTAGCTAGCCTGGCCTCGGAGTCTCCTCCCCGGTCTCCCCTTTTACTCTCCTGCCCCTGAGGGCTCGGAGTCCCGGAGACAGCGGGATCCAGAGAAAGTCCAGGTTCTGGTTTATCAATGATTACCTAATATGCAAATGTTGTAGTCGACTTTATTCCAAGTGTGGAATGAAAAACTGAAGCCAAAAAGCGGGAAAGTAAATAGGGAGTACAGTTTGAGCTACTACTTTTTATTTTTATCAAAGGGGAATATCATAGTTTTTATGCCACCACAACCATTTGACAGCTATATATTATAATTGATGCAGTGTATAAATCAAAGTATCCAAAAGTAGATATAAAATATCTAACAATATGACAATCAGTGGGTACCATTTTTATTATAAATAAAGAAACACCTGAACTGGGATGTGTAGTTACTTCAAAACACACCATAGTGTGCATGTGTGTGGGCTTCTCTTACTACAAGGATGCATGAATAAATACACCCAGAGTATAGTTCACTTTGCTGCTAAAACATGACACGTGAAGTGTTTGAATAAAGAAACTAAGAAACACTCAATCATCAGTATTTGTCCCACGCTGGAGATCAAGCTTTCTGTGGCTGTGACACGAGGTGACACAACTTCTCCTGGCTCCCCCGTCTTTGCCAGCCTCTTGTGGTTGCCAAGGTAAACGTCATGGCGACCATGGGATCGGCCGCAAGCTCGGAGGGACGTCCGGCTGTGATGGGGCGCGTGACATGATACTCAACAATCAGACACCATGACAACCTGGCAACAATGCTGTTGATTCAGCAACCCAGACTGTATGAGGAGTTGGAGAGAGGGGACAATAAACATGTTGCTGAGTGGAGCAAACACAGTAAGGTGTTACAGTACGGGATGAGGCTGTGTTTTAGGAGCCACAGAGGAATAACAGGAGCTTAATGGATGTGGAGGTCTTTCAGTACTTCTGTCTCTGTCTAGGTGGCACAGATTTTTACATTTAGAAAGCAAAGACATCTTTAGATTAATAAACATCTTTGCAACATTTTAACTTAATGATACAGACCAACATGCACACGGAGACACCTGGCCAGGAGTTGGAAATAAAATCTCTGAAATGTGATTCCCCAGAAGGCGATAGAATTAGTTGTCACCTTTCATTTTTATGTTTTAAAATGATGTAAAAGAGAAACAAAAAATTGCACGTACCCTCCTCTTGTGCACATTAATCCTGGGAGACTTTCTTCGAATAACAAAAGGAGACCTGTGACGGTCAGCTACCTGATGCTGAAACAGATTTGAGTGATCATTTTATCTGAAATGGATTAACACACGTCATCAAAAACTATTAACCTCAGTTGAAACCATAATATATATATAATCAGATTGGTATATTATCTGTCCCTAAATAAAGACAGGGCTGCCCTGAAGGCTTTGTGTTGACATCGCAGCCTTGGCATGTTAAATAAGAGCCTGTAAAGCAGCAAAATTGGTGCTTGACGTGAAAATGAATCTTTATGCCGATGACATGTTGTTATCGTTGTCTGACGTGTGCCATTTAATATCACATAATCGACCTTTGATTCAGCTAGGCCTGTTTCTCCTCTGTTCGTTTGGAAAACACAAGGTATGAGGCACATAAGAAATAATATGACATGATCAATTTCCAAGATATTACATGTAATACGGTTTTACATATAACATTGCAGGCCTTTTTAAAACAATAAGAGAACACCCTCTCCAAATATGTGCGTCATGTATGCTGTGGGTTATTATTGTCTGTGAAAATATGAATTTAAATGTAAATTTTGTAAAGTTACTCATCGCAGTTTACTTTCAAACATGAAGGTAATTTAAAGCGCTCTTTGTGTACAGCAGTACGTTTTCCATTGTGCCCCATTTCAAAAGCCAAAAAAAGTTCACACGCCCACACCTACAATTTTAATTAATCATTAACAATGAGAGGAAACTGATTAAAAAGAATACAGGTTGAATTTTAGTGAAATAGAGGTCAGCGTGTCTCGGTAAACTCCTGTTTGTTTGTTTTTCCTGCATAAATCATCATTCATTCAAATTAGCTTCGCTCCATGATTTGTGTCTGGTCATCCACCCACCTCCCAGTTGGAGAACCAGTGATATGCAATAAATAAGAAATGAATCACAGCAACATTTAAAAACACAATAAAAAGATTAGAAAAACAATTTAAAGAGATGAAAGTAACAATAGAGTTACACTGAGCAGCGATAAGTTTTTCATAGAGTTGAGGCAGCATCGGAGCTAAAAGCAGAGGTACCACCAGGTGACTGCTTCCTAATGATCCACGAGACCTATTCGGTTTATATTCTGCAAACAGATCAGAGATGTATTGTGCAGCCAGGTTGTTAAGTGATTAATAAACCAGCATCACCACTAAAACCTACTCTATAACGGACTGGAAGCCAGTGTAAAGAACACGAGTCGTGGCTTGTTAAAACTCTGGCAGCAGCGCTCCGACTGTGCTGAAGTTGTCTAATGGTATTTTTGGAGGAGACCAGACAAAGAGGCTGTTACAACAGTACATCCTGCAGGAGACGAAGGCATGAATGACTTCTCCTAAATCTTATCTGGACATCTGACAGCTAAACTCAACAATTCTTTCTGTTTGTGTGAAATTTATAAGAGGCACGAAGAGCATAAGAAACAAACAGAGAGACGTCAACAGAAGTCTGACAGACTCTGAAGAAGAAGCGTTATCTTTACACTCTGACTGGCTCCACAAAACTCAAACCTACACTGCCACCATGTGGTGGTTTTAAAATGTTTTCCATAATCTGCAGTGTGCCTGAGATATTATTTCTGTTGCTAAATAACTCTTGCAAGTTTAGACTCCCAGAAACATCCAGTATCAGTAGATGGATAATGATTTATAGTGGCTTGATCACATCAGTTACTGTGGCTGTATATTAGGACATTTTTTTGTCATTTCAGCCTGTAGAAAATAAATAGATGTCTACCTCAGTTCAAAGAGAGGATGATCCTGTTGATCCAGACTTAACCCTTTTCCAAATATAGAAATATAAAATGTAAAAAGTTGTATTTTGTTGGATTTCAGAGAGTTGGACATCAAGATCTATGTTTTGGTAAGAATGTGTAAAAAGCATCCTCCAGATGAACAAAGTTTTTTATTGGATTTACATGGATGCAGTACTTTTTAATTTTCACTGTTGATCCAATCATAAAAAGTTCCTCACTTTTCAGGGAACTGACTTTATCATCATGAATCTGGGTCCAAGGTGGGAAGCCTTCATCCACAAATCCAGATATTTCAGACATCCAGCTGCACTGCCTCATGCAAACATCACTCGTCAGACTGCGTGAAGATTTCATCAGGAGAGGAGAGTCTCCCTTTGTGGGAGGAAAGACAGCACTCCTGCTGACAGGCTCCCTCATGTGGAGACCTCCATGTGCGGGTGTAGAATCAGAAGAAGCAGAGCTGAGAGGACGAGGAGGAGGAAGGAAGGAGACTGTCTGCATCCATGCTGGTAGACAAGCGATAAAGGAACGCTGACAAATATGATAATATAATGACAAATTTTCGAGACACATTTAAAGCCTCATTATTAAAATGTGCTCCCAGCTCATATTCGATGTTTGCAGCTATATATAAAATATAAAAGCAGCTACAAGGAACTTTCATTTTGTGCTGATCCTTCTTATATTTTTATTACTAAAGGCAACCTAGAGACATCCCCTAAAATAGAGGGCCCAAAATAAATTATTACCCAATCAACTCTTTATGATTAAGATTTGTTTTGATTTGGTTTGTTTTATGATTTATTAATATTATTTTTGTATCAGAGCTAATATAGGGAACATTTGTTGTTGTTGTTTTGTATAGGTAGCTGTATTGGTTTTATTTAGCTTTTTTTGTTGTAGAGAACATTTTAAAACCAATAAATGTATCCATAATCATCACAATCAGCTGCTTTCTGCTACTTGTGCTTTAAAGCATGTTTTGACACATGGACGCCACTTCGTTTTTATTACAGGACCTGTATTTGACGCTGCCGGCACTAGAGGGAGCCCTCTAATCAGTATCCACGACTTCCTGAGCTAAAATAAATTTACACTGGATGTAATGTTTGCCTAAACTGACTGCAACATGAGGCCCAGGCAACGGCTTTCAAATATGATGTGAATTTCGATGGGAGTGTATAAAGTATAAATAGGACGCATCAGACTCATCCCTCAAAGAAAAGTCCCGGGTACAAGGCTTTACACTCCTGGACAGCTCCTCCGTAACCATCCGGACACCTACACTGTTTGATCCACACATCTGGATTTCGGTCCTGGTCTCGGGGTTCTGTCACTGTTCTGTGACCCTCTCTCTAAATTTATCAGGGCTTGTCATCACGAGTGTCTCTCATATTTCTGCTGGCCGATGGGACCAGCTAAGAATAGAAGAGCACTGACACAGATTAACACTGGCTGCTCTCGCTCTCCCTCTCACTCTTTCTGAAAAACCAATTATTTTCCATCTGTCACTCGTACGGCCTTGAACCTCCTCCTCCTCCGTGTGTGTCTTGACCTTTACGTATGTTTAACTACTGACCTCATCCATTCTAGTGGATGGAAAAAGTGGGAGGAAGGAAAGGCGTCTCTCTGAGGATCCTGCCGTCCAAATAAATAAAGGACCACAACAACCTGAACAGGCCTGAGGGTACATACTGCTTGTGGGTTTTGATCTTTGAATCTGAGCCAATGCCAGACTTTAAAATACAATTTTCAACTTTCTGCGATAGGCTAGAGTTTACAACCATCAAATGTCCTTTAGACAAAGCTTCATCTGTGACTGTGACTGTGTAGCAGCACAGGAAAGACTAGCGAGTCCTTCACTGACTCCTAAATGTCACATCTAATCCCTGGATGGAGCAGGATCTCCAGCATTAGTGGGGTTGTCCCTCCGAGAGAGGGAGTGTTGATCCAGCACTAGCCAGACACCCAATCGCAGTAGCTTATCCCTTGTCTCCTCCTCTGTGTTTGTCTCCTTAACTGTATGTGAACCATGCTGCTGTGTCCAGTTCACATGACTTAGAGTTGTACGGTACCTTTTGATTACTTTCTACAAACAGTAGCTTTTACACAGTTTGAATGAGTATTTAGTTTAGCTAAACGCCAATGCAAACACAGCTCATGCTGCAGCTAACGCAAATAGACCAAAACACACACGCTGAGGACAAATGCTTTAACTTTATTAGTTGCTATCATATCGTGATTCGTTCATTTAGTAACTGATGTGAAGTTTTGTTTGTATTACATGAATTCAAGTTGTCAAATTTATATTTTTCTGAGCACTTTCTTCTCCAGGGGTGAAGAGAATAAGTGTGAAATGCCAAGAAAAGCTGACAAGAGTAGCAATTCTGTACAATACAATAAACACTGGCATAAGACTATGTCTCTGCTTGTTCATTAGATCGATTGGGTGATGGCAGCGTTGGTCTGTTAGATGTTTGGTTGATTAGTCCACCACTTTGGCCCATACTGAAATATCTAAACAACATAAATATTTCCATGAAATGTTGTGCAGACATTTTTTGTTGACGTTGACAACTTTTCCTCTTGCACCAGCATCAGGTTTAAATTTGCAATTTTTACATAATTAGATGAAATCTAGCAGAGACATGTTCTCTTTAGTGCTAATTGGCAAATTTTAGCATGTTCCTGCTAAACTAACATTGACTAAAATAAACATTTTGCCTGGCACACATCAGAAATGCATTGTCATTGCATAAATGTTAGCATGCTTGAGCATGTCCCTACAGTGCAGCCTCGTGAATCCATTAGCATGGCTGGAGACTCGTCTTTATCAAATCATCACATATTTCAGTGTAATTACTCTAATTATTGGCTTCCCCACAAGCAAACACCAGGCCTCCCCAGCCAAGTGGAAACTGACGTAGGATTACAACGCTTGAAGAAAAGCTGCCCTCCTATTTCTGCATCTCGGTCAGCTGAGAGACGCGAACAGCTGGGTAAACACATGAAGCCAGTTTATCCACCCAGTTGAAGGGCTTTTACGGCTTTTTGTTTAGCAGCCATCATCATCGAGAGCAGACATAAAGTTAGCAAGTGGTGAAGAGCAAATTCCCTCCTATCTACAGTGAAGATATGTGGCTAAACGCAGGAGATAGGTCTTATCTTTACTGCGGGCTGATTGTGAATGCAAAGGTAAACAGTGGCTCAGTGTGCAGACGTTGTACCATGCCCACTGGAGGACACAAGGTACAGCTAGAACAGTGAATACATGAATGAATATTGTATGTGCGTCACTTTTAAACAAAGCCACTGGTGGCTTTGTGAGGTTGTGCTTATAGGCACAGTGGTGCTCTGAGCTGAATGTCAACATGCTGTGGACAATGCTAACATGTTGATGTTCAGCAGCTATAATGTTTACCATGCTAACCAATTAGATCAGCAGGCTATCATCAGGTAATTAACACTGTTATAATACTTAATACCATTTTTGTTTAAGCTCTCTGTCTCCTCTTGGAAAGATTTATAGAATATTTGAATATCACTAAATAGCTTCTGTATTATTTACATTTGAAGCAGGAAGTTTCACATCTAATCAGAAGAATGATTAACAACAAAATCAACCAATAATCAACCAGCCTTTCTGTCGGGCCTCCCAGCCTGCACAGCTCCAGAACGTGGCAGTGCGCCTGGTGTTCAATCAACCCAAAAGGCCACATGTTACTCAGTGAAGCTCCACTGGCTAGTGGCTACCTGCAGCAGCCTGCATCCAATTCAAACCCCAAATGCTTGCCTACAAAGTAGTCTCCGGTTCTGCAACTAATGCCCTTATACAGGCAAATGTTAAGTCCCGACCGTTGCATTCTGCCAATGAACAACGCCTGGCTACCACCAGTACGCTCAGGGCGATCCAAAGTTTTCCCATCTCTTGTTCCCCATTGGTGGAGCGCTACCAGTTTCTACCAGAGCTTCAGGAGAAACTCACTGAAGACCCAGCTCTTCACTTTGTATCTCCTCCTCTCCTAGCACTACCAACTGGACATGCTAAATCCATCCTGCTTCCTGAACTGTCGCTTAACTCTATGCAAGTATACTTATTGTTGCACACGTCCTTGTCACACTGTACCTTGACTGTTTCCTTTTATGTAAGTGTCAGCTGACTAAATGACTAAATGTAATGCAATGCAATAACTTCACTCACTTCTAATTTTAAATTTTTGCTACCATTAACGGCTGTCACCACTCCCCACCCTCTTTCACACATACTCATACGTGATAGTGCGCGACAGGAGAGGAAGCTGTGGCTGTTTGGACAGTTGACAATTGAGGTTGTGGCAAATTTTGGACAATTGAATGATGGTTATAGTTCATCCTGAGTGAGACATGAATTACTGCAGCAAATTTTATGACAATCCATCCAGTAGCAGTTGAGAAATCTCACTCAACATTGGTGAAAATGGCTTCATCACCAAGGGACCATGAATGTGTGTGCACATTTTTCATGGCGATCCATCAAATTGTTGTTGATATTTCTGTCTGATCCAAGGTGGCAGTCCAACAGGTCCCACAGTCACAGAGAGCGTGGCTCAAAACCAACATTAACACAGGCAGGAAATATGTCCAAAAATGCAAATTAAGAAAAAAAAAAAAAAAAAACACAGTGAGTGTAGGCTGACCTCAGATATGTTCAGGAAATTGATGCAATTTCCTCGAAGCTTCCCATCTCACAAACCAGCATTGTTCAAGATAATTACGTTAGTACATAGATTACTGACAAATGTCTAGAGGCTGAGTAGCACAGGATGCTGTGGTTATAAATGCAAAGCTGCAGCTTCAATGCACGATCCTTCTTGTGAATGTGGATCAGGTTGTCAGTGTTTCACTATCGAACTAAATAGAAAGGACGATAAACTATGAACTGTATTAGGTAAACACTGACACCAAATCCACTGATGGAAACAAGCACATAGTACTTGTTTTTAAATGTAACTTCACAACTGTTTACAGCCTGATCTATACAGAGTCTGAATTTCTAAGTAAGTCACCTGTTCAAATTATATTAAGCTTTGATTGACAGGTGGGGGCTTTTACAGGTGGCATGTTTGACCACCCAGGCTTTATTTAACTCGCCTCAAGTCCACAGACTATCTATATCTTTGCCAATTTTTAGATTAACCGTGAGGTGGAAGAGACGGCAAGATGGCATCGGCCAGAGCAGTCACGGGTACAACGTTCATTCTTTATACTGTCAACGGCCTAAAGCAGAGTCCAGAGGGCCAGATTTGATAATGTGATAATGTGAAGATGCCTGGGAGCCAGTACTAACATTTTAAAAGTTACATACAAACACACTGTTCTGTAGCAGTTTTATTTTCATGGTGAACGTCTGCAAATCTGTTAACATTTAAGTTTAAAGCATGTCACTCCTGCTGAAATCATTCAGAAAGTAATATTTTGTGTCACACCTACAGGTACATAACACTAGTAATTATGTCCTTAGTGGTTAAAGTTAAGCACATTCAAATAGAGTATTTGACAATCCTAGAAGACCATAAATAATACGTTATAAAAAGAAAGCTGACTGTCATACATCCCCATCCCCATAAAGTCTGTTTTAAAGAAATGTTTCGTCCATCTTTTGTTTGTTTGTTTTTAATAAAAACTATAAATTGAGTCTAAAAGGCGGGTCTCTTATATCCTGAAATAATAACAAAGATATCATCTTGGTTCCCATTTCCTAGGAGGGTCTAAAATCTTTACTCCGCCCCTGAGTTCAGGCTAAAGACAGTGTCAAAGTTACATTTTTATAACAAAAAATATATTTTATATATTAAAAAAAAGAAAAAAAACGTGTAAATAAGTTGTGTTTCGCCCCTGTGGAAGTAAATAAATAAATAGTTTGCGTCGCTGAGCTGAGCGGGCCGGTGTACTTGACCCAGCTGCAGCGGCGGCAGCCTCGAGGCAGCATGTGACGTCAGCCAGACGTTAGATTTCATTAGTCCAAGATGGCGGAGGTGAGCGGGCTGAGGAGCAGAAACCACTTCGAGCCCAACTGCAAAAGCCGAGCCGTTAGCGAAGGTAAACCTGTCTGTTTGTCACGTTAAATAAATGTAAATAACGAGCGAGACGAGCGCCAAGCTGAGGGACAGTTGGAGGGTTGAGATTTGAAAGTGTTTGTGTTAGTTTTCGGGTCGTCTTTTGTCTTTGTCGGTGGTAAACTCGCTTTTCCGTTAGCCAGGCATTTTTTTTTCAGTTTTCAGTTGCGGTGTCCTGCCAAATGTGGTGCCCGTGCCAGAATATCCCCCCCCCCCCCCCCCCCCCCCCCCCCCTCCCCTTCTCCTGCTTTAGCTAACAACAGACCAAACTGTGTGAAAACCAGCTAGAAGGTGACACAATTATACCAGTTTCTCTCTGTCAAAGTGTTTCCTCTCCCTCTTTATCTAACTTAAGCTGCTTGTTTGAAAACTGATTTTGACCCGGATACTAAATCCGACGACCGCGACACCTGTCGGGCACCTCGTTTGGTCGCGGGACCGTCACTTTCACCTGGTCCCGGGCGAGAAGCAGCGGCTCTACCCGCGGTGTAGTCTCCGTGAACCCGCCTGTAGTTGCACAGTCACCGTGTATTGGCATCAGCCGGCATCTTAACTTTGAAACAAACTGGTTTCCTGTAACGGGGGGTGTTCAGGCTTACGACACACAACGCATAGGTTAATCTAATCCCCCCCTAATGACTCGGATATTTTTACATACTCTATTATTAGCCTGTACAGACTTATCCACGTAATTTCGAGGCTAATTTTGTCCTCTGGATACACACACATGCATGAGGTTGTGTTGTGAGTGTATACATCTTAAAGCCATGAAAAGATAGCACATGTTTTTAAAGGAGAGGGTTTAAAGTTTTGTGGGTTTTGTCCCTTAACACTGCCATTTATAAACACCTTATGGATGATTAAACTTGAGTTTAACAGCTGTTTTAAGGAAGACCTAAAAAATATGGACTTATACTTTAATCACAACAAATAGAAATAAATACCGTAGCCATTCTTTATGTATTTCTGTGGTCAGGTCAGCATCAAAACCACAAAAAAACACACTCATTCGTAAGTCAGCTGTTCTTAAATTTGATTTAAAGCTGTATTTATTTTGATTAATTAGTTGCCGATAACTTTGATAGTGAATTAATCCTTGCAGCCGCTGAAATGTGAGTTGTTTGTTGTTTGTCTCTGTCGGATGAAGCAAAATAGCAAAAGTTGCTGATCACAGATGTACGAGTATCAGCGTATATGTCGTCTAATATGCACAGATATCAATACAAAATTAGTTATTTAATTATTACGTTCCTAGTGAAGTTTATTGTCTTGATGCATGGATATAATGTTTATAGTTAAACTGTGTCCGGCCTCTATTACTGTTTGATTTTGTGCAATCATTGCCTAATCCAGCTCCGGGGACATTGCATACATTTTGCTCTTCCAGTGAGCAAACTCTATAAACCGGTGTATAATAAAATATAAATCAAAGGTACTCCAGCGCGCACTTTGTTTGTGTTTGTCAGTTTCCAAGGCTCATCACTGAATTATGAGAAGCTCTTTATCACGATAACCCTTATGTCTACTTTCATGCAGGCCAGCTGAGTCTGTGGCAACATCATTCACTAACTGCACTTTGTCCTCGCAGAGACTCCCTGTTGGTCCACTTGTTGAAACTGAACGTTTGCCCTCCTTGACTCTTGTCCAGGGAGGCCATGTCAGGTTGTCTTTTTGGCGCTGGTGTGCAGGGGGAAGTCAGTGTACCTGCATCCTAATGTGCTGCCGTGGATTAGTGGAGACTTTTTCATAAACTCTGCAGTCTTGACATTTGATAAACGCCGCCCGGTCACTCAAAATTATTTAAAATGCACAGCCTGTATCAGAGAAGTCTCAGGACAGGAGTTTTTGAACAAGACATCAGACTGACTAACATAAAGTAGTATGCTTTCTTTGCAGCAGCGATTTAAGGTCTAAATTCCTGCACTAAATCTCTCCTCATGAAGACATGAAAGCTCCCACATTTAGGCAGCTGGTGGAGTTAAATGGACCATAGCCTTATCAGAGTCTGCCTCAGATATAGTGCAGGAGTCCAGGGAAAGAGAGAGCTGATTTGGGACACGAGTGTTGAGATGTAGGTTAGCTTGCGTAGATGCACTCTATTCCTGCCGCACATGATTAAAGATAGACCCTCGTCAGAAGTGGAAGGATGCATATACTCTCGCGTTTGATGTACTGTCCCTTGGTAGCTTTGTGTGTGTGTGTGTGTGTGTGTTTGTGTGAGCAAGAAAAACATGTAGGCCAGTTAACATCTGCTCGGTGCCTCCATAAGATAAGAAGTAACGTGGCTAATTTTAGTTCTGCCCTCGTTTTCTGCAAGCTGAGGAGTGGGACGGTGCATCGGCCACTTTATCATGAAGTGCGAGTGTAGCATATCCACAGAGCTGATGGTTTCTCACCGGCTGTTCATGCCTCCTCGCATGCTTATTGAGTTTTGTCCGTCACACACAGCAGAATAGTGTCTTTGTGCTGGTC
This sequence comes from Nibea coibor, assembly GCA_023373845.1. Lineage (NCBI taxonomy): Eukaryota > Metazoa > Chordata > Actinopteri > Sciaenidae > Nibea > Nibea coibor. Next base: position 17,875,160 of record CM041723.1, read on the forward strand.
TCCTCTGTGGCCGCAGTCTGTGCTACTTCATCTCGATGAGTGCAGCTCCGGACTCGAGGGGTGGGGGACCCGCGCTGCCGCAGACGAGGGTGAAATGTGCAGGGTTAATCTGTGCGCCGAGCAGATTACTGTAACTGCTACGAGGGCTTTACGGCAGCTCCTCAAGCACTCGCACAGCAAAGCGTTGCTGCTGCCGCCGCCGTTTGGGAATTTGCAGCACCTTTTGCAGGTTGATCTCTTGAATGCCCCATTTACAGCTGTCAGCTTGAGCAGGAATATCACTTAATATCACCAAACGCTACCAGTGCTGAGTCCTGGAGCACTGCTTTTAAAAAAAGTACATGATGCTGTTGGTTTTATAGTTGTAGCAGCCGACTGTTGTTGTTGTTGTTTTTAACTCCTGTCGCTTTATATGTGTACTCGTGAAGAAGGCGTGCTCTCTGGCTGTCTTCATGTGAGATCTACTGTAAATTGTGTGACGCCACCTGGAACCATGCATCAAAGAAAAGTTTGTTTGTACAGCATAAGCTGCTTCGTCAGCTTGTGTCAGTCACACACGTGTCAGCATCCAGCAGTGATGGCTCTACAGGTGTAAGATGTTATCGCTCTCCGTTAAACACAGTTTATTGATTTAACTGTTTAGACCACTGGTACACAACCTCCCTGTAGTGTTATAACTTTACTTAATGAGACGAAACTATATGAGACGTAACAAAGACAGTCAACAGAAAATATTAAAGCCTAACTCGCACTCTGTGATTCAGAGAACCTCTGTGAACTCGTGTATACATCTGTGATTAATTAGTTATGAAATGAATGCTTCAGAAACACTGCAATCGTGGCTCCAAACAGGAGAATCGGGATCAGGAGTACACCTTTTCTACCATATTAGCTTTGATTCTGATCAGGATCAGGGTCATCCTACACTGCTGTATTTTAACGTCCATCATCTTGGAGAGAGGAATACTTTCTGAGGTTGTACGCGGCGTAAAAAAGTTTGAGAAACAAAATACTGGTGTGTGCTGGTGAACTGAGATAAAATTATAGATAAATAATTGAACAATATATAGATTTAGTGTCTTTAGGCTTTTGGTCTCAGACTTTGGGAAATTAATAGATTAATTAAGAAAATGATCAGTAGGTTAATTGCTCATTAGATGCTAAAAGCATTTGTGTGGCTAATTAATTGAGGATCGTCGGTCTGTAGTCACGCGCCTGAAAGCGTGTTCATGATTGTTGATTTTCGCTGTCAGCCGGACAAAACAGAATATTTAGATTCAGAATGTTTTTACTGGCTTGATTAGTCACAAGGCTTGTAGAAGACGCACAGGCTGTGCGTTGGATGTCGGCTGAGTATCCCAGGTGTGTCTTTGCAGCAATAACAGGAGTAATCTATCGGGTCCTGCTGGTTTGCCTAAACCTAATTTGTATGTGGTGAGAGACACTGTGGCCGTGCTGCGACTTACAGTTGAAATGTTCATCACTTGAAATATTTGAATGAGCAATGCTTGACGCCTGCTGTCGTACCTGTTCAGTGGACTCAGTGAAAGTGGCAATCCCTCTGCCGTACACCTAAGTACTTGAGGGAGTGTCGTCTTCAATCCTTTCTCCGGTGATTTCTACAACGCGGAGAATGAGGGCAAACCGTGATAATGCTACAAGAAAAAATTAATGGTTAACAGAACTTTACATTTTTTACCATTCTTTAAATATTAAATATTTGAATTTGTAGTTTAGTTGCATTAAATAGAAGAAAAATATCTTTGGCTGTTCAGATAAAAGAAGACATCTGAAGAGGTCTCCTCATTTTTTCAGACATTTTGATAGTTCCTCCACTTCCTGACATTTTACAGACTAAATGATTAATTGATAAAATAATCAGCATCAGTCGATAATGAAAACAATCAAATGGTGCTGGCAGGATGAGCTACTCGTCTGCCTGCACTACACTTTGTGCTTCAGCACTTGCTCATACTGCAGTTGTGGCACCGCGACAGGAAGCCAGTTTTAGAGGAAACATGTGCTTTAGATTTAACGGAGAAGACTTGGACACAGACATCAGAAAGGCTGTCCTCGTAACTTCCTTTTCCTCCTGTCCTTTTTGCTGCCTCTTTTTGTGATTGCCGGCGCAGGGCTATTTTGGAGTTGACCTAGATGTGTAGAGCAGAGTGGATAACAGTAATTTAGCCCGGCACAAAATGCTGGAAAGATTCCCGTTTCATAATTTGACCTCATACGGGACTTCTCACTTTCTCTTCTCCTGTTCAGAACAACAGACACGTAAGCAAACCTGACAATGAAACCTACTCCTTAGAAAAAGCGTTTTCTCTCACGTCTCACTTTACGCCTATTGTCTGTTCACTAACATGCAGCAGGCTGCTGTCTAACCAGTATCTTTTCCTTGTGGCTTTGTCCCGTCAGGTTTAAGTGGCATGGAAGAAATCCCCATTTGTCGGCCCGAGCGGAGACCTCGTTTAGCCAAGCTCGAAGACCTGGATGATGAGCCGCTTCCGATAACCACAGCCTCAAACTCGGGCAAAATTGTCACCCTCACCGCCTTACCAGATGAAGAGATTCAAGAAGAAGAGGTCAGTCTTACTGTATTTTCATGCCACGTCTTTAAGTTTTTGTTTTAGTCTTTCCTTTTATGTCTCGGTGATTTCCGTGAAACCTGCCTCATCACCGGTGTAATCACTTAAAGCGCTCTCGATGCCAGAAGAAAGCCCTGATTCATTGCAAACAAAAATGTCTCCAGGCTGCGGCGGAGGAGGAAAAGGCCAAGCCCATCCAGATCGTCGTGGCCAACGAGGACGAGCACAGCTTTGAGCTGGACGCCGCGGCGCTGGAGAAGATCCTGCTGCAGGATCACGTGAAGGACCTGAACGTGGTGGTCGTGTCTGTGGCCGGGGCCTTTCGCAAGGGCAAGTCGTTCCTGCTGGACTTCATGCTGCGCTACATGCACCGACAGGTGAGATAAACAATGTGTGAGGCACAGTCCCAAGAAAAGACGAAGTACTTAACACAGGAGGTCAGGTGTTCTTTATGTGATGCTGCATATCTATAAAAAAGTTCATGACATGCATAAAATACGCTAAGTGATGAGTCATTTGTACGCGTCTTTGTACAAGCTGGACTTTGACGTGTTTCTACTTTTACTTTTGTTTTCTTGAAGTTGATTTGTGACCAATATCAGATGACTGATTGATAACAGAGGTAGCATTAGACTTCTGTGTATTATTACCTGTCGTTTTCTGTTACATTAGCTCCTGCTGGATGATAAACATTATCAGTATTACTTGCTTGTCCTTCATCCACTTTCTTCTTTTCACATCAGTTGTTTGGTTACCGCACAATAGCAAAGCTGTGTAGCGATGTAGCCAGCTCACGTGAGCCAGCTCGACAACGAGGCCACGCATGAGAGATCGAAGAGGAGGCTAAAAGCTCATTCATACACATTCCTGATTAAAACATGAATCGATTCTTTTAATTGACTAATCAGTTCATCGGTTGATCTTTGGAGCTGTGGTGTAAAGTTAAGTTGTATATTGTGGCTGTGATTTATTCACTTTTCTGATTTATTATTAAATCCTACACTCTTTCTGAGGAGAGAATTAAGAGAGTTAATGTGATTTTTGTTCTTTTATTTGTTCTATAGCTGATATTAACGTTTATCGATTCAGAAAAAGGCAGTGAGGCCATCATTTCCACATTAACAGCCTGACATAACTTTGATACAGCAACACATTTTTAATCAATTATTTCCCACCGCTGGCGTTGATGTGACCTTAATATGCCTGTAGTCCTCGCCCTCGTGCACGGTGTCAGTGAGATCAGTAAAGTCCGCTGGCGGTGCGCTTACACGCGCTGTGTAAACACAAAACCGCTCACCTTTCCTCTGAGGCTTTAGCGTTGTGTAACGCTCGCAGGCAGTCGCAGAGGTTGTGAAAACAGGTGGGCTAGAAGAACTTGTGCAACAGATGATGAGATTACGACCAGTGCTGGCACGTGTACCAGAATGTTGTGAGCCACGACGAGTGCTTCCTGTTTGGTCTCATACTGAAACACTGACTCAACCCGATGAGGTGCAGCAGAGGTGTATGAACAAGACAGGGTGGTGTCACTCGCACATTTTGGGATTTTATAGGACAATAAATCAGGTTTCGGTGTAATCCGCCTTCCTTTGTGTGTGTGTGTGTGTGTGTGTGTGTGTGTGTGTGTGTGTGTGTGTGTGTGTGTGTGTGTGTGTGTGTGTGTGTGTGTGTGTGTGTGTGTGTGTGTGTGTGTGTAAACATGAATGATGTCCGCACAAACACACATTCATGTGTGACACAAGTAGCAACAACTAGTCCTTCAGACCTTCTGGCAGCAGCTGGAAACACAGAGACGGCCAGGATCGCCTTACACTCACTTGCACATACACGAACACATGCTCTCTATCACACACCAGAACAGACCGAGGAATGTTTAGGCCGTTCCTCACAGCTGTTCCTGAACAGCATGAACTTAGGTATTCATGCAAGTCTAACCAGATCTGCACGTGTTCACCTCTTTCATCCAACACTGATGCTTTTTGTTCAGGCATTAGAAACAGCAGTTAATGTTGCAGGTATTTGCTGTTAATTACCACCTCGCTCTGCTCTGCTCTGCATAAAATCCTGGTCAGCACAGACGTATTCCTGGTTGGAATAACCAAGCACTCTTTGTCTTGCAAATCAGGTATTTGCTTGTGAGGTTTGTTTATGCACTTCCTGTTTGTGGTCAGCAAACAAGGTCGCAACCTTCCTTTGCCCTTTTTTATGACGAGATCCTCTGATGGACATCAGATGAACATGAAATGCTTTAGGTGGTTTGTTTTGCGTCATGTTTTCAGTCTCAGCTTGAAGCCTTGTGCTGCAGCGCCTCTAGTCTTGTTGCTGTGGGAGCCACATGCCATTCAGTGTCTTGAAAAGTGATCCGCTCACACTTGCTACTGTGTACACAAAAACATGAGTGTGGCAACAAGAAAGAAAGAACGTTTACAAAGGTCCAACCCAGATAATGATTAGTGGTTATCAGTCAACATCACTGATAGATGACAGGTTGTTTATACAGGACTCTTTTCTTCAGTGAAAGTTGTGAAAATGCAGCATAACACTTATCGTCTTACATGATTTAACGACACCTCCTCTTGTAAAATGAACTTTCCTCGACTCCTCTGCTGTTTCCTTTCTCTCTTCTTGCCTCCTCCCTGTGTCCTCCCCCTCTCTCCCTCGCCTGCAGGGTGAGTCTTGGATGGGAGGTGATGATGAACCGCTGACAGGGTTCACCTGGAGAGGAGGCTGCGAAAGGGAGACCACGGGAATTCAGATCTGGAGCGAAGTGTTTGTGGTCGACAAGCCTGACGGCAGCAAGGTAGACCGTTCTCAAAGAGACACTGAGCCCCGACATGGTTCAGACTTATCTCTGCGAGCGAGGTACGCATCAGATTCTTGCTGTGATGGTCACAAAAACGCTGTGCTGTCTCAACAGGTCGCTGTGCTGCTTGTTGACACTCAGGGAGCATTTGACAGCCAGTCCACCATAAAGGACTGCGCCACTGTGTTCGCCCTCAGCACGATGACCAGCTCTGTACAGGTGAGACTTCCCGTTCGGTGTGAAACACTCATCTTAACATGTCGTGCATGTCTCATGTCTGTGTCTTTGTTTTCAGGTGTACAATCTCTCCCAGAACATCCAGGAGGACGACCTGCAGCATCTGCAGGTTTGTGTCCTTTCTCGTTCCTCACAGGAAGAGGCAGCACTCGAGTATTTGAGTGTAACTTCTATTTTCTGATCATAATTTTTGTTTTCCTCTCTCGCATGTAGCTCTTTACAGAATACGGCCGGCTGGCAATGGAAGAGATCTACCAGAAACCTTTCCAGGTACTGCTGTTGACCATCTTATTACACATTACATCCATAAAATCTAGTTATTCTGTTAAAAATGTGTTTATTTTTAATGATTAAGGGGCCATCACAGAACCATTATTGTCTAGTCAAACTTGACTTTGTGTTTCAGAGCCTGATGTTCCTGATTCGGGACTGGAGTTATCCTTATGAACACAAATACGGACTACAAGGCGGCAACAACTTCCTGGAAAAACGACTACAGGTTTGTTTTTCAGGATACAGGCTGCTGGATGAAGGAAATATTATTCCACACATTGTTGAAGATCTTTGTGTTCCTATCAGTCGTCTGTTCAGGTTTGCTCAGTGTGTAATGTGCGTACACATTTACACGTACTCTTGTTTGCTGACTCAGGTGAAGCAGAACCAACACGAAGAGCTGCAGAACGTAAGGAAGCACATCCACTCCTGCTTCTCCAACATCGGCTGCTTCCTGCTGCCTCACCCCGGCCTCAAGGTGGCCACCAACCCGTACTTTGACGGCAGGCTGAGAGGTGAGAACACAGGAAACATGCGCATGTATTAACGTGAGTGACGGCTAAAAGCCTGCTGGAAGTGTTCAGAAGACAATCAGGGTGTGTGTTTGTGTGTTTCTAGACATCGATGAGGAGTTTAAGAAGTCTCTGGCCAATCTGGTGCCACTCCTCCTGGCCCCAGACCGGCTGGTAGAGAAGGAGATCGGAGGCAACAAAGTCACCTGCAGGGATCTCCTGGAGTACTTCAAGGTCCTGCAGGATTGTATTAAAGTCCAGTTTTTACGCTGATGGGTCACAAATCACGGTGTGATAATCTGTATTTCACATTCCTGCAGGCTTACATAAAGATCTACCAAGGAGAGGAGCTGCCTCACCCAAAGTCCATGCTGCAGGTTAGTTACTGTCTGAGTTTTTATTAAGCGTGTGTCACACTTGTTTTAATTCTCACTTCCTGTGGTAAAGCTAGCGTGAATCACGTTGCGTTTTCCTGTTTGTCAGGCGACCGCAGAAGCCAACAACCTGACCGCTGTGGCGTCCGCCAAAGACATGTACAGCAAGAAAATGGAGCTGGTGAGGACGATCACAATCCGTTCAACACTTATAAAGGTTGCCAGAGATGTCAGCGTGTCACTGAAGGGTGTCCACGTGTCCTTCACTTTCAGATCTGCGGCGGGGACAAGCCGTACATCGCCCCGGCCGACCTCGAGCGCTGCCACGAGGAGTTCCGCGAGCACTCGGTGCATTACTTCCGCTCCGTGAAGAAAATGGGCGGCGACGAGTTCTGCCAGCGCTACCAGAACCAGCTGGAGGCGGAGCTGGACGAGACCTTCACCAACTTCTCCAAGCACAACGACGGCAAGAACATCTTCTACGCGGCACGCACACCCGCCACACTTTTCGCAGTCATGTTCGTCACCTACGTGGTGTCCGGGGTGACGGGCTTCATCGGCCTGAGCACCTTCGCGGTGCTGGCTAACATGGTCATGGGCGTGGCGCTGATGTCGCTCTGCGCCTGGGCGTATGTGAAGTATTCTGGAGAGTTTCGGGAGGTGGGAACGTTGATAGATCTGGTGGCCGAGACGCTCTGGGAACAGGTGGGTAGTCGATCATCAACAAATGTGTGTTTGTCCTGGTTAATGTAGGATTAAGTATCATAGAACTGATGCACGGACCTGAGGCGATGGCTTCAAATTAAATGTCGTGCATCTTCCGAAAAGAGAGGCTGATTTTACTGTGACTATAAAACTGCGGAAACACATTTTCTGTCAGTTCACTGTTTCAACCCTGCATCGCAAAGTTTGTCTACCAGAGAGCGCCGACAGGTTTGTTTTTCAACTGTAAAACGTCCCATTCAATGCAAGCACAGCTGTTTAATAATCAGGTTTAATTGATCCGTATGAGCAGATGTTTTGTTAGGGTACATTCAGACAGAATCTGCCGCAGGTTTTTCCGTTCATCCGGGTAGGATTGGTGCATTTTGGCTGCAGGGGTGTCGGCCAAAAAACACAGCGTCCCTCAGCGGAGAACTTACACTAAGCCACATCCAACTTTTGGAAAAATGGAGCCCGGCGTCACGCTGCAGCTAATCAGACACTCAGACCGCTTCATGAACCAGCTTCTAAATCTGAGCCTGGCTCGCTTCACGCTGCAAAATAGTGACACGAAGAAGTTTCATTTGATTTATGACCGATGGGTGAATGAGTCAGTTGATTCAACACAAACAGACACCGCCACACGACCCTGCATCGGTTCAGCACAGCGTCTGATCCTGTCTGAATGTAATATTAAACGACGCCTCCAAAGTTACGTTTAGATCAGATTAGGCTTTTAGATGTGCATGAGTTCCAACAGAATAAAGATCTATCATCAGTTTATTGACACCTATTTTATCTATCTGCTGTGTGGTGTTACAGTAGAGATGCTGGCAGTGTGTTTATGTATTTTTCGTGTTAAAGGACTGACACAGCAGACATGATCTGACCTGAGGACAGTTTGATGTCTTTTTTATATAAATATTTAGTTTTTCTCTGAAGTTTTCGTTTCCTTTCTGTCCTCGCCGTGTGTGTGATTGTCGTCTGTCTTCACGTCCCGTCATTCTCATTGTTTCACTTCACCTTTCAGCGCTCCCTCCACAAAAATATGAAGCCACAGTTTGTTTGTCTGTTTTGAGTTTGAATGTTTGGGATTCACCACAAGCTCAGCCCTCGTGTCTCCTCTGACTTCTCCCTCCTTCCTCCTCTTTTTGTCTCCCTCCCTTCCTCCCCTGCTTTACAGAAGACGGTCAGAAAGGTGAGAGGCGCCGCATCCCGTTTCTCTGATCCTGTGCCTGCCGGTCTCAAACATCCTGCCTTGTTTCCTTTCCTTTTACTTTCTCCTCCCTCTCCACTTCCTGTGACCAGTCTCTCTTTTCATTTGTTTGGTCTCTTCACATCTCCTCCTGTCTTTCTTTCTTTTACCTTTTGTTCCTCCCTTCAAACTTCTGGTTCTTTCTCTCTGTGTCTGCCTGCCTGTCAGTCTCGTTCTTTGCTTAACTCTCCCGTTCCTCCCTGCTGTCCTCTCAGGTGTTTTCCAAACTTTTGGAGCCGGTCAGGAGTCGCCTGGCTTGGCCCGTCTCTCTCCTCACTTCATTCCCATCAGGAGCGACACTCGGACTCGGAGCTCCTCTCAACAACAACTACAAGAAGACTAAATAGCTGCTGGACGACCGGCGGATTTCCAGACTGTTAACAGTTACTCGTCATATTGAAACTTCTGCAGTTTGCTGGCTTCTTTATTATTAATTTTCAGTCCAATGGTGCTGGATTCTTACACTTTTACACTCTGAACTTCACTGAATGTACCTGAACACCGGCAGGCTCGGCCCACCTCAGGATCTCAAGGACTTTGAAGCCCGCTCAAACGGTTATTAAAGATCTTGGATGTCTGATTTTTCTTAAATAATTCTTTGAATCTTTTTGTTTCTTTGGTCGGCACCTTTTGTTTTTATCTTCAACGTTTCTCTTCCCTAACCTACTTTTCTTTCAGTTTCTTTGTCCTCCTTTTTATAGACAGTTTTCAGACAGAGCTGACTCGATTTATTCTCACATCCTCCTTTTGTCTCCTCTCCGGCAGGTTTTGAAGCCATTAAGTGAACATTATATGGAAGACAACGTCAGACAGACGGTGGTTAACTCCATCAAGGCCAGCTTGACAGAACAAGTCTCTCAGCACACTAAGTTAAAGACTCACTGACGCTCTTCCTCCTCATCTTACCCCCAAATCATCGTCTTCATCGCCCTCCTGCCCACTCGCTCAACGTGTCCAATCCTAGAACTGTGGAACTAGTTCAACACCAAAGCTGACCACCTTCCTCCCCCCCGACCACACGCACTTAAAACACCCCTCATCACATCACCGCCAACCCCTTCCCGCCCCTTCGCCATCTTTTATTTGCTGTTGTGGACCTGTAGGCTCGCTGCCTGCTCTGCTCTCCATCGCCCCCCAGTGCCTCAGAGCAGATACTGCATGTTTCCTGAGAGGACCGAGCAGAGAAGCCGGCGGCAGCGCCTCTTGCCAAAAACAGCCTGAAGGGACTGTCATCTTCTCCAGTGTGCCATGCTGTGATAGACGAAGCTTGTGTTGTATCGCATACTGTAGCCTCACACACACACACACACACACACACTCTTACTGAGATATTTGCTGGTAGCGGACTGCACTCGCTTCAGGATTGAGCTGTAATTCAGGGAATACTGACACCGCTGTGGGCAGCTGTTATCAACAATGGATGCAAACTTTTCTTAGCTCAGTTTACTTCCTCTTCAGCCTGTTTTTATTAAAGTTTCCTGCAAAGCACAAGCAACTGATCGACTCGGAAAACTAATAATGAGATACTCGTCGTGTTCAATCGTGTTGTTTTTGAGATTTCGGTGATTCTGCTGACTTGAGCTCGAAGAGGCTGTCCTGGTGAACCGATCTGTCTCTAGCAAAACTGTATTCGCAAAACTCGTAATTCTCCTGCCGGGCTGCCTCCACTTATTTATTTCTTCACACTAATGTTGGACTGTAGGAAGAAGCCTCGAGCCTCTCAGCTGGTGTTTTCTTTTTTAAAAATTGAGAACTGACGTGTTTTTATCTGGCCTTTCGTGTCTTACAGCCGACTTGCCAGTTGTGTTCGCGTGGTGTTAAGAGCTGCTGCGTCTGTAGCATTAAGCTAAGAGCTTTTAGAGCTTCTAATAGTCAGGTAGTCATTTTGTGAACCATCATCTCTTCCACTGCCTTTCATCAAAGACGCTCCGGCCCAATTCACATTTTTTAGGCGCTGCAGGTTACGTGTGGACCGTTTAGAGAGTCAGATGAGATGTTTTAACTGTAAAAGCACTGCCAGCAGCGTTCAGACTGGAGGCACGTGTTCATTCGTGAGCTTTAGAGGCGCGCGCAGGCAGACGTGTTGCGGATGTGGCTTCACGTTCGCCTCGCATCGATCTTATTTAACTCTCTGCAAGAAACTTGAGTAGCTGAACTGACGAGAAACACGCCCACCCTCCGCCTCCCCGCCCTCGTCCCGTAGAGTTAAACAAATCTCCAGTCGAACAGTCGAGCGGCGACTTTGTTCAACAGCTGCGTCACATCTGTCCGAGCTCTTCTGCATCGATTCCATCCACATTATTTCTCACCTCAAGCGCCAGTCTGGTACTGTACAGTCTCTCGTTTCCTGTGTTCACGTATTACAAATCGGGCATGTATGTTGAATTAAATATTTAAATAAACTTTGTATACATTTTATAGTGAATCAGTTGACGGTGGCTGTTTGTTTGTTCTTTCTTCTTCTTGATCAACAGTCTGTGGTTTGTTTAAGAATGATAAGTTGCTGCTGTAGGGTTTACACTAGTTTTCTCCTTTTTACGAGGATGGACGTCGATAGAAACGCGGTGTGAATACTGATCCTGATAGGAAGATGTTTTGATTGTGACGAGTGGGTTGGAGATAATGTCTGTCTGCCTTTTAAAGATATCTCTGGTAATTTATTTTTGAATAAAATGTTTACCTTAAGAATAAATCATCGATTAAAGTCTTTTGGCTCATCCGTGTCTGTTTTTTGTTTCATGCAGATTTTATTCAGTCTGAACCAAATGACTCGACGTATAAACAAACACATTTAACTTGTCACATCTCTAAACATCCTTTGGACTGTCCCTGCAAAAATAAAGTTCAGTTTACTTATAATTCAGAAGAATTTCTCCATTTACTGATTAATAAATCTTCAGTTTTAGCACATTTCTAGGAGGATGTACCTAAACTGTCTGCAGGGACTCTGCTTGGTTAAAATATCAGCTCACAGCATCAGGAGGAATAATCAGACACTCACTGAACTTTTCTATTTTAAATGTGCATGTTTGTCTAATAGGCAAGCACATAATCACACACACACACTGTGTTGACAGCTCTCCGACCCGGACGTGGCGAACCGAAGGGTTGAAGCTCAGCATGGTACAGTATACAGTACACATGGAGCTGGGCACCGCTGAGATGCAAGGTCTATTCGAGTACACCAACCACTATCAAGTTACTGTTTTTCTAAATGAAAACATTACCTGAGATACTCTTTCACACCAATAAGGGCAGTTTGTGCAGCCTGAGAGGCAGAAAACAGTCTGCTGCTCCTTTTTAAAGCAGCTATAATCAATATTTTTATTTTAGCGTGACAATGTGAAAGGTCTCGTACTGATGATGCTTCAGTTCAGCTCAGTTTTCTAGAAATAATCAACATTAATGGAGGTTTAAGCTGATTCCTGATTCCTTTGAGTGTCTGAAGGTGACCCGGAACATTTTGGTGCTGGCTGGAAAGTAAAAGAACAAAATTTCACAAAGAGAAATCAATAAACAATAAAAGCAATGAGGACAAAAAGTAAAGAGCATTTTGAAAAATGGAGGTGGATGCAAAGAACCTGCACACGTCGCTCAAAATGATCCTGCTTGTTTTTATACGCTAGAGAAAAACTGACTCACACGAGGTTTATATTTGTGTTCTCTATTTAAAAGTAGCTTTCTTTCTTTTACTGACAGTGATTCATAAAAAATACCAAGACGAAGGAGGAATGGCTGCATTGTTTTGTGACTGACCCTGTGCTGCACGGTTAACTTCATTTTTCAGTCACATGCAGAGGAAGCACACGGAAAAGATCAGCTGAGGAACGCAGCCAGTTTATACCGTACATCCAAGGTGATTAAATAAAGCCTGAGCGACCTGGAGGAGCCTCCAGCGTCCAGCGTCTGATAGACGAGGAGTCCATCTTCAAAAAAAATGACCAACAAGAGGAGGCAGGGTTCTTAAAAATACAGATTTATTTCATCACAGGACTGCTTTAAGCTGCGATGTAAGTAACATTTTAATGGTCCGTGCCTGACTACACCGACAAAACAGTCCGGACCGACAGACCAACGTTGTGCTATTAAACAAACAGGCTGTTAGAATGAATAGATGGTGTTATGAAGAATATTGTGCACAACTAAAGCAGACTTTTTTTTTTCTTCCTTTTTTAAAAAATGCAAATAAACAAAAAATATGTAACACTGACAGGTACGAGGCCTTTAATCACCCCCAACCATTCGTAACAAAAGTAACTCACTCGAGTGGTAAAGACACGACTATACCGAAAACTACAAACTACTTCTGATATAAAACTTCCATGAGAACACCATGAATGAGAAAAAGGCTCAAAAAGATTCACAACTTTCATATTTTTTTGTCTTATTGCTGCAGATTTTGTGGCAAAATCTTGTTTGTTGCTCAGGAAGACACAGTAACGACATGATGTGAACTGAACTAAACTAAAGGACGACGCAAACACAAAACGACGCTCTCGAACACAACGAATATTCAACTGTTAGTGGGACAAGTTATTCATTAAAACCTCGTCTTCAGGACTTCGTCCGTCCTTGAGAATTTACTGATTCGTACACACACACACACACGCTAACACACACACACTGAAAGTAGAGGGAGCCAAGCGGTTCACCCGCCGTCCGATGGGTCAGGACCTCCCTTCAAGGTTCATCATTTTCCCGTGTTGTCTTTATGTTTTTTGGTTTGATCATTTAAAAGCTGCAACAGTCCAGAGTGATGTAACGTTCACCGTTCACGTTTGATGTGCAAACGTCATTTTAAAAAAACAACAACAAATAAAACATGAACAAAAAAAAAAAAAAAAGTCACATCGACAGGTTAAATTTAGTCGTTAACGTCCACGAGCCTCGTTTGGAAAGATGTGCCGCCGTAACCTGTGTGATTTCCAAAGAACTGTTTCAAAACTGAAGTGAAAGAAATTTACAACCTAAAATAAAAAAATAAAAACTGCGATTTTAACATTTTACCTTCTATTGTGCAAAAGAACGTTTTCCGAACGAAGCTCGTGGATGCGACGCGTGCAGACCGTCCTCGTTAACGCTGCACGGGCTCGCTTTGATTTGGGAAGAATTTCTGACGTCATCTACGCGATGAGTCGACTACAATCGATGTTTCTTTAATACACTTTTGGTTTCCTTGTTGAGTTGCACTCTGTGCTCTTATCACACTTGATTAATGGCACCAGTTCCTTACACACTTGTGCTTGAAGGAAAAGAAAACTTCAGTAACCTGATTCAGCTTATATGAGTGAGACGAGTCTCTACTGTACACTTCAGAAGACTGAGCTCCTCTAGTCTTCTCCTCTGCTGTGCTGTCTCCGCTCAGTCGGAGGTTGTTGTAGAGAAGTGCGGCTAGTCCAGTAATCGAAAGGTTCTCCCGTGAAAAGGGTTGAAGACAGGTTGGAGGGCGGGTTGGTCTAATCTACGTCTACCGAGGGGTCTGCTGGAGGTTTTAGATCATGGCCCGGAAGGCGAATGAGATTGCAGCACCCAGAGCCAAGCCGAGGGACAGGAAGAAGGCCATGATGGCGCCCGCCGTCTCTGCCTGATTCTGTGGTACCTTCCTGTAGAGAGACAACAGAGGGACAAAATCCATCAGGAGTGAGCGCTTCATCGTAGATGTTTGAGGTAAAGTTCGGACAGAGTTTTTCAGGACAGAGTGTACCACAGTGTCAGCAGGGAGGACCGGGCAGGTCGTGGTGACTTCATCGATTCAGATGCTGCCTACAATCAAGTAACATAATCATCGTCAGTCAACCAGAACTAGACGGAGGCTGCTTTCCTGGTGGAAGTGCACCAAAGACGTCGGATGTTCACGGCGACTTTTAGCTCTAAATAAGCTCTCTAAAGCTGTGTGCGCTGTTTCTCCTACTCAGTCTATACAAGTGTTCAATCGTGCCGAACATAACCGCTGTGAACGTAACATCTTATTTCTCTCCGTCTCTCGCTCAGGCTCAGAAATGGAGGCTGGTTTATGAAATAAACCATGATGCACTCATGACGGTTCATGTCTTCAATCAGGGAACCCACATAAGCTTCGAGTCTGAGGAGGAGGAGGAGGTGAATGCTTTGAATTTGAGCTGCAATGCCCATTTTAACCGCTAGATGTCAGTGTCATACAGAATGTCACACATTGTTCTTTATGTATTTTTCCTGTCGTTCTAGAGGCTGCCAACACTGATGTTCAAAGTATGTGTACAGTAAGTATGGCGCTTACAGCTCAGAGCTGCTTAGTTCAGCTCACTTGTACTCCACAAAGGTCTGATCCGAATCAAACCAACAAAAGGTTACAGACACATGCCAATCGGAGGTCGAGTAGGGCAGATCTTTACAGAACGCTGTGAACTGGAAGAGGAACAGGAAGTCACAGCGCCCAGCTGATTGGCACACATCTCCCCATCAAGCAGAGATGGCGAGCGGGCTCATAGATGTCCGGTAACTCAGTAATTTGTAACTGATGTCGCCTTAAGTGACATCGCTCGAGGGAATTTTTGAGCTCTACAAACTGTGAAACTTTCCTCACATCTGCAGTTAAACTCTTTAAGATTTGTGAACAGACTTTAACATGTAAGATCATGGAGGTCAGAGTCTTTTCCTACAAGTCTACAGTGTGTGTGTGTTTCTTACTTGGGCCCGAAGCACATGCAGAGACTGGCCAGGTATCCATTGGAGAAGGAGAACAAGATCATGAAGATGATGTACCAGGCGTCGTGGGAAAACAGCACGGGGAGGTAGTAACGAGGCTGGACGTTACACAGCATGAAGAGAGGGACGAAGACGACCCGAAGACCGACCAGGACGGGAAGCAGGATGCTGTCTTTACCCGGCTAGAGAGAGAGAGAGAGAGAGACGGCAACATCAGACAAAGAACTCTGACTTCTAATCAATAAAACTTTGAGGTGCTTTTATTTCCTGCAGACACTGCAAACACAAACGTGGAGTACTGTAAAACTTGACGGACAGCTGGAGCTTCCATTTATTTCAGCCTCAGACAGGCCTTTAATTCCTCACTTTATATCTGTATGTGCCATCTAAGCAGCTTAGAACGAGATCGAGCGAGCTTCAACTGTCCGACGATTAGCGTCAACAATCTTACATCTAACTTAGTTTGAAGTCAGGACTGACCAAAGGACCCGGAGTCACAGAGCACCTCAGTGGAGCCGTCAGGATCCTGATCAGCGTCGTCTTATGATGATAAATAAACTCACATGGTCCTGGAGCAGCTGACTGCAGTTATCTGCACCAATGCTGCATTCAAGCGCAGGTCAGACCGGGTTAACAGACTGTACTCAAATTTGCACAGAATGAATTGATTCGATTTGATTATTTCCTCTGGATCGCAGGAAATTAGACGTGCTTGTTCGTCTCTGGAGAAAGTTTTCAGAGATCTGAATTTATGCTGATGAAGAAAAATCTGAAATCAAACATTAATATGACGAATAATACAGTTTTATTTAGATTATTTCAGCTGTCTTGTGTTTTCAGCATAGCCTGTAGAAGGTTACGACTGCTGTTGAAGTGTCTGTGTTAGCTTTAGAGGTGCTGTCTCAGCATGTTTTGTTGTTATATAAATGACAGTGAGGTTTTTCTTTCCCATTTTGATTTTATTTCAATGGCATAGACTGATTTTTATAGAGGACTCTTTCGGTTGTATTGATCTGGTGGTTTAAACAGCGTCAACTCGCCCTTTGTTCACGAGTTGGGACGCTAACAAAGCAGAATAAACATTCATCACACGATGTTCAGACGCGTGGCATGGCTGAGGGTTTCTTATTGGCTTATTTCGATGTGCAGAGAAGAGTGTTGCCCTTCTGAGCACCAAAACCACTTCCTTTACAAAGAACACACGCACACACGCTGTCTTTCAAAACAAGCCTCTGATCTCAGCAACAAAACTCGTCACTCAGACTCTTAAGAGGCTGATGTTATTCCACCATTCCACTCAGGACTCTGTGATTTATTCGTGCGTAAACATTTCGTGCCCAAAGGATGGAAACAAGCGTGTGTGCTGTCGACTAAATATTTTGATGTGGTCATTTTAAATGCACTCTAAACGTGTGCGTAAACAAGAGTGTTGGAGTGCTGGAGGTGATTTATTAAAAAGGAGTCTACAAGGCTGCACAGTTCAAGCATCCGTCATTGTCATTACTTCTCAGCTGTGCCTGACACCTGCACAGATCATCTTAACCTGCAGGAAACTGAGCTGGGATCAAGCCCGCGTGCAGGCCGGCTCTCAACCCGACGAGGAAACCCAAAAGCTTCAGAGCAGTTAGACAGACTTGAGAAAGATTTGCGTTGTTACTGACCCACATACAGACGGCCGTCAGACTCCTGCCAGCCCAGTCCATCACGTTGAAGAGAAGGAAACACGATACAGGGATGAAGTAAGTTTCTGAAGATAGAGCAAAACAAACGAGCTGTTGTTAGCAACAACGAGATTTACATAAATTACAAAACCTCTGTGAGCTTGAAAGGTGACGCTGAAAGGTTTGGAGCCGTCTCATTTGTGGAAGACGGCAGCTGGTTGCAGTTAGTTTGGAGACCCAGAAACATCTCAAAGTACTCGGTGCAACACTGCAAGCTCACATAGAAGATTAGTTTCTCTATGATTGTATCTGAGACAAACTGAAGTGTAACTGGGCGTGGAGTATTTCCTTTAAGGAGATAACTGTATGTGCTAAAGGGTTTAAAATGAATCTCAGTGTTTCTACAGGCTGCTCTCCATCCATCCAACAGCTCAAGGACTCGCTACGTTAACATGTTTGTGTGGTTTGTGCATCTCTGTGATCCTGGGAGCTCTCTCAAGGCAAACTGGTCAGATAAAGACAGTCATGAATCAACCTGAGGAAGTGCAGGACCCCTTTTCTGGACCTTAGCCCATGAGGCCCGGTTGGGTGCAGCCCAAACAAAACAGAAGAAATTTTCGCCCCACAAAACACACAATGAAATGACACAAACTTGACCGATCGTCTGATTTCTAAAGTTACAGGCTCACTAGCTGTTGTAGCTGTTTGTACAGATGTTAGAGACAGAGACTCACCCCACGCGCCTCCATCTGCTACAGTGGACTTGACCTCGACTGTTACGGCTGGGAACGTCCCAATGGTGATGGTGAAGATGAAGCACACTGACAGAGCCATCACCCAGATCTGAGAGACCAACCACAACCAACATTATAATATGTAACCAGTTGAGAAGAGGTCATCACACACACACACAGTTTGTGTTCATATTTCACCTGCTTGAAGATGTTAAACACAGACGCGCTGGCATTGGCCTCTTCGTCCGTCAGACTCACCACCGGTCGCTTCTCTGCGGCACTTTCTGAGAAACAAACAGCTGTTTGTCATTATTGTTGTGAGTGTGAGGGACACACTGTGTTAAGAACATCATTCCCACAGTGAGTGGGTGCGTGCAGAGTCTGTTAGAGACGCTAACGTCCGACATCGTTAACTTTCATTTTCTGCATAGGCTCCCAGAAGAGTCCAAACAGAAGAGTCAACAAACAGACCGCTAAAAAATATGATTACTCAGCTGACAGTTTGGTTGAAGTTGGACATCCTGATTAAGAGATCTGGAGTACCAGGACTACAGTGGCTACAATATCAGTTAAAGTTACAGCTCCAAGATCGGTCAAACTACAGCAAAGACATGCATCCACAGCTTCAGCACCTTTTTTGAGCAAGTCCATCTTGTTCTCCTCATCAGCAGACGGTCTGGCTCCATTACTCTCAGTGTAGAACTGGAAAAATTCCTGCAGACAAAAAACCCAAACATATAATTAGCTAAATCCACTGAGCCAACAGAGCAAAGATAAAAAGACACAGCGAGGACGACATGTTGAGATTGTGTTTTCTATCAGCTCACAGGCTGAACAGCTTGGACTGATGTCCAAAAAAATAGGAAGACTGAACTTGTGAACTCGTCTAAAAGCTGATTTCCAAAAAGTTGATTCCAAAATGGGAACACACTTGAAATGAAACAAACAACACATGGTAAATGGCGAGTCTTACCATTCTGGGCAGAGCGAGGTAAGACATTATGGCCAGGAGAATGACGACACAGGCTGTGATGAAGTAACCAAAAGCGCTGTCCTGCAGGGCTGAGCCGCCTGGGGACAAAGACAAGACATACAGCATCATGAGTACAGATTCATCTAGCTTTAGGGTGCATTGACACAGGATCAGTGTGGTTGCCAGAATTTTATAAGCGTTTCTAATATCACAGCAAAATGATAATAGTACTGTTGATTTCACGTATACGGTTGATGTTTTAGTTTATATACTAAAATGTTTGTAGCCTTGAGAGTAAAAGAACGTAAACATATTAAATATTACAGTGTTTACTGCATAATTATCAGTCTTTACACATTAAAATATACTACTTTATTCTGTATAAATTCCTTTAAAATGCTGTTTAAATAAAGGTTTTGAAATATGCCATTTACTGTATACATGCATATTTTTTAACGGCTTCTTACTGTTGTGGTTTGTCGTGTTTTTCACATGTCACCTGCTTCCTATCTGAAGTTGAACAGTCAACTGTATTTTATCGTCTGTCGTGATGATGGTACGTGAGGAGCTGATTCGTTCTCCCCAAAGAATAATAAAAAACTTTGTTTGCCACTGAACAAAAGACAAAACAGTGCAGCTTGTGCTTTGTGTGTGAGACATACTGGCCAGTGCGCAGATCATGGAGAAAGCAGCGAAGGTGCCGGCCAGCCCCTGCCCACTCATGATGGGAGTGGTGTAGGAGGCGGGAAGGATCCCTGCGAGCCCGAACAGACTGCCCTGAAGAATGGCCCCGAACGCTGGGGGAGGACACAGAAAACAAGACAAGGATGTTAAAGGACTTGTATGCTTCAAAAAGTCACTGCGACACAGAAAAACACATCGCCAACAGGCTTCTTCCAAGCAGACCCGCATCACTCCTTTGATTTGCAGCCATTTATGCAGCCACTTTGGGAGCTAATTAACTGCAGAGCACTGATGTCCACTGAGAGGAATGTGCCGACTTCGATATCAAAGCCTGAAGGTCACGGCGTCAAACATCAAACATGATGGGCCGTTCTTCACAAGGACCTGGGGGTCAGGACTAGCCCAAACAGGAGGTGAGGAGGGGAGGAGGGGGGTGAGCTTATCCCTGCTGTTCAGTGAGTCATTGTAAATAAATAAACGCCGTGAGATTACAGATTGTGTTCTGAAGCTCAGTGTGCTATGAGAGAGGAGGACTTTCCCAACACAGTGGATGCAGATGTTGAAATAACAACTTGCAGGAGTTCACCGTAAAAATGGGGTAAGGAAGTCGAATACAGCAGCCCTGCAACTGCTCTGTGTTTTAGCGGTGCTGACTCAACTTCGTCCTTCCTGAGGACAATTAAAGAAATTAAACTGAAGACAAACCACCTCCTAAAACAGGTAAACTAACTACAAATGAAAGAAGATTAAATTCAGGTCAGATGCTGAGCGTGCCTTATAAAATGTGAAAACAGGATGGAAAAGAGAGGCACCACTACAAACGCTTTTTATTTGATTTATTTCGGCATCATAACAGACTTTATATGCCAAATAAAATATCCGACTTGGCCTTTCAAAATTGCCTCCCACATCTAAGATCTGCTCCGCAGCTCAAACAGGTTTGTCCGTTTTAGAGAAAGTGAGAGTGACTAAGTCGAATGTTATTCATGTCAACTCTTAAAACAAACATCATCCATCTGAGCTTCTGTGACAACTATAAATGGCATTGAGGCAACGGATACGGCTGATTGGTTAGAGCAAACAATGACACGATAACTCCCAACAAGAAATGAACTAAACAAACACAGACAGGATGAATGAAGGGAGTGAAACAAAATCTGTTTGATTATCAGGATAGATTTTCCTGAAGAGACTCGTAAGAATGTCGAAAGCTAACGTTGGGTTTGAGACACTTTCTCTACAGTGATCACTACAGTTAAAACCTAGAAACTCACAGTTGATGCAGATGATTTTGATCATAGTGAGGGTGAAGAAGGGCAGCGGGGCCATGTCCACCTTGACGAGGATCGCCGTCAACAGGAAAACCACCAGGATAACCGTGAGGCTGCCAGAAATACGCAGCTTCTGAGGAATCCTGCGTCAAGAGAGAAATGAAATTTAAACCGTCTGAAACACTGAAGCATCCTGAAAATGAGTACAATCAAAAACAAAAATGTTGAGGAAATAAAATCATTTTAAAAAAAAGTTTCATGTAAACAAATTTGCTTACGTTCAAGTTTCCTAAGAAAGACGGATATGTTTTAAAATCTGAGGTAATTAATGCTTTTATGAACATGTTCCTATTGTGATGTCGGCAGGTCAAGTTGCGGTCGTAGCAACAAAAAAGGAAGATAGAGTTCATCGGGTCACAACGAGCCATGCTTTGTTCATGAAAAAAGGAAACGTATGCTCAGACTCAAAATACTGAAAATAAACAAAAACTGTATTGAGGAAACAAGGACGGCAGGAGAGAAAGAATCCAGACAGCAGTGTTTCCTCTACATTGATTTAGGATCAGTGGACCACCACCACAAAACTCCTCGTACCAAAAAAACCTCAGACCGAGAGGGATGGATGTGGAGAAAATACCTTAAGTTAACTCCTGTTACAAAACAATTAGAAAGGAAACAGTGGAGACGGAGACTGGAGGAGACACAGGAAGAGGTAAAGTTGAAGATGGAGGGAGGGGAGCGGAGAACATAAATAGCATTCCTGGGTGTGTTTGCGCAGGGTAAGAGTCGTCCGTGGTCGCGGTCCACCCCAGATCTCTCTCAATCCAACTCTAATTAAAGCAAACATACCGGAGGAATATATATATATATATATATATATATATATATATATATATATATATATATATATATATATATATATATATATATATATATATATATATATATATATATATATATATATATATCTTCACGTAACAGGGTCATGGGGTCACTGAGAGGTACCGATAAGCAGGAGGGTAGGCAGAAAGAAGGAAAGGAGAGGTAAACTGAATCTACTAGACAGCAGCATACATGATCTTATTGTGCGCTCTCTCTCTCTCTCTCTCTCTGACTTCTCACTTGTGGCTGTCATGGAAAAGTGTAAATGACACAAAATCTCAGTGGAGCGTGGTGGGATACCTCTGGTGTATGAAGGAGTTGAGGCAGGTGAAAATGAGCAGAGGCACCATGGCGCAGAGCGTCATCACATTGTTAAACTTCGACTCCAGCACGCTGCGAGTGTCCCCGCCGTCCAGAGTCACGTTGGCCGTCTGATTGGAGGAGAGGTCAGTGGTGGGTGTGTCCTTCAGCCGACTTGTGAAGTACTACAGCAAGAGACGGAGATGCACAATTTTTAAACGATTGTTATCAGCTCTTGCAAGTCAACAGTAACATTTAAAGTGAAGGGTGAGTCATTAAGAAAGTAATTTGTGGAGATCTGAGCAGTATATAATGCGTCTAATAATTACGCTTTCCAAAAAGGCGTTTGATATTTTGTTGAGCCCATTTAAATCATTAAGGGTGAATTAATATTAGAAACATCTCAAAATAATACGATTTAAGCAGTACCACATATTATAACCTCTAAAATAATAACAGACTTCTCTAAAAACAGAAAGTCATAACGAGTGGAGGATTTGTTGTTGCTTTAGGCCACGTTAGTTTCAGCTATATGTAATGTAGAGTAAATGTTAAAAAATAATAATGTGTTTAATTTTAAGTGTTTAAAATATGCACAAATTAAATGAAAAAATGGTTGAATTAACAGTTTATAAATGCAAAACTGATGCAAACTTCACACTTTACACTTTTACAGTTATAATTTGTGGCCTTATAGTCACTGCTTAGTCATATTTCGAATCCACATCGTTAAAGTTTCCACTTCAAAATAAATTTGAGCTATTTGAGCTTCAATAAACATTTCCGCCTCGGGGTCAGTCCAAATGATTTCTCCCCCTGGATAACAAAACTGGAATTCCAAATTTTAAGAAGTTAACCCCTTAAAGCTCAAGAAGAATGACCCGGGGATTAGAGAGGCCGTGGAAATCCACCTGGCTGGAGACAGGTCGGCAACCCTGAGTGAAACCAGGTGGTTTTAGAAAGAAAGGTAAACAAACAATCTTTGTTTTTTCTAAGGGAGGGGAACTTCCTATAATTGGAGCTTAGCCTTTAAATTACCTAACCACAAGGCCACCAACAGGGCTCCTTGTTTCACTTCCATCGGCTAACCGAGGGTTAACTTCATTTGGCTGCAAATTATATTCTCACGTTCAGATGGTTGCAAACGTTGCCAAGTTATGCAGAAATGCTGCTCCACTCACCATTGTTGCAGTCATGAAGAAATTCCATGGTAAGAGGGTTCCCAAGCCCAGGATGAAGAAAATGATCCATACAGCATTGTATCTGGGAAAAAAAGAGAAGTTCACATGAAAGCACATGAATGAAGTCATTCAACTTCATATCAAAAATTTATTCACTGGAGATCATCCAACCCTCACTCTGCACATACTGGATCTAACAAAGATGGGCTCTTACTTGTCCCGAGGTGCGTTGATGGCCGTCATCGTTCTCGTTAAAGTGTCAGAGGCTCGTGCCGCCAGTCAGGGGTTTATCAGGGAGGCACCAGGTCTGAAATGCAAAGATAAGGTTAAACTGTGGCACCAGCAACATGCTTTTAATCAACAACAACATGGCCATTTTAATGAGATAGTTTATGGGCCAACACATCAATCAAAGAATCAAGATTATGCAATTTGAACAGAAAATAAAACAGTGAATTAATTCAGATTAAAATCAGCTACAAAGTCGGCGGTAGAAAACCTCAAGCTTTGCTGCACAGACATGCAGCAGCTTCCTAATCTGAGCGTTACAAAGAGCGACAAACCCGACAGAAACAATAATCGGTTAAACACTCGCAACGTCACACTTGGACATCATAAGAAATCTTGTTAAGCTGCATAATAGTTGTGCGACTCACAAGACAAGCCTCACAGAGCACAGAATTTCAAACATGCTAAAAAGCTCAGAATAAAGGCAAAAAAACTTCTTAGAAACTTACAGCTCAGTTCAAATCAGGGCTCCTCTTCAGATGCAACTAACACAAAGGCCAACCAAGCTCCTCATGCTTCACTTTATACCATACAGAGGGTTGAAGAGGTTGACACCCTGCTGTCTGCTGCTCTGCATTAGACCTGCCCTCTTTGCATTTCAACGTCCATCCCTCTCCGTCCTTACTCCCCTTTCTCCTCGATCCTCCCTACACATTTTCACATCGAAATTTCAAGCATGTGCGGCGCCCTTCGCCACCCAGGCGTCAGCTCCTGGATTTCTGTCTTTGTCAGGTAAACGGCAAATAGTGCAAAAGTCACATCCTTCCTTCCTTCCTTGACAAGATTCCTGAGACAATTATGTAAGTTCGAAGTGCTCAGAAAGGAAGCACATCACAGCTAAGATGATAACAGGGACTGTTTTTAAATTACATACCGTGTACAATGTTCTTGACCTTCTTGACTTGACAATCCCATCTGTTCCACTGTCTTATTTTCCAATTTTCTTCTTCTTCACCCCCCCCCCCTCCCAATGTTTCCTACAGCCTACTAATTTCTCACCTCATTGCATCTACTGTTCTTCTTCAGTGCCTCTATCATTATTTTTATGTCTGCTACTCCACTGGCCTTGATTGTGCAACTCATATTGGTCCTCTAACCGCCCTCCCATCACTCCTCTTTCTTTCTCAATCTGCTCTTATCTCCAATCTAATTTATCCAACATCATTTTTCTCCCTTTTTTTCCCCCTGGAGCTGATGGAAGACATGTGCTCAGATAACTGTGTGACACCTCCTCCAAACAGGAAAACATTTCTTCAAGGACGCTTCCTCCTCAAGAAACACAGAGCAATTTGGCATCAAATCAAGGTAAACAACACAAGGCGAAGTTTAGGTTGCCGCACGGATCATAAGCACTAAAATGCAGCGGCTCTCAAATGAAATGCACAGATTGTCTGGCCACCCATTGTAATAGGCCAATAAAAGGCGCTATGAATCAATCTGTGTGAGCGGATTCGCAGCGGTGCGTCAGCGCAGACGGAAGAAGAACAAGACTGCTCGTGATGCATGACGTGCAACACGTTTGTTGGGATTCACACACACACACACACACACACACACACACACACACACACACACACACACACACACACACACACACACACACAATGTGTTTTGGAGAGCGAGACAAAATGTCAAACGCAACTTTTGTTCTGTCTAGAAGAAAACTCCACAGAGAACAAGCTCTCAAAAAGCCAATTACACTGTTAAGCAATGGACACTGACAACAGAAAACCAGACTCATTCATAAAACGAGAGGAAAATTGATTTGATTTATTCACGGTTGATTAGATTGTTGCTTTTGCTGCTGCTGACATGTTTGATCTGGCCGGTCATGAGTGCGAGGACAGAGACTGCTCTATATGAAGGAGACACACACACACGTGATAGCCCATTATCAAGCATCGAAACTATTGTGGAGGTCTGAGAAGCAACGGTTTATGAGAAAGGGCTGTATGGCGTGTGAGATAAGACATGAGACTGTTAAACAACTAGCCTTTACGTGGAAATTTACCATGTGACCCACCATGCATACACTGCATGAACATGACTGATAGATTGGCAAATATATCATCTGATGTCAGTTTATATTTCTGATACAGAAATGATAGATATGTGACCTGAAACAGTGACCTAGTCACTAAAAAATGGATATCTCAAACACCAGTAATAGACATATTAATATGTTGGTTTTACCCAATAGATCGTCCACCATCAATCGACCAGAATCGCCTGGTTTGTAGCTTTACATCCAGCACCAATCAGCGTCTCCATTCTCAAATTAGCTGATAGTAACCAGCTACTGTCACAGATACACACACGGTAAAACGACCAGCCTCCTTCCATATGTAGCCTAACGTCCATTGTGAAAATGGATTTGTGTGTGAAAAAGACGCAAAACCTGTTTCTTTTGTTGGCTTTTTTTTTAACTGACTTGTGGAGGGAAAGGAAAGTCAACACAGCAGACAGAGACGGAGGAGCAAAGAGGTGTGGCAAGCCAATGTGTGTGCAGGGAAAAGTGATCTGAAGTGGAAAGGAGAATAAAGCAGTTTGTTTGTTTGTGAGTATCTGACAGAATCTGACTTTGGCCATCGCCATGTTTGTAGTCCTGCCTCTTCTGCCTCCTGGCTAATCTAAAAATGGCTTAATGGATCATCGGTTGGTGGAAGGAGCCTGAGGGCTCAAACAAGCCATCTGTAACAGCACTTACCTATCAATACAAGTGGCCACGCTGAGAGAAAGTTAAATAGAAATTCACCCTCAGTATCAGCTATAGAGACCAAAGCTGTTTTTTGTACCAGGCTGTAAACATGTTTATTCCTGCTGTGAAGTTGGACATTTTAACATGAGGACTTATGGAGACCGGCTCGTTGTATAGCCAACCTCAAGTGGTCGTTTGAGGATCTGCAGGTTTTGGCACTTCTGCATAAATTTCACTTTGCAGGCCTGATTTTTCTGCATTGATGAAATTACAATGAGGCTTTAAGTTATGTATAATTAAGAGCATGATCTCAGGCTGATTTGTCAAAGGTGGCAGGATAATCTTAGCATCAAAATCTATAATCACTGCATCCCTAATTACTTTTAAATACAGCATATGGTCAGTATCCAACTCACCCTACGTGCCTCCTTATTTCTTGTTTTTCTCTCTCCACCTCTGGTAGTCATGACACATTCAAACATTCAATCATAGTCGACGGTATTAGACAGTTTAAAGCACACTGCATGAGCCATGTCCCAGATTCCTGTAATGTCTCCTAAACTAACGTGTCAACGAGCCAGCTGGCCTGGTGCCTGGTGTTGAAATGGTGCCCACGACACTCACACACATTCACACAGACACTTTGTAGTCTGCAGAGTGGTACAAAACTCCAGTTTGGCATTAATCTGACACTTTAACTAGCTGGCCTCTCAGCAACATCCAACACCAACAATCAGCACTCGAATGGAAAAAAGATTCAGCAGTCAAGACAGTAATTTATTGTTTCCTCCACTGTCACGGTAAAAAAGTACAGTTTAAGTTGTGCCAGGCAGCTCTAGCTGTTCAGATTAGTCCACTTACCATGCTCACAACTGTGTGCAATGTTTAAATCATGCTTACTTGATATCCTGGTTTTGTTGATTTCACGTAACGTTATAACTTTCTAAAAATTAGATTTCCTGCTTGAGGCTTCTTCTTCTTCTTTGTCCAGATGATATCCACCAGCAAATCTGCTGCCGGTCAGATGATTACTGAACTCTTATTCACCCTGTGCAACTTGTTAAAGACAAAGTTGGCATTTTTATTTGGCTCTGTCATCAACTTCTGTTTTCATTTTCCTATGCTTGACATAAAGTAAACCCAGAAGAACAACAACTGTCTGATTTTGTGGAAACCAACTGAACAAACATTTGTCATTACGTGTTGTTCTGGCAAATTAGCAAGCGATCAATCAATCGATTGAGATCACCCCATTAGTGAGCAGTTGCTACAATACTCTCAACTCTCTCTGAAGCCTTGTGACACCCAACCACCGAAGAGAGAGTAAGAACAAACTATATTAAATATTTGCTCAAACAAATTATGGACATGTAAGCTCCCCCGAGTACAGAGATTCAGAAAGAGAGTGAGTAAGAGAAGGACAAACAAGCATTGCGGTTTCGCAAAGTGTAATTGTCAGAAAAATATGCTGGAAACACTGAGAAGAAGACGTACGATGTCAATGGAGTGAACAGTTTACAAGTCCTATCCCCAGACGGGAGGTCAGGGGCAGGGAGTGAAGTAAAACAATGCGGAGATAACTGGGGTGAATCTTAAGAGAAAGTGTCGAGGCAGAAGTACATTTTTCTTGTCTCACCAGCATACCTCTCTAACAGGGTCGCCTTTATTCCCAGCCTGACGCTGAATAGTTTGATGGTGGTCATATGATGAGGCGAAGGAAGAACAACCTCTTTCCTTCAAGGTCATTTCCCAGTGCTTATAGATGGTGAACGCTCTTCTCAACATCTTAACATTACTCCTACACAGTATAGAACCAGAGTGAATGGATAACAGGGGAGATATTTCTCTTTACACCGTCAGTAATGAAAGAAATGCACAAAGATAAACCACTGAATGCAGCTTAAAACTCTCACCCATGCCAGAGTTTCTCATCCCTTGTGTTCAGGATGTAAAGACCTGCTGGTTTCCATTGCAGTAATCTAATTACAGACTATTTTACAAATGGGATACAACCTGAGCGCAGTTAACTGCAATTAAGTAGCGAGTTGCAGAAGGACCACGAAATTGAATTTCTCACATCAGTAGCATAGAGGACCTTTACATTTTCTTAACCAGACTCTTCAACAGCAGCAAGAACAGGACAAACTGGACAATCACTGAAATCTGTACTCCTGAAAATAAACTGAGGCTAACAGGATACAACAAGAGACGAGAAATATTATTCCCTCGTGGAATTCGATGTCCGTTTAAAACTGCTTCCTATGCACAGCTCAAAATATTTACAGATGATTCATGTGACGTTCGCATCTGTGCCTGACAACCACGTTTCAAATTTCACATCATTCCTAGAATGACTAACACGCACACATAGGACAACTTAAAACGCAGCTTGCAGCACCGAGAACATCCAAGCACACATTACAATTACGTTGCAGTACATTGACTTTTACAACCTAATCACTATTTCAAGGCGTGTTTCCTCCAGCTCTTCTCTCAAGGACAGCACTGCTGACTCGTTTCAGAACAAGTCCAACAGCAGACAGACAAGAGAAATGGAGGGATGTGTGGGCGAATATTTCCTGATCTTACAAAGCAAAGATGAAAGAACCTCTAAAGATTACATCATGCAGAAACAGTCTGGTTTAAGAGAATAAAAAGCGACAGGATTAAAGATTAATTAAAAGGTTCAATCTGGACTCGTGGCTCTGGTGTAGTCACCGATTTATAGTTACGCAAGCCGGAGCTAAAACAGGAAGGACTCAGGACCCAGCTGAGCCACCAGAGCGTCCCTATTTATGTATTTGAGTATTTTTAAGAAACTGTGACAAGGGAAGCGGAAAGGTTGCCATGAAAACTGCTTACATAAGTAATAAAAATGAATGTATCCGCCCATAGAGTAGCTGACAAGCGCAATCATTATGGCACAGAGTCAAAGTGGTGACATGAAAATTCAATGCTGTGATAGCAATTAAACTTAAATGTGTATTGATCAGTGGTGAGCAGTCAGTTGCATAAGACAGTGGACCATGGACCACATGGACCATGTGTAAAAAAATTTGAATTTCCCAGAGTGGTAACTAAATCTGTGGCGTCCTAAAGTCCAGGTTAACATCCTGAACTTGTGTCTCACAAATAGTCCAAATGGCTAAATGGTGTTCACATTTCTCAACCTGAAAAAGAAAGACCGCTGGAAGTGTTGCTGTGCTGTTATACAACATTGAGATGAGTCCAGTCTATATTCTGCAGAAATAATGCGTCAGCACTTGCAAGCGAAAGTTAGCCACCACGAATGCACACCAATCAGTTTTGGGGTTTCTTTTAACATGTGCAGGCCATGAAGTGTAGATGTGATTTTTGATATGTGAATTTGCAGCCAGTCACCCAGGCAACTGCAACATTAAACTTCCCATCACATGCACACACTGTGGTTTGGTGGGAAACTCTCAGATCTCACAGTCAGTAGCCGCCGTCCCTTCAAAAAGCTTGTCTACACGGGCCTTTCATGTCAGCCACCGGCTTTTTACTAGTGGCCAACTTAAATTCCATTGATGCAAAAATAAAGAAATAAAACTCAACAGATTAAACAACTTCTCAAGTTCAGTTTAGGGAAAATGGACTGAACAGAAAGACTCCTGAGAGGTAGCCAAATACATAGTCACTTCATCACTTCCGCATGGTCAGAGAGGCATTTTGGTATTCAGAGGCAAACTGAGCGGAGGCAGCAGGCCTAGGTAACACTGTCAGGGTCCTAACACTGTGATTGACAAAGAGACACAGAAATAAACTCAAACAAACCTCGGACAACAGAAGAAGAAGAGAAGCCGAACACAAAATATTGGCTGTTTTCAGCCCCTCGCAAATAGATGACACTACAAACCCCTGATGCAAATCAAGATGGCCAATAACCTTCTTTATCGTCCAAATGTGGCACGAACACCGCTGCAAAACATCTCATTGTTTTAAAAACAGGGTGCAGCTTCGGTCCAATCAACACCATTTCTACGCCCTTTTCCCTTTTCAGAAGTTACCTGAATCATGTGAAATCCCCCACCCTGCCTCAGAGAGCGTCATGCTTTTGTAAAACGGATATAAACAGGATAATACACCTAAGAGCAGGAAACAATGGCTCAAAGAAAGGAAAAGAGACACTAATGAGAGTGGCATGGAGGTGAAGCCTATGGGGGAAATCTCTCATGCCGTATAATCCATTGTCTTCACCCCGACCCGCCTGCTTTACACCACAAATGATTTTCCACTTCAGAGAGCGAGCAGGAACAAAGCCCATCTCAAGCTGCCTGTCTTTTTAGTTGGTTCAAGTGGCTGATTCGTAAGCTGGCAACCGCAACCCCACCTATCGCTGTGACTACAACACAGTCAGCACTGATGAGTTTAAATGAGTAAGACTAAGTGAGGGTAACAGTTCCCATAATCTCTTTGATGAGTCAGTTCAGTAATCTTATCTTCACACGAGGGGTTGCCACCAGACGGAAAGGATAATTAAATTAGCTTTCTTACTTGAAGCGTATAAAACCAGTCAGCTCACTCAGTCAGCAGATTGGAAAACTTAACTCCCACTACCCTACAAAACAGATGCTCGTGTGGACCCAGCGGTGGATCGATGCTGACCCATCAGCTGTTTGAAAAACAAAGGCTCCATTATAGTGTGCTCCTCTCCTTGCTTCAGGGTCAGCTTCGGAGTCACAAATAGCACAGACATGTGTGACATGGAGCCAAGCCAGGAAACACTCACTCATACTGAAAAACTAAAATGATTAAAATATCATGCAAGTACTTTTCTTATTTACTTTGTGTACTGTGAGATGTTGTAGCAATAAAGTCCAGCTTATCTTGCGTATATAATTGTTTTCTTTAATGTATAAATACCTGAAAATAAGAATCATCATGTTTTTTTTATATCCAAACGATGTTGCACCACCATGTCTCGACAGTAGACCAGAACGGACAAACTAACATCGATCCATATTGGACATTTACTTTCTTACACACCGGACCTTTAAAGTAACTACAACAACAGTACGGTGACATATTTGTGTGACCCACATAAACGGATTTGACATGGACTCACCTTGCAGCAGTGCCTGATGTTAAAAAAAATCACTGAACCATCATGTTTTTGAGACACCATCAGTCCTTTTCCACATTTCTACAGTAGCCCGGGATGGACAAACTAACAAAACAACAACTAACTTTCGCATTTTTTGCAGTTTAGTTTCTCCTTCTCGGGTGAAACGTGGGTTGCACCACACCGCTTGATGCCACTAAATCCTCCACACACCGGACCTTTAGAGTAACTAAAACACCATTAGAGTGATTCATTAGCGTAACCTACATAAACACATATTTGACATAGATTCACCTTGCAGCAGGAGTTAGTTAGTGCCAATGAATCATCATGTTTTTGAGACTTTTATATCTAAAGACATCGTTGGTCCTCTTCTACTGAGTCTGCCATGTTGCAAAGGTAGCCCTGGATGGACAAACTAACATTGGGTCATTTACTTTCCTACATACTGGACCTTTAAAGTAACTTAAAAAAAAAACAGTACAGTGACATATTTTAGCGAACTAAGCAGGCCGCTGCAAGGTGAGCACATTCACCGGATGGCTTTATATAGGACATCAAATTTTTTGCATGAGTCACAGACACATGTGGGTTGCACCACGTTGCTAGATGCCACTAAGTCTTTAAAGCACCTACAGCGCTGTATCAGTGAAAGCTACATAAATCAGATCTGACATAGATTCACCTTGCAGCAGCTGCTCGGTGTTAAAACCAGTCACAAGCTCATAAAACTTGTTTACCTTGAATGATTTAACTATTTCCCCCAGTCACGTCCTGTACTGCCACACAATATCTAACCACGTGTTTCTGAGGGTTTGCATCAGTCACACACACACACGTGCTTTCATACGGTCTTGTGATTTATCACCAGGGTCACTTAAAATGCTGCCCTCATTAAATCTACATGAATCATGCGTTAATTCGGACTTTGGAGTAACATTTAGGACTTTTAACACGTTTTCGCGGATATTATTTAATGTTGTATGGAGACGGAAAATAATAGTCATTTCAGTCATCAAAATAAACTTCACAAACAGTATTCCTTTGTTTAATTCAAAACACTTTGGTTAACTCTAACCCAGAGTCGCCTGGCTTAACAGTCCGGCTAACGTTAGCTGGTTTAGTTAACGCTGCGTGTTTGGCGGTAAATTTAATATTCCCAGCTACAGCCAACAAAGGAGGCATGCCCCCGGCGTCCAGCATCCAAACACCGGGTACCCTTGTCCTCATTTAGTCTCACACGGACGGTTAAAGGCGTCAAAATGACCCGCGGAACCGATAAAAAATGAACAAAACCGCCTTAAATCACCCGAAATAAGTCAGAATACCACCTTAAAAGTGTTAACGGTTAACGTTTAATTAATTCGAATTCGCCTTTAACGGGCAATTTTCGAATCGAACGTCCGCCGTCAGTTAGTCAGTTAGTTAATTAATTAACCACACCGCTGGTTAACTTACCGTTTATCATACGAGTCTGTGCAGCCTGCTTCAGTCTGGTCCAGTCTGTCTGCCTCCTCAAGAGCTAAGCCTGCCATACAGCACCATGCCAGTGCTGCATTCAAAGCCCCTCCTACAAATTAGAAGCGGTACATAACATTAAAAGAAAAAAGAAGATAACAACCAAAACAAAGTATTACTAAAGTATAGTAATTAGCAAAAACACGATGTGAATTATCATTTTAATTCAATTTAGTTAGTGAGTCGTTTCTTATCAAGCTGCTGATAAGATAAGTTAAGTTTATTACCCCAGTGTGGGAACAGAAAGTCTATCTTATCTCATCTGTGTTATCTTGTATTATCTTATCTATCTTATGAGATTACACACACATGTACTAACGAGTAGGACACTTTATTATAGGTTATTCCGAAAACCGTAATTTCCCATCGTCATGAAAGGCATCAAGAGAACGAAAGGCGCAGGGAAGTTTCGTAGTACTTGTGTGGGATGATATTAAAATGTCATCTGTTACCGATGACTTTCTGGATGTGTAACGGAGTGCCAACTCTGACCGTCTTCTGAACATCTGTGGTCATGAATAATGTCTTTTAGGACGCATGAACAGGTGTGATGTGGCGCAGCAAAAACATAACTTTCAGCCACTGAGCTGTAACATTACATATCTTTTGTATATTTCATATTTGGGCTGTCACTAAAGAAGCCATAATGGTTTATGTAATCATGATGAAATATTACTGAATATTGCCACAAATGATTTCCAACATTACCCACAATGGCAGACTACACCGAGCGATATGTTATACTGTTGTGTTTTTGTATATCTGGTGGGAAATGACTTCATCTCACGGTATAAATCACATTACATAATCTTGTGCAGTGATAATTATGGTCACTTGAAAGCGATGAATACAATCAGTCTCTTATTTAGGGAGACATTCTTTCTGGCTGCTTGACCTTTTTTTTGGGACAGAAAACTGAAGGCTGCTGGAAGCAATTTGTGACTGACTTGAATTCATTTCCTATCTTTCTGGAGCGTTACACACTCTCACTGCTGGCATCAAATTAGTCGAAATAACTTAGAAACTGATGGGCTGTTCGTATTTTGTTTATTCATATTCCCACCAAAAGAACAACGGAAATATAACGCTGTTTCCAAAAAAGTTGACGCACTGTGCTAAATATAACACAACTTTATAATAACAACTTTTATTGTTTTTGGAAAATTACACGCCAAAAAGTTGTGAAAGAAAGAAAGAGCATCTCGGAGAGGCTGAGACTTTCTGAAGTAAAGATGAAGAGCGATGCACCACTCCGTGAAAGACTGTGCTGGCAAATGGTGCAAACGTTTAAGAATAATGTTTTGCAATGTACAATTGCAAAGAAAGCAAACCATGCCGCTGAGTGTCTTATCTTAAAAAGCAGATATCGTCTTCTTCAGGGACGGGATTATTTATTTCAACAAGACAATGCCAAATCACAGTCTGCATGTACTCCAACAGCACTGCTCTGTATTAAAAGAGTCTGGGTGCTAAACTGGCC
This sequence comes from Nibea coibor, assembly GCA_023373845.1. Classification (NCBI taxonomy): domain Eukaryota; kingdom Metazoa; phylum Chordata; class Actinopteri; family Sciaenidae; genus Nibea; species Nibea coibor. The sequence continues at coordinate 17,909,344 of CM041723.1, forward strand.
TGCCTGCAGTCCAGACATGTTGCCTATTGAAAATGTTTGGCGCATAATGAAACCACAACAAAGGAGACACCGAATTGCTGAGCAGATGAAATCATACATCAAGCAAGAACGGGAACATTTTCAATTTTTTAAGATGACAGCAACGTCTCCTCAGCTCACAGACGCCTAAAAGAACAGGCCGTGAACAGAGTAGTAAACATGATCCTGTCCCAACTTTTTTGTAACACGTTGCTGACATCAGATTCATAATGGGTGTATCATTTTCCAAAAACAATAACATTTCTCAGTTTGAATCACGTATTCTCAGCGTTAATCTCACTTATTCCCACAGTTTTTTTTTTTTCTAAATGCAAAGAAGGTCAACGCTAACTTTGCTTAACAGTCTGGGGAATTTACTGAAGGTCAAAACAACACAAGTAAACTATAAGAGAGACAGAGTGCACCCGTGGCAGCTGCGGCAGAGTGGTAAAACTGACACCAAAGTGAGATTCATCCATACACAAACAATTAAAAATATTAAACTATTGTCTTTTATAATGATGATGTGGAACATATGACTAACTTCACTAAAAATGTGCAACTGCTGTAAATCAGCCTGAAAAAGCAACTTGTTCTATTCCTCTTAGAGTACAACTTGTTTTCTTAAGTGTCTGCGAGAAGTGACACCAGAGTATAATTTCATCAGAACGCTTGGGTCTGTCTGACCCGCCGTGCCGAGGCGTTGTTTACGTCCTGCTTGGTCTCTGCTGTTTGCTCATATAGTCCTGGTAGGTAGAAAGCTATCCACACCCTGTCTCTGCCCCTGTCTAAAAAAAGCATGCTGTGGTTAAGAAGAGAAACCATGTGTGAAGGAGCTCTAGTCTGGCCGCTTCCTCACTAACGCAAACACAACGAGGAGGAGCTGAGAGACTGAAGACTGAGGGACTACTGTCTCTCTCGGCTGGTGTGAAGACACAAGACTACGCTTCGTTTCCACCAGCGGCCATACAAATATCCTTTACTCTGTCTTGTTGAATATGTCTCTACTCTGCATTCCTCTGAGGCTTGTTTACTGGCTTGGTACCCAAAGGGGAAAGTCAGTCAGAACGCAGCCTTGATGGGTTTTTTCCATGGAAAATGAAAAAAGAAAGAGGCGGTGAAACAGAGACAAGAAGAAAGAGAGTGAACGTCTTTTGTGAGACACCTCCATTATCTGCAGAAATTAGATAATAAAACGTGTAAAAACTGTCTCAACTGTAGCTTAACAGGTGCAGTGAGGTGGCTGAGGTCTTTGCCACCAACTGATCTTCACGAGGCACCTGTGCGACAATAAATCTGCCATAAACAGCCATGTGTGGCCCGGCAAAGGCTGAACACTAAGCCAAACCCACATTTCCACCCAGGAGCTTGGAACAAAATGTCAAGAAGAACCTAGAGGACCATTCAATCACCTCCTTTTTGTTGCATGGTTGTAGGCATTTCTATTGTCAGATGAAAATCATCAACTCCTACACTTCCTGCTGACCCCAGACAGTTCCCTCTTGTGCCATTTTTAGAACACAGGTTTATGAGCAAACAAACATCATAGATGTCTAATTCGAGAATATCCTGTGAAATCTGTGGCATAAGAGGCGAGCTCACGGAGAGGAGGAGGGCATGACATGAATGGGCTGGAAGTGGCTTTCTGACCACATACTGAGATTCAAGTGGACAGAGGTAGGAAGAAGGAATTCCAATGGATGGCCTCTTCAACCCCTAATTGTCTCAGGAGACTCAGCGAGAGTGAAGTAAATCCTATATGGGATTAAGAACTTCGAGGCCTGTCTCCATTTTGGAGGATTATGGTATGGATCGAAGCGACAAAGGCAGGCAAACAAAGAAAAAAGTCTGTGAGAGTGAAATCCCTCCTCATCTTTACCTTCATAGCTTCAAACCCAACATAGTGTGAGTGGTCTGCAAGGGTTACTGGTCACTGCTATGAAATTGCTGTCACGATGGATGAGCCACAAATCTGAGACAATACATTCCTCCACAAGTCCAGTGGTGCATTTAGGGACAAGAGCAAAGTTTGACAGTCCATTATGGGATTCTAGTAACTTCAGAACTGGCATTAAAGCCAAAAATTTGTGGTTACTCTGCAACCACAGAAATCACCCTGATTCCTCAAAAACAGATTGCTGAGTTCCCTCTGTTCAACCAAACTCATCTAAAGTGAATGAAAACGAAAAGTTTAGCATTCTGTTGAATTTCTGATGCATTCCTCACTTTTTTCTAGGTCCTTGCTCTGTAAATGAGACCTAATAACATCCTTTGTTTCTCCGTCTATCAATAACCTTATTATGTATTTCAGCTGCAAGCAAACAAGCACAAGCATTCATGTGATGTAAATGAGAGAAACTGAAACGGGGCTTGAAGCAAAGTAGGAGTACACGTCAATCATTTTGGCCAACAGTGAGTTCTAGCCCTTCTTCTGCTCATTAATTTTAGGAATTATTCAACATCAGCAGTTGCAGATGTTGTTCAGAACATGAAGAGGAGAATTGTGTGAGCGGGCATTCCTTTGGTTTCTGCATTCCTGTGCTGTTTTGCTTGAATTTAACGTGTTGTGATGGTGGGATCCTGATAACAGAGCTGGTGTTAAAGGTTAAATCCACACATGGACAAAAAGCTGCCGCCGTCTACGAGTTGGAACTTTCAGGGTGAAGTGAAGCCAACGCGGAAATGCCAAAAATTGCAGTTCATCAAACGTCCACTTGAGGCTGGCTCCAGAAGTGAGCCCGCCTCAGGTCCAGCGACAGTCCAATTGAACCTGTCCAGTCCTGATGTGAAATAAACATCAGCTTATTCTATTTATAAAAAAGTGCAGCATCGATTTTAGGAGGAATTTGGGTTGAGGTAATTTCTGCGGAAAGCTCCAGGAGCAAGTCAGATCATAGTGACCTTATCCAGGTCCTGGAATTCTTTATTTTCTAAAAGCCAAAGTTAAGAGTGAAGTCGAGCCACATATAGAAGTAACCAACTGACTAGTAGTAACTTGCGAGGCTTTATCATTACCCTGTTGAATAAATAAAACAATACCCGAGTAACTTTATTTGTTTAATCTCTGACTGAAGTTCCTTTCACACCTTCTGTGTCAGTTTTGAAAATATTATTAAAGAAGAAGCGCCTGTGTTTAGATTCTTTCACCACACGCTGCATAGATATGACTAATTTGACATCTGGAGGAAGTCACAAAAACAACACCCTTCAGGCCTGTTAGTTCCTTTTGTGTGTTTAAAATAAAGAAAGTTCAGATAAGGATTTATTTATTTATTTAAATGCTTAGCAGATTGCATTGATTACAGATTTCTCTGCATGTTGTTTGCATGCCTAAAGCCTGAAAACACCTAAATAACAAGCCAGTGGATGCTTTAATGATGACCTGATTTCCTTTATTAATTCAATCCTTTGTTTACTCTGGTTCTGTTCACGCTTTTCATTATCTACACCCTTCACTCCTAATAATAGATTGTTGGAACGATGCTGGGTTAAAACAGATGTAGGTGTGTGGATGACGTCGATAATAAACATTGCACATCTACTGACGCACTGAACGAAACAGCAGTGACAGGATTATCTCTGGTTGTCACTGTTAGCAGAAACATTGCTCTGCACTGTAGCCTAATACACTTATCTGAGGATTACAGTGAATAATTACCAAAAGAAGTGACGTATAATTTATCTATTTCTGTCCATGTAAACACTTTTTCGCTGGGTTGCCCACAAGTACTTCCTCTCTATCTAGAGATGCCTCTGTCATCTAACTCTGGTCGGGAAAAGGGCTGTGATCAGCAGCTTGCAAATCAAATCAAATCAAATTTTATTCGTATAGCCCAAAGTTTGCCTCAGAGGGCTTTACAATCTGTACAGGGAGTGACACCGCCTGTACTTAGACCCTCGGTTCGAGTGAGGAAAAACAAAAAAACACTTTTAACAGGGAAAAAGGTGGAAGAAACCTCAGGAAGAGCTTTAAGCAATCAGCCATTAAAAATTTCTAATTCACAGCAGCAATAAGAGGTCATAAATTGCAGTTTACAAAATGTTTGTTCATGGACTCTCTTGCTGAGAAAAGTTGCAGCAGACTTTTAGATAAATTGGTACAAAGAAATTCAGTTTATTTCATAAATCAGCCTTTTATTGTGGTCTGTGCATGCACGCCAACGTAATCATCAGCAGTTTCGTGTTCGTTTGCACATCTTTTGCTGTATTTGTGCACTAATACAACGTGTGTGTGTGTGTGAGTGCAGATGTTTTCATGTTCTCTTTGTGTTTGTATGCGTCAAAAAACAAAACGAAACAAAAAAAAAAAAACATCATCTGTTGAATCACTTCAGGAAATCTGAATTCCCCGCTGACTGGCTGTTAAAATACTCTGTTGTTAGCAGACTCCGGGTCCTCTGTATATTCAGCTTACAACCATCTATAGATCTGCTCTTCACTGATTTTCGCCTCTTTAAAAGATCATCTGTCCTCATCCTGGCCCATCCTTTTATCTTATCAGACGCCATCAGCCATCCTGCTGGGCTGTCCCGATAAGGAAAATAATCAAACAGAAGTAACCGAGGGCAAGGTCTTATTTTTTTAAGATTTTGGAGTGCTGCCATTATCATGTTTTCTGTGGCGTGGTTCTGTCCATTTAGCATCCTGTTTGCCCATATGAAACCCATTACTCAATTGTTCTCTCCCTATTGCTGCGTGAGAAGGCACCAGTGATCTTTTCCAGTCTTATTGACCGTTAAGCCTCCACTGTTTGCAGCTCAATCCTCTTGTTTGCCTGACGCTCTGGATCCTGGAGGATATCTGGTGAAGCCATTGGACCCCCAAAGACAATACTCCGGGTTATTATTGTAGAAAATTCCACTCATTCCATTGTGTGGACACGTCTAAATACCTGGGCAAAATATTACTAGAGGTAAAACGGAAAACTTTGTAGTTTGGGCCAGTCAAAGGTGTGGACAGAGGTGTGCTCTGTTACATCATGCTCTGTTGTCACAATGTACTAAATTTTACAGCTGCTGTGAGGCTTTATAAAGTGGAAATAATACTTTTTTTTATAACAACTATATATCAAACAAATATAAAAACTATATTCCAATGTGAAAGACATTGTGCATCTCCGGTTCTGCAGCTCCACCTCAGTTTTATGGTTGAGTCTCAGCTCATTGCATTTGTATAGCTTTTATCTGAAGCGTTTTACAATTTGCCTCACATGTGAGGCGCTGGTCTGAGCACCAGGAGTGATTTTGAGTGGTTTGGTATCTTGGGAATCCTTTTGGACAGGAGGGGCTTAGGATCCCACAGCCAAACCTGCGTCCAGCAGACGACCTTCTCTTCGACCAGAACCACAGTCGGCCCTGTTTAACTTTACTGTTTCAGTTCACTCTGACTGCTCTTTCCTGTTTTAAGAGCCCCAAAAAATCCTTTAATGTCATAACTAAGGCCTTCTTTGTGTCACTATTCTGTAGCGTAAATCACAAGCATGAAATAAACAAAGCCACAATAGAGATAGAGTAGGTAGAGTATCAGAGTTTAGTCCATGAATCCACGTAGATAGTCTCGATTTCAGAGACATATCATGCTGACTGTGGAGGAGTTTGACCGGTCTGAGTGTCTGACTCATGGCTGCAGCGTAACGTCTGGCCGGGTTGCAGCGTTGGACACAGTCCTAGCTCTGTAAATAGGAAATTGGCTCGTCAGTCAGGATTTGTGTCAAGTAACATTAAATTGCAGCTCACTTTCTAGTTGTCTAGTTGTCTACTTGCCTATTAACTCCACAAACAGTTTACGAAGCTGTAACGTAGGTAACATTACATAAATTACATAAATCTGTCATTTGCATAACATTAGATAGTAATGGCATTAGACTTATAATGAATCACTTTAAAAGGCACGCACACCAATACAGGTGTCATCATTTTGGCTGATTACAGGACAACCCAGTAACAAAAACTTTCAAGCACAGTTGCACAAGCACACAGCTGGGCAGGGCTTTAAAACTATTCCTCCTGATGTAAAACAGCTGAATGACGAGAACGCATTTTTTTTTAAATATGTGCATCCATCAAAACTTATTTTGTTCTTGAGGTTTATTTTTTACAGGCCAAGATAATGTCATTGCTGAGGCTGTTACCGGATCCCTCAGCTGCACAGTATAGCATATGGCAGCAGGGATGCCTGCAGTGTGACACCGACATGATTAAGTGAGACGCATCTGCCACATGCAGGGTTGACAACCGCGTGTGAAACGTGTCCCAAGCCACAAACCTGGTGAAGTGAAGTGGTGTAGCAGAAACAAGCCAAAGCTTGAGCCCGGCTAACAAACTGGGCTAACATTAGCTAACAGCAGCTACAGTTCAAAGCAAATCTAAATTGCAATATATTTAATAAAACTAGAGACTAGAGAGATATTCTGGTAGGCTGATTTTATTGGTCTATTTATGTTTTAATGTAGAGCTATTTCTATTTTTTACATTTTAGATTAAACACTTTTCATGTTTTCACTTTTCAACACACGTTTTATTTAAGTTTATTATTAAAATCGTCCACACAAATGAAGTATTCTCTACTGGAAGCCTGTTCCGTCCTCTCGTTTCTTTAATCACGTTCGCCTCCAGCTGCTCCATTGTGTTAGACGATCATTGAGCTTGTCACGGCACAGGAACAGGCTGTAGGTTGACCAGATTAGCTGACCAGTCTGTGCTGAAGTTAAACTGTGGTTGTCTAGACGTTAAATAAAGCAGCCTCAGCTGTCTGTGGAGTAATACTGTCAGGATCAACAAAACCGTAAACCTCAAAAAGGATGTGTGCATGTTCAAAAATGAACCTGAGTTTAAGCTGAGGACTCGAAGGTAATTTCCTCTCTGGAATATGAAGGAGCTTAGCCAGCAGGCAAAGAGTGCAGCAGTGTTTGTCCTTCACTATACTGACTGTGCAGACCTGCAACTTTTAAGGTCAGAGCAAACGCCTCAATCTGAGTGTCCAAATACATCTCAGTATCTAAACCCCTAAGCCTAACCTCCCTAACAACACTATAGTTTTTTGAAATCTGCATACATACCAACTCTCCTGACCCGAAATAATCCCTGTTTCTGCCTTTTCTCATCATTTCAATGCTTCGTGCACCTGCTCACCTCTTCCCAGTTATCCCTGCGATACACCTGTTCCCTGTCAGGTAGTGTTATATGTTTCTCATAAAGCGGTCCAGGAGCCTCATGTCCGTGCCTGGTACTTGTCTTCCATGATTTTCTGCCTGTTTTTCAAACAGTTCCCCACCTTCAAGTTTGGCTCTCTACTTCGTTTACAAGTCTTTCTTTTAGCTAAAACAGTTTGAGACAACACCTCAAACCTCTGCCGAAAAGTGCAATGTTGGCCAGAAAGCGGCAATTATACCTTGAAATCTCTCCCTCCAGATTTACTCTCGTCTGACAGCCTCTTGCTCAATTACTCTCTCTTTTTCTTTTCTTAGCTTTCTCCATCACCATCACCCTCTGTCTTTTTTGGCTCTGGCCTTCACAGAGGCTGCTGAGCCTGGTTACATCACCTGTTTGCCCAGCTCTATTTCTAGCACAACTTCCAATTTTGGAAATGTTATGGGTCAAAAAAAATGCAATTATATATTTCCCCGTATCTTAAACTCTCACTTCATTGTACGCAGAAGTAAACATCTAGAATTCACAACAAGATCAGCACAACAATATCTTGACAACACAGACCAAACAAGACCTCAGCACTGACAGAAGAAGGAACAAAGCATTATATTTTGTATTAGCTTTGACTTGTGCCAAAGATGTAACCGCAGTTCCAGCTCCAGGAACTGGGTTCATGATTTATGTCTAATACAACCAAGTGTCACCAAAGTAAGGTCAGGGTGGTGATGATGTAGCGTGTCAGATTTCTCTACAGGAAATCAGAGTTTTGTATCCTGTAACCGTGATCTCTCTCCAGCCTTAACCACACAAGACATTATTTTTCATTGTTTTCTTGTGACCTTATTTAAACCCAGTTTCTGGTCAAAATTAAAGTTATAACCACTCCCTTTCCAATAAACCGCGCTTGCAGATTTTATAAAGCTGATGTGGTTGACGCCAAAAGGTTTGGCTCCTTGAGAGACCTCTTGTGAACAAATTGTTATTTAACTCCAAGAAATCCCCAGTGGACTTTGTTTGAGATTTGGGAGGGATAGTGCTGCATACTGTCCACAGCAATCACAGAGAGTCTCATCAAAGCCAACTGAAGCACATGTTCAGTTCAAAATGAGCATCAAGGTGTCTTTTGAGATGTTGTTGTAGAATGATGTGGAGATATCCAGGGTCAAGCATAGAACGTCAGACTTACAACATTTGGCATTCAATCTAATAAAATCCAGCTGACACTGAACATAAAACAGGGTCTTGGAGAATCGTCCAAAATCGACATTCTTGTCAATGTTGCAACCTCTCTCTCAACCACTCATCCAAAAACACCATAACAGATGAACAGATACACATAACACAGCTTTATGCCTCCAACAAAATATATACAGACCTCTCCATGATACAATTAATACAAGAATGAAAATATGCAGCACTGGCCACGTTGGCTGTATCTAGCCTAACTTGCAAAGCTATGCCTTCTGGGTACATACCAGGGCACTAGATTAACTTTTTTGATCACCAGCAAATGTGGCTGGTAAGTTACCAGTTACTAGCCAATCAGAATTTCCACTAGCCACATTTTTCCCATGCAAAAAAGGCAGTCGTCTTTTTCCGGCATGCAGTCACGCAACACGTGATGCAACGCGACGGTCCCGGTGGATTTTCCCAGGAGAGGAAGCCTGTTTGCCCAGTACATGGTAAAGTGCCTCATTTATCACCGGCTGAGCTAGTGAGTTTGTTTTAATCCACGCCAAAGTGAATTTTCACCCGCATTTGGTGCGTTGGCTGACCCAGAAAATTTTGTTAATACTTTGTCAGCGCTGACAAATTTTGGACTTCTTTACGATCGAAGGAAATTGCCTCCATGTTCTGAGAAAGTGTAAAAATGTTCCACTTAGATTTGTTTTCTGAATACTGCATTTCTGTTGCTAAGTGTTTAAAAGGCTCCTCAGTGTGTGCAGGGAGGACGTGAACAGCAAAAAACATGAAACCACTGGCAACAATGACGACCTTCCGATGTTAAAATGGCAAACATATGTTTGAGATTATTCCAAGGAGTTTCCCTGAACCAACACGGGGAGTTATGTAATCGTTCCTTGCTTTCTAACCCTTTCAGTGCAGGAACATTGAGACACTACCACATTCTTTCATTGTGGAGTATACTATATTAATTTCACCAGAGTGATGAAGTCTGTGTGGAAATGTGCTGATGAAAGCCAAACTGACCCTCCTCTAAACACAACAAACTCATATGTGTGTGTGTACAAGATATTTTATCCGAGATGTGAAAACAAACCTCAGCTTATCTACTTATGGAAAGTTAATGAGACCGCATTCCTACGTGTTTAAACCGAGATGAACTGCAGCAAGAATTATTTTCTCAACAAATATGCTCAAAGAATTTTACCTGAGGGGTTTTTAAATCTGTATTTTCTTTCAGACAACAATAGGAGCTCTCTCAGCTTAACCTTTCTCCTCCCTTCCCTCCGTCTTTAAGGCTTCAGGTCAGTTTACATTTAAAGGAACAAGATAGTGCAGCTGGAGAGACCCCACACACGCGCCCCACAACAAGATACAAGTGCAGAAGCCATTATCAAGCAAGGTCAACAGGACAAGACATTGCAGCTAGCTAATATTACTTACTAGTCCCAGCTTGGCGCCGTTCAGCCTTTTATTTCACAAAGCTCTTGCCAACGACTAAAAGTCAGTCTCAGATTTATTTTTTTTTGTGCGGCGGCCTCTTGCTTTTCACTTCTTACCTTCCTGTGTCCTGTCACCTTTGGCATTTTGCCCACAGAGGCTGCTACGCCTGAGTGCCCAGCCTTGGCTCTGGCATGACTTCCCGTCAGCGGTCACCTGCGCCCTGGCCCTGAAAAACCTCCTCTTTCCTCTGATACCGACAATAACACACTAACCCTCCGCTCTGAGCTCACAGTCCATCAGGAAACTCGAGTTGATGCGGACTTGCGGGAGGAACATCAGATGGGAAACTATGGAAAGACTTCACCATTCCTCGTCAACGTGATTTAAAATGGTTACTTTATGGTAGACCTGATGCCGTGGGATTGTTTTACAGGTATCTTTCGTAAGCCAAAGTATCTAAAATTGAACATTTTTAGAGTCGCTGGACGAAACATCAGATGATCGCCAAAGCCAAATTTCATGCCCATCCATCCACCAGTTTTTGAGACATTTGAAAACCCACATGCCAACCTCGTGGTGGCGCGAGAGGAAAAGTCTTTAGGCTACGTCGTCCCATTAGTGTCTGTGCAGAAGTTATGTATTTGTCTTGTCCTGTCCAGTCTGGACCAAAGTGCTACCTCTCTGGTTGCAAAGCTGGCATGGCTAATACAAAAAGCCAAACATTTGTTTGTTCTAGCCTCTCAAATATGAAGATTTTCTGCTTGTTTCTGTTTTATATCATTGTCAATTAAATGTGGAAATTGAGTTTTGGACTCCTGCTCAGGCATAACTTACAATTTGCAGACGTCGATGCGTGCCCAGGCGAACCGTGAAGGGAGTGTTTCACTATGTTTGAAAAATAATCAACAGATAAATCTGCTCTTGCTTCGCCCTCCCTGATTCATCAGCATTCTTGACCTTGTGTACCCGACGACATCTGGCTGTAAACACAATAACGTTTTTTACAATCCAATCTCAGTCACCTGGTTTAACCTGTCTGCATCATGTTACCCCGCTCCATACTTCTGTGTGCTTTTTAGATTTCTAATTATAGTTATTTAGTTGTCCTGGTGGGAGATCAGGTGATTGGGAAAGAGTTGAGTACAGCTGGGTTAAGGAGATTCAGTGTCTTGCACTTCATCAGGAAACACGTCAGTCTTTATACTCTGTGACCTCAGTCATAGGACTTCTTTCCATACAGTGCTGCTACATGAGGAGACTCACGTCTGACAGAATAACAGAAAACCTCAACACAAACTGGAGGTTTTTGGAGTCTGGAAGACGTGAACGCTCACCAGGTGGGGAGGGCCTGCAGAAAAAGATGCTATTATTAGTTGCATTGTGGGAAATGTAAGCCCGCGTGGTGGAATAAAAGTCAGGATATCTCGGCCTCTGCTGCTTCAACTTTGTTTGCTTTTTTAAAATTATTATGTGTCTCTTGTGAGTCGCCCCCGCTTTATGGACGCGCAAACTAAATTGATGACTCACATCTTTATTTGTTTACTCTGAAATACTCATGAGCTTGACTTGCAGTTGCTTATTTTGTCCAAACAAAAGTTAATTTAGTTTATAATGACATGAGATAGAGAAAACCTCTTCAGATCAACAACACGCAATATCTCAACTGTACGGTGATCGTGTTTGGTTGTTTGTCTGAAAAGATGCAGATCTTTACTCAGGGAGAGCTTGAATCTATGACTTTTATTTGATAAATTACTTAAAATATGAACTGAACTGGTCCTGTGTGATCAGTACGCCAGCCAGACGTGTTCTCATGTGTTGGGTAAAACTTTACAAACAAAGTTGTAAAATAACCACAACCCACAAAACTATGACAGAAATGGAGGGCGTTGACTTTAGACGACTGTGAGCAGCAGCATGGGAATAAATTAGCCTAAAATACAATAAAGGTCTGTGACGAGGTCAAACAGAAATAGATAACTGATGACGTGGCAGCACGACGCTGCAGACAGACAGACCGCAGAGAGACAGACGAGCAGCAGCGAGTTCTTCAGACTATCAGGAGGAAACCGACAAATATGAATCTGTAGGTCGATGGACGTGTGGCCGGAGAGAATATGAAAATGAATTATGTGGGCCTCACGGTCAGAGTTGAGAGTTGGCAGCCCCTGAACGAGGCAGCCAACTTAACGACGTACAAAGTCTGAGGAGCAACAACATGCAAAGTCTCAGTAAATGTGTCGACCCTGAACAGGAGCTCTCTCTGTTCTCAATCTTTCTTCTTTCTGCGCTCCATCTTTTAGGCTTCAGGTCAGTTTATGTGTGAGGGAACAAGATAGTGCGAATAAACCACACAGCTGGACAGACCACACACACACACACACACTCTACTTGTTTCTGTTTCATATCATTGTTAATTAAATGTCGTTGAGGTTTGGACAAACGCGGGTTCCTCGGGCACAAGACGTCCTCGTGTGCCCTACCAAACCGTGAAAGGAATGTTTCATTATGTTTGACATCTTATAAAAAAATAATCAACAGATACTCTCTCTCTCTCGTCCACTTTCTTCCTCTTGCTTTCCCCTCAGTAAATGATGACCTTGTGTGCCCTGATTGTTCAGTATTCATAACCTCGTGTACCCGACGACATCTGGCTGTAAACACAATAACGCTTTTTACAGTCTCAGTCACCTGGTTTCACCCGTCTGCATCATGTTACCCTGCTCCATATTTATGCACTGTTACCCCTGTGTGCTTTTTAGATTTCTAATTATAGTCATTCAGTTATCCTGGTGGGAGATCAGGTGATTGGGAAAGAGTTGAGTACAGCTGGGTTAAGGAGCGCAGTGCAGAAGGCTGATTGTAAGTCAGGAGACTCACGTCTGACAGAATAACAGAAAACCACAACACAAACTGGAGGTTTTGGGGTCTGGAAGACGTGAACGCTCACCAGGTGGGGAGGGCCTGAAGAAAAAGATGCTATTATTAGTTGCATTGTGGGAAATGTAAGCCCAGTCAAGATATCTCGGCCTCTGCTACTTCAACTTTGTTTGCTATTTTGCTATTATGCGTCTCTTGTGAGTCGCCCCCGCTTTAAGGACGTGCAAACTAAATTGACGACTCACATCTTTATTTGTTTACTCTGAAATACTCATGAGCTTGTCTTGCAGTTGCTTATTTTGTCCAAACACAAAGTTAATTTAGTTTATAATGACTTGAGATAGAGAAAACCTCTTCAGATCAACAACACGCAATATTTCAACTACAACTGCGCAAAGTAAAACTAAATCCATCCATCTTCTGTGACCACTTAACAGGGTCAAGAGGTCGGCTACACCCTTGACAAGTTGCCAGTTCATCACAAGGTTATCACATAGAGACAAATAACCATCCACGCTCACATTGACCCCTACGGGCAATTTAGAGTCACAGATTAACCTATTAGCAGCATGTGTTTAGAGTAGCTAGTGAGAACTCACACAGTGCTAGTGCTAGACAGTGCTTCCCACACCACTGTAGCTGAAGCTTGAAATTTGTGCTGCTACCGTGTTGGCAGTCCTGTCTTTTCCACCTCCTGACCTGACTTGGATCATCGGTGGAGCAGAGGCAGGCTGAATGACACCTGGCTGCTCAAACAAGCCGTCTGTAACAGCACCTACCTGTCAATCAAAGCAGCCATGCTGTTAATTCTGCAAAACTTTAAGCCTTAATATGATTTAAACAGGTGAGTCCTCGCCCTTGGTACAGTTAGATGAGCTATAGAGGGCTGTAAACATGTTTATTTCTGCTGTGAAGTTCATTTTAACATGGGGACCTATGGAGACTGACTCACTTCTGGAACTGGCCCCAAGTGGACGTTTGAGGGAGTGCAGTTTTTGTCTACTACTGTTTGTGTCAGCACAAAAAGACCCAGGAGAAGCTTGAATTTACGATTACTTGCCACTTTTATCTGATAAATTACTTCAAACAATTCTCCAGTGATTAAAACTGACATCTATTAGTCTCCTAATGATCAACTGCTTGATGATGGATGAATGTTTTGGCTCTAGCAACATCAGCAACTTGAGCTCACTCGGTGAACACCGAACAGCTTATCACTGTGTGAATAGCAGCTTTCTAGAATCCCCAGGACGGCTGATAAGCAAGCAGTTTCAAAAAAGTTATCAAATACTCTCCACCAACATTGTATCAAGCCCACTGAGGTGAGAGAGGTTTGAAATGTGTGTGTGTGTGTGTGAAGGCAGTGTTTACATGACAGCCTCCAGTAGTGGTTTTTTAGCTCAATGGGGTCTATTCTAGGAGCTCTTTCATGCTGTCCCCTGCTGTGTGAGTGTGTGTGATTGTGTGTGTGAGGAGGATCTATATTCTCACACTGTCACCTGCTGTGATGCCTCAACTCAGACTGTGTACAAGTCTCAATCTGTGACCTGCAGCAACTTTGGAGTCCAAAGCGAGGTCAGCTTTCAACTTCCTCTGCAGCTATAACAACATGCACGCTGGATTATTGACACAGAGAGAGATATTCCAGGTCTTAATATAGACTATCAAAGCGGCGGCGTGCACGCTATGTAGTCTGATATCACGTATCAAGTGCAGCTATCGGTAAATGGCCTTATTGGTCACACATAAGCCGGCGCGCTCCGCGCATCGTGACGCGCCTGTCACGTCCAAGGCGCGCACTGCGACTTTGCGACTGTTTGACCTTGTCACGGTTCCCGCTGGAGATCCATCAGCTCGGTTATATAACTAAACAAATGCATTAACACTGCAACCTGCAGGTAATGAGCATCCCATACGCTACCCCTGTGCCCGCCCCCTCCCGCACGGCTCAGTATTTATGGCACGCTGCGTCAGCAGGCCGAGCTCCGTCCTTCACTTTCTGTCGTCGACGCAAGAGAGACAGACTTACCCTCAAATGTGAGCAGCACGTCGCGTCGTGGGCAACGCCGTTCACGCATTCATTCGTCTGTCTTTCTCTCGTCCCATTGAGCTGCAGAAAAAAAAAACTTAACGCGCTGTCATGCAGCTGGCACACAGAGCCGGGCTGCACAGGGCTGTAGAGAGGAGCAGGAGGAGGTGGTGGAGGAGGAGGGGGTGATCTGCCTGGTCCAGATTCCGGACAAATAACAGATCAGCTGGTTACTTTGGGATTTTACAAATAACTCAACACATTATAATCCCTTTAAAGCAGTCCTCCAGAGCTGGCAATAAGGAGTTTTCTCGAGTATTACATAAAAAGTTTTACATATTTAAGCCTGAAACCCCTTTGTTAGGCTGAAATTCAAAGTGCAAACAGTTTATTGTATTCACATGGGGGGAAATGTGCAGGTGAGTGGGTGGTCAAGTGGATTTGGGTGCAGGGCTGGTGGTTGCAGATTTCCAAGTTGTGGCTAAGTTGGACGTGGCAGGTGAGGTGAGTCACAAGAAGAAGAAGAGTTTCCACCAGCACAGTTAACACAAGGGAGACTGAACAATCTGCAAATTTGTATTTAACTCACCTGTTTAAATACCATTAAGTTAAGCACATGCTCTTCAGCTCGCCTCAGGTCCACCAACACTCCAACGTCATCCACCACAAACATCTGTTTTCTCTCTTTTACTCATCAATCATCAAGTAACTGGAACTAAAATCAGCCACAGCAGCCAAAAAAATACAACTGAAGGGCAGGTAAATGTGAGCTAATGAGTTGTTATGGTTTTCTGTTGCATGTCCTATGTGGGATTAGATCCAGGTAACAAAAACACTTTAGTTTAGGAAACAGTGATTTGGGTTAAACACATGGTTTAAGTCACTGACACGCTGGGAGAGCCTCAACACATGCTTCAGTTGGGAGAAAACAAAGGAAATACGTTGTTAATGAACATTACCTGGATACGTTCTGCATAAACTATTGGCGACTTGGCGGATACGTCCGTTAAAAATGTTTCTTGGCATTGTATTTCTTTTAAAATGTAACCGCTACAAATAAGCTTTATACTGCACTGACACACAGCATCAGTTATATATAGTGTATACAAAAAGCTATACACAGCCTGATTTTTTTAAACAATGGTCCAACAAATAATAAGAAACATGAAAAAAACAGAGAAACGTTTTGGCAATCAAACATCTTCACAGCGTGCAGGCCAGTAAAGATAAAAGCGTTGGATCGTCCCTTGGGATGTATTCATAAAGCTTCCTGGTACAAAGAGTTGCTCCTCGTGACAAAATACTAAGAATTATATCATTTTCTCAGAAGATAGATCTTGGTAAAAGTTATTCACAAAGCCCTTAAGAGAGCTCCCAAGGTGGAGCAGTGTTGGGGAACAGGGAGGAGGACGTTTAATAGGCTTAACAGAGGAGATCGTGGGGGAAAGACGAGGAAGCAGGAGGAATATTCTCCAAATGCTGACTGATAGTGAGTTAATTAAAAGCTGGTGATTCAATTAGCCGTGGATAATCGATCTCATTAGGGATCCGCTCACATCTCCACCCAACGCAATAATGCTGCAACGGCAGAAATCAACACGAAGATATTTGGAGAAAATGCGACAATACAGCAGTGATGATTTGAGACATTTTCCTACATTGATACCAAATACGTAAAGTGCTAATAAATATAACAACATTTTGAAGGCTGTTTTTAAAGTTTGGCTTGTTTATTACTTAGAATAGTGTTAACAGACATTTTATCGATTTCACCGTCAGCTCTATGCCTGTTGGGTGTGTTCTTTAAGACAATGGGGTCACACTTAGCAACCTTATCAGACTTGGGGGTCGACAACAACACAAAACACAGTGGCATTTCAGAAAACTCAACGCTGAAAGACGAAGAATCAAAGCTGAAGCGCACAGACACACACAAAGAAAACACACTCTTTCTTTCACTCTTCTTATCTGAAAGGCTGTTGTGCTTTGACCCTCAGGGCCACCATACAGCTGCGCAAGATGGTTTGCGAGGCTATGGCCACTATGTGTGAATAAAACTTTCACTTCTGGTGGAGAAACAGACAGTGTTCAACGTGGGTGAACTTCGACTGGCGATGTCAGTGGTTGAGCGTATCACATATACTCGAATGCAGGTCAATAAGCATCGCCTGCTAAGGTGAAATGTGGTTTGTACCCCATTTCAGGGGTCAGCTACACATACAGTATTTTCTATTGGTCAAGGCTCGCCGGTCAAAGTTCAGTTGCTTGCAAAAGCATCTGCTTTGACACCATGAGGGAAAGTTTCAGTCATCCCTCCTCACATAGAAAGGAAGTGAACGGGTGGAAAAATTCCACCAGTACAACATTTAAAGATCAGTACCAGCCGACTGCTTTGCAGAACGTTGGAAGAAAGTTAATATTTGTGGTTAATCGGGAGCGGTTTGACAGCTCACCAACAAACAAATGGGAACTCTTATCTTATATGCTTTATTTACATCCATTGGTTGCATCTTCTCATTCACGTCCCTGGCTAAAAATCATTTGAGACACCACACTGTCCAAATAAAGTAAGAGATGACAAGCGAGGCATCACTCGATCCGGTAATCAGATCTGTAAAGGACAAGTGTGCAGAGGTATGTGACGAAACAACTGTGTTGGAAACCTTGCCACAGCAACAACTGCAGCAGCAACAGCATCGGTCATTCTCTCTGCCTTTAATAGCAGAGCTCCTCAAAGCATTTAAGGTCCGGCATGTGCTGGGATTAGCAATAGAAAGTAAACAATACGACAAATGTATCATCTGGACTCTCTCAAGGTTTTGCTACAAGACAAACTGTCTTTGAATTGACACCATCGATTTACTGATTTACTGCAGGAACGGGGTTTTAAAACGTGAGTTTCAGTGCTCGTGGTGCTGCACTTTCTCTGACAGCGTCACCTCCCATCAGCTCCCACAGTAAACAGATGTGTCAACGTTATAAAAAAATATGGAAAGAATTATAGATTTAAGCCCTGCAATGTATTTTGTGTGATGTCCACCAGATGTTTTCTCTTCTTCTCCGCACCAAACCCACCTCGTGAGGACGATCCTGACAGATCTCCCACTCCATCAATCTCCTTTGCATCACAAACACCTTTGGATCGCCTCATGGATCCACACCTGGGCGATGATTTGGATCACCCTCAAATACTTTGGGCTCCCTCGGTGTTTGCAGAGACTTCACGGGGCGGGTTGTGCAGCAATAACCTAGTTATGCAACCGAGGGTCGGATGAATTCCTGATGATTGCTGAGTGCCGGTCATTTTTTTTCTTTTTAAATGTTTCACACACCCTACTTACACTAACAGAAAAATTGCCAACATAACCTCTTTCCTCCCCTCTCGAGACACAGCCTGACCCACATAAAGAAAATCCTCCCAGTTCGCTTGAGTAACTTTCACATAATTTAACTTCACAGAAGATTAACCTCTTGCCCTCATTTTTTTTTTCAGAAAAGTGGGCCAATATTCTCAAGTAGTCAAAGCCTGGGTCAAATACCACCGAGGGAACACACAGGGCAGTATACAGTATGGTCTAACAGGTAGTTTGGTTACAGATTTCAGTGACTGAATCCCCATTGTGGCTAGACATGTGGGAACCCGTTTCCAAGGATTCAGGGGTGTTTGCTGGTGATCCTGTGTCTTTAGTGGGGGGAGGGAGGGGGTTACATAACCAGATTAGGGTAGTTGGTTTTAGTCTTGAGGGTCACTGAGGCCTGATTAGCTCTTTAGCTTTACAATCTAAAAATCTGAATCGCCTGAAGCAGCTTCCCAACACAGAGATTCCTGAATGAGCTCCTGTTCTGTGTGAGACTTTCAGGCCACCTGGGAATGATCCAACTTGAGCTTTTTAAGGCCCTTTATGGTCCACTGATTAGACCAAAACGTCATGGATGACTGGCTCAAAATCTGGTGACTGCTTGACCAAAGACAAGTTGTTAAATCTTCAAACTGATAAACTTGTTTTCTGAATTTGATCCTTGATTTTAAACAAATTTTCGGAGTCAGGGTTGCACAAAATGTGCCAAATGTCATGAAAACAACGTTTTAACTTTGTCAGTAACTTACAAATACTTTTTGACAGTTGAGCGGTGTGATAAAGGACAGTCAAAGGGCCAAAAATATAATATATTTAGTAGTTTGTAGGCGCTCTCACTGTCTTGAAGGATGACTGGATAAAAAAAAGGCTCCTGCGGTGCCACCTACTGGTAAAACATCTTCCTCTGAGAACAGAAACAAGCAGATTTACAGTATATGATATTTAAAGTAGTTGTTAACAAGTTAACTCATCCTGTGGTGCAGTGTAGTGTTCATTAATAAACACGTAATTATATGCTTATAAATGCTAAATGAGGGGCTGTTAAAGGTGCAACCCGGCCTGCCGACAGCACACTGCAGTCTTAAAAGTCTGAAACTCACTTTGTCTGGCCTGTTCACTGGTGGGAACATCAATGCAGGAGGCCACAAGCTGGATCTGGGCTCAGAAGACTCTGGAAGTTTCTTCATACTGCAGGAGACTTGGGAATGGCCTCTCATAACTCTTATTTAGCTAACCAGCTGCAGGTTTATGTTCACTCTCCTGCATGTTGTAAATGGGCATGGCAAATATCTGTCAGTCGAAATCTGCGTCTCAACTGACTGATTCGAGTGTAAAACTGTATAAGCAGCTTTTTTCGAAATCCTAAACCAAAAAAAATATATCTTGGGGTGAGTTTGGCTGAAGCCAAAGAAAAATGTCAGGAAACATGTTTATATTGTTCTTGTTGATTCATGAGGTTGTTTCTGCCCAGAAATTCATGTTGCGTAACCACCGCAATCCTTGTCCCACTAGTAGTTATCTTGACACGAAAATGCATTGTGGCAGAGGCGGCCCCAAACATACAGCTCTAAGCACAGACGTGAATTAAGCCCACTGAAACACTGCCGATAACTGGACGACAAATAAAATGAGAAAAAGGTTGTGACAGTGAACTTCTCTGGATATTAAAATACCTTTTCACTTTACAGTAACAAACAATCTAATGTGTTTTTGTGGTAACAAACGCAGACTTCTAGTGTCCAGTGTACCCCAGAAAGTGAACATTCTGTCCTCAAAGTTGAAAAATGGGAAGCTGCAACTTGGTCAGAACATCTCCAAACCTGCGGCTCTTATGGAGTCTTCCCCGTCTGTAGCGGTCAGTACCCAGTAGTAAAGGGAACTGGTGACAGTGGCATGTGTGGCCAAGAAACATCCATGTTTCTCTCTAACTTGTACATATACATAGAAACTCTCAGACCTGTTAAATAAAGCATTATTTTAAGTATTTTAATGACCATTAATGTCTGCCAGCAGCACAGCAGGCCCCATGGACCTGTTTCATGTAAGACAGTATTTTCACTGAGCGGCCTTCGAGGCGTGGAGGGTAACTATGACGAAGAAACAAAGATCAACCAGCAAAAAAATGAATGGAAGCCCTGAAACAAACTGAATGACGGGTGTATGTGGTCATTTTTCAAAATAAAACACCGTTCAGACTTTGATAATCAATAAACTATTTTTTTATTCACTCCTTCCCTGTGGACTGGTAACAAATGGACCGGTACCGTTGTTTGGGGACCGCTGGAGTAGCACACACAGATTCATTTAGATTCTTCTACCTCAAAGGAACAATATGGCACATATGTGTTAAATCGCCGCCTCTGATTGGCTGTTCCTGCACCGAACATACACGTTACTAATCATGTTATCGCAAGCTCAGACTGAAGTCGACTCTTTAGCACTTTTTCCGTTTCTGTGCGTGAGTCCCTAGGTGGTATTTCAGGTGTGTGCTCTGTAGAAAGCCTCTGCCGCAGACCTCGCACTGGTGCGGCCTCTCTCCTGTGTGGCTTCTCATGTGCTTCTTCAAATGTCCGCTGTGGGTGAAGCTTTTGAGACAGTACGAGCAGCAGAAAGGCTTCTCGCCCGTGTGAATCCTCATGTGGATCTTTAAATCCCCTTTGCGGCTGCACTCTTTCCCGCAAACGTGACAGCGATGCAGCTTCACCCCGGCGTGCCTGGCCATGTGTTCGGCCAGCGCGGTCGTGCTGTTGTAGTGTTTGCCGCACACGTGGCAGCATTTTGAGCGTTTGTGTGATTTGAGGTGCGTGTTGAGGCTTTCGGTGGACTCTAAGGTCTGTCCACATACGGCGCAGAGGACGTCTGCTTCCTTTGAGTGCAGCCGGGAAGCGTGATTGATCAAGTGATGGTCGGAGGAAAACGATTTATCGCACAAGTGGCAGCGATAATCGGGTGCGACTGAATTCAGATGTGATAAATCGGCGGAAGCGATAACGGCGCTCTGACTTTGCTCTGTCTGTGTATCGTCTGCAAAGCCTGCATCGGGTCTTTCGTTTTCCCATCCGCTTCGGATCAGAGTCTGTGAGGTTGAGGCAAGAGGTAGAACGAGCTGTACCATTTTAGTTTCCTGAAACCGCTCCTCGCTTTCCTCGCTGCTCCTCGGTTTTGTGTCCTCCTGCTCATTTCTCTCCCACTCTGATAAATGAGGTAGGTATGACACATCAGCTCTAAACTCTTCAACATGCTCTTCTCCTTCTTCTTCTTCTTCTTGCTCACAGGCCCAGAATTCATCATGTTCCTCCTTTATGTGCAGAGGCTCTGCGTCACTCGGCTCTTGCTGCTCAGGGGGAGTTTCCTCTTTACAGATGGACGACTGAGAGAAATCTGGAAAGAAAATAAAGAGTAAATAAAGGATTTGAAACCACTACATCTTCCATACTCTTATTTCTTTGTCAGTTTGAGCCTTATCTATCTATCTGAGACTTATGTGGTCCAACAGGTTAATGAGGAATGTTCTGACGATGTGTGCATGTGCCGCCATTCTTTAATCCAGTTCTTATCCACTTTTTGATCTTGTTTTGATATTACACTTTTAGACTTTGGACGCTTTTTATCGTATCTTTTAACCACATAAGTTTTTCAGTCAGGATTTTAAGACTTATAAGGACTTGTCTTCTGCTCGGGCACTCCCTGAGGAGTGTGGATGTCATTTGTTGCTCTTTGACATCAGTAAAAGAAAATCTCTCTCTCGTCTTCAGCTCATCCACAACTCTGCTGCCAGAGGTTTGCCTTGGACAGAGAAACATGACTGCACACACATCACACCGATTCTGGCTCACTTACACTGGCTGCAGAGTTTATTTCAAGATTTTATTGATTACTTATAAAGCCCTGAGAGGACCTGCTGAGAGTTATTTAGCCGATCTCCCCTCTCGCTCCCGAGATCCACAGTTGCTTCATTTGTGGTTGTTCAACTATTTATTTAGTATTTAATTAATCTTTTTATTCAATTTTTTATTGAGTTATTGTTTCAAGCACTTTGTAACTGACTTTGAAAGGTGCTATATAAATAGTTATTATTATTATTATCAGATATTTTTAATTATACATTGCTTTAATTTTTCTAAAATAGATTGAGTTGCTGACTTTGGTTCTGCTTATTTCTGATTTATTCTATTGTTATGATATTATTTTATCAGTTTAATCTGTTTGATTTGAATGATACATCAAATTCAAAATTGTTTAAATAAAACCATTAAAAAACAACAACTAAACTATGTCACATTTTTGTCTAATTTATTGTTTTTTTTTACTTATTGTTATTTGGGTTTGTTTAATTGTAAAACACTTTTATAAAATAATAAAATAAAATATACAGTTGCTCACTATTTCTTTATCAGTTTAATCTGTTTATAGAACAAAACTATACTTTACCATTTAATTGCATCATACCTTTATTTTACTAATTTATTTTAAATGTACTGACTCCTGAATCTCTTGCCTGTATGAATTTAGATTTGAATATATATTTGAATATGCCAAATGTTTGTTTCGTCGTGTGTTCTTGTTTCACCTGTTGAAAAACTAAAATAATAAACAACAAACAACTAAATTATGACGAATAATCACTAGTTTCAGAGTCATGACAAACACATATTAACGTGTAACACGGATATAAGCGCGCAGAGACTTCCTCTGCACTCTGACAGACCTTCAGTGCTCAGGTGTGCTCTGACACTGACACACAGGTAATAAACTGAACACACCTGTTCGCTGCCTGGACACACACAGACCTCTCAGACGTTCAATCTCCTGTTTGCTGCTCGAAGCTTCTTCTTCATATTTTGCGATTGTTCGCTCAAAAACTTGAAATATTTCCTCGGCAGCGGCTGTCAGTCGCTCGTTTACAAAAGCCCTGAGAATCAGCCGTGTAGACATTTTAATATTAATTTGATATAACTCTTATATGGGCGTGAACGACCCCCCAAAAGAGTGATACACAGAGAGGATTTCGTGTGGTGCTAACGCTCATGCTACGGAAGTAACAGCAAACAGTGCAGGCGCATGTCAGGGCTGTGCTGCCCCCTGCAGGACGACAGCGGTCATGTCCAGACAAAACCACCTGTACCTGCGAACTCAGTGATTTCTTCTAATAAACAGAGGTATGAGGGGTTTCTTCTTCTTCTCTCCTACTCATTAAAATTAATAAAAATGTAACATTGGAACAGGAAAATGAATTGTCACATCAGGAATGTTTTACTGAGCTCATGAAAAGTTGACCTCACAATCAGAAATGGGTTTATTACCGAGTGTTTTTTTCACATACAAGGTAGGTTGCTCTGGTGAATTGGTGCGATACAGAAATAAACATAAACACTGTATGAAAATAGACAACATGAACTTTACAAAATATACAACAATGTATATAAAAATATTATAAAGACAATAAAAAGACAGTAGGTTTGTAGTTTTGTCTGTACTAAAGTTATTTGGAGTGAAAGAGGTCTACAGCTGTGCATTATCCAAGAATATTTGCAAACCAAAGACTTTTTAGATTTTTGGGGGATATATATGCTATAATAAATAACTTCATTTATATAGCACCTTTCAAAACACAGCTACAAAGAGCTTTGCAATGAAGCAGAACACAGTAAAACAAACCATAATAACAAACAATAATAATGAATTAAAGGCTATAAATCTAGAATATGTAGAATAAAACATGTCAGAAAACATAAAAAGATCAACTAAAGATTGTTTAGGTTTATGCTGTGTTTGTCTTAAATCAAATGATGTGTATGTGAGTTCCTACTCCTCACATGTTCTGTTTTCACTTATCTAATATGACTTTGTTGCTAAGGCTGGCAGGGTAAGGTAAAGTTCAGGTTAATGTATAAATAGAAGAAGTCCAGAACAGAACGAGGGTCAGGGACAGGTCAGAGAGGTGACATTTAAACTGGGGAAATGCTAACTATTAAAAGAAATTAAGAAGACGTACAATGCCATCTGTATCTATGGGGAGGTGTCCGAGGCGGCCCGTTAGAGAGTGTACAAGAACCAACTGTTAGAGCTCCACGAGGAGCCTTTTTCCTCTGTGACCCCTTTTATGTGTTGCACTGTTAAAGGATCTTTTTGGATAAGTCAGACACCCAGATGCTCTGGTGGTGAGCAGAAATGCTCACCACCAGAGGGAGGCAAATAGTTGAAGATACAACAACGTCTAACCAGGTTTCTTTTTTTATGTTTACTGTATGAACAGTATCTATGTTTGAACTTCAAATTCTTAAATTCATTTTAATTTCAATTTTTTAAAAAGTAGTACACACGGTCTAGTTATTTTGGTGGTCGTGAAATTTCCTACGTGGAGCCAGTGTTTGGTTTGTCCTTTCTGGACCTTTGCTTTAGTGACAGGTTTTCTTCACTAGATGCCACTAAATTCTGCACAGTGGACCTTTGAAGGTACAGTAGCCTAGAAAGGACAAACTAAAAGAAAAACACCAACAGTGTAAAGAATAGATAGAGCACGTCACCCATAAGTTTCCAAATCGCCACTTTGACCTTGGCTGTACTGCTTCTTCCACCTCCCGGCTAATCTAAATATCAGCACAGACGTGGATCATCAGTGGACATGAGACCGAAGGATGCTACCTGTAAACTCACCTACCTGTCAATCAAAGTGGCCAAGCTGTTGATTATGTGCAACTCTAAGCCTTAAAGGTCCAGTGTGTAGGATTTTAGCAGATCGCAACCAAATGAATACTCTCCTAAGACTCTTCTTCCAAGCATGTAGGAAAAGCTCATATAAAATTCACATAAAAGGCCACATTTAGAGCCAGTGTTTTGTTTGTCTGGTCCGGGCTACTGTAGAAAAATGGTGGTTCAACATGGCGGACTCCGTGGAAGAGGACCCGCTCCCACTGTAAATATAAAAAGCTCATTTTAAGGCAATAAAAACACAGCGATTCATATAATCAGGTGATTACAGACTAATGAAAACATGTTCCATCCCTGCCTGTAGATACATTTAAATGTTACACACTGGACCTTTAAGTGACAGAGGGCTAGTGGGAGGGTCTTCTGAGATTATAGAAGATATCAAGATGATTCACCTCCCATCAGATTCCAGAAACCTACATCAACCATAAGATATCAATATCAAACATTTTAATTCATCTTAATTAAAGCTACGGGTGATTAATCTGACTGAGATGTAAGATTTTAAGGTGTGTTTGTCTTTTTATGTCCACACCTGAGTATTGTAATTGTGATGAACTACGCATGTGCAGGGAGGGGGGCAGCTCCTCTCTCCTCAGTCAGTCCTCTCTCAGCTATCTTTGGTGCAGCAGCAGTGGCACAGCACGGCACGGCACGGCAGTAGCCAGCTAGCAGCGACCCAGCTGAAATGTCGGAAAGTGGGAGTCAGGAAGCCGCCGCCGCCGCCGCCGCCGCCGCCGTCTCCTCCGGAGGGGGTGCCGCTAACGGCGGCAGCGACAGCCCCACGAAGCGAGCACCTAGACCGGCTGTCGGCAACAAAGTCACCGTTGTGCTGGGGGCTCAGTGGGGCGACGAGGGGAAGGGAAAAGTTGTCGATCTCCTGGCACAAGACGCGGACATGGTGTGCAGATGTCAGGTTGGTTGGTCGGTCGGTCTCTCCCACCTCCGTCGTGATGCGTTCACTTGTCCGTTAAGCTAGTGACCGGAAATCCCGACAGGTAGGCAGGCGGGCTAACGGCCGCTCACGAGACCCTAAAAACAAGGTGTAACAACAACAACTCGCTAGCTTGAAAAAACCCAAACACCTCCAGTCAGACACTGTGTGTGTGTGTGTGTGTTTCTTTTTTATTTTCCTTTGTTTCTCTTAAAGCTAATGTCACCTTGAATCCCTGCTAGCTGCTTTAGCTCCTCGGACACCTTTTAACGCCGTGATGAGTTGACTCCTGTCGTGTGCACATGACAAAGATAAGCTGGAGGTTACCTTCCAGGTGCATCACTTCCACACCGGCTAACCTCGCTAATGTTTGGCAGCAGGTTTTTGGTTTAAGCTTAATCACTGAGCCGTGAGATGATGATAATACAACGGTTATTAACTCTGGTGCATTTAAATGTCCTGTTCTTAAAGGCTCCTGTAGCTAAAGGTGTGACTAACTAACTTATCATCCTGATGAATTTAATGTCTCACCATCAAATATCTCTAAATAAACACAAAAATGTCACTGAATGTGGTCACTATAAATAAAGTCCAGCAGATATTGGCCTATAGTGGACATATCATAAATTATAAACACTGAAAATGAAAAGTTTATCCAGCCCTGTAGCTCTACTGCAGGTGTCAACTAGATTTTAGATTATTTAACACAAAGCAGCCCTCTGACTACCTTTACTCAAAGGTTTGGCCGCCTTATGTGTAATTGTTCAATCTTTCCGCTCTAAAATCGATATCGCTCATCTGTCAGTGTCATTTCCAGCCGTCCGTCCATCAGGATTTAAACTAGTGTTGTCTTGATCCTGCAGGCTGCACCTAGCAGACAAGTCTGTGTAGGCTTGTTATGAATATGCAGACAATTTTGGTATATAAAGAAAGAAAATGCAAAGTTTTTCCAGCAGAGTGAACTCCGATGTGCCATACTGCAGCAAGATGTTAGATGAATGGATGTTTAACTTAAAGAAAGCATCCCTCTGAGGACCTTTAACTTAAATAGACATATCGGAGGACGATCCACATAGAAAAACGTTCTATTTTCATTTTAGGTCAAAAGTTCTGCTGCTGTGTCCGTAATCGTTGAGATTTTCCGCTCTAAAATCGGCCTGTCACTGTCATTTCAGCCAGTTATTTATCTCTGCATCAGGAGGCCTTTTTTCTCTTTGTTTTCAACAAACTAGTGTTGTCTTGATCCTGCAGGCTGCACTTATCCACGCATGCACATAACACACACACACACACTGTCCTGCTTTGAGGGGCCCATACATCCACGCCAACCTTATCATTCGACATAGGTTGGGAGGGTGCAAAACAAGACAACAGAGTGCGTACATGTGACGATAACATTTACTCAACCACGTGAGGATGAACAATGACGTTGCTTTCTTGCTCAGTTTGAGGGGTGTAATCATAGTGTGGTATACTTATGAGTAAGTGATTGTTTAGCCTGGCCTTCCTTCAGCGTGTGAGCTCATGAAAAGATTGTAATTGTTATTTTATCTTATTAAGCTGTAGTTGTAGTGATCTCCATGCCAGTGATATCACCCCCCCCCCCCCCCCCTCTCTTTATCTGGACGTGGTCGGCACATTGGCTCAGTGGTTCTGACGCTTTGTGTTGCATTTGCATGTACACTGGTTTCCTCATGCAAAACGAACCACGTTCCGAGAGGCTGTCCTGTACCCGGGTTTACCTGAACAGAAATAGGCGAGACAGTAAAGAAAGAGTAGAGCCTCTGCTGCGATGGCCCAGAGCCACATACTTAAACCACATCCAGTCCAAGAACGCTGCAGCCTGTAGTGTACTGGTCATATTTGGACTGTGTACGTTGTATTCACTCAACCTGTCTGGACTTAAAGTAATAACAACCTTCTGGCGATGGTGATCGTCGCCTGGGCAACAAAACATGTGAACAACTCTGTTTGGCTTTTGTCAGTGCAACAATGTGGAGGACTTCCTATTTTTGTTGAACAGACTACAAACCCTCACAGCCGCCCGCAGTAGTTTCGGTTGACACCTTGCCTGCTGCGGAGTGTACATGTACACTGTAGCGGCTTCTCTTCAGAAACAAACTAAAGTCTGAACGACAGGCTTACTGTACAGCGTCTTTACGCTGGTCTTCCACCTCCAGTCCTGTCATTCATTCATTTATTTCACACCACTGCAGATGTATAAAATCCAGCAGCAACCCCTGTGTCTGTGAAGCGAAGCCACCACTTGAGGCTGGCTACAAAACAAGTATGATCAGTTCATTGATTGTAAGTGACAAAAATGCTTTCAAACCACGGGCCAGCAGTGAAATCCACATCCCGACCGGCAACATTTTTATGCCAAAGAAGCTGCTGTGTTTTCGTTCATTTAGTCACGTTGCAGTTGCGTCTGTCTTGATTAAGGATGACACACTTTGAACCTTTCCCTTCTCAGCGAGGCAAATATAAGATCCAATAACATTTTACGTCTTTGTTAATTTAACACAAATGCCAAACTCTTCACACACCAGTTGCCTGAATGTTGTCTAACCACAGACAGTCATACAGGAAGCATGGTTAAATAAAATGCAGTCTAAAACTGGTAAACTTCTGATGTAATGATTGACCTGACCTGATTGCTTCACAGTTTTTAAAACTCTCTTTTCTAAAAGCACGTTTAGGTTGTAACACTAGAGCCGTAACAGTCAATTTTATTGATTAGTTGATTAAAAGGACATTAATTAGTGACAGTTTTGATAATGGATTCATTGTTTTTAGTGTTTTTTCGTGCGTAAATGACAAACACTTGCTGTTTTCAGCTTCTGAACTGTTAATCGTGTCCGATTTTAAATGAAATATCTTTTGGTTTTTGAGAGTTGGTTGGACAGAACAAGCACTTCTTTGACCAAATTGATTAATCAAGAAGATAATCTGTAAATGAATTAATAATATAAGTCCTTTTTTACTTGCATCTCTGCTTGACAGCTATGTTCTTTAGCCCCTGTAAAACTGCAGACAGTCTTGCTAATCTTTTGACTGCTTGTGTTACTCCGTGGAGTTCAGAGGACTATTTGGTGTCTCTGTTGATAACACGTTGACATAACAAGGATTCTCCTGAGCCCCTGAGCTTCCTTATTTCTGCCGTCTTGCCAAGGCAGGAGAAGTGTAAAAATAAACCGCCTTCTGGCAGTCGTCCGGCACAGCGTCCCCACCATACATTACGATGTGTGGGTGTGGGTGTGTGTGTCTGTTGGGGCTTGTTGGTGTGTGTGTGAGCGAGCAGTGAAGTGCTGCGTTGATCTTTTTATAAAATGAGCTTTGCCAGCAGTCTTTGCTCGGTGTTCTTTACAGTCGGGACCTCTAAGATCCTAGAAGTCACAGTTGAAGTTACAAGAAAGAAAAGAAGGGTGTGTAGCTGACAGCAACGTGCTACAGGCAAAACACATCTCAGGAGTGATATGGTGTTACATATCATATACCCATATCGTGCTTCAAGTGAATAGTGCAAATATTTGCTTATTAACCTTTCCCTAAAGTGTCCAAGATGCCGTTTAGTTGTATTGGTTGAATAATCCAAGACAAAGTTAACACGAGGTGTAGCTTTGGAATAAATTAGTGAATAATTAATTAGCAGCTATTTAATGGATTAATCATTTAAGTCATAAAACTATAAAACTTTCCTTGGCTTTGCTGCTTTTCTTATGTTTATTATTATTATTATATTTAATTGAATATCAGTGTTGGTTGGGTAAAACAACAGTTATAATAGGCATTTTTCACGATCCACAGGTGAAATTAGTCAATAAAATAAACAGTTCGAGAAACATTGGTGAACTTTGAATCTTTCAGCTATAGCCTGTAAAAGTCATCATTGATTAAACTGTGTGTAAAGGCAATTCTTTTAAAACAAGACTTTGAACATGACTTAAAACAAGACAACGATATATTACTGAAATGTGGAGTTGCAGGTTAAAACAGTTTTCAGTCCAGGATTTTGGGGGCGGTGCTAAAGGGTGGCTCGATGACACGCTGAGGCCACCCCGAGCTTAGAGATAGAGATGAATTCATCTCGCTCAAAGTGTTTCAAAATTAGTCACTTTCTGAACTCGTCTGTCACGTTTAAGGCAGTACGACTGCATTTTATCTGTCTAATTATGCTCTTACTCTGCTTGGAGATAAGAAGATGCTCGAAATAGTCTGAAAGGCTCGGAAACAAGTTTATCAAGTAAAGCGGATGGTTTCCTGTCTGTAGGAGCCCAGCCGTGTTTACACTGTGGGTTTAGTCAGTTTTTGTTCATCAGGCGACACTTTATATGCTGCATCATAATGATACCGGCGTTGACATGGTTGCTATGGATATGTTCACTGAAACCAAAGTCTGGTTTGGCCAACTGAGACTATTGTCTTATTGTTAGTCCTTCCACTGGGTATTTTGGTAAATAGAGGCTGTTTGCACAAGGTCTTTCACGACTTAAAGGGGATAATTGAAAAGGTCAGACGCACGTTATGTCACGTAGAGCAGAAATACCAACATAGCTAAGAAATGACTGACGAGCATCCCGTCAAACAATACGTAAAACAGGCAGGTGGTTGCCAACGTCGGTGCTTGAACTCGAGACCTTGAACCTATTCAGGAGGCGGTTTCTGCACTCACCGTGGCGCCCTGCTGCTCAGAGACAGTGTTAGACACAACATATGTGTTTGATATGACGTTCAACATCTCATTGAATGTCTGTTCAATGTCTTGTACGGATGACCTTCATTCCAGCCGCTGTCAGACTCCTTAACGCTGGCATTAGTTTCTTCTATATATTCCTTACTTATGAGCAAGGCTGGACAATAGAGGGTGGTACGGTGCCGAGCCCCGAGTCCCTGAGCCACAAAAATTATTATGTAACTTTTATGTTAGTATAAGTAAGTAGTAAATGTTAGTATTGGCCCCTGGGCATCTTTACATTGTTAAATCATTAAAAGAAGTTTGGACACCGCACTGTTCAGTTGACTGACAACTTGATGGGAGAGCAGCCATTAACATCAAATTTTTGTGCTGCTAGTATGCCCAGTACACCGGCTCCAACCAAGTCGTACCACCAGTCAAACTTCATCTTCATCATCTTATAGTTGATACAAGATACGTGCCAAACATTTGCTTAATGTAGCTTCTCAATTACAGTTGAGTTTTCTGGAGGTTGTCGGACAAGTCAAGAGATTTGGAGACATCAACTCGATCAATTTTTACTCGTTCTTACATTTTCTAGACAAAACATTTAATTGAGGAAATAACTGGCAGGTTAATCACTTAGGAAAGTAATCGCTAACTATATTTTCTATATACTAAAACAAGCAGTTCATTGACGTAATCGCCGGTATCTAGCTACAGATTACTCTTTTTTTCTAGTTAAACTAAAATGGTTCAATCATGTTTTGTATTTCATATAATTATTCGTGATTGATTAATTTTCATTCTTGATTAATTTTCTGTGGGTCAGCTCATTAGTTAACTAATTCTAACCCGCGTCTGCCCTTCCAAACCAAAGCAGAGGGTGTGAGATCTGTTTTTATCCCTGGTCGGGAGCAGGGTCACAGGTCCAGATCAGGTAACACGTCTTTGATCGACCAGCACCAAGTTAACTCACACCGACGGAAGTTTCTCTACGCCCTCTTTCAGAATAAAGCAACGACCTGTCGTTCGGATTTGAACTTTCGTTTTTTATTTATATGGATATCATAAATTCCAAATTAAAAATATACCTGCAGGGTGCAATCTGTACAGCGCATGACGCCCTCTGACCTTGGACACAGTATTTAGAGAAGAACAAACATGCACTAGACGTGTTGTGTGCGGAGTAAATCAGCACAGTATGGACAGATTGTAAATGTCTGATCTGTTAAGTCAAATCCTTTCTCTTATTATAATCCTGGTGCACAAACCACAGCTGCACAGTAGCAGGTGAGTATCGTAAGCTGAGTTTCTGGTGATGGGAGTAAGAGGCCGATCACGGGACTGTATGAGAGTTATGTTCGGCCGGGGGAGGGGATGGATCATAAAAGTATTTAAAAAGGAGAGGCATCTGCCCCTCCCCATCTGCCCCCCCCCAACCTCGCTCCACCTCCAGGGGACTGCTGTGGCCAGGAATAACTTCATGTGGTCAAAGCACATGCTGGCCTTCATTTATATCCACAGGCTACAGCAGCAGGAACACATCCTGGTTACAGGAAGTTGAATTGGCACCTCGGGTAGCGAGGAGTGACGCAAACTGCAGAGGCATGAATGGATCATCAGCCCCCTTACCTTACCATCACCGCAGCAGAAAATAAAAGTACTTGAAATACTTCATTCATCTGTCCCTTCCTTTCTCACGTCAGTGAGCTCCTTTCACGGCAGAGTTTAACCTCTAACCAACGCAGAGAGCGGCAAAGCAGGTCAGATTGTGACGTTCTCGTCCTAGGACTTAGTGTTCCCCTTCTGGGCTCCACTTTAGCATTTTTATCTCCATTGTCAGTCGTTCTAAATTATGTGCCGGCCTTCTAGATTAACACTCAGGAAGCATAGATCATTAGCATGCCTTTTAGAAAACTTCAGAGTCATTCACTATCAAGCAGTCCTGTGCTGTGGCTGGCTCCCTAACAGAAGCATTTGATGTATTTTCTCCTTCCCGGGTTGGCTAACAAGCCTCATTTTAAGTGAGGATTTACCATCGAATCAACAAAACATTTAAATGTAACAGCTTTGAATAATAAAATCAGTCAATAAAATCAGACTTTCTGGGGGCTCTACTAAGAAAAAATGTTAAAAGTCGGCCTCAGCTTGTAAAGTAACTCGTCACCCAGTTTGACCTGTGCGTGTGATATCGGTCCTAATGCACGAACCACTTGTACGAACAGGTTTGTTCTTTAGTGTCACGAGTGAGAATTTATGGCATCGAACACTTTCTCAAACTGAGCACGAATGAAATTCATGAGCGGTCTAAACATTTTCGTACAAGCCATTTACAGACAGCCCGGCAAAATGCTTTAGTGTGTCTTTGTCTCACTGAAAAAAATCTTTTTCCGCACGTGGCTGTAGGGACTAGAACATTGTTTATCTATTTTACTTTCCTTTGCTGGTTTACACTGGTGTGAGACCTTTACTGAAGACCTGACTGCACAGTGAGCAGGAGTCTCCAAGCAACAACACACATACTAACAGGCAGCAGCCAGCGGTTTATGTACGATGCTTGTCGCTACACGCCAAACTATTCTGCGTGCCAGCTCAGCCAAACAAAGTTGCATTAGTCCTCCATTAGGCCCGTGCCGCTCTGTGTTTCTGTTTGCCTCTCCTCATCGGTCTTTGTCTCTCCTCTGCAGGGCGGCAACAACGCAGGACACACGGTGGTGGTCGACTCGGTGGAGTACGACTTTCACCTCCTCCCCAGCGGCATCATCAACCCCAAGGTCACCGCCTTCATCGGTGCGTAATGCACGCGTGCACTTGCTCGCACAGTTCACACGCGGCCTCTCATTCCCAAGGCCACCTCGCTATTTTCTTGATGAATTGATCGAGGCTCCTTTTTAGCCTGCCGTTCGTCATCGCCGGTGCTTCCGTTTTGACGACCATTACAGCGAGTGTGATCAGCTTGACTCAGAGCCAGACTGCATCACATCCACTCATCTGCAGTAACTTCATTAGCTAATGGTGTCTTACTCTTTCTCTCTGGCTTCTGAACCCGCCACATATCTGCACTTAAACTTACGCGGCTGTATGATCTGTCAATATTTAACTACATTTCTGCTCTCTGCACATTAGTTTTATCCTGCATGCTCAAACACTTAGAAGTAGCATGGGTAGGGTGCCAAGTGTGACATGCAGTTAGAACAATGTGTTTTTTTGCACTTGTTCCACCCATATTAAAAAAAAATACTGAATACATAAACCATTAACCATTTATTGTCTTTTCTTGCTATTTATTTTATCACAAGAAGCTTTTTCGGTGCTGCTCTTGTCAAAAGTGAACCGTTAACTTCAACTATAGACACTACGAACAGCATTATCATAACAAATACACTCAGTTTGTGCCCAGCGGTACCAAGTGTACATAGCTGTCAGCTCTGTGAGGGCGTATACTCTCTCAGCTTATTTTTCCAGGAGGTGTGAAATGCTGTGAAATGAACTGAGTTTGTAATGTGTATGAGAGAGTCTGTCATTTATAATTGGCCTCTTCCTCTCACTGCTGTCCATTAAAAGCTGCAAATGGATTATTTCACAACAAATATGGAGCAAATTGGAAATATCAAGCTTTGGCATCTCTTTCTCGTTGATGCTGGTTTTTTTTGTGCGTGTGTGTGGATATTTATAGCCAAGGTTTCATGGATTGTGATGCAACCTGCATGTCTGAAGTCAATGCGGACGTGCAAAAAACTGCAGTTCTTCAAATGTCCACTTGAGGCTGGTTACAGAATAAGTCAATCTCCATAAGTCCCCATGTTAAAATGTCCAACATTACAGCAGAAATAAACATGTTTATTGGTACAAAAAACACTGCGGTGAGTTTTTATGGAGCTCACATGTTCAAATTATATTAAGATTTAATATAATTAAATGGGTGCCATTACAAACGCTACAAAATAGAAAGAAAGTTTGCAGTTTGCAGTCATACCTGCTCTAGTCAGCTATTACTACATCTCATCTGCTTGTTGTTTTGCAAAGAAAGTCTACATTTGTCTTTCAACAATAAGCAGCAACAAGTATTATTTGTGTATCGCTCACAGAGAACAGCAGACATTAATAATTTGTACCCTGTGTCATAATCATTTCAGTGCCAGAGTTTTTCTGTTTGTTTTGTACATTCATGACCTCCAGCACTGGGAGTAAATTCATTTTCAGGTCTTTCCTGTTCTTGAGCTGCAAATGGTTTTTAACTCTATAACTCTCACATTTTTTCCTACGGAGTCACTGAAAGAGTGTTTATTGTTTTTTCCATATTTCTTACATTTAATTTGGTCAAAGTAATTACCTCAGCTCTGACAGTTAATGCGACCCAATTAAAAAGATAATTACGGCCAGCTGTTTGAGTACTCTTGTGAAACAGGCATCATGTGGGCCAGCTCTGTCTGACAGAAATACATCCCCTAACATCACAGTTAGGCTGTGGACTGTGGTTTAGATGTAACTAGTAATCAATTAAATAATCTGAGTGTATAAAATCTTGGTCGCAATGTGTGTCTGGCTGTATGTTACCAGACATATCAGTTTGATCGATGTGTGGTTAATTGCAGTGCTACAGTCTACGTCAGAACATAACGTAAGAGCTACAGTATGTTAGAAGATAAGAGTTATGTCGGGAAACTGTAAGGATTATGTTATGTATTATTCTAAAATGGCACAAGAACCAGTGTATTCTGTATTATTTCATGTAGTATTTTGATTAGGTGTTTGTAGATGGGGGTCATGAAGTCACATTAAACAGGTGTATCTTTCTTTGCACACGACTATCAAACTGTAGAGTTCAACATCACCCAGTTTATCTTTTTTTTCCTCAGGCAATGGCGTAGTGATCCACCTTCCAGGCTTGTTTGAAGAGGCTGAAAAGAATGAACGCAAAGGAAAAGGTGAGCGTTGTTTTAAACACATACAGTACATAACGGGCTTCAACAGAACAAGAGCGTACTTTAATGTGTGTTTTTGTGCGTGTAGGTCTAAAAGACTGGGAGAAAAGGTTGATCATCTCAGACAGAGCACATATTGGTGAGTCTTCCCAAGTCCACCTCTGGACTCTTTTTTATCTGTGTGTGAATGCATGCATGCAAAAATGTGCGTGTGTGTGGATGTGTGTTTGTGTGTGGACGTGTGAGCCCTGCTTTCTCTGAGGTGTGTGAGAGTGTGTGTCCCCTCTCTCCCTCCTCCGCAGTGTTTGACTTCCACCAAGCGGTTGATGGCGTTCAAGAACAGCAGAGACAAGAGCAAGCAGGCAAGAAGTAAGAAACCTGTTGCTTAAAGATGCCTGCTGCACACACACACACACACACACACACACACACACACACACACACACACACACTCTTATCACGGATCTTCTCAGTAATTGCAAAAACAAAAGTCCAAACACTAAAGCAGCTCATGGTTAGAAAAAATGCAGCACTCCCTGCATTCTTCCCTGCCTTGTTGTTCACGTTAGCAGTGAGTCATGTTGTTTATTACAGTGGCACTCACTGTAAGAACATGTTTGACATATTATAGACTACTGCTGCACAGTCAACATGCTGAACGTGTGCACGTGTAATTTAACTGTAACTAAATGCAACTTTTAGTAGAGAAACTGTGGAAACGACGTGAAAGGTGATGAATTACCCGCATCTGCCACTTTTCACTTTCACTGCTCTCACGCCACCAGAACCTGCTCAGCAACAAGCGCCACACAACCATTTAACAGCTAAACAGGAGCCAGATATTTCCCTCTGGACTTGGTAGAGACCAAAAAACAGAGCTTAAGAACAGCGACTATTCGAGTGCGGACAGTTCACACATGTTTGTCTGAGTTTACGCCAACCACTGCTCATCTTTATAAAAACTCTGAGCTGGAAGAGAAGACATTTCCTTTTTATCTATCTATCTATTACGCAGCAAGGTGATGTGTTTGAAGCAGGAAAAGTGAGCAAGTGTCGGGATTTGACTTTGACAAGGTCCAAATTGTGATGGCTAAACGACGGGGTCTCCAAAACTGCAGCTCTTGTGAAGTGTTCCCATTCTGCAGTAGTCAGTACCAATCAAGGAAAAGTGGTGAGCCAGCGTTAGGTCAAGGCTTATTGGTGCGCCAAAGACTGGGCTGTATGGTCCGATCCAACAGACGAGCTACTGCAGCTCAAATTGCTGAAAATGCTGGTGTCAGTTTGTTGTGTACGGGGCTGTGTAGCTGCCCATGCTGACCTCTGTTCACTGCCGAAAGCGCCAACAATAGGCAAGTGAGCATTAGAAATGGACCACGGAGCATTGCATAAAGGTGGCTTTGGTGGCAAAAATGGTTTGAGGAACACACAACAACAGGTTCAGCGAGTCGACTTGGCCTCCAAGTTACCCAGATATCAATCGAACTGAGCGTCTGTAGGATGTGTTTGTAGTGTTGTCTTCGTAGGTCTAGTGGAACCCATGCCTCGACGGGTCAGGGCTGTTTTGGCAACAAAAGAGGGATCTAAAGGAATTATGGCTAATAGGCGTAATCTCTGCCTGGAGGTGTCAGAGAGCAGGGAGTGTAGCATTGCTTCATCCCTGAGAGACTGAACAATCCAGCCGGTTTATCTGTTTTTATCTAACAATTTTGCTCGAGGGCAGTATCATCTTAGGCAGTGAAGCATACCAACGTACGTGAGGAATGTTAAGCTGAGTCTGTGGAGCATTCGGAATATTGAGCTCAAGAGAGATCCAGCGTACTCCCGTTCAAAGCTGGTTGACTTTACCAGCTCAGCAAACCAAAGCCCCACACACCAGCCAGCTACAGTGCATGTGTGAGACGGGGAGAGGAAAATGTATGTTCACCAGGGTGCCTTAATGGCACAGTCATAAGCACGGAGCAGATTGTGTGACAGGCTGGTGGATTTGCAGCATCTCCAGGCATCTTGTGAGCTCTGCTGCTGGAAGTCAGAGCAGAATGAAATAACAGAAGCGGATCAGAAGAGTTTTCTTTAGCCAGAATTTAGCTTGAACCCAGGTTTCTTAAACTAGGTAGCTCACTTGGCGTCCCATGTACACAGGTCAGTCCAGACTCCGACCTGTGGCCTTTTGCTGTATCCCGTGAATTTCCTGTCATGCTTCAGCTGTTGAAAAATTAAAATTGGTACTTATTCTTTTAGATAAAGGATCTGAGTACTTCTACTAACACTGGCAACATGTGTTGGCTTTTCGCTCATGCACTGAGCACACATGGTGATTGGATACTGCATGTTTTACGTGAGCTGGTGCCGATGATGAAACTCAATCACCGCAGAGGATCTTTGGCTATTTCCATTCTGTAGTTTGCATTTAGGGTAAGCAAATGCTGCTGCGTCAAGCCTTCCTTTTAATAGGCCGGGTTGCGAGTTGAGTGTGTCATATGTAAATGGTTAACTAACTGAACACATTATTTTAGCCCTAATTGGTCAGTGGTGTCTGCTCATGTCTATAGAGATGCAGAAAACGGCCTGATTATGGCGTTGAGCATCTGCTTTTATGATTGAATAGATAATTGAGCATCAGCAGTGGCCTATTCAAATAAGCTTTACTGTCACAGCGCTCAGTTAACAGCTCTGTTTAATGCTCAATTTACTGTAATTTGTACCCATTTTGGTGGTTCTATAATTAGACATAGCACCAGAACAGTCCTATGAACCTTTGGTGGTTAAAACTACTGTTACTGTGTCCAGAAGTGAATGATGATAATGATACGACATGTAGTAGATTGAAATCACGTGTTAATGCTGCGTCTATTTTTTTCTTTCCCCCTCCCTCCTCTCTTGGCCAGCCTCGGGACAACAAAGAAGGGGATTGGTCCAGTGTACTCAGCCAAGGCAGCACGTAGCGGCCTCAGGATATGTGACCTCTTAGCTGACTTCACTCAGTTCTCTGAAAGGTCTGTGCAAAATAATACAGGATTACATCTCTGTCTGGGGCTCTGATGAAATCTGTATTTGTATTTTCCCAGTGTGTCAATGATAACACTCTGCAAAGACTAGGGGGCGATGGGCGATGAATTAAGATTAAGAATCAATTAAAGTCCATGCAATAATGCATTACAGCTGTTTTTAATGTCTGAAAACTTTACCTGAATTTCAGCCACATATACGTAGCTTCAGTTTTTAACCACAGGAACTTTTCCAGGAACCTTTACCTACATTTAGATTAAAGGAACTCATGTCTAAGCAGCCGTTCAGACTAAAAACAGCCCCAAAAGCAATGTCAGGGGCTGCGTTGGTGGGATAAAACAATCCAGGAAGTCCAGTTTGATTAACAGGTTCAAGAGTTTAAAAGCTTATCAGATGCCAAAACACTGCACAGCGCTTTGTAATACTGAACATTGCTTCATCTTTACATGGTAAACATTAAAAATATGGTGCTTTACCAGATCCACCCCCGCTGCAGGCCTGTGCCTAAGTTTGGTTGTTGATTTGTAGTTCCTGCTCCAACACCATAAAATGCTTTAGAGGTAAAAGTTTCTGATGGAACAGAAACTATCAGGCTGGAACTTCACAGACTGGTCACATCGCTTACGGCTTTATCATTATTCATTTAGTGTCCCTTATCTATTTTCCAGTTTCTTGGGCTTCCTTCATATCATGTCTGGCAATTGATAAGGGGCAATGAATCTAATACACAGTAAAAAATAGCAAAATATGTCATTTGTGAGCCTTCTGTGTTTTTAATCTCATTGCAGCAGGATGCAAAATGTTCTCATTACCAGCTCAGTTGGTGGATTGAACGACAGTGAGAGGAAAATTGATCAATGTCGCCTGTTACAGGTATAAAGTATTGGCCCAGCAGTACAAAGCTATGTACCCTACTCTGGAGATTGACATAGAAGGAGAGCTGGTCAAATTAAAGGTAATAAAAAAATTCAACACAAAAATATTTCTAGAAACATTAAACTGCCCTCTTTCCAGTAACATTTTGTGTTCCATAATTTTAGGACTATGTGGAGCGGATCAAGCCCATGGTTAGAGACGGGGTGCACTACATGTACGAGGCTCTTCACGGTCCTCCTAATAAGATCCTGGTGGAAGGAGCCAACGCAGCGCTGCTGGACATAGACTTTGGTCAGTATATCGCTGCGTGTGTGTGTGAGAACGCATGTGCACCGCGGTGACGCACGCCTTACTATTAACTTGTTTGATTATGTATATTTTCCAATTATCCTTAAACAAATGAGGCTTCTCTGTGCTAACCTGTGCTCTGAGAATAAATGTCATTTCTAATTGCCAAGCGCTGTTGAGTGCATTTACAGTGACCGAGCAATGATGCCCCGAAACACTTAAAGCTTTGTGGTGCTCTTTACAAAAGCCTGCTTGGAGCTCAGACTAGAGATGACGGTAAGTTTACTAACTGCTTACTGAAGTGCTCTGGCATCCGGGCTTGACGTGCACGCTCACAGTTTAACCACTCAGTCTCACCTGATTGTGCATGAGCACGAAGGCATCCTCTCTCAGCAGTCAATTACAATAATTACAGAAATATTCTCAACAGGTTGTCTGAAAGCATGACAGTTATGGTATTTCCTTGCAGAAACACAACAGACTTAATCTTCTTGACGCTAGAGTTCGTCCCTCTAACGGAGCAGACCTGTCATTATTGAGAGCAGTGACGGCACTGAGAGGATTATCAAAACACCATGTTTGTAGTAACTCTGGGTATCAGGGCACGGTGTCCTGCACACTGATAGGCCAGCACCCTCGCTTTCTGACGAGATACGTCTATACTTGATTAGAAGTTGTGGCAAATGTCACAGTCGCATCAAGCTTAAGCTTAATCTGCATTTTACAAGAATCGTATGTGTTCGCAAAACTACGTCAAGACCTTTTTGGGGAATTCTGGAACACGGAGGGCACTTTGACAGGACACACGACTGCTGATGGACACACTGGCTGCTGTAAACCGATTTTTCTTCTTTGACTACACAACAATGTCTGTGCTCTGCATGTGGGCAGCCTCCAGCACCTAGGTGTGGAAACTTGTTTGCTTTTATGGCAGTCACTGAAATGACAACTGACAATTTCTAGAACACATCATCTCTTGAATATTTGAGTTAGAGGCGCGGTAAGTGTTTTAATTATTTCTGGGACACCCTTGGGTGAGGTTATTGTGTGGTATGGACCAGGGACGCTGCTTTTCTTGTCCTGTTTCTTTGAGGGAACACTGTTAGCTAGAAGTCACTTGGCCTAAAGCCGAACTCGGTCACTTAGTCAGTCGAGAACGTTTAATTGCAGGAGCAAGTAGATCAGGCTTTTCATGTACAAGCTGAACTCATCAACTAACTATATCAGGACATCAGGTGTTGACACATCTAACGCACCTACTATGTCAACACACCTGAAACAGCTCATCATCCTCACCTTGCCTACACCCCAGCTGATGAATAACACATTTAGAGATGAATGAATCAAGAGAGTAGCAAAAAGCGCTGGAGTTAAAGTCGATGCGCTACCGTCATCCAGACCAGAGGTTTTCAAACCGTGAGACAGCGCAAGGGTCGCAGTGTGGGGAGAGGGGAAAGACGTGAGGCTGGGATGCTGCGTGAGGTGAAGAGACAGGTGCAGATTTTTTTAAGAACAGCAGGAGGTTAGTTATTGTAGTTTGGTCTGCTGATTTGGCTGCTCACCAACACGGTCAGCAGTCAGAGCTGCAGCCGAGGCTGTGACACACAGGTCACGGACGCAGTGAAGGTGGTTTTAAAGTACCTCATTCCCCGGAGTCATAACTTCAAACTTCAATCTGAGCACTGACAGAGTTTTAGATCCAGTGTGGATATAGCAGATATAGCAACATTCCCCAAAGCTTGATTATCCACCAAACAGCAGTAGAACAAATAAAGCTGAAAATATTAACTTATATTCATCTTTCTTTGAGCTGCATGTTTGTTCAGACGTTATCTACGGCGTAAATGAAAAGGATAATCAGTGTTCACTCTTGTGTCATTGCAGGTACGTACCCGTTTGTGACATCGTCCAACTGCACGGTGGGCGGGGTTTGTACGGGTCTGGGAATGCCGCCTCAGAACGTCGGGGAGGTTTACGGCGTGGTCAAGGCGTACACCACCAGAGTCGGCATTGGAGCTTTCCCCTCAGAGCAGAGCAACGTAAGAGACATAAAATATAGTCCCTTTAAATCACGTAATGATTTGATGTGTGGAGTATACAGCAGAAGGTGAGGTTTGTTTTCAAACAGCACCACCTAGAGGAGGTTTTGATACACTGCCACCAATTATCAGCTGTAGTGAATTTCATTAACGGTCAATAAATCTGCCTGCTTGTAACTAAAACTGAAACCTAAAGGCAGAGTCTGGTTTATTCAACTCTGCCTCAAGTCACATAGAACAACAGAAAGTCACTTACACTTACAAAAATACAAGACAGTGTCACTAATGGCCTGAGACTCAGGAACTGTCTGCGCTCATCTCGTTGTCTTCAGGACATCGGGGAGCTACTTCAGACTCGGGGGAAGGAGGTGGGCGTGACCACAGGCAGGAAGAGGCGATGTGGTTGGCTGGATCTGGTGCTCATCAAATATGCACACATGATTAACGGCTTCACCGCGTGAGTTGTGTGTGTTCGCGTTGATTCGTCTGGTTTTATGTGTGTGTGCGGTACACTTTTATAACCTTGTTGTCCCGTTTGTCTTCCCAGTTTAGCCCTCACCAAACTGGACATACTTGACGTCTTCACCGAGATCAAAGTGGGTGTCGCGTACAAAGTCGACAATCAAACTATACCTCACTTTCCAGGTGAGCCGGTGTGAATGAGTACTTCTCCCATGAGACGTTGTTGCTTTCGGTGTTACAAGTGGATCACACTGTCACCGACTTTTGACATTAGGTAAACTAAACCGATGTTGTGGATGCGTCTCTGCCTTCAGAGGATATTATCTAACCTCTCACTGGCTCCAGTCCACAAGGTTATTTATAGAGAGCTCCGTTTCATAGCAGAAATGTATTGATCCGTTGTCATAGCTGTTTGTTTGCGGTCTCCTGTAAAGCTAATGGTGTGATATTACTCCAACCCCCATCCCATTTCTTTCTTTGGTTCTGTGCCAGCCAATCAGGAGGTGCTGCAGCGTGTGGAGGTCCAGTATGAGACCCTCCCGGGCTGGAACAGCGACACCTCGGCTGCAAGAAGCTTCGAGGAGCTTCCTGAGAACGCCCAGAAATATGTCCGCTTTATTGAGGAGAACGTGGGAGTGCCTGGTATGAGCCCACACACACAAATCCTTTATCTTTCAGTAAGCTAAGTTAACAAATAAGAATAAACAGGCTGTAGGACAGGAGCACAAATTTTAACAGTTTAAATAAGAAATCACAGCTCTAACCTATCACCGTGTTTCTAATTGTTTTTTCCACAAGCTGTGACCGTGAAGTGAGGAGAGATAAATACACAGAGCTCTCATAAATCAAAGTTCAACTCAAACAGAAGCAGACGTAGAGTAATTAAACTGTTTCCCCTGAACATTTGACTATTTGTAAAATCCATGTTTGTGCAAAGCTCTGCTCTGTCATACTGATACAATACAAAGCAGTCCTGCCTCTGCCGCCTCCCCTAATATAAAAATCGGCAAAGACGTGGATCAGCAATGGACCTGAGGCGGCCCGATTGACGCCTCGTTGCTCAAACAAACCACCTGTAACAGCACCCACCTGTCAATCAAAGTGGCCACTGGATGTTCTGCGTAACCTGAGTGCATGTAAACATACTGAAGCCTCTACTGAGGAGACATTAACGCCTACCTCTGCTCCCCTGTTTCCTCAGTCAAGTGGATCGGAGTGGGCAAGTCTCGGGAGTCCATGATCCAGCTGTTCTAGACGAAGGGAGGAAACGCAAGCGAAGAGGATGCACAGCAGCGAATCAACTGAACCCTTCTTCCCCTCGCCAAACACTCACACACACACAGCCTACCTACCTATCTCAACTCTCCGACAGAGACACGACGACCACGTCTGTTCTTAATGCTTTATCACTCTATCATCAGACTGTCCCATGTTACAGACCGGATCTCTCTGGATCAGACTCCCATCAGACTGACCTCCCTGTATGAATGGTACCCAGTGTCTCCATCTGGATTTTTAACAGTTTAAACCTTTAAGATAACACTTCCGCAGTCACGTCCCTCTTTTAATTTGTCCCCATTTATATTGTAGCTATTTACTTCAGAGGTACGACGCACTCGGCGACACCAGCTGCCATTGGGTCTGAAAGAGGACACGAGGGAACGGACTCAGCACACACACACAAACACAAACACACACCGACGCAGACACGGGATCACTGCCCGCAGGAACTGTCCACAGACGTTTGGTTGGTCAAACTTTTAAGTGTATGTTTGTTCATCTATGCTGTGTTTTAAATGGGCTGTGCCAGTCTGGTGTAAATCAGTTTAAAAGTTTTAACCTCGGCACTTTAGATGCTTTGGACTATATCTGCTTTATGTTTTATTCTGCCAGGTTTACGGTACATCCTGACATGATAAAGGGATCCTTTAATATTTGTAATGTGTCTTTTTGTGTTTGGTTTTTTGGTCGTCCGATGACAGATGTTTGGCGTAAAGACCTCTTATATTGCCTTGACACTCAACCAAAAAAAAGAAATTGTTTTTAAATTATCTGTAGCTACCAACTGCGTCCACTGAATGCTGCTTCCTGTGAGAGGGCTCGTGTTTTTCGGTTTAAATTTAACAGGTGAGTTTTCCATGAACCCCTACAAAGAAACAAAACTGAACTTTCAGTTTAATATTCGGGTAGTGTAGAGGAAGGCAAGTAACAGCTTTAACACATAGAAGTCTAAATATCCATTGATAAATACCGCACAGGACAGTCTGTCTCGTTTATTGAGAGAAATATACAGATAAATAAGTCTGGTCTACTTTCGCCACTGAAATGGCACCACCCAAAATAAGCCAATCAGAGCTACCTGCTGATGTGATGTCACAGCTGGAAAACTGGTAATGTGTCTAACGGAGCATTTGCCCAATGTTTGCACAATGGGAAGAACAGGAAAACCTCCCATGAGTCATGGGGGGTGCGTTGTTGCGCCCAAGGTGGTTATTCTTGTAATCGCATCATTTAAAGGACGGCGTTACGCCACCAGATCCTCTTTTAAATTCTCTCAGTTGTATTAGTGTTGGGGTTTATTTAGAAGTTACTGCCATGACTGGCTTTAATTATGGGCTTAACAAGACGACATGAATGCGGCGTTACTCTGCTAGAAATGGTCTTTAGTTAATCTAGTGATTCAGTATTGGTCATCCTTAAAGTTGGGACTAACATCACAAGGTTGA
The DNA here is from genome assembly GCA_023373845.1 of Nibea coibor. Lineage (NCBI taxonomy): Eukaryota > Metazoa > Chordata > Actinopteri > Sciaenidae > Nibea > Nibea coibor. Next base: position 17,954,051 of record CM041723.1, read on the forward strand.
ATCTGGGGTAACTGGACTTGATTCGTAGACTCGATGTTTCTCCTCTCATCTAAGAGGTTCTTCAGTTCTGATTGGCAGAAACGATGTCCTTGTCAGTAAGGCTACCTTGATGAAATACCTGGGACTCCATCAGAAGTCTTTACAGATCCAACAAAGTCCTGTTGCCCCAGATTTTACTTTTCTTGAAGAAGGATGACCTGGATGATTTGCAGACTGAAGCATCTTTATTAGTCCCTTGTTTGGGGTCAAGTTCCTCTAATGCTTGAACCCAAATTAATGCTGCTCCATACCATCTTTGTTAGTGCCATATTCAGGCCATTTGGGAAAAGGCCAACAGATCTACAACCAAGTCCAGTTGCTTAATGAATTGTGAACGTTCACATGATCTGATGGTTGTATGACTACAGACTGGACTTGGTTGTAGATTCACCTCATCCAAGAGTTTTCTTCAGTTCTGACTGACTGACTGGTGGAAACAATGGCCCGGTCGACCATCCCACCTAGATCAAATACTGGGTCTCCCTACCTGTCAGTTGGAGCTGAAGAAGCCTCTTGGACAAGAAGAGAAATGTCTTTACAGATCTACCAAGTCCAATTGCTCAAAATCTTGCCCTTCTCGAAGAAAGATGACCTTGATGACCGAGAACCATTCGAAATCTCATCAAAACTGAAGCAGCAGAAGCCAACATAACCTGACGTTTAGTCCCTTGTTTGGGGTCAAGCTTTATTATATATTATTAATCTGATAGTTGTATGACTACAAAATCCATGTGCGCTGACAATGTAATGCTATATCCATTAACTCTTCCATATTATAAAGTGCCAAGCCTAAGTGGTGATCTGAATCTACAGTTAGTCTGTGATTTAGCATTGCTCTTACATAAAGGTTGGGGAGTTGTTTTCTTTTTCTTTTTTTTGGAAAACGGTCAAAACTGAAGCACGATATGATGACCCGACTTTTAGTTAACCTCCTAAGACATTCACATTCAGGCCACATGGGATGGACAGTAATGACTTGTGAGCGTTCATGAGAGTTGATACTATAATATTATATCCATTAACACTTCCATATTATAAAGTGCCAAGTGTGATATATCAGAGCTTTCCAAAAAAAGTCCAAGTTTCCTAGATGCAGTTACCACTTTGAGGTTGACTTGCAATTACAATAACTTAGATATGACATGAACGTGGCGTTCGACCAGACTTTGAAAAGCTCCTCCAGAGCCACAGAAGAAGAAGTTTGTGTAAAACTGACAGAAGGCAACAGCTTGTTTGATCCGAGGTGGAGGTGGAGAACCGCAAACCAAACAACAGCTGAACGAGTTTGGGTGGACAAATTGTCACAGATGTTTCATTGACACACAGCTGTCATGCCAATTTGTCACAAAAGTATAATTTCCACTTTAAAAAAACATGTTGTGGTAATTGGAAAGCACCATAAGATTCTATTTTCATATTGCCACAAGTATTATTTGCAGATGCAGTTAAATGTGTTTGGGTTTTTTATGTTGGATATTAGAGACTCAACCTGTTTTGCAGAGCGTTACACATTACACCTAAAACACGCTGAGGTACAAACATGCATTCAGTAATTTCAAAGAAGCAGGAGGCGTTTAGTCAAATGATCGATATGTTTGTCAGTGAAATGAAACCGTATAAAATCCACCTCTTCTCTGGTAAACTAAACGTTTCTCTCAGGACATTGATTAAAAGGGGATTTTTAAAAATGTATTAACTCGTCATGCTCGTTTTTTTTTTGTCTCACGATTGTGTGTAACTGCTGAAACGAACAACAAAACCTTCAAACAAATCAAATTTAAAAAGTCTTTTCTGATTCACTGACACACAGTTGATCCTGTCTGCCCTCTCATGGTAGTTCAGAGGGATGAAAACAGTGAATCGGGCTCATTCAGTCATCTCTATCTCCTCTACTGACCAGTCTGTGTGACGTATACGTCTTTGTTTTCTCTATTTGCTGTGCTATAATGATCTATATAGAATTTATCCCTTTACAATGTCACACTGCCAACTTTCACCAAATCCCTGAAAATCTTTTCTGCTTTCCGTCTTCCTTCCTTTTCCTTTATTGACGTTTTGACATCTGGTTAAGACTAAATGAATGTTTCAGCCTACGTACGCACAATACACACACAAAAATCGTGCTTTTATTAACAGTTACGCATTTTTCAGGTTGGAACGTCTCATCACATTTCTTGAAAATTTATCCTGACATAGTGTTTGTCGTCTGTGGAAACTTTTGGATCTCCACTGGAATTCAAAATAAAGTTCTGTGGGTTTGAACAACTGGTTGCTGGTTTCAGTTGAGTGTATATAAGTGTATGATTTTCAACCTAGCTATCAAGGTTTCTATCAATATATCTAACTTTCAAGATATCAAACTAGCCTTCCAGGAAGTTAGCAATAGAGCAACTGTTTAAAAAACTACTACAACTACAACTATTGGTTGTTGTTCTAGATTTAGTCATTCAGATTTATGGCACCATTTAGCGCCTTCATTTGACCTAGTAGGAAAAGCACAGGTGTCAGTAAAAACATTAAAGATGCCTCTGATCCGTTTAAGTGTCTCAGCAGCCATCGTTCATTTCATTATTATTTTGGCCTGTGCTCTTTCCTGCTGCGGCAACTCAAATCTCTCTGTTTTAACCCTGAAAGTTGGTTGTGTTCCTGTGCGTTCACACCAAAGAGATAAAACTGTTCAACTTTAATTCATTTGACTTCCTGTAGTTATTATTCCACATTTGTTTTCACAGATTTTCACACCCCAAACTACTGAAAAAGACCCTAAAATAAGTAGTCTGTCACAGGAAGTACGGAGATGTTAACGAGACTAGAAGTGTGAAAACAACCAGGAATACATCTGGTGTGTTGGTTAAATATGAGGGCAGATTAATCGCACACACATTTACATCTTAAATAAATGAGCTGTGTATGCGCCTATCATTTATTAATATGTATCCATGCAGAGAGAGATCTATAGAGATCTAGATAGATAGATAGACAGACTATCTATAGACAGCACAAACTAGTTTTCTTCACGAGCACTAGAGGGAGGCATTTGACTATAAATGACAAATGTGAATAAACAAACAACACAACTGAGACTTGTTCTGTCAGGAATTATGAACGGTAGCATGAAGTCAGGGACAGAGAGAGACTGCAAATTATTTTAATATACAGACTTAAAGCCAAACAAACAAACAAACTCACAGCTAAAGATCATTCTGTACTTACGCTGCGCTAAATATCTGTGGCAAATATTACACTTACTCCACTACATTTATTTGATAACTTTACTGACATCACAGCTTCAGATTATTAATACAAAATCAACAAATAAAGTCTGATGTTTTTTTTGTTCCCAACTGAGTGAAATAACTCTGAAGTATTTACACAGAAGCCACAAGAGCTGTTTGAATCCTCTAAATGTTAAGGAAAGGAGTTTCAGTGCTTCCTTTATTATCTCCTTTAGCGTAGGATACACTGGTCCATGTTTTACGAAAGGAAAGGATGATTTAAAAAGTGTGATGCAGTCTGCAGCGGAGAGACAATGTGAATATGAACATGCATGATGACGTGATATAAAAACTTGCTCCACAGGTCTGTAGTGTAACAGACAGACAGATGCTCGCCTCCTCTGTGAAACCTGCTCTGTATCCTCGCTGCACTGCATTATTATGGTGTGATGAATTGTTCAGGAGCAGTCTCGCCGCTGTCTCTCTCTGTCTTCACCTCCTGCTGTTAGATCTGTTGTCGGCTGCAGAGCTGCGTTCACATACAGAAGTGTTCTGTGTCGTGAAAGGCTTTCTTGTTGTTGACCATTCAAATGAATCACATTTAGTGTGACTCTGACGTCACCGTTGCTTATTAATCATCCATCTTGTGTCAGAACTTGATAATAAACTTGATAATATGTTCATATCTGAGCGGACAGGAGGGTGAGCGTTCTCATTTCACCTTTGGGATCTTTATTATTTTAATTCTGACATTGATAATGAAGTCATATTTTCACCAGGTCATCCACGTTTATGTATCCTTCATGAACCACCAGGGTAAAAGTGTCAAAGCTGTGCGATTTGTAGTCCAAAGTCTGAACTTTGTAGTTTCACCCCAGACACGTCAAGGAAAAGTGTTTAGGAAAGGACATAAGAGGTCATTTTGACTGTATCCAGAGCCAGTGTTTAGTTGATTACACACTAATAAACACAGAGTAATGCATATTAAACTCTGTTTCTGTCCCCTAAACTGCCTCCTACTTTTAACACTACCACATCTTTACACAGAGCTTTAAGCAAAAGAGCCGAACATTAAAGAGAGAAACGTGTTTGCATTGGTAAACATGTCTCTCCCTCTCCCTCTCGCTCTCGTCTCTGTTAGTGTTTACTATTAATACTCATTGTGACCACAGCTTGGCTTTAACCACAGCCTCACCTGCAGCTCATTTCCCTGCCTCCACCAAGCTTCCTCCCCCTATTTGACTACATCTGAATGCACCAACAACCTCTAAAAAGCCACAAACTCTCACACATGCAGGCGTTCACCCAGATGCGTCCAGCTTTTTTCAGAGCAGGACGCAGAGCGCATGAAAAACATCTTGCTTGGTTTGCCATGAACTGGACACTCGTTGTCTGGCGTACGAAACTCCACAGCTGTCCAGAGTGAGGTCATCCTATTGAATAAACTGTGTCACCTTGAAGCGCGCACACACACACACACACAGTGGCATCTGGCATGAAGCCTAGCCTTCCTCAGTATTGTGTGACTATGTTGATGAGAGGCCGGACAGCGTCGCAGCAGGCCGAAGGGCACCGCTGCCCCGTGATTTGGGTCGGGGCTGCGCTAATTTTGCGACCGGTCACCCCCTCCCTCCCTCCTCTTTACCCCTCATCATCTATCACCTCCTCCACCCAGCCTCCCCACCCGCGTCTCGTACAACTCATTCAATCCTCCCAACCTTCCAGACTCCAACCTCCGTCCGTGCCCGACCACCACCGCCTCCGCCACTGCCACCCATCCTTTCTATGAGCTGCTCCCCTCCTCCCTCCTTCATTTGAATCCCACAGTGAGGCCTCTTTGTCCAGTGGCTGCCGCTGTATTGTGCTGCAAAGGGGAAGCAGAGTAAATGGACAAGCAAATGAGTTTTCTCCTTCAGCCAACTGTGATGTTAGAACACACACACACACACACACTCTGACGGACACACACGCAAACATACATGCAAAGATATATGAACCCATTCAGGGAGATATTTTCTTTAACCGAACGTCTTTACTTTGTGTGTCCGTGACCTTTAACCTGCCAATAAAGGCCTCTGTCAGCAGTGTGTGCATACATCATCAATGCCATCTTTTCTTCCATCAACCTCGGCTGCTGCAGAAAATGCTGTTTTTTTTTCATTGCTTTACCTTCACATTGTAATAGGAACAGATTCTGGCCATTCAAGTTAATACATAAAACATGAATATCACATTAAATGTGACAGTTAAAACGTTTTCTAACTCTGTTGTACGTCCAGCATCTCTGCAGATCATCATTTATGTTACAGTATTCAGCATCCATCTTTTGTCATGGCTTTAGGACGCGATATGAACATCAGATCCTCCACGCACGTGGAGAGAGATCATGTTTTTTGGCTGCTTTCACAACACAACACAGGGGAAGCCAGAAGGTCCACCTAACTGCGTGGACTTCAAACTACCTCACCAACAGACCACGGCATGTGAGACTTCGTGACATCTGATGTCATGATTTGCAGCACAGAGGCCCCACATACGGTGCTCTCTCCTTCGCTGGCAGCTGTCACCTCCAGAAGTTCTCTGATGATACAGCCATCGTGGGACGTGTGTCGCCGGGTGTTCGGCGACTGGTGCGATCTCTACCACCTTCAAGGCGAAGGAGATGGTGATTAACTAAGATAACAGGAGGAAGACGCCTCAGACCACACCGGGGAACTTCCACGGATTGCATGTCGAGATGGTCTTGACTTACTGAGGAGACTGAGATCCTTCGGAGCGTGCAGGACCCCGTTAAAAAGACCGGACTGTCCTTGAGTCTCCATAGAGGAAGTTAAGGAGAAGAGGATGATAGCAAAGCTGACAACTCCTCTGACCTCCTGCATGAGACCGTGGGAGCCTTAAACAGCATTTAAAACTGCACTATTTGATTTTTTGGGCACTTAGGTATCAATATAGAAAGCCGTTAGCATATTATCACAACAAGAACCAACTCTAGTCTTCATTCAGTCGTGTTTCTGGCCACCTGATGAACACAATACTTCTTCTATCTTTGTTCTAGTCTTCACAAACTCCCGAGAAAGGGGAACATCTGGCTCTTTTTTTTGTTTTTTTTGCTTCAATATGTTCAATAGTTAGTTGCTAACTTTTGTCTTTCTGCCTTTTGGTGCTGGGGAGGTAGCGTACAATCCAGTTTATGTGAGCATTTTACTGGAAACAGCTGCCCGCTGCAGCTGGAAACGCGATGAAAGCGGTGAGAGTGAACCAAAAGTTTTTAAAAAAAGAAACAAACAAAACAATGAACTACAGGCCCTGAAATAATCAGAAGAGCTGAGGAGGTGGACTCCAAAGTTTGGTGATTATTCTCTGCATATCACACACCGTCAGAGCGATTTCTAATCATACGATGGCACCTTAAACACATCAGACAAAACAAATGTAGACCCCAAAACATCAGCAGACAGAGGAGAGAGTGATGTCTACACAGCCTTTATGCTAAGCTAAGCTTACGGCCTCCGGCTTTAGAGAACGGTATCAATCTTCTACTGTCAGCTGCCCTTCCTTAAAGTAGCAGAGATTACATGGCGTCTGGGGTTAAGGTGGTAATATGCATTTGATGAGTTCCTTCCTCTGTCTCTCCGTTAAGGCGGCCTGACTTGTCACACACGTGATCACACTGTCACATTTAAAAGAGACGATCAAGAGCAAGTCGAAAGCAAAGCAAAACAAAGCAAAGCAAACGCTTAAGTTTAAAGGTCAGGTCGATGTTATGATTTTTATTCCTTTAAAGAAACAGCTCACTGTCCTTCTACATCTCCTGCCAGTGTAGCTAAAGAAACTTTGTATTCATAAGGATTTTTGACAGGTCTACAGTGATCCTGAGCAACCCGGACAACCTCTACCTGATCTGCTCTGCCGCTGACCCGTGACTTCTCTGAGGAATGCACGGCTGTAAAAAGCCTGTAAAGTTGTTTTTACTCACTAGCTCTCTTGACCCTCCTTCACCTGCTTCAATTCTTCTCTCCTCCTCTTTCCAGGCCGTCTTGTCTCCTCCTCCTCCCCCACCTTCCTCCCTTCTCCTCACCCCCTGAACTGTGGACGCTCTGTAAAAGAGCCCAAACGCAGCAGATGTGTGACGGCCGACACCGTTAACAGCTGTCAGCTCTTATATCAGCTCCTGTTTGGTCTCTAAACCCCACACACTCAACCTACAGTATATACGCTCCGAACAACGATCACCAACAGTTGTGGCGCAGACTTCAAGGGTGAAATCCAACCTGCCAGCAGAGGAAGGCAAAAGTGTGCTTCAGAAATTCAACATTTGTAAGAAACAATAAGTGTAAGGTTTAATTTGATTAAATAACTAAATAAACTAACCAAAAATATTCATTATATCAGAGCCTGAAAACACTCACCTACACCTGGATCACCCAAACTTTAGTTTTTACGACACAAGGTTGTTTTATTCAAGTCAAAATTATTTCTTGTTTGTTGTTGTGACTGTGAAAATCCAAATATATTTGAATTTATTTATGCTTAAATGGTCAAAGGAAGTTCAAGGAAATTAAGAGGTTTCAAGAATTAAAGAATAAAACAAAAATACAATAAAGTCTATTATAAAAACAATATAATTATAAGTATATTAACTGATTTGTACTGAATTATCATCATTTTTTGTGATGGATAATTCCCTAGTGGTGGAAAAGTACACAAGTTACTTGAGTTTTTACTTTTTCTGATTTTCTTCAAATACTTTCCTTTGATTATTAATAAAACTATATGAAGCAAATAAATAAATGTATTGTTATAACAGGTGAAGATAAGATGACACTCTTGGTAAAGTATACAAGCTGGTAAATGATGAATAAATACATAATTAAAGTAATGTACAATTATCAGTATAATAATAATCAATATTTACACATAATACACACACATAATAGACCTTTCTACACAATGAGTACTTGTATTTTTCTTATTTTTGCAGTAATATTTCTACATTTAAAGGGTCTGCTAGCTGCTCGTCACTTTTTGGGAGCTAATCGTTCACACACATTTACACACCGATGACGCAGCATCACGAGAAATTTGGGGGTTAAGCATCCTGTTCAATGAGAAACCACCAATCATCTGATTAGTGCCAATCGTCTGCCCAAAATATTACCCCGAGTGTTGCTACTTTTACTTAAATAAAAGATCTGAATACGTCTTCCACCACTGTATCTCATGAGATATGATTATGAACTGTATTTCACGTGTGTACTTGCAGAGATGTGCTTTATTTGATGGTGTTACAAAGTCTACAATCTACATAAAAACTTTAAGAGGACAAAGATGAGTACATTTGCTTGGATATTATTTTCTACGTTTCCCCGTCTTGTCAGAATGAGACGCTTGTATCGAACAGTGTATCAACGCTCCTCACACACCTTTCGCTGTCAGTATTGACGTCCATGCCTTCGTCCTGCAGCGACTGCTCAGGTTTGTGGTAGTGAGAAAGAAGGCGGGATCTGAAGCTCTCTTTTTTATGCTTTACATAACTCTTCCCATCACTTTTCATGAGCGTCACACCATGTGTCTCGCCCCACTTAAAGGGCTTTTCACCCCTCCTTCGGGTGTAGTTATTGGAAATAAGTATAATAGGCGCTAACTCGTTTGTTTCAGCATACCCTGGCCCAAACTCCACTTTATCTAACCTCATTGTTTCTTTCTGGCATCCATCCCCTGCTCAGCATCTGGCTGCCTTCCAAGGCCTTGCTGCCCATCTCTGGCAGCTCCATCCCTAGCCTGTTGCCCCTACTGTTTCCCTTCCCTCCGCTGAAAACTCACTCATGTCTGGACTTTACCATATCCGAAGCCCCAGCTTCACTCCCAGCCTGTAAGCTTCGGACCCCAACCCACGACCTCGACTCCAACCTCGGGTCCCAGCCTCTGGCCCCGAGCTTTTACCTTCTCCCCAACCCAGCTGCTGTCGCCTTCCCAGCCGTCCAGCTCAGCATGAGAAGCCTAGCAGCTGTTGATCAATGGGCAGCCGGGGCCAACGCCTGCCTGTCCCCTCCCCTGACCTCCTACCCTTACACATACACACACACACATAGACACACAGATGCACGCACACACTCCCCAGGGAGGCAACAGATGGGGGTCAGCCAGAGGAAAGGGGCGTGGTGGGCTACAAAGGGCTGGGTTAGGTGTGTGTTTATGTGAGTCTAGGTCTGTATCTGTGTGTCTCCAGCTTCATATTCCACAATTAGATCGATTCAGGCGTGTTTTTTGTGTGATCTTTGAGGGGCTGTGGCTGGACATTTGCTCGCCGCGTGTCTCCAGTATGGACAGGTGTTGGCGTCAGCAGCGTCCAGACTCGTTTCGGCAGCTGCTGTCACCCCTCTGCTCTCCTCTCATCTCTCCCTCCTTCCCTCCCTCCCCCCTGACAGATGTAGCCACACCACCACCACCACCTCTCAGCTTTTTATGGGCCCAGCCTGTTTTGACTTTAAATATTTGCCCAGGAGGCGCTTGCTCTGTTCTGGTCTCTGTGTGTGTGTGTGTGTGTGTGTGTGTGGTGTGTGTTGGGGGGTGGTGGTGCAGGTTTTGCAATCTGAAACACACACAAACATTTTCTCTGTGTATGAGTATGTACACCTATGAGCGCACACCTGTACGGGCGGAGGCGGGGGGCTGGTTTGTCTTGTTTTCGTCTCGCCCGCGCGGCTAACGGTTAGCAAGTAAAACAGTTCACCAACTGATCCGTGGCGCTGACGGTGAAGATCAGCTGGCAACTGGGAAAAACACCAGGAGCTGACAGCTGATAGCAAATGGACCTTTTTTCTGGCACCTCCAGGAAACAACAGTGAACAATCCATTAGTTTCAGCGTGTCGATGAAGTTATTAACAAAGTTTGAGTCATTGTGTGATATATTCTTTAATTCACAGAAAAAAGTCGAGTTTAATGGAAAATTCAGTCGAGTTTCAGCAACTTAAAGGTCCAACATGTCAGATTTAAGAGGCGTGTTTACAATAAATCAAATAAAATCATATAAAATATCCATACCTGTTGTGATTAGTGTATAACAATGACAGCATAAAGAAGGTTTCTGAAGCTGCCGCCATGTAGGCTGTCCTGCTTCTCCCGGCTAATCTAAGAATCGGCAAAGACGTGGATGACCAGCGGATCTGATCTAATAAGGCATCCATAGCGGCTCTTACCTGTCAATAAAAGTGGCCACGCTGTTAATTATGCATAACTTTAAACCTGCCATGTGCCGAGATGTTTCTACAATAGCCACAATGGACAAATGGACAAACCGCAAAGCGCCTCACAGCCCCTGTAGCAACTGGTTAAATTCAACGCAGTGGTGCTTTAACAACCAGAAGCAGTTGTTTTCAGTTGAAAGGTTCCTATCAACCCACTGTAACAACTCTATCTGCTACGCAAGCAAACAAACACAGAGACTAGCTGGCGGCTCAAGCAGTAGAGTGGGCTGTCCTCTAATCAGATGATCAATGGTTCGATCCCGGCTCCTCCAGTCTGCATGTTGAAACGCCCTTGAACTCCAAAATTGCTCGGGAAGCCCGTGCCGTCGCTGTGTGAAGGTGTGCGATTGAGACCTGTAATGAAAAAGTGCCTTAAGTGGGCAAAATACGAGGCCGGCGTTACATAAGTACAATCCATAGAGGACCATTTAGCAGCGAAGGAGTCAGATATTTCTCTTAAGAGCTGAAAGGACGGTGAATATTGGATTTACGGCCTGAAACATGTCATTGAATTAATGAATTTCTGCTAGATGAATGGAGATTAATGGGAATATTTCAGCACCAGTTACAGTATCCTGTCAAATAAACTCCAGAGTTAACAAAATAATCTTTAATATCTCAGCTGGCTCAGTTGTGTGAAAGTTCCCGCATACAGACGCAAGTATGACTCTTCCTGATTATTATATAGAAAGAGCGCACAAGCACAGTATGCCATCTTATGTGCACATGAAGCTCAAAGGGAATTTATGATTTGCTGCAAGTATTTCCAAATAATTCCTCCCGAGTTTAAAGCAACTGCACAGCTGTGGTAGAGCAAAGAGCTGCAAGGGGGGGGGGGATCAATGAACGGCTACACCTGTTGTCAATATTTTCACATTTTGTCCAAGAACAACAAGCCAAACACGCAAATAGGCTAAAACTATGCATCAACAAACGCTAATCTCAAGGTGACACATGCGCCGTGGAGCGTCTCCGAGGAGCGACTGAAGCTCCTGCTCGCGATTCATCAGAGAAAGAGAGGAGGAAATGCAAAGAGAGCGAAAGAAGTTAGAGAGGAACGTGGATATGAAAGAATGATGTACAGTTGGGGTTTGGAGTTGAAAGATAATTAGAACAGCAGTGAAGGATTCTGCTGCTGATCCCAGAAAAAACACCTCCGCCAGCTGGGTTCAAAGTCCAGGAGGGAGGAAAGACAAGGAGGAGAGAAGACAGAGAGAGGGCCACAGGAAAGGAGAGATTTGGGGGATCTAGCAGAAGAGTGGTGGAGCGCACCTTGTTGTGCCATCTGGGCTGACTCCCCCCCTCCACAAACACACAGACACACATATCTCCTTTTCCCGTTCTCCTCCTCCTCCTCCTCCTCCTCCCAGCCCATTAGGATGGAGGATTAAGGTGGTGGCAATTACAAGACGCAGCCGACAGGAGCGTACCTGGCAATACATTTAACTGTCCAGGGGAGGAAAATGGGAGGTAGGGAGGGAGAGGGGAGGTGGAGATCGAGAGGGAAGCAGCAAAGGAGGAGTAACAAATGAGATGGGTGGGAAAGGGAGATAATTAGAAAAAAAAAAAAAGACGACACACACACACACACATCAGGATTGTTGTGATAACAGCAAAAAGAAAACTTTCTTCATCGCCAGCTCGGCCGACTCATCTTCAAAAATGGCCGAGTGAGCAAGTGAGTGCCAAACAGATGCTGGCACAATTGCTGCTATGCTCCTACCCTCCCTCCACCCTCCACCCCCAACACCACCAACTCTACCCCTCATCCCCTCCACCCACCCAGCCAGCCAGCCAGGGGTGGGTGGGTGGGGGGGGCTACGGCTATGGATGGCGCCCATATGGCCGCAGCTGATGGGGGTGATTGTCGGTATTGTTCACTTTGTCAGCGATCCTGGGGATGCGGGAGAGAGCTAATGATAATGCAGAGTGCAGATGTGCTCCGGAGCAGCCCAGTCGTTAAGCAACAACAGCTTGTGTTTTGTGTGTGTGTGTGTGAGTGTGTGTGTGTGCATGTGCGTGAGAGAGAGAGAGAGTATGCGTGCATGTGTGGGTTAGGTTTGTGTGTGTGAGAAAAGAGAGTTACAACCACAGCTGCTTGCCAGCCTGTCTGCCTTCTTGAGAAGACCTTCTGGAAGACCTACAATATACACACACACCAACACACAACCATACATGTCACATGCACACACACACACACACATATACACACAGCTGTTTGTTTTATGTTGATCTGCATGTTTATCCATCCATCCAAAGTGCTTTCTGTCCACGAGGCTCAAACTTTTTAGATCATTTCAGTTTTTTATGGACAGAAAACTTTCTGAAGCGGCCGAGCAGCAACAGTTCATCTTTAGATTTACAGTCAGATCTGAGCGACACGGCGGTCGCCTGTCCGCTCGAGCTGCTCTGATCCGATACACGGGACCAATCCATAGTGAATACGGCTTCTTTGTTAGTGTCCGATACTGATTCTTCATTATTTGGAGAGAGACAGCCGTTTTGTGTCGTATGTTTGTGTTCTGGACCGTAGTGTGACCTCCATCTTTGCCTTGGTGGTCATCAACTACAGCTGATTCCCGTCCAGGTGATCAGGACCCAGGTCAACAGGAACCTGGCTGAGAGTGCAGCTTTGGTCGTGTTTGGTTTGTCTTGTTATTGAGAATTTGCTTGTTTGTGTCACCTTTGGATGTTGTCATCCTGTATTTCACCACACTTGTAAATAAACACTGTTAAGACTGACTCGGTAGGAGTAAAGCGCCTTTTCTGTTGATACATTTTCTCCTGTTTTTGTTGAAGTTTAGAAAGCTAGGTTTAGTTGTTGTTTTTTAGTTGTGTTTATTGTATTTTTGTATTCATTGCTTCAATAAACTGCTTGCGTGGACTCCTATTTAAGTTACCTGCCCTATAGCCAAGACAGGAAAGTAACAACTGGTATCAGATTGGTGCTCGGTATTAACCTGAGTTGAGGTATCAGCTTTGGTGTTGGTGGAAAAAAACGTTGCATCTGTATTGGAAATAGTCAAGCTAGTCCAGTTTGCATGTTCTGCTTGGTTTCTGTCTACAGTCCAAAGACATGCAAATTGAATGAACTGGAATCCATAGTGTGAATGGTTGTTTGTCAATGTGTGTGACAGTATTAATAATGGACAGTGTATTTGTGACATGACCCACAGGTTTCTGAAGAGTTTGTTTTGAAGCTCAGAGTGTGGTGGGTCTGGCTGAAGCCATATTGGCCTCTTCTGTCTCCAGGGCCAATCTAAAAATCGGCAAAGACGTGGTGGTGGTGGCAGGCTGAAATGACACCTGGGTTCTCAATCTTTAAGCCTTAATATAATTTGAACAGGTGAGTTCTATTAAAATTCACCCTCAGTACAGTTGTCATGAACGGGGAAATTAGCTATAGAGACCAAAACTGGTTTTTGTACCAGGCTGTAAACATGTTTATTTCTGCTGTGAAGGGTTTCTGACATTTTAACATGGGGACTTATGGAGGTTGAGTCTTTCTGTAGCCAGCCTCAAGTGGACATTTGAGGAACTGCAGTTTTTGGCACCTACGCATGGGCTTCACTTCACAGCCACAGCGGTTGCCGCTTGGTGTTACCCCTGTGATAGAGTGTAACCAGGTTGTACCGTGCACCTCTCCCTTAACGTGCGCTGGGAAAAGCTCCAAGCTGCACGCTATAAAAAGTACTGTAAGGAAATGCTGCAGTTTTCTTGTCCTGATTCAGTATAATTGCTTCGATGTAGAGGGAAAGAAAATGGGTCATCGGGATGATTTGTCGGGTTACCTCAGGGACTTTCTGTTCAAGGGAAAGCCCACATACAAACCTCTGTGACAGCTAGCAATACAACAAGTCGATGTAGTGCATTGGTATTTGTGTCAATACTGACTTTATTGAACTGATTTGTATCAGATGACTGTCGAACAACAAAGAGGCTACTGTTTCTTAGCTTCTAGAACAAAATCCAGCTCTTGACATTACTCGAAAAACAATGAATCAGTTCCACACAGTGAAATCTAAAACAGGACGATGGTGTCAGATGTGTGGTCTGTATTGGCCTGTTGCCTGAGTTTAGGTATCAGAGTTGGTATCGGGGGAGAAAAAAGACAGATCGGCGAATCCCACGTCAGCCTGAAAAACATTTAATTCTCACAAGCTGTTTTGTAGTCGATCCTGACCTCTGACCTTCCTGTGTGAGAATTTCCCCACGGACTGACACGTATCGCATTTAATCATGTTCACTGATTTTGTTACCGATCGGCTGACAGTTGAGACTGTATCTTCAATTGAAGTAGATCCTTCACTGGCTGACCAATTGTTGCTAAAGTTGAATATTTTCAAAGGCCTCAAAACTATCCAGCGTTTCCAAGAGCCTACAGCTACACTATGCTAACATGCTGTTGTTTATCTGATATAATGTTTGCGGCGTTTAGCACGGTCATGGTATTCCCATCAGCCACAGCTCAGTTGTGCAAATTTTGACAAGTTAAGTGATCATGGTTCATCCTGTAGAAAAACACACACACACACACATATATATATATATATATATATATATATATATATATATATATATATAAAAAATTTTTTCTGCATATATATCTGTCACACATCTGTCTGTGCCTCTTGATACAGGTTAAGACCCGTCAAGACTCTCGTCTCGGACACGTGATACGTTACCCCAGTTATCCTGTAGAAAAAAATAAATAAATAAATAAAATAAATATATATATATATATATATATATATATATATATACACACACACACACATTTTTTTTCTGCATATATATCTGTCACACATCTGTCTGTGCCTCTTGACACAGGTTAAGACCTGTCAAGACTCTCGTCTCGGACACGTGATACGTTACCCCAGTTAAGCCCTCAAAGCTAGCAGAAAAAAAAACCCAGAAAAAAAACAAACGTCTCCGGAAAGCTTCTTCAGCGACCGAAACAAAGTTACGGAACAGACTGGACATCAGGAACACACTTCGGGTGTCATTGTCTCCCATCACTCCTAGATGGGACCGGTTCGTTGCGGAGAAACAACCTCAGGGCTCCCACCAATTCAGCGTAATGGTGAGTTGTATTTTTATTCACTTTATATTTGTTTTTATGCCGCTCGCATCATTTTATTTCACCGTATTTACCCCCCACACCCTTGAAAATATTGTCTTACATGAAACCGTTCCGTGGCGCAAAAAAGGTTGGGGACCGCTGCTGTAGGAGACACGAATGTCTCTTAGGATACATCATCTGGGAACCATGAACAGTATCTTTAAGATTTGGTGCCAATGTATCCAGTAAATAGATATTTCACTGGATAAGTGAAAAGTTTGATGTCGGTCAGGGTATCATCAGGATTCATCCCTCAAATATCACGGCAGTTCATCCGATATCTAACTGTTGGCATATTTGGACGCCGTCTGGTGGAGCGACCAAGCGACTGGCGTTGCCATCCCGAGAGGCGTGGACGCTAATGGAAAACAAAATAGAAATGTCCGAAAGAAATCCATAGTTTACTGCAGCAGAGCAGAAGTTTTTCCAGCTTGGGCGATCCTGACCTACTATTTGGAAACGACTACCTACGTGAAAGGAGCAGATCCGACTTGTGCAGTGTATTCGCGGTGATGAAACTGGGGCTGGTTAATTCAGTTGTGTTTAATTTGTTTGCACAGATGCAAAATAAGGAAAAGATTAAAGATGCAAAAAAGAAAGAACTCTCTTTTCTTTCTGTCTCCTCTCCTCCTTCTGTACTTCTTCCCCACCACCATACAGATGGTCCCAAGCTGCCTTCAATAATCCAATGCACAGCCATGCCAGTACACCCCAGGCTACACCCCTGATGCTACACTACTCACACACACATACAGTGAGACAGTGCCAGTTCCCTAGGCAGGACCCCTGTCTCTCTAGCCCAGATTGGATCAGTTTGGTTCAGCGTGGAGCAGTAACACTGGGCCTTAGGGCTCTACATGGGCCTGCAGGGTCCCACGTTGGCCTCAAGTAGCTGGAGCTGCAATGGAAATAAGCTCTTGGGCTTGATTGTGTTATCTTTTGATGATGACTATTGTTATTAGTACACAAGCTGGAGTGGCCACATGTTTTTCGTTTCATCTCTTTGAGCGTGGTTGGTTTAGAGCTGACACAAGCAATAAAAAGCAGAAAGGAAAAAGAGATGAGCGGACGCTGAAAGGGAACTTCTTAAGGAGGAGATGAAGAGCACGAGACGGAGAGAGAAGGGGAAGACGATGGAACAGAGTGAGCGCGAGGGAGGGCAGGCGGAGGGTGACGGAGGCAGAGGGAGACGGAGGGATGGAGGCAGATAGAGAAACAGGAGGGATGGAAAAGAAGGATGGGTACGCAGAGGGAGGGATGGATGCGACGAATAGGGGAGGGATGGAAGAAGGGATGGAAGGAGGAATGTGACAGATGGGTCGTGCCTGGCCAGAGCTGGGAGGGAGCGGAGAGGTTGGCATCACAGGGTGAGAGAACACACACAAACACACACACACACACACACACACAATAACTGTGCGCCAGTTAACTCCTCTCATGCACGTTCTTTGCTGTCAGGAGTGTTTTCAATGTCTTTCCCCGTGTCAAGAAAACGTTGATCATACGATAAATAGACAAATAGATGGCGCGGAGGACATGTTTCGACATATTGTTTTCATAAATTAATTTCCTGCTCTTGCAATCAAGCTCATGTGTTGGCAGGCTAAGATAATAGTTCAATATGCTGAGTCTTATCCGTGCTTTCACGTCAGAATATCCTAAAAATTGCGCTAGAAATCGAACTGAGGTTTGCAATAGTGGAAGTAAACGTGCACTTTGAGGCGAGTAAAGCTGCAACGCGCGTGCCACGATCTTTATCTGCAGTGGCCAAAACTTGTTAAACTCGTCTCAGTTAGTCGACCGTAATTGTTGCGCGGCGTGCGCTTCCTTCACCACGTCGGACGTTGACAGAAACAAGACAACGCACGTCGAAGACAACATCGGATGCTGCCAATCATTCACCATCATTTCAATGCATGTCATGGTTATTGGGCTGTAACATACGGCGCGATATCACGCTGTAAGCGAGGAGAGAGGGTTTGTGTTTTTTATGTTGAGTTGTTAAAAACCTTCATCATCATCAGTGCGTCTACCTGCTCACTCCCTCACACATTTATTATCATATACTGTTTACGGCAAGCGCCACTTAGTCTGCAGAGTGTATTTGATTTATAAACTTTATACAACGTTCTCGTGAAAACCCAACGTCATCCTGAAGGAAGGACAGTGATTTATTAAATATTAACAATCTATATTGATATTGTCCTTCACATGGATATCCGAAGACACGGTCCCACTCCCAAACACACCACAAGCTGCAGTAAAGTGTATTACAATGATATCATCCACATCCTACATGCTTGACCAGATCTGATTCTTAATTCAGCGGACGTGTTCTTGACTTTTCAGTGACACCTTATTGGCGTTGCATGCATTTACTGTTCGCCTCTATTCAGAATAGCTCATTTTCTTCTTGTCTGTTTTATGACCGAGTCAGAGGGGAGATGATTCGCACGCTTGTCACCGCATCTCGTCTGGATCACATCTGCCGAGAAACTTCTCGGAGAAGAGCTGCGATGTTTCAGATCTTAAACTTCTGTCGAGTTAAAGGTTATTATAAGCCGACGCACGGGTGTAAGACGCACACTGCTCCAAATATCACGTCCCGACAGCGAATCTGTCTGCAAATTTTGCGATTTTTACACTCCCAGTAGAGCACGGCTCCTAATGTGAGGGGTATGAGCTGTGTGTGCCGTAATGCTGTGTGTGTGTGTGTGTGTGTGTGTGTGTGTGGGCCCTTTTCATCATGTCTCCACTGTGTTTCAGCAGGAGGAAAGACATGACAGGGAGAATGAACTTGACTCTTCCACTCTTTGCACCACAGCTGGCTGACTGCTGCTCGCTTCTCATGGCGTGTGTGTGTGTGTTTGTACTTGCGTCTGTATGTATGTGTGTGTCCATACATGTGTACAACTCAGCAGGCAGGTGCAGCAGATGTCCGGCACTCACACACTCACACACACACGGTAACACTGTTAACATCTAACACAGCAGCAGCAGCAGCAGCAGCAGCGCGGCAGGTTGAGTTAGTGACACTAAAGGACCCCTCCCTGCGTGACCCCGTCAGGTCACCATGGCGATGATAAAGTGCTGAGTCGTGCACATGTGTCCCGGTGCCAGCAGTTTCCAACAACACCCCGAACACGCCCTGGTAATGCCCCTTATCTGGCAGACACACACACACACAGCTGGGACAGGACGGCTGCAGCACGAGGGGGATAAAAAAAAGACGGTTTCGTTTTAATTCCTGTCGGCGTTTTAACATCAAATCTAGTTCATTTGTCTAATTCTGATGGCTCCTGCATAAACGCACCGTCCTGACTGATGGATTCGTGTCTCTCCATCCTCTTTATTTCTCACTCCACGGCTCTCTTATGTCGAGAGTTCATGGGTGCTCTCCTTCCATACAAGAAGCACACAAAGGACAAGTACTGTTTAATCCCATCGTAGCCCAGCCCTAAGGACAGACCAGCTGGAGGCCTTTGTTTGTGTATCTGTATGTGTGTGTGTGTGTGTGTGTGTGTGTGTGCGCACTGCACGACAGGTTATATAAACCTGTGTCCTTGCAAGTGTGTGAAATGCTGATTGAATCTGAGCTTTAATTATGAGCATGCTGATTTATGTTTATAAATATATATCTATATATATGTGTGTGTGTGTGTGTGTGTGTGTGTGAAGGGGTTGCAGCAGTGGGGCAGGCGGGGAGGGAGGGGGGAGTTATGGGTAAGTAGTATTTGGGGCCCCCCTCTCATGGAGACACACAGATATTCAAGTTCGAGTTGCGTCGCCTTTTGTTTTCATGGGAAGGAGGAGGAGGGCGGTGTGGACGGCTGGATGGATAGATGGTTCGCTGGGACACTGGCTCCCCCGATTTTCCCAAAAATCCC
This sequence comes from Nibea coibor, assembly GCA_023373845.1. NCBI lineage: Eukaryota > Metazoa > Chordata > Actinopteri > Sciaenidae > Nibea > Nibea coibor. The sequence continues at coordinate 17,973,565 of CM041723.1, forward strand.
CCCTTTTGCCTCCCTCCTCCACAACCTCCCCCACCTCCTCTCCCTCTCTCTCTCTCCCTCCCTCCCTCCCTCCCCAGCCAGTGTAGTGCCACTGTATTGTCTGCTCGCAGGCGGGCCGCTTGTTGCTTGCCTTCTGTCCTGCTGTGCTGAGTGCCTGACAAAGGAGCTCTTTTAAATATGCAGACAATCCTCGATCACACACACACACACACGCACACACACGCACGTTTGTCCCTGCTTTCCTCTTTCTCTCTCCGTCAATTCTTCCGTGGCTAGACCTGGCCTGGGAGTGTTTCCTTTTTCACGGAGAATCAACAAGTCTCAGACATGAAAAGGATACAGAAGGCTTTTCTCCCCGTCGGTGCGGTATAAGCTCTGAATGAACGTTGCTGCTGCTTTGTGGCCTGGCCTTCTTGTCAAGGCTAAAAAGCTGGAATCGTGTTTGTTGTGGTCTTTGTCACGGAGCTTTGTTCTTACTGTATATTTAACCAGCTTCATTTTTTTTTTTTACGTACAAAAAAAATCCCGATTAAAAAAAAAAAAAGCCCCCATAAAAACAGCAACCCTCGACTATTTTTTCACACATCAGACGCAAACACACCATGACAAGAAGCAAGATGTACAAACACGCGCGTGTGTGTGTGGGATGCTTTAAAAACTGATGAAAACAGCTGTCTTGAGCTCATTTTGGAAGTTGCAACAAAGTTACGGCGGCTGTTTCCTCAGCCAAACCTGCAGATGTCAGTTTAGAGAGAGAGAGAGAGAGAGGAGCTGGAAAGTGGTTTGAAAATATGGCACAACAGTCAAACATCAGGACGCTTTGAGTCCACATGACACTCTTCTCTTTATCTTCTTCCTCCCCTCCCTCTCCTGGTACAGGGAGCCCTCCTTTGGCAGCTTGGCAGAGGCCGCTCCCTCACGCGAAGCGGCAGAGTGCAGGGGCCCGGGCCCCAGACAGGAGCCCAAGCTGGTCTCAGCCTCCCAACATGTTGAGCTGGCCTGCCTTGGGCACAGCCAAATGGTTCTGCAGCTGCCCCTTTGTCCCCCTTCCTTAAGTAAACAAAGGACAGAAACAAATTAATGACCTACATTCACAGCAAACCTCGCACGGCCTCCTCGCGCAGAGAGAGAGAGCAGTTGTCTATAAGCAGATGTTCACTTACAACGCTGCAGATTGCAATTAATGATCACCAAGCAGCGCATGACCAAAGGATAGGATTGTTGTATTTTCTACAGCAGTTATCACCAACGTCTGCCGCGTGTCTGAGAGCAGGTAGCACAAAAAACGCGGGCGACTTTTTGGAATACGGCTCCAACGTCGTCCAAAACTATAAAACACGACATTTCAAATGTTGTGATTTGACTTCGACTGGCGAGCTGAAACGTTTCCAAGCAAAGTATCTTCAGATTGCTTCTTTAGACTGAAGACAATGTCATAAAGATTAGAAGTGAGCTTATCGCGTGAGTGTGCGTTGGGGGCTTACCGAAGAGACCATCTGTGGCCTAATGAACGCGACTCCTTGGCCTAAGAGTGCAGGGGCTTTCAATGCATCTGTAAGAGGAGGTTTACTGAGCAGCAATACATTAGCTAAAGCTGATTTCTTTACTGGAAAACTGTACTTGAGGGGCTTTGCAGCGAGGCTGTGTGTGTGTGGCAAGCTGCTACACATTTTCTTCTCGAACGCAGCTTACACCTCAGCCAGTGCAGCAGATATGGCAGGAGTTGTGCAAGCACACAAACACGTACACACAGCAGAGTGCGCAGGCCATCACGCTGTGTTCAAGCGCTGCTTGCTGTAGAGCTTCTCACACACACACACAACTTCCACCCACATTGCAAATCACTGAGGAACAGGACGCCGAAACCATCCTGCAACCTGTAACTGTGTGTGTGTGAGAGCTGTAAATAAGACAAACCAAAGTTTCTGGATTATAAATGTGTGTTTCTGTGCTTAAAAAGATGCTAAATGTTAAAAATATTCAGTCGTCTTAGTGCGGTAAAGAGTCTGTGAGGTGAAACTGAAGCATCGACGTGAGCAGAAACAGTTAAATGTAGCAAAATGACACGTTACGTCTGCCTCGAGTGAGGAGAACAAACCAGGACTTCACACGGTGGTTTGAATTTCAAGATTCTTATAATTTATTGCAGTTTGCACACAATTTAAAAATGTCAACAACAGCACACCAAAAAATTACAAAACTAAACACAATTAGAATTTACTCCCCTTGAGAGAAAAAAAAAATAAAATCAACCCAACTATGATTGTCAAAGCTAAAAATGACTAAATCTGAAAAAGGAAATCAAAGAAACATTTTTTAATCTCAAGAGGGAGCAAATATATCTCAATCAAAATCTGCTTGTTTTTTTTCTTCCCCCAGACAGTGATTGTCCTTTTTCAAAAAAAATCCACGGCCCCCACCCTCCACCCACCCGTCTGCCTTTCCATAAACTGTCTATGACGTTTGAACATTTTAGTTTTATACCTTGCTTTTTAAAAAACGAAACAAAAATCCCCCTCCCGCCCCGTGTTTTCAAGTAAAGCACAGCAAAAAAAAAAGATGGAGATTTCATGACAGGGTGGTTACTTCACAGCGTCTTGAGCGGTTGACATCGCTCCCACGACTCCACCCCAACACTCACACTTCAAGAAATTAAAAAAAAAAACAAACAGCCCGGACTACAGCAGTTTAAGGCGGTCAAGTACAACCAGAGAAAACAACAGCAGGATGGAGTGAGTCCATATGCAGAGACGCTGCCAGTGAAGAAGTAATGATAGATTCAAAAAAAAAAAAAAAAAGAAAGAAAATGAGCCGATGCCACCAGATGACAGGACGGCACATGCGACCGACCCGCCCACCGCATGCACACATACACACACAAACATACGCACGCGCCTATCGGGGTGAGGGGAAATGTGGAGCGTTCACCTCCTCGTATCTCTACGCCAAATGTTTTTGGATTGTTCGAACGCTTCGACGTTCTTTTTTTTTTTTTTTTTTTTAATTATAACCCAAAAATGTTCGAGATACGAAGGTGGGAGGTTAAAGAAAACGTTAAACTGATGTAGCCCAAACGTAAATACAACATTCACATACCAACAACAACAAAAAAAAACGGTTTTCCAATCACATGATCAAAATATAAGACATCATTTTCTGATAAATTCAATGAATTTATACATGATTTTAAACAATTTTTTCCCAATGCTCTACAGTATCAAATACTTCCATAGCGTCAGAAATGTTTTTTTTTTGTTTTTTTGTTTAATAAAGGCATCTTTTCAGCAAAAAAATCTGATTTCATGTCTTTGAGCTTAAAAAGGTGCATTCAGGCATGCCAATTCTCTCCCATCGATCTCAAAGTGAAGATGTTTAAAGAGGAAAACACACACATACATACACACACACACACACAGACGCCGCTGCGTCTTATGTGATATACGCTGCGCTGAGTTGAGGTGGGTTGTTGTACTGAATCAGCACGGCCCCGTTCAGCTCAGCACAGCTCGACATGACTCAACGGTGCGACAAAGATATCTGACCCTTCAACTTTCAGCAGGACAGCTCAGTTTCAGCCTCTCTCTCTCTCTCGTGTGGTCTCTCCGTTATTCTTCACACTTTTGGCCACGCCAGAGCCACGTGACTGCACTCGACAGACCTGAAATAAGTCTCCAGTGAGCTTAGAGATAATTAAGAAAATGGCTTGGAGAGGACGGAGGCATGAGAGGTGGGAAAACAAACATACAGCAGTGGAGAAATCTAACGCCTGAGGAGGAGCAGGAGCAGGAAGTGCTGGGTGGACGTAGATCTTCAGTAGGTTTAATTGACTGGTAATAACCAAGCCACACACACACACGCAGCAGAGAGATCAGTGCATATAGACACAGGCTTAAAATGCTTCATCATATCGCTTCAACATCCGACGGAAACACATTCGGTAACATTCTTCTAGGAGCCCAGCGACAGACCTACGACGAGTAGAAAACTGAAAACAAAAAAAAAAAAACTTTCCACTGTCAAAGTGTTCATGTTCAAACATTCCCCCTTCCCCCCGCCCAGATGCAAAAAACACAACTTAAAGGTTTAAGACAAAAATCAAATTTTCATGCATTTTTTTCCATAGTCGTGAGAATAATATTCAGTTTTTCAACAGACCGCACCCTGGAGTAGTATTCACAAAGAAAAGAAAAGAAAAAAAAAGGAAAAGCCCATTGTCAAATATTTGATCAATTACAATGTGTACAGTAATACAGCAAATTCACATTTTTTTATTTTAAAATATACAGGTTTGGACGTCATGCAACAACAGCAGGTCCCATTACAAAAAAAGTAACAAAATTAATAAAAATAATAATCATTAATTTAAAAAAAAAAAAAAAAGTAACGGATTAAAGTCCTAAAACTATAGCAGAACAATATACAACAACCTTAAATTAAATACCTTTTAACAAGAGATGATTTAAAGACTGCCAGCTACATTTAAGAAAACAATTCTATTAATAACAATAATAATAATTATTATAATAATTTGTAAAGGTCTTTTTCATTTTTAGAAAATACTTCAAATTGATTGGAAGTGAAAAAAAGGAGGCTGTGCATTGCATGAGTGCCATCAGTTTGTCTGTCAGTCAGTCAGCTTTACCCTGAACACACGACACCACCAAAGAGCTTAAACGAGAGAAGCGGGCAGCGCTTCGCCAGCGACACCTCCATGCCAGTTAGAAAATAAAAATTGATACACGCACACACACACACACACACACACGGAAAAACACGCTCGCACACACTCACGCACGTCAGGTGAAAATTTTTGCCAGAGTAGTGCAGTATCACGCACGCACGCCCGCACGCACACTCACACACACTTCTTCAAACGGCACGTGTGTGTGTGTGCGCGCGTGGTGGTGGTTATCGACTTGTGATCACAGTACCCGTTTAGTGTATTTTAATGCTTTTTTTTTTTTTTCCTTTCACTTCAGTGTGTTCGACCTGAACTCCTGCGGTGGCGTTTGCTCGTCTGTGGAACTGGGGCCGACAACGCTGGCCGGCGTCGGGGAGTGTCTGAGATGAACCAGAGTGAAATATTCTTCGGAGAGAGGGGTCGGGGTGAGGGGACAAAAGGCGAGACATTCTCACTGTGGGACCCATGTCCTCAGACGCAATGCAAACCACCAAACAGAACTTATGCCAATAAAATAAAAAATAAAGAGTTCAGAATATAATAAAAAAAACAAAATTACCCCAAAACAGCAACAACAAAAAAAACTCAGTAGTAACATTTTCATGTGCTATTAAAGTGCAATTGAATGAGATTTTGCGACACACAAGAACATGACTCACTTGAACCCCGAATATCAAACATCGCCACCTCCCTTTCACCTCCCCATGCCTCTCTGCCCTTATTTCACTCCGCGCTCTCTTTCCCTTCTTCAAACCCAGCAGTCTGTTTCTACTTCCACAGTTCCTGGGAACTGTCCTCAATCGCCCAATCCCTGACATTGGGCAGTGCCAGTGGTTCGCTCTTCACTGACAGCGAGTTGACCAGTTCGCAATGGAACTTGCGAATGTGTCGGTAGAGGTCCCCGGACTGCGTGAAGCGCCGCTCGCACCACTTGCAAGCGTGGGGCTTCTCGCGCGTGTGCACCACTGCGTGGCGGCTGAGGTTGTGTGAGTATTGGAAGCTCTTGCCGCAGGTGGTGCAGGTGTAGGGTTTCTCACCGGAGTGTGTCCGCTCGTGGCGCTTCAGCGTGTACATGCAGGAGAAGGTCTTGCTGCAGATGGTGCAGGTGGGCACGTTGACGTCTCCGGCGGGCTTGGAGCGGATGCCCTCCTGCTCCCTGAAGTGGGAGCTGAGGTGGAGCTGGAGGATGTGCGGGGAGGGGAAAACCTTGTTACACAGCGGGCACATGAAGATCTGGGTGTGCTGAGCTGACAGCATGTTGGAGACGTAGGGTAGCAAGGAACTATCCATGCTGGCCGCCTCGGCCTGGGCACGCTCGTTTTCACCCCCCAGTATGTCCTCGTCGTCTGCCGTGGCTGAAGGCTTCTCCTCCCGCTCCAGCTCTGAGGCCAGAGAGGCCTCTCGCAGAGCGGACAGGTGAGCTTCCAGGCCGAGCCTCCGCTGGGCCGACAGAGGCCCTCCGACCCCGTGGTGGGTCAGGCCCCCGTTGGTGCTGGGAACCGTCGCCTTGGGGATGCCGCTGTGCTCCATGTCATAGTCCCCACCTCCCAGTTCCTCTTCCTCATCTGAAGCCACACCCCTCTCCACCTTCACCCTCACAGCCAATGGGCTTTGGAGGCTGTCCGGTGTAGCTGCTCCACTGAAATAGGACTGGTGGTGGTTACTGTGGTTGCTACCGGCAATCGGCTTGACTGACAGATCCAGGACGCAGTCAGCCGCATCGTTTGACACCCTCCTGCCCCTGTGCCCTCCACGGGAGCTCACGGAGCGGTGGGACCTCTGTGAGAGGGATCCAGTGGAGCTGGTGGGGCTGCCGGCCGGGGACAGAAGCTTCCCTCCCTCCCCGATCCCTTCTCCGCTCTGCATCTCCGCCTCGCCATGTCCTGGGCTGGTTGTAGCCATGGCTGGTGTCCCTGGTCTGTCTGCTGACGGCAGCCTCAGCCACAGCGGTCCTCCCTCGGCTTTCCCCTCCTCTTCTTCATCACTGTGCAGCAGATCAGCTGTAGCCGGCCGGCCTATAGACCCGTCTGATAGACTGTCAGCCTTATCAGAGCAGCTCGATCCACCGTCTTCCTCTCTGCGCGTGCTGTCCGCCTCCGCCGTGGCCTTCTGCTTCAAACGTTTCTTACACACCTTGACTATGTCATACATGTGCAAGTAGCTGGCCGCTGCCAGCACATCCTCTACGGGAAGGTCCTTGAACTGCAGCTTGCCCTCGTACATGAACTCCAGGAGCAGGGAAAAGGCCGGGGCTGTGACAATGTCGCTGTTGAGGTGCACCACGTCTCTCTTGTCCAGCTGGTCCTTGTAGAAGAGGTGAAAGTACATGCTGCAGGAGGCCAACACAGCACGGTGGGCCCGGAACTGGGCATCGCCCACCAGCACCGTGGAGTCACACAGGAAGCCCTGGTGCCGCTGCTCGCTCAGACACTGGAGTAAATGTCTGCTGTGGTCTGGGAACTCCATCCTGCCGTCCTCATAACCTGCAGGCGCACGGAGACACAGAGGCAGAGTCAAAGTTAGATACATCGTATACAGTATCCACTATAAGATTGTTTTTTTTTAAAGAAGTTTTGCAATTTAAATAAAAGATTTATTTCAGTAGAAGTCTACGCCCGAGAAAAAAAAGGAAGATGATTTAAATTCAAAGATGATTTCTAGGAAGAAGCAACACAACAAAATCTTCATTTAATTTTGAAATGTGCATCTGAGGTCAAATTCAAGTTAAATCTAGAGATCATATCGTCGCTTAGCAATTTCCGCGAACGAAATTATCTTAAATGAGGCCAATTAAAATAAAAACAAGAGAAACCCGAGAGAGGAGAGACAAATGCCAAAAACACATATGGTATGAGATGCTGAAAACAAACCAGAGAGAGAGAGGAGGAGAGGATGAGCGGGCGAAAAGTAACACATCAGGAGAAGATAGGTCAGTAAAAGCAGGAAAAAAGAACATTTCAAAGACATAAAACATATAAAAATCACACAAAATACAGAGCAAAGACGTGATATATAATTAAAATTTGCACAGCCGAGATTTTTCTCCCCAACAGAAACGTTTCTTAAAATTTAAAAACTGGAAAGTCACGCACACATTCCTTCATACAACAACTGTTCATTTAAATTCTGTAATTACTTATTTTAAATAAACAAAAAGAAAAGAGCGAAAGACAATAAAAGGACGCTAATTGTTTAATTAAAAAGAATAATTAAAGTAATTAAAGAATAATCACTGGTTCAGCTTTTACCCATGGAAAGACTTAATCTCAGGTAAACCACCAGCGACAGATTCTTCTACTCTGTCTGCGTTCGCTCTCTCTGTATCTCTCTAACTCCTCTGCCTGCACTCCTGGATTGTCGCTGCTCCTACGCTGGTTATTTTTATTAACCCACTTTGGCCTGGCCTGGCACAGCCCTTTTAGGTAACCGGCTTTCAGCTGCACACACTGTCCTCACGTACACACACACTCACACACACACACAAACACACACGCACTTAGTACCAGCCTACCTACCAACCACCTCCACAGGCTAAGTCGAGCAGGAAAACTGGCCAATTGAAATAGCACCGCTGAAAACAAAACAGCTTGTCCCTCGTTTAACCTGCGAGCGAGCAGCGGCTTTAGGTGTGAGATTAGACAGGAGGGGGGCAAACAAAGATAGAAAACTTGACGCTCTTCGGATGTCCTCAAAAAAAAGCCAGATTCATCTATTTGATCAAATAAATTAAGTAACTAGGCAAAATTTCTGTTGACAGACGGCGATAACGAGAACGAAACCTGTAAAATCATTAAGTCCCACCTGTTAACCAAGTCGATTTGTCCTGCCTGAGAAAATACATTGGTCCCGCTCTGCGCTGTGTTAACCAAAGCAGTTAAATCACTTCATTTGAATGAAGCTAAACCAAGAATGTCAGTGTGCGTGTGTGTGTGTGTGTCTGTGTGTGAGAGAGAGAGAGACTGTGGGTGCGTGTTGTGTTGTGTATAAGTGTGTGTGCGCTCGCCCTCCGGCTCGTTCAGACTGCTTTTAATGAGGGGGCTTACGGGGACAAGGGTGTACCACCTCCCACCTCCCACCCCCCCTATCCCTCCCCTCTGTCCAGCCAAACCCCTCTGTCACCTCCTCCTCCTCCTCCTCCTTCCACACACACACACACACACACACCATCCGTCACTCACACACTCCTTCCCATCTGAATCTTACAAGAAAAACCCTGCACATCCGCCCCATAGTAGAAACTGCCCTCTTCCTAAACCCCCCCACCTCCACCCACCAACACCACCACCACCACCACCCAGAAGAGAAGATTTACAGTACAATCACTGTAAGTGCCCTGCTCGTCACAGCATCAATCCTAATCCTTAAAGATGGCTAAAAATAAAGACTGAGGCGGCGGTGGCGGTGGCGTTGGGGAGGGAGCCGTCGGCGGAGGCTCAGGAGGGCAGCAGCCCGTTGTCCAGCCCCGACCCGGCCCAGGCAGGGGTCTGTGAGTTAGAGAAAGAGAGAGAGAGAGAGAGAGAGAGAGGGGCAAGGAGGGAGAGGGAGAGACAGGGAGAGAGAGAGGCTGGGCCGGCCGGGGAGGGAGGCAGGCTTACCCACATCTGATCCAGCTGACGGGGGCCATATGGCAGCTGCTAGCCAGATAAAGAGATTAAGACTAGGAGGAGTGCGATTACAGCTGTCTAGCCAATTCAGGCAGCTCAAATCTGCAACTTCTAAATTAGTCTCCTCTACTCCAGCCGACAGGAGGAGGAAGGAGGAGAGAAAAAAAGAAAAAAAGACCGCACATGCTTTCAAGTAATTTTTCAGCGGAGTTACAAAAAAACTGATTAGATGATCAGGATTAAATAACGGCTTAAAAAGTTTGGCTTTATTCTATTAACTAGGAAATGTGTTGCTCAAATTTAACCAATTAAAAAATAAAAAAAGACATTAAAAAAAATAATTAAAATTTAAAAAAGCATTACTTTTCATGCTGATTTCACTCAATAAGTTTGATTAAAGAAAAACAACAACAACAAAAAAAACAGTTGTAACTTTGAATAAATGCCTGACAGCACAAATAAGAAACAAAATAATAGCTAAGTTTTTAAATGCAGCTCTCTATAGACTACAAACTTTAAAAAATAAATAAATAAATAAACACACCGCAGAGTGTTCCAGGACTGCAATTACCCCCTCAGACAGGCAGCACCGACACGAGTTTACTACAGAAGCACTCACCAGCAGTTTCACACAGCGCTCACACTGGTTTGACACACCGGAGATCCCCCCCACAACAAAACAAAATAACTACTCCCGATACCCCGAGACTCTCCTACAAAAACACACACATGCAGACACACACAGACACAATACACAAAACGATACCTGCAGCAGTATGCATCAACTTGATTAACTCCACTGTAGCAGAATAGCTGGGCTCTCTGGCTGGGAATGGCTCTGTGTATATCTCCCCTCTCTCTCCTCTCTCTCTCTCTCTCTCTCTCTCTCTCTCTCTCTCTATTTCTTTCTTGCTCTTTCTCTTCCTTGCTCGCTCTCTCTGAATCAATGAGTGGGTAGAAGAGCAGAGAAGAAGAAGAAGAAGAAGAGGGAGGCAGGCAAAAAAAACACACACACACACATACACACCAAAAAAAAACAAAAAAAAACACGCTGTTCAAACTGCGAGGGACAGATGCAAAGTGGAGGAGATGTTGGAGGGGGGAACGAGATACCACCTCCCTCCCTCCTCCTCCTCCCTCCCTGCCTCCCTCCCTCCTCCTCCTCCTAACTGGCGCTGATCGGCAGCCACAAACACACACACACATATACGTAGCGTGCACACACATACACAGCAGAGCACTAACTCTCCCAGGCTGCCGCTGAGACTCACAATAAAGGACTGGGGAGGGGTGGAGGCGGTGGAGGGATGGAGGAGGAGGAGGAGGAGGAGGAGGAGGAGGAGGTGGGGTGGATGGCAGCCTGTCAGCTGCTCTGACATCATCCTCAGATGGAGATGCTACCTCCAGCTGTGCTCTTTCTACAGCCATATGCTGCCTCCTCTACACTCCTGCCACCAGACTCCTCTTTCATTCTACCAACACCAACACCACGCAACTTTGTCTCTCCGTCGTCTCTCTTTCTCCCCCTTTTTTTCCCCTCTCTCTCTCTCTCTCTCTTGCTCTCTCTTTGCAGTGGGATGCTGATTTTTGGGAAGAGTTTACTCACCGAATCATGCAACCGCAACCAAAACTAACAGGTCCAAAAAAAAAAAAAAAAAAAGGGGGAAAGTTTACACAAAAATACCCAGAGTAAAAACTTTACGCCAACCTTTATTTAGCGTTTTGAATCTCTTGTCTCCTTCCAGTAACCACAAACAAAGGCCAACACAGCACATTTGCAACTGACAGACGCACGCAGCTGATATTGTTTTCCACTTCTTCACGGTTCAGCGCCGCCGCCACCACCACCACCACCACCGCCACCACCGCCGCTGCTTCGTCTTGTATTCATTCATTCATTCACTCATTCATCTAACTATCCATCCAGGCATCATCACCCCCTTCCACCACCTCCTCCTCCTCCTCCCTGCTGAGAGTCTTCGGACAACTGACAGGAACAAAAAATGAAATGAGGAAACAATGGGGGGAACAAGTCATAAAGAAAGAACCTAATGAGTGTAAATCCTAAAACAAAAGATAAACAACTCTTTAATAAACCCCCAGAGGAAGAGGAGGAGAAGGAGGAGAAGGAGGAGGAGTGGGAAACTTAGAAGAACAGCTTTTTTCTTTTTCACTTTCGTTTTTTAAAGTGTGCAAGTTTGATAGAGGTGATTATGAAGCTTTTATTTTATTTACACATATATAGGCGAGCTGAGGGATATAGGCTATATAAATAAAATAAAAATCACTTTCATTTTCTATTTTGATGAAAGACAAACAGAGCACTGCTTTAAAATATTTCTTTTTTTTTTTTTATGTAAACTTTTATTTCACGTTTTCTAATAAATCTAGCTTCATTTGAACTTTTTTTGTGCAGAAATTCACATGAACCCACTTCAACTTTAATGAAGTTTCAGTTAGCATCTGCTGTTTATTTTTTAAATATATATAATTACACTGTTAGAAAGCCTTCATTTTAACGTGACAGCGGTTTTATCCAGCATCATACGTGACACTAACACGCCGCTTAACTTCCATTTAAAGCGGGCGACCGTGACTGTGTCTCTCCGAGAGAGCTCCGTGCAACAAAATTAGCATAAAAGTCGGGCAAAGACACGCTGTTAGACAGCCGCCCGGGCAAACTAACAACACGACACAGGTTGTAATTAATTTCTTAGCTGAAGACATAACAAGACAGACACACACGGGCGGAGACACAGGCACACACACACGGGGACAGACACTGACCCACGCAGCTAGCTATAGCCCGATCGTGGCTAACAAAAGTAAGGCTACAATATTGAGCTATTTACAGTTGTTGGGAAGGCCCCGGTGCTATGACAACAGCTGCTAAAACACCGCGGACCGAGAGCTAACATGGCAACTATTAGTACGAGGGGACAACACAGTCATGCTAAGGAAGGTTTAGCTACTTTTTCCCACCCCTCCTGAGCCTCCTTTAATCGGACTCCGGTATTAAAGAGGCACACAGGCACTTACAGACAACACAGTCTTCTCCTCCTCGTCTCCGTCTTCTTCTTCTTTTCTCGTCTTTTCCTCCCCCCCAAAAAAACTAGATTGACTTTGGGCTAATTTCCATAACGAGGCAGAGCGGGTGAAAAAATCAAAATAAATAGTAATTAAAAAGAAAATAAAGCAAACAGGAGGACAGGGGGGGGAGTCCTTAGCACTCTGCGGCGGCCAGATGTTTCCGAGCTTGTTGCTGCTCAACTCGGGCTGAGAGGGGGGAAAAGGAGGCGAGTTGACTGGCACGGCGCGGAAGCCAATGGTGCCGGCGAGGAGGAAAGTGAAGGCAAATTGGAAGCGGCCCTCCGACAGGAGAGAGGGAGGGATATGTCTTCTCCTTCTCCTTCTTCTTCTTCTCCTCCTTCTTCTTCTCCTTCTTCTTCTTCTTCGTCGGCGTAGGTTGACACCAGGCAACAACAACAGCAGCGACAGCACGCACACACACACACTGTGTGAGAGTGAGAAGGCAGGAGGAGGGAGGTGGAGGGAGGAGGGAGGGAGGTGGTGGGGAGCAAGCAAAAAAAAAAAAAAAAAAAAAGGAGAAGCTGGGCCAAACCAACTGGTTCTGCGAGTCAGTGTAGTCAGTGAGGCGGCGGACTGGCGCAGCGGAGAGCGAGAGCGGCGCGGTGCGGCCTGGGTACTGTAGTCTGTAGTCAAGCCGGAGCCGCGAGTAAAAGGAGGGAGGGAGGAGAGGAGAGGGAGGAGGAGGGAGGGCGGAGCTGATGTGAGCAGGTGCACCACCACCTTGACAAACTCTGTTGGTGTCCGGTGGTTAGTGCTTAAAGGTCCAGTGTGTGTAAGATATTACAATAGAATATCGTATGTGTGTTTCCATTAGAATAAAAAATAAATAATAAAAATGAGTCCTTAAACACGGGCACGTGTTTAGCTCCATCTTCTACGCAACTACGAGAGCGTTTACCCCGCCAGATTTTGTTTACTTGCTCAGATTTGTTTTTAAAAAGTGTATGGATTTATGGAAAAAGTTCATGCTACAGTGATATTATATCATGAAAGTAGGACATTTAACTAGAAGCATGCAATCATTATCATCATCTCAAACAATTTATTGAAACAAAAGCAGTGGGTTTACCACTGAAAGCCGGCTATGTGTTACGCAGTTAACTTGTTTGGCTGTTTTTACAACTGGCAGGTCGCACGGGGTGTTTTTTATTTTGAAAATCATTACAGGATCCTCTATGCTTGTTTCTGTGCCTGGCTTCCGGTTAGCCCGAGCTGCTCTGTGCAGATTGAGTGCGTCCGTCAAAACTAGAGCAGCTGCATATTCCCCGTGGAGCCAAGTGGAAACCGTGGCGGGCTCCGGTGGGGTTTGAAACCTTAACAAGAACGGCCGCGTTAAGCTCCGGCAGCCGCGGCGCACACGCAACGTGCCGGATCCGCGCCTGGTGGAATTTGGGTGTCATATCTGCAGTGAGAGCGGGTCCTCTTCCACAGAGTCCGCCATGTTGAACCACCATTTTTCTACAGTAGCCCAGAACAGACAAACCAAACACTGGCTCTACATAGGACCATTCACAACCACCGTCGTTCCTCTTTCAGGCTTGAACCAAGAGTGAGAGGTGAAGGGTCCTGAAGCTGAAACCTCTAAAAACAGGCCACGAACAAACACTGTAACGCTACAAAAAGAAGTAATAATATATTTGTTAGCTGCATATTTGGTGTACTCATGAGTATTTGCAGCAGCAGCGTGATGCATGTCGAGTAATGTTCCTTTCCGCACTCGCTAAGTGCTTACTCACGGTAGGAACTGTCTCTGTAAATAATAATTTAAAGAGTACAATGTGATACAGCAATAAAGCGTTAGCACAAGACCTGCTTTATGTGGAAGGAGATACCTTCTGTTGTGATTCGGTGCTATATAAATAATGCTGAATTGAATGTATGTTGGATTGACTCATAAATGTGTCACCCGGTGCAACAGCGGGGCTGTCACGTGTTGGACCGGGTTTGGACAACAATGGAGAAAAAACATACACAGGCAATGCATGTAACGAGTCTTATTCTTTACAATAGGAAGGAAATAAGGAAAGAATATGCCGATTATAAGGTATTAGTAGTTTAACATTCCCTTTTCTTTGGCAAGTGCTGACACAATTAGTCAAATAATCAATTAGTCCATCCAGTTTTAGACGTTTGGATGAACAAAACAGACAATTTGAGAGCTAGAGGGTGTTTTGACATTTTGTTGACTAATCTATTAATTTAAGACTTGGAAGTAATTACCTACAAATGAATCCGTGATTAACTAGCCCTGTGATATGCTGTTAGTTTCTCTCCAACTACAACCACCCAAAAAGAGAGCAGACTATAGACACACTGAGGATAACCTCCTCCTTTTGTCCCACTATATGTCAGTGTTGATTACAGTTTACATGCATGGCTGCCTTCGGTTTGTGATGTGCTGTCAGATTGTCAGTCTCGGCTTCACGAGTGGAAAGGACAAACCCTCTGTGACGAAAGGCTGCGGATCTGGTGAAAAATGCAGCTTTGTTTTGTGAAAACAGAGGCACAGATGTGTTTTAATGATTTAATGCACGTTAAAGGTGATTTTAATGAGTCATTAGAACAAAAAAAGATGGAGCAATAACAAAAGTGATGAGGATTTTTTAAAAGAGTAATGTGGGACAAGCAGCTGCATTGTATACAAAGGAGGGCAATTAGGCCTCTGGTGAATATAACAGGTATAGGTTTTGTTTGTCTCCTCCAACGTGCCTCGCTGTTTCATAGGAAACCTACGTCTTGTAGCGCCTTCCTGAAGAAATACACTGGCACGTCCTGTTTAACCTGTAAGTTGCCGTTTACAATAAACAGGTTGTTGCATGTATTCACAAAGGACTGGTGTGTTTCATCACTGACAGCTGAGTATGAAAAAACAGATCTTTATTGTTCACTGCAGTGGTCTTCAACATGGGACCCACCTCACTGTGAGATTGTATTTTCCTTAATACCCTTTTTTTTATTTGTATGAAGAATGTCAGTGCATGCAGTGTGATGTGCTGAGCTGCAGAGGCATTTGGGCTGTAGGTTTCCTACATGACATCCAAGAGGAGAGAACAGCAAATCTAGGACACAGAGCAACATCAGCAGCAGTGTTTCTCCTTGTCCAGTAAAAAAGGCAATCTGTTTTTTGTTTTTTTAAACGAAAGGGATGTGCTCAAACCAGAGTGCACACAGGGCACCCAAGGGGATTAAAAGTGGTCCTAGAAACACAATAAACAGCAAGTTAATTGGAAACTGATCGTTCATAAGAGTCAAAAATAGGCTGAGTAAATCATTTATTATGCTTAAATCTATTGCGGTAAAATCATATCTAAAAATGTAAAAATCCAGACATGGGTCACTGGGACAAAAACCTCTGTCATGGGAGCCGTGACATGAAAAAGTTTGGGCAGCTCGGGTTGTCTGAGTTAGTCTGCGGGCCTATTTGCATCCTCTAAAACCTGTCCCAGTAAACTAATTGGCGTTACTAATAGATGGCTGGATGAACTGCAGCCCTGTATGGTAATGAATTCACACGATCCGGTGTCATAGCTGAAGGAATTGTTAAAATGCTAATGAATGATGACCCTGTTATGTGCCTATCAATTTGGAGATCCACGTTACCAGCGCATTACAATGAGCCCCTTGTTCACGCACGAAAATACAATCAGGCCCACGGGCAGGAACAGTTCAACGAGAGGCCTGTATGGAGAAGAGGCTTTAAAGGCAGGCTTTCAAAACTATTAGCTAATTTGAGCAATAAATATTAAAATAGTTCAACCATTTTCGCTGCAGATTTTCACTGAATATTAAAGCTCATTTTGTGTGGAAGACTCTGCTCGTCTTTTGCAGCGCCTGTGTGTTGGATACTGTAAAGAGAAAGATGCACTTCAGATAGACTTGCACTCATTGAAATCTGTTGTGTGTGTGTGTGAATACCTCAAGAGACTCCCGTGCAATTTTCTAAACTTCTTTCACCACTCCCGTGTTCCCCCCTCTCTGATCCACATATTGTTTTGCCACTGACAGATGCCAGAATGCAGCCTAGTGTGTGTTTCCGCGAGTGTGTGCGAATCAAAAAAAAAAAAAGCAGAGGGCTGTTTGAAATATCACAACTATTTCATCGTCCCTACAGCTGAAAACTAAAGACAAAGCAGAAGGCAGGTGGAAAGAAAAAAAAAACATAGAAAGAGCAATATGCAAAGCAGAGCTTGAGTTCACATATTTTTGTTTAGATTTAGTTCTACGTGAATCTGAACCACAGATCCACAAATAGATTCATATATTTCATCAGATCAGTCCTTTAAATGCGAATTACACAACACACTTTGAATAAAGCGACACAGAGCACACTTTATTTGAGTATTTATGATGTAAATAAAACATTATATGTAGCTGGTTTTCTACTTTCCACCTCTGGAGGTCGCTGTAGATCCCATCTTTTACACTCCAATTCTCTCTCTCTCTCTTTATTCAGTTCAGTTCAATGCAGCTTTGTTGGCATGACATTTCGATCTAAAAATATGTTGCCAAAACATCCATATAGAGGAGAGCGGATATGAAAACACTGCAAAGTATTAATCTACAGGGCATGGAGTGAAACAACTTTACCGAAAGCCGAAATAAAGTGAGGAATATTTAAAATTATGTTAATTAAAGTAGATTTTATGGAGATTTACACTGGTAGCAGCGCTGCCTTTTGTGTATTCGCTGTGTTCATTGTGTCTATTTCACAAAAAAAAAAAAAAAATTGCACGATTCTAATATTCATCTTTTTATTTCGGTCCCCCTGAAGCAGACAGCCCGAGCGCGAGCTTATTTCTTTTGTCTGAAGCAAAGAGAAAGCATTTCATGAATCTGGCAGAAGAAGCGATTCAGAGAAAAACCTCTGGCCATCCCTGAGACATTACGACTGTATGCTTCACAGATTCTGCCTTTCCTTGCCAGCATTAATTATATTTTGCTTGTCAACGGGTTTTAATATTCGAGGGTGTTCAACACAAACAGCTGTTTGAAAGCAACTCTGAAAGGAGATTCAGACGATGGCCCTTATTTTGCAGCATTAAATGGCGCCTCAGAATGCTTCATGGGGGATTTCTTCACTGAAAACACATACAATGAAACATTTTACATTTATTTTACAAATGCCTGATGTACAAACACTTTTATTCCATTATACCTAAAAACTTTTTATTTCTTTCTGTTCTCAGAGAAATATTGCTCCATCTGTTGCCAGCGTGCTGTGAATCTGACCTTTAATTTACTGGTAAATTTGGGGATCAAGATGTTTAAGCTCATTTGCATTCATTGTAAATTGTTAAGCTCCGCTTCAAAGCAGCAGGGGGCCAAAATAATGAAATAAACCCATAAAAAGCAACTCACAGGGACAAGAGCGAAAACAGCATCTAAAATCATCGTCTCATTCCTTTGACAATTTCTGATTTGTATCTGAGCACAGACCATAGACTGAGTTGTTTAATAGAGGAGGTAAGAAGGGGGTTCTCCAATTTGGGTTTGGCCAAATCACCTGTGCTGCCCCGGTAGTTTGAGGGACACTGACACCACTTGGTACAAATCCTATCCATCTATCCATGCATCCAAGAGCTTCCCAATCCCGCAGCCGCCCGCAGTCCTCCACAGCTTCCCTCATCATGCCCGTAATAGAGGCAAGCAAGAGGGGAGACTCTCTGGGAGACACTGGCTGGCTGACAGAGGAGGAGGAAGGGAAAGCGGGGTGGGCAGACAGATGTTTGAATCCCAGCCCCAGGGCCTATGAGATCAATTCATCCTCCAAGGCAGAGACAGAGACAGAGAGAGATGGAAGCAATGTCCATTAGTACAATTGGCTGCCCTCTTTCGTCTCCGAATCCAAGACATCCTGATCCTCCTTTTTTTGTTGCCGAGGTGAGCGGCATATCCAAACCCATTAAACATCCAAACACCCTGAGTACCCCTGGAGCTAGCTGCCACAGTGAGAAAGAGAAAGTCTATCAGCTTCAGAAGAACCATGAATGCATGTTGTGTGCTCATATTTAAAGCGTGTGTGTGTAAAATAATAAGACAAGTGCAACAAGCAGGACCGTAAGATGGCTAGAAGTGTGTCAAAAATAATACACACACACTGGAGCTCGACTGAAGGTACAAAGTTTCCCAGTTGTACATTTTGCTTTTCGCACATCTCATCGAGGGAAATTCAAAGAGAGGAAAATGAAAATACTCTAAACACACTCCCAAAGAGAAGACATCTACCTCATCACAAACTTCTTGAACCTCCAAGAAATACTGACGCACTTTTTTTTTTGTTGTTGTTCAGCTGACACCCATATAGTTTAATGATCTGATCATCTGGCCCAGTGTGGCTGCTGTTGTAGGAGTCTGGAATGCAGCCATTTTGACTGATGTAAAATATTCATGAACTACCAATGGTACCCCATCTGACTGGCTGGGGAACAGCTGCTGGGTCTCTGTGCCTCTAGAGGTGCAGCATCTGTCCATTTGAGCAAAGTGAATATCTGTTTGTGTAAGTGCAGGCTGGAGTTTATACGTTTGTGTGTGCGCGTCTGGGTCCTTTCTGGACATGCATGTGTGTATGAGAGCACGCATTTTGATGTATGTATGTATGTGTGTGTTCATGTCTCAGGGGGACTAGACATCAGGAGAAACAACTGTGTATTTAACTCGCTTTTCTCCAGATGGTGGAGGATCATTTTTAGAAATGATCAAAAAGCGAGTCTCATCTATCAGGATCTGTGCATGTCAATCAAATATCACCCTCACACACACACACACACACACACACACACACACACACACACATCCAAGGAGCAGCAGCACCGGTGCAGTCGCTGTTTGTGTCTGATGTGTTAAAGTGAATGCGTCTTGTACATCTGAAGTCTGCCATTCTATATGTATCTGCGTCTCAGCATCAGCACATCACAGCCTAGCAGTGTGTGTGTGTGTGTGTGTGTGTGTGTGTGTGTGTGTGTGTGTGTGTGTGGGCTGTTCACACCCGTGCGTGTGAAGCTCACAGAGAGCGATGCAGCTTTGGCTATGGTTGTATGATGGACATCTGGAAGCTAAATTGGTTAATGGCGCCTCCAAGCCAACAGCCAGCCGGCCATCCCCTTGCTGAGCTGAGAGACGGTGTGTATGCGCGTGTGTGTGTGTGTGTGCAGTAGAGGGGGTAGGTTGGAGTGGTGAGGGGACTCTACATCTGGCCAGCCGTTCTGCCTCAGACAAACACCCCTGCTGGACATTTAGGGGGCCTTTCCCTTCCAAATTAATTTTTTTGTGTTATCTTCAGAGCATACTCCAAACAAAATCAAATTTGTTGTGTTCACACAGGCAAACTGCTGCGTTCGAGATCATAAAGAAGCAGCACATTTGGTTTTGATTTCAACAGACTACAATCCATTGTTGCATGTGACCTTGTGAGTTATACTAATCAACTTATTATCAAGAACTTCAAACCATGTCTCCTGTAACAGTGACACAGCGGTCTAAAGAACAGCAGTGTATTGTTTTGTACATGTGTAAACAGCATCTCACTCGTTCGGGGGCCAAAAATCTGCACCTCTTCTGTGGCTGATGTTGATTTCATAACAATCCTTACTCATGGAAGTCAAGCAGCCGAAGTTAACCGACCATGTGCAAATCCCGTTGGCCTATTTTTGGGTGAGCTAAATATGCAAACGTATTATTATATGTCACTGTTTATAACGCGGGGTATTTATTCTTTGCTGGGCAGCACCCGGGGGCATAAATTAAGTATACCCACTTCTCCAGGCACCACTACACCACCGGGCATCTGCAACAGCAGTCTAGCAGAAGCTGGTGATGAAAGTCAAGAGAGTGAGGCCAAAGCAGAATAAGAGGAATAACAGATTGTGACTGAGGTTGTTTGTTACACAACAACAAAGGACCCATATCTGCCATCATTCATTACAACAATAATGTGGCTGTGATGTAACAGGTTAAGCAAAGCACCCACCATCGCTGTAAAGAGTGTCCTGGGAGGTATTACACCATTTCACCTCTGCATGAGCATTGCGGGAAACATGTAGTAGTAAACATAAATCATAATAAACAGCATAACACTGCTCTATAGGTACCTGAAGTCTGCAAAAGCTGCCATAGCAACGAGTGAAAAAATGTCTATCAGAGCTTTATGGGAGTTAAAATTACCCGCAGAATGAAATGATACATAGCTGTTCCTTGATAATTATGGAGATGAGCTGCACAACATAACATTTTATTTGTATTTCTGAAAAGAGACAACATGCTTTGATGTGGATTTTTGTTCATGATTTTCCAAAAGCCAGATATGGAAATGTTGCAGGCCTGTTAGATCTGTCCAGGCAGGACACACACACACACACAAACAATGAGAGAGAGAGGCAGAGGCAGAGTGGGAAACACTAACATGGACAGAGCTTTAAATAAATACAGCCACAGCAGATACATAACAACCCGAGTCCGGGCCAAGAATGCACAAACAGCGCTGTGATCTCCTCAAATCTTTATTGTAAGATCTCAGAGATCATGTTGAAAAGAAGAGTGCCACTGTAGCCTCTGTTCTGTCTGACTGCCTGCCTGCCTGCCTGTCTGTCTCTCTTCAGTCCAGATGTCAGAGGAACTAGCCAACAGCTGCGGCAGGAAATGAGCCCCCAGGCAGTGAAAAGGCTAATACACTTCCACACAGAGGAGACCAAAACAAAACATGCACACACACACACACACACACACACAAAGCAAGTGGATGATGGAAACCGTGCAGGCCATGATGAAAAAAACTTCACAGTATCTAGTGCATGTTGCTGTAAATCTGTATCCTCCCTATAAACATGTATTTCAGTACCTTTGTATGTCTGTGACAGTATTCATGTGTATTTTTTTTTTCTCCTGGATTCATCCATTTTGCGTAAAGTGTGTGTGTGTGGACGAGCAATGGTGTGCCAGCCTGCCAGCCTGCCTGCCACATCGCCAGCCCCCGAGCCAGCGGGAACATTTGCCTTGTGGCTCCAATTCCCAGGAATGCCTAACCTGCGCCAGCTGTTGAGAACATGTTACCTGTGCCAACAATGCGCCGGCTCTGCCCACCACATCAGCTGCCGCTCTGTCTCCATCTGGGTCTGAGACTGGATCTGTGTGTGTATTTGTTTGTCTGTAGCTTACTGTATCTTTAACTCTTTCCACATCTGTAATTGCGCTTGCACCTGCGTGCACGAACGCACAGCCTCTCTCGTGTGCACGCACGCGTATTGATGTTCTTAATGTTGTGTGCACTGTATGTGTACGTGTGTGTATGTGTGCCAGCTTTGGTGTGTGTGTGTGTCTCCATCTGTGTGTGCTGGGCCTCCCTTGCCTGCATCTGGAGCAGCATTGAAGAGGCTTTCCAACAAGCCTGCCAAGCAGCCCAGATGTTAGTTCTGTAAGCCTCGGGCTAAATGGAGGGAGCCATACTCTCATTATTCAGGAGGAGTAAATTGCAATCACTTTTTTTTTTTTTTTTTAGCAAAAGGAAAGAAAGAGAGACACCATGAAGGACTAAAAGAGGGGAAGTAACTGAAAGAGACAGAGGTGTGGAAAGGGAGACAGATGAGAGAGTGAGATGTCATCAATGAAGCCTCTTTACAGAGACCACAGAACAATTATAAGAAATAAACCTGACTTAAGAGCACTTTGATAAATTACCTGCGTCAAATAAGTTTCACGACTCTGCAAGTTGATTTGTGCTCCATACAAAAACTTTATGACGTGCTTTGAAAATGAAGAATGTTAAATTACGATTCGGTTTCAGTGCAGTCTAGGTGTTGTATCGCCGATTTAAGCAACATTGCTGTGGAGAAGTTAGACTAGACAAGAAACTGTCAATCATTTTATCTTGACCTACTCCACTTACCAAATGTGTGTCTTCAGTTTTCCTGTGAACAAAAAGAACATGATAGACACTAACTGCTGTTTTTCTTTCTTTGCCTGAGGACATTTGGTTAAACTGTTGGTTTATTTACAACATCTAAAATGATCTGAACACCCCACCAGTTGAGACGTCATATTTAATGTTTGCAGTGTAGTTCTTTACCCATGAAAAGCTTCACTATGTTCATCAGCTAGTTGCTAACTTGAACAAGGACCTCCAGGATGTTCTTTTTCTAAACAGGAGGGCGGTTTTGGAAAGAAAAACACAGCATGTTCATTCAACAACAGTAAAACACAATTAGCTTGATCATCTGGACGAGTGTAGCTGTGATGTTTGGGCATATTTGGCTGTATTTGTGTGTATGCATGTGTGTGTGTGTGTGTGTGTGTGTGTGTGCTATGGTAACCACAGAGGTGGCATCTGCCAGGGCGCTTTAGCTCTGTTTGTGAGATCCATGTGTGTGGACTTCCACAGGGCTTAGAGAACGTCCGCTCCCCCACCCCCCATATGGTGAGCTGTCACTGGGGCAACACGGTGCAGCCCTCCCCTGTGTGGGACCTCCAGCCAGCCATCAGACTGACCAAGTAAACAACAACTAGACATGGGGTGATGGTGTTGCATTTGTGGGGATATTCTTTGGATAGGATACTGTCTCCTGTGACGAAAGACCACAGATGACATCGGGATAATCTCGCGTGAATTACCTCGGTCATATGTCAGTATTTATGCTTCAGTGATATCCCGAAATCTGTCTTTTGGAAAACATTATTTGTCAACAAACTCCAAAGTCAGAGGGGTTAAATATTTATGACTGATGGTTGAGCTGGTATAAAATGGCATGACAATAATAAGGACAAGGTCATATCTTTTGAGTTTATGCGAACATGCAGCTAAGTTGCTGTAAATCAGTCGTAGCTTCTCCACATTACTCTGCGCTGACAACTTTCTATCAAACACATTTGGGAAATGCAAATTGCAGAGAGAAAAACATGACTGAGAGACATCTCCTCCCATGACAGACATCGCTCTCATGTCTGCCTCTCTCTTCCTGCACACAGATGTTACACAGCAGTTTGTTCTGAGAAGGAGAAGACGGTGCCTCCTGTGCCTCCCCAAGGAGGCAGTAGCCTGGGGAAAATCACATTTACGCATAAAGTGTTAATGTGTCTCTGTGAGCAAGTGTGTGTGTGTGTGTGTGTGTGTGACGACAAAAGAGAAAGGGAGACAGACAGGGAGAAATCTGTCTTATAAAGGAAGCAAAACAGGCACAGACCAGAAATAGGAAGAGGCAGGATTGGAAACTGGGGGCCCTCAGGGGCCATCAGAGGCTTTATAAGTGGATGTGTGTGTGTGTGTGTGTTTGTAGGAGGGGGTGTGTGTTACCGCTGATCTATCCTCTGGCTGTACTCAA
This sequence comes from Nibea coibor, assembly GCA_023373845.1. Lineage (NCBI taxonomy): Eukaryota > Metazoa > Chordata > Actinopteri > Sciaenidae > Nibea > Nibea coibor. Next base: position 17,997,246 of record CM041723.1, read on the forward strand.
ACTGTGTGTGTTTTTGTTGTTGATCTCACCCAGTTGTTGGAAAGCCAAATACAGTCTGTGCGCCCAGATGTTGACAGATGTGCTGTGTACAATCTGACTTCCTCTGAAACTCACACGCACGCACAAACACGAGAGAGATAGTAACACATATCCTTCCTGTGCACCCTCCAGAGACTCCGCTCCTTGGCTTGCATGAGATACTCAACAAATACCGCAGCGTTTCCTAAAACCAACCTAGTGAGCTGCTGCGCTCTTGAGAGGCCGCGGTCCACTGCGCCGTTCCAGATGTTCTATAAATAAAACACACAGAGCTCATGCCTCATCCAGATGTGTTTACCTCATCAGATGCAATCTCAAGGAAAGATAGAGAGGGAGTAACAGCTGGAGGCCTCAGTGGAAGTTGAACTAATGCAGCTCTCCCTAGTGGCCTGGAGTGGTTCTTGCACACGTGCAGCTGTATTTGACATGACAGGATATTTAGCAGTCATCTGCCTTGTAAATGGATGTTAATGCAATGACGTCCAAACCTGTCTGAACCGGTGCATTTTTCTGGACAGTAATATCATCTGTTGTAGTTTTCGCTCCGTACGACCTCTACGACCTTCTTTGCAAAGAATGAAACTATTCAAACTATTTCAAAGACAGCTTGATTTTCAGTTTTCATCTCAGTCTCACACCAGTTAATTAGAATTTTAACTACACCAGTGGAAAGAGAACACCAAAAATTCACATTTGGGTGTTTGTTTTATTACACCTGATCTGTCTGTGTCGTAGATTTAGCCTTAGATAATGCCTCATTTGCGTATTTAAACACAAAATTTCAGAAAAACAAAAAATTATTGATCAACTGGGGAGGTTTCACTGTGGTAGCTATAATTTATTTTTAATACAATCTTTATTGCCCAATTCAGCTTTTGCAAAATTTACTTTTTCTCAGACTATATTATAAAAAGGTTTATTATTAAAACATGGGAGGAAATGATTTGCAGGCCAAAATATTTTCTGATTTATGGGGTAATAATATATATATATACAAAATTCACTTTGTAAAAAACTTTGACTTTAATATCTTAACAAAATATCCAGTGTTCGGATTTCATTCTTAATTAAATGAGGCCCCATGTTCATAATTAAAGATGACATTTCAGAGAAATAACTGTCAGTGTGAGTAATTTCAAAGTAATATCTATTAGTTCAATTTTTACTCATCTTGTCTCCCCTTAAAACTTGAAAAACTCAACAATCTGCTCCATCAGGACTGTGTGGTTTGATCAGATTTGACTGAGCGTGACCTGGCTAGATCTGCAGGAAAAACAACCCCACAACTGTCGTCAGATTCTGATTGCAATATGCTCACATTCATGCTCTGCCTGCCTCAAACCGATGAACAGAAAATAGCATGTTTACACACAAGGCATATTGTGAACGTTGTTTTTTTATTTCTAATCCATTTTGTAAGTATGTGTTCAGCCATATGTCAAGGTCACACCTCAGTTATGGCAGCCGTCCTCTGGAACAAAAACAGATCAAAGTTCTCCCCTCCCTCGCTGCCTCCCTCTCTGTCATCCTCCCACTGCTTCATTGACTCCACCACTGAGCAGAATCTACTATGATGGCACCCGGTGGAAATCCAGCATGCAGCTGGAAGAGCGGTGAGAGAGGAAGTGTGTGCGTGTGTTTAAGACAGAGACTGAAGATTCATATGCATGCTTATGTCAGTCCAGAGTCGGAAGATGTTTGTGAAGGAAGGACGGGGCGCTCTGGCTGCTCCCACTACCTCATGCAGGTAACATCTGTCAACATCCACATAGCTAATATTCTCTCAAAACATTTCCCATAGCTGACAACATCGCGCAGTATAATAAAACACAATATAACAAAGTGTGTGTGTGTGTGTATGCATCCATGCTGTAAATAAATGTAACCTCAGCTCACAAACTGCAGTCTCATTCTTACAGTCACTGCCAGGAGCTTATGATGTTAGGAGGCGCCAGAACAAACCTGAGCTGTAAATCAGGTGCCTTTACTTGGTGGCTCAGCTCTCTCTTTATCACCATGGTGCAAAATGACTCCTACATTATTGCAGCAGCTGCCGCTAAGCAGCGGTCAATCACATAATTGCTTTTACCCTCACTCATAAATAATCCTGCAGTCACATGCCATCACTGATATTTGAAATATAACTTGCAGACGCAGACGCTGTACACGAACATCTGCTCGGGCCATCAACGCAAGTCTGGGCTTCAGAAATCATTTTGATATACACGTTTAAGAGATGAGACGTTTCACTGGACTCACGACTCTTTACCATTAATATATCATCTGAACAATTTGAATTTATTACTCACTGGATGTACAGTACTTACTTTAACTTAGCAAAGAATTTATATTTGTTAGGCTAATCAGTAGGATTTAAATCATCTAGCTGTGAGGTTGCAAATTACAAGCAGCTGAATACTGCTCGTCTCAGCGTGTAGGTGAACCTATGATTGAACCTATGAAACTCGGGCTCTATCTGAAGCCAGTGTTTGGTTCTGGGCTACAAATATATTTCCTCCGTGTTTCAGAGTATGAACTGGAATAGCGGAGATTTCAGGATTAGGAAGTGAAAACTGCACAACAGAAGCTTTAGATGAGCATAAGTAAGCAAAGAGTCACGAAAACAAATGTCCAATTCATGTCATTTTCAGCACAAACTTACTTGTGATGTTTCAGATGAATTTATTAACTGCAGTCTACATTTTTAAACCATTTGTAATATTATATATAATATTATGAATATTTGGGGTTCAAACACACTCAAACAAACAAGCAGCTAAAGTCAATAACGTGTTTTTAAATCTTCAAAAGTATTAGCTGCCACTGCCTTTAGGCAATATACACTTGCTCTGCTAAGGAAAATTATTCTAGATTATCACTTTAATGAAGAGGTTATTACAGTATTACTGCTTCTCTTGTAAAGTTAATCAAAATCTGTTACCACTCCTCTGGCCCTAAGCCCTTAATTTTAGGGCAGAGCAGCTGCACACTGCAGACACCAGACTGCTCCAACCTGGGGGTGGAGGGGGCATGTGTATAAAGGTGGAGCTGGGCATAGAAGACAATATGAATGTGTACGTGTGATGGAGGGCAGGGGGACAGGGTGTTTTTGAGGGCTTATGGCCACGTGAGCAGAAGGTATCCACGTACGCACAGGTGCAGACACACGCTGCATATGTGAATATGTGAACATATGCATGGATACAAGCGCACAAACAGGCCGGCGCACAAACACATGCAGGCACGTATGCACAGACAAACAAACGCCCCAACACACATGTTTACTCTAAAACTTTGTCCAGGTCTAACTTACAGAACTAACCTCGTCTTCTCACTTCCCAAACAAACAAGCAAACACACTCGTGGTGCTAAAGTATTTTGATGTAATAACATAATGGGGAAGAACAAATTAACAGGAAGACTTCAGACATATTTTCTGCGGTGGTACATGGTGTAAAAAGTTTGAGAAACCAGAGTACCAGTTAGTTTTACAAGCAGGAAACGCGAAAATTCACCTGCAAGAAGAGGATTCGATAATCAACAAGAGGATTTGTAGATTACAAAAAGAACTGAGATCCCTTTGCTTCAGTGATCTTACAACAGATTTGAACAATACGGTTGTTTCAGTGTGGCTGCAAGGTTCACGTTGTTCACGATGCATCAGACAGGTGGAGAATAAATTAGACTGAAATGTGTGCACATTTAGTTTGTGGAGCTGTGTTGGTGTCCCTTTTATTTTGTCCATCTCCTGTGTTAACATTGTAAGTTGGTCTTAGAGCAACAGCAAGAATATATAATTATTTTTAGGACAGTGTTAACTTTTATGTATCTTATATATCTTATATTATATATGAATATAAATCAAATCACCTTCGATCAGCGTTAAATCTGAAGGTTGAATTTATATGCTGGAGTCTGCTTTAACTATATATGTATATTTATATTATCTGGTCATCTGGTACTCTGCAGACTACATTTTACACCTGAGTGCAAAATAGGTGACCCAGAACAGAACAGAGCAGAGCCATGCTGGACCATACTGGCTCCCAAGCTGTCCTGCTGTACACCACACCTTCAACACCATGGCTGCAGCTGCTCTGTCCTGTCTCGTGTGTGCATATGTGTTTGTGCGTGTGTGTCTGTTCTTGTGTGTACATATCCCCTGCACAGGGTCTCTCTGACCGCAGCTGTCCCTACCTCCATGCGGGTCTCCGGGGTGAGGCTGACCTCCCTCTCACGAAGCCACTTCAAAGAGACCAGGGATGGGCTGAAGAGGTACGGGGTGCCGGGCAGGCCAGCATGGCTGCTGCTTCCCTGGGCTTTGGGAGCTGGGGAGGTGGGGCTGGAGTTAAGGTGGGCGGTGGAGTGGGGTTGAGTGTGTTCCAGGATGTGTTGATGTCAGGGGGGGGGGGGGTATTGCATGTGTGTGGCATGAGGACAGAGACAGGAGGCATGGGAATGGGGTTAGGGATGTTGTTATAGACGAAAGCTGGAAGTTAAACTTTGTGTGTGTGTGTTTAACGCTCAACCTGGACAGACCTTCTGTGCTCTGGTGTCACATCAGAGTGTGTGTGTGAGATTCACTCAGCAGCACATCGTCTTACCCACAGGGAGTCTGAGGTCCAGCTCGGTAAGAACTGATGGCACAGAGCACCCGAGGGCCACTGTTACATAGAGGTCCTGATGGAGAAGACAGATTACTGGCCACACACACAAACACACTACACACATCCATACAAATGGAAAAACAAAATAACAGGAACACCTTACAAAATCATACAATCTAGTTTTAAAGTCATGAAAATAAGAACATTTCTGAAGTGAATACGATGAATAATCAGGGAAGAACGTGAAATAAAATTTAAAAACAGGTAAATAAGAAAAGGGTAAAAAATAAAATAAAATATTAAGAAAGGTAAGGAAAGGACTCCAGACAGAGGAAACTAAAGGACACATTTTTCAGAGTCAGAAATGCAAACTGAACTCTATGGTAATTTTTGAGGCTATATTTTATGGTGTTCTGTTTTCAGAATGACATTCTCAGCCTGTAAGATCTCAGTATAATAATACGATAATATCTCAACATCTTTTTGAGGAGGATGTTTCTGATCCCCTTATTTTTCCTACAGTCTCACTATGACATTAAAACGTTCTTGCCCCACTCAAGGTGAACTCCAATAACTCTGATAAACACTTTTCATTTCACACCTTTCACTTTCACTTCGTCCAACACTTCATGACTAAGTACTAAAAGAACGACACTCCCATCATCCTCAGCTGTACTTTGTTACTTGTTTGTTACTTATTGACAAATGTTAGCTTGTTAAGATGCTAAACTAAGACAGTGAATGTGCTACATTAAATTTTCAGTGTCCAGTAAGATTTAGGCTCTATTGGCAGAATATAGCAAACTATAAATATGTTTTATTTCATATAAAATCACCTGAAATTAAGCATTGTTATGTTTCTATCCACTTAGAATCTTTTGTGTCTATCTCTTTTGTCCACCTTGTTGAATCAAAATGTTTCTACTTCAGCCCAGTCGTTTATCCTCCATACCAGGAAGGGGAGGCTGAGACGAGGAGGTTACAATTGGCAACTAGATGCCACTAAATCCTACACAGTGATGTTCCTTTAAAGCATTGCTGTGCCTTAGAGCCACCAGCGTGGCTTGCTTGTTTTTCCACCCCCGAATGCGCACTCATATTTTTATTATTACTTTATTATATAATATATAATATATTGTATATGTTATACATACAGGGACTCTGCCACACATTTCACATTATGCACTGTTTAGAGCTTTTCTCCCTCTCACACACACACATCTACATGGAAACCTGACATGCCTGAAGTTCACAAACATACACCATGTGTTACACTTGATCATGAGATCATGCACTGATGAACAAAACATGCCTAGAGGATCCCACCTTAAACTGTTGTTCCTCCACAGCTGATCTGACTGACTGGACAGACTCACTCCTCCACCGCAAACATCGTGCATAATGACGCCTCGAGGGAAAACAGACTAGTGCACTGATTATAAGATCATTGTTTATCCAAGTCCCTTTGAAATGGAGGTCATATAGAGAAAAAAACATATCAGTATGTAGAGATGAAACTCTATGAACCCAGGTATTTCTATACTGGTTCATACGGCACACATCCTATGAAATATGTATGTATTCATATGGTATATTGGCTGCATTTTATTTTATTAACTCAAACTTTACAGCATTTAATTGTTCTCATTCACTTTTTACAGAAAGTTTTGGTCAGTGGTAACACTTCCTCACACATCATTCTTAATATGCAAACATTTAAACATTTGTCCCTCTGTCAGCACATGAAAGGGGGAAGTGAAACAACATTTTTTAAGATCTACTTGATGAATTGGACACTTTCGGGTATCCTAATGACTCTGATGATCCCCTGCTTTTTCCTCTAGTGTCACCATGAGCTTGACATTTGTAGTTTAGACCGATTATGTCAATAACTATGGATCGCTATTGAAATTTGGTTCAATGTCTGTGACCACTTACTCTGGACAAGTCGCCCAGCTCATCGCAGTGCACACACAGACAAACACTCACATTCACACACATTTATATATATAAATCTTCATTTATTAAGTTATGCTTTAAATCTGAACATAATGTAATTTATTTATTTTCCCTGCCATGTTTTTTTTTAACCGTGCATGACTTACATTTTAGCCGAAGTTGTCGACTGAAGTTGTTTGCGTGCACGCCCGCGTGTGTGTGTCACAGGGACACGTCTGGCCACAGCAATGGCAACAGAAGGGCTCCCCTGTGTCACCTTATTCCTTTTCAAGCTGTCTGTTTTCTCCCCCTCCAACTCCACCCCTGTGACCCCCACCTCCACCGCACACACACACACACACCTTCCCAGGCTGCTGGTTTCTGCCCATACGCCCCCTCTGCACACAGGGCTGTGAGCAAAAAGGCCAGCTGATGGCAATATGTGTATGTGTGTTAAGAGAGGGCAGAACGGTACACACACATATATTATCTGACACGATAGGTCCACCTGTGTCTGCGCACTGTGCCCAGTGATGGGCTCATACCTATACCCTCTGCCACTGCTGCTATAGCTCCACACTCACACACCATCTGGGGAGGCAGACACAGAACAGATGAGAGAGGGCGTTGTCGTCCTATTATGTCAGCAAATGAATACCTTTAAGCTTACATCATTATCAAATTTAAAATGTTAGCTCATTAATCATGTGAAATGAGGGAGCGCGATGAGATTTAGGAGGGTGGAAGAGAAGCAGGATGTACTTTCAGGTTTTAAGGCTTTTGAATGACCAAACCTTTGCTTGGACGCACACCACCACCCTTAGAAATATTTAAGCACCATAATAGGACAGCTGACCCCATGGGCTTGAAACGACCTGTACAGGAATTCAGAAAATGCATTGTATCAACAATCTGGGCCTTAAATGTCCACTGAACATTTTGGTTTACACTGTAAACATCAGCTGTTGAGAAGAGATTTGAGTCATATGGCAAGCAGCTGTCTGATCCTTCCGGCTGTACACAGTATTTAAGATACAGTTAAGAGGCTGTAGGGATTGCTGACCCAGCTGACTTACAGTTAACTGTCTTTCAAGTTTCACAATGTGTCTGTAAAGCTGATGAGGAAGGAAAAAAAGTTTTTGTTTTACTGTATAGACATTTATTATGTGGACATAAATAACAGGAGATCTTGAGAAAACAAATAAAATGAACACATTATCACGAGAAAACAGAGGAAATAAAATGTATGAATGTACGTTCTGTAGTTTTAATATACTGGACTGTTTTCTTGAGATCTCAAATTGATTATCCTGTTAATTTGGGATAACAACATATGTTACTTCACCAAATTACATAACTAATAAGAGTGAGATCTTAAGAAAACAAAGTAATTTAACTTGTTATCATGAGAGAAAATAAAATATATGAATATATGACGGCTTAGGGCAGAAATGTCCAAAGTACGGCCCAGGGGCAATCAAAGCTTCATTTTTATAATATATTATTTACGGCCTGCTGGGGTTGTCAGACACTGTACGGCTGGCAGATTTGTCTTGGGTTGACATAACGAAGCATTTGAACCTTGAAGGACATAACTGCTTGTGTTACATATCTGTAGATGTGACACAAAATATTACATTTTAAACTGAAATGTTAACAGACTTTGCATTACTCGTAATAAGTCATGTTTACAATAAGATTTGTATCAACTTCTACAGTTTATTCTTTGTTACAAATTGGATGAATTGAAGTTATTATCAAGAGAGGAAATAAATAATGTGTGAGTGTTTGACGCCTTAGGGCTTCCGTAGATCTGTTTGTGTGCATGCTGGCTCACCGCCATGGTTTACTGAGACACTTGTAAACAGTGTAATTGTTAGTCATAATAACACGTGTGTTTTTCATACAGTTTGGGGGGATTTTTTTGAAACTAGGAGGCAGCTTGGGTACTTTTTATAGACTTGAATTAGGAACTTTAGGGAACTAAGTAGCTCTTCTTCCATCACTGACACTTCTCTGTGTCTCAGTGCAGACCCAGCACGGTCCGTGTGAGATAAACAGCCTTAACACCGGCGCCGATTCTCGCGATGGTTGGCCGGGTATTAGCCGGCAGAGAGAGACATGTTGGGAATGGGATGATGATGATGATGATGATGAGTCCAGAGTGGAGAGAGAAAGAGAGAGAGAGAACCAGATCTGATAGAAAATAAATATAAAAAAAAAAAAAAAAAAAAAACTGGAAGCGACACGGTAAGCTGCGCGCGCGCGCGCTCGTGTGTGTGTGTTTACGTGTCTGTGCGCGAGCGCAATAAGAAGAAGGGGGTTTGCCGTTGGTCTTGGTGACGTCACGAGTTTTCCTGAAAGTCAAAACAGCCGTTGGGCTGCGGTAACGGTAACGGTAGCTCTGCTAGCTTCTCGGAAATACGTTAAAAAACGGTTTGTTGTTGACAGCCGACCGTTAATTTAGCGTTTTTTTTTTGTTTTTTAGCTTCACAGTCCAGCTTCTTCTTTTTTTTCCGGGGGGTTACGGAAATAAAAAGCGGTGTATGAACAGCAGGTGCACCGGGGAATACCACACAGCACCTGCCGCTACAGGTAATACTGTTAGTTACCAGTGAACATAGCATAACCCCCCTCCCACCGCCACTCATATTTAGATATCTGCCGCTGTGTGTGTTTTGCGTTAGTGTCTTTGACATGCTTAATGCTCACGTCCCGTCCTGTGTGTTAAGGTCCAGGAGCTGTGTTTGTATGTCATGTTCACCATGCTAACCTGTTCCCTGCCCTGCTGCATGCAACATGCGTCACTTTGACAGGCCAGTGTGCACGCTGACGTAGATGATGCAGTGCTGGGAAGTGTCCTTAACTCATTCATGGTCTACCCAGAACAACCGCACATCTATGTAGTACAATGTGTCCTTACGACTGAATATTACAGTCCCTAGCAATGTTGTTTGCTTTAATTTATGTCTATATTTCTTAATATTTCTCTGTGGAGTTTGTCTGTTCTCTCCATGCATCCTGGCTTCCTCTAAAAGTCCAAAGACATGCACTTAGTTTAATTAATTGGTGACTCTTAATTGCCCATAGGTGTGAATGACTATTCGTCTGATGGATGGATGTACACCCTCACATCCTAACAGCTAAAATAATGATGATTATGGCAGAGAATGATGATGATGATGATGATGATGGGGTTAGTGTGTTTTATTCTGCTCCTGTATCAGCACCAGACTGTGGAAAGCCTGTACCTGTGATGACAGTGAAATGTGTCCTTACCGCTAAATATTGAAGTCTATAGCACTGCTGTTTGATCAGATGATCCCTTAATATTTGTAAAAGTGAAGGGAAAGCTATAATGTTTATATATGTAGCACGGTGGTGCAGTGGTTATCACTGCCTCACAGCAAGAAGGTTCCTGGTTTGAACCCCAGGTGTGGCTTTTCTGTGTAGAGTCTGCGTGGGTTCTCTCCCACAGTCCAAAGACATGCACTTTATAGGTTTATTTGTGACTCTAAATTGTCCGTAGGTGTAAATCTGAGTCTGAACGGTCTAGATTGTATATCAGCCCTGTGATGAACTTGCGAAATGTCCAGGGTGTACCCCGCCTCTCACCTAAAGTCAGCTGGGAGAGGCTCCAGCCCAACCGTGACCCTGATGAGGATAGGCGGTTACAGATAATGGATGGAGGGACAGATATTTATTTTTCTTAAGTAGCTGTGGTTATCACTGCCGCACAGCAAGAACCATGCTGGTTCAAACCCTGGCTGGGGCTTTCCTGTGTAGAGCCTGCGTGGTATCTCTCCAGGTACCCAGGTACTCCGGCTTCCTCCCACAGTACCAAAGACATGCACTTAATAGGTAAATTAGTGAACTTTGCTGTAGATGTGAATGTGGGTGTCCAGCATATACCCATCCTTTCGCCCCGTTAAGGATAAGTAGTTACAAGAAACGGATGGATTTCTTAAAGTTAGGCAGTGGTTCTCAAACAGTGGGGAAAAGAGCCACTGAGGGCGAGGCATGTATACCCCCGAGGAAAATACGCAGTGTGACTATGCTGGATAAATATGACATCTATTTTATGAAAACGTTTATCCATCATCTTTGTGGCAATGGACGAGAGGGACGAGGTGTGGGGCACACCTCCTCTGCCTAACCTTTCACACTCACATTCACACCTAAAAAATATTATTTCACTAAAATTTGCAGGGAGTGGTGGTGTGAACCTTTTTCAGCTTCTGAAGTGGGTCATCCCAGAAGAAGTTTGAGAAGCAAAGAAAGCGAAGAAAAGTTGACAGTTTCAAGTGTTTTGTCTGACTCAAACTCAAATGCAGCCAATTGCTTTAAAAGATTAGTAATCAATTAATCGACTAATCGCTTCACCTCTACTCTTACACTGTGTATGCACAGGCTGAGTAGTGAACAGATCTGCCCTCCATTAATCTAACACAGGTTAAACATATTACTATGTGGTTACCTACGTTTTTCAGAAAACACACTTGAAGTGTGGAAAGCTCTGTGTGGTCAGCTGTATCGATCGAAATAAAAGCGCTTGACGAACGACTGAAAAACGTGTCTGGAACACACACTTTGTTAGCGGAGAGTAACACTTGAGGTTCTGCCAATGGCTGGCTTGCACTTCAGGGAAGAAGATTTGGGCTCACTGCTGTTGATGTCAGCCGGGGTTTGTATGAGGCCATGGTGCAGGGTGAGAAGGGGTGAGGTGATGTGAGGTGAGGTGACACGAGATGAGGTGAGCTGTCCTCACAGGAGGGTGGATGTATCTATGAATATTATACTATCGTGTCCTCTTCTCCGTACATGATCTGTATTAAAGAGCCACAGCAATAATTTTGCATGTTTTAGCCCATTATAAATAATGTATCCTGCACCACAGTGAATGCTTATCTGCTTTATATACTGCATATATGAAGGCAGCTATCGGTATGTTAATTGCGTTTGCGGCCACAGAGAAAATCAATCAAAACATTTAGCAACCCGACTGTTTGGGAGTTGTTGTGGTCTAAAACATGCTAACCTCCGGTGTAGGAAAAGAGCCATACTTGTTGGTTTCCTGTCAGAGAGGGTAATTTGCTGTTGTCGAATGCCACTCTAAATTACTACTCAATGTTTTGCTCGTCTTTTCCGCTGTAGTATGAGCAGAAACCAGGGATGAGTTGAGCAGTGTGACTGACTGATTAATTGAGGGGTAGCTGACTGTCTGGTCCCTGCCCTCCGTTCCCATTTTTCTCCACCTCCATCTCTCTCGCCATGTTTTCATCCCTCTCTCTTATTTCATGTGATTCTGCGTTTCTTCTCCCACTGTCCTCCCCTTTCCTCGTCATTTTTCTGCCTCTGGAATGAAATATCATGAAATAAATGTTGTCTGGCAGGTGCTTCCCCTGGCATGGTTGGTTCATCGTGGCACTGGATATCTCCATAGCAACAGCTGCTCTGGTGACAAGGGGTTGCCACTGTCTGGACATTCTCCTCTCCTCTCCTCTTCTCTCCTCTCCTCTCCTCTCCTCTCCTCTCCTCTCCTCTCCTCTCCTCTGCACCATGCTTACCCAGATTAAGGTTAAAGCTAACTGAAGCTTCATTGAATTACACTGTAGTCTTAAAGCTTAATCCAGAATTGTACTGTGCCTATAAAAAAGATTCAATCCCCTTGGATGTAATTACTCGAGCTAGGCATCATTCAGTTTTTTTTAAATCAAGGCAATAGCAAAGTTTCAGAAACAATATATATTTTTAACCTTATATCTTAGTTTGACCAATATAAACACAGTTTGTACAACACCTTTTCACTTGGCTAAAGTTATCAAATATAAACTGTAGTCTAACCACAAACAGCTGTATCTGAGAGCTTTACCTAAATATAAGAAACTAAAACTAAAGTTTGATGTAAATCAAAACTCTGAATAAGCAAGTCTGATCGGACGTTTAATGGCTTTCAGGAGTTTTCAACACTATTCAACACTATACACTACTGTTTTCTGTTTATCTGCTTGGTGTTCATTTCTAGCATAGTTTTTGTCTTTAACTTCACTGAAATCACACCTGCACACCTGAGCAGATAGATGAAACTCGATCATCATCTCTAAAAGTTGGGCTTTCTATAACCTTTGTACCATGGCTGCGATGGGCACGTCCATCCATCCTTCTTCTTATTAATCCTGAGTAATCAAGCCTGTCGTTCTGCCAGCTGAGAACATGAACGGGACAAAAATGTGAAATATGATGAAGCTGATGGCACGCTGTACAACTGAGCTGAACACTGTAGCAGCCTTCGCGACCACGAGCGTTAATGTGTTAGTCTGCATTTGTTCGTCTGGTCACTATTCTGCTGCCTCGACATTAAAAACATTGGGTGTGTGCGTGGGTCTGTTCGAGCCTTCATTATGACGCTGCAGTCCCTCCAAGTGTCGGCAGCCGTACAGACACTAGCTGATCTGAATACTGATCTCCAGCTACATGCTAGATACCATTGCTAGCCTAGCCCGCCGTAGTGCTGATCTCCATTCACGCTGAGCTGCGTAGTGTTGTTGCGCACGGTGCAATACAGTGTAGTAGAGTGCATTTGAGGTGAACGCGGCAGCTATGCAGAGAGAGAGAGAGAGAGCGGGAGAGAGGGGAGGGGGAGCGGGAGTGAGACGACAGAGAGGTGCAGAGATTTGGGCAGAGAGAAAGAGAGTGTGAGAGCATCCCTAACTGCCGTTGTTGCTATTTATAGCCGAGCCCTACTCCACAGTCCTGAGATGCTCTCCCACCTCCCACATATAGACAGACAAATCAGCCCACGCACGCACACATACACACACACGTTGACAAAATAATCTGACATGCAGAAATATAGTGAGCACATAAAGGTAGCACCTCGTGCACACCAGAACAAAAAAGATCTATGAATGAATGTGAAGTAGAGCTCAGTGTGGCAATCAAGGTCAGTTTTTGCTTCATCAAGAGCTCTGCAATGATTTATCCTGTGTACCAGAGAAGAGTGTTAGCGAAAGGAAGAGGAACTGGGTGTAACTTGCTGTTTGTCTTGTCAGATTGTATGAAAGGGCTCTGGAGGAGAAGATGGGAGAGAGAGGGAGCAGCAGAGGAGGAGAAAAATAAATCCATGCCTTTTCTTTTTTCTTTATTATTTTTTCTCCTTTTCACTTCCTTCCAGGCTGAGTCACTGCTGGTGAGGAGGAAGGTCTGGAGAGGGAACGAGAGAGGAGGAGGAGGAGGTGGTGGTGGAGGAGGAGGAGGGGGAGAAGAAGAAGACGAAGAGGGGAGGGGGAGCAGGGAGATAAGCCACAACAGGAAGCAAAACGACACACGCGCATACACATACACACCGCGTGCTCTGCGTGTGTGTGTGTGTGCGTCTGAGAGGGAGACTGCGCGAACAAGAGGGTGAACGGGAAAGGAAGGGAGGGAGAGTGACGCGGAGGCTGGGAGAGCCGGCCCCCCCCTCCTCTCCTCCTCCTCTCCCTCTCTTTCTCTCCTCTCCTCCTCCTCTCCTCCCCTCCTCCCTCTCTCTCTCTCTCTCTCTCTCTCTCTCCCTCTCTCTCTCTGTGGAGCAGGCGTGTAGCAGCATCAGACTCGGCGTGAAGGAACCATGAGCGATGTCACCATCGTTAGAGAGGGATGGCTCCAGAAACGGGGTAAGTACATCCAGTACCTCTCTTCTTCTTCTACTCCCCTCCTCTCCACCTCTGTGTTCTCTCTCCTCTTCTTCTTCTCTGCCTCTTGTCTAGACTGAGGGCCTGGCCGTGCCTGTCCACATGTGCCGGTGGGAGGATGTGAGTGTTTGCGATTGAGTGTGCGTGTGATCACATGGATGTCTGATTATCTAGCGTGCAGTGAGTGTATACGTATGTGCGTTTTTTCCCCCCACAGGGATGTGTCTCTTTATTATAAGCTTGGCTGGCTGTTTGTTTGCTAAGCCTCTGTGTGCTTCAGTCAGGTTGTGTCTAAAAAGAGTGTCTGCATGGGTATGTGCATGTATTTGTATGCACAAGTGTGCAGCTAATAACATCTACCAAGCCCATAGTTACACTGCTGGTGCATAGTGCTCTGTCAGGCCAGTGTGTCTACTAGTCTGTGAAAGTTAGCTCCGTCTCTCTGAGGTGTTACTTAACACAGTTGTGTCTTAAGTTTGTAGAAAATCCTGAATGGTGTCACTCAGAGTCATATGACATGGGGTTGAGGACATGGTTTGGGGTGGAGTCGGGGGTGTTACTGAAAACACATCCTGCAAACAACTGAATGAGGCTACACTTCCCCTTTTTCTCAGACAATAACAGCTTACGTTCAGTGAGTGTTTTTTTTCTGCAACAGGTGAAAAGTCATTTGTAAAATGGCCAAACTGAACCAGGAGCAGCCAAAAAGTGTCACACAGCAGCTCTGTGATCACTGCAGCACCGACTGTTAGGCACTTTTAGACTTGTGTTTTTTTTTTCTAACATACTGAACATTGCCCCTAAAACCAGGATTTCATGGTGTCTTGTGGCTGCTGATGCGGATTCCTCCAGGCACAAGTGCATGCGTACGTGAATGTGTGTGTGTACATTTTAGGGAGAGAGCCTCAGGGACAGAACAAGGGGGATTTCCAGACTTTTAGGCCAATGAGCATCATCTCCCTGACTATGTGATGGTGTCGAGGAATGTGTAACACAAACTGTTGAACAGGAAGTGACATGGATGCAAAACACACAGCAGACTTCTGGGTAATGTAGGCTCACACTATGGCACACAGCAGGAGAACATGTTGGACAGCTGAGTGCTCCTTACTACATGGAGAGGATGCTTTCTCTCACATGCCTGTAAATACAGTACACACTCCTGTACTGCTGAAGTGGAGGGGAGAATCTTTGTCTGTGTATGCCAGCATGCCAGTGTGATCCTCAGACAGTCGTCTGTGAATATTAAGAGGAACACATCGCCCCCAGTCACGACGCAGCGCTACCAGTGTTCGTCAGTATGTGAGAGGGATGGAGATAGAGGGAAAGGGGGGGGTGTATTTTTTGTGTCGGGAATATGAATGTTTGTCTGCATCATATGCTAAACCATTGTCTGTATCTGTGTGTGTGGAGAGGAGCAGGGTCAGGGTGCTGACTCACTGTCCAGGTCGTGATACAGCAAAGACTGCAGTCTTAGTCATTAGACTGGCTTTTTACTGAAACGAAACAGCAACAGAGACCGAGAAAGGTAGTGAAACCCTGACACACACAAGCTTTGATAAGTCTACCGTGAGTTGTGTTTTGACTGTCTGGAAGAGTCTGTACTTTCTAAGTCTTCTCCCAAAGAACGCACATTGTTTTGTTTTGAATTGAGCGGCATGAAGCAGGTGACACAGTGACTAAATGAGTGGAAGGTTAGAAAGAAACAGATGGGAGAAGGACAGAGTAAAAAGGTCTAACAGAACTCTGTGTGAAAGAGACAGACTTGTAATTAAATCAGTCAATGAAAACAAGAGGAGAACCCAAATAACCGCTGAGTTCTTGTGGATTATTTGCCTATTAAACCATTCAGCTTAGAAGAGTAGTAGTGTTGTGAGTAGTAAGAGCAGTAATGCAGTAAGCCCGTAATATATTGTGTCCATTCTTGTTTGTGTATGCAGGTAAGTGCTTATTAAAACAGGTTATGTATTTGATAATCTCATAATCACTTTATGTTAAACTTACTTTCTGCTGTTCTTCCCTACAACATTTGTTAAGTATATGCTTCCAGTATGGTGCCAAAAAAGTCATTTAACGATAATGTTATGATGAAAGAAAATGAGTATTTTGCCAGTTCTTCTTACACAGAGGTTTTTTCTTAAAGTATGCAGCCAGGTCACCATTTTATAGTCAACTTAATGTGCTGCACAGATTTATAGGGCTGTTGTCGTAAATTTTATTCTTGGAGCAACACACTTGTACATAAATTTCATATGTGCTCTACTGATGTGATGGTCTGGCTGTTCAGGACTTATTGTTTATGTAAAACAGCTGCATGCAGAGACTTACATTTGCACACCATGATGCTTTGATAATGCTATAAGTTTTATAGAGCACAGCACAAGAGTCCTGTGTGTAGATCGGATGCCAGTTGTGGCGACTAAATATGGGTGTTTATTTTACGTTTGTTGGACATAATTTGATCAAAATGGCTAACTGATCACGAGGTGGTCTCTTTTATACTCTTTTCACTCTAACGTTTGTGGTCTGACTAATTGGATTGATTGAATTCATAGTACAAAGTGTTGGTGATAACTTCCAGCTCATGCCGTCTCATGGGGGATGCTGGCCTCTCTGCATGTTTCATGAAGGGACCGTGTGTGTCTGCGAGTGTGTAGTTTTTGTTCGACAAGCCACTAACCATTAGAATAATTGGTCAAACATGACAGATGTGCACAGCACACAAACACACACTGTGCATCTACAGTGTGTGTTTGGGTGCGATCAACTTACACATGTCAGAGGATGCTGATCAGTGGAAGTGGTGTGGCAGCAGCAGAAAGACTGTCAAGAGTAAACATTGTACAGAATTGATGGAATTAAAGTTTTCCTCTCTTGGCCTACCAAAGCAAAACGCACTGCAACGATATAAAAGCTTTAGGGTGTTTCTTTTCATTTCCTCTTTTCCTCCTACAGTCAGTCAATAAATCTAACTTAAAATACAAAGTGTTTCACAAGATTTATGAGATATAAAACACAAAACAGATGATGCGAATAAAACAAGCATTAAGGACCCGTAAAATAAAACAGTAAAATGCCAGTATGTAACTGAAGTATAAAAGCAAACCTCAGTAACATCACCCTTGCAAAGTACAGTACAGCATGTCCTCAGATGACCGTGCCTTTCAGTACTCACTAGCATGGCAAAGATTTCCTTCCTCCTTTCATTAAATCAGAGTGGGGAGTGCATTCAGCCGCATCACTTATTTATCTTTGGAAATAATGAACAGCGGATAAATACCAGAATCTGTCACAGTGTCTGATATAAAGGAGAGATACTTCCAACATAAACAATGTTTGGGAAGATGTTCTGTTGCTAATGGTGACAACTGATGGATTTAAAAGATACTTTAAGCGATAAATTATAGAAAATCTAGTAGATTGATGTGAACTGCAGGTGTAGCCTTAGAAGGATGATTTGTTGTGTTGAATGTTTTTGTTGAACAGACGTTACAAGGCTGTTTTATTGCACCTTAAACATCCAAATTTGAAGTGAACTACCACTTCATTTCCGCCCAGGTCAGGAGTTTACCTTCTGTCAGCCCTTGTGAGGCCACGGAGGTCACAGTCAGCCACTGTAGTCGAGGATACTGTTACCTCCACCAGCATCAGCCCACACAGCAGTCAGCACAACAGATGGCCAGGAGGGAGGAGAAACACTGAAGGAGAGAGACAGGGAAAGTACCATCATCTTTTCTCTGACATTTTCTGTCCCCCCAGAAGTGTTCTTCTGCAAAGAGCTACTAATCAGATGAGATACGGCTATGTCAAAGTGGAGCGAGTCTTGTTACTGACTCGTTTTTGAAATAGTCTAAGATCAATGATTCTTTGTCTCCTCCCTGGAGGGTTCAGGCAATCACACACACTGTTAGATAAACAAGACAAAGAGGATGTCACTCTTCCTTTTACAGTGGCGCTTCAAATTATTCAGATTCATCGTTCAACTAAAAGAATGAGAGCTGTTTAAAGAGAAAATTAAACAAATGTTAGTGAGCCCGCGCGGTGAAGTCACAAAGCTTTGATAATAGATAGTAAGTGCAAATGTTTATTTCTTGACTGCTGAGAAATTACAAGCAAGCAGCAATGATCAGAATTTTAATTTAGATGTTTTAAATGAGTGTCTGCATAACTATTGCATTTCCTGTTTAGCCCTTTATAGATATTAAAGATGCTACTGCCTGGTTCAGTTTCACTAAATGTAAAGGGCAATTTATAAAAATGTGTCTGTTGTAGCTCAAAGCCCTAAAGCCCCCTTGAGACAGGACTATAATCAAATGCCATGCACATACTAGAAATCTCACTGCAAGTAACTGACCATATTTCATTAAACACAGTCATATAATAATATTAGACTCAGCATGTCAGTAATTGAGAGTTTGTGGAAGTTATTGTTATTGATTTCTCTGATCGTATTTTGGGTAAACTTCAGGGGGCTTGTCGTTGCGATGTGCATATTTGTACTAATATGATTATGTATTGGATGATGCAGTCTTAAATCGCATCACTGCACCCCACAAACTGACTGAAATGTTTGTTCTGCACGTCTTTGCTGTGATCTTTGCATCTGTTCCGCTCGCGTTCCTTATTTCTTTACATTGTTTGTTTGCAAATTGCATCCATGGTATGCAGGATTCTGTTCGCAGTATTCACTCTGGAGACGGCCAGGAAGTGGCTCCATTAGATATCCAATGTCTCCCTTTACGAAAATCCATTTATGTGTCCCAACCTGTTACTTAATGCATCTTGGCATGATCGTGTGATAGACACCAAGCTGAAATACGAACACCTGTCCTCTTTTACAGTCTTTTCTCTGTACTCCCCATCTCTCTACAACTTAATCCCTTTGGGAACTGTATGTGCTATGCTGTATACCTTAGACTGCTGTGGGGTTCATTGGGTGCAGTGCAGTGAGGCAGCCATCTTGGCTCAGTGAGTTCAGTGAGTTCAGTGTTGCTGGAGGCTGGCTGGCTGGCTGGATCAGGTGGCAGTGCCAGATCTCTGATATCAATCACCAGCCGCCGCCGGTGCTGCTGCTGCTGCTGCCGCCGCTACTGTCTGCTGTGTCGCCCTTCTACTCTCCTCTCCTCCTACTCCTCCTCCTCCTCCTCTGTCCTCCTCCTCTGTCCTGCCTCTGCTGTAGAGCCTGTCATCACAACTCACCCCTTTTATTGCAATTCACCCTCTGTTTCTATCTATTCACGTATCTCCTCCCATCTCCCTGCACTCCTCTTTCTGTCCCCTCTGTTTCTCAATCTCATATGTACATACAGGGCAGTAGCAGACAGGCAGACAGTACTGGCTTTGTTATGAATGGCATCCTCTTGCACATCCGGAGGAAGTGTACGCTCCAGTGTGGCTTTACAAACTGTCTCTATTGTCCTAAGAATGACTCACTCTACACTGCAGAGAATGGCAGTCAGCCAGACAGTCAGACAGACCGACAGCACAGCGCAAACAGACAGACTAGTCTGCAGAGCCTACAGACAAACAGCACAAGAACGACAGGCAGAGAGACAGATAGTTTGTGACAGATACAGCCAGCAGAGAATAGCGTCAGACAACTTGCCAATACAGAAGAGACCTGGATCTAGCGGGTACAGACACCGAATGAAAGACAGACGGGTGGCATACACAGACAGGCAGCAGAGAGCGTGTCACCTTTGCTTACAATCAGAATATGATATTTTTGTTTTGCAAAGTGATTGAGTAGAAAATTGAGATAATAAACCTTGAAATTAAATTCATGTTGAAGCTGCACCAGAGAGAAAAATGAATGAATGAATATGAAAATACACCTGTCTTATTTGACGCAGTCATTACAGAGGAGAAGGTGCCCTTCTTGAGTTCTGTAATTCTGTAAATCTGGTCCGTGCACTGGAGGATGTGATGAAATAATAAAAAAAAAAAGAGCACAGTACGAAACTTAACTTTCTGTTCTTGTTTCTTAGAAGATTTTTTTTACAAGCAGTCAGAGAACAGAGTGTAAATAAACTGTGCAGGCATTACTTTGACTTAAACGTACAGAAACACACTATGATGTGCAATCACTGAACTAAATGGTGTGAAGCTGTATAACTCTGCAAACTCAGGCAGTCAATAAGATCTGTGGTAAGTGACAGGAAGCATATTCGTAAAGATCATACAGACAGAGAGATGGATAATGGATGGGCGAGTGAATGAACTAATGTAGAGTGAGGCAGTCTCGGATAAATGAATGAATGGATCAATGAATGGAGTGCTGATCACTGCAGAGGGAAAACTTCAGATAGAGGAAGAGAGGAGGAGTGGAGGGAAGAGAGGTTTACTAATGGGATTATTTTATAGCTGGAAAAGCTCACCTCAAACCTTTGATCACAGTCTGGATGGATGCATGCACATGCGTTCACACACTTTTCTAGATTATTAATATAAGTTATTCATGATCACCCAACCGTACAAAGCCAGTGAAAATGTATCCACGTGCCAGTGCTGCAGTCAAGACCAACTGAACTGAGACCAAGTCATAACCAAGACTAGAGTGTATCGAGATCATGCCAAGACTAAGACTTTGAGGGGTTGAAACTGAGTCTAAACCAAGCCCAGACAGTATATGGCCTACTTAGGTAGCTAATATTTACTACAACATGGTTGCTACATTGAGTCACCTTGAAGTATTTACATTTAAATTAACTCTTTGTGGTTTGAGGAACCAAATTTTATTGCAGAAGATTTGGCTGATGTGTCCTCGCAGACAGTTAATCAGAGAATGCACATATAATTAAGCGATATCCCTGCAGTTGTGGTCTTGACTGCTCTTGAACTAAAATCCTCTGATCTCAAGATCAAGATCAAGCCTCAATCTTGAGTACTCACAACACTGCCACAATATATACATCACCCCTGTTTATGTCTGAATACGACTGCATGACAGTCAAATGCTGTTACACGGAAGTTGTTCAAGAGCAGACCCTCTATGAATTCCTATAAATCGAGGGTGTCTTGCCCACCCTAATTTCCTACCCACCACTGTTCACCAGGCGGCTGTTATTTGTTTCTATTTGAAATCAGATTCTGTGTTTAACTGTGCTGACGCACAGATTAGACCAGGGGGCTCGTGTGTAGTCTAACATCTTGAGGTATTGTGGGCTGGTTGGAGAAGGCTTTGGGCTGATTAGAGAAGGCAGGTTAGAGTGGGGGTTGGTTTGGCTGATTTAGGCCAACAGATTAGTGCCTAGTAGCTAATGGCTAGTGTAAGTGTTGGCTGGCAGGAGAAGGACCCCAGTGTGACCATTTGATCTCATTTTTCTTTGGCCATCCAGAAATTATACTAAAACACCTGTTTTTAAACAACTACAAAATAATGCAGTGTCTTTCTGGGAATGGCTGCTTAGAGTTCTTGTAGAGCTGCAGTTTCTCCAGCATCATATACAAGAAATAATCATATATAGACTCATTCGAACCCTTAAATGATAAAGCAACACAATCTGATCAGAGTAGTTTAAGTGATAATGATGTTACAGAAGATTTATCATGAATGTCAGGGCTTAAAATGTGATTTCCCTAATAACAAGTCGCTCAGTTTTGCTAATGCGTTGGCACATATTTGTTCTGTGATGTTGTTTGATTATTAATTACGCACTTAATTTAACTTGTTGAACTGAACCTCAGAAGATTGTGCTCCAGGAGTAATTTAAGTGTTCTTGTTTTAATCTCTTATCTTTTTTTTTCTGGTGCAGGAAAAGTGTTTTCAATCAGGCGCAATCACACGATCCATAATGGTGGATAGTGGTCTACATGCAGTTGCCAAGGGCAACTGGACAACCATTGTAACCGACATCGTTTTGATGCATTTTCTCCTCTTCACTACTGTAGTGCAAAGGTCTGTGAGCATCAAAGCATCAGTCCCAGAGGCAACCCTCTGTTAGAGAAGCTTGTGTGGAGGCCATGAAGGCAGCAACTGTTGGAAGCTTCTGCTGACACTTGATTATCCAGTTTGTTTGTCAGATAAGACACAGAGATGCACTAATGTAAAGCAGAGCCACATTACTCAAGTTTACAGTCGGACCAGCATATGAATTCAGAATCTGTACGCAAGGGACAAGATTCTGGTGTCAGAAATGTTCTGGTTAGTGTTTGTAGTCCGAGTAGAGGCTACACTGCAAGCCGTGAAACACTGGGTGCTGCCTCTGGAAGCTAAATCATCACCAGGCGATAATCGATGGGTTGGCACAGTACTTTGCTCAACTGTTGAAGATATTTTTGGGGCTTTTTGAGCTTTATTTGATAGAGACAGTTAAAGAGTGATTGAGAAGGGTGGAGAGAGAGAGAGAGAGGGAGAGACGGGATGACAGCGCTGCAGCAAGAGTTGAACCTTTGTACTTGGGGAACACACTGTACCAGGTGTGCTAACCGGCACCTCACCTTGCTCAACTGTTGAGCAAAGGTGAGCAGAGATGTGGAAATCCGTTAACCCCTGTTGGTTGAGTGTGAACATTTTTGACACTGACTTGTTGCAATCCAAAATCTGCTATAATTAACATAAATTACCTACTTTAGTAGTCTACTTTATTTGTATCTTAATCACCTTAACACATTCTTTAAGGTATGACAACATTAATTCTAATGAAAAATATATTTAATTTACATAACCGTATTATATTTGTAGGTCATACGCTGACTAAAGTATTAGCATACAATTAGGCAGCATTGTCAGAAGCTACTGGTAATTTCGAGACCTGCAGAGGTGATTGCAGCCACAATATTACCTTCACAGCAGCAAAGCTGCTAGGTGTAACTGTTGTGGTAATTACTGTTTATGAGTACACTACAGATGGCACCGCTCTGTCACCCAGATGTGATGTAAAGATACAGATGAAGCTTGTTTGTTTTCCGCGACAACCTGTTGAAACATCTGGTCACCGCGGTCACGTGTAAATAAACGGCTGCGATGTGCTGCCGTTGTGCCGGCGGGCTTGGTTTGAGTTCGTTCCTGTTATGCCTGACTTAATAGTTGAGCTGCATGCTGATGTCACAGCGTCCAGGTTAAAGGGACAGTCGTTCTATTTATATCGTCCCACCTGTAATCTGTCTCTGACAGGATTAACTAAGCCACTAGCTCCAGCCTGCCATGCCACAGAGACACACTGAAAATGTGAGCCACGAATAAATGCACGGGTTTACAAAGATGTACAGTGTGTACAGTACATGCAAGGCTCACAAGTGTATAAAATGCGATCAAAATTAGGATATTCCAGGAACAGAAGAACAAATACATGCCTGTTTTTAAACCAACCAGAAAATGTGACACTGTAACCACGTTACATGTGTGAAACATGCGTGCATGCTTCACATCTTTTATGTGTGTGTGCATGTCTCACACAGTCTCGGTTAGCCTGATTTAGTTAGACAGCCTAACCTTAAAAACAGCAGGAGGAAGAGACCAAACAGTGAGAGCATTTTTCATCCTCTCTCAGTCTCCTCCGTCTCTGGTTGCCAATCTCCAGTCATTAATTAGCTGTCCATGACAAAATTCCCTCTTCCCAGTCCGACACTAGAGTAGAGAAACGGATGGCAGTGGTAATCATGTCAGCGAAGCTTGGCTCAATGTTCTGAGGGGGCTAAATATCCCCCATATGGTCCACTGGCTGGGGCCCGCACCTCACCAAGCTCTTATTAAACTAGTGCTTAATATACCAAGGTAGAGAGGGACTCACACACACTAATGCATACACTCAGCTGTAAGAAACAAATCAAGACATCTGACAGGGGATTGGGCACAAAGGGACAGGAGGACAAGGAGGTGGTGTTTGTTTGTGTGCGCATGCGATGTGTGTGTGTGTGTGTGTGTGTGTTTTTTTTTTTTGAAAGACTGATGCTGTACAATTGTTGACTTGCCATCTGTCATCAAGAAAAGACTTCTATCTGAGTGTGTGCATGTGTGTGTGCAGAGGAAAGATGAGACGGAAAAGAAAGAAAGAAACAGTGAGTGAGGTGCAGATGTCTCACAGCATAGAGGCTGGAACATGAGGTTCAATGGCAGACTGCTATATTAGAGGAGATGGAGGGGGAGAACAGAGAAGAAAAGGGGATGAACATCTGCCATATTCAGATATTGCTCCGTGGTTTGAGTGTTTCTACACAATATCTTGAGTTTGAATAGACCTGGGAAATGGCCTGCTCATTAAGTATCTTGCAGGGCTAGGCAGGCACGTCCAGGGAACACCAATATTATGGGAGTTTCATATATATTCTTGAGTGTATATATCATGAAGAATGAAGAAAGAGGAAACTACCTACTGTGAAGAAAATATGTGGTGCATACTTTATTAATTTTATTGGGAAATCATTACTTTTCAGTAAATTAATTCATTTTAACATGTTTATGAAATATCTATTTTCTCCTGTAGTCAAGGAGACTTTCAGAGACGAACATCTTTCACCGGGCTGTTCCAGGTCCATGCTACATAATAATAATAATAATAATAACAATAATAACAATATAGATATAGATAATAAGCATCTAAGTGTCCTTGAGAGATACACAGAGGCTGTAACCGCTGCAGTGGGTCTGGTCTATAGCTGACCTCTTGTTTGAATGTACACACAATGATCTGTGAATTTTTACGTTGCTGTAACAAGTTTCATAATGAGTTTGATGAAATGTTGAATTTATAGTGTCTCCATTTGGTTAAACAAATTTTGTCTTTTCGGCACCTGATGGAGAATTTGATTGAAGTTTGTTATATACTTAAGTTGTGACTTATTTTTCTATATAATAAAGAGTAATGCAAAATAATAATAATACAAAAATATAGTTAAATAAACATGTAATGACATGTAATTTTCTTTCTGATGTATACCGATTATAACACATAGGCTGTAGTCATCTGGGTTTCTTTTCCATTGTCTCTGAGCCGTTAAGTGCCTGATGCTGGCCAGCTGAGGTGGACACGTTGTCTAAAACAGCCTCTTAGACAAACAGACGTTACAACATGACAAACACCAGCTCTCAAGGAAGGAGGCAGAGAAGTGTTTGTCTGAGATGGACTGACATATAGAGCTGTCTGTCACCTCAGAGTGTGACAGACAGGCACACAGCAGTCACTAATTGCAAAGCACACTATGATTTTCTAAGTCCAAACTCTCCAGTGGTTCATGAAGTTACACCGCCTAATCACGGGCAAACGGCATCTTGTAAACAAAAGTCACATGGGCTTACATGTAGCTCTTTTATTGGACAGCGTTTTGGAAAACTGTCTGTGTGACACATCAGGGATTTTTAGCAGCAGACGAGCCAAAACAAATAGGATTCCAGTCTCCGTAACTTAAGGCATGTCAGTTACGCGTGATGGAGCATGACTGACTGTGAGGGAATCAGATGAGGCTGTGTTTTGCCCTTATTTAATTTCATAATGTTTTGCTTTACAAGCATGGTTAACTTCAGCCCATCACATGCATCCTTATATCCATAAAACTGCGATTCATCCGGATATTCACTACGTGTTGTACCTCGAACAAACATCGCTGTCATCTGTCCACACAAACAAAAGTGAAGGAGTAAATAATCCAGAGTTTCAGTTAGGGTTAGGCTCGAACATGCCCAGTGTGAATGCACCCTGATGGACAGATGGGCATACACTTGGGCAGGTGGAGAGACAGGCAGGTAGCCAGGATAGAGGGGAGTGCAGAGAGCAGCAGTTAGTGAGGTGGAGAGCACTTACTGTTGGCCCTTCAATGCAACACATGAATGGAAGCTTTACAATGAAGTACGGCTGGGCTGGTGTGAGTGTGTGTGTGTGTGTGAGGAGGGCGGGGGTGCACTTGACAGTAGTTGGGGGTATAGTACTTGATTGTTTACTCTTGCCTACTGGGCTGGGGCTATTGTGCCCTGGAGTGTGTGTGCATGTGTGTTGACAGAGTATGCTGTGTGTGAGTGTGTGCATGTGTATAAGTTTACAGGCAGACAGGGGAGACATACAGCACAATGCTTCTCTAGAAGCGGAGGAGGGCGGGCGGGGGGGCTTCACAAAAGACCAGGGGGGGTCTTATGTTCACACACACGCATGCACACGTAGCGCCAGCTGCCGCCCACAGCCCCAGTCCAGCATTTCTGAATTAATAATACAGAGCCAACCACTCTGGAATAATAGTGACTCACACACACACACACGTGCATAAAGCTTTGCACCTGTTCACCACTGCTCAACTGGACTGGGTTGGGCTGGTTAAGTCCCCCCTATACACACACACACATATGCACACACTCCTTGTTGTTGCAGGCAACAGTTAGACAGCTGTGTCCGTCTCTTGACCCTCCCCTTCTTGGTCTGATCGACAGCTATTCTCATTGACTGATTGGTCCAGCTGTCTTACTCTGTTCCTCTGATTGGCTGATTTTACGCCCAATGAGGTGAAGTAACAGAATAGGAATTTGAATATGAATGTCAGATTTAAATGGGGAAGGGGGGGACCTCAAAGAAATCCACTCCACTGTGTGGTGAGAATTACTGAATGAAGATTATAATTAGTTGTCATATCGTGAAAATAGGCGACGGTTGTCATTTTTAGATATTTTTATGGTTCGTACTGTTTTTAAGACGATATATTGTGGATTTTATTGTAATTACAACTAATAGTTATATGTAGAAAAGGATATAGAGCGTTTTGGAACTAATGTGAACTTGAATGATGTAAAATAAATGAAAGAAATCAATTATGCCAACACACAATGCCGTCCAAAGGAGAGAACAGAGAGAGGCAATATACCGGCAATCAGTGCAATTTGATTAGCCTGCTCATTGGCTGCGTGCGCCTTTCCTAATCGCATTGGATCCACTGCTTTCTGAACACAAGCAGCATAGCATTCCTAATGTTATTGAGTGTTTGAACGCAGGGGCTTTTTGTGCTGGTTAGCTGGGATTGTATTTTTACCTTATTGACATGCTAGAAGACATTCAAACAGACTACTCTTTGTGCTTTCAGTGGCATGGGATCCCTTGGTAGTTGTGTGTGTCTTTATGTGTGTGTGTGTGTGTGTGGGTGGATGTAGGGGACCATCTAACTGAGCTGTGTTTAGTATTCTTCATAGGGTTTACTGTGATCTAGACATAAACCTTATAATAACTCTACTGTATATACCTCCTACTTACAGTATGTGCTTACTCTTTGAATTGTAGCATGACGTCTATGTGTACATGTGTTAGTAAGAACAGGACATTCACTTCCTTTGTTACACTTCTTTTCTATTTGTTTCATTTCTGTTTTTAGCTTCATTTTCCCGTGGTGGAGGCTGTGACAGCGTTGCTTTTAAACACTGACAAACAAACTATGAATTAGTGTCGATGGAAGAGTAGAAATGGTTTGAACAGAAGCCACTACGGTCTAATGTGTGAGAAGAAGAGTTCTTAGTGGACCGCAGGCTGACCCGGCCTTATGTACTGTACAGGAGGTCATACTGGGCCCAGGTGTGTCTCCTGCCACTAATGGTCCTGCTTCACAGGACAGGCCTCTGCAAACAGAAGAGCACAGAGCAGGAAACCAGCATCAGGGCATAGAGGCCAACACAAAGTCCTTTCAATTACATCGGAGGAAGGAGGAAACCTTTTAAGTTTAGTTCTATACCTTTCCTCGTTGTGTATTATTATTAGAACTGACATCTGCATCTGAGATTCTACAATTTCCTTGTTCCAAATTATTCATATTTTTTGTATTATACAACATTGTATGCATAAAAAGTAATTTTAAAGTCAGTCGAGCAGCTTTAAATGACATATTTAGGGATAGAGATCATCTCTAGTCAACTCTGTCTTTCAGGCATAACAGCCACATCATCTCAGATCAGTACTTGTGTTCTGCTCTTCCGTATGGCTCTATGTAACATGTCAGCATTTAGTACTGGCACCTGGTGTGTTTTTATTGCTTAAAAATAGCCGTGCACTGGCAGTTTCAGTAGATTATTGTAATGACCAGTAAAAGTGTTCTTTATGTAGTTAGCCTTCTCTTCCTTCTCTTGGAAATGTCACACAAACCTGCTGGATTTTAACCTTGAATTTTGAATATTGAAACTAAAGTAAAGTAAATTATATTTAATGTGACTTTGTTGTAATAATATGCAGCATGTTAAGAGACAAAATAGATTCAGTAATGAATTGAGACAGTAAGCTTGAAGTCACTAGCTAGCTAAGTGACCTTCACCCACCCACTGTGTGTGTATGTGTGTGAGAAGAGTGGGTTGGGGGTGGAGGGGGTTGGTTAGTCCGGTAGCTACAGCCTCCTGTCTGGCACAGGTGGTGTTGAGCAGCAGCCCTCCAGCTAAGATGCTAATATGCTAACACCACACTAATCCTAGGGTGCTTTAGGAAGCAACGGACCCTGCCTCCTCCCCAACAACACACATGAACAAACACTAATGTATAAACACACACACACACACACACACACACACACACACACACACACACAGATTTAAGCTGACTGAATCCCTGCATGCGTAAATACACAGACATACACCAACTGACACACACACATACACACAAGATTCTCATCTTATATATATGTATATACATGCATGTACATACATATATATGTATATATGTATGTACTGTACAAACACACACACCAGTGCTGTGAGGAGGGGGGGGATTAGGATGTGAGGCGTCTTGGCTGCTGTTTGTCTGTCACTCACTCTCCAGCTCTGTCAGCGTCGCAGCGGTGGCCACCATGCTCCAGGGAGCCACCACCATCTACTGGACAGCAGTGGTACTGCAGGAGAGGAGAGGCGCGGGGGAAGAAAGACTACAGAAGACAAAATGAAGACAAGGAAGAGAGACTTTCGTGCTGATTGATTAGCAATTTAGTATTAATTCACAGAGTTATATGTTTTACGTTGACACACATGAATCTTTGTGTGTGCATGTGCCTCCTTCTGTACCAGCTGGGGGAGCAGAGGGGCACCAGGGCAGCCTGCATGTGCATGTATATTTGTGTCTGTGTGTGTGTGTGTATCCAGCACAGCCTACCAGGAGGATCTGGCTGTGTGCAGCTGGCTGGATGAAATTTCCTAGTGGCCCCCAAGGGATGGCCACACTCCCATGGGTTTCCACTCAATCTGGCTGCCCTGTGGCTGCCCTGCCCTGTCCCAACTCTCTGTCACTGTCAAGGCTATAACTGCATACACTGAGGTCCTTCTCCCCTCTCTCTCTCATTCAGCCTCTTGCTCAGCCCTCTTCAGCTTTAGGCTGCTGTAGCCTCCACATAGTCTCATTCCACAGATTGAGCCACAGGCTTGTACAGTTGCTCCAGAACTAAACCGTTTTGCAGCCTCAGCTTTGAACTGAATTTAATTGTTTGATCTTTTTTCGTTCACTCGTTCTAGCCTTCTACCGTACTATCATTACACAAGTGGCAAAAATGCGGTCTGATCTTTTAGAGGTAGGACACAGCGACACTCTTATGTTGTCAGCGATGGTCGCCCTATTTAAAGCGCTCGCGCACAAATACACACTACAGTAACACCAGTCCAACACCGATGCGGTAATGAGACTAATGCACTGTAAGTGGATTGGCTTTGAAGAGCCTGGATTCGCCTTAAGATGTCTGAGCAGGCTGGAGTTAGAACTGCTGGGGTCGGGGTCACACAAACACACAGCCGTATCTGCGCAAAACACACTCGTGGACAATAGAGTGTACACATTGTGAAAGAAGTCTTTATATTATTCATTGTTCTCTCTCAGCGCTGTTTTGTACCGGTAAGCGTGGCTGTGCAGCTCTGCAGCATGTGTCCTCCTCTTCTACAGCTCATCGACAGACTGTGAGACAGATGTCTTCCTCAAGCGTCTTACCGCTTACCACCACAATTCCCCTCTATCTTAACCCCCAACACCCCTGCTCCCCCCGCTGCACACACTCACCTCCACCTTTCGCTCACTTCCTTTTCTCTTTAGTTACATGCCTGATGTTTAGCTAATCTCTCCTCCGCCTCCTCCTCCTCACTGTGCATTACTGCTTTTACTTAAGTGTCACACAACACATGAAACCCCTCCCCAGACTGTTGTGTCTGCCGTTGTATTGACCTTCACCTATAAGGAGATCGGCTTGACCCCATACTGCTACACTGTACATTACTGATTTGCATTTCACTGAACTTTGCCTAGAAAGTGGAGATACTTTTGTACCTTAATGTTGTTGAGCCATGAGAGGTCTGTATCTCAAGATTCAGAGAAGAGTCAAGAATGCCTTTTAAAAGTTCCCAGAGCCCAAGGGGACATCTTTTTAGGGTTTTTGTTGCTCTGATTAACAGCACCGAACCTAAAGATATTCAATTTACAACGGTATGAAAAGATAAAAGAGAGAAAAAAAAGATGCATATTAGAAAGTACAATCAGCAAATCTGACATTTTCTGCTGTCTAAATGCCTAATTAGTTAATTCATCATGAAAACAGTTAGATTTATTATCTTTTGATTGACTAATCAGTTAATTGAATCGTATCAGCACTAAAATATGATGCTAGTTTAGTTCAGTCAGCACACTCACAACCTGCTGGTCAGGTTGGGAGAAAGTCCACCTCCACTAAGAAGTCTGTCGTCTGTCCTTTGGTCAACCAGTCAGGTACTTTGTCAGCGAACTTGTGATTTATTTTGTCCAAACACTACTGCTCTGAACACTGAATGTGTGTGGATGTATGTGAGTGTGTGTGTGTGTTTGTGTGTTGTCATGTGGCCAGACGGCGCATTCCTCTCCCTGCCGGTGAGCTGCTGTGTATGTGCTGGAACGTGGCAGAACCTCATCCTCCATCCTCCACCCCCCTCCACCCCCTACCTCTATACACCACCACCCGCCACCGCCACCCCTCCAGCTCCCAGAGTGCCAGTCACACAGCCCCGTCTCTACGCCATCTGCATATCAGCTCCAGCCTCGGCCAAAGCATTAAATTAAATCCCTGTTTGGGTTGATTAACAAATGGCTGGTGAGCTCACATAGTTATGGAGTTATTTATTTAATTGTCATCAAGGTTTTTCCTGCTTTTCGTCTGCCTCCGTCTCTGCTGAAACGAGGCAATACAGCGAAGCAGACGAGCAGAGGTGTGCTGGTGTCCTGAAGGAGTGAGTGCGAGACGGAGCGATGGAGAGAGACTGTAAAGTTTGTGTGCCTCATTTCTGTTTTGCTGGCTGAAGTTCAGCCTTACCATTTGTACCTGTCTCCTATTTTTCCTCTCTGCATTTCCTCTCACTCTCTCTCATTCTCTCCCCTTTCCTCCCTCCTCTATCCTGAAATGAATAGTTAATCAGTCCGCTAATTGAGTGACAGCTATTCAGTGCGTTGTCGTAATTGTCCAATCAGAAAGCTTGGAACGGACACAGTCACAGCTGATTCATCTCTTCCTCTTACTTCTAAATCCACAAGCTGCAACTGGAGGATGTGCCAACAAGATTTGTTTCTCCTAGAAATTCCAAAATAACTTTTAGAAAGTTTAGTTTAGTTTGTAATCCTTTGCGTTGGCCATGTGGCCCATGCTACGAAAGCTGAAGACAAAAGGTCTCGAGGGGCAGAGACACCTTTACTCATTCTGTGGTCATCAGATGGAAGAAAGCACATGAGAACTGCTGCACACATCTACATTTTATCTGTTCAAATACATTCCAAAATATCCTGAATATCCTCTGCTCAGATCTTTCAGATCACCCACATTGTCCTGTATTATTGATATCTTGTTACTCTAACAAGAAACAAGAGAAGCCTGTTGTCTTAAGCACTGCATAGTGTAGTATTTACTAATTGGCCTTAAGGGAAAAGTAAAGTTCTGCAGAAAACTAAATGAAACTGAAGAGTCCGAGAGAGATGGTGTGGGAAGGAGACCGGCTGTTCTGTTTTCTCCAGCAGTCCAAACTAGAGACATGTGGCTCCCCAGACAAGCTGTCCAGAGTGGGAGAGCTCGCTGGACTCATTACAGGCAGGGCCAAGACGGGATAGCTTGACAGAACACCATTGGATCATTCGGAGAATTGGAACGGTAGAAACTGAATTGTGTTGGTTTGTGAGAGTGTGTGTGTGTGCGTGTGTATGAGAGTGCACACGCCTGTGTTTGTTTGGAACGGCATGTGTGGACAACTGTCCATCTCCTCTCTCCGTCTGTGCCACCCCTGGCTGCCCCCTCCCCCGCCCCCCAGTGGACATGTACACACACGCACACACACACACACACACGCATATACACGCTGTCTAGGCCCGGCCAGAAGGATTGCTTAAATGTTTTCAGTTGTACTGGACAGCTGAGCGATGAAGTGGCCAGCCACAGGCTTCCATTGGTTGGACACTTCATCTAGAAACTGACTCAGAGAAATGACTGGACTTGGACCAGCAAGCCAGTCATCACTGCCAGTTCATAATAGTTTTATCAGTTTAACTTTCTGTTTATCCTCATTCGTTTTGTCAGTCAGTACATCTCTTTCTCCTATCTACTTTAAAGTCAACCAGAGTTTCTCTTTTCCAGATGATCAGTTTTTCATATTAGTCACGTGTTTTGTCTGAGGAAGTTCACCAACACCACAAACTGCAGCCGCAGATATTTCCATAAAGTTGAGTCATGACCTTTTTGGCTTGCATGTATAGATTTTGGTGTTGCATTCACACCGTTTGGATTCCAAAACCTGCATCTCCTTTTTGGTTTTCTAAATAAAACATCCCGTTAAACACAAAAACTTATGAAATACAGAGTTCTGGTGAGTTCACTCACAGTAAGTCTTTCTGGTCGAAGTTTGTTAGGCATGCTAACATTCACTCTCACTCCAGGGAAGCAAAACCACACAATGCATATCAAAATGCTGAACTGATTACATGCAGCCCTGATCTCTAGTTTTGTATACAGTATTGATTTGGTGGGAACTGATGACATTTTCTCTTTCCGCTCACTTTTTTTTTTTTTTGCTTTTCTTTATTAATTTTTTCCTTATGTCTCGCTCCATCCCTCCACCCAGCCCTCCCCATTCAGCCCCTCTCACAGTTGCGTGTGATCCAAAGAAGATGCTTTTGTTTCTGAAAGAACAGGAGAAGGAAATGGGAGAGGAGGGGAGAGTGGGTGGATTTGTGAAAAAGAGAAAAGTAGAGTCTGAGAGAGGAGAGGAGAGAGAGGTGTGATTTGGTAATCCTGATGACGCACTGGCATCCAACAGCATTTTGTTATCTGTGTCTCTCTCTGTCCCTGTGTGGTTAGTCAAATCAGCCGCTAAGCCCCCCCCCCCCTCCGCCGCCACCACACACACACCTCCACCACCAGCACCACCCAGAGGTACCGGCAGGCCCCGCAGTCGCATGGTCCTGTCGGCGGAGCAGGTGTTTTTCTGCGACGTGTTAACGAGCGCGGCCTGCTGTCATTTCCGCTTTAAATGGATGTCACAAATAGAACACACACACACACACACACACACTGCCTATTCTCCTTTCCCAGTGAGTTAGCCTAAGAAAGGTGATCAGAGCTGTTACTGAGCTTTTTGTATGTATGTGTGTATCTGCTATGAGCGTGTTCATGCATCTTTGCCTGCTCGGATGTCTTCACAAGGTGTGTGAGTGTGTGCATGTCAAGGAATGGCTGGTTAATTAAAAGGGATTGAAAAGTAGGGAACATTTGTGTCCTTCTGTGGTTTTTATTTCTGTTGTTTGAAAGGAGAAAGTGAAATGTTTACACAGCTCTCAGCTTTGGAAAGTGTTGAGATTGTCAGTTTCTTTTTTCAGAGTTGTGTGTCTCAGTATTACTTCAGCCATGTACACTGCACGCTCGTGCACGTGCACGGTTTCATCCCTGTATTTGTACTCATTGTACTCGTCCAACTATGTGTGAATCCACACAC
This sequence comes from Nibea coibor, assembly GCA_023373845.1. NCBI lineage: Eukaryota > Metazoa > Chordata > Actinopteri > Sciaenidae > Nibea > Nibea coibor. Next base: position 18,031,364 of record CM041723.1, read on the forward strand.
ACACACGTGTGTGTACTTTAATCCATGTGTGTGTCCATGCTGTTTCCAGTAAGTGTTATCCGCCTCTGTGGTGTGGAAATGTTTGACACTCATGTAATCCTGCAGCGGGTCATCTGATAAAGCTGTGGTGCCACCTTAGTGCCAGTCTGTGCCAGCCAGTTGGGTAATACTCTGCCACCAGCTGCTCAGCAGATGTTGTTATTTGTTGCTGTGGTCCAAGAAGGGTTATTCTCAAAGTGTAATCTTATCCCGTGTCATCTCATTGCGTCGCACGCCTCGTCTCTTCTTCCTCCTTTGCTGGCGCCCAGGGGTTTGTGCATCCATACAGTACGTGTGTTTGTGTGCGTGTGGTATGCATTGGTGTGTATTTGGTAAAAGGGTCATCACCTCGACACCTGCCCATGTATCAGCCAGATGATGTTTCTGGCATGCATAGTTTGGTTGTTGTTCTGGTAAACATGTTTTTGTAATTTTTTTTACACGATAATCCGATCTGAATCTGGCAAAGACCGCGGTAGTCATAGGGATACTGTGTGTATGTGTGTGTGTGTCTGTGTCCAGCTCGCATATGTGTGTGATATATCCATCGGACAGATGAGAGTTGAGTGGACAAGCTCTTATCTGTCTAGGGAATCAAATCTGTATTTAAAAATCATCGTTATTGCTATTAATACTTTAAATCTATCATCATGATTGTTGTAGTCACTGTTACCCCTGTGTGCCCTCATGCTTTCAGCATCATCATCACTGTTCCCATTCAGCTGTCTTTGCACCAAGTGGCTGAACCTCCTCTTGTGTGTCCATCTCTTCCTTCAGGTGAATACATAAAGAACTGGCGGCCGCGTTACTTCCTGCTGAAGACAGACGGCTCTTTCATTGGCTACAAAGAGAAACCTCAGGATGCCGACCTGCCCTACCCCCTAAATAACTTCTCCGTAGCAAGTATGTACCGTACTGTACCTACCACCTAATGTATCATAGCATACATATATCATTATACCCTCTTGGCTCTATGCTCTACATCCTACTGTACCTGTGTCTCTGTGTACCTGTAATATTTCTTCTTGCTGCCTTGTTGTACTCTAGCCTTTGCTGTAAAAACACAGTAAAATACTGTAAACTATAAACAGGAGTACAGAGAAACTAGTAGAAATGTGTCCAAGTACCTGCGTACCTACTCTGTAGATAATTAGCAATGATGATGATACTCTGACTTTCTACCACCTACAGAGGTTCTGCTTTAAGCTAAAATGGTGTCTGCGTCTTACCTTGGCACACTCCAGCAGTGAATTAAACCCATGTTTATCAGCCGATATCCTTTAATTAATTATATTTTTAGGTCTCTTAAATGCAAATCATCTCCGTCATGTAAAGTTCCATGAGATGTTGCTGCAATGTTCTCGTGGTTTCATCACGGCGAAACAGTTATTGCATCACTTTCACTCACGCTGTGTCAAAACATCTTGTCAGTCATCAGTCTTCACAGCGTTGGTATGTTTTACAGAATTCACAGAGGGCTCTAATTAACCATTTATCATTGTATCATCTGTCTACACCTGGATAACAAGCTTGACAGAGTCATTGACATGTGTAATTAACCAGCTAATGAGTTAAGATTAATTTTAATGTCTCCCAGTCTCATTACCACCATCACCTCTCATTGTTCATGTAATAAATGCAGACAAATGCAACAAAAACAATGGTCAAATTCATAGAATCTGACAGAAGACTGACTTACTGCTAACTTATAGTACTCACAGGATGACTTCTGACACTTAGGCTGACATAACTTTGCTGGTTAAGTATGCTTTGCTATTTAGAACTAGGTGTGAATATTTGAAGTTCAGATTAGATTTTTTTTCTTCTTTCCAGACTCTGCACTGATAGACAGTAATAATAGCCATTCTTGAAAATCAAGTGAGACTAAAAAGATATGTAAAACAATCACATGAATATATGTGCATGTCTTAACATCCATCCAAAAGACTAAAAAAGAAAGACAGGTTGACGTTCCTAAAGGTGCATTTAGTTGAAGGCAGGAGTGTTTTCTCTGGGTTAGACCAGATGAATCACTACAATAAAGTTAAAATGAGGTAAAGGCATGGATGACCTTTTAAAAAGGAAACAAAAATACACAGATCAGCATCTAAGATTGGGCTGAATGAAACCAATACAGTATATGATACAGCATATGCCCATTAATGAACAAATGGATGCATGTTGTGTAGTTGTTTACTCTATTACATGATAATGCCGTGCTGTCTCCTGAACGTAATCTGATAGGTGTTAAGCTGGTATTTCACCTCTTGGCCTAATGCAGATGCCACTGTAATTACTAGCATGTATTCATTAGTTTTACTGCACGGGACTGTGAATTTATTTATAGATGTGTAATCAAAATGTAATTGAATAGGTTTAGTAGTGAAATCCTGTCAGCTGAATGGTTTCGGAAGAGTTCTGTGTGAAATATCTGCAGAACAGTGCGGTGAAGATTGGTGATGGAGGGGACGGTAGGACAGACGTAGGTGCGTGATGAGGACGAAAACAGAAAAGAAAATTATGACGAATGGTGGAGTACAAGCCGATACCTCCGAGAAAATGATAAAGAATGGTACATCGAAGGACGGAGGAGGGGAAAGACAGATAGGAGTCCGGAAGGGAGGACAAGTATGGCGAATGAGCGATGGGAGTCGATCCGAGGGGGCAGAGAAAGAGAAAATTGGAGACGTGGGGAGGAGAGAGGAAGAAGAGAGAGGACAGAGATGGAAGGATGATTAGGGTGGAGAGCAACGGATGAGAGATGGAGAGAGGGATGGAGGGATTGGAGAGTGAGGCTTTTGTGGATGAAATATGGGTGAGAGGAAGGGAGGATGAGGGAGGAGAGGAGGATCGTCAGTGCTGAACAGACAGGGAGGAGGAGACGAAGACGGGATTGGAGAACGAGGGAAAAAAGGGGAGAGGAAAAGAGTTTGTGAGGAGGACAAGCCAGGCCATACATCCGGCCCCGGCTGCTTGGCACAGCACTGGCACTGCCACATCTGTTGCCCAAAGCTGGGAGGCCAGGTGGTGTGTGTGTGTGTGTGTCTCTGTGTGTGTTTGTTTATTTGTGTGTTTCTGCGTGTGTGTTTATGTGTGTGTGAACAACAGAAGTGGTCAGATGGAACAGAGATGGTACAGGCCTGTTCCCTGCAGAGGGACTCATACATACAAGCCTGTCGCTCACACACACACATGCACATACACGCACACACACACACACACACAATGATGCATGCACTCACATACACCCACTAAACCGCTACACAGATTTCACAATTGCCTGCTGTGGCAAACAACCCAATTTCCGCTAACATTCAAACTTCAATATCACTTTTATGTGTGTGTGTAGGTGTGTGTGTCTGTGCGTGTGTGTGTGTGTTGTCCAAGCATGGGTGTGAGTGTTTTTTGGCATCAACCCATAGCATGACCTTGTTTTCTGGCAGCACAGCAGGCCATGTTCACGAGTCAGGTAGTAACTTCGTTGTGTGTGTGTGTGTGTGTGTGTGTGTGTGTGTGTGTGTGTGTGTGTGTGTGTGTGTGTGTGTGTGTGTGTGTGTGTGTGTGTGTGCGCGTGTGTGAATTTACATTGAAACTCTGCCGCCTGTACGACCTGAGCGGTGTTGTCATTAACCTTCCTGTCTATATTTAGGCTGAGCCATGACGTGCTGTGCTGTGCCACACTTAAACAGAAAGTAATTGGAAGAAGCGATAGCCGAGGACGGGAGGTGAGAGGAGGGAAGAGGAGAGGAAGCGGGTGGAGGAGAGAGGGTGAGGGGAGACTGACAGGAGACAAAAGGAGAACAGAGGGGAGGAGAAGAGAAGGAGAGGGTGATATATGTAGAACAAAGAAGAAGTGGGGGGAGACGAGAGGTCAGAGGATGGATCATTATGCTCTTTTACATCAGCTCTTGTCCCCAATAACTACAGAGACTGCTGAGGGACAATGAAGATGCATTCCTTCCCACAGAGATCTCACAGCCCCATCTGGCTATGTGTGCGTACGTTTCTGCGTTTGTGTACTGTATTATGCATTTGTGTAATAATGGCCTACTGTATTGCCCATTTTCGCAGAAATGTGTCTCTTCGGATATTCACCAGATGCGTATCTGCTGCAGCACATAATATCCCTTTGGCACAGCAAACCACCTTTATTTGAATCATGGGCGGCTGAAGTTATTGCCTATTTTTAAACTAACAAATTAAAAAAGCGAGCTGCATCTTTTACTTAATTGTTCAGTTAATCGCAACTCGAGTGTTTTTTTTTATTCTCTCCAAGTTCATGCAGAAGGTTTACACTAATTCATATTAAAGGAAATAGTTATCAGTTACCTGATTTTGCTCAGACTCTTTCAAGCCAGTTAATTAATGCTCAAGGCAAGCAGGTAGTTTTAGTAGTTTTATGAGCTGAAGTAAAAGATCTAAGACTGCCAAAAAAAAGTTTCTTTTTCTCAAATTCTGTTCACAAATCTGTTTAAATGCATGTTAGCGAATACTTCATCGGCTAACCGTGTTATTCTAAGGAGCGCAAGCTAATCAGAGGCAGAGTAGGGCAGCCTCCTTGGGAAAAAAAATAGTACCTGTGTATGTATCCCTATGAGAAATATCCATATTTCAGTTCTTTATAAATGTCTTTCTTTCAACATAAAACATTGTAGGCACAGCTGTGTTTAGTCATGCTGTTTAATCAGCATATTAAAATGGCACACCTGTAAGGTGGATGGATTATCTAAGCTGCTCGCTAACATTTGATTTGAACACATTGGTGAGCAACATTTGAGACAAATAAATAAACCTTTTGTGAACTAAAAGCACCTTCACTGGAGCTTAATCTGATTTTAAGGTTATAAGGTCGTAGCTCTTCCCTCTCTGTCAAACAGGGTTGTAATTGTACTGAAAAAAAGCAGTACTGAACCTCTGGCTGCCTGTTTTCAGAATGTCAGCTGATGAAGACGGAGAGGCCGAAGCCAAACACCTTCATCATACGCTGCCTCCAGTGGACCACCGTCATCGAGAGGACCTTCCACGTGGACTCGCCTGATGAGAGGTCAGCTCCCTAAAGAGTCTTAGAGCTCTGTGCTTTCCTAATCAGACAGTACATATCAGCAGCAGTTTGGATGAATTTGCTGTAATGCTGTGGCCGAGGATGTTAAACATAATTTAGTTTTAGCTCAGCTTCTGTTCTGTTCAAGTGAAAGAAGAAAAACAGGTTAAAAGCTTGACATTGGACTCAGCATAAATAAAAAAAATATATATTTTATGGGTTAAAAGGATCATCAAGGGCAGAGGTATGTGTGTACTGTAGAGTTTATGTTTTTTTTCTGGTATGTGTGTGTCTGAGGCAGAGAGAGGGTGAGAGAGACCGAGTGGAAAGGAGACCTTTCAAGTAGCGTTGGCATAAATTCTCCAGCTGCTCAGTTCCTTTCTGAGGAGCTGAGGTGTTTATCTCCAGAAAATGAACAGCTTTGCCCAGAAGACCACAGATGCTTCTGTGCATCCTTTGAGTTTGTGTGTGTGTGTGTGTGTGTTTTTATGTGTGTGTTGCAGCTGTCTGTCAAACTTTCTCTGTGTTATATGTTGCCTTATAATAGTTTTGCCTGTCGATAATCAAATAAACAAATTTCAGAGTAAACATGGCAACTAATAACTTTCTGTTGGTGATGATTCAACATGCGAGCGTATAAACGGGCGGCTGTAAGCTCCAGATGTTGGTGTGTTTTCGCTCCAGAAGTGTGTGCATGATGATCAAGTTTAAGTGGGTTGGAAAGAAGAGTGTGTGCCACAACTGGGTGTCAGTACTTGTGTGTGTGTGTGTGTGTGTGTTACTGTATTTGTTGTACTGTACCAATGCTGGCAGAGCTCCAGCTACCACAGTCCCAGCCGTGAGCAGAGAGGGTGGCACGTGTTGGCATGGTGCCCAACTGTAGGCAGGCCCATTATCTCTCATTAGCAAAAAAAAAACTCATTATACAAAAAACACTCTAACCAAGAGAGAGAGCATTTATCTGCTGCCTGACCTTGAGAGAGTTCCCATTGCTTTTCATGTAGCTACACACACTCACACACATCATGGGTGCCACAAATTGAGTGCTCTATTGTCATAGATGGAGTGTAACTTCAGTTTGCCCTTGTTTTGGAGTGTGTAGGGTACGCTCAGAAGAATTTGCAGTAGAAAGGGATTCAGATCTTAAAAACACACACACACTGCTCTTTTTAGGTTCAGATGGTGTGTTCTTCCAGATCCCTCAAGGAAACATATGGACATCTAACTCAAAACAAAACATAAGACACAGGGGTGATCGTCTGGGAGTCAAACAGGTTTCATTATTATGAACTCCTCATGGCTTGTGCTGGGTAAGAGTATTTGAAAGTGCACACTCCTAAATCCTGACTTGCTTCTCTGGAGTCCTGGGGATTTCTGAATATTTGAATATCATATTTGGTTCACCTCTGTTTGGTCTCTGTGGTGTTTTCTGCGAACATGTAACCCTTGCATGTAGCACAAGATTAACACTGTTTGAGTGGAGATCAGCAGGGAAAACAGTTCAACAGAGAGCGAGGGAGAGAGCGCTTTCTGAGCCAAGTTCAGTTTTTAGGAGACAAGCGTTTTTAGAATTTGAAATATCATTGACAAATGCGATTTCTCTTTTCATAAAACCAGATTTACAATTTTACGATATGAATAAAACCTTAGAAATAACTTTATTTATATAGCACCGCTACGTCGTCTCGTCTCTTCTCTTGGCCCTGTGCATCAGCCATTATATTCATCATCGTTAAGTACAGTTAATGTGTCTGCACATCCTGATGCATGGCTGGCCTTCTGCTACAGATGATGATCACACACATACACACAATATCAAACGCACACGTTTTCTCTCAACAGATGTTGAACAACACCGCTAATGGAAAGTCAATGGGGAGGAACAATGTTAGCAAACAACAATGCATTGTTCCCACTAATGCATGGCTGTGCGTTCGTGCACACACTTATTTAACCTCACACACACACACACACACACACGCACCCACATGCACAGACTGGTAGGCATTAGTTCTGCTCCATGATCATTGCTCATTTGGTTGATTCTCCAGTTGACCATGTTTCCTCTCTGCTGAACAAATAGGTGTTTATGTTAATTGAAAACACTTTAGCACCTTAAAGACCTGGTTAAATAAGGGCACCGGCCATCGTATTGAAGAATCTGTGTCCAATATTATATCCTACACGTGTGCAATGTATTGTCGCATCAAATGGTTTCAATTATATACTACTGTATGTATGTACGAAGCACATGGGCTATAATAGCAACAACAACAACAGCAAAAGATGGAGAATATCATGTTGTATAAGGTGATAGCCCTTTGATACCTTTTCTATGTTCATTTTCATCAGTTTCTGTTGATATTATATCAGGAGTCAAAAATATGGTGTGTTTCTGTCAATTGATGAATCGTTGCAGCTTTGAATGTGACGTCTGAACACTAGATTTAATCAAATGTAAATAAAGGGTCGCTCCTCAGTCGTTAAACGTTATCATGTTTTATGTTGTAAACTCAGAGATGAGTGGACAGAGGCCATCCAGATGGTGGCCGACAAGCTGCAGAGACAAGAGGAGGAGAGGATCCAGTGCAGCCCCACCTCCAACATCGACAACATGGTCGAGGAGGAGATGGACATCTCCACCACACACCACAAACGCAAGGTGACACGCAGCGGCCGACGCATACGCTGACAAACAAAGACAAGCTGATTCTCAGGCACACTCAGAATGATTCCAGCTGTTCATTGTCGTGTAATGACTTATTACCTCTGACTGCTTGCAATTTAAAAAGAAAACGGTCACAGATTTGTGTCAACATGAAATGGCTCCTGTAACAACGAGGGTGTAAATTGTTTTCCCCAAATTAAAAACATTATAAGATTATATTACGGTATATTACATTAAGTGTCTAAAAGAAGATACACAGCCCTACACTACTGGTGGAATAAAGCTTTAACATATACATTTGAGGCATAGATGAGTCGCTAACATTGGTTCTTCTGTGTTTCTTTCCTCCAAGACAATGAGTGACTTTGACTACCTGAAGCTGCTGGGAAAGGGAACCTTCGGTAAAGTGATTCTTGTCCGAGAAAAGGCCAGCGGGAAATACTACGCCATGAAAATCCTTAAGAAAGAAGTCATCATAGCCAAGGTCAGTCTGGCAGAGGCTGTTCATCTATTGATCAGTCTTTACAATTTTTTTTTACTGTTTTTTAGATGAACCACATGAAACTGAAGCTTTTTTTGCTGCCTGCAGTGTCAGATGTCAGTATCTGGTGCTTTTAATGCATTTCATGAAGTGCTCTTCAACCGTCTCCTTATTTAGATGTTTGTTTTTACCGTATCTGTGCAGGATGAAGTGGCTCACACACTCACAGAGAGCCGAGTGCTGAAAAACACCAGACACCCCTTTCTCACCGTAAGTACCTTTTTTTATACACCAAACACAAATAGTTTAAATTCAGCCATATGTGCATATGTAAATGTATACATCTGTAGGAGTGCACGTCACGTCCACGCACGCACGCACACACAGCATATTGATCCAATATGTACTCGAGTCCCTCGAGGCTAATTATGAGTTAGACACCAAATTGTTGTCTTTTATTTACATTAACGACCGCATCTGTCATCTTTACACTCTGTCTTTAATGTACGCATTATCTGCAGCTAATTCCTATCATACTCTATAAACATACACACACACACACATATATATGTCCACACACACACACACTCACACACACAGTTGTGAGAACAATTACAGTTCACATCTGAGTTTACCCCCATCACACCTGCAGCCACAAAGAGGCTCCAACCAACTGTTCTTTTGTTTAGCAGCTCTCTCCCTCCGAAGAAAAAGACACACACACCTACTTGGTTTGAATAAGCAAATGCAGACATAAACTGTTTGAAGCGATGAATGATCACGTTTTGTTGCTCCTGCTGTTTTAGCTCGAATGGGACCAGGCTTCTCGCTGCGTACAAAAACGTTCACTCATTCACTTCACTGCGCCATGTACAGGGGACTGCATGTAGAAGACGAGCACATGATGGCAAAAACAATATTTCATACTATTCAAGTCGTCCCTCTGTGCAACTGATTATGTCTGTGCAGAAATTAATAAGGAAGCTATTGTGGCCGTAAATACATCGTGGTACATGTAGTTAGCATGTGATTAGAAGTAATCACTTGAACCACTTCCACTGCACTGTGGGATAATTTGAGTTTAACAGTTAAACGTTGGACTGAAGCTGTTTGTGACACACATACATAAATGATGTCTGTTTGTTTGTGTGGTTCTCCTTTCAGTCATTGAAGTATTCATTCCAGACTAAAGACCGTCTCTGTTTCGTCATGGAGTATGTGAATGGAGGAGAGGTAAGACGCACACAGATGGCGCTCTCGTGATGATGTGCTGTATGTGGTTACCCATATTTGTGTTGCTGCTTTCAGCCAGTCAGCCAGTCAGTTGAACCACAACTTCACCACACTAACTGACAGCGATTAGGCATTCAAAAAGCTCAAAGCTTTGTTGAATTTCATGGCAACAGAAAATTGGCTGTGGCTATATATTTACAGCATTTATAAAGAAAGATGCATGTTGTTTCTCTTTTGAGTAGATGTTTAAAGGTCAGTGTGTGACATACAGGACAATTTATTGGCAGAAATTGGATATAATATGTTTTTATTAGTGTATAAAAAATAAGAACTGTTGTGTTCATTCTGTTTTGTTACCATAGGATGAGTTGTTTATATCTACAGAGAGAGCGGGCCCTCGTACACAGAGTCATACCATGTTTCTACAGTAGCCCCGACTGGACAAAAAGCCCCATTTACATGTTAGTGCAGCTAACTCACAGAGTCAAGTAGAGAAGGATAGATTCTCAATGTCCAGTTGTTAGTGCTAGGAGACGAGGTACTCTCTGAAGAGCTGAGTTTTTTTAAAGGTAGAAAGAGACCAGCAGGGGACAACAGATGAGACAGATTTAGTCTCTCATACACACTCGGCTGTATTCAGTTGGTTGCCATCTGCGGCTTCACCTCTAGATGGCATTAAATTCTACACACCTGACCTTTAACTGAAATAATAATTATTCATCAGGGTTCTTGCACTAAACAAAGTAAGTGTGTTGTTTTTAAATATTATTTCAAAGATGGTTAAACGCTCTGGGTTTATAAATGTCTCTCACAGACAGATCCGCAGTTCTTACATGGGTAGTACGGTGTGTAATTGGAGCGTGTGACAGTAATGCAGCAAAGGAATGTTAATACGTGCAAACACTCAAGAAGTGGCTAAAGTTTGACTGTTGGATTTCTTTCTAACACAGTTAATTTGCCAACCAACTGGCCTCTCGCTTGCCTTCTCGTCTCTCTTTTCCGTTCCATCTCTCTTCTGCTTGTGTCTATTTATGAACACACCTATGGGGCAGATATAGCCAGAATGACAGTCGGAGACGAAATGAGTTTGGATTCCACCACTTCTCCACTTCTCAGATTTTTAATCGGGCCGTTTTTTGCAATCTTGGTTCATTCCCTCAGTGTAACTGTCACCTGCTCCCCTCCCAGTTAGTTAGGCAGTTCAGCCAGCGCCAGGCCTGAACAAACACGCACACACGCACACACACACATAGAAAACACCAGCAAACACACTCCTACGTACACGAACACACACACAGCAAATTTTTACCTCAACGGACAAATTGTGACCAAACATGCCACATACACACACACACACACACACACACACACACACACACACACACACACACACACAACCCATTACAAACCTGCCACAGTCACAGCTGCCAGTACACTGATGAAGGCCCACCTGTCGTGTTACCCCGTCTCACCGCACCCCCCACCACACACACACACACACACGCACACACACATCACACACGGACACCATTTGAGCAAGGTGGTCTGTGAGCATCACTCCAGCGGCCATATGCAAACCTCCCTGAACAATTAATGGGGAGATGTGTGCCCCTTGGCCTCATGGGTAATTTGTACAACTTGACTGGTGCGCCGCAGCAGGCTGGTGTCATTTCGGTGCCACATGTGTAGCTGTGTGACAGTGATAACTTGACAACTGAAGGCTGGGGAGAGAGTGAGAGAGAGAGAGGGATGAAGGGAATGTGAGGTGAGCAAAGACGGATGAGAAACGGGAGGTCACGCCACCTGGGAGAAAAAAGACGAGTTGTGTAGTCTTTAAAGTCGTCAAAAACCTGTCCAAATCAGAGAGGGATGGATATAAGAGAAAGGAGTAAATAAAGACGGAGGCTGAGGGTGCAAGGCCAGTTAGGCCACTAATGAGTACTGCACTGGGGGCTGTTGGGATGGGAGGGGAGGTGGGGGAGCGGGTGTTGGCGGCGGCAGCGGCGGCGGTCGGCCTGTCTTTAACTAGACTGGTGTATTGATTAAACCCTTGATTTGGCCCCCGTCGCCAAACTCCCAGCCAGCACTGTGCCAACGTAGCCCAGAGGGTAACGTGGAAGAGGTATGCGAGTGTGTGTGTGTGTGTGTGTGTGTGTGTGTGGTGAGGGGGGCTGCTAGATGAGGCGCCAGCTGCCGAGCGCCTCCACCCGCCCTCCTCCGAGACACCCCACCACCACCACCACCACCAAGCCCCTCTCCACACACACCCCCTGCTCACCCTCCCCTCCGCTATCTATCATCTCAATATGGTGCGGGCAGCCAGTTTGTGTTGTGCTAATTTCCTCCAATAAATCAGTAATTATTGCTGTGCCGTCCCTGCTGTCTCTCCCCTCTCTCTTTTCTCCCCCGCCCTCTCTGCCTCTCACCCTCTCTCTCTCTCTCTTCTTCTCCCTCCCTCCTTCTCCCGCAGCTGTTTTTCCATTTGTCCAGAGAGCGGGTGTTCTCAGAGGAGCGCACGCGCTTCTACGGCGCCGAGATCGTCTCGGCTCTTGACTACCTGCATTCAGCCAAGATTGTGTACCGGGACCTCAAGGTAAACAGAGAGAGTGGGGGATGCTGGTTGGGGAGCGTGGATGAGAGTATCCGATATTTGAGGGAAAACTTTTTTTTTTAAGCCCCCCCCCCCCTACACACACACACACACCTCTTCTGTTTCACAGTTATTTATGTATTTTTTCGTCCAGGAGGAGAGGAGTGGCTCAGGGTGTGTGGTAATTAAAGAGAAGGACAGGGACAAACTCACACAGACATAAAGCAGTAAGGAAGCGTGGGAGATGGAGGCAGGAAAGGAGGGAGGCGAGGGGATGGGAGGGGAGGCGGGAGTGCTGATGCCACAGAGGTAGAGAGGTAGATGGCTCTGTCTGAGCGTCTGCCTGGCAGCCTTGGCCCCAGCCCTGCTGCACAGCAGCCAAGAAAACAGAAAGAAGAAAAAGCGGACTGAGAGTGAGAAAAACACTTCAGCCATTAAAATTAAAAGGTTGAGTGGCTTCACTACACGCCTGAAGTTTATTTCCCTCCTCTGCTCGGAGTTTGTGTGTCTCTGAGTGTGCGTACTGCTGCTGTGCAGAGTAATGCAAGATGGTTTTCAGCACTCCTCCTCAGAGCCGTAAAACTCAAAACTCCGCCATACAGAAAGCGACTTTTAGTCAGTTAACAAAGCAGTACGGTGTGTGTGCTGATTCTCACTTGCAAAATATGAGAACTAAATATTATTCAAAACCTTTGACAGACCCAAGAGATTTCCCTTCTTCATGTAACCCCCAAGAAATGCATCGTCAGGATATCTGATACGTTAAATTTCGCTGGTGAAAGCAGCATTGTGTATTTTGTTTCCCCTCCAGTTGGAAAACTTGATGCTTGATAAAGACGGCCACATGAAGATCACTGATTTCGGCCTCTGCAAGGAAGGCATCACAGACGCTGCTACCATGAAGACCTTCTGTGGCACGCCAGAGTACCTCGCACCTGAGGTAACTTTTCCTTTTTCTTTTGATATTTTTTCCCCCCATTTCTCTGTCATGCCTTGAACATCTGCGCCCTCTTTCTTTTCCTAGTCTTTATCTTCTGAGATGTTTCTTTTGTGATTTGCGATCAGTGGTTTTGCGCCTTGCTACATCTTCAGTCTCTCTCTCCCTTCTTGCTTTGTTTTGCACACAGTAAGCAGCAGGTTACAGTAAGAGTGCAACAGTACAATAAGCTTTAATTCTAAGGTGTCTAACCCTACAAACAACCAAATGTAAAGTATGAAACACAGCGTAAAACAGCTACTGCCACAGCTACAGCTATTTCTACTTCTACTATACTGGATGCAAACCAGCTATGCGCTTTGGCAGTCCTTGGAGAATTGAAAGGAACAGAGAGAGATTTTATTTCTCATTTAATATGAGCATCAACTCAAAGGCACAATTATTAGAATTCACATCAATGTCAATGTATGTGCACAGTATGGCAGTGCATGTACAGGTACAAATATATACATCAATTCTTTAACAATGTCAAGTGTCAGAAAACATAACTCAAGCTTACAGTTCACCTTAGATGACACGAGAACACATGATTGCTGAATTAAGACACGTGTGAGACGGATCATGTACAGTACTTTGGTTACACGTGGCCTAACAGTGATGGATCTGATGACGTCATCCACACCACAGTGTAGACTCTCAATAAATTATACTAATCAACTGATAAATGACACAGACTGTACGTTAAGTTCTGCAAACTGAGCAGATTGTCTGAGGCGTTGTAGTACATAAAAGCATCTGTGGCATGAACACACACACCAGATCTCTAAGTCCTGAAGCGATGAGGTGATCTCTCGCAACCCCTTACCCATGATGCCCCGCATTTTGTAAGGACTGAGATATGATGTTTGAAACCTTCTTATAGTGGATTATATATGCACATTTCATTTGCAGCTTCCACAGCTGAACACTTCCTATAATATCTGGATGAGCAACATATACGCAGCTCATGCGTGTGAATGAGGGTGTTGGCTGAATCGGAGAAAAATGCTCATGAACACACACAGACACACACACACAACTACATTCTTGCAATAGTTATTTTTTTGCAGCCATCCACTGTCCAGCCATGAGCGCTGCCTTACTTGAAGGCCAGCAGGTCAACTGGCGACAGCGCTGCAGGACTGTGGGTGGTGGAGGCAGAGCGATGTAGATGTGGAGATGGAGGCAGGAGGGGAGAGGCATAGTATATATCCCACTTGAAAAAGTATGGAGGACAATTTGGCGCAGCATTTTGTGCTTTTTTTTAGAGTCCCTTCCTTTGCGTGCCAAAAGCTGATTGGAGGCTGTTGGTTATTTTTCACAGGATGTGCGTCTGTGTGCGTTTATGTGTGTGTGTATGTGTGTGTGTGTGTGTGTGATTGCAGTAGAAAGTGCGGGCTAAAGCGAGGCAGATGGCGGCAGATGGGCGAGGTTGGAGGAAGGTGCTCGGAAAAAACCTGGAAATCTACACCACCGCCGCCGCCACTCACCCGCCCGCACGCTCTGCTCGCCCGCCCGCGTGTAAAAATAACACAGTTTGCTCTGAGCCAAGTTACAGAGATGCAAAGTAGCCGGGATTAAAAAGAGAAAGGGGGAGGTGGGGGTTGAAGACAGAGGAAGATGAGAAGGGAGAGAAAATATTTCAGGGTTACAGGAGTGAAATTCAGACAGTTCCCATGTTTGCCGTCAGTGAAAAGGGCAGATGAGAAGTGAATAAAGAGGGTTTGTATCTGCTGCGCGCCTGAAGGGACTTAGACACAAATACTCGAGCAAGACAACGCCGTAAAGCGAATAATTCCTCAGCCCGACTTGTAAAGCATCAGATTGAAGTGTTATTGCTTGTTTCAAGGATAGTCAGACAACAACAAAAAAAAGATTCATGTGAGATTAATGAACAATGAGCAGTGTAAGGTCCTTGTAAAGGGATGGAACAGGATCAGAGGAAACACATGGAGAGTGTTTTTCTCTGTTTTATCATATTTTTGTGTTTGACACATTTCCTTGTGGCTATCTGTTTGTTTTTTGAAGTGTTGAAGGGGATGGATTTGGGCTTTTTCCATTTATTTGTATGTGTTTGTTTTTATTTTGGTTGTATGTTGTATATGTCGGACATTGTCATTTTTTTTTTTTTTGCATCAACATAGCAGCACAGTCAGTAAAACACTGCAGAACAGTGTCAACATAAACCGATCTCCCGGGTTTCTGTGCGACACCAACAATATGTGAGTGTATGAGTATATGGTGTGTGTGTGTGTGTGTGTGTGTGTGTGTGTTTGTGTTCCTTGTAGCCTGCTGGGTACTGGGCTGGTACAGCCACAGGCTGTGTATATGTGTGCCCGTCCCATCCCATCTAGTCCTGTCCAGGCTGCCAAAGCCCCCGTCCCGCGAGCAGCATCTCGCTGCCACATGGCTGCCCCAACAGGGACCAGGACAGGACAAGACCTTCTCCCTAACGGCTGCTTTTAATCAGAGCTCTCTATCTCCTCTCCTCGTCTCTCCTCTCTCTCCTGCTGATTTATCTAATTTGTTGCTTCTTCTGTCTTGTCCTATTTATTTGTCCTGTCTATTTCTAAAATATACACACACATAACTGCACATACTACACTCCTACACAAGCATACACACACACAAACACGCTCACTCCCATGCTCCATGCCTTGGGCTGTGGGGCAGCATTCTGGCTCTGTGTGGATTAATCTGCTCCCTGCCTGCAACCGAGCTGCCACCACTTTCTTTGGTCCCAGGACACACACACACAGAAACACACACACACACACACACACACACACTCTTACACTGACATCCACATACATTTACATGCCCAACTGGACAGCTTGCACTTGTATACATACATTTCTGTACCTTTTAGTACAAAGACTCGACACAGAGCCCTGTGGATCAAAAATATAAGCTGCTCTGAATTTCATTAACTGCACACTGTGTGTGTGTGTGTGTGTGTGTGTGTGTGTGTGTGTGTGTGTGTGTGTGTGTCCCTCCTCAAGGTGCAGGAACTGAAACAACACCAAACATCTAGTTTGCCTCACTCTCAAAACTTTATGAATTTGATGAGGGCAGATAAATATTCCATCTGTTGTGTGTAAGTGTGTGTGTGTGTGTGTGCACGCCTGACAGTCTCCCAGCAGTCTAAGCCAGTGTTATCCCTCCAGCCGTACCAATCAATAGTATATCTGGAGCTGGCGGCGCACTTCGTTTCCCCAGCTCTTCTCTGCAGCTGCCAACAGGGTGACCAGCTTAATTCTCGCACAAACACACAGACACTCGCACATAAAATAACTCTCATAACTCTCTCTTATTCACTTCCACGCACATGTTGACTTGCCCACACTGAAGCAGCCGCCTGCATCATTAGCATTTTAGTGTCGAGCGTGCGAGCTCAGGCAGCTAATGACCGGCTTTTCCGTGGCGTCGGGGCTGCTGTGGAAACTCGCGGGCGGCTGTTTTCTCTCACCTGGCCATCTCGACGACATAACCCCATGAACCTTCAACTGACACTTTGTTTGTTTCCCTGCCTTTACAAATACATAAAATTACAGCTGGTCTGACAGAAATGTGGATTCATGATATTTAATATCAAGATAATACTCAGTGACAGAAGAACTTTTTGACTCCCGAGTGAGAAGCGTTCACCTTAAAGCAGTAATTAATAGTCAGAGCACAAGTACATAAATATTAACTAAACACTCGAGTCTTCTGTGTTGTATTTAGGTTGCTGGTTATATATTTTCACAGCTTTGCCAGTCTGCAGTTACTTTTCTAATCAGTCTAAACTTCATCTGCATCTGCCACTCATCTCACAACTGCTAACAGCAGATATTATATTATTATATTTATCATATTCATAATACTCATGTAAGTGTGAGTGTGTTTGTGCGTTCATGTATTTGTGTCTGTTCGCCCGTGCTCACGTCCACTCCGCCTGGTCCATTATTAACAGTGAGTGAGATGTTATTATTATTGGCGAGATGTACAACATATGCTGTTCTGGCTGCTCTCCAGCCCTGCCTGTCTGTCTGTCAGTCACACACACACACACACGCACGCAACACAAGCATGCATTCACACATGTTCGCTCATCATGTTAATAAGCTTATTATGTTAACGAGGGCCTCAGCAGCACCTGAAATACCTCTCTTCCTGTGTCTGCATCCCTTTTTTTCGTCCTTCTTCCTCGCTCTTCCAGAGGTGAGCGAACCGCCACACGAGAGGATGAAAGAGAAGGAGCAAGCGAGAGGAGGCATGATTAGAGGACGGGGAAGGCAGGATGAGACAGGATGGGGAGGACGGCACGACGAAAGCAGGCAGGAAATGGGAGTAGGAAGGTAGCCCAGATACAAGACTTTGATACGGGAGTGACTCCTTTCGCAAGGTTCTCTTTTGCCTCCGTGCTCTCAAACACAGCAGCTCACAGTTACAGTACCTGTGCTAGCCAGCTTGGAGGTTGGACTGGCCCTGACCCATGTTGCTGGCTGTTCCTGCCTTTTCCATCCAGGGACGTTCCTCTCTGTCTCTGCCAGGAGACGATAAGTGTGCCAGGGAGAGCTGGCAGGGACCAGAGGGGGCATCTGGTGGTCCACGCCAGCACACGGTCTCCCTTACTGTAACAGAGGCCTCTGAAGACCTGCCATCCCATGATGTTTGCCTCTGTATGTGCGTGTCTGACTTCTTGTTATCTTTGCAGCCACTTCTCTTCTTCTTCTTCTCCGCGGACAACTTTTTTATTTTTCCCTCGAGCTAAATGGCACATTGACTCTCCGTCCTCGCTCATCTGTCTCTTCATTGAATACCCTGGGCAGTTAGTATTGTCCAATAAAATAAATGCAGAAATGCAGAACAAAAAGCAGATGTCCAATAAAACAAATTGTCCCATTTCTCTCTCTACTCTCCTCAGGTCCTGGAAGACAACGACTACGGGCGGGCGGTGGACTGGTGGGGTTTGGGTGTGGTGACGTACGAGATGATGTGCGGCCGGCTGCCGTTCTACAACCAGGACCACGAGAAACTGTTTGAACTCATCCTCATGGAGGACATCAAGTTCCCGCGCACTCTATCGGCCGACGCCAAGTCCCTGTTGTCCGGCCTGCTCATCAAAGACCCCAACAAACGGTGTGTGCATGTGTGTGTGTGTGCAGATTTGCATGGTAAAAACAAGAAAATGGCAAATTAAAGGACAATTCACGCATTTTATTCATCACTTGACCTAACTTCTGTCATCCTCTGGATAATTTAAATCAAAATGACGCTTTTGTTGATCTCAATTTAGTTTTATAACTCTCCTCTCCTCTCCTCTCCTCTCCTCTCCTCTCCTCTCCTCTCCTCTCCTCTCCTCTCCTCTCCCCTCTCCTCTCCTCCCCTCTCCTCTCCTCTCCTCTCCTCTCCTCTAGGCTCGGTGGAGGACCAGATGACGCCAAAGAAATAATGAGACACAGCTTCTTCTCTGGCGTTGACTGGCAGGATGTCTATGATAAAAAGGTATGGAGCCACATGACAGTAAAAACATATGTTTATGTGTACTAAGTGTAACATGAGTTTCTTAAGCACAGATTTGAGTGCATTGTAAGTGGATTGCAGAGGTTCAGGGTTAAGTAAGCGTGCATATATCACACATGATGTGTGCATCAGAACAGACAGCAGTGTAAAGAACGAAGCATTATGTAGACATGTGATCTGTATCCTGGAGGTCTGTCAGTCTGTTCATGTGTTTGCTCGTGTAACACCACAGAGTGTAAGTCAGGTCCTGTGTGGTGACACTTATGCTGACATGTGCCGTGTGATGCAGCAGCTTGGAGCCAGTTTACCTGCAGGACAATAAAGTTCATCTTCACTTAGCTGTAGCCTGTTTGACAGCTGCTCAGCTTCCTCCCCTCACTCTCCTCCTCCATCCTCTCTGAATCCCTCTACCACTTCTACTGTTCCTCACATCCTTCCTCTCCTCTCTTCTCCTTCATTTCCTCCCTTCTCCACGTTCCTTTCTTGCCTTCTCTTTCCTCCTTTATTCTTTCCTTTCCTGCCTCTCCTCTCCAACCTCCTTTCCTTTCCTTTCCTTTCCTTTCCTTTCCTTTCCTTTCCTTTCCTTTCCTTTCCTTTCCTCTCCTCCCTCCCCACAGATCATAAAACACCCCCAACAGCCCACATCCAAGTGAAGGCCTCCAAATTGTCCATTAGATGATACTAAGTGTGTTCTACCTTCAGTCAGGCCTTCAGCAGTCCCTGAAACAGCTCGGCAGAACAGGATATAAAGTTCACCAAAGTGTGCACTATCTTCCTTTTAGCACAGTGCTTTGGACCAAAAAATAAACAAACCAAAAGAAAAATCCTCCCCGAGATCCTCAAACCAGCTTTTTAAAAGTTCACACAGTGCTGAACAAAAAAATGTGCCAAGGTCACAACGCGCTCTGTATCTGTTTGCAGCTATTGCCCTGTGCATAACCCTCCAATGGAGGTCCGCTGTGGCAGGAAATGTGTGGCGAGTTAGAGAGGGACATTCAGCAAAGGTCTTCTGATGGGCAGTTGAACCATGAATGTTGCAGTTATTTGGGATACACTTTGTCCATTTGTCCAGTCCAAACTGCAAGAAATATTGTAACAGTCCAGACGTCCTTCAAGCAGCTGTGTAGCAGTGTATTGTGTTGTGTTATCGTGCAGTCTCTAAACTTCCTTCCTGTGTCCTCCTCACATCTCTCTGCCTCTCAGCTGGTCCCTCCCTTCAAGCCTCAGGTGACGTCGGAGACAGACACCAGATACTTTGATGAGGAGTTCACGGCCCAGACCATCACAATCACTCCACCAGAGAAATGTAAGTCTCTTCTGTCTCTCGTTGTCTCACACGTCTTTAAAGCTTGACAACGTCTCCATCTCATTTTTTTTACATTTTTAGCAAATATTCTCAGCAGAGAGAAATACAGAAGGAAACGGTGACAGAAAAGGTTGAGTGGAGTGTGTTTGGGAGTACAATATTACACGTGAATGTTAAAACACATCCCATTTTACATTCCTGTTACTTTTTTCAAACAATCTATCAGCGTTCCTTCTCGTTCTTCGGGTGAGACATTTCCATTTGAATTAACCGAGGGAACGAGCGCTCAAAAGTGCCGTTGTCTGTTTATTCAAGTGTTTCTGTAATAGTCCCCGGGCCACATGCAGCTCTTCACAGGCTTTTTTTTTGAAAGAAAGAAAGAAAGAAAGACGGCGGTCTCAAAATGTTCGGCACTGAATTATACATGAGTGGAATCGACGTGTTTCTCTGCGCTAATGTGAGGTTTCACTTGTTTTGTAGGTCGCACATCAGTTAGTTAGCAGGAGATTGGCACATCAAAGACACACTTGTTAGATGTTAGGTGTTGCGTACAATAACGCATCACAATGCTTTGTGATTAATGCATTTCCTCTTGGATTTTATGTATTTCTATTAACTGCGCTTTCGATCCACGTGCTTCCGTAGTTGACGAGGACGGGATGGACTGTCTGGACAACGAGAGAAGACCGCACTTCCCACAGTTCTCCTACTCTGCAAGTGGGCGGGAATGAACTGTCCTTCACGGTGACGTCATCACAGCTGGTCTCTGAAGTCATCAATGTGGGATAAAAAGGCCCACAGCTTTGGACCGACCCAATACGACCGTGAATTGAGGGATTTTGCCCTTCCTCCTTCTCCTCCTCCTCTCCTTTTCACCTCTCTGATTATTTATTTTATTTTTGTGAATCCCCTCTTAGAGAGAACTTCCGGGTTAAAAATGACTTTCTAATCCTGCACTGCAACCCTAGGTGATCCGAACTGTGATGCGATCAGTTACTATGTAATGTCCCTTTAAAGACAGGAGCATCACCGGTGGCCTGCTGTGCTTTGACATGTGTCGGTCCTGCCAAACTCTTAAAACAAAAAACAAAACAAAAAAAAAAACCAAACACTTCTGATCGAGTTAGACGACAGCTGATCATATTTTTAACGCATACTGTTTTTGTGGCTTCTTATCTGTAAGATGGAGATACAGCATTTTAAGTCATTCAAACCCAAACTGCCGTTACTGGTTGTATCTCAGGCTTTTACAAACAGACACACACTCGGACTCAGAGAGACACTCGGGTCTGATTTCAAATCCTCACGTAAGTAATTCTGGGACTGATTGAGGCTGCCTGGCATTGAGCAGAATCCTACACACCTCACATTCTCAAGCAGGATTTGACTCAGGTTTTGCTCAGTGCAATTCATTATTGTTGCTGCTATTTCAACTACTACCACAACTACAGGTAGTACTACTCCTCCTCCTCCTACTACTTCTCCTCCTACTACTGCTACTACTAAAACCCGGTGCTACACTACTAGCTTAATGCTGCAGATCATAATACAGGCGCCAGCAACACATCGACCACCTGTATTAATGACTATGCTTGTACAGCTGCAGAACAGGTGTTGCTACTACTCCGAATGCACTGCTACACATCAACTCTGTAGATTAAGATGATAGGATGTCATGATTGTGTGTGCGTGTGTGTGTGTGTGTGTGAGAGAGAGAGAGAGAGAGAGAGTGTGTGTGTGAGATTTTATTCTGGGTTTGTGTTTAAGAAGGCACCTCAAAGCACAGCAGATCAGAAGGATGAAGCTCCCAAACCATGAGCTTTACTACATTACCCACAATGCAGTGCGAGGTGGTTGATATATACATATATACATCACCGCAGAGGTGAAAACGAGAGGAAATCGGATGGTTTGAATGTCTCCCCACACTCTCCCAAAGTTTTTTTTAATTATTATTATTTATTTATTTCCCCAAATCCTTCTGAGTTTAAATCTCTTTTGTCCCAAAAGGGAAAAAAAAACAAAAAACGAAACGGTACTTTGTGTGTCGACGATGATCGAAAGCTTTACTGTGACATGTCGTTGTCATGGCTTTGGGAACCACACGGCTGTACCTCTCTGTGTTTGTGCAGGAAAGGGAAGAAAGAAAGCAGCAGCAGCAGGAACAGATTCACCTCAGTGTGAAGAAAAAAGAGAAATCCAGCATGGCAGGTTTGGGCATTGTGATGAGAAGAGAAGAGACAGAAAGAGAGAGTGCAGGTGAAAAGCTCCGAGAATAATATGAAATATTTATAATGTGATAATTTATGACGTATTGAAGAGTGAGGTGACAGCTGATTTCCTGTGAGATTCTTATGAAGGATTTTTTTTAAAGAAAAAAAAAGACATTATGGTCTGTGAGGAGGTACGCATCAACAGTTTGTGGGTTTACACCAATCACAGCAATGGTTATAATATATCTATGTTCTATTTATTGTTCTACTCATCGGTTTTATATTTAACTTTTTCTATTGTTATTACATTATTCTAGAAAAAAAAGAATTATTTCCTAGGGCTGAGAGGAAAAAAAAGGCACATCAAGAAACAAAAATGGCTGAAGAATGTAGGAGGGAAAGCAGATAGCCTTCCTGCTCCATTGTTTATTTTAATGTTTTTGTGTTGTTTTGTGACCAAAATGTGACAGCCGAGAGGCGACAGGACACTTTAAAGACAGATGACAGAAGCTCATCTCCTCCAACTGGATCCAAATCAGGCCAAACGTACTAACGAAGGCGCACTTCTGACCTGATTGGATACTGACCCAAACGTCCCCCTTCCAATATTTAATCTCACTGCAGGTTGTGTGTGTGTGTCGGCGAAGGGCTCGGACGGAGTTCAGAGAGAGAAAGAAGAAGCGGAAGTTGAGCAGAAAGAAAACAAGTGCAGCACAGAAGTCTGAATGTAAAGCGGTAAGGGTGGGAAAGATACCGAACTGTAAGTGCTACTGTTTACTGTAAGTGTGTCGAGATAAGAGTCACGTAGAAAGTCGAATAAACAGGTGTCGTGAGTTTTTAAGGTCAGTCAGCGATCAGAGTTGAGGCCCGACCACTGAACCATCCCTCTGCTGTCCTCTGTCTTTAACGTGTGCTGTCATTTCTCCGGTCTGGACTTTGTTTATTTGTTTGTTTGTTTGCGTCGTCATGTCTTCCAGTCTGACCAACAAAATTCCAAAAAAAAAAAAAAAAAAAAAAATCCCCACCTCAATTTTTGTCTTCAAACGCCAGTAAGCCTTATGGTTTAGCTCAGAATAAGTAAAAAAAACAAACTCTGACATCCAGCACTTCAGAGTCAAAATGTATGAGGAAATATATTTTTAAAGATTTGAACTCTCAACATGCATGTTAAAGAAAAAAAAACACACGTTATCATGTGGAAGACGGCACTTTCGATGTGTGGATGACACGGATTAAGAGAGAGCACCGGGGGATGTGCTCTCATTAGGCGTAGAGATCTGTATTCCAATATATTTATTTAAATGTTTTTGTTATTATCGTTGATGGATAACTTGAATTTCTTTTCTATTTTAATTTATTTGATGTCATTCTTTTTTTTTTGTTTGTTTGTTTCGTTTGGACTTTAACAGTAAGGAGGTGTAGTCGTGTTTCACTCTGCAGTTTAAGTCTCAAAATAAATGCCTCCCTTTTTCTTTACAGATATCTCTTATACGACACATTACCTGTTTTCCGCTGCTCTTAAGTCCATATGCTTTACTCTTGCACATCCATTGAAATTGCTATTAGCTAGCAAAGGCGCTTTATGGCAGAAAGTATAAAAGGATGGCGCTGGCCTGCATGCTGTAAGTCCTCCTCTGTCCACACTATCAGTCCTGAGTCAAAGTGGCACTCAGAACTCTTATGAAAAATACTTCTCTGTGATTGATTGAGCCTGTCTGGCACAGCTGAAAGCAGCCGAATCCCACCCAGCTGGCACCGTCGACGGGCTCAAGCAAACGCTCGCAAGTATTTGGAAGGATTTCAGCTTTGATTTGACCCAGGTCTGCGAGTGTCTGAGGAGTTCTAGCTGTATGTGCACGCTTACCGCCAAAATCATTAGACACCAGAGTTCATAAAATACCGCTTTGTAGCTTTGGCCACAGCACTTTTCACACCCATCACTTTTTATATGATTCAGAGGAATCTGATTCAGCCCTGCTTTAAAGGAAGATTTTTAGCTTTTTTTATGTTTTTAAGAAAATGAGGATTTTTAAAGCACATCTCTCCTCCACAAACAAACCGATAGCTTTGATGTTGCGTTGAGTTGGCGAGACCTGGATGATTGTGTCCCACATGCCAGAGACGGAGTCAGTGGTGCCACTGCAGAGTGGGCCGCGGACCGGTGGAGTGATCGGTCCTGGTGAACTTGGAAAAATCCACTGAGCGGTCGCTGCGACTCCGCTGACGTCGCTGACTCCTCCTCTTCTGTTTTGAAGTTTTCCCTCCAGTGAGCCTCTGACTGTCCTCGTTCAATCCTCTACAGATTAAAGTTTATTTACTGGCAGCGGCAACGCCAGATTTTAAAGGTCAGATCATAAAAAGAATGAAAGTTTTCCTCCAACTAGTGTACGTGGAGAATGTGGAGCTTAGTAATCCTCTCCATCAATGTAGGACTTTCCCTTAGAGACTGAGTCAGTCGAGGGGAAACATTTAACTTTGTCTCAGTTGTCGTCACCAAACAGAGGCTCTCAAACTGGACGCTGAAGTTCAGTTTAAGCCTCCTCACAGCTTTACTGGTGCCCTCGACCGGCGTGAACCGACAGTATGTGAGATATCGGACGCTGCGCTGACAGCGTTCACTCTTAAAGCTGCTGCTGCTGTTTGTACTGTACATCTATCACACGACAGATCTCACTCCAGTAGTATTTGAATAATATGTAAAATCCCGTCAAAGACCTCAGCTGCTCTGCATTGATCTCGCCACGTGGTTAATGAACGGACGGCGTCAGCCAGAAATCACAAGCCGCGCTCAGCCTGGCGTTTAATGCAGATAATAAGTAAATGGCTGGAGTGTTTGGAAGGATTTCTGAAAGTATTTGACCTCATGTCCGCGACAGAATTCCTCCCCTCTTTCCTCTCTGGTACTAGTCTACTATCATCACGATTATTAACATGAACAAGCATGAGATGCATTTATTTATAAACAGCAAACAAAAAACGGCAAACATGTACAAATATTACAAAGTGTAACTGAGTTTTAACTTCACGTCCATGTCCATCTACTGTAGCTTTACAGTTGTGTGAGATGTTCCTGGACAGCCGCCAGCTGTTCGCAGAGTGGGCCACGTTTCCCCGAAGCACTGTAGTACTAAAAGTCAGCTCTGCTGATGTTGACTCTGAGACGCGGAAGTGTCGGGAAACTCGAGCAGATCGATCAAACAGCCTTTTTTTCCTGTCCCTCATGCTGTTAGGATGCAGTGCTGCTGGCCAGTGAGGCCGCGAGGATGTGAAAACAACAAATTACCATCAACATGAAGCTGTTTTTTACACTGTACATCCTTAGTATTTTTACACATAAAATGTATATGATAGGGATGCACATTATTTTCCTTCTTACAGACAGCTTCAATAAAGCACTATGTCAATCTGCTGCGATGGTGTCGACTTGTTTGCTTTGTTTTGATCCTCTTGAACTTTCAGCTCAGTTCGAATGTTCGAAAAAAAAAAAAAAGAAATATTCGTCACAGTTAAGGCTCAACTTACCCCCCCCCACAGAAAGTGTGAAACAGTTTATTTGTTCTGAGTAAAAAAATATAAAATAAAAAAAATCACTGAGTTTGCTTAAAAACATCCCAGTAACCACAGTAACAGCCTTTTGCCGAACGCGAGATATAAAATCTGATTCTCAGTTCTCATAATGAAATATTTGTTCAGAGATGAACACACCTGCCTCCCTGCACACACTCCTGGGTAATTACAGCCCGACGTGTTTTGTACTTGCAGGAGATTTCTGACAGTGAAACCGTCCAGATCCGAACTCATGTGGCCAGAGCGTCGACTCGTCTCGTGTTCGGGAGCTGGAAAGACACAAACACACGCACGCAGCATTCAATAAAACCGCAAACAGACACATAATCTGTCTGATAATGAATCAGAGCAGAATACAAGCCAACAGAACCAGACAGAGCCATTAGTCATGAAGGGACAAACATCTTCTTACTGGTTTTATTTTAGTAAACTGACAACTATAATGTGCACCTGGAGAGAGACGACACCGTCGCAAATGCATTTAGCAACAGAACAGTGAGTCACACACTCTGCTGAGTGCGTGAGTGTGTGTGTGTGCGTGTACCTCCATGTGTAGGTTCTGCATCTCCTCGGTGAGTGTGTTTCTCTCCTGCATCAGCTGGTTCTGTTTGGCCAGCAGCTCACACACCTGCTGGGCACTGCTCTGACAGTGACGGTCCAACTGCTGCAGTCTGCAAAACACACACACACACACTTAGTACTGGCTGAAAGTGTGTGAGAGGAATGTACCCTCCTGGCTGATATAAAACCAAATGTTGTAAATATTGAAAGAGAGCTGGATCCACAAAGAGCTTTTAATATCACTGGACTTTGTGTTGATCAAGTAATCAACAGTGTTTACATGAGAGTGACAGCAGCGCTCGTTTTATAGTCAGAGAGCAGACAAGGAGCTGGAAAGTCGTGACGCACTGAACCGATATCGGACAATACTGGTCAGCAACTACTTTCTCGTTAAATCGATGAATCATTTTGTCTATAAACTGACACGTATACTGTCCCCAAAGCCGGCGGTGACGTCTTTGAGTGTCTTGTTTTGTCAGATCAGCAGTCCAAAACTCAAAAATATTCAGTTTACTTCCCCGTATGAGAAAGAAAAGAGTCGAATCCTCGTATTTGAGAAGCTGGAAGCAGTAAAAAAAAAAAAACTAGTAATTTCCTGTTGATCAACTCATGAATTAATTCAATCAGTTAAAGAGATCAGTGTGTAGGATTCAGTGGCATCTAGCTGTGTCGTTGGTGTCCGTGAAACATGCAAAAAACGTTAACTCCGGAGGCTCGTCTCAGGACCTGAGGCGTCTGTAGATGTAAAAGTCTCATTCTAACGTAACAAAATCATAATGATTATTATCTTCAGGTGATTACACACTATTGAATCAAAGTTATTCTGTAAATAGAGCCTTCTAAAACTTGCACAGTGGACCTTTGACTAAAATTGTTGCCGCTCTACTTCGGGTATTAGCCAGAAGTGACGCTGTTAAACCCTCGAAAACAATCTTGACTCCAATATATCATCATCTTCTGTATACCTATTGACAAATATTACCAGAAAGTATAATTTAAAATGATTTTATTGAATTGATTTTCTGTAACTTTAATTCAGTTTTTAAATCAGTTATTCATACTTCAAACTTAACAACTTAGCTCAAAGTTCAAGTGCCAATTCAACGTTTACTTGAGTAAAAGTGCAGCAAAAGTTTACGACTAAAACTCTAATATATCATCATTTATCAGATCATAAGTAACATTTATGTGCTGGTCCCAGTGCAGCCGGTTTCAGCTACCTGACATACGGTCAGACAGGCAGTTTAGTCGTTCTGGGAGGTTGTGAGAAAAGTTCTGTGACATAAATGTATGATTGAATCTGATCACACTTTTTGTGCAGGTATTTTTGCCTCCCTGAACATTTAAACTGAACCACGTGACGGAGGAAATCCTATAACGAGGACGCTCGAACGCCGGGCGCTGATCCACAGGTGGCGGCAAACGAAGAAGACTGAAAGCTGGTAAACATGAACGTAAATACAGGGTTCAACGCGGGCTTTCCAAATGCTCTATGAGCAGTGAAATGCATCAACACATTTGTTGCAGCGAAGTGTGTTTTGTTTATCTGACCCCGAGTAGACGCCACAAGCTCATCATGTGTTCATCTGTAGTCGGTGTGATGGGATGAACACGTGATGAGCTCGGACAGTTGCTGTGTGTTCGTGTTAATGATCAAACCATTTGCTTCAGAACTGCGCGCAACTTTCTCAGGACGTCCCAATTAGTGTGTCGCCCTCGATGCAGACGCTCTGCAGACAGTGAACTCTTTCACTGCACACTGTGTGTGTGTGTGTGTGTGTGTGTGTGTGTGTGTGTGTGTGTGTGTTGGGAGGTGGTGTTTTCCAGCTGGGGTTCGGGGGTAAGTCTCTATGAATAGTGTGTGTTGACTGTGTTCGAGAGGAGGAGGAGGAGGAATTTGTGTTTAGAGATTTCCCACCAGCGGCCCATTATTTCATTCATTCATCCATTCAGTCAGTCACCCCCTCCCCTCTTATGCAGCGGTGAACTCATTCTCTCTCTCTCTCTCACACACACACACACACACACACACACCTCCTGATAATGAGGCAGCGCTGGAATCCACATTTGCATACTCAACCAGCCATCCATATTTGTATCTCTCCCTCCCTCACTCACACTTTCACACACACAGTCATTCACAGGCGAGTACGAGTACTTTTACTTGTGATACTTTAGCTGATGCATGCCTGCGGTTGGATTTTAAAATAATTAACGTTACATCTTTTATAAAAATCTACACTTTCCAATTAAAACGAAGCACCGGCACTCTTTGGTTGAACGCTTTAGACTTCCTTGGAGATAATTTGAACACTGCCCTGTGTTTCACTTTGTCCGTTGCTGTCTCGACAGGTTCAGAAGGCGACGACCAAAGCAGGAACGGTGTGTGTGATAAAGATGAGCAGGAGGAGGAGGATGAAGAGAGTTGTGGCTCGGGGCAGAGAGAGACTAAGAGGTAGCTTTGGGAGGGTGGGGGGGGGGGGGGGGGGGGGGGGGGGGGGCGGTGGGGGGGGGGGGGGGGGGGGGGGCAGATGCCCCTGCCCTGCTGGTCATGTTGGCAATAGCAGGGCTGCCTGTGTGTGACAGACGGGGGAGGCGAACATCCCAACTCTCCTCTGCAATCTGCTCCCTGCCCCCCCGCCCCACCGTATTGTCCTCACTCTGCCCTGCGCTGCCTCCGCTGCAGGGTTTAATCCTGCTCCAGCCTGCCCCCCCTCCCTCTTCCTCCATCCTCATCATCAGTCCTCTCTGCTTGCACTCAGCCTCCTTCCCTGTCTCCTGCATCCTGAACCGAAGGCCCGCGGGACGGTTTATCTCAGACCTGGAGGCTCCGTCCAGTCCTGGAGGCCGCGGGCGATGACTCCCCCTCCCCGCCTGGTGTTCCTGCAGCCGGCTGTCAAGCTGTCCTGACCAGCCACCCCCTCTCTTCCTCCTCCCACTCTGCCTCCTACACCGTCACACAGCAGGCCACCGCCACGTCACACACTAACACACACACACACACACACAGAAAGAGCCCCGCTGTGGCGAGCGAAGACACAAGATACAGACACAACCGATGTGCCACATGCAAAGTGCAGGAGATATCAGCTACACACACACACGCAGCAGAGCACCTAAAGGTCAGAAACAGAGCCTGTTGTTCTGAAGCTGTAAATGTTTGATGAAGTGTCGAGAAAGTGTCTTTAACTCCGCACCAACAAACTAATCTGACTCACGCTGAGGAAATGCCAATCCTCGTCCAATCACGGCCTCGGCTCTCGGTACGTGTAGATGCATTGAACGCTTCAGAAATATATACGGCAAAATCCGAGAGATCAAAGTTCGTGAAGCCTCAACGTTATTCGCCAAGACGTGTTTAACACTTAGTCTGTTAGCAGAGAGGTTGTAGAGATGATTTATTCGCTCACAACTTCTGCATCTCTGATGAATCATACTGTGTATTTATGATCGGATCTCATGGCTTTAAGCATGTAGCCCCACAGATATTTGGTTTTATTTGACCGGGTTGGCTGGTTGGCGTCATTATACAGTGAGTATACGTAAACCAGGTCAGTGAGTACGAGAGCCCTGCAACTGGATCACCTAATTCCTCCTGTGTTTTTCCCTCCTTTGACAAGACAAAATGTCTCCTGTGCAAAGAGTCTATACAGGAGTTTTAAGGCATTTTATCTTCTGTGAAAATTCATCAGCAAGATCTCTTTCCAGAAACAGTGTCCCTGATGATCTGTGTAATCCACAGAACAGATATCTCAGAGCCGAGCCAATAAAACCAAATTATCAACACGACTATTAGAGAGAGGTGAGAAAATGATTTTTTTTGGGGGGTTTGAACTGACCCTTTAACTGCAACACGTGCAACTCCACATCCTCATGTTTGACATCAGCCGATTTCACAGGTGAAGTCTTTCGTACGTTCAAAAAAACAGCGACCTAGTCTTCACGTCTTTATTGGCAACGCTGGTTTTTCCAATTCCAGACAGAAACTCTGCAGCTAAATACTTATTTAGGAGAAACGGTACCAACTGTGTAAAAAAAAAAAAAAAAAAAACATTTCTGCAGTTTAATCCAAACACTGCAGCACAATGCCAGCAGGCTTTCACACAGCAGTCTGACAGTTAAGTGAGCCGAACAGGAAGCCAATAAATTAGCCGGTCAGGTCGTGGCCTGAGATGTTTAAAGTGGCTGCCGGTTGTAAGCTGAAGGTTTGTGTAATACAGTAAGTGAAGCCTCAGCTCTGGCACAAACAGAAACAACCACACACACAGTTCGTCTGGGCAGAGAGCAGACAACCTCTGGCCTTCTTCTTCAACACACACACACACCCATACAAACTCTCTCTCTCTCTCTAATCCACCTCTTGTCTCACCTTGCATACCCCGCCTCAGAGGGGTGTGTATGAATGTGTGTGTGTGTGATTAAAGCAGCGCTCCTTCCAGCAGCTAAAGCAGCAAATCCAATAACTGGCCTCTATCGACTGGCACACTCATTAATTAGGGCTTAATACGGCTTAATGCTCGGGCACTGCCCTACACTAACCCACACACACAACACACGCAACGCGCACTGCAGACTGGCACGCCTCTGCTCGCTGCCGGGAAGTGGTGAGGGAGGATGGAGGGAAGGAAGGAAAGAAGGAAGGATGGAAGGATGCTTGGACGGTGAGACAGATACATGGGTGTTTTAGGTGAAGGTGATCTGCAGTCGGCAGTCGGACGGAGCGAAAGAGGGACGGCAGAGAAGAGACAAAGAGGCTGAAGAGGCTCCAGCCGTCACCTCCCTGCCGCCTGCTGCTGGCCTGGCTGACGGCTGATGGGAGGGCTGTGGTGGTGGTGGTGGAGCTGGGGAAGGAGAGCCTCCCCACTGACCTGGTGAAAGGACACCACCTGCTGGATCCCACGGTTTACTGACACACACCACGAAACACTGCCTGACACTGAAATAATTAAATTTATCCCCCCAAAAATGATCCTCCAAAATACCTGAAACCTCTTCCAGAGCGGTCGCGGTATTAAGTGTGTATTTTGCTCTCCAGCAGACATAATAAAAGCAAGTTTAGCTGGGAGGCAGTTTGCAGTAATTTCCCCTGACAGCCCCGATAATCAAACTCTGCTCACAATCTGCACCTCGAACCGCCGCACTCTCTATTGACTGCTGCTACTAAGGAGATTAATTACAACACACACGCAGACACAGTTACCTCTCTGCGGTATACATCAGTCGTAGCCCACAGCTAGTGTCTAAACTCTGTTGTGTGTGTGTGTTTGTCTGTGTTTGCATATTTATTTACAGGTGGGAGCATATGTCCTAAAGGCACGGTCCAAAGGGAAAGTGCTAACGTCATGTTAGAGATACGGAGGGACGGTAATAGAAAAAGAAGATCTGGAAGCGACGTTCAGGTCTGTCATTCAACAGCCCCATACGAGTGTGTGTGTGTTTTTATTACTAAACAAATCAGCCGACGGAGCGTGTCACTTAAAGAAAGTACTTACTGGGCGGCGCATACATTATCAAAATGACGTTCTTCCACTCAGCACGGCTCACACCGAGACACATTAGGAGATGAAATACGGATAATTTCTTTTTATTTGTAAAAATAAATAAATAAATAAAAGACAAGAAGTGTGAAGATGAACGCCGGCTTTAATTAAAGAGCAAACTGCTCCGTAACGAGATGTGCAGCACACACACACACATCTGAACACACACTCCGGAAGAAGTGTAAACTCTAACCCTAAACGATACCAAAAATCTCAACGTTTGATTAACTCAACTTGTGTGTGTGTGTGTGTTTGTGTGTAGCAGGCGGGGGGCCTAGGGGGTGAAGAATGCAGGCAGACGGCCTTGGCTTGCCTGGTTACAACAACACTGCCAGGGGCATGAAGGCTGCAGCTGCCACACACACACACACACACACACACACACACACACACACACGCATACACAAAACCATATTTCGCCCAATCCCAGGCCCACCATCACCACCCTCACACCCCAGCGCTCTAGCTAAATCTTGGCTAGCACACAACTGCACTCAAGAATGTGTGTGTGTGTGTGTGTGTGTGTGTGTGCCTGAAGGCCATGTCCCTCTCCCCTCCACCAACCTGTCATGCCAGTTGTTGCTCTTGCTAACATGCGCATTTGACATGGGAACACGATGGGTGACACTGTGTGTTTTGATCAGGATGAGACTGACGCCTTTCTCGCAGTTCTTTGATTTTCTCTTTAGATTTTTTTTGTGCCGTCTTTTCGTCTAATTAGTGAAATTGTTTCAGGCAGTTTAGCGTGCAGCGGGCGTCGTGTTTGAAAACCTCGTAGCATTTGTGCAACTCTTCGTTTGAAGCTCAAGTGTGAAAAGAAAAGAGTCACACAAGAACTAGATGTCACAGGCACACTGATATTTTATATTTGTATCTAAAATAAATAAATGTGTCTCGTGCTGCGTTCTTAAGACAGCGCAGCATTAATTTATTATTTTTAATTCAATTTATTTGTTAAAGATGCAAATAAGTTTTCATTGACATCCACATGAATTACTAGAAATCTATGAAATCAATATCATGTGAGCAGATTATGAATTAAATCAGAGCCGCTTAACTTTAACATATGTTGTTTAAAAAACATGAAGATCATCAAGATTTGACATTTTTTAAATTATTTAATTGAGGCCAAAATATACTCATGCTTAGACAAATGCAGGGTTACTCACGAGGGGTCGAGTGACCTCGATGTGCTGCATCACATCACGGTGATGATCAATCATTGAGCTGATAAATAAGTGTGATGCAGTCTGTGTTTGAAGCAGCAGAGGAGACAGATTTAGACGTTATTTGTTCTGTTTGCAGTGCAGCTCGTCGGCCCCGTCACGGCTGGACTGAGTCAGCTAAACAGCGACCTGCGTGAAACCTTTAACATGCAGATGAACAAATATTAATATAAAATTATCTACTACAGACGTAAAGTCTTTCACAAGCATCATCTGAATGTTCCCAGAGTTCAGGGCTGTGACTGTTTTAACCACGTAAATGTGAAATAATGTACCTGTAAATATTAGATATTAGGTGACTTTTTAAAATAATAATAGATATACAGTATACATGGAATATTTTTTACAAATCAAAAGAAATTAACTCAGTGTGTGTGTTTTGTTTCCCGCCTTTTTGATATTTGGTGCTAAATGCTTTTTATTGTGAGGCACTCTCTAACTTCTCTTTTGAAAAGTAAACAGTATAAATGAACCTTTACACTTTATTTACTTACTAGTCGAGATCTGAAACCATTACTGACTGATGTGAGTGACGGTATTTTATTGAAAAGTATGTTTTTGCAAGAAAAAAATCCTTTTCACTTTTTTAGGAAGTAAATGTTTTCATGTTCTGTACATCACTGCTGCATTTTCATATTTTTTTTATTTGAAAATCAACTTGCAGTGATTTGAAACGCTCTTCAGGTAGATAATTAAACACAACTCATCACAATGTCTGAATGTGCACGTGCACAAAAATAATATTACTATGAAAATGAGTTCAGATACGAAATCCTGGATTTAAAAATCTGGCTCTGCAGATATCTGTTAGAAATAAGTTTTTAAAAAGTAAACACTGGTGTGAGCCCTAAACTCTTTTATCAATTATTGTTTCATATGCATAATATAATATAATGCAAAAATTGTGCGCTCTTCACCTAAACCTCTTTAAATCCAACAGTTATCCTCTTTTTATATTATGTATTTGATATAATTTCTGTTTTATAACAATTAAGCTAAAATCATCCATAAGTTGGAGACTGGCTTTGTCCTATAAACCTACATGTAAGTCTGCCTTTCCTGTCGAAATAAAGAATAAACATTAAAAGGTGAGAGGAATATATTATTCATATTTTTTTTTTTTTTAAAGGTGTGTTAAAGTATTTAAAGGTGATATAAAACATGATCGAAGTCCGAGCTGATGAGGCTGATGTGTGCTCGTCCCTGGCGCGTTGGCATAGAGTCACAGGAGTTGGCGTTTGAGAAGCTGAACTCACACAAGATCAGAAAGTGTAAAATAAAACGTCCCTGGTAAATCTGTGTTCAAGAGAGACGTAACAAACAGATTCAGAGCCTTTAAACACGCTTTCATTTCGTCGCTGCATTAACAGAGGTTTCAGTGCTGCTGCAGGCTCTTATATCAGCTATTCAACGCTAAAATGTTTGCTGCCGTGAGGCCTGCTGACTCTTTTTAAGTCTCGTGTTTGCATCCCCGCATTAAAGTGTTTTTCTGCCGTTGTTACTTTTAGCATGTTCTAAAGAAGGGGCAGGTGTTCCTGCACTAGTTTTCTAGTCGTAGTTTTATGAAGTAGTGTTAGCGAGTGTCACTGACTGGGGCTTGAGATGTGACGCTTTGCACAGTTAACGCTCCAGCTTGCAAGCCTCTGGCTACAGCCTGACATCTGAGCTGCAAATCTGTGCGTCTGTGTGCGTGCGTGCGAGTGTGTGTGTGTGTGTGTGATAGAGCTGTAAAGCCACCGTTTGACAATGCTCTTTCAGCAGGCCGCCCTGCAGTCGCTCCCGGCTACAGAAGCCAGCTGGGCAATGCAGAGATAAAAACGATGAGCAGAGACGGAGGGGAAGATGAAGGAGAAGGAAGGACGACGACAGCGCCATCCGGAGGTGAGGACACAGTTCCTCTCCATCCTAATATGACGAGACTTCACCGCATTTCCAACAAATTGTAAATCAAATGGTTGTGTCATTTTTTAAATTTTTAAATGGTGCCAATCAATTGTAACATTTTCTTTTAATTTAAAATGTATTTTCTTTCTGTGACAACTTTTCTCAAAAAAAAAAAACATGCAGAAGAGTCTGCTGTTTTGTGACAGTATAATTTTTCAGTATGATTTTAAAAACATATGAAGGAAAAATGAATAAAAACGAGGTGACAGCAGTGATGTGAATGTGTGTGAACGTGAACATGAAGCGCCACAAAGTTACATTTGCTAACGCTGCACCTCAAACTGAGCCTTCTTTATTGTCTTTATCCGCCGATTCTCCACTCTTTTATCAGCGCCCGCTCGGTACGTCTCAGATCACACACACACACACACACACAGTTGCAATTTATCATACACACAGATGCATGCGCGCGCACACACACACTCAGAGATGAACAGATGAAACAAATGAAAGCTGTCCTGTTTCTTCTGCCCGGCCTCTGCCAACTTAATTTGCAAATGAAAAGTTTTGCAAGGAGCGTCCTTTTGCTTCTGGGGCATGGCAGCACACTGTGTGTTTGGGGGTGTGGGGGTGAGGAGAGAACAGGGTTTGACAGAGGGTGTGTGTGTGTGTGTGTGTGTGTGGCAGGAGCCCAGATGAAGCAGCCCTCGCCCGGGGCTCGCTGTCCGCCTGCGGTAGCAGCAAGCCTGTTCCTTCTTCCCCGGCCCGCCGCGACCATTTGTTCCATTAACCAATCTCCTGGAGCCTCTGGTGCAAGCACACACACACTTACACACACACACACACACACACACATCCACAGGCATACATACTTCAACAACTGCTTGCACAGCTCATACCACACATGGCCCTCCATCCCTCCTCCATCCTTCGCTCCATCCCCCCCCTCGCTCCTCTGCTCTCCTCCAGACGCACGCACCATCTTTCTTCATGGAGGCCATATGGCCCAGTGAAGCCTGTGGATCTACAGGCACATCTGCGTATATGTTGCTGCTCTCCTTAAAGGGCTGCATAAACACTCGCACACACATTGCATTCACACGCACACCCAGGGCTGACGAACACACTCTGCTGTCACTATGTGCGATTAAGCAAACGTTGGTTCTATGTTGTGCGTGTGTGTGCGTGTGTGAGAGAGAGAGATAGATAGAGTCTGTGTATGTGACCTCAGTGTGTACATGCATAGTGATAATTGGTGAAACAGCCTGCGAGCAGCTGTGAGGTGAGAAAAGGTTGCGTGGTGTTTGGTACAGAATGCAGAGGGGAGGAGGAGGAGGAGGAGGAGGAGAAAGAGGAGAGGAGTAAAGTTGGAAACTAAGAGAAGGGCAAAGAGGAAAGTGAAAAAAGATGAGGAGAGGAGAGGAGACGAGAGAAGAGGAGAGGAGATGAGGAGAGGAGAGGAGGAGACAAACTGAGGGCAGAGAGGAAAAGAATGCAGAGAAACTTCTCTGCATTCTTTTTCATCAATCTGTCAGAAAAAAAAGGATTGAACTTTCTAAAGGTCTTTCTTCTTATATCCATGTAGATATCATCATTCGCTCATAGATACAAAAGGGGGAATAATTATAGATTTTCTATTTTTAGGCTGAACGTGAAGAAAAGAGACTACGACTTCCATCGAGGTGTCGCTCTGGTGTCTCGTACCATTAGGAACTGTAACTGTAAGCCAGATATTTGAGATCTATTTTATTACTATTATTATTTGTTAAGAGATTCACGCTAATTAAAAACCGTACCTGTACCCGAGCAGCAAATATTTAGAGAGCTGTGTCAATCTTCACGAGCGGTTTATTCATTTATAACATATTTATCGTTCGACTGTTTCATCTCACACGTTTCTTAACTAATTTAGCTTTTGTCGTCAATTCATGAAGATGTTAAATGACTTAAACCAATCACATCACAGTCATCTGAAAATAACAGAACAGTCGTAACATTAAGATTTCTGCATTCAGCTTTAAATAAATTGTAACATATCTATCTGGGATTTCTTTATCTTGAGCTTTTGTATTATTATTTTAAACTACTATTAAGATAATAGATCATTGTGTTTGTTTTACTCAGTATAATCATGAAACGAACAATCAAATAACGATTCTGGAAAATTTTTAGAAAACATTTCCAGTTGTGCTCACTACCTATAAAAGTACATTTAACTTAATAAGCCAGAGTGTTATGTGTAATTTGATGGACCACATGGCTCCTAAAAACACATAACCTTTAAATGAATCATTTACATCTTCCCCAGCTCCGCGCTCTCCGCAGTCTCTCCGTTCTCTGTGCTCTCTCTCCATTTCCAGGCAAAGAAAAAAACAAAAAGCAACAACACAGACATAGCAAAATAAATAATTAAGTGGTGAAGCAAAACATTGTGTGCTAAAACCCCTGTGTAGTTTGGCAATCAGCTTGCCCATGTAAAAATAAATCAAGCTGATTTTCCAAATGTTTTGTGCGTGGTGCGCTGTTGCCGCTCTTCGCAGCACAGATTGCAGGCCGATGGAGAGGCTGTGGGGAGGGGCGGGGCGCTGGATATTGAACCCACTTGCACCAGCTTGTTAACACGTACACCTTAACCCCCAAGCGGCGTGGCGGGGCGCCCATCGAGCGCTCAGGGCCTGCGGGGACCAACTAACATATACCCAATGTATGGATAGGAGTATGAGAACAGCGCCATATGTAGAGGCTGACGCACGAGCGTGCACACACACGTATAGAAAATCTACATGACTGCAAACCAAATGTCTCCATTATTTGTTGAAGCTAAAAACAATATGATAAGAATACATTTGTGGCAGATATTCAAGTTTTCTAGTTTTGCCTTCAGAGTACGATGATGATACCAAAAATACAACCACGTACTGAAAGCACCAGCTGCAGTGTGGATCCCCGTAAACGTGAGTCATACATCTCTCGCCTTCCCTGTCTCTCCCTTAACTCTGTTCTGTGCCTCCTCACAATAAAACATCATACATAAGCACCGAAAATAATCAACCAGTGAACCGAAAGCGTTCCCAAACGTGCAGACTTTCTACCAAAAGAATGATCCCCGAAAACGAAATACAAAAACGTGGTCAAGCGGCTCGACAGTCACTCCAAAAGTGACCTCATGTAGAGCTGATCTCAAGAGATTTTTAAATATCAGGAGGATTCATCAACCCAGTAAGTGTCAAAGCAGAAAATAAAACTCACTAAATGCCAAGAGTGATTATCGTGGTTCAGTTGGGAGAAGAGAGAAGTTAGGTGCCAACTTCCCAGCCAATCCACTTTTGGCAGCCGGATTCCTACTCTGCTAAACCTCCTGAGAACATGCAATAGCAACCCATACACACACACATAAAAATACCACCATAACATATGCGCGGAAACATACAGAATATTCATACTTCACACTCCTAGACAACTTAGATTGTTTTTCTTTCCATGAAACACACAAAGAGTCACACACACAGGCAGGAGACAGCTGTGACTTGGTAAACTTTGTTTTTTTGGCAGCCTTCTGACTGTCGACAGGTTAACACCGGTGGGTGGCAGACAATATGTAGTGTCAGTGATGGAGCAGGAGAAAAGGGTGAGTGAGTGTGTTTGGTTTTTGTGTAAGAGGAAGGTGGAGTTGGGGAAGTATGAGGAGGAGGGGTGAGGGGGGTAGGGAGGGGGGCACTGGGGTAGAGATCCTGCAGAGTGGGGCAACAACACCCACACACCCTCGCCCACATTGGCAAAGCCAGGCTGTATGCCAGGCACCCTGTGGAGACACACACCAACTGGGCTCCACACTTAGAGAGGAAAAGACCCCCGCATCTCTCTCTCTCTCTCTGTCACACACACACACACACACACACACACACACACACACACACACACACACACACACACACACACAGATACTGTAACATAAGCCAAAGATGGACCCACTTTTAGCTGCAGCTTTTATAAGTCAATGTTTCCAAAGTCACTCCCTATATGCGACACAGAGTTATATATTTACTTTTTACCTTTTCTAACTGAGTACGTGTAAAAGTATTGGAGCCAATACTTCAGGGCTGATGGATGATTATTGTAGATTATTTTATCAAAAAGTACAAAAAAGCCGTCACGACTTCCCAAAACACGAGTTTACGGCATTCAGATCGCTTGTTTTGTCCGACCGACAGTCCAAAGCGCAAAGATATTCTGTCTAATGTCATAAAACACTAAACAATCCTGCACATTATCAAGACAACAGACAAACTCAGCTGTGCTTGTGCTATTGTGGATGTAGCTGCAAAGATCGCTGTGACTTCAGCCCGGTTTGCAGGTAGTATTCTGGGTGTCGGCCACCGTGAAGTCATGCTGCTTGATAATTTCTTATTTAATTCTCTGCCTTACACAAAGTACAAGTTATATTTGGGCTCCTACACAGTGTATCCACAAATTAAATATCCTCCTTTGACCACCACAAGTGATTCATACAGGAATCTATAATCGGTTTATTCTGTGAAGTCTAAGAATTGTGTTTTTTTGATTAGAGAAGAGTTTGATGTGCTGCACAGACAGCAAGAGAGTAAACTGACAATGACGCACAAAAAAACATCAAAAATAAAACAAGTCTTGTCAGAATTAAACATTAGATGTGCAGTCGGGCTGGTTAGGGACAGATTACGACAGAACTGCACTTATTTATTGTGTAAACGTCTGCTGCCAGATTCGAAGTTAAAAAGCACTTGGGGAACATTAAACTCCAACAAGGCTGCTGTTATTTTTAATAAAACAAAAAGTTTTGATCCTGATATTGACTTCAAAATACACACAGTGATAAACAACCATAAGATACATGTGCCAGTTCTCGGAACTAACAAATCATAATTGCATAAATTAGATGTTTATTTGCAAATAAATCATACAAGCGTTGCCAAAAATACCCCTAAAAATTCTGATGAAGGTGTAAGATGTGCTGTCTGCAGGCTGTGTAGTCGTGTGTGTATTATTTTGTGTCTCTGCGTACCTGTCCTTCATGCGCTGGTGCATGCGGCCGTGCTGGACACACTGTTCCTCCATGTCGGAGCAGCGAGCTCTCAGACTCTTCACCGTTTCCTCTAGGTGTTGTTTCTCAAGAGCCAGCTGCTCCATCTCACTTCTGCACACACACACACACACACACACATCAACACAGTTATTACAGATGTACGAATGTACCATATCAATGTACCACAGAGGAATACAAGCGGAATGACAGGACAAGACTAAAGAAAGACACAACGCAAATGGAATAAATCTGACTGAGATGAAACTAAAGAAATAAAAGTCTATCCAGGTGAGTGGGCTGCTTTTTTAAAGTCTCCACAGATCTTAAGCTGACAAATCTGATTATTTAAGATCTGTAGTAATAACTTAACATACAGAATGAAAGGTGGCAGTTTATTCAGTTTGTCTACGGTATCGAAAATGCAACTATTAACTAACTAAAAACTATTTAAACTGATTCATCTGTCTGTCGTACTCTTGGATTTCCCCTCTCTCTCTCTAAGACATTAGAGTTCAACAGCAGTTGAAGTTGCTGATCCTTGTTTTTCCTTCTCCTGATGTGAGGTTAGGTGGAGAGTTACTGACGCACTGAGAGTGGCTCATCAGAATAACTGCGATTGCCATAAAACTCTGGCTGACGAAGCGAAGGGATCAAACACATACCGGTACAAGTGTGTCTGTGGCAGGAAACCAGTTTACTCTATCTACAAAATTCATTCATGAAATTAAAGCCCACCTGTCCGTACATGACCACACAATTAGAATGAAATAAGCAACTTCCTTTTACATTGATAATTTGTCTTCTTTCAAGATTTAATCGTTTCTCCTTCCATATTAATTTCCTTTATAAATGAAAACACCAAAATTAACTCAAAGGATCTTTCACACATTTTTGTAAACTCAAAAATTCAATATGGCTCCATCAGCAGCACAAACTATGCCCTCCAAAATAACCCTTCAGTTCAATTGTATTATATATTTATGAAGGTTTATTGATATTTTTAGCTCAGTGTACCTTAAAAACTGTAATTCTGGGAGATGTTAATCCTCTCTTTGAATGAGGTCATAGACTGTCATAGACTGCTCACTGTGTTATTAATACTGTAAAGCAACCAATGACAAAATAACTACATTTATGATTTATTTGTATGTATTATTTAGAGAGATACAGACAGAGGAGTGTGACGTGAGGCACAGGTCCCTGATCGGACTTTGCAGTTGTGTTTTCTGCATCTTAACCACAAGTCCGCAGGACACCGCAAACCACCGATCAGTAGGAGCTTTGTAAGACGCACAGTCAGACTATCAACTGAAAACACTTCATCAAAGAGTTTTCTTCTTCATTATCTCGCCGCAACTGTCTCAGCGTAACCTCACTTAGCCCGACTGAAGCCGTCCAGCAGGACTTTAACCGCTACACTGGGCTTGGACTCCAGGAGCCCGAACAGCCCGAGGCACAAAACACACCAACACCACGCTGTTGCTAAACTACGTAACACACACATACAGCAGATGTAGGGTATGAGCCTTCATGTCAGTGTGTCAGCGTGGGTGGGTGTGTGTATGTGTGAATCCCTCCCCATAAAAAAAAAAATAAATAAATAAATAAATTCAAGGTGGTTGCCGTGTGCAAATGTGTGCATTTGATATTGATGTCCATCCATGAGCACACAGGGTAGTTTAGTGCGTGTATTGTGTGTATGTGTCCTGGCGTGGCTGGTGAGGCCAGTGCGGTCTGGCAGGGCCAGATTGGGGGCTGTCATGTGACTAATGTGCAGCACAGCTCCAACAGCTGACAGGACACTGGGCCCAGGGTCACTCTGATGCACGCACACAGACATACACACACAAGTACGCAAACACACACGGAAACATGCACACAGGCAGCCCAGATGGAGAGCTGTGCAGGCCTGCTGTGACTACTGTAGCATCAGGTTAACAAGAAAACAGGTCAGACTGGGAAGCAGTATGTAGTATGTTGACATGATCTGCCCAAACAGCCTGGATAGATGATGCTTGACGAAATGATGACATGGATGTCCAACAGAAAGACGGAATAAACAACTAAACGAGTAAATAAATGACGGGAAAAATGGACGGATTAATCAGTTAGGAGTGAGAAGATGAAGAGCAACGAAATGTGATGAACGAATCAAAGAGAAAATACTGACCGGCTGTTTTCTGTCAGCTCCTCCAGTTTGACTCCCAGCGCGCCGCACTCGTCCTTCAGCTTCCCGATCAGGGAATTCTGGGAACTCAGCAGACCGTCCAACTCTGCGACTGCAATGGATCATGGGGAAAGTTGTTTGTTGCTGTGAAGATCGTAGATGATTTCGTGCACTGAAAATTCTGTGCATAACAGCTGAAGATGTTTTCTTAATTTGCAGTGACCTCTCATGGCCACCGTAGATAGGGGTTCAAGCAAAATCTCACTTCTGTTAGACACTTTTCAACACACGTCTACACTGAAACGTTGCAAAATGTTGTTGTCACAGGATGCCACCATCACCTCTCTCTAATGATGAGGCTTGTTTATGTGTATAGTTTAATAGCAAAAATGAGTGCAAAAAGCACTGTATTTATAATATATTACATAACATCTATGTCTGAGTAAATCTTCACCCTGACCCAAACAAAAGTGAGTATTGTCAGGGACTATGTAATGTAAATTAAATAGGACGAGTCCACCTTAAATCAAACACAAAAACAAATTACGATCTCATGGTTAGCATGAGTCTATGTCAGGTTTTAATGCTGTAAAAAAAGAGACAGATAATGATAAGAGCGCTCTCGTGAAGGGTGCAGGGAGGCCCGGCACAGTTTCTCCATCACCTCCAAGAAAAATGTAAAATACTGAATGTCAAAATAGAAAGAAGTAAAACATTTTAAAATTAGATTCATGATTACAATTCACACTGGTAAAAGAAAACCAAGTCAGTTAAGGTGTAAAACACTTAAAATGGTGCACTTCATTACTTCAAATATACCGCAGGACTGTTGAAAGACTTCATGCCTTTTAAAAAAAGAAATCACCAAATAAAATTCATATTTTTGCCTCATTTATCTATTATTTCATTTTGGTCAAGCTGTTACAACTTTGGAGAAAAAAACAAAAAGCAGTTTCATGCTATCCCGACTCAACAGACTACCTAAATACTGTTCTATACAGTTAACACATACTAACATAAACCAATCAAACGACCTCACGCACCAGAGGAGAACATCTACATTACAGACGGAGCTGAACAATCACATTTATTGTAACAGATACTGCGGCGACAGCGAGATACATATGTCTCTTTGAATGTTTTCCCAAAAATGCTTTAGTCGACGCTCGCATTAAAATCACAACTGTTCAAAGGACCGGCGGAGATGTACAGAACAAAAAGCAGAAGTACAGAGAATCGAGGAGGGTAAAACGCGAGATGGAGAAAGAAAAGGGGGGACTGTTGTTTGAAAGCACTTTCTTTCTCCTTTCCACCCTTCCTGCCATGTCCTCATCCGCTCATGGGGGCCTCTTTCTGAACAATCCAACACTGGGCTTTCATCATTCCTTTGAAATGATCCACGTTCCGCTCTCCAACATATGTCTGCTCTTTTTAAAATAACAATGGCTGCCGTTTGGATGGAAGGAATGATCCACCTGCTCCGGCATTCTGTTACAGTCAACCGAAACCAAAAACACCAAGGACTCGCAGTCTTTGAAAAGTACTCATGAAGAGGGGTTTCTTTTTGTTGTTGTTGCACAGAGTAGATACTGGGGAGAGGGGGGGC
The DNA here is from genome assembly GCA_023373845.1 of Nibea coibor. Taxonomy (NCBI): domain Eukaryota; kingdom Metazoa; phylum Chordata; class Actinopteri; family Sciaenidae; genus Nibea; species Nibea coibor. The sequence goes on from CM041723.1 coordinate 18,075,032, forward strand.
TTAGAGGAAGGTGGATCTCTGCACTGTGATGTCTACCATTTACCTGCAGACTGAAATCTGACGCTGAATTATGACTGTGTGTGGTGGAAAGGCCGGTACCCTCTGATCTCATTCCTAGCATGCGACGTAATATGGTTTACTGACACCACATTGTGTCTCTCACCTTCCTTCATTCCACTCTATACTATCACACCACGATATATGTCCCCAGATAACTGCGGTAGTTAATGTATGGAGGGCAGAAATTGGATGCCGCAGAGCATGAAACTCCACAAACTCACAGGCGTGCACACACATGTACACTCGAACAAAGTTTGGTCAGTGCTGGAAAAGTTGCATGAAGAATGCTAATTAGCTGAACAGGCTTTGAATGCGTCTGGCCATGCGTAGGCCAAAAAGAACCCTGGGACACAGAAACACAGCAGAACTGGCACTGGAAACAAACAGAGAAAAAAATGAGGGAGGGAGGGATGGAGAGAAGAAGCGTGGCGGGGAGGGAGGGACGGAGAGAGAAACAAATATCTGATATCATCTAGAGGCTGCTCTGTACGCATTTACTCAAAAAAGAAACATGAAAAAAAAATCTGAAAAAAGGTGGGAGGGAGCGGAGAAGAAGGGAGAGGGGGGACGGATGGATGGAAGGACAAACGGATGGACAGAGAGGCGGGATTTGGAGAGCAAGAAAGCTAATTATCCAGCTCGTCTGTTGGGTTGCACGGGGAGAGGAAGTGATGCGAGCTACTAAAGGACGTCCACCCCTCCATCCCCTCCCCATCCACAGTTTCCTGCTGTGCTCTGATGTCAGCTCTCTTTAGACAACATGTGTGCTGCCGACACGCGCCAGAAACAAACCCTTTGTTTACCCCCCACCCGTTTCCCTCCTTCCATCCATTCCTCCCTCTATACCCTCCATCTTTGTTCTGCGTACCAGCAGGCTCCCTGGTTGTTGAAGGGAACCACAGGTAAATAAAAAGATAGGAGAAGGGAGGGAGAGAGTGGTTGGGGGTGGTTGGTGAGTGTGTGCGTGTGTGAGGGGGGGGGGATCCAGATGGTGCAACAGATGTGCTAGCAGCAGCAGCTCTGCTGTGCAGACAGACAGGGAGCTCCGAGCTGGGTCTCTCCGCTCTGCCCTGCTATTCTCTCTTCTCCTCTTATGGCTTCTGTTTTGCTCTTTTTGCTCTGTTCTGCTCTTTTGAGGTCACTTCAGCTGAGCTTTGTTCAACTCAACTGTTTTGTGTTCCTGTTCATCCCCTCCCACTCTGGCCATGCTGTGTTGGTGGGGAGCAAGGTGGCACAGTGAGAAGGCAAAACCGTCCTTTAACTGGAAGATGCAGGTTCAAGACCCCGTTCCGGGAAAGATCCACCCTGCTGAAGTGTCCTTGAGGAAGAGACTGAAAACATCGCAGCTCCAGCTGCTATTCTGCGGCTGACCCTGATCAATGCCGCCGTTTCTTTTCTCACAGTTCTGAATATTCTGTTCTGTTCTGGTCTCTGCCCCCCCACACACACATCACACTCCCCTGCGTGTACCACAGCGGCCTACGGTAAACCTACTGAAATAGCAAATGTGAGAGCTTGCTGCTGTGCAGCCGTGTAGAGATGTAGAGAAGTGTGTGCCACTGAAAAAACGCTTTGCTTCAGCCCTTTGGGAAGCCTGACCCCTAATGTCCACCCGATGTGGCTCCGTCGCATCTGCCAGACACGATCGCCTACTATTCTAGCTGGCAGGCCTCAAACACGGGACTGGAGAACAAAATGAAATAGTGAATTTATGTAAATGTTGATATTGAATGTCAATTTAATCAGTCGTTTATTTTATTATTGATCACTCAGTGTCAAAACTACTTCCTCTTTTCTATCTTTGGAAAACGGAATGCTACATTTTTCCTTCTGTCAAAACAAAATGAAAATGAAAGAAGGTAAATACAGACAAAAAGTTTCTGTTACCGCATTACGAATGAGCTGCAAACATGATTTATTATGCCTAAACTGCTTGGGAAATGCTTCTAGTGAACATGTGAACTGTGCCACAGATGTTGCAGCTGCATCCAGCGGACATCTGGAGTTCCACTCCACAAGACTCTAAATTAAAAGTACACCTTTGATGAACAAAAAAAAAGGAGAAAGAAAGCAAAACTCTCTTTAAAATAGGTCAGATATATTTGAGAAGTCAGACAGGTGGGGGAGGAGACGGTGAGCTGGGACAGTATTTTTGGCCCGGATCAGTCCAGTGCCACCGCCGCTGTGCACGGAAACACTGACCTCTCTGCTGGTGTTGAGCCTCTGTTCGCTCCAGCAGCGCCGCAAGCTCTCTCTCCCTTTCCCGGGCTGAGAGTGTCACAGATGCCATTTCCTCGTCGTGAGCTCGTTCTGCACTCTCTCTGTCCTGTCTGGGTAAAGAAGCACCGGGAAGATTTAAACCACAATCCACCTCGTAATAAGAATAGTAATATGTCCACATTTTATTTATGTATATGCATGAAAAAATACACCAGAACTGTGACATTTCAAATTAGCGCAGGGTTTATTTGCTTTTGTCTAAAATCATCCCAACAGAGAGTGTTTGTGCTTGAGATGACAGATTACTCATCTTCTATTAGTGGCATCGCATGACAAACATCTTCATTTATTATATTATATTAAGTTTAGTCTGTACATTTTAAAAGATTCCAATCAATCTTAGCGTGACAGCAGGTATTAATTCTGTGTTTTGGTGGACATATATCAGCACATGAGCAATAATTGCTCTCAACATGAGATGTGCAAACTGAGAGTGACAAGAAATGTCCCAGATCACCCTCATCGGCCTCCACATGAATATATAAAAAAAGAAAGTAAGCCATTAGTGTGTTTGGGGAGTTAAAACATCGGGTCAGGCTCAGCAGACGATCACTCGGCGCATCCCTGATAAATTCCAACAAACTCGACTCGACTTTCCTAATGTGGAAAACAGAGACTGACGGATGAACACAGTGGCGAGAATAAAGCGGGAGGAGGCAACACTGTGTACAACAAGATAATGAAAGAAAGGACAAAAAGGGGAATGACAGGAAAGACTCGGGGGGTAGACGGGCAAAAGCGTCAGGCCACTGTCAGCTTGAAGACCCCTGAGTGATACTGCATCTGTCTACAGAACACACAGAAATACAAGGGTCAGTTACAGACAGGTCCAGGGTAAACGCTTCATCCAGTGATTGTATAAAAAAGTCAAGGATGAAGTTCTGAGACAAACGCGATATTACTTTTCGCACAATCTGCTTGCTTCGCTGCGTATTACACACCGTCCTTAGCTCAACAGTAATTCAGACTATTAGTCGATATTTGGTAGCAATCAAATCACTTTAATCTCCGCTTTAATTCCTCTCAATATCCAAATTGTGCAGGTAAGCTGCAAACTAAGGTGCGCATCCCTGCAGGCTTTAAACGCTGCATTTTATTCATGTTTGAGCCAAACTTTCTAACTCAGCTAAGTCCAAATGTGCCCAAACAACAGAGGAACAGACAAAGAAGGAAAGAAAAGAAAAACTACAAAGACAGGGGGGAAAAAAAACAAAAAACGAACAAATAAACAGAACTCTTCCTGAAGTCCAAAGGCGCTAATGAAGAGAGAATTCTCCAGTTTAAGTGAAAACTTTTCTCCCCTACAGCGCTTGGCCTGCATCTCTAAAGTGACCGCGTCTGTCTGTTCCTTCGTGTGTGTGTGCGTGTGTGTGTGTGTTCTCCTGCTGTCCTGCTGTCTGGGGTGTGAAAGCGGGTGGCGGGTGTGCAGGGGACACAAGGAGACTGTGTGTGTCTGTATGTGCATGTGTGTGCGTGTGTGTATGTGTGAGTGAATGAACCCCCGCTGGGCTTGAACAGCAGCCTGAGCCACCAAAGCGCACACCAGGGCTCAGCGGGAGATGGCGGGCAGGCGTTGCCAGCCATTTGGTCCTGCAAGAGGTTCCAGGGGGCCGTGTGTATTTGTGTATGTCTATGTGTGTGTGTTTGTGTGCGTTTTTTTTTTTTTTTTTGAGGGTTGGTGGCGGTGGTGGTGGGGGGGCACTCACACCAGACCTGTTTACCCACCAATTAGCATCAGACAGACCGCCAGAAAGTTCCAGCAGTCAGCAATAGAGTGGTGGTGAGAGGGAGGAGAGCGATGAAAAACAGAAGATAGAAAAGCAAAAACACAGAGAGTTACACATTTGGCATCTGTTTGGTCGTGCGCATGTACTGAACCAACATTTTACAAGTACAACCTAATAAAGTTGCACACAACACAACAGACTCGGGGTCTTCTTTTCTGAGTGAGAGTGGGGCAACTTTAAAGAATCAGCAGCAAAGAGGGTTGCTGATCTTAGGTTTCGGTTCAATAAATGGGGCCCGGGGCCTCAAATCCCTGTGACGAGGACCTCAAAGCCTCGTCAAGGATCAAATTAAAGCTGGGATGTCAGCCCGTGTCATGTGGCTCTTTCCCCTGCGCCATTTTGTATCCCCAATCAACTGCAACATGTTCACTTGCAAAATTCTGTCATAAAATGGCTGCTGATGAGCACGGTCAAATTAAAGCATAAAAAAGAGAAAGCAAAGGAGAGATGTCAGTGGAGAGCCAAGCCCTGGAGCAAGAGTTAAGGGCGACGGGTAGAGCAGAGGCTGAATATGTGGGGCTGGAGCTGGATAATTCTCCCTGGACAATAATCTGCCTTCCAGCTAATTGGTGAATGGACTCTGGGTTGCTGCCTGTGGCAGGAACTCTTGTTTGGGCCTAGGAGGCAATAGACTGAATGTTCAGTTAGCGGATAGCTGGGCCTGTTTGTATATGCCTGGCCTGATGCACTGTAGGACAGCTTGATAAGTATGGCTAGAGCTGCATGGGCCAGGGGCCTAAGGTAGGCTGGAATGGCTCTGGGGCTGCGGCCAGGTACAGTGGCTGCTGGGTAAGTGGGAGGTGGCAGAGGCGGTGGCTGGCTGGCTAGCTGGCTGGAGCAGCGAGGAAGAAGAGGGGGCCCAGGCTGCACTGTCTGCCTAAGTGGGCACTATTCAAGCTGTTGCCCATTAGATGTGGGGTGCCAGGGCCTGACCAAGCACGGAGTTTGCAGCACCCCATGGTGCAGCCGGCATCCCACGCCAGAACCACCAAATGCCGCGGTTTATCAGAGAACGAGCACAAATTGGAGTCAGACGGTGGACTTGGAGGAATTGGAGACATTCGCCAACGCCAGACACCACTGACCGCTGTTTGGACTAAAGTAAAAGAGAGTATACTCACTCTCAATAAACACAATATCACCAAGATACACAGGCAGACAAACTCACGCCTATGAACACACACGCATACGCACACACACAAATCTGAGTGTTAGTTAAGTAAAATACAAAAAAGAGACTATATTGTTGGAATTTCAAATAACTCAACATGACCGATGAAGTTCACTTCAAACTTGAGGTACTTTTCGGAAGCAAACATTGAATATATCAATTTCTGTCACAGTGGGCCGTCTGTACTACAACAAGAGATGAAGAAAAAACTAATAAGTAACTAAAAACAACAATTCCTCAAATCATTGCATATTCATATTTATGCTCCGCGATGTCCTTGCCTTACAAAAGAACAGGTGTGAAATTAACATACAGGTGAACAGATGAACCCAGCCTATAGCACAGACATGCAACACACGAGCTTTGTTCGCAACAAAGACGACTGATTGTTGCAAGAGATCGGTGATCCCTGCATGGTGTCGTTGGGGAGGAAGAGGAGTAATGCTATTTCTATCACAGAGGACCATCTGTACTAACAGGTATTCATGGAAATGTTCATAACTATTCATAATATTAAACATTTTTTAAATTTGAGTTGTTGAAAATTAACATTTATAATCAGACAATTACAGATTTGGGTGTTTACCTGGCACATTGTGCAAGAAAATAATAATCTCTGACTTAAATTAACAAACATTTTTAGTGGGACTTGACAGGATTGAACTGGAGTGAACTGATACTGTACCATAACATTACAACTGTTAACTATTTGCTCGTATTTCAACTGCCCAAAATGGTGACACTCGTGATGATTCACTCTTGTGGAGGAATTCCAGTGGATCCAAAGCTATTTATGATAGACCGCATCAATCAGACCACATTAATATTCAACAGTTTGATACGCAGAACTACAAAGATGATTCCTGCTTATGTGTGAGCGCGCTTGTTTATCTGAGAGACAGTGTAGGCCTATCTAACGGACGCTGCCAACAAAGGACGAGGGCACTGCGGAGAAAATAAAGTGACATATTGAACGTTCTCTGCGCTGCGCATCATTGATGCTGCGTACAATAAACATCTGAATTGTCTCGTGTGGCGCACCGCGCAGTGTCACAATTTTCTCTCACACGCACCTCGATGTGTTTTAGCACATTTTTATTAAACCTCGGGGTGATGCAAGTCAATCACTCTGCTCCCACATTTTTTTCCTCCGACACCCCTCCCTTCATCTCGCCGCTCTACTTTCTGAACCAAACACATCAAACACAGAGGCAGCCTGATGCAGCCTCACCGCTCGTTTACTCTGCGCCCAGCCCATCTTTCTATCTATCTGTCCATCTATCCGTCCACAGCGCTCTCATCTCTGCTCCGATCCTTTTTTCTGCTGTTTCCATCACTCCCGCCTCCCTCCTCTTTTCCCTCCCACCCTTTTTTCCTGTAACTAAACTGGCTGTGTCTCTCTCCATCTGCTGGTTCTTCCTTCAGCGGCCCTGCACCTGTTCACACCTCCTCTCCTGTTGGCCACCTCTTCTCTCTTCTCCTCTCCTCTCCGCCCCACCACCCCCCCTTTATCTCTCTCTCTCTCCCTCCCTCTCTCTCTCTGTCTCTCTCTCTCTCTCTCTCTCTCTCTGCTCAGTGCGATGCTGCCAGGCCCGTTCCTGGCTCAGTTAGCCTCTCTGTCATTCAATCCATCTGTCGGCAAGTCAACTTTGTTTACAGCGGGCGGCCCAAGCCTCTTTTCTTCTTCAAGGAGCGCTAAAGCCCCCCCACTGCCACCAAGGTCAGTGGTGAGCCAATCATGCCCAAAAAACAAAAAACTGCAACTGTTAAATTAACAAAAAAAACCCAATAATAATAATTGTATTTGCTGTCCTCCCTCCACCACACACAACATATGTATAAGTACGGACAATAAGTCTCTTGATATATGCACATCTTAAAAGCTGTCTTTCACTTTCATGCATATAAATAAATGCATGCACAGATAGTTAAAAAAATAACCCTCAGAGAAACAAACATTTGCCCTTACAGCACACATTCCCTCAGATGGAAAAAGCAGCTCTAGATTGAAGTAATTAGCTGGTGATTGGCCTCTGTCATCATCTATCTGCTCACAAAACAGATCGAGATAAGTTTAAAACTCTTAATTGGCACAGACGACTGATGGTCTTAACACAGGAAGAGCAAACTGGCAGCGCAGGCATCTGTGATTTTTAAAAATAAACACACAGCATACATACAATATGTTCTCATACTGACCCAATCCAAAAACCCAGGACTCAACAAGACTGTCAAATCTGTGCCCTACAGAAATAGTTGTGGTTAGCATATGTGGCAGCGTTGGGGGTCAAATCAATTTAAGCTGAGAAGGTAAATGAAGCCTAATATTAATTATTTTAATCAGAATACCATCTTCAAGTTACTTACTCATTAGATAAAGTGTATAATACATGTTATATGAGTAAAAATGTCAAATGCATTAACGTAAAAGTACGATCGGGGAACAGAAAATAAATCTGCATGTGATGTTAAATATCTAACGTGCCTCCAAAGCACAAACATCTTTCGGATGAGGGGAAAAGAACAGCAGTGAGAGAGAAACTTTGTTCATACCACATGCGGTGTTTCGTCGCGGTGTGAGCACACAATCAACTTGTGTTGGAATTTACTTCACACCTGAGACTTACCTGATGCTGTTCAAAAGCCCCTCACCCCTCCCACCTGGTTATAAGCTTGGGGGCAACTGGCAGAAAAGAGCATGTGCCATCTCCTCTCTCCTAACCCACCGCAAAAAATCTTCAGTGAACTCCTCCTACCATCTTCTTACTTCCTCACCCATCCACCTCTCCTCATATCACCAACACCCTCTCCTCTCCTTTCTAGGCCATTAGATCAGACGCCCAGTGAGAAAGAGGCAGCCATTGAGGTGGAAAACAAAGACGGGCTCTTTTAAACTCAGTGGGGGGGACTATGGCTGGAGATGGAGCTGTAGGGGGGCTTGTGCCCATCCGGTGCCTGCCTTCATATACACACCATAACTAGCGTCTCTTTTCTTCTTCTTCCTCTCTGCCATCCACCCACTTCCTCTGTATTATCCTGAACCCTCTCCTCTCCACCAACTCCTGTATGTCCTCTTCTCTTTCGTCCTCCTCTACACCTTATTTACTTCCCCTTCTTTCCACTTCTTCAGTGGCATTCTCTCTAATCTTAATTGCTGGTTCCTTTTTTAAACATTTCCTTACTAACAGACTGCACTTAACAACATCAACGTCAGGGTTGTGTCAACGTGTCTTTCAACCTGGTTTGCACGGCGCTTCATTTGGAACGAGGAGCTCATCAATATGCATAAATATAGCGTTGGCATTTGGGGCATTTTCACCATGTGCATGGATATAAAAAAAAAAAGAGCTGTAAGCAGCGATGAAGCAACAGACCTTTTGAAGTATATTTATCTATTTGAAATATGTAAAGGCTGTTATGTTAAAAACCTATGAGGATTGCCTTTCTTTTTATGACTTCTTATGGCAATCATTACACCAAAAAAGCTAAACAAAATCAACATTAATTCAGTGCGAATACACACATATGCCAGCCTCGAAAAAAAAAAAACTTCATTTTCGTCTCAGTCTGTAAGTATTTATTTTATTGGATGTTTCTTTCACATGCCATGCAACCTCAAAGTAACCTGGGGCAGCTTTTATTGATTCCAAATAAAGCATCGTCTTGATAACTGAGGCCAATGTCTCACAACCAGCGCCAGTGGAGGAGTTTGCAAGAGCACCATCCTGTCTTCTTTCCCATTATAAAACTGAGTATTCCTCTTTCAGACTGTCTCCACTTGGCTGCTATCTTGAACACATCTTATCCTCCTTCCTGCTATCTCTGTATATCTTTCTGATCACCTCCCAATACAATCTGCTGATGGGGGGCAGTGCCCTATTACCTACAAGGCAATGTTTGGCACTGCTGTACCCACAAAGGGTAACAGAGAGAAGGGAATGGATTGAAGGCAAAAGAGCGGGGAGAAAGGAGAACAAAGAGCAGCTATATGAAGGATAAAAATGAGGAGGATGAAACGATAGATCAATCCGGTTTAAGGGAGTGACAGAGGTAAAAGACAGAAATGAGAGGAGAGGAAGCACACAGAGAGGTTCTGTCATGTTGGATGAAAGCTGTGCCTACTGGGCAGTGGGCACAGTGTAGAGTCACTGATGGTGCCACCCTAGCGGCAGGGGGTTGTGAGGGCACAAAGTTGACCAGATGACTGACACACACACACACACAGATTCATTCATTCAGGATGCACAAGATCCATACACGGCAAGCAGTGCAGCCCTCAAAAATGAGAGCAGCAGAGACACCCTCGTATTCCTGAACATTTCCAGTGCATTATACTGAAGTGGAGCACAGAACATGGTGAAGGTGAAGAGTGCATGGTGCGTGGAGGGATGGCATAGGGTTGGTCCTCTCCCTTTCATTCTCTGTCCTCCAGCAGTAGTGTGTGTATGTAGGCCATTGTCCCTCGGCACACTTGGCTGAGGTGACAACAGTTGTAGCTGACAGATTTGCCTCCATCTTGCCTGAGGTCTCCCAGTCAGCGATCTGTCTATTCGATCCATTCCCAGCCCCGCAGGATGCACAGATTACAGCTCTGCCTAATAATCCTGGTAATCGTGTGTCATTTTCCACTCTTGAATTTAAAGTATCGACGTTTTAACACTCCGGTGCAAAGCTGATTCGATTCCAGAGTTAGAGTTGTGAGGCATGCGCACAGGGGCTCATTTATCATCTAAGAAACAGAGAGATGATAGATGGATGGAGCTAAAGAGAACTTCTAGCATCTTTTACTACCTGACCTGCATGAGGAAACAGAGAGAAAGAGGTGAGGATCCATCCATCCATCCTTGCACTGGTCTTGACAAGAAGAAGAAAGAGTACTTTATTAATCCTTTGTCACTGGCCTGAAATACACCCATGCACAAGCAGGTCCTAAAGACGTGTATAGCATCAGAGAAAGGGGACTTAGGCTCAAGGGAATCTCAGTTGTGCCTGGGAGGCAAACTGGCACCTCTCCAGCTATCACACTCTGTACTTGGTCTGAGCTGGACACTCCAGTTCCCAAGCTAGGTCCCCATGGACTGAGCTACACTTAGACTTAGTGTAACTGCTGTAATACTTGACACTCCGAGATAAGGTGAAAGTGAAAGAAACATAAGCCATGTGTGCACATTTGCATCACAATAAGCCTGTGGTTTTATTTTGTTGTTCACCAAGTGAACATGCGTAGAACATTAAAAGGTTTTGATGGGATTTAAAGGGGCAGTTCACGACCCAGTGACTCAAGATAACCCACAGATCATTTTGTGAGCAGCTTTATGTACTGTAGGAACTACTTTCTTTCTCCAGAACTACACCCAGTATGGACAAGAGGCTCAAAATGAGCTAAATAATGTTACAGCTCAGCCAAAGAGGGCACCATGGATGTTTACATCCTGCGCTGTCACAGGCATATGATGCATTTCAGTAGAACACAACAAGGTCTGTGAATTATCTTGAGTAACTGGGTGACAATTTCTGGAAAATACATGGCTGCTGAGCCTCTCAGACATATTTTTTGGCACCGTGAGCCGAGTACCACCTTTCATTATTGCATCTTGTTCCAGATGGATAAATAGCACTGCAGGTAAGAGGAAAAATATGTATTTCAGATTTGGGGGTGAACTGTCCCTTTAAGGATATGATAGAAGAAATGTTACTGCTCAAGAGGCCACATTTTTCAAAGGTTTGGTGCTGAGTTTTTTTTTTTAAAGCTGTTTCCATTTCCATTTATTAGTTCCCACCCAGCTTGACAAAAGCGCACATTCTGTTTTAATTACTGTCACATCAACTACATTAACACAGATGAACTCACAATTAAAGACCAAGAGAAAGAAAGATGCAGCAGAGAGTGAGACAGTGTGACAGAAAGACAAAAGGAGATAAAGAGTCAAAGAAACTGAAAGAAAGATAAAAGACCAAGTAGGTCTCAACAGATTGAGCGAGAGAGACAGCGAGAGTGCAAAGAGAGAGAGAGGTGAGAAGGCAGGATGGCAGAGAGGGCACTCCGACAGCGAGGAGAGAAGAACGCGGCAAGGTCTCGTCACCGGGCCAACGGGCCCACCACTGTCAACATCATGGCACTCTGTGGTACACACACACACGCACACACACACACACGGCTGGCCAACGGCCCTCCCAGCTGCCCTATCCGTAACTGTCTGATTAGTTGTGCTAAGCAGCCCCTCCCCTGCCAACCATGGTGCCATCTGCTACCCAACAACATGGCTGCCGACCAGACAAGCACACGCACACACAAACACACACGCAAACACACAAAAACACACAGCAAGCCTCATACCTGGCACTGTCCCGCTGCTGTCACACAGAGACACACACATCAAACTTCACAGACACAGGTGTAGCCCAAAGGTATCAACACTTAACATTTGCACAAAGGCATGCACACAGGCTCATCTAATTGCACGCTCACAATCGAGTCAACGCACATCACGAGACACGGGTACTTTATGTTTGCGTGCGCACAAAAACTCGCGCACACAGTTACTGCCGTAGAGGTTGTGTGCGTGCATGTGTGTGGTGACAGTGGTTAGGCACCGTTATTGCCAGGTAGAAAGAACGATGCTGTGCTCAAGTGTGTGTGCGCTCGCTGGCAGCGCTTGAAGGTTCATTATGGCCCCCACCTCTCCTGAGCGACTGCAGCCTGCGTGGCGCCCCGGCCCTTTTATTCCGGGCCGTGATTGGACAAGGGCCTCCCGCCGAGTTGGTTTGCAGCAGTTTTGTCGCGCCCAGATTTCACTCCCTGCTCAAAGCGAGCCTCTGGCGGGACGCGGCATCTGCTGCCTCACCTTCCTCATTTACACTTCTCCGCCCTCGCACACACACACACAGTTCTGTTCACCGCCTTTCCAGACCTTGCTATCACGATCTACAACTGAGGGGAGAGAGAAAAAAGAGAGAGGAAACTAGGTAGACGTACAGAGAGAGAGCGCAGCAGCGTGACATGTTTAATAGAGTTTGGGGAACTTTGTGTATATGAGTCACAGCGGTTGGTCTGGAGCTTTTTATCTCTCTGCCTCTTAGCATCCATCTTATGATTTCAGGGTCACAGAAAGGAGAATGTGGCCTTAAAACACAGGGATGCTATCTGTCTCCCCTTCTAGTTCTGTCTACCTGCATGCCTGTCTGTTTCACCCGCTGCTTTATTAATACCAATCAATGTACATTATCCCTCATCTCACAACATTTTCTCTAAGTCCTGGCCCCATATCGTACTTTAGTGGTAGCACCTCTCTCTCTCTGTTAACTAGACCAGGGTGAGACAGTGTTGGTGCTAAAAACAACAATATAGTGAGTGGTAAAGAATTAAAAAGATTCCAGTTTACAACCTAAACAATATTTAAAGAGCTGTGATACACCAAAGCAGTATCTAGCATAATCACCCTGTTCATCCTGCTCTAATTGTTGTTCAAATAATATGCAATATACTGCAGTAGGATACACAAGGAAGCCCAGATGTCTCTGCTACAGATCCCAAGACATTCCCACAGTAGGTGAGGATAATCCCTCAATTGTGTTCTAGATGTGCCCCGTTTCCCAAAAGGACATGACCTGAATACTTCCAGAGGGAGGCATTGTGATCACATGCTCATCCCACTTCAACTGGTTTCTTTCATGTTGAAGTGCTGTGGTGTCCAGGTTTCATTTTCGGCTACCTCGGTGAACTACAGTGGGTCTCCAGAGTCCTCCATCTCATGCAGTTTCAAGAGTTCTTTTCACCGCCTAACGAGATCCTCAGCAAGATCAGCACTTCTGCTCTTTGCTGTATTAGGCTCATATACATTCAAGACAAGACACTGACTTCTGTTCCTGAGTCATCCTGAGTTGCCACATGTTCTTTGTAGGCTAACAAGATGTCTAACCCCATGTTCTGCTTCAATGGCCACAGAAGCTTGTCCTCTGCGCTAAACAAACCCAAAGTCCCATATTCACCTCACAGCTTCCTCCACTACCAGTGAGTTTGTGGATTCCTGCCACTGCAGGTACGCATGGCCTCTTGTCAAGATGCAGGATAACACAAGTTCTGTCATTCTGAGTTTGTCCGGCAGACAAGACAGATACAGCCAGATCAGATTATATCAAGTCACGTTCGGACATTTCCTGGACCAGGAATCCATAATCACAAGTCCTAGATGAGAAAGTGACAACAAGCAAACTTATTCACTGCAGTATTGAAAACTCCCTGTCCATCTACAGCTCTAAGCAATCACCCTCATCAACATGGATGCTCGATTTCATGGGGATAATGAAACTGGTGGAAGATTTGGGGCCTTGCAGACAATGCGCTTGTCCAAAACACAGAGCAGGTTAACGATGGATTCACATACGTATGCAAACACACATATCTACCCGTGCATGCCTATCTGGCGTGTGTTGAAACAGAAGTTATGCTGGACAGTTTTCACTGTGGCCTTTGGGATCTGCGATCACAACGCAGGGAGAGACAGGGAGAGGCCGGATGGAGACAAGGAAAGAAGAAAAGAAAGAAAGTGAAGAAAGACAGGAGCAAACAAACAAAACAAACTTTAGTAAAGCCCTCTGCTGGGCTGGGGCCGGGACTGGAGTGCGTGTGTGTGTATGTGAGGCGATGTGAACAGAGTGGCGGGGATTAGGACAGATCCTGGGCTGTCCAACTCACAGCTGGCTGATGATCCAATCCTGGAGCACAGCGCAGCGCACCAGCCGCCATGGGACCCCCGAATGCGTGCATGCATCTGCGTGTGTGAGTGTGACTGTGTGTACAGGCATGTGGATCTGACTGATGTGCGTATCAATGTGCACATTTGCAGGCATGCAGTTGTACAAACAAATATGCGTGTGTGTGTGTGTGTGCATGTGTGTGTTTATCAGAAAGGAAGGTAGGGCTATCAGAAATCAAACAGAGACTGTCTGTGCTTCATGTCCCCTGTTTGAAGGCGGGCTGTGATCATTTGGGCCACGAGAAGAAAACAGAATGAAAGAGGGGAGTGAGCAAGTTTCAGAGAGAGAATCAAAGAGCTGCCTTCCAAGGCTGGTCATACAAATGCCTTCCAGCCTCGTGACTGTGAATGCCACACTCTTACTCTCTAACACACACAAGAACAGGTACACAAACCAGCCCACCACATCTACAAAGACTCATGCATGTCTCTATAGTGAACAACAAGAGAGAGCAAACAGAGACATGACTAGGAATGAACTACAAGGAGTTTTGCATAACCCCAGAAGGCCCATCATAGACAGGACGAGAGAGAAAGAGACAGAGGTAGAGAGAGACGATCGCTTGAGGTTTAGTTGGTTCGTTTGGAACAGCAAGAGTAAAAAGTGATAGAGAACATGATGAGTGAGGAAAAAAGGGAAAAACAAAAAAGGAAAAGATTGCAGTGATGGCCCGAGGACGGTCAAAGGCTGTGAAAAAATCTCAGCAGGTGTGTGCTTGACATGCGGATATGTGTGAGTGTGGGCATCTCTGGTTTTGTGAGATGACCTCCTTCATCTGCACATATCTCAGAGACACTCTTTAACCCCATCTTTAAAAAGTCTGATGTTGTATCGACAGACATGAATCAATGGTTGGATGGATGGATTAAAAGATTTTATGGGCTTCTAAGAAAACACCACAAAGTTTTTTGGAAAACTAGCCTGTTGGACAGCTTAACTGTGAGTGATGAGAATAGAAACCAAAATCCTCAGGGTATCAGTGAGTTCCTGTTTAGGGATTTACGACGATAAGCGACATATGTAATGAGAATAATACCAAAGAGGACATAGTGATTACCTGTAGGAGTAATTTATATACTTTATGTCTCTGAAGGCGTCAGTATGGTTCAACCAAAGTGCTCTTCAGGTCATCAGGTCTGAATTGACCAACGTCAGAGGATTGTAAGATGAATTTTGTACTTCCTAACCTTTGAATATTTTTATTCATATTTTAGTGATCCACAATTACAGGATTACAGTAATAATATAATAAAAGTTACTTTAATTAGGTGTACCAGATTGTCAGCTGTCATAATTCACGTTGGTTTTGGGCAAAATTACTATATTCCAACAAGCTGGTGCTTTAGGTGTAAATTTAATTTTGCAATGTTTTAAGTCATAAGAGAGACTGATCAAATATCATTTTGGTAACAGTTTCAGATATTTTGCGGCACACTAAATGTTGTGCACTATTATAAATGTACTATTTAGCTTCATTAACACCTTTTTTTAATTTATCACTGTGGGAATTATACTTGTGGCCATGCAAACTACTTGAAGACAATACTGCCTTTTTATGTCATTTTGCGATGTGTAACTACTGAAGGAAAAGAAATATGCACATTAAATCAGTATCAGAAGTGGCTTTCACTGCTAATGACCAAAATTGAATTTGAATGGCTACATGCTCAGCCAAGTCAACAGCTGTCAAACATCTAGTATGCATCTGCGGATAGATAAAACTATAAAGTCTCTCATGCACATACACCCGCACACATGGCAGTAAAATGGTTTAGTCCAGTGGCTCCTCTAGTACAGGTCAAAGTCATCATGTTGCCATATTAATATGCATGTCATTCTCCACAGCTGGCTGCAAAATACACACACACACACACACACACATACATATACACACACACACACACACACACATATACACACACACTGCCTCATCCCTTAAACAAACGACAGCCCACCATGCGGCCAGTGTGTTAGCGCTGGCCAGCTGACAGACAAACACACTTAAACACAGATCAAGCCGCGAGCTGCTGTAGACACACACACACATACCACCAAGCTGACAGACACATAAACACAAATACACATTCATACACACACACACACACACACAGATAACACAAACTTGCATCCCGCAGCCTAAAGCACCACAGGGCACCACCGCCACATCTGTGCCCATCTCAGACACCTCGACTGTGGGCAGCGGGGGTGAGAGAGTGCCCTGGGCGGCTGGCATGGGCTGGCATGGCCCTGGCAGTGGCTGGTGTGGAAAGGAACAGCAGCCAGCGGATGACAGGAGGGATAGAGGGAAGAGAAGGAGAAGGGAGGAATTCAGGCCGACAGGAGAGGAAAAAAAGAATAATGGGAAATGAGAGGATGATGAAAGAGAAGATGATAGAGGGAAAAGAAAAAGGAAGTGTTAAAGTATTGATGATGGCGGGGAAGGACAGTTAAGAGTTAAGGCTTATAGGTAGAAAAGATAGATACCTGAACATATGGAAGGGTGGGATAAACAGATAAAAAAGTAACAGATGCAGTGATACAGGGAACCATGGAAAACGGGATATAAGGATGCAGAAATAGATACAAAGAGAGAAGATGGAAGATGGAGGTGGAAGGGAGGGGAGCCGGTAGTGCCTGTCGTGAGAACGGGTGCAGGGCACTGGCAGGTGGCGCTGAGGCCAGGCTGTCCAGTGACCATCAGCCGCACTTTACTGTGTGTGTGTGCGCGCGTGCGTGTGTGTGTGTGCGCCAGGGACAGAAGAAAGGCTCAGGCGCCATTTTGGCTCTGCTGGAGCTGTTGCTGGGCTGGGCACTGGCTTGGTGGCACAGAGTGGGCAGTGTGTTTGTGCCTGTGTGTGTGTGCGTGTGTGTATATGTGTATGTGTGTGTTGCATTATGTTGTGGCATGCTTAACAGGATTAGAGGTGACCTGGTGAGGTCCAGTTGGTACCGGGACCATGGCACAGCGGCACGCATGTGTGTTTATGTGTGTGTAGTTTGTATAATAGGATTAGCTGTTACCTGGTGCGGTACAGTTGGTGTGCTGGTCTGAACTGGACTGGACTGGGCTGAGCTGGGCAGGAGCTGGGCAGAGGGGAGCGCTGTGTTTTTGTGTGTGTGTGTGTGTGAGTGTGGTGGCATGTATAATAGGATTAGGTACTACCTGGTGAGGTGCAGTTGGCGCTGGGCATTTGCCAGCTGTTCTGCTAGGCTCAGGGCTTCGGCCTGCCATTGGCTCCCGTCCTTTTGGACCGCCTCCAGATGCTGCCGACAGCCAACCAGCTCTGAGCTCAGCCTTTCCACTTCCTGTCCCGCAGAGATGGAAGGAGAGAGGGAAGAGGAGGTGAGGAAATCTTTCACAACAACGCACCTTATGCCCTCAGCCATACAAAATGTTAAAGGATGACTATAACCTCATGTAAAGGTTGAGTGGGATAAAGAAATAATCAGTATACCGGTTGGATTTGTATATTTTACAAGTGTAACCAGGAGTTCTCTCTCCTTTGCACTGCATATTTGGCCATTATTTCCATTCAGAGAGTGGATGACTGGTGCTCGTACAGATGATTTGGGATAAACATGGAAGTTTGCAAATAAAAAATTCAGGGGTTCTTGATTTTGCTTACATCATCTGCCTACCAAATTATGAACTAGACTATCTGATCACTGACGGACTTAAAAGCTGCTGAGCTAAAGTAATTCATCTAATAAAATCACATACCTGTGCAGCCTTTTCCATCTGTCTGCTGGCCTTGGTGTTGAGCTCTCTGAGCTCTCTCTCTGCCTCCTCTTTCTTCAGTTGGGCCTGGCTGAGCTGATATCGCAGATCCACACACACCTAGAGACGACAAGCACAGATTAAAAACAGATAAAACTTTGATTAAGAAATATTCCTTCTTGTCCTCCTTAAATTGAAAGTCCTTTATTTGAATCATCAGACCTGGCATGTAATGAGTCTTAGTTTTAATGCTTAATGTGATGTCATTTGAAACCTCATTTGTGACAAATAATATATGATAATACATTAAACACGTTTGTTATGGTATAAATGTGCCACGGAAAATTTCTTTTCTCATTTTCTCCCTCACATAGTGTCAATTATTGAAGAAACTAGAGTTGGTATGGATTACGTGTCTGGTAGGGTGAATATATGCTGACATGCAGCACTTGAACTTGAGTCTTCCAGTTTAAGCAAAACTTTGCAGCCCATTTGTCACTGGTTTGCTGCCATTTATGCCCATTTATACCAAGAATTTGCAATGCAAAATGATTAAAACTTCAACAAAGGATCTTCACTCTGAGTGTGGTTGTCTTACTTAAAACGTATTTATGCACTCATGTTGAATTCACTCTTCCAACAATCAAACATAAATACTGAAATAGATAAATCTTTGCTGCCATCCAGTGGATTTACAAAAGCGTTGCAAGTAGACAGCATAGACAACATCTGAGGATCAGGAGTTTTCTCTTTTCCTTCAAGCAACACAAGCATCAGTGATAAGTAACAGACATGTTGACGTGAGGTTTTCTTACAAACGCACACAGTGTACCTTGGTATTGTCTTGTTGCTCACTGGTAAGTTTTCGCAGAGTATCCTCTAGCTGATTGGTCAGTGAGCTCTTGTCTCTGTGAGCTCTGTCCAGCTGCCCCTCCAACTCAGCAACACGCTGGGAGAGGCTGGATACCTGATACACAACCACACAATTTAAGTATTTCCCTCTATATAAGCATCATGAAGGAAAACTTATCTAAACACACAAAAAGTGAATAAGATTTACTGTATGTGCCAGGTCCTCTTTCTGTTTGCGGGCCTCAGTTCGACCCTCCTCTCTGGCCTCAGCCAGTCTCGCCTGTAAGGCCTGTGCTTCTCGTTCTAGTTGTTCCCTGTGTCGAGCCAGCTCCCTGGACAACTGCTCACATTGTACCTCCACCTGCATGCGTGCAAACAGATGCAGAAGCCCCAGTAAGAGGAGGATACACAATTTTAGAGGATAACTTGGGAAGAATATTTCAGAGCTTCAGTGATCAAACACAGCTGGTAAGGTGTCTCTATGTTTCTCTGACCCTTGCTTTGTACAGATTTGCTTCTTCTGCCATCTCCACTGCCTGTTTAACCTGGAGACAGGCTGACCACTCCCTTTGCTGCGCCTCCTGCTGACTGGTCCGCACAGCACGCAGAGCCACCAGTAACTCATCACGCTCTCTAAGAGGTTGAAAGACAAGAAAATGCAGCACCAGCATAAAAAACACAATTACTTCTGTATCTCTTTGTCTTTGTGGATGCTCAATTTTTTACTATTCAAAATCAACATGTGTGTTTAACTCTGTGACAGAATGTATTTGTGTGTGTTTTCACTGACTTTGTGAGCCTGTCAATAGCCTGGACATGCAGATTTGTATGAGTCCCAGCCAACACAGCCTCGTGCTGTGCACACTTCAAACACAATCCTGCCACACGGGGAGCTCCATCAGCCCTCGGTGCATCCGCAGCCTGTTTCTCCCTGTGTCTCAGACGAACCTTCACCTCCTCACACTCCTTCTGACTGACTGACAGATCCTTCCTGAAGATGGACGCAAATAAAAAAGAATTTTGGAGAAACAGAGAGAGAAAATGTGGCAGGAAAGGAAGGGAGAATTCTTACTTTGTATACTGACCTGAGGGAGATGACCTGAGCCTCCAAGCTTTCAATCTGGGCCTGGTAGATCACTTTAAGTTGCTCCTGGTGAAAACAAACATTTTAGGGCAGACAATAAAAGGAAGATAGGTAAGGTAACTGGGAGAGCGGAGTGAACAGATTCATCATCCTTACCAGCTCATTTTTCCACGTGGTGTGTTCTGCTTTCTGCAGCCTGCTGTAGCTTGTATGGGAGTCTACGTGGCTGTTGGCTGCCATACTCTCATTCACCTGAAGAACAAATACATGCATGTCACTTACAATCACAACAAGAAAGATCATACACGTGATTTTCACACACATTACCGTGGTGTTGCGTAATGTGAATTCTTTCAGAGATTCATCCACAGCTTTGGATTTAAGGTCTGAATGCAGCTTCTCATTCTCCACCACCACCACTCTGATCCGCTGTTTCATCCCCTGCAACTCTTCCTGAAGTCACACACATAGAAATAAAAAGAAACTTAGCCGAGCAGTAAAGTACAGTAACTGCAAATACACACACACACACTCATCTCTGTACATACCTTGCAGAATTTGACCTCAGCTTCCAGATGTTGGATGTACTCTGACTGATTGTGAATCATCGGGACCAAATCCTGATAAGTCGGCAAACTGGACCTCCCTTCCTGCTGTACTCTCTAACAGAGGAAAGAAGAGATTTATCTATGGATGACTGCGTCCTAGTTTGACTAAGTCTTTAGTCGAATGTATTGAAATGTTTAGCCACATAAAGCTGCTTACTCTACCTTGGATGGAGACTGTTTCCTTGAAGGAGAGGGAGCAGAGGGAATTTCTCTGCACTGCTTCAGTAGAAGGCTCTTCAGCTGATTAACTACAATGCCAGAAGACGCCGAAACAAACACACACACAAAGCATTTCCTTATAAATTTGTGTATTATCTGTCAACAAGATTATGAGCAGAGAAATCTCCAGGTGGTGCATTATAGTGTCTTGTCAGACAGTCGTCCCACAGCTAATCACTGAGTCACCTGCTTCGCTCTGTGTCTTTTGGCTCCATGCAGCCTTGTCCTCTTCAGCCATGATGGGGAAGAAGTTGCCATCACTGCCTCTGAGCTGCTCCACCTCTTCTCCATCGGGGCTCAGCTGCTCCAGAGTACTGCTCAGCTGCTGTATGCTCTGGTTGGCCCGCTCTGAATCCAATACACACAAAAACACTAGTCTCATACATACAGTATATTATTTCTGTGCCCAATAGGAGTTTAGTTAGAGAACTCTAGAGAACTTTATTTATTTATCTATTTCCCCAGTGTGGGATCAGTAAATCTTAATTATTCTTAATTACATCTTAAATACTCTTATAGTAAAACCAATACAGGCAAAGAGACAATCCCAGTGATAACACAAATAGGCTTTTCACTGATAGCTTTATGAACAGCACAGGTGTAGTTAATATCTTTAATGAATAATGGCTGCTCTTGTACATGCTTGCAGTCTGTCATGGTGTAATGGGACACTTAGAGAATAGAGACATCAATAATTTATAGTAAGGCCTTTCCAACCAAGAAAAGTATATTCAATGTCAGTTCTCCTGTCTCACCTTGAACGTGGCCAAACTGAAAGAGGTGTCATGGACTACAGGTCTAACCTAAGCATAATTTCCATCCAGGGTGAAGAGGTGGAGGACTACAGATGCTTGGGTGTTCACTTGGACAACAGACTGGACTGGAGATGCAACACTGAGGCGGCCTACAGGAAGGGACGGAGGAGACTCTACATCTTGTAGAAGCTCAGCTCCTTTAATATGTGCAGCAGGATGCTGCAGATGCTCTGATGCTGCAAGTGCAATTTTCTCTGCAGCCATCTGCTATGGCAGCCGAGCCAGTGGCAACTGAACAAACTGATTAAAATGCTCTGTGCTGGGGACTGCTCTGGAGCTTGTTGTAGAGAGAGTGATGCTCCATAAACTTCTCAACATTATGGACATCCGCTACATGAACTCCCGATCAAACAGAGCAGATTCAGACTGCCATGACGCTTTATAATAACTCCCCTGTGTGCAGAGAACGGAGACTCACTCTGTGACAGCTGATTTTTGGATATGCACATGAATACATAACTAATTCTCTGACTAAGACTGTACAATGGACATTTTTGCACAAACTTACTGTACAGAGTTTATGCATATTATTATTAATATTATATTTATACTGTGATTATACACTAATTCAGGGATCTTCAACCAGGTACTGCAGGCAGTCCGCAAATTTTTGTCATAATAACTGACTATTTTCGGCAAAATAACGGTGACTGTGATCATTGAGAAACTACAAACATCCGATTGGATGAATCAGTGGACACGTCCAAAGACACACAGCTCTTGGCACCAATAGTAATTATGCATGAACTTTTTTATTATCATAAAAACATGACCCAGTCCTCAGGCTGAAAAAGGTTGAAGACCCCTGCCTTTAACTCCATATAGCTCATTGCTTTTTGTGTATATTGTGGACCTGTTTTGTGTTTGTAATACTTGTAACACAAGAATTTCCCCTTTGGGGATCAATAAAGCAATCTATCTATCTATCTAAACAAAGAAATATAATTATTCCAGCGTCATGTACGTAGTTTCTAAATATAGGTGCCACTCAAATCTCCTTGTCAATGAATGAACTGCCTGAAACTCAAGCTGACTTAGTGTTTTACAGCTGGTGGGTTCATTTCTCTCAGGATGCTTGTTGTCGGTTGGAGCAACAGGTGGCAGTGACACACGACTTTTTGTCTGCCTCTCTTCTTTAAACCAGTTTGAATGACATAACATTTAGTAAACACGCTCTTTAAAGACAGCCAGCTGTTTCACCCTTACTGAACGTCAACGACCCTTTTAAACGCCTCTCTCTCTCTCTCTCTCTCTTTAGCAATGTTAGCACGGTAAAACTTACGTCTCAGCTCCTTTTGGTAAGCGCCCAGCTGCTCCTCTTCCTCCTCGTCTGAGTCTAACATTTTAATTTATGTATCTAATTATAAATATAACGCTTTATCACTAACGAAACATGCTATGCTAAGCACAGCAACTACATTAACAACCATAACATCTCGCGCGTCGTAACGGTCATCGAGTCTCAGCGGCGGTGCGTTTGTTTTAACACACCTGCGTGCCCCGAGGTCGGCGTTCTCGTTTTAATGCAATGGAACCCTATATCACCGCCCCGGCGCGAACGGACTCAGCGTGTACGGTGAATTTAAAACGAGATTTTCTAAACGGCTACCACTTCCTGTTAATTCAGCCAGCCGGATGCTGGGAGTTGTAGTCATTGTTTGTTTTTGTAGGCACAGAAAGGAGTTTCACGTCTGCCACCCTGTGGTGAATACAGTGTATTGCAACGTAATACACCAAATTCACACACAAGTGGTGCTGAACTGTTCTTAAAAATTAAACACTCTACTATGCTATGTGGCTAAATATGCAGAATGTGTATTTTAAGAAAATTTTAAAATATATGGTACTACAGAATGTTGCTCTTTTGATGATTTTTAGGCAAAAACAACAAAGGAAAAATAAATATATATTTTAAAAAAAGAATATTTGCAATGTGCAAGATAGTACCCTTTAAGATGTGCAGTGACACACAGGAGGATGAGGAAGAGTCAATGTCAGTGTGGTTAGGATGCATGTAACAAAAAGTTTTGTGTCCTGTGCCAAAGTTTGTATTTGTTTACCTGTTCGACATTCACACATGTGGTAGAAATCTTGGCAAGAGGCTGAAGAGAGATACACTGATGTAGCCCAGGAGGCCCCAGGATGATCAGCTCCAGGAGGGAATCCCCTTGAGGTTATTAGATACACAATGAAGGAGGTCCGGGGCAATGTAAAAGGTGTTCCAGATGTGGAGTTTGCCAAACGTAGATTCAGGTTGCATCTTTCTATGTTGACCGAGATGGTCTTTCAATATTAAACTGTCAATTGAGGATCAGCTTCTTGTCTCTTGGTCCAGAAGACCCTTCCTATCATGAGTTTTGTTGCTGAGGCAAGCTGCAGGTGGGAATAAACTGTTCTATCTCAATGAGTTTGTGTTTAGGGTGAGAAGGGTTGGCAACAGTCTTTCCTGTTTGCCTCAGGGTCCTGGAAGCTTAGAGGTGCTGCAGGTGAGAATGGCTTCAATAATGCTGGTGTACAATTACATCATTGACTATGGAAGGTTGAACTTCTTCTTGCTTTCTTGGCGAGTGTCAGAGGGATGATGGTGGAGGTCTTGAAGCAGATTGGTACGTGGTATGTCTACATTACCAGAGACAGCTGATCAGCACAGTGCTTCAGGGAGACAAAGTCAGGTTCGACTGCATTGCAAGAGTCCTTGGATGGAATGGAAAAAATGTCAATAGATAACTTAACTTAGATAACACGCTGCTGCATGTTGCTGCTTTTGGGATGCCACTATCGTCTAATGTAAGCTAGTTGGTCAGGGCTAAAATGTTGGTGAATTCTGGCCTTACCCTTGCCTGGCGGTGGCAAATTCTTGTTTGGTTGCTAATGCATTTGAGAACGTTGTGCTATTTTGTTGATCAGCACTCGGAAACTCGGAAACTGAATGACAAACAAAACCCACCCCTACCCAATACATTAACACGACAACTTTAAAGGATCTCAGTGATGTGTTTTGGAGTTTCCCTGTCTTCTTGGAGTCAAAAATGACTTACTGTAACTTTAAGAGGAACATTTAAAACATACATGTAATCATCTTTACGTAGTTTTCTGTAAAGCTGGGTACTTTTGAGTCTCCTTTTTTAAGTAGATTTGAGAAGATGAAACTTGATGATCCTCATGGGGATATTGTTGCTCCAAAATGAGCAAATAAAGAGCTGTTACTGCAACAATTAGCACTAAAACAGCTCGAGAAGAGAAAGAATAAGTTCAGAGTCCTGTAGCTACACGATCACCTGGTGTCCTAGATGGTGGATGTGCTCTGTGTCACTTTCACTTCTCTTATCAGCTTATTTTGGCAGTCAAGTGAGTCATCATTGCGCACTCCCACATACATTCGTAGATTTAAATGCAAGATTGGACTGTTGAACCAAGGTGAATAACTGGGCTAATTCTTGTGGGATTACTCAGAATCCGAGTCATAAATAAAACACAGGTTGTGAAATTGTGGACATTTTACATGAAAATGGTTCTCATTAGTTTAAACCTAGCCACATCCTGTTTAGCATTTAAGCGGTATGTAAGAAATAAATGTTTTATAACACACTTTAATGTGAAGTAGCTGTTATACAGACATTTTGAAGTCTTTATTAATATATTTGTCAACTATTAAAACTTGTCTTCTGCAACTGTTTAAGCAGACAAGTGGCTATATAATGTAACACAGTGGTAACAAGTTAAATATGTTTATGAATGTGTCGCGATAATAGATAATATTTCCTCTATATGCAGTGACTGAAATTCAAACGTACGCAGATGATACTGTCATCTATGTGCATGCAAAGACCAAGCAACAAGCTGCATAAAGGCTCACGACAGCGATGGCCTGTATCAGGGATGCTCAACTTTCTTTGTCCGGGGATCATTCTTGCAAGATTAGAGGCCAGGGGTTGTGAATAAATCAAATTTGAATAGTATAGCAGATAAAATGAATAAACATTACTAGGCGGGAATGCTGCGATGAAGATAACATGTTTTGACTTGTGATGGCTCCTGATATTAGCAACTTTCAGCAGTTGTCATTTGGTAAAGTAGAAACAATGGTTCAGGACTGGCATGAGGAGGCTAATGCATTTCAATCATTGACCTGCCTGTTTTCATTGTCAGCCTTTCAGCATTTGCTGTCCGCACTCATCTTTGTCAAGAGGCAAACCCATTTGCATAAGTCTTAAGCAGGTCGAGTGTATGTGAACTTTTGGAGGAAGTCAAGTGTCACTGCCTCAGCACACTGCACAGATATACACCTCCCAGGTAACAGCCAAAGGACATTATTGAATTATTATTATTTACTGATGGTATAAACAAAAAAATCTCCAGTTAGAACCCGTAGGGGTACCTGGCACCCTGTAGTGGGCCAGATTTAGTCCTCAGGCCTTAAGTTGAGTATTACTGGCCTATGTCACACACTCTTGTTTTCACTTAAGCATAAGAAATTCAAATATCTTGAAGTAACAACTTTGGGCTGGGCTGTACAAACCTGTAAAGTCTGTATACCCAGGGTTCAAAGGTACAGGACAGGAAGCCAAACATCTACCACCTTTGTTACTGCTTAAGAAATCATAATTTTCTGAGCTGGGACAAACTTATCAAATTCACAAATGCTTAGTCTTGGCTATAAGATTCTGCTTGGCTTGGCTCTACTCCTTAGTGTGTTTATAAAGCAGAAAATAACTGATGATAGACACACTAGGCCTGTTGCAAGAGAGGACTGTATGAGAAGGACTGCCTTCAGTCAGTCAGCTCACACAGACGCTCTGAGACTGTGACACATATCCAGATCAGTTCATGGTTAAAAGCCAAGCTGTGGCCATACCTCAAACCTGAAGTGTGCTTTGTTTTAAGTGTGCCCTGTTATCTGTTTAATGCATTTTGCAAGTCTTTTGTCGTCATCACACCTGCCCGGGGACTGCAGTTCACAGAAATATCTATTAATGTGCACCGTCTCTGTGACTTTTAACTATATATAAAACAAAAAAAAGAACACTGTGACATGCGGGCGGCTAAAAGCCCCACAAGAAACCTAATACGTGGGCCTTGAGTTGGGAATTTTTTTTTGTCAAACTACTGTTTCCCAGCCTTCAAGCTGTCTTGCATGCTGCATGTCTTCATGCTCTAACAGCATAAAAGACATTTGTGAACACTATACACAATAAGGATTTGTTCATGTCTGTGATTGTATATCATTAAAGATAATATACTGTGCAGTTAATCATATATTTACTGTTTAAAAACCAATGAACGCTTGAAATGTCCTCATATCTGTGTGCTATAGTGTGATATAAACAAAACTTTTTATAAATAAAAAATGTGGTAGTGTGCATATAGAAACTAACGGGTTGCACACGGTACCAAAATCTTAAAATCCTAAGTATAAGTTATAGTTCAGTGAAATTAACAGACCTCAAACTGAGGTTACATGGAGCACAGTGTTATATTATATTACATATAATCCCGCTAACCTCATTAGAAAACTGCATCAAGTTCCTGGTAAAATGACACAAAGGGAGTTTTGAATGACATACTTAAAATGATGATAGTATAAAATGATTTGTATGTGTGTGTATGTGTGTGCATGAAGGAGATAGTGTTCGCTGGAACTGGTGTATCTCAGATCTATGTTTGTTGCTGCTTACAAATGGTC
This sequence comes from Nibea coibor, assembly GCA_023373845.1. NCBI lineage: Eukaryota > Metazoa > Chordata > Actinopteri > Sciaenidae > Nibea > Nibea coibor. The sequence continues at coordinate 18,102,066 of CM041723.1, forward strand.
AGACAAAGGTAACCATGGATACACCCTCTTCCTTTTGCACAATAACAGATAGCTTCCTGTCGAATGAGCCTCAGCTGTACTTTTGATTTTTGCGACATTTAAGTTTTCAGCAGAGGAGACAATGAGTCAGACTGTCGGTGGGCTCATTCATAAATAGACACTGTGTTCTAATCTAGATTTGACATTTTCATTCACAGTTTATTGTGACAGCATAAATGCAGAGATAGTCATTTAGTCATATGGATTTTTGTACTCTTTTAATGTGACATTCTCGTGGTTATTTCATTATTTTACTCACCTGCCCAGGGAAAACAGCAAACATTTGCTAAAACCTTGCACGTTACATCTTTCGGTTAATATTCTTTGTACATTGCCCCTGTTCAAAAAAAGACATTCAAACTTGAAATTTAAGCTGCAAACAATGCAGATAAGAGCAGTGAAAACTAAAACAGTAAAGCAACTGGCCCTATAATCAAAACAATGTGCTCAAACTCAACTCAGCTCAACTTTATTAGCACCTTTCATACAGAATTGTAGCCCAAAGTGCTTCACAGAGCAGAGTCAAAGCAGAAATAGACAACAACTAACAGTTCTTTAAGGCAACAGAGCAGTTGCATGAAAAACTAGAGATTAGAAGAAGAGCGAAAAGCATAAAACTACAACAACGAAAAAAATAAGAAGTAAATTAAAGGCATTATTTAAGAACAGCTGCAGTAAAAGTACCAGAGATAAAAGTAACATGGAATGATCAGGACCTAAAAACTCAGCAGTGAATGGCGCGGCGCCTTAGGTAAAAGTCAGGCTAAAGAGACATGTCTTCATTTTTTTCTTTTCTTTTTTTAAACGTCTACAGAGGTGCAGTCCCTCGGATGCATAGGCAGGCCGCAGTAGCTAAAAACGGCCTCACCATCCTTCTTTGTGGAGGTTCTGGGGACAACTAGGAGTCCAGCTGCCCAGGATCTGAGGGACCTGCTTGATACATACTTTTGTAGCATGTCACAAAGGTAGGCAGGCCATACAGTGATTTTTTTTTAAATGGAGGGTTATATGTGCCGTCTGTCTGTCTGTCTGGTCAAAGATGCTAAAATGCTAATGCTAAGAAGAGCTGGTCAATAACTCTCTTCATGGAGTTTGTTACTACGTTCAACTTTCACGTTACACGCATGTCATCCATTATTAATAACAAATTCATGATTATTGTAGCTTTAAGGACTTTGTCTGAGGCGCTTGTCTTGTAGAGTGCCGCAATCTTTATTATTTTGGTTTATATTGTACTCACATGCTCACACAAACCAGGTAATGCGGCTACCTATATAGAGTAGGGCTTTCTTGTGCAACATGTATTCCTTCTAGCGTGCATGGTGAAGGGAAATAGTTTGAAGGCGTCAAAATGTTAACAGCACTTAAGAACAATGAATGGTTCAAGAACAATAAAGTTGTTCTTTATATTACAAATATTGCTGTTTTTTTTACCTCTTCAGTCAAATTATTATTATTATTCATGTTTTTGTTTTAGATGTGAAGAGTTTTGAACATGAATTTGATTAACTTGCATACATATCATGATCTATCTTCATACTCATATCATGTAATGCATGTTTTCTTGCACACACTGTTCTGTACTTCACAGTTCAAGGACTGCATGTTGCTGTATACCGGATAACAGCTGACTTTTGTAATGAAAGCAGACACTTTTAACTGTGCACCTCCATTACGTTTTCATAATTATTTTTTATAGACCCTTCATGCAGAGGTTTAACTGCACCACATCATTGAGGTACTTACTTCAAGTGAAACAGCGCTCATCTGCAAAGGAAGAGTTACACAAGGGAGTGTTTGCATGCTGGGGTATTTCCAGGAAACCACATCAGCCTACCAATCTGACTGTGGTATAGGCTGTAGGATGATGATAAAAACCCACGCACAACCCTGCAGCCACGCACTTGTGAAATGTCACTTCTGCCCTACCATATATAATTATTACCAATTCCCCTCCTGTCACTGCCATATCTACCCCCCCCACTCCAAACTCCCCCTCCCACTGCATGATCCACTCCTCCTGAGTGAACTGTGTTTTTTCTACGTGAGGGTGGGGGTTCCCGCTCATTTCTTTAAAGCATGACGCCCTAACATAAGTCTGGAAAGAACTGAATAGTGACAACAACAAAAAAAAAAAATCACCTCAGAAAAAAAAACTCATCATTTGAACTTTTTTGTATGGAAATGTGTAACAATGAGAAAATAAGAACAACAGAGGCGGCGAGAAGAAGAAGAGAAAACGAACTAACCCGGTTAAGCATGGGAAAATGGTGCACTCTGCCACATCTCACTCCGGCCTCAGTGATCAGTTATCTGATGACTTTTGCAGCACCCACTGTACTTCCTACACTGGAGATGGATTCGGTGCCAATACTGAGCAACTGCTTTTCAGCAGAAACAGAATTAGGCAATCCGCAGCGAAGTAGAGAGAGATGTTGTAATAAGAGTGCAATGTTGAAATCTCAAAAAAAAAAAAGGCGCACACACAAGCAGTCTGTATGTGCAAGCGCTTGTACGGTAGCGCACATTGGTTGTGTCGCATAAGCATATTCTGTGATAGCGCACACACACTTTTCTCTCAGCCACACACTCTCTCTCACACACACAGTAACCAAAGAGACAAGAACCACATTAGACAGATTTCAGATTTCTTAATAAAAATAATTCATTTTAAGGACAACATATAAATAATTATTGAATCACACAATACAGATATCTTGATATGAATAAATACTTAACAAATAAAACCAGGCTTTTTTTCATACAATACCCTATTGTCGAAAAGGTCACACAAAGAAACTTCCACACAGTTTGCATGTTTTGTTACACCATCTGCTCTTAAGAGGATGCTCTTCCTACTGTTGGAATGTCCCTAAGCGAGTCGGAGTACCATTCCTAAATGCCTCAGCAGCTTAGACAAGTCATGTGCAACTTATGTGATCTCCTCCCTGTCAGACTCAGTCAACGCCCCAAAAACCTCGTTAAAGGGCCCCGATGAGCTGACCACTAAATTGGCCTTTTAATTGATTAAGGTTTTTCTAGAGGTGATTAAAGCACACAGAGATCTACGTACAGGCCGTCAACATGTGGGCCGGCCCGACAGCTTTAGATACAGTTGAATGAAAAGGCAGACCGAGAGCCTGTTTGTCTATGCTTTTCTAACTACAGCCACAGATGGACATCTGCCTACAGCAGTGGAGCTCTTCAGCAGAAGTATGAGGGGAATAATTGTTCCAGTTGATATCACATATGATTTCATTACACTCAAGGTTATCTCTCTAGACGAATATTTCTCTGTATTTGGATAAAGTACATACTCATGAAAAGATAGTGCCCGTTTGGGGATTTTCAACGTGCGAGAGCTCGATAAGCTCTAGTCTGTGGTTACACAAAATCGGAGATGTCTATCTGTGGCACTCTAGTTAGTTCAGAATGATCCAGGCTGGCCATTTTTAAGGAGGTAACAACAACTGTTTGGCGATTGATGGCACATGTATTTTTTTTTTTTTTTTTTTTTGGCAGAAAGAAAACCAAATATATCAAAATACATTAAAAAATCCCAAAACAAATAATAAAAAAAAACAAACAAAAAAACAAACAAAAAAAAAACCAGGAATGTCAGTTTTGCGTATTCCAGACGCACACATGCGTGCGTTGTATGTGTGTGCATGTGTGTGTGTATGTGTGCGTGTGTGTTGGAGATGAGGCATCGGGTTGAAAGGTCCTACAATATGGACCAAGATCCATATTCACAAAAGCATTTTATAGGTGGGAGCACTGATCCAGGATCATTGATCAGGCCCCTCTGGTCCATAAAATTTCAATCACTACTTAAAGGCAAAACTTATCGAGGATCAGCCCCAATACTGTGCTGTTGTAGCAGCAGCAGCAGCACAGAAACACATTCAGATAAACAAGATTAGCCAAAGCAGGCAATGGGATTGCTCTCTGAAGTTTTGAAATTGTCGCCTTGGCACATCCAGTGGGGTGGAGCAGAGAGGAATGCACTTCTCTACGGGTTTGTTTACCTACACATCACCTCAGGCTGGGGTGGGGTGCATACAATCTCACAGAGCTGTGTGTGCATGTGCATGTGCGTGCATATGTATGTATGTGGCGGCAAGGTGGATAATCGTTCCAGACTTCGATATAGTTGGCAATCCCCTTCTGACAGAACTGGAGCTACTACATTTGTGTGCGCATGTGTAGGTATGTGTTATGCATTTCTAGGTGCTTAAGTGGTCAGTAAACAGGAAAACAACGTCCAAGGCAACAGATCTGTTTTGGAGGAGAAGAGGGGGAAATAAGAGGAAGGACAGGAGGAATAGAAAGAGAATGAGTCCTGTCTCTACTGTCTTCTCTGCCTTCTGTCCGCTGACACTGCCAGCATGTTGGCTACAATGGAGAGGCTTGTTTTTCTGTACATGTAGCACCAAAACTAGCAGGGGCCTGCCCTGTCTGTCTTGCACTGTTCAGACACACGGTGTGTTTTTACCTTCCATATCTAGCAATTCATAATCTTAACTTTAATTTGCCTTAAAATATAAAGTAATACCGCTATTGATTGGCCAATACAAGAATTCTTGATCATTTCATTATGACTGCAAGAGCTGTTCTTGGCAAACTCTTGTCTATTTTGGGAGGATGCATGTGAGCGTTTTTGGAGGAACTAAGCTCCAACAACAGTGGACACGCATTTCATTTCATTTCAAGAAGTTGACTTGTGTTGCTGTGGCCGAGTTTGGCTCACTTCTTCTTACTACTTCCACAGATTTGTCGCTGGGCTTTCCGAACTACTGCATCCCTCACTCTACAGAGCAAATGCTAGACAGACAGGCAGACAGATACACAGATAGGTTAAGACAGATAGACAGACAGATGGGGGTATAAATCCTTGGCTGTGGTCTAGAAAGCAATGTCAGATGCTTCTTGTTATGTCAACATACAATCATTTTGTCCGGCACGATTCACTACGTACCTCTAAATACATATTGTACACAAGAGTTAAGTCAGTTGCTCTGACATGTAGCCAAACCTCTCACCGTGTAAGTGCACAGGGCACATCAGATGATAATAATTGCACAAAGAGGTATTCTGGAGGCCATGTCTACTGCAAACACACGTGCACACACACACACGCGCGCACACACACACACACACCCTCCCCCACCTCCCCCCACATACACACACTCTCTCTTCACATTCTACATGGGGGGGGGGTTTGAATTTCAGGCCATAAGGTTACTAGTTAGTCACTAGCTAGTTAGTTAGTTGGTTAGTTAGTATCAGAGGTGCATTGACTGGCATGGGGCGCCCACAGCAGGGCAGCGGCTGTAGCGTGCTAGCGATGTGTCATCGTCATCGTTGCTTGCGTGGGTGCGTATGTGGTCAGCCGCGGTAAATCTGTTTGAAGTGGTCACACTCATTGCAGTAGCCCTGTTTCTCTTGGTTGGCGTAGTGGTCGCAGCCCTGCGTCCGGCACCGCTGCTTGGACTTTTCCTTGGGCGCCTGCGCCCGTCTGCCCGCCTCTCTGCCCTGGCCACGCGTATGGCACTCTGGACAGAGGTCTGTGCAACCCGGGGACACATTACTGCAGCCACTTCGCCGGCACTGAGTCTGGGTCTGGGTCTGGGATTGCTGCGAAGATCTGGGTTTGACTGCTCGGTCTCGCTGTTTGTACAGAGGGAGAGAGAGGGAGAAAGAGGAGAAAGGTCAACTTAAAGACAACTGAAGACCAGAATAACAATGATGGGACACAAGCAACTGATAACAGAGGTGAAGTCCAGCGAGATAGACAAGGACTTAAGAAGGTATGACTGACACCTACCATCACCAGAGGAGGGGAGTGTGGTGTACGATGTGCCACTTGGTTGAGCCGTGCGCTTTGCTCTTTGACGTAGCACTTGTCGCAGTAGCCCTCCAGCATTGCCTTTCCAACTGCACCACACCCGGGCCCACGACACCGTGATGCGTTCTGGAAGCCTGCCTCCAAACCGTGCCGGCTCTGGACCGGGGCAGGGGGAGGAGTCAGGTCTGGAAGAGACAGTGGCCAACATAAGCAACGTCTCATAATTCCTAACTTTAAATAATTTTAATGTCCAAACACCCTGTAACATGATAGAATTGTTCTAGTTTAGCTTCAGGACTTACGGTGGTTGGTCTGATAGTCTACGTAGCAAATAGTGCAGAAACCCAACTTCTCTGGCGTGCCAAAGAATTGGCAGCCAGATCTTTTACAAGGGCGGGCCAGAGGGGCTTGCCAGGCTGAGGTGTGCCCTGGGGTTAGGGTGAGACACGGCCGCTCAGCGTCCCTGGCCTGGCTCCAAGCTGAAGACGATGCCTCAGTCCTGGGGTTGTTCTGCTGTGGCTCCCCCCTCTCTGGAGCCTGTTGTCTCTGCATGCATGGAGGGCACAGGCCATTGAATATCCTGAACACCTCCTGTCTGCACATGCTGCAGCGCTCTGTCTCTGTCTCGCAGCCACCCCACTGGGTCCAGCCGGAGCCCTGGGCCGGGTGGGGAACTGTAGGAGCCCCATTGGGACCTGGGAGTCCTGTAGCAGCCGTTCCAGCTCCAGGGGCTCCGTGGTTTTGCCTGGAGTTGAAGCAGCGCTCACAAAGTCCATCATGCTCCACGCTAAGTGTGAAGAGGCAGCCAGGTGTCTTGCACTTCATGGCATGAGTTTCACTGTATAGGCTGAGGCTGGGAGCGGTGGGTGGTGCTGAGCGAGGGCTGGATAACACCACCCCTCTCCCAGATGAGGAGGATGGGGGGCTGCTGCTTCGTGCTCCTCTGGAGCTCACCTCAGTCTCTGATCCCCCAATCACTCCTACCCCTTGTACCCCACCCCCCTTGGTCTGCACCACCCCTTCTATCCTCGCTCCTCCACCAGTAGTGGCCTGTCGCTTCTCAAAGCATTCATGGCAATGAGGTTGTGTGTCTACAGAGACATAAAAGGTGCATCGTGGTGTGGCACAGCGGATCTCGATAAGGGAGAGCTGGGAGACGGAAAAAGGCGGTGGGCGCTGTGGCTGGGCGGCCCATGCCTGCTCCTTGTCCTCCTGCCAGCGCTGGTACTCATGGTTGACAAGTTGCAGGTAGTCCTCCATCAAGTTCATGTCTTCGGGGAGGTTGCCCTCATCCAGCCTTGGCACAGAGACATTAAACATGTTTATTACAAAATCTGTGATCCCCCAACCTAAAAATAAACCTGGTTATTTCCCAGTTGCGATATGCAAAAGCTGGGATATCAATCTTTTCCCATCCATGCTGTCCAATTTATTCAGTTTATAATTTGTAGTTACCGAGCAGCGTTGATGATCCTTGTGGCGTCGTAGCCCAAACCAATAACCGGGATCTCTATCAGTAGCAGGTAGTCCTTGAGAAGCCTCTCTTTCTGCGGCTGTTCTTTCTCCATCAGGAAGTGAACCTTCAGCTCCTCAAAGCCCCCACGTCCCGGGTTGATCAGCGGTACTGCTCGGATCTCTGGGAAATTCAGACCAAGCATGTAGAATTAAAAACACAATCAACTTCATATCAGGCGTCTTTTCTTTACCATTTGTCACGTCAACTACATAACACCTATCTCTTAGTGTTTCCTACCTGGACCGCTGTCTTTGATGGTGATGAGGGGTGCAAAGTGCTGAGAGTCGTAGCCGAGCACTATCGGGTATTTGTAGCACTCTGTGGGCGGCCAGTGCAATGGCAAATAAATCCCACCCACATTCAAAGGAGAGATGGAGGAGCCAGATTTCATACTCCTGACCACCTGGTCTGTTGGATGAAAAGCAATTTAAGAGATTTAGAACTCGTCTAAAGAAAATTTCAAGTACATGTTAGCAACTGAATGAAATCAAACTTTTCAGCTGATCACTTATGTGTGTGTCAATCCAGATATTTTTGAATAATTTGCAAGTGCAAGTTTTTTGTTTTACATTAAGTTAATTGGAATGACAACTCCGGAAACTCAAATATAGTTTAACACAAGTTTCTGCTTATTTACCCACCAAGCAGTTTCTAAATCGCAATATCCATACTGCATCCGCTAACCAAAACAGAGGTGGTGAAACAATGAAATCCAAGACATCAAAACAACTAAGAGCAAAACGTTGAGGCATGCGGTTGAGGAGATACCCTCATCTTCTCTATCACTGAAAGACGTGTTGAAACAAGACCGGTGTGTCTTTGATGGCTACCAAGGAGCAATAAATATGCTTTGCAATGATAAAAGGGGAGTACCTGCGATGACGATGATGGGTCTGCGGAGAATGTTAGACAGGACGAAGATGTGAATGTCCTCCAGGGAGTCAAACTGGAGGCCATTGCTACTGGAGACAGGAGACGCCATCTTCACGATCTTTTCCCACTCCTCCTCCCAATTCTGGGGAAGCACAAACACATAAACACACAAAGAGTTAGGATATAAACTTGTGGAAACCTGCATAAATCATTCCATGAAATATTTTCTAAGTAGAAAAATCGAGCAATGCCAAGTCATTTTTACATGGATCTAGTCTAATCTTCATACCATGGTGGTGTATCGGAGTCCGGTCTGGGTGAACTCCTGAGACTGGAGCAACTCCGCCTGGAATCGAGCTCTAAATACGCCAGTGTCCGTCTCTTTCAAAACACCGTGAAGGGCTTTCCGAAGCACCAGGTCTGTGTCCTGGACACCCAGCATGTACTGAGAGGCTGCATGGAGCAAACAGTTCCCATCTCCTATAGGCGCACACACAGAAAAGACAAACACGTGACGTTAATACTTTGAGCAGTTGGTTTTGTACACGGGAGAGAAACTTCTAAAATTGTACAGGGACACATGCAAACGCAGTACACAGCACACACGCAACAGACAATTGCAGTGTGTGCACACACAAGCGTAACAAAAGTCTGGGGATTTCCAGGCCATCGGGCCGGTTGTCGCACTATCTGGTGTCTAGACTATTATATGACCCTCACATGTCTGAAAATATGCACACACTACAGACAAAGCTCGGCTTTTACCCAGCTCACTTGAGAAAGCGGCCTCTTAATATACCTGAAATACATTTTTTTTTAAATGAAATGCCACTGTTTCTCTGCCTCAGAAAATCTCAGAAAAATATGTTGTTTCACTTCATGTCGTAGAAAACGCCTTCCTCTATATTCTACTATCCGTCCAGAGAGATTAAGAGTTGTTTTTTTTTTTTAAAAGGCAGTTGTGTACGTGTGTGTGAGCATGAGCAACTAAAAACCCTGGAATTTTATTTAGACTTCTATGGCAGCGTTGGGTCTTTCTCTCATTGTGAAACAGGAGAGCCCATGTTTGTCAGTGTGTGTAGCAATGAATAACCCTGTTGCCATACTAAACACAGGAATTTCCCTGTGCTAACTTCTGCCTTTTGTGAGTGTGTGTGTTCCCCTCCTATGATCCCAACTCATCAATGCTTCTCAGCTGGTCCTGGACTTTCCACAGGGGTGTGGCTTGGACAGGATGGAATGTTATCTTTTTAACTGCTGCTATCAACACCCGATGAAGGATGTGATTAATGAGCGCCGAGATGACATGTGCACTCACATTGTGTACCGTAATGTGTGTATTCTATGTGGCTTTTATCTCTTCTGTTCAGTAATGCTTACCTGGTAATAGTTCACACGCTCAGTTGAAGCACGCACACTGCTCTCTGTAAAATACTGCTGCATTAAGATAACCCTAGTCTTAAAGTTGTTCACACACACAAGAGGAACAGGCACCTAAATCACAGCTAAGAGAAGGTTAGCCTAGAAAAATTCTGAAATGAGTGGTGTCATAGGCCATACTGTGAGCAGATTTCTCAAAATAACATTATCTGTGGTGAGAGATGACTGTAATCGGAGATATGGTTGTTTTCATTCAACTGAGGAAACAATCCCACTGTACTTTGAGAACAAAACATCCACTTCTATTTCAGACTAGCTAACTGTTGTTGCATTTCGGGGCTCTTGCATCACTCTCAACAAAAACATAAAACGCGCAGCTCTCTAGTGAGAAAAGGCATCCTCAATAGCACCATCCTCAACAAAGATATATAAGCATACAAGAATAGGCACAAATGCCCAAACGTGCATGTATAATCGGTTCCCTCTTGTGCAGAAAAACACGCAGACTTTTTGACCCTGAACTGAGATGCCTGTCGACTAAAGATGAAAGATGGTCTGCTGGCCCCATCTGTCTAAATATAGACACTTCCTCTATGGCAAGCTGGGGCACTTCCTGAAAACACACTAGTGTGGGACTAAACTTAATCCTCATCTGGTTGCCATCCAGGTGACACTTAGCACAAGTTTGCAATGTTGCGCTTTCCAATGGGGCTCTAGGTTTGTGTCACACATCATCTACTATCCCACTCCGTCTGCAAGCTGTCTAGTGAGACTAGTCCAACAAAACAACTCCTGGCCAAGACTATATTTTCTGCTTCTGTTTTGATAAGAGCTGGTGATATTACACCGCAGTATGTTTATATCAAATAATGTGGAGGCCACATTAAGAAGAGACACCTCCTGAAATCTCTTATAAGGCAAGACACTGTAGCAATGTGTGTGTGTGTGTGTCCTCTCTGCTACTACAGTATATAGAGTCAGTCTGTTGTAGCTGAACAAATCCTGCCTGTTGGGGACACATGACAGACATGGGATGCTGTTTGGGAAAAACCCCGGGATGCGTCCTAGACGTTCAAGACAGAAGATCCACTGAATTTCAATAAACGCGTTTCCTCACCGGGTGGAAACGTTGAAAACTCATAAAAAACATAAAACAGGAAAATGGTTTTCTTAATTGCTTGGGAGTGGACGTTTTATGAAGCCGTTTTGCTTTTGATGATGGTCATTGGTATTTCTGCTAGCATGGGAATGAAGTTGTGTTTTGGAAAATTAATTGAGAGATGTTTTTTGTACAATCACATAGATGATGACCTGAGAAAGATAAATTCATATCCCAGACGATGTGGAGACTGATCTTTTAGCAGTGTTATGACTTTGAGAAGCTCGATTCATTTGACCTGCTCTGACTGGACGTCCATTGACGGACTTTTGCTCTCTCACGTCCCCTCTCTGTATGTGTGTCTGCTGAGCTCCAGTGACTCAGCAGCAGTCACTCAGTCTTCTGTGTGTACGTGTGTGTATATGTGTGTGTGTGTGTTGTCCGTCCTCTGCTCAAAGTCACGTCTGGGTCCTTCAGAGTTAGACTCTCCGGCTTCTACTAAATTCTGTCTCATCTTTATGACATCATGCTCGCAAGACAGGAAATTCCATCCCGGTTATTGTCAGCGGAAGTCAGACGGGTTTGTCATCCATTCAAGGGTCTTTCTGAAGAGGAACTATGTGTCGATGATGCTTACAGTAACTGCTTTAGTTATTACTAACTTCAGAATCGCCAGGGGCCCTCACAAACAGTTTCAATACTACAATGAGGGCAGAACAAACAAAGCGTCCAGCAAGTTCCTCATCCGTCCAGTAAACGCTCAAAGCGAATTCTGAAATGACTTCGAAATAGGAATTTTTCACTTCTGAAGTGTTAATTGCTTCCTGTGAGAAAGAAAGAAACTATTTCCTCTGGAAACTCACATGTTTAAGACAAACTTGCAACCTAGCTTGATTTCCGCTTCCTTCTTCTGTTGTGAATGCTATGGCTGATGTTTCCCTCCAAAGACTGTTTTTTCCCCTGATATAAAAATAGACCAGAGTCTCATGTACACACCAGATGCCTTTAACTTACTACAATATAGATTGTTTGTCCAGGATAGACAGCGAGACACACTTAGATTTAGTCAGATTTGATTTACCAAAGCCCGGTGAGCTGTGACGCAGCTGTGTCACCAAGAGAGTGACATAAAACTACGTCAGTGAGTCACGCAGGTGGGGAACTTAAGGTAAAATTATGTGAGATGTTTTAAGATCCTCTGGCATTCACACCGCTTACACACCTACACAGAAACAGAGGGGACATACCCATAATGCTGTATATGAAAAACTGTGGAAATAGTCAGATCTGAAACATCATCGACAGTAAATAACAGTACTACATGTGACGGTAGAGAAATTCCCAGTTAGAGCTATGATCAGAAGTAATCAGACCCATGTCTAAATGTTTGCCTACTCTGGGATGTTCCCGTGTTACGACATCCACGTAACAGAAAACATGACTTAGCAATGGGTTGACTGAACTCAAACACTCTGCTCGGCACAGTAAAACCAAGGGGGCTGCTAAATGAGTGTATGTGAAAGCGGAACCCATGTCCCTCCATTGTTGTCATTTACAGTAACCCTGCTTGTGAGTAATGACATCTCAGAATTTACATATCAAATAGCCCTGACTCATAAATACGCACCTCTTCTATCACAGAAAATGAAACAAAAGCAAAACACATCCTCCGCCCTGAACTATGAAGAACTCTAAAGTTCCTGAAATCAAGGAACAAAATCTTTTGAGTTGTTCCTCTTGTTGAACTTTGGATTAAATGCCACCAGAACCTCCTACTTTAATGCCATTCATTCATACTGACCAAGCAGAAAGAAACCTGATAAACTCCTTCTTACCATTAGTACGTAAGGGCACCATCTTCTTCACCTCCCGACACCAGTTCAGCTTCTTCTCCTGCTCCAGTGAGGCCTGCATGGCTCGGTCCAAGATGGCGGCCTGCACCACCTCCCTGAAGGCCTGCGGGAAGTGGTTCATGGCAATCATCTCCAGCGTGAAACGATGCATACCCCGCAGGTGGTGCATGAGGCCGCCGCTGGTAGCCGGCTTCACCACGTCGTTGGGCACTCGCTGACGGATCTTCACCGCCTTCAGCAGGTTGGAGACAAACAGGAATTTGGGGAGGAAGTTCTGACCCTGCGACATGGCGGATGTGTGGCCAGGTGGATGGAAGGAGGGGAGGAAGAGGAACAAGGAGGAGGAGAGGAGGAGGAGGAGGAGGAGGCACCAACCACAGCTGACCGAACAATGTGGAAACTGGATGGAGAGAAGAGGAGAGCAAATGTTATTTCACAGAAGATTAAAGTAGAAAATAATAGTATAGACTGGTGGGAAATTTTCAGTGGAGATTCCCCTTTCCTTATTAATTGAGACTCAAGACACAACTTAATTTACAGTTTTGTTCGGGAAACCACCCAGCACACAGGATCAACGCACTGTGAAAGATGTTTGGTGCTTTTTCACTGGAGATTCTGGTGGGCCAAATGAAATAAAGTACACAAAGAAACCCTTTGTTTTCTTGTTTGTTCTTTTAATTCTCCTTTTCGTCGTCGTCTTGATGGGGTTTGAACAGGGCCTCCCAGTGTCCCACTGAGCTCAGAGCCTTCCAACAATAAAATGGTGTTTTCCAGATTTGAACTGAAGGCCACCCAGGGCTTCCCAGGGCTGCCGGGAAGGTCACACTGACTGTCCCAAGACCCCCCTCGCTTGCCAACACCTTTCACTGGTAGACAAAAGTGTCAGCTTACATTAAGTCTGTTTAAAACATGGCGTAAGGGTAGGAACTGTTTGAAAATGTTCAAAACCCGTGCCAGATACTAATATAACACTGTTTCCTAAAGTTTCCTGATTTAGGTCACGTAAACACGGCTAAGAACGTGGCCAAACAATGGCCGCTAACTTTAAATACTTGACAGCTTTGAGACTTATTACTATATCTTGGGTTGGTACTGCTGCTAAAGTGTGTCACTGTCAGCATACATTAAGTCTGTTTAAAACATGGAGTAAGGGTGGGAATTGTTTGTACCTGTGCCAGTATGATGCCAGAGTTTCAGTATGGATACTAACAGAATACTGTTTCCTAAAGTTTCCTGATTTAGGTCAAATAAACAAGACTAACCTGACGGTTTTGATACTTACTACTATATTTTGGGTCGATACTTTAAAACCTAAAAGTGGATACAGAAGAGTACAGTGTCACCATTTAGTCTGGGATTGTTCAATACCCAGTACAGATACCAATATAACTGTCATTATATCACTGTTTTCGCCGAACCTTTACAGATTTAGATCAAATAAACAAGACTGACTTGACAGCTTTAACACTCACTGCTGTATTTTGGGTTGGTATTTGGTATAAGTGTTACAGGAGAGTAGATTTCTTGCTTAAAGTCTGCCGCTCTTGAACTTTTGAAGGACTATTTCACCCAGAATGAAGCACAGGAAGTAGAAAGCGGTGGTCAGCAAGTAGGCCTGGAGTTTCTGCTGACTTTTTAACTTCCAACAACATCCTCATATCAGCCGCTTCCAAGCCTCCAGTCGGTGCGTAACTGCTGTTCAAGTTCACACTATTAAAACATGGGAATACTTTTGCAGGGCTGTCTCTCTTAGGACTGCCTAAAACAAGCAGCAGGTGCAACAGCAAGCTTAGGCCACGCTTAAAAATAATACAGAAATAAATAAATAAATAAAAAGGGGAGCTAGTCACCACTCACATGAGGAGGGGGACTGTAGACAACAGACAGCTGGGTGCCAGTGGGCATGTTGACATGTATCATTAAAGCCTGTTTTGGTGCGTTTGGCAGGCAGACAGCGGCACAGCGGTGGACGCTGCAGTTTAAGGATGGCTGGCTGCACAAAAACACAACAACAGGAGACTTTGCTGACGTTAAAGGCTTACGTAATTCCAATGACAACTACCTTTGAAACAATGTAGCCTTCAATCGCGTCTCGAGCCCGCAGGGTTTTCGGATACGGAGCGGCGGCGGCGCCGACGTTTACCGTGCGGCCGGTTTAAATGCCCTGTTATCCGCTCGAGGGGTGACGTCTTTGTAAACAATGGCTGTCAAAGCCACTGTCGTGAGCAGGCTTCAAGCTTCCTCCATGTCCCCAGAAACACGACCATACATTCATCTCAAGGCCCAAACATGATGTACCCACCAAGTCTCACCCCCCTTTCCTCCCTCTCTCTCTCTCTCCCTCTCTCCTCCCCTCGGTAAGACATGTCCACATGGAGAGGCGCAGGGGAAAGGGAGGACAGGTTGTCTTACCTGTGTATAATATGTCGGGGTAATAACAAAGCCCTCCCGGATGCTCAGGCTAGTCCTCTCTCAGCCACTTCACTCAGCCTCACCGCAGCGGTCCTCGGCGCCATTCAACCTTCCCTTTCCGTCAGTATCAGATCTATTCTGGAGCCCTCGCAGCTTTGCGAAGCCTTTCAAAAAGAGTACACACACGAGATAGTTTTTTAAAAAAAGGAAAAAGCCCAGTCAAGGGGATTTCCACACGGGGACTTTCCGTCCACCCATTTTCCTCTCTCTCTCTCTCTCTCTCTCTCTCTCTCTCTCTCTCTCTCTCACTCAGCGGCACTTGCGTCTCGTCTCCGCCAGGGAGCGCCCCGTCATCTGTCTGACTCAATACTGGAAAGCATATCCCACCTACTGTGCACAAAGGAGCGTCACTGAGGGAGACAGACAGGTCGCGTCACACTCTATTTCACGAGACGGCCTTAGAAATAAATCATTATCCCGCAATGAGTCCGGCCAGCCAAGCAAATGAGTCTCTGACCTGCTGACTTAGTGTGTGCATGCATGTGTGCGTTTATGTATGGGTGAGTAAAAAAGGTACTGTAATGATGATGTGATACCGTTTTGACTGCTAGGAAAATTGTGTTGTCTTGCTCAAAGGACACGTCAAAAGCAGATCTGTTTGCACCGTGCCACCGTGCTGGATGCACGGGTGCAATATTCATCCAGCTATTGTTGCAAGAAGTAGTTATGTATTTGTTATGTCATGCACATTCAAGTGCACAGACAGCCCACACGGAGTTATAGTACTGTAAAAATAGAGCTGCAGTCAGACATGAAGTTAAGTTGTCACATGTAACATAGCAGTCATCATTAAATGCTCTCACAAGCTGCCACAACTGGTTTGTTGCTATAATTACGGTAGCTGAGATGCAGGTTTTTCCATATGTAGTTTAATCAACCTGACTATTTTGCAGTGGTGGAAGGTAACTGAGCACATTTACTGTGCAAAGTACTGTACAAATGTAAAGTAATGTACAAATCCGAGGCCACTTTATATTCCAACTCCACGACAAGTGAATGAGAAATGTTAATTTTTTTTTACTCTTCATTGTTGATCATCTACCATCATACTATCATACAATATGCAGTATAGCTAGTCTAAATCACACAACCTGCATGTTTATGAACCTGAATGTATTTGTGCACATGACCTAACCTTTCTGCGTACCGTGCACCTCTGCTATGTAGTTGTTTTTCATCATTTCAGGATGAAGTGAGCACCGGCAGACCATCTTTCATTACGTCTGCGGCTGTCGCAAGCAAAAACACTGAAGCAAAAACACTGAAACTCTACCGTATACCTTTGTGCACCTGTGTGGGTTATCGTGGTTAACAAGTTATATTATCAGTGAGAGAGCCAACGGCGTGTGGCACGGTACACTGACTGTTTACTGCGGTCTACCAATATAGAAGCAAAGCAGCCCTGTACGCTTGTTCCAACTGTCACATTTGACTTGCTGGTGTCGCATATATGAGGCACAAAAGGCGTGATACATTTAGATAGCGTGAGTGGACAAATAGGAGTTGCCTTGGTGTGTTTGGGTGTGTAAGTGACAGAGAAATATTGTGTCAGTGCGTGTTCTTGCATGTGATTGCAACAAATGTTAATTTCCAGCACTTTAATTATTCATTTATCTGCAAGACTCCACAAAAGTTGTCCTAACATTGTCTGACCAACAGTGTAAAGCCTCAAATGTCTTCAGTTTACAATTATTCTAAATCAGAGGTTGAACTTTGTGTTTTATCTTCTCTTTGCTGGACAAACATCCAGATTTACTGGTGTCAAAGAACATTTTGTCTTATCTGCCTGCTGTTATCAGAATAAAACGGACAAATCCCCCGTGCTGACTCACTTTCTATTTTCCTTTCTCTTTCCTGTGGAAAGATTCCTTGTTCTGTGTTGTACCCACAGCACTGGACCTCAGTTTCATTCTTACCTGATCATGCAGGGAACAGAAACTTTAAACAATCACCTGACAGCGTAGATTCATGAGGAATGAGCTCACTGACTGAGCCTCACCTTTTAAAGTTGAAATCTGGGCCAACTTACTTGGAATTGACACTGTACGTCTAATCCGACAACGTCACCTTAACCGATTTCCCAATTTTACCCATAACTCAGCATCTGATGAGGTCTATGGATACACCTAAGAAGCTCTGACTCATAATATAAATAATCCTGCTGATTTAAGTCTTACTGTGTCACATGTAGGCTGAGTCACAGGTTGGGATGGTCAAATACTAGGTGGATGCCGCGCCAATGAAAGCCAAATACCACCAGTCACTAGTACATGGAAAACCCCAGAAGAGACAAAAGGCCCACTGCTTTGTTCCAAATCACCAGGTGGTTTGAAATGAGCAATCCTCTAAACTCCTCGCTGTCCAAATCTCTTACATTAAAAGAAAGGTAAACTTATCCCTCATTAAATGCTCAGCATCAGCCATTCTACGGCGACTTTCCTGTTTTTATAAGTTTGTTTATGATGATGAAAATATTTAAGAAAAATAAATAAATGTACACATTAGAACAACCTCTGACAAGCTGCCACGACTGGTTTGTTACTGTAATTAAAGTACTGTATTTTGCAGTGGTGGAAGGTAACTAAGTACATTTACTCTACTCAAGTGCTGCACTGATACAAACCTGATGTACCTGCAGCTAAATACATCAACTCCACTACAAGCGAATGGGAAATATTTTACCGCTGTAGCTCTAGTTATTTTACAAATTAAGAGTTCAGACAAAAAACCTAAGACGTTTATAAAACATGATGCATTGTTTAAAAAGATAAAAGATAAAACTACTTAAAGTTATATAATGTAGTTAACTTTAGTTCCACCTAGAACAACTACAGCAATAAAATGCATCAGCATTAATAATGTATTCATGAAATAGATAAAAGGATCCGAACACTGGTATAAATAAAACATAATAAAGTGCTTTCCAGAGTGTTAACCCTAATCCTGATTAAGTTCCTGAATATACAGGTCATCCTCATTGACATCATCATGTCTTTGTCATTGTGCTATAAATAATTGATAAGTTCCCCATGTGTTTTATTACAGAGGTGGCGGACTTAAGTAATAAAACAACCCGCCGGCTTATCCAGTAACAAAACTTTTCCACTCTGGTGCATAACTGGTTCCCTTTTTATATTTCTCTATTAGCACCATTTTGAAATCACTTTTTTAAAAGTTGAATATGTGTTCACTGAATGTATAATCAAATCCCCACATTCAGAAGGCTTAAAGTATAAAGACATCAACACTGCCTGTCCTCAACCTCTCAGATTAGAGAGTCTTCTCTTCCTCGATTCAGCTCAGTTCATGGAAACGAAGGTTACTGCCATGATGTTGAGTAACAAGCTATCAGAGTTTGAGTCACTGATAATAACCTTCACAATGTAAAAAATGCTGATATGAACTTTTACTCTTGGATGATCTGCACTTACTGCTACTGCACTTCTTTTTATAGCACACGTGCACTGTGACCTTGTGACTCACTTTGTGTAAATGCAACATATGTATGTACCTGTGGTTGAAGCCTTGGTCACATGTCTTCCTTTAACCTTCTCTCAGTTTTTCCTGCTCTTGACTGTGTCGCATCAAATCAAAGTGAAATAACCAAGAATATGTCTAAGATCTTCATAAGTTACTGTACCATACCATACATATTCATATAATGAACTTTAACAACAATTCAAACAAGCCATATACAGTCTGTTGTTCAGAAAAGGCACAATACTAGAACTAAATTTACATTTCTGTCTACTGGTTATCCAGGTATTGAACATTAATGTATAATCCTCATAGTACATACCTCTACACGTCCTCCAGAGTCATACGTCTCTTGTGTTCTGACAGTGTGGCCAGTCCCTCGCAGTGACTTCTGAACCCAGATCGTTCCATCAGAGCCCCAAAAGCCTCTGGGCCCCGTTCTGGTATGAGGTGGCAGAATAGTGGGGAGAACCCTGGGGAGGACTGCTAAGGGGAACGTCTCAATGTTCTTCTGGCTCTTGTTCTCAGTGGAAAGCACCTCAGAGGCAGATCGAAACCCACACCCACTGAAAATCACTCGACACAGCTTTGTGCGTGGGTAAGGGCTGACATTAATTGCAAATTGTTAGATTGTCACATATCACTTGTCTTGACAGACACCTCTAAAGTTAACCTGGAAAGAGAAAGCAACGTGGGCTGGACAGGTGGAGAATGAAAGAGCCTTAGGAGCTGATTTGCTGATCAAGCCTGACCTCTAGTGGTTATCATGTAGAAGCACAGACAGATGGAAAGTGGAAACACTGACCCTGAAAAGACTGAAAATTACTTACACAATAAGTTATCTTTAGTTAGTTACTTAGTTAGTTAGTTTGTATTTTAAAAACACATTCTCAAATGTCAACATATTTTGAATTAGGTTTACTATCTTGGTGAGTCATGCATGCAAAGCTCCTTCCGTGATTAGGCACTCCGTGATGACAATCTCACGCTAGAGATTAAGCAGTGATGGAAAGTACTTAAGAAAATAAATACTTTCGTTTGTGCTCACATTTTTGATTAGTTGAAGTTGAAGATCTCATCTGTACATGCAAGGTTTATCTCATTAAACAGCACGGTTGTGCAATGACGTGCTCACTAACATGGATTTAAACAAATGTGTGGACAAAACAACAAAAGGCATAAAGCTTTTGTGTGTGTAGAAGAAGAAGTCTTAGATCCTTTACTTCAACAAACATATGAGCAAAAAGGTGTTTTTTTAAAATTGTAATTAAGTAGTTTACGTGTAAATCAATGTATATGAATAGTGGACGAAGCTGAGGTTATATTTGTAGTCGCTGATATTCTCTTGGAAAACAGTGAGGTTATACTGTAAGGCAGTTTTTAAGAAGAGGTTGTGCCTACTCTGACCATGTGAAGTAGAGCATCAAGATAGTAATGAACGGGACTGAACTGGACTGAGTTTGGCTCAACTTTTGTGACGCTGTCGGTTGTTAATATTTAAATAAATCCCTGTCCGGTTCGCCTGCCTGATTGAATCATCATTACAACGCGTTTTCACTAGAAGATTGGATAAATTTGATGGACACAAGTCAAAATAAGAAATCCAACTTGTAGGATACGGTAAAACGGGTACTGCATAAACTAGAGCTCTATCTGTGATAATTGTTTTATTGTAAACTCATTGTGTAAGAAGAGATAGATATTGACATTTTGATATGAAAAACAATAAAAAAAACGTTTCATGTCACCAACATTTCTTAACAGCACCCTCTATAAACAACCCACCTGTGTGACAACCAACCCTGACTGAACTGTGATTTTATACATAGTATAGTATAAGTATTTTTAGATGTAAGTACTGGTACTTTTCAAGCAAAGGATCTGAATACTTCTTCCACCACTGCTATTAAGCGGACTGAACATGTAATATAAAGTTCCATTTTTGTGGTCCTTTAAGTTCATTTATAGCTTGTTGCAGTGTGAGCTGAATTGGTTTTGTAGAATATTTCCCCATAGGTTTGTTGGCCTTTATTTGTTTGTTTCCTGGCTCACCAAGTGGAGAGAAATATTTATGAGTTACCTTGGGTTGTTATAGAGTTGCTACATGCTTGAACATGTCAACCTTTATGGAGAAAAATGGAGCAGCAATTTTATTCTCCGTGATTTACTGTGAAATAAACCAAGACAGCCCTATTCCTGTTTTATGGCCCTCTTTTAACGTTATACTAGTCAGTCTCCAACTTTACTTTCCCTTCTGTCTGTCCTCCTCTCCCTCGCGCTGTATTTCTCAACCTTGTGTCATTTTCCCTCTACTTTCCGTCCCATCTTTTCTCTCCACCCCTTTCGCAGAGAAACCAGAGCTGTGAAGACACGCTGAGCAAAGTTTAATTCTCACTGAAGGCCTGTCTCAGGGTGGGGCTCTCTATCTGGGTGTGTGCATGTCATAAATCATGACAGGCATCTGTGTGTTGTTAATCAGCTATGTGCCTGCATTTGTGTATGTCTGTTTGTGCGATGACAAACACTGAGACGGGAACATCATTAACACGCAGGCTCCAACAGGATTTTCTGCTCGACCTCGGTAACACTGTAAATAAAAAACTCATACGTGCATGTAGATTTGAATCTGTTTTGATATAAAAGTAAATTTGGGGTGTTTATTTTGATGTTTCTCTGCAGGGGTCCTTGAGAAACTGGATCATCTTTATTGCAGAGAGACCTCCTCAGAATATTTCCCAGTCAGAAAATGACACTGCTTCAAAAAAGAAACTCTTTATTGCATAAAAATACACAGACTACCAAAAATAATCAATTCATACTACAGCAGAAGATGATTTCCAGAAGTGGTTGAATGTTAATAAGATATCCTCTATCGTACATTATATAACCCATATAGCAACTAACCGTGACTGAGAAAGCTGGCGTTGAAAACACAGATGTAAAAACTTCAAGCAAGAACCTGCCTGGATCAGTCCTCATTTAAAAGTTCTACCAAATTACAATATGATCATGGTTATTTGCATAAACAATCCGGATGACCTGACTACTAATCAAACTGAAAAACAGACATATGGTCCTTGTTTCAGCATGAATTTAGTCTTGGCATGAACAGCCATATGATTACTGGGAATAAGCTTGATTCAGTAAAACCAGACTGACCCGTTTGATAGGACATTCAACAAACACAACACCGAAGAAGCTAAGGCACGGTATATCACACAGTTAGTCACCAGATTGTACACCTCGGTTTCAGTGTCTCATCAAACCAGCAGATGGTTACCCAAAGGAGCATTATCAAAACTTATGAGGACTTTTAGAAAATACACTTAGTGTTCTCACTTAATGTGCCTATTCTGAGGCAACAAGACACGAAAAAAACAGACAGAATGAGCTTCTGAGTTTACATCGATCCCTTTAAAACCAAAAACGACTGACGTGGACCATTTCAGATGCAAATTTTAAAACAACTGATCCAGGTCAAAAGAATACTGCAGAGTATGGCTATGTTTTGTGAATGTGAGACAGATTCTTGAGTCAAGCTCAATGGAAATTCATTTAATTTTTTCGCTTCTAGTTTGGAACAAGAGAGAAGCAATTGCACCGCTGTGTCTACTCATGACGCATATTAGTGGTACTGTTAAAAACAGTCAGCACAGCAAACCCCTACAGTTATTCCCCGTAATAAGTATTAAAAAAAAATCTGGAGACAAACAGCAGATTTAAAAAAAAAAAGCATAAAAAGTTGCAAATATAATGTTAAAAACGTATATTTCCATAGATTACATTCAGCTTTTCACTTCCATCTCAGGCAGCGACATACAGATGACAAGAAATCTACTGAAGAACTGAGAAAAAGTTATTCTAAGACATGGGTACGAAACTAAAAGATGACTTCCTTTTGAATCCTAACAAGGTTTTAGAATATCTCAAACAAATCTGCCTAAAGCTATGCTTGACATATAATTACCTCTCTTTAGTTAAGTGCACTTGGGTGACCTTGCATTGAGAATTACAGGTTGACAGTACAGATAAAATGCAGAATGGGGAAAATATAATTGTTTATGATGCTGACTTAATCTAAAATATAGACCTGTACATTGACAGATTCAACATCCAATCACAGTCCATTTCCAGTACTCTTGGATGGTGGAGGACGGGGCTTTCTGCTGCCAAACCAAATGTAACTGGACTGAGCCATCGTAGATCTTTGGTGAGATGGTACAGTGTAAAAATGTTCAATGGCCAGCGCACATCCGCCTCAAAGTGAAACGTGGGAATGGCTGTAACTGGGTGGGTGTGCTTGTTATTGTCTTTAAGCAGAAGAATAGATGTATTTGGTCTTGGTCAAGCCGGACAGCTCATCCTCATAGCGTGGCAGGCAGCAGAAGAGGACGGCGCAGCCGATGCAGAGGATGGTGGCGCCCCAGCCGAAGCCGTAAGCCCAGGTGTAATAATAGTTGCCCTCGAAGATCAGCTCGTTGAATTTGACGGGGTAAATGATCAGAGCGATGATCTGAAGAATGACTGTAGAGAGAGAGAAAGAGAGAACGAGAGAGAGGTTACGCTTAGGTCACGAGAGGTGTAAAGCTCACTGGCTTACATTATAAGATAGACACACTGAGAACAGAAAAAGCGTACAGTGTGTCATGCAGCAAGTTAGACAAATAGACGCCACTGACACGAACAGCAAGGTGTGGAAAATATCACGAGTGTGTAAGAGTTAGATCAACATATCGACATCTGCGAGATCGAGGTGAGTCAGTACTTGCAGACAACGATCAGGTCAGATAATGTCCCTGAAACACAACGCTGGCGCTGATGCTTGTTTGTTGGTTTTTCCACATAGATGTTCTCTGGAAAGGTGTGACTTCTTTTTATGAGAGTCACTGAAATGTTTTTGTATCGGCCTCTAAGCCCTCGAGCAAAGGCAGGACAGGCAGTGAGTCAGAGGGTGATGCTTCATCCCAGAAGAAACTCTTCTATAAAATCAGAATTCAGAAATCAGAAACACCCTGTTGATTTCTGAATTTGATTCAGGAGAACCTGAAACAGATTTTCTAGTACGTTACTCACGATTCAACAGAAGTCTACAAAAGTTTTAGACCATTTACTAAAATTGGCATTTTCCTGCCTTCCAGGCAGCCATTGTTCAATTCATGTCAGGATTTTATGAAAAGCAACTTGTTGAGACTCAATGGGAAGCCCGGGAGAGGTAACAGCCACTGCAAAACAAATGGCATGACAATGATTTGTGCCTGTGTTCATCCCCTAACCGTCTCGGCCATCCTCTCACCATGCACACTTCTTCTGGGGGGGGGGGGGAAATGTATTTATATTAAACAATGCAACTCACCAGCTGAATGGTTGTGTGTAGCACCCAGCTACAAATAAGTGAGAAGCATAAAAATACTGGAATATTTCATGTAACTGTCAAAGTTTACAAAGTGTGCAGCCAAAGATGTGTGGTCTGCGAGTTTTAAGTATTTAATTCAATGTAATCATCACAGAGCTTCAATGAACAAGCCCATGCAGAACATACTGTATGTGATAATGTCAAATAATAGGGAATAAGTTCCCCTAACTAGATGTTATGGGGCTAAGAACCATCAACGTCTGCACTTTCATCAAATTAATAAGCACAGAGATGATCAGTTAGTGTGGTACAATGATCTTGTAGTCCTGATCTGATTATACTTTCTTTTTCTTCCATCTCTGACCGATACCGAAGAGTCATTTTGTGCCACCTGTAGGAGCCGAACGCCAATTTTCTCTTTACTGCTGCGGCACTTTTAAAAACAGACATCAGAGTTTCTGTGAATTGTGACTGGCTGACTCACCTGTCAGCGCTGCGGCGAAAAGGTGTGCGTTTGTGTGTGTCTGTGTCTATGCTTGGCTCTGCCCCGTGTTCTCAGACGCTGACTCTGCGGGGTGAGTCAGTCGTACAAGCAGTCATAAACTAGCTGCTCCCCTCCCTCCCACGGTGAAAGTCTAACTCGCTCCCACCACTCCCCTTCTCTCTTATTTCGCCTCCTTCTCATGTCAACCCCGCACACATCACCGCTCACCGTCTTTCTTTAGAAACGGTTTCTAAAGAAAGACGGTGAGCGGTCTAAGAAACCAGGTTAAAGGTTTTCTCCCGTTTAAAGTCCAGCCCTTCGAGAGAAAGCTTTCACATTTTCTGACTTCCACTTAAACTCCTCTGCTCTCACTCACACTGTTAACCCTTTCCTGACCCCGGTGCCTCGCACTCCCTCTGAGTCGTCTGTTGAAAAACCCCCACACGCATTCCCAAGACATCAAAGTTTAAAGGACCTTTCGGTTAAATTAGTACATTTAAGTTAAATTTAGCACATCACAAAATAATATAATAAACCTAAAATTACTATCAAGAGTGAGGGCTGAAGTCTTGACGCCGTATTTCGAAATCTTGGCTGAATATCACCGGGGTTAAGTGAAAAAATAAGTTTATGTTGTATGAGTTTTAGGTAATCTGGCCCTTTGGTCGAGCGACAAATTTCTCCGAGGCTACATGCAAGCATAAACGTGTCTCTGTCTTCCGTGTTGAGTAGAACGCAGGCTGATTCAATCTTTTAACGAACCACAGCTGAAACAGGGTGAATTTTGAAGACGCACGTCACTTGATTTGCTTTTGATTTCGTTCTTCGCTGAAGCAGATTTTATGCTCTGCTTCATTCTCTGTCACTGCCAACTCCAGCTGGCTCTGCTTCAAACATTCACCTCCAAACAGGTCACCTGTCATACCTGCAGAAATTGGGCGTTTGTTTGTCTGTGTGTGTGTGTGTGTGTGTGTATCTTACCGACAACGATCAACAGTGCTCCTATGAAAGGCAGAAGACTCATGTTGAGCGTGCAGCACAGAGCGACACAGGAGATGATGAAGGCGATGATGAGGATGAGGAGGCCGATGATCATCAGTGCAGCCACTGCCTGGGCCCAAGCTGGAGTCAAACACAAACAAGCATACAAATTAGGCTGAAATGCTCATAAAAAGTTAGAACATCTTTATGAAATGCTCGGTTCTTCGTAGTTTTTATAGCACTGTTCTCCAATTGTCCTGCAATCATTATCCAGATGAGAAGACCTGAGGCGATAAAAACGTTCCCTTGAGTTATCGCTGTGCGCTCAAAGCAACGAGCTTAACGGCAGCGAGTGCTTTGCAGACGTTTGCAGGTAATATTCTTTAATTACAGATAATATTCTGCTGAAATTAGGTTTGAATTGAATATGTGACACAGTAAAGAACAGTGCTCTGACTTCACTTTTCAGAAAAAAAAAATCAGGTATCTACAAAGAAACTAAAGATGATTTTGGCGTCAGCATTTTGTCATCACGACACTAGTCAAGTGTCATTTTTTCTACCTGATTAGGATGTTAGAACTAAGGGAGGCAGTTATCCAGAAATAAAGGAGTCAATGTGTTGTGCAATGCGCCTTTCGTCATTGTTGCGTCTCTATTGAGCGCTCTCTCATCACCTAAAAATGATCTGACATCACATTCTCCACTGTTGGCCAGGTTCAAGCCGATATCGAGAGAGGGAGAGGGAGAGGAGGGGACAAACTGGCTAGCTGTGCCCGCCACACCCTTGACAACACTTTCGCTCTCTTTGTCACTTTGACGTGCTGCGGACACGGCCTCTGTAATTTGCAAGGAAAGAAGCAACTCCCATCATGTGTGGTTGTAGATACGTGGGCTAAAAATACTGAGAGTTTAAGTGTGCCGCACTCTTTGTACAAACCGTCATAAGAAAGAAATAAAGTGAGATAAAGCTTTTACTGTGTGTCATAATCTGTTCCAAACTGGTTTCACATCCCATGTAGGATTGAAATAAAAATTTTCCTACAAGGTACAGTCATTTTCACACACTGTCATACCCAAGTCCCTGTTACCGGATAGGACAACACCCTAAATTATTCATACCTGTGTGTGCCTGTGTTCATGCCCTAACCGCCTCAGCCTGAGGTATTTCTCTCATCATGCACACAATGACGCCACGCCAGACTGGTTCAACTGGTTCATTTTTTCCCTCGCGGTGAACTCTTGAACATCACGTCAGGACGAGAATAATAAATTCAGACTAATCCTGAACATTACAGAGTCATCGCTGCAGTGGAGAAAGCAGCTTAGCCGTTGCTTAAGAGGGAGAGAGTTACACAGGGTGAAAAAGTGAACACATTAAAATGATGATTTAATGATGTTCCACATTATCACTCTCCAGCATAGTTTGTTTTAATTATCCTTCTTCCAGATTAGACTGTCCAAACACAGCATGCCAATGATATCAGACGGTCTGGAAGACTCAAACTTTCCCACAAAACATGACTTTCACATAAAGGTTACGGCCTGAAATAACTGCAGAAATCAGCTTGTTACACTAAAAGTGGTGTGGAGCTTGTTGTTCTCACACACTAAGAGAGAGCAGGATGAACTCCACCTGCACGTCGCCACGTGAGGAGCTGGATTACCTCTATAAACTGCAAAGATGTTTTTCAAGTTAACGTGCACATTCGTGAGTAAGACAGAGGAAGGAAGGAGCTCGACTCGTTGTCGTCAATTAGCGTGCCACCACTTTTTTTCCTTAACATTGTTCTTTTTATGAAATCATTCGCAACAACTCTTTAAAAAACACACCCAGGTGTTTCCTGTGAATGCTTCACAATGCGTGTACTCCAGTTTGGCATTGTTGCACGCCTGTGTTTGTTTGTGTCCTGGGTGTGTATCTGTGCGTGAACACCAGGACTGCCTGTGCAGTTCTTCATCCAGCTCTTCGATATCGGCTTTGCTCGTCTGATCAAACTGACAGATTAGGCTAAACAGATGCAACCAAGAAGTGGTTGCATCTGGTTACCTAACTCAACACTTAGACACACACACATGCTTCAACTCATGCTGCATGTTTCAAGCTTGTATTCAGAGCAGCTCTAATCGTGGACAATAATCATCAAAACTCTTTTCATGCAGGCAGCAGGGATCAACTAAACACTCTGCACTTTGCTTGAAAAGATTTTAATGGGGCACCTGCCCAGCCAGCAGCTCTTGGCGCAGGAACACAGTGCCAATGTTTTAATTCAGGCTTTATAATGTGCGTTTACTTTCCTGCTTTTCCGGTTTGAAACAATCAATCTACAGAAGATCTAATTAAATAAATTAATAATCGATTGCTCCTTTTTGGTCACACGTGACATTAAATATGTAAGACAGCACTGTGATTTCCGGGAGATTACATAGGGCATTTTTTAATTATTGTATTTTTTAGATAAAACAATCAATTGAGAAAAAAACAATACTACAATTGTTAGTTGTAGTACAAATTTCAGCAGCATTTCATCGCATGGTGCAAAAAATGTGATGCTGCATCTTCATATAAACCTATTTCTTATATGGTTATAAGAAATATATGGTTCTCTTATGGATCTTCCCATTGACACACTCAAACATGAAAACATGTTCGTTCCTGTAAAAGTTGCGTAAAAGCTGCACTTCCTGGGAGCACTGCCTTCACATGTATGTACAGGGAGTGGTCTAAACAACGATAGAGAAGATGTTTAATCAGCTCAGATCAGATGCCTGGTCATAGTTCCCCATCTGCACACAGCAACTATTCTGGTTGTGTTTGTTTCCTCAGCTTGAGATTCACCAACAACACACTGTACAGCGTGTCCACAAGAATTCAGGCCAAGAATGCTCAGAGGAACCTCTGGGTGAAAATTTATCGTCGATCCAGCCAGTAGCTTTCTGGCAGCTGCGACCGTCTTTTGTTTAACAAGTTCAGTTGTTGAGAAGTAAAAAGAGGCTCGGCCAAAATAGCAGCAGAAACACAACTACTCGATCCAAAACTTCAAAGGAGACTGGAAAAATACCTGGAAATACTTGTAAGAACAACTTGTGCTTGTATATTATGGGAACTAGCTCACAAATATTTGTGTTTCACTCCCTTTAGCTCCCACTCATTATTATCGCCACTGCTGCTGACACTGAGCCAAAATGGAGTCTAAAAAGTGACTCCCCATCAAATTATGAACACACAACCCACAAACAGAAAAAGATGCTCATACAGCTACAGAAAACGTGCCACGGCCGTGTTCTACAGTGAATTTTGCCCTAGAACTCTAACTAAACGCTCATTTTCTTGATTAATCCTCATGTCTGTCCAAGAAAACAGTGAAAATCACATTAAAATATCCAGAAGCTCACAGTTCACATGCCCAAAAACACCATCATGTTCTCAAACCAAATTCTCAGGAACCTGGAACCATCAAATAACTCCCGCCAACAACCATGTCGGCAGAACTGCGTTCAGGTACCGCACACCTTTTGAATGGATTTAACTGCAAACTGTCTTGGGGATTTCCACGCTTTCACTTGAGACTATCTGATGTTTTTTTGTGATTTCTCTTAATCCTTATTAATTATGTCCTTGTTTATCGTGTCGTTTCTGTCTGTGGATTGTTTGTCTTGATGATTCTTGTTCTCAAATCTCCTTTGGTCAAGAAATCTTAATCTCAGTGAGACTTCCCGATTAAAGATTAAATTAAAAAAAAAAGAAGATGATTATGAGCTCTGCAATGCACCATATTAGTTCTGTTTGACACGTTCACTAGAGGTTAAACAAACACCTCAATCAGCCTTGAGGTTGGGTAAAACAGGTAAAACAGTGCAGAGTTTCTAGCAGTCTCACTATGAACAGCAGCTGTAATTAAAGACTCTGCAGAAGCATTTGTACAATTATCCGGTGACATCTTTTCTTTCCAGTGAATGTTTTGTGCAGAGAAGTCTGCAAATTAGTCAAAATCGCTGATAAGATAAAGGACAGAAGTGTCTTTTTCATGTTATTCATGTCTCAGGGAACATATATATATATATATATATATATATATATATATATATATATTATGGAGATTATGGATTATGGAGTTACGTGCCATTAGCTTCACCAGGCCACTGCCACCGATAAGGACAACAGGACTGTCTTTGTTGCTAAGTGGGTGTGGAATAACACAAACACAACCTGAGAAGGACAGAGCGAGCAGGAACAGAAGTCTGCTCTGTTCACAGTTATTGTTCGACATCATTTCAGGGTGTGTGTGTGTCTGTGTGTGTTTTTCTTTGGACCTCTAAAAATGAAGGAATAACTCATTAGCAGTGTTTCTAGAAATAAGCAATTGACAGCAATCTTGAAATCTGCTTCGCCGTATCTGGAGTGTCAGTCACAAATGTAAAACAGTCAAACAGCTCTGCCTGAGGTATTTTGTGAATTTCTGGCTTTAAAACTCGCTAAATGTTTGCCCCACAGCAAAACCAACACAAGACCACTACACTGTGTGAGCCGTTTCATAAGCTTTAACTCTGTTCCTGCAGTGACTCCCTCACAAGTATCCACAGAGCTCAGATGTTTTGTCATTATCAGTGTCATCTTTTGCTCTTTGCCTGTAGAAAATCAACTTTTAAAAGAAAGACAACCGGAGGACTTCTTGTATATGAATGGAGCTCCACTGTCTGTTTCATAAGATCTTATCCAGCGTATTATTGAATCTTCCTGATATGACACTGGCCTGCAGCTCATATTAAATCTGTATCTATATGTATATTAAAACTGGATTAGATGAGAACGTGTGCTGTGTTTCTTGGCTTTAGATAAGCCACAGGTTTCGGAGCTGCTATGATTGGCATTACAACCTGTTCTACTGGACTGAAACAAAGTGTGTTGACAGGTCCAAACAGGTGAAGAGAAGTCAGTGACCCCCCAAAAATGTATTTTAAACTGTCATGGCACAACTTTCTGTCCATTTTGTCACAGGAGATCACATGAGGTTGATGTTCTTTGAAAGTTTCTGCCATATCTTCTTTGTTTCTCTCTGGAAACCTTGTTTTTGTGAGCATGTCAAACCTAGTCGAACAGTTGACCATATCTGACGCATAAACTGAAGTATTACCCGGAGAAAAAGGCAGCAGCTGCATGAAACCTCCATGCCTTCAACACTATTTGCATTTGCTGGAAATGATCTCCGAGATAGTGCAGACCAAAGTTCAGTGCGCCTGACTGAGTGAGGGTGCTGTAGGCCTCCCTCCCGCCCTCATCCCGGACTTTCTAGTTGTTCCCAGAGGTCGAGTCCTTCAAGTTACAATATGTGAATGTTGAATTTTACACCCTAGCGAGACACGCACTGGATCCAGTCATCTTATTAAACCATCTACCTTCTCGTTTCGCTCCAGTCTTACTGTTAATCGTCCTATTGCGCTTCATGTGTAGTACAAACTAAATACTTACAGTGCTCCATAAGCGAATACTCTTGCCACTGGCCATTCCTGCCTCGGTACCTGGTCCACATATTGGCGTAGTCAGACTTGGCGTCCTCGTCCTCGACCCATCCCGAAGTAGCCGCGATGGCGATTATGTCAAAAATAATGGCGAAAGCCAGCAGCAGGGGCACGATCCACCTGCATCGGGGGTATGCGATCCCACAACGAAACATGACCGACGATTGGAGAGTGTGGAGCCGGATAGAGAGAAGGAGAAGCTTTGCGTAAAAGCGGCGCGGTCCGTCAGGTTATATGTCCTGCGTGTCTTTGCGCAAAGGCAGTGTCACAGGGTGTGGTGTGGATACCAGAGAAATACCCCACCCGAGTGTGTAATACAACCTGTTTTGGGACCTGAAGGCTGGGCTTGTCTGACTGTAAAAGCTTGAGTCAGGCCCAGCCCCGTTCACTGTGTCATATTACACCCACAAACTGCAACTGTTGGTGCGCCACTTTCACCTGAGCTCTGGTTCCCAGGAAAGATCCGTAATGGCAAAGTTGTTAATTTATGTGTTACAACAACAGGTAAGCATGGACTGGACTGTGAGAGAGGGCAGAGTGAGGAAGAAGAAGTGAAAACAAACAGTGAGACGGTGCAGTATTTAAAGTAGCCGCAAGATGGCAGCTAAAGGGCAGCTATAGTTTTAGGAATGTTTATTGTCCCTTCAAAATAATGGCACATGAATATTTATATTTAAAAAATGTAATATTTTGACACTTCAGTGCTTGTATATATGTATATAACACTTATTTTTCACATTATATCTTAGTATATTTTAGTTTTTTAAATCCTATTTTAGTATTTCATATTTTTATTTTGTGTTTCTATATTATCCTTTCCTAAAATTTCATAGTATTTGACTTCTTTAGCTTATTTTTATTCTTATGTGTAGTGCCGTTACACTGTTAATGCTGAGCTGAGCGGTTCCTCTCGTCCAACACATTTCACTGTATTACTGTCAGGAGTATGATGATGCTGCCTCGGCACACAGGCGCATTCTGCATCATCATTATTATCATTTTACTTTATCGTGCTGTAAATTTTGCCACATTCTTTTACACATTTTATTTTATGCTATGATAAACATGACAAATGCAGACGCAGGGGGTCACTGAATGTATGAAAATGATGTTAATCATTTATGGCCAACATATCTCAACCCACCTGAACACCTCTGGGAGATGTCGGTGTTTGCACCATCATCAGAATGCCAGAAAATGAGGGAAAATCTTTTGGATGATGAGTTGACATCTGGAGGCAATCTCCGGTGCTTCACAGAAGAATAACTCTGATGACACTTTGGCAGCTACCCTACTGATTTTTATTTCCACATTCACAGCTGTACGCCCACCTGTGGTTAAACAAAACTGATGCAATATCTCATAAACAAAACTCTGAGAGCCCACAGAGAGTCTGTTACTGATTCACCCTCAAAAGACGTCACCAGATGACATAATCACTGTAAGTGTGAGTACTCTGATGTCCACAGTGGGGAGGCAGTTGTCTGTGTTTGTAGATGTAATACGCACACTCAAAGACAAGTCAAATAGCACACTATAAATCTGTTATAAACAAGGATTTCAGTTTCAATATTTAGAGTAGCTTCAACTACAAAAGCCAAAGTGAGCTTTTGTTTAAGGTGTCAGGACGGAGGTGCAAACTGCCTGTTTATCCTTTGAAAAATGGGATTTAAACAAATACGGCCAGAGGATAAGTGCATATTTGTGCAGCTAATGTCTGTGTGCATTCCCAACAAGCAGTGATGGTGCTCAGATTCTTAAACTAATAATGCCACAGTGTAAAAATACTCTGTTCCTTTTACTTGAGTAAAAACATCAAAAGTAACTCACTATGGAAAATGCTTCCCTAACGATCATCTAAGTTATTGTTGTGCGCGACAAGCGTCACTTTAGGACTTTGTTTTGTTGCAGAGCAATTAAAAGTAAATAATTAACTCAAATAAATCCCAGCATCTGTGCATAATCTGATATCACTCCAACCTAAAACATAACTGAAAACACTTGTGAGGATATGTGGGGCCTTTAATATATAACAATGCATCATATTTACTATGTAGATCTTGTTTTGTATGTAAATCTAAAGTTAGTCAGTACAGCTGGTGGAATAAATGTAGTGGATTGTAAAAATACCCCAAAACAGTACTTAGGCACAGTATTTGTGTAAATGTATTTAGTACCATCTTGAAGCCGTATTTTTAATCAATGAGACAGAAACACGAGGACGTTGGCAATATTTTATTTGGGCTCTCTCAGGTCAAGCCACTTTAACAGATAACGAAGGATTAGGTCATGAATACAATAGTTAGGTGACATTTGGGATAAAATAAACAAGTTAAGTTAAACAAGTTAAAATACACAGATTGTCTTCAACGTTTTCGCATCAATCGGGAAGTCATAAAGCTTAGAACAATTCATGATTTTAAAGGCTATGCCACACAAACACACACATGCACACAAACACAAATGAGAGTTGATTTCCTGAGTGCGATTTCATGCATCTTCAGTCTCTCCATTTTTACATTTTTCTCCTAAAAAAGTGACAGTAATGACAGCACAACTTCATAATCCGATGTAAAAAAAAAAAAAATACAATGGTTTTTGGACTCCTCTCAAGGTCATCAATCAAAGTTTGGAAAAATAATAGCATCCCATTTAACCCCGATTTAACCCTGATTTATTTCCCATTCAAATGTCACAAACGCTCAGAATTCATAGTCTTGGAAAAGCTATTTTATCGCATTGCCAACCGGCACAGGGTAAATGTTTTTATAATCAGTTTTAACTTCCTGTCTGGTTTGAGACAGGAGATTCTCTCTTCCTCAATCTCAGCTTCTGTCAACACTTCACGGCCTTTTTATCATCTGGTATCTCTCTCTGTCTTCCTCTCTTTCCGTTCTCTCTCTCTCTCTCTTTACTTCCGCTTGACACAGCACCAGACATCACTCTGTCAGAAGTCTCTCCAGTCCTTATCTAAGCAGTAGTCTGATTTCACTTCCTCTGGTTCACTGTTGTTAAGCGAGGATGTGCTTTGGGATTCATTTAATTTGTCTTATTGTGACAGGCTGATAGGTTCAGTGATTTGCGTTATCCGCCCACATCTAATAATATCAGGTTATTTCATACTCGGACCCCGACCCCCTTTTTCCTGTTGTGCTCTGCTTCCCTCATTTCCTCTATGCTCACTGTTTTTTATTGCAGCATGTTCATTCACACGTAGACACATACTGAATACTGAAAAATAGTGGTGGCAACTTCATACTCTTGTCTAGTGTAAGAAAATAGTTGCTCACAGTTTTCTGTTCCCAACAGCTTCAATTATCCAGAATTGATTGAGTTAAAAAAAAAAATCCCAGAAAGGAGACATTTCTACTCTAACGGTACATCTTCAGGTCCTGAACACTGAGGTCCCCTCTTGGTCGATCTGAAGTCTTGGCATATAACAACCAACCTGTACAAGTTCAGTATGACTACGAGGAAGTTCTTGATGGCGAAGAAACACAGCATCTGGTGGAAGACTTGGAAATAGGTCATAACAGTGAGTCTGACAATCAGGAAAGGTCCATCCTGGATAAACAAGGCCTCCACGATGCTCCATATGTCCGTTCTGTATTTGGTCAAGAGGGACACTTTCTGGGGCGCCTCAACATCCTCGCCGTCTGGCTTGGAGTTCACCACTTAAAAACAAGGAGGTCAATGGCAGAAGAATATTAAAATTATGGAAGTTGTCAAGATGAGACATAGTGATAAAACATATTCTGTATATATATATATATATATATATATATATGTTACACGTGACCTTTAAATCAGAGGAGCTAACTTTTCTCATCTGCTGGTTTCCAAGATTGAGAATGAACTTGGATGAACATGTTGCATCTGTATGTCAACACTCTAATAAAAATAATAAAAAGACACACCCATGTGACCATAAACATGTTGTGCACTGGCTTCATTTGCACTATACTCTAAGTGCTCTAAACGCAGCACTGCATTAAAGATACACATACAAAATACTATTACTGAGAAGCGCATCCTGTAAATTATTCATTGGAGCTTAAAGCGTAATTTTGGGAGCCGGACCACACCTTAACCACGCCACTTCCGAGAGTCCTATAAATCCCCTCCTAA
The DNA here is from genome assembly GCA_023373845.1 of Nibea coibor. NCBI lineage: Eukaryota > Metazoa > Chordata > Actinopteri > Sciaenidae > Nibea > Nibea coibor. The sequence continues at coordinate 18,137,087 of CM041723.1, forward strand.
CCCTCTGATTCCCTTCACGATTGTTTTCAATAGCCCCATTTCTTTCACCTTTTCTCCTCTCTTTCCTAGGACCTGTCGGGGGCGTCTGTCATACCCGGGTGGGACGACGGATTCCCTACCGAAGCTTCCCCAAGAACTTCACGAGATCACACTTCATCTGCAATCATTCATTTAAATAATTTTAATGTATCTTGTTGATCGTCCAGGCTATAGAAATTTGGGTTATGGATAATTCTTCTTTCTTTTTTTCCTTCATGAAACTCTATCCATTGTTTCCTCAGAGTTCCTCAGAAACAAGGGAGTTTTGCATTCTTTTCTGTCCTTGGTGTAATAAGTTTCAGAAAGACATCTGTTATTGGGGCCTTGCCTGATAAGAGTTTCCGCTTTACAATCAAGTTGAGAACTTTATAAGTCCAAATCTATTATGTGATGAACATGAGACTGGACCTACTCCTAAAAACTGTCAACATTTATACAACCCCCCCTAAGTACACCCTTCCTGTGATTTATTTCTGTGGCTTTAAGAAATATCTATCTAAAAACAGGGACATTACCACTCTTTTAATAAAGGCCATTATGGTTTACTCAAGGACTGGGAAGTCAAAACAGATTTTGGGGTTAATACATTGACAAAAATGGAGATAGGGGAGCAACTGTTTTCAGCTGAACTAGTTTTCGCTCACTCGTGTTTTGCCAATTTCAAAACACATTGTTTGGATTGACCCACACTATGAGGAGGTTACGCACAACAGCTCACAGCTGTAACGGCTTAATGCACCAAAGCTGCAGCAAAGTTAACAGACAAACACACACTAACCTGCCAGATGGAGGGGGAACTGCAACATGCTCCAAGTCCATACACCTAAGATGATGTAGACGAGCTGAGTGATTGTTTCTCTGCAAAAGACACATGCCAATGTCAATACGTCAGGCGTAGGTTTGGGGTAACTTCACCTTAAAAGTTTGATTGTTTACATATCAATGTAAGTGCACGGAGCTTAAAACTATGACACATATTCATAATGAGTAAGTAACACGATTAGCTACTCACTTCACATCTGACAGCGTCTCACTAGTAAATTCGAGGATGTCTGCCGCAGTGCCAACAAAAATTAGGAGAAGCTGCGACAGCTCATCGCGCGTGACTCCACCTCCCAAAGGGAGAAGCCACTTCCCTACAATAAGAAGGATGAGCACGATCTGATGGATACCCAGCATCCAGTTGTTGGCACAGATTGATAATGTCTGGTTAATAATCTGAAAAAGGAAGAGAAATTGAAAGTTACTTCTTTGTTGGCTGCGTCTTTTCCGTCCAGAATCATCACATGTTCCTTTAATGTTTCAGTCTGCTCTACGTATGCAGAGATTACACTAACCTTGTGATACTTACAGTCTAAATCTCATCTCCATCATGTTATGGACCCTGTAATATTTGGTCTGCTAAATGCTGAGTCCTACTAATCCAACAAGTCATTATTTAAATCCAGCGAAATGGTGAAATGTGTCACTCCTTCCAGTCCCAAGATGATAATCTTTGGGTCACAAATATATACGTTTATAATCTTTTAATAAAGGCTTAACAGTTTCATAAATCAGCTGGGCGTAAGAGCAAACAGTGCATTTTTGGGGGACTATTTTCAGCAGCAGAGTTGGTGTTCTCAGGAGTATTTATAGCAGAAGGATGATGTATGTGGGTTTGACTCACTTTATCACAATGAACTCAATAGCGTGGCTCATTGGTGCGTCTTTTAATAGTTTGCACAACAATGGAGCGCTATGGTACAGAGAAATAATCTTGAGACATGCTCTGACAACATATTGTTTTTTTTAAGTGGGTTATGCTGACAGTAAGAAATTGCTGGGAACTGCAGCCAGCTTTGGGGGGCGTTCCCACCGAGTTTTATCATTTGAATTCTCTAAAGTAAATGGGTGTGGTGATGTAACTGTTTATATATACTCTTTCAAATGCTCCCTCACTGTTAACAGGCTGTTTTCAGGCTCTTATCTTTCTTCTGTCTGTTTATATATATTCTTCATTTGAAGCTAAACAAAAAGACTAATCTTCCTATGATATCCTGCTCAGAATAGGCAGAAAATTAGATAATATTTTACTAGTTTGTCTTGGATATCTGGTACAGTTCCTATCCATATGTACTGTGCGGCTATTTCGTGAGACCCAGTGGAGTTCCCCAAGGGTCAATTCTTGGACCTCTTGTATCTTTCTCAACATGCTGCTCTTAGGGCACATTATCCATCTCGCTTCACTCTAATGTTGGTCATATTAAGTTTTGCTATTCTTTTAAGCCTTGTAACCTCTTATATCTTGCTACTCTATACAATTCTCTTAAATAATTCAGTGCCTGAGTGACTCATAGCTTTCTTAAATCAAATCACAACAAAATTGAAATTGTATTTGCCTATGTGTCAGGCATTTCCAGTATTATTGTGAAATTACACCCTGTTTTACCCCTGTTACCTTGGAAATTAAAAGCAATGTCACAGGAGTACTTAAGCATATAATAGCCCAACTAATGGTGCAAGTTATGCATCGTAAATGCCTGCTCTTAATGAGCAGGCGCACAGAAAACATTATTATAATGGACAAATAAATAACAAGGAAGACTGTTATTATGGGGGTTCAGTGTCTTGTTGTTTTTTTGCCTTCAGACTGAGATAAAATAATCCAACCATTTGGTGGGAAGATCCTTTGTCACTCCCACTGATAGCCTCTTCCTGAGTTAACTCCTGTGGCCGGATCTGGCTTTCTAATCCCCTGGTGTTCGTGTTGTTTTTTTCTCTTCTGCCCTCCCACTGAACTGGCAATCAGAGAATTTGTCTGAAACTCCTAAATTACCCAACAAGTCTCCTCAGGGACTTCATAAAGAGCTGCTGGCTTCTAATCAGATTTAGGATTTAGATAACTGCAGTTTTGACTCTGCCACTGAAGAGCTAAACAGCAACAGTTTGGTCCTGAATACAGATGAGACGACTAAGTGTACTTTAAAATGAGGATACAAGATTTTTGACAGTGTGACAGTGAACTGTATTTGCAGAAAGTTACAGATAAATTGCACCATTCAGTCAGCGAGTTTACTCATAATTTCCATTCAGATTGTTGACTCTTTGCACATGCTTAAAATAAAACAAAAAAAACTGAAGTAGCTTGTAGAAAACTAGTTACTAGTTAAAGTATAAATAGGAAAAAATGCTGCATAAAAATAGAAAATACTTCTGTTCGTTTAAAATGTGAGAATTCGACACAGATAATGTGTTATTATGAGTGAGGTTTCAAGCACACTGCTCTTCGTCCCAAGAAACACTTTAAAGAAGATTGGAAAGATCCATCCATTTTAGATTTAGAGTCACCAGTTTATAGATAAACTTTGTTAACTTTGTTTAAGCCTTGTAACCTCTTAAATCTTGCTACTCTACACAATTCTCTTAAATAATTCAGTGCCTGAGTGACTCATAGCTTTCTTAAATCAAATCACAACAAAACTGAAATTGTATTTGCCTACGTGTCATGCGTGGCATTTCCAGTATTTTCAGTTAAAAATTATTGTGAAATTTCACCCTGTTTTACCCGTTACCTTGGAAATTAAAAGCAATGTCACAGGAGTACTTAAGCATATAATAGCGCAACTAATAAGTTGCAAGTTAGATCTTAGATCTAAGTGCATGTCTTTGGACTGTAGGAGGAAGCTGGAGTACCCGGAGAGAACCTACACAGAACAAAGTCCCAGCCACAAACCAGCCGGGTTTCGAAATCCATAACCTTCTGTGAGGCAACAGTGCCAACCACTTCATTACCCTGCCGCCCTGGAGTTTTTTCTTATATTAAGTTATCTCATATTAATCAGTTTGTATAGAAAGATATTAGATTTTTATATTTGCTTTTTGATAAAAACTGTAATTACCCTCAGTTCTGTTTGTGTAACGTGAAGCTAAAGTCAGTTCAGCTTAGCTTAACAAATAAAGATGGCAGTGGAGGAAAACATCTTGCTCTATACAACGGTAAAAAAAAAAGAGCTGCCTACCAGCACCTCTTAAACTCACTAATTACAACAATAACACTTCAAATCTTGTTTCTTTAATCTGCGCAAACTGAGGAAAACTGCCAAGGATTTAGGGTTATGTTCAAGACTTTCCTGGTTAGGTAGAGCGACTTCCTGGAGTCTGATTGTCTGGCACGTAACAGAAGCTGCATATAGAGTGAAATATCAAACTGGCAAAACAAGTAAGAAACATACTGGAGGAGTAATAATACGTCATTTTCCTGAGAGATTCTTAAGAAATCTATGCATTGTCCTCTTCCTTTATTTTCACTCATGTCATTAGTTTCACTACCCCAGGTAGTTTCTACAAGTTCCTAGAAATGCATTGTCACTGTCACTTACCCTGAGGTAGTCTGCTAGGTGTGTTGTGTTTCCCTGGGTTGTATTAGGTGCGAACCGTTTCAGATCCTCCAAAGAGTCGAGCTTGTTGCACTGAAAACATAATCCACAGAATACTTTTAGCTGTAGTTAAAACTTCAATGGAATCAATGAATGGTTTTGCACCCCCCAACATCCGTCATTAGGTTACAATGTATGGAAAGCAGAAGAACTTTTAATTTTATTTTTGTTGCTGGCGTTGAATACCTCCTTCAGTTCATTGGATTTGTTAAGCTGGTGGTCGAGCTCCAGGATCCAGATGGAGGGGATGATACTGATGAGAAACAGAAAGATTGCAGGAGAAAACCTGCAAAAGACAATCAGCAACACTTCATTTAAAACACATGTAGTACTAACTTAGTTCTTCTGCTTTTGTGCATCTTATATAAAGGTTATAGTATCTTTGGGTCTTGGACTGTTCACTGATGTCATTTTAAGAGGTCATCTTGAAATTTATCTTGATTTATCTAGTTTACCATGTCTCTCTCACACAAATATCTGCTTCTTGCGAGCTGCACAAACATGTTTTAAACATCTCTGAGCATGGAAAAGGAAATGAGTGGTTGTTTCTCTTCATAACAGATTTACACTGACATAGGATACATGCGTATACCATATTGTATTTGACTATATTGTATTGCATTAGGGAAGACTGGGACTGCAGCTGGAGCAAAAGTTAAGGGGGTACCACCCAACTATCCCAGAACCGGTTAGACAATAGCAGCAGTGGGACAAGCAGGAAATATGGGGGAGGTTAGATGGTTGAAGCAGGAGGGAGAACTTATAACATACTGTAAATCTATTTAGCAAAGAAGATATGATCATGCAGCTGCAAGTGTGATACAATTAATTTATGAAACATTAAAAAAACTTAATTATTATGACTATCATACGTGCACTTACCACTTGTAATCTTCCCCCTTTCGTCTCTTCAGAGTTATTATCATTTCAACGACAAGCGGCAGAAAGAGGAGCGTCAGGAACCAGTAATTAGGATCCTTCTTTACCACTGTCACCTTCCAGACCAAGATCAGGGAGACGAGGATAAATAACCCCCTGGTAATAATCGCACATATAAACTTGCACAGGACCATAATGCTGGCTGGTTAGAGGTCGGTTGTGCACCGATGTGTTCCTGAAAGTTGAAATCCTAGAGAGCAGAAGGATTTTGAACAAAGTCCCCAAAGTTTAAGCTCCGCCTTTGCGGGACAGCCTCACGCAGTTTTACCTGACCCGGGATCAGACAGGGAAGAGTAATAATGGCGCTGCTGGGTAAAAAAAAACAAAAAACCCTGCTGTCAAAAACACGTCATAGCAAGCTGGACAGAGCTCTCATTCAGAGTTCTTCAATAATTCATGTGTCAGAGTCCATCAGATACTCCGCGGCTGTACAGGAGAGGGCAGCATCACATCATCTCTTGACTTGAGAGAGGCAGCCATAGGAAGCACACTTTCTGCTGTGTAACTTTCCCGGGAACTGTAAACTACGTGCAGACGCAGATGACTAACGAGCTTCAGTTCAATTCAGGGAAGTCACATGAAGAGGAGCAAAAAGAAGAAAGAAGAAGTAAAAAATACTACATTGCAATATCAGTATATTTTATTTCATGTCAAAGGTCAAGGTCAAATGTATCTATATATCATGTTACTGGATCACTAACACTTCATCACTTGTACCTTGCACCCATAATAAAACTGAACAATTAAAGGAAAAGAAAGAGTGACAGAGTTGAACATAACAATAACTGTCAGGATAAATTAAATAAATGCAGTGGAACAAAAAGTACTTCTGCAGTAGAAAAAGAAAAGTAACATAAATACTTGAATACAGTTCTTCATGGAGCCAATGATTGTATTGTTGTTTCTTTTTTTTATGATCCACCTTTGTGTGGGTGGTTGGAATAAATATACACCTAAATATACCTCAATTATGGATGCATGAAGTTTTTTTTTAAGTAGTGGGCTTGCAAACATGCAAAAGGTTTTGACAACATGACATTTCTACACACAGAAAACATCAAAACATACCAGAAAACTGCACAAAACCTCATCATGTAATGTTAACCAACATATCTGTTTATTCTTTTCTTTTTGGTTTGTTTTTTTAAGTTTTAAATTAAATGATTTTTCTAATAAATCATGTAAATGTACACAGCTCACTTCATAACATTTCTCAGGATCTGGTTACAATCTGTCCAGCATAAAGCCACAATTATGTAGTCTAATCACATATCTTATTATCTCACCACGCAGGAAATAACACGACAGACCAAATCCATCCTGGCTAAAACACACACACACACACTCATTTTGCCCTACTTGGCTGCCTGCTGAGTAGATTCCTATTCAAATCAATCTCAGCAGCCAGTAGAAGAGAGAGGAAGCTGTAGAAAAAGGCCTGTAACCTTGGAAAGGAGACACGCTTTTCCTGCCTTTGTTCCAAATTGTCTATCATCGTCCTTCGGTTTGCATCATATTAAATCACAATGAGAATTTCAGACAGCGTATAAAAAAAGAAGTAGAAAGAGAGTATCCATCTGCATGCAGGGCAGGGGAAAAAAAAGAGCTTTGTTACATCCTGTGTCAAAAAAACATTGCGGGTTGAGTTTTTTTTTTTTTTTTTTTTTTAAACCACTGGTGTATTTGTGAAACATGTCTGTGGTGTTTATCCTGTTTCCTGGTTTGAAGTCTAGAATAAACTATAAACAGAAAACTGAAACAAAAATCAAACCAATTTTAGTCAAGTGTGTTCCCTCTTGACTACAGCAACTTATTCTGGCATGGAGTGAAAGTCAGTCAGTCAGTCAGACACAAAGGGAAACAAACCCTCCTCTGTTGACTGAGACAGAAAGGCCGACATCATTCCTCGGGCCTGGTGTTACCCAGTGTGAAGGGGGCTGTTGAAGAGTTAGCCCTCGGCTGTGTGGAGGTGATGATGACAGAGATGCCCAAGAGGCTCTGGTCACTGATCACAGAACAGTAATTCCCTCTGTGCCTCTTCTTCAATCAGCACTGCTACAAAGCTGCCGTTTGCCGCGTCATCATCTTAATGTAGAGTAGAATAAAGCAGGAATAATCTGCATCAGCTGTTAGATCAGGGTGAAACATCGCTGCCTACAAATGTCACAGGACAATGACTGTTAGGAAAAGAACTGACTTTTAATTCTTCTTTCGCAGAATTACACTTAAAGTCACCGTTTTGTGTTAGATGTGTTGGCATTCATACTTGGAGACGTGAGAAAAACATGTTGCACAACTCTTTTCCAGTAAATCATGCTTTACTCACCAAATATGTATGACATCAAGGGTGGGGGTCTGAGGTTTTTGAGCAGTACAACCAAACTTTTAATGACATTCACGCAAATTTCGTTGATGAACGTTTATCTCTTGCCCAAAATCTTGTTAACGCTGTGACAAAACCTGGCTGTGTCAAAGTATATGTAGTATATGTGACTAAGCTTTTGGTGTGCGTATATATATATAGCCCTCCCCTACAGTTCACTAGAAGTGCTGAGTCATCCTGCTTTACAAATCTGCTAACCCTTAGAGATTTTCATTTGTTTGGGTTTCACGTTACAGTTTAAATGTTGCGTGCCTGAGCGGCTGTTTAATGGGCTTTTATAAACCCCCAAAGAAAAGACAATCACGTAGAAACACTAACGTTTGAAAGTAATATTTATAATGAGAATATCAGAGACATTTAAGGTTGTATTCAAAGCTGTAACCCGTCCTTGAAAATGTGTTTTGTAGCCACGGCGCAGCTTTTATCAGTAATTTGTGACCAACAGCTAAGGCTCTCCCAGGACTGGCTAATTAATAACTTGGCTATTATGTTACACCGCAAATCACCCTCTGTAATCCTGTGTAATACAGCTGTCACCGGCTCTGTGTCATTACTGTTGTATCCCAACAGATGGCACTCAACACCGCTGATTCCAGGTGGAGGAGAGAGCAAAAACAGCCCTGAGAGTCTGCACCTTTGTTAGTCAACCTGTGCTAAAAAAAAAAAAAAAAAAAAAAAGAAGATGAAGCTCAGCACACTGTTGTAAAAAGGAGGAGAGAGACTGACTGAGGAGGTGTTATTAAAATTAGCAGACATTGCTCTGTGTGTATGTGTGTATGCGTGTGTGTGTGTGTGTTTATTTTTAGGAATGAAAAATGTTTTCACACAGTTACCACATTTCACTGGATATAACTCATATTTTCCGAAAGAGAGCTCCTTATAAGGAGAAACCACAGAATCCATTCCTCCTTTGTTTATTCACTTAATTTTATGGCAGCTGCGCCTGCTTTAAAACCACGTCACAAACTACACAAGTGGATTGTTTTGCAAATATAAACTTTTTTTTTCCTTTTGAAACAGCACAGGTCATGGGTGAAGCAGGTGGCTAAATGGTCACACTCACAGCTCTGGCCTTGATTCACTCTCCTTGTTTCATAAATATCGTTTTAACTCAGGGCCCTGCAGAGTCACATATGTCAGGCATTTGCATGGGAGAAATTGGACTTAAATGGGTAACACATGACTCATTCTGTCTCAGCCCCGACAGCTGCAACAGGCCAAGCAGTTATTGGACAAATATGATTCGCCTCAGAACAGAGCGAGTCTTCAAAGCTTTTCCAATGTGGAATCTTTGACGTAAGCCGAAAAATAAAGAGATATTGAAGGGGATTTAGTGTGAAACATATTGGGTTACATTCAAACCATATCATGAGTATTCATTTTCCTTTCACTCGCTGGATTTTTTCTGACCTTAACTTGACAACTGTTATGAATTCTGCATTAGCAATCAAAACAAAAGACTATTATGCAGCACAGTGCTGGCCCCTGGTTGCTACTTGGCTCATATTCCCTGTACAGTAAACAGCCCACAGATGTTTTACATTGATATTAAGAACCTTAATTTGTCCTGTGCAGAAAAAGACCAAGCATGGCGTGGGGATTAAGTTCTCAGCCATGTATCACACACAGCACAGACAGCAATCTCATTTAGCTTGAGTGAAGTTTACAGTGAGTGGGTTTTGCATAGGTCATTAGTTGTCTCAAAATACCCCCCTGTCACCATAGCAACTTCAAGTGACTGCTAAATTGCCTTATAAAATGTGATAAATTATTAATGCGGAGAGGGTTTTTTTTTCTCCCTTTAATATGTGTGCTCAAGCTCTGAGCACTGAACAAAATACTGCATTACCTTTTCCCGCACTGCTATAACAGAACAATTCAGCAGTTGTCAGTCACATTTCAAAACTTACACATGGTCTCCATTCTTGAATGAGCTGATTGCGCGGGTCCTGATTTGCAGATCTATCGCAGGGATTACACAGATTACGGCAGCGTCGCACACACATGACAACTGACATTTATTCAAATGGGATGTCTCATGACAAACGTTGAAAAGTGCCGGTGCAAAATAGCCTCTTTGTAATTGCCAACACACACACACAGTTATTTGACATATACATAATGCAGTACTCTCAGCCCAGATGGGAAGGTGACACGCACCAGTGAATAATCTGATCATAGATGTCTGCTGACATTTATGCCTGTTTTATAACAATTCAGTGTTTGACAGAAAAAGGCAGCCGTGATGCATTACACAGATGGTAAGCGCTGAGGTCACTGTCCTCAACGACTTCATAGTCAATGATGGTTTGACCACTGGGTGTAATAACCTGACTGATGTTTGAAAAGCAGAGAGCAAATCGTAAATGCTTAGATCAGGTTCTGTATTAATGCATTCCTCAGATGTGAAGGTGACACTGTGACCTCTTTGCTTCAAAAATATTATTATTATTTTTTTTAGATTCAGAGTGGTGTTCATCTTTCTCTCCGCTCTGAAAACATCCATAACTCACAAGCAGCTGTAACTCAATCTAACAAAATGCTTTTTCAATCACTCTCATCTATTATAGTTATACCCATCAGACATTTACATAAATACATTATTCATGGTTCTAATCCCGGTTTCAGATGGGGAGATATAAAATGCGACTGTGTATGTGTGTGGGAGTGTGTGTGCGTGTGTGCTGATGTGTATGCAGATGGCAGGGGAATGAAGCAGCCTATTTTGTTTGTGGTTTGCACATTTCTGATTCAGCTGAGCACTCTCCATCAATGAGGCAAATTTACATTTGCTGCGGCAGTAATAACCTAAAACCCATAGTGATGTTAACACTTGTATACACTCGAATTCACGTTGCCCTGCCGCATGATTACATTTGTGTGGCGCTTAATAAAATGACTCACTTGACATTATCAAACAATTCAGCTGTAATAGTGGCCCATGAATGTGAAATTGTGTTTTGCAGGCAATTAGTTCATCGTCAAGGCAGTCATTCAGACTGGGCCAACTAATGTTTGCTTTATGAATTACAGAGGTGGAAAGTAACTGTTACTCAGATATACTGTAATTAAGTACAATTTTGAGGTCCTTGATTTCCATTATAGTTCACTTTATACGTCTACTGCACTGAAATTCAGAGGCACTTTTTACTCCATTACATCGACAGGTTCAGATTATTAACAAAAATAGTATTATCAAATCAAATAAAGCACCCAGCAGCACACCAAAATAATCAAAGCCCTATGTACTAATTAGCCCTGTAATTAGCCCTACCTTTGCCGACTGCAACATTAAATGGCCCAATTATCTATTAATGATTATAATCCAATAATATACACACATAATGTACATAATGAGTATATATAAGTATATTGTGATTGAAAACATTTAGTTTCACATGGTGGTATTGACACTTTTACTTCAGTAAATAATGTGAGTAGTTCTTCCATCACTGATGAATTGCCTTGCCTATAAATATACGGTATTATGTATGATCAATGGCTGCAGCCATGAATGGATACAATAATTGGTTTGTTGGAAATGAGGGACCTCAGTGTTGAATATTGTAATTGAAGAGATAGATTGCAGAAAACATAAATTATGCATACGACATGGTGTGGTATTGTAGCTCAGATAAATAAGTGTGATATTAGATAAGAACAAAAAGAGAGAAATATTTCTTTTCTTTCGAGAGGCTTTCTGTTCTGCTGTGAACAGTAATAATTCACACAGTTCACTGCATGCGGTAACTCCTTTGATGTTCTGAAGATATCACTGCATCATAGATATTTATGAGCGAAGTCAGTTAATATTCAGCCTACAGTACACTGGCTAACACTTGCTAATATACACAGAAATCATCTCAAATAGCCTCCAGATGATCATATCGATCCTGGGCCCTGATTAAAAGTGATCCTTTTCAATAAAGTAATTGGATTTCTTGTACATGTGCTGTTCACTGTAGGTGGTATCACATGTGATCGAATGGAGAGAAATGTAACACCCTGTTATAATGAGTCTAAGAGGCTAAAATTAGCCCGGCAACATCACTCAGATCTCCTGTTACCTTTCCTAAAGTCATGCTGCAGACAGGAGCCATTGTCATGTGATTACAGCAGCACAAAGACACAGGTGTAAAGTTACTATTGAAACGTGTTCCTCTGGACAAATTTACTTGATGGATTTTTAATGTCCCAGGGCTTTCCATTGATGATAGATGGATATCCACCGGGTAATGCAATTGTGCATGTGGAATGAGTAGGAGATGGAGTGTGTTGCCCTAATTTCTCGGAAGCTTTGGTGCTTTATCTGTAGATTTTTATAAAAACGTGGATCTAAATATCACAGTGAAAGCTTTTATTGTAAGTAAGAGTGTTGTTGGCTGAGTATGTATATCCCCTTTTTGCCCAATGCTGTTGTCTACTTTACACTTTAAGATAAATGATTTAGTAAATGAGACGTCCTTGTACATCTCTAGTACTTGGTTGAAGTGTATTAAGCATTTCTAGGGTTTCTGGACATTATGATGTAGATGAATACCCAGAAAAAGTCTATTGGTTTAAACGTTTTTAAAAACATGCTCTGCCTCTTGTACGAAGGTCCAATAATGGCACTAAAGTGAACCTCACCAACTGCCAACAAAGTTTTCTGATGCCAAACTTGATTCATCTAACATTATTCCACTGCTTATTTGGACATTTTAAGTTGTACTGAATGGATTTACTGTAATAATGAGGTAGACCCAGAGTGGTACTGCTAATACTGGTGGTAATTATTCAACAAAGCCTAATTTCAACCTACAATAACTGATTATGACCACTTTGGGGCAGCAGAAAGAAGCCATAAACACAACATTGACATTCACTCACATTTTCCATTAATATGGGTAACTTGTTAGCAAACTGTCGCCTGGTTTCATTTTTGGCATCATATATTTGGAGTCTGTTTCTGGGCCACTAATACTCACTCTGGTTTTTACCTCAGTTTTACTCTCCATTAACTTCTGAGGGAAAATTCAGTCTCTCTAGCTGCTAAATGCTAGCTCCTATGTTTACCAGCAAGCTGCTAAGTGGCTAACCTTATTTGTCTGCCATTTTGGTGCTGCGCAGGTAGTTTGCAGAGGCTTTTATCTAAAATGAATCACCTACTGTCGACAGAAATTAACTATGGTTGGACAGGTGGAACCAAAACAGTAATGACGTGGATGGACAATCAAAACAATTAGCTTAAAGAAGCTAAAACGCAAAGTAGAATAATGGGGAACTGAAAAGAAACATGGTAATTCTCATTCAGTTCAGTTTATCAGCACAAGTGATCCTTTCCAATGAACAATATTAAACAGTTGTAGACATTTCCCAAAGGGTGCATGCAGATTTTTAATAGAAGCCAGCTACAAACCTAGCATATCAAATGACTTTTTGTTGTTGTTTTTATGTGCCCGTTAATTAACTTCTTCTCATTATATTCATTATTATTTTTTAACTCTTACATACAGGTGTAGGTGTACAAGAATTTCAATTTCAAGTTATAGGCTAGCACTAGTGCTAGCCAGTTACTAGCACACAGTTAGCGCAATGCTTACACGTAATGGGAATTACCATTTAGGGCTAATGGAAGCTAGCATCACAGTCGCAGTGAAATAAGATTCATTTCATTTCACATGCTTCACGTGGGCTCATACTTAACAGGTATATATTTCCTTTGGAACAAACTAACAGCAGCTGATAACTCAGTCAGTTCAACACTCCACACTGACCTTGGATATGCTATATAGCAAAGATGCTTCTGACATGCGATGTGCACTTTATGCCGTCACTATTAGTAGATATGATTCAACTTCTTTCTACGATGTAGTGTTAAAAAGACCAACAAAATTGTAATTACTCAAAATATCTAATTGGATCTAATAGATATTGAATCAGTAGATGAGCATGCCGTTCCAGCCCTTATAAAAAGAGATATTACATTTCTATTTCCCATTTTATTTCACTTTAATATGGAAAACTATGTGCAGATTAATAGGTACATCTGCAGCTAACATGTAGGTAGTGAAATAGTTAATACTATTTTTTAGCCACTCTAACTAAAATTCATATTCATCATTAAAAAATGTAAGCATATGGTCAGAATTATGTAGGGATAAGCTATTTTAATGGCGTTTGTATTGCTTTGCTGTGGCTGAAACTGTAACTCCAGCTCTCCCCGTTTTGAGGTGACTTTCCAACCACATTTGTGGCTCCCTGCTGAGGCTGCCTCATTATGTGGAATGTGGAACACCTGTGCTGAGAAAAAGAAAAGGTTTTACCACTTATCCACTCATTTTACATCGCTGCTATAGGCAACAAATAAGCAAGTATCTGCCTGAAACACATTTATCCTGCTTTTAAAGTCGACGTTTGTGAAGCTTTTTATTTTTTCCCTCCAAGCTCTCTTTGCTCACTCATGCAGTCAACACATATTGGTAGTGGTAGGGACTGTTTTATGTCAGAGCTTTGAAAGAGTATTCATATAGCAAGCGATCTTATTTCACTCAGAATGCCCCAGTAACCAAACTGCTAACAGTTATTGCAGAGGTGGAGGAACAGCTTGAGAACGAGAGAGTGAAAATAAGATTCACACCCCACACACGAGGCTGGACATGAAGAGGTTACTTTCAGGTTTACTAAAGGGGGATTTGAGCTGTATAACACATTTAATTCTTACCGGTGTGCCTGAAGTTAATGTGTAACTGTTCAAGCTGCTTATATGTCTGAAGACTAATTGTTGTCACTCGTGAAGGCAAACCATGTAAGTATATCTTATCTAATCACAGACATGTTGAGATAAAGTGAAGCAGGTGAGATTAAATTTGTTTTTTTTTATACCCAACATGTTGAATTATGCAACACGTGCAGCGTCACATGTGTCTGATACCTCTCTCTCTCTCTCTCTCTCTCTCTCTCTCTCTGTCAGCATACTTTATTTATTCTCCAATAAACATTTCTCAACATGAAGCTCCATTCACACCATTTCGCATCAATATCTGCATCACAATGTTGCAGTCGCTGCTGGGCTCTTTGGCTGTTGACAAGCAAAACACTTGCAATTGCCAGATAAGAGCTTGAGTGGTGCCATTGATTAACCAGGGACTTCATTATAGTGGCTGCCATTAACAATGCAACCCCATTGATTCAGCCACTGAAATGGCTAGGAGAGAAATCAGGAAAGATAACACTAAGAGCCTCGGTTTATATTAGATTCACTGCAGGATCCCAACACTGCTGCAGCCGCATGTAAGACAATGAGCCTTTGTGTAATCCACCTTTTACTCCAAACTGGTACTTAAAATATCCGAGTGTCACAGAACATTGAACTCAGCTACTTCACTATTAATACATTATGTTCCGCTGCTTCTTTGAATAGAGAGCAGAGGAGGGAAAGTCTGATGGTGCAATTCAGAGGACTAAAATTATGATCTTGTTCCCAAATGTTCTTTATGATATTATCGGTTGAACCCCATTGATATAATAGGTGGAAATCATTATCCATGGGCCTGGATGGCAGTGATTCTCTCTAAGAGATCCAAAATAAGAAGTCATGTCCGTTTTGTAGACAGGAAAACACTTTACTAGATGTGAATCAATGCCTGTATTCTCTGACCGTCATTTCAGGGAGAAAAAAAGCGCATTGCGTAATACTGTACTTGAAATAGCTGGTGTCAGATGTAGGCCTATGTCGCTGTTGCATGCTCTGTGACCTGAGTGGTGGATAAATGCAGGGCAAAGGGTGGACGACAGCGGCAAAACAGCACAACTCCGTGGACTGAGCGGGTACTTCTCAACGTGTGAATAATACCAGACAGCCGATAAAATACAACTGACACATTCAGCAGCGGAGACCGAAAGGACAATGAGTCCAAAGATGTAAATAGAAACCAAGAAGTTTGTTTAACTTCGAACAAATATCACGGCCATAATTAATAATTCATAGTTTAATATTGGTTTCCTAATACCTCTGTAATTCCCCGGTGTTTATAGTAATAAATATTCATTAGCGTAATTATATAAGAGGCTTTGATCGTGCAAATGTGTTAACCCGAGTCAAATACACCCCGCTGTCTTCACAAGGTCAGCTCAGCGTTTTAGGATGATTTATGTCCGGATAATGGACCGCCTCGTGAATTCTGTCTCGTGACGCCCCGCTTTCTAACTCGGCCAATTTTGTCTTTTCATGCTCGCTTTTTAAAAAAAAAATGTATAAAGGCCATTATTCTCAGCACTAAAGCCAACCAGCGAGCCTGAGCGATAACGCGTAGCAAGTTCCGCGCTGAAAGCGAAGCCGGCACCTCAACGGGTCCCACATTGCCTTTTGAGGAATCATTTGATAGCCCTATTAACTTTCATGTAACATTGTTTCTTGAAGGCATCCACAGCAAGCGCCCCAGTGTCATTACTGTGAGAAATGTGCTTTCACATTGAACGTCTTTTACAGAAGTCCTGGAAGACGCACGGTCTCGGAAAAGCCCCCAAACGCGGAATATTCACGTAAATTAACCTTTTACGGGCAGATCATTTTGCGTAAACTGTGTTTTGTATTTTTTAATACGAGTCCTGCTCGCTGATGGTTGAAAATTCTTCATATCTTTGTAGTTATGCGTTAATATTTTCTCTAAACACGCCATAGGGCTCAACAGAAATTCACCAAATAAATCTCTGGGACCGATTTGCTGAAATAAATAAATACGCAGCCTTGCGCAGCGTTTCTCGCAGCCTATTTGCCACAAAACATAATTTTTCCACGTCTCTTTGTCGACTAATACGCGATGTTTTAAACTCTACAGTATTATGTCCCTTGCAGGACCTTCGGCAATCCATTCAAGCCAGCAAGTTTGGAGAGCGTGTTGAGTTTAATCAATTCATAACGTCGAGATGGAGCCGAACTCACTGAAGGTAACGTTTGTTATCAACCGTCGATTTATTTTATTTTCGCATTGCGCTAATCGCCACACGCTGTAAACTGTACTCACTTGTCTAACCCACAAAACTTTGACACATTGCATTTAGTGTGACCACATCTGTGTCATATGTTGAACATCTAAAAATAGTTACATGATACTAATTGTGTGGCGAAAACGGGCATATCCTGATGTGATATTTGCCAACTGTGCGTAATTACGCAAGGATGTTTGAAATGTTTGTGTCCACTTAGCTACGATTTGTTTACCAAATGAGTTGATAAGCCATTCATTAATTTGTCCATTTGTGTTTTTTTCCCCTCTACAGTGGGTGGGCTCGTCTTGCGGTTTACATGGACCATATATATTCTATAAAGCCTTTAAATTTAACCGGGACAGCAAACCGAGGATTCTGTCTCTTGGAGACTTTTTCTTCGTCAGATGTAAACCGGAGGATCCTATTTGCATAGCGGAGCTTCAGTTGCTCTGGGAAGAAAGAACAAGCAAGCAACTTTTATCAAGCTCCAAACTTTATTTTCTACCCGAGGATACTCCCCAGGGACGGACAGTCACCCACGGAGAGGTAGGAATATTAATCGCCTGGCGAATAATCCTAAACGACTGGTGTTTTTCTTCGTGTTTATCCTCCCGTGTTCGCGAGCATTCTCATTAAACAGCATCTTTACTGCATTAAGAGTTGGCAGTGGATGTGTAGTCTCCCGTGGCAGGCATTCATAAACGCATGATACTGTCATTGATGTATCCGAGCGGTGAAAGGACTGCCCTACACTGTGTATTTGTTCCCTAGTTTTTTTTTTTTTACTTTAGTCTATTTGCCTATTGTGGTGTCAACTGCTGAATGTGCACTTGTCCAGATGCGCTCAATAAGGCTGCCGCTGCGCTCTATGGGGTTAATTGTGTTATAAAGGGGAAAATCCGCAAGAATCCTGCGCCTAGGCTCTGTCATTTCATTTCTTGGTAAAGCGTGTCAAATACTGACATATGGGCGGAAATTGCGAAACGGTAATGAATGCACGGGGTCAACTTGGCTCAGATCGGTCGCTACGATAGTTATTAGATATTTTGTAATGCCGCCTGATGTTGAAAGAGGCAGAGTCATAAAAGCGTGGCAGAGCAATGCCAGCGCTGACACGTTTTAACTACTCTCCAAGCTTTGCATAATTTTCCATGTGGACATTTCCATCTTCAACAATGCGATATGTTGTCAGCTCGCATTTGAGGCAGCACTTAAAAAAAACGCCTCTGTGTTACATTACGCCGTTGTTGGCACAGAAAAAAGCAATAGTTATGATTGACTGTGGCCATATGTGGCGCTTGTGATCCGGTTACATGGTTGCACTGAATGGCATTACTCTTGATATTGAGAGTTTTTCTCACCGGCCATAAAACAAATGGTGTGTTGTTTTCTCTCTAATATCCCTCAGCCAGCGACAACAGCACTTTAATTACTACTCTGCGCTTTTGATCACTTGCGGCTGGATGGAAATGATTCTCTGCTGCTTATATTGTTTATAGGGAAGGACAAAGCCGTGTTTGTACTCGACTCTTCCGCTGATGGTTTACTTACATTCTTTCCTCTTGAGTAATAGAGTGGCTATCACATTTCCCTTTCATGAGAAAGGTGGCTATTTATGGCCTGTCGCTTAGACAAGCTATCATCTTTGTGGCAAAATTCTTCTATGAACGGGTATCATCTCCTGAAGCCCCCTCGCTTTAGCCTTTAACACGCTGCAATTATTTAGTAATTACTTTGAGTGCATGCATCGCCGATTCCGAGGCCACACTTGCGCAACGACATATCAGCTCCGCCCCTTTCCCAAAGACTTATTTGCATTGCAAAGCGCTCACATTCCAGTCCAATGGGTATATCTGGAAAATATTATATTAACTACCAGAAGGGCTGCTGTTGCTGCTGCTGCTGCTGCTGCCTCTGCCAATGCAAATGCAAATTTCAAAGAATTTTGGGACTTGAAGTGAAAGCACAGTTTGTGTACAGCGTTTGTATTTGATAAGTTGAATCATAAAAAAAAAGCTATTTCCCCGCATGAATTATGCAGCATCACAATCCTGCAAGCAAGCAGATGCACTTGCTTTTGAAGTTGCAGTCTGATGGTAGAATAAACCAGACTATGAAATAATAGATTTTTTTTGAGGATGATATTTCTAAATGCAATGTAGGTGCCTGCAGGCTGACCTCAATTAAAGGACTTGTCCCCCCCCCTCCTCAAGTCTCAGCAAATCGGACTACTTACTGTATATTACACAGTGGAAATTGCCCTGACAACTTCAAGTCAGTTTATGACCTTCACTGAGCCCATTCAGATTCTCGCTGACTTTGCCCCATAACACTAATCTGCACTGCATGAGTCAGCGAGGAGCGCTTACAGATGCAACCCATAATCCAAAAAACAAACAGGAAGAGTACACCAGCCTCACACGCACAAAAGCTGTGATATTAGAAGTCATTTGGCTGGTTAAATTCTGTGCATGACTGATGCATGTTTGTTTTTTTAAAAAGACAAACATCAGAAACGTGTTCATTTTTAGCTGCGTGGGGTCATTTTTCTTCAGTACTCCAGAAGACAGATTAGTTGCCGTGGAGTTACTCTGAACTGTAAAACTGTAATAGACCGGCTGAAAATCAGAAGATCAAATTAGCCCAGTGGCTCATACAGATATGAACTTGATAACATACAGCTCTCAGGAAGTGTGGTATTTTCACAGTGTTTTAGTGGAAAATAAGCACAGGCATGCATTCGTGAGGTTGAGCCACAACTTGATGTCACTCAGGCTCTTGACACTTATGCACAGATCATGTTCGATTTTCTCGTGAATATTTTTACACCACATAAAAAAGATGTAGTGTTTGACATTTGACATGAAAACAGCCAGCGCCGTGTTGCTCTCTTTCTCGGCGAGATCACACTTCATATCTTTGTAGATAACTATTATCTTAAGCCTGAAGCCAATATCCTCCAAATACCAAAGAGGCACGACTTTTTCAAGACATCACAACGGTTTTATATTGAACTAGCTCTTTGGAATTGGATTACTGATTTACTTGTGTTCTCAGTGCAGAGGTATGATGTAATTTCCTGGTTATTTCTCAGATATTTGTTTGCTCTCAGCCTCTCCTGCGCTGTGTTTTGCCATGTTTTGCTGTGCTGTGCAGTGACAAGAGGAACCAACCCATGACCTACTGTGCTTGTTTTTCTTCTGTCACAGGGTTGGAGGTCAATTCCTTTTAAATGCAGCCAGCTTTAAATCCAGTTAGCTTTGGCTGGAAATAGAAATAATGATTCATTGAATAAACCTACCTCTCTGGCTCTTTTGTTTGCTTAATAGTTGATAAACAGATCCAGAGAAAATTTATTAATCTATTTATTCTGAGTTAATTATTAAGTCCATATGTGGAGGAAGCTCTATTTTTCATTGTATCTCAGCCTGACAAGCAGTGTTTACCCCCACCAGTTGAGCTCTGCTTGCTCTTTAAACAGGCTTTGTGTCGAGTTGCTCACCCATTATGACAAACCCTCTATTGGGGCCTCTGCTCTATTTGTCTGCCTACAAACTGCCACCGACTAAACAGTCACATGTGTTTTAAAACTCATTGAGTGACACATTATTTCTTCTCACTCCAAATGGCCTGCCTCTCCTGCTGGTACCGCTCGCCGGCTGTAATACTTTCTGTTTTTGGACTCCCTCATTTCAGGAGAGAGCTGTTGTACAGTGCGTGTAGATAACAGCTCACCCCACACAACACCCACTCATTGTATACTTTGCTCCAGGCGGTTAATTGCTTACGCTTATCTTATACTATATATCCCACTTAAGTGCAAATACAGCAAGGAGCTCTTAATGGGAATTCACAACCACAGAGAATATTTCTGGATCATGTTATATTAATGTGCTATTATCATCACCTCTGATTTCATCTGACCTCTCTTCTCCTCTATTCTGTCCCTCTAGCTGACAAGGCTTTGGCACACACACACACACACATACACACACACACACACACTGACAGGCTGGGGACTGCAGCAGTAGGCCCAGTATTGATTGCTGTGGAAAACACTTTGGCATGCATCCAGAGCCATTTCTTCAGTACATGGCAGTAGTCCATGCATGTGTTTCAGTGCTTGGAAAGCCAGCTTGTAGGGAAATTAGATTGTATTCATTTGCTGCTTCTTTGATTTTTCCTAAGGGAAAAACCCTGAATGGGTAATTCAGGCATCTGGGATGCTAGTTGAATTAAGTGTAAGTGGCTTAGATATGCGACCAGCATTTTGATGGATAAGGTCGTTCTGCTGAATGACTCGAGTGTAAATGTGATATGGCACATTTTTACAGTGATCTTTTTAGAACATCCATACTGCTGCCTTGTCTTGGCCAGTCTGTGCATTATACCAACCCCCCCCCCCCCCCCATTCACACAACAATGGCAGGAATTTAGAGGTGGATGAGGAGGAGAGAGAGAGAGAAGAGGGTGGGGGGGTGGGGGGGGTGGGGGGGGGGGTTGGACTTTTAGTGTGCATGTGCGGTGTACGCGCATGTGTGCCTCCTCCTGCCGCAGAACAAGTCATTAACTCTGAACACTGCCCTCCAGTGAATTCCTCACCATTGCTGAAATAGCATGTAAATTATTACCAGCTTTTTAGGGTAGTGTAATTTAAAACCTTTAAAATGGAATACCCTGGACTTCAAAGGCTATAAAAAAAAAAAAAAATCCCGCTAACATTTCCCATTGGTTTAGGAGTTGTCATTCTGGTCCTTCACAATCTTCTGATTCCTTTCTCCAAACTGTTTTGTGTGTTTGCCGCCTAAGTAATGATATGTTACAGCAGCGCCCGGGTTTGTCAACACACAGAATCTTTTTGGTGCTCCTTAGCTCAGTTTTTTTCCACTTTGTCATTGACTAACCACTTGAACAGGCAAACATTTGCCTTGATGCATGACTCCAGTGCCCCTGAGCTACAGTGGATCGTTATTATAACCTTTGAGGAGAATGCGACCACAGATGAGAAGCTCTTGCTTAATACTCCAGCCAATAGTTTTCATTCTTTAACAGCGGTTTCTGTAGATGGTGCATGTGGAATAATCACGCATTTAGTTTTCTTCTTTCTTTGTCTGCGTGTGCATTTGCTAAAATACCAGGAGTACAAAGATTCAGTGATTCGAGGGAGCTGACGCAGCTTTTTTGTGGTGTCACCTTACATGATGGATGCCTCACCCACTTTCAGAGAGGCTTTGAAATCTCCTGTTATCTTGCTATTTTTCTCTGTCATTACAACGGCAAAAGAATGCTAACTTCATATATCACCCGGGCTCATGTAAGAGCAATCCTCTAATGGAATCAGTGAATAAAAGATGAGTCCAGCGCCCCGCAGATATTACAGCAACTTTTATGCATATGAATAAACTGCATGCATTAAGTGGCAGAACATTATGTACAATAACTCTCACCTTTTAAGTGTTGCACCTTGAACTGTTTCTAGTCTTCAGGCAGTCTCAAAAAAACATATTCTAATTCAATTGTCCCTGGCTTACTCCCCAGAGCTCCTTTTTAATTCCCAGATAAGTTTGTTTTGGGACACCGATGCCAAGGTCAGTCATGGGGAGGGGAGATAGATAATGAACTCATATTGTGTTTCATACCCTGGTTCTCTCTCTCTCCTTCTTCCTCCTCCTCCTTCTGCTGCTCTCTCTCCCTCTCTGTCTCCTCATTGTCCATGTCACCATGTCCATTACTCAATTACTAATCTCCTTTGGCCTTAGGAATTCCAGTGCTGACCTCTCTGAGGCAGCAGGCTGAAACCTTCCCAGCATGACAGGAGCACTATGTGTGTGTATGTGCATGGATGTGTGTGTACCCACAGTATAGAAAGACACCCACCCACTGGGAGCGTGCACCCCTTGACTCTCAAGCTGAAAGTCCTGTCCGAGCGATGAGACGCTCGGCCGCAGAACGCTGACAGTCAGGAATGTCTCCCTCACTGTTTTTGCGCACGGTGGCGTGGATTTCTCGCGGGGGAATTGTTCGGAGTGATATGGAATATTTCAGGGTGCATTGTTTCTAATTGGATCAGCGAATATAGAATCGGGAATGTCCCTTATGTGCTGTTTTGCCACCAGTACACCGCCACATCCATATAAATTGAATGATATGGATTTCAGCGAGTTTAATTTCAATGAGATTGCCGGAGTCATGGTTTGCAGGAACAGAGTTATCTACAGTTTCACAGCAGAAGTCTGTTTTGTTTCCACTTTCAGTCCATTATGTGCAGTCATAGCAATAAATTCACTCAGTAATGTTTTTGGAGATATCATTCTGCTGCAGTAATAACATGAATTATTGATAGAAGAACGGAGACAGAATGTAACATTCAGCTGTTAATGTGTTACCTTGCATTTTAACTCAATCATAAAATAAGCAGTTAAGAGAGTCTGTGCTTTTATTGACATACCGGAGGTAAAATTATAGCGGTGCATTAAGACATTTTAGTGTGGGACTCAGAGTGTATAAATGCTCTTAATGCATCTGTGTAGGAAGTGTCACTGAAATGACACCAGGCTGTTTGGTATGTCGCTGATGTGGAGTGTCACCTTTTGGCTGTGGGCTTGTGGTCCTCTGACCTATATTATCAAGTGGCCTGCTGGCTGTGTCTGCTACGCTGCTAAACTATCAGCTGCCTAACTCAAAATGACAGGACAGTGTGGAAGGGGCGGCATTTACAGAAGAGCACGTTTCTGAAGCACACCCTTGAAACGGAAAACCCAAACAGTGAGAAGAAGACCCCCGCAATGCCGATGAATGCTGCTAGAATGATTCAACTTGGTAGAGCAGTGAAACAATTAGTTTTGACAGAAACTGTGTGAACCGTTTTAGTAAGAATGTACTGTTAATGTCATTTATTAAGCAAAGATTAAAGATAATTTTGATAATCAATCTAATTCATGGAGTCACTGATGGAGAATTGGACAGAAAGAAGTCGTTTGTTGTCTGTTTGGGTTTATTTTTCACTATTTTCTGACGCTCGGTTGACTAGAATATGAACTGAATCAACAGATTATACAGTAATGAAAACAATCATTGGTTGCAGACCTAGTTTTGTCTTTTTCTCATTATTGGCAGAAATTCTTCTGCTTTTTATTTCGTGGTGGCAAACCGGGCTGGCGTAAGGATGTTGTTGTGATCGTTTCTCAATAACTTCTCAGAAACCCCCTTCTCATAGGCGCCCGCATTTGTTTAAAGATTTCTCAATCAAATATCACGATGTATGCAAAACCACAAACCAGCGTTCAGCTTCCTGACTCTGTGTGCTGTATCACACAGCAAGCCCGCAGACTTCGGCTGATTTAAAGTTGGCTGATAAAGTACAAAAGACGAAGAAGAAAAAAAAGAAACTAATGGATGTAGCCTGTTTTGGCTCCGTTCATAGACTGATTATATTCTGGACTGTGTTGACAGCTGCTGAATTGCTCTCACCTGTTGTGTTTTGCTCTCAGGCCGAACAAGTCCCCAAACAGGATCTGTTGACACTCACACAAGGCACCATGTCACTCAACTGATTGATATACAGGGAATGGCTGTGTGTTTTTAAGGTTTGCTGTTGCTGTGTGCGTATGCTCCGGTGTGCTATTGAATTACTCGAAGTATTGCCTTTTGACTCATACATCAGCGGCAGAACGTTCGGCGGTGCATTATTTTTGTTTCGAGTGAACTGGGCTGAAATATTTCATGGTTTTTGTTTCTCTATGTGCTGTCAGTAGATCGCATCAAAGTACAGTAGCTAATTCTGTAGAGATATAGTACAATGTGGTTTTTGGCTACAGGCTGAATGCTATTTACTGTTGCTCTACATTATTCAAATGGCCTGCTTTTCTGAAGGCAGAAACAGCAGTCAGTTTTTCATTGCATGGAAAGCCAGTTACAACCACCCGCCACCACTTGACAGCTGAAGACAGCTCATTATAAGAAGACCGAAAACCCATGTTTGATGTTTCTACTTAGTGAGGGAGGCACAGCTATATCAAGCTATCCCTCGCAGGCTTTTCCTTTATAAGGAAATACTGTCTCCAACTGGTTGGGATTTGATATGCCTGTAGTTGCAGATGATGTGCGAACTGAATATGGGTAATTGTATAGACAGAGCACTCAGAGAGAATCTGAAACGCCTGAAAAGTCATGTGTTTGTTTTTAGAAAGCGCCGACAAAATAACAGGAACGTGTTTTTGAAATAATCCATTAAAACATCAGAAATGCAGCTTTTGACATTTTAAGCTCCACAAAGGAAGGATTTGGGGTTTTACTGGATCGTATAGGTGTAGCTTTTATTGCGTCCACCCTCTCTAAATTCATTATTATCATTGTTTTAACGTCGGTAACATACAGGCTCTTTGAGGGGAAATGTGTACAGTCAGACAGATGCCTGTTAAATTGGAGATAACCAAGGTAAACATCAGAGACCCACTCAGAGTGTCTGCCTTTCTGCCTGTACACATCTGTCCTCCAGATTTTCCCTGTTTCTGTAATAACCATCTACCAGCACACCACTCCACTCTGTTGGTAACAAACACTTCAGCCATTAGCCCTTCAAATGGAAACACATTTAACCATCTCTGCTTGCTTCCCACTCCATTGAACTTGTAGTTATTTGAGTATGAAAGTTATTAAATGGGGTTGAATCAACCTTTGGAGAAAAAAAAGAAAAAAGCACATACCGGAGAGAGAGCAAATCGTATTAAGTAAGCCAATAGTATGAACAAGAAACCACCACAGCTTTATTCAGCTTACCTCAGTGTCAGCCATGCACATCACCGCTATAGATTTACATTTATAGTTTCCTGACAGTGTCACATTAGTTTTTTTATTGAATGTCAAAGAGACCACTGGCTCAACGGTTTTCTCCCGCTCTTTCATCACACCCAAACTGTAACAAATTACATTTCTTTCACTTTGAAGGTGTAATCATAGCCACTGAGGGCGACTCGTGATTTCAAAAGCGTAACATTCGTGGTGACTATCAAGAGGCGGGCTTCTTAAATGCTAATCAAAATAAAAAAATAGTCCAAAACATCTACGTCCTCGTTGACATTGATTTAACTGCTGGCATAAATTCAATTCAGCAATCATCCACATCATCCATATTCATGGTGCCGCAATTTACTTACATTAATGTGCATCCACAGCCGTTATGCTACTTGACGCACATACCAATTTAGTTAATAAATAAGGACGTTCTTGTTGTTTCCTCGACTGGCTCTGATTCTGATCTTTGTCTTTATTTTATGGTCACTTTATACTGCCACACGTGAAGCACCTCAGTACATTTACAGTATAAATTTGAAGTGCTACTTTGTACTTGTACTCAACTACATTTAAAAGGGAAATAATGTACTTTTTCCTCCATGTATTTGACACTTATAGTTACATAAAATCATATGATATAAGTGCATGATACAGTGCAGTACTTTGCTATTAAGTATCTAAAATTGGCCCCACATTGACAAACATTAAAATGCTCTTATATGTATGTATATAAGAGTAATAAAATGGAATATTTGATGATATGAGATGTCTGAAAGAAGCTATTATACATGATGTGTACTTTAAATACACTTTGCTAATATCATTTCTGTACTTTTGAATTCAGGACTTTTATATTCAATATCCAAGTATACTACAAAAAATGAGTTATTGTTGTAAACAGACTTCTAAGAACCAACTCAGCCACCGTTTACTGAACTGAAGGATCTGAGATTCAGAGATTTGGTAGATTTTAAAACACGAATCATGTAAGTCAAGTTATCTGAGAGTTGTTTAAAGTGACCTGAAGATGAAGAATGTGAATATGAAGAATATGTATATTAATGTAAACGCTCAGTGTGTTACACAATAGTGTAAACGTGATGTTAGCTTTGGCAGATGTTATGTAAGAAGGCACAATAAGCTGCATCTTACGGACGTTGCAGGCAATAATTGTTGTTTGTTTTTTGTTCTTTTCCTTCAGTCCCGTACGGTTCATGCAATTATTTACAGAGAAAAGAAGTTTTAAAAATTTCAATCAGCTGCACATGTGCTCTATTTTTCTGATTATCCGTGTGTGGCACAAGCAAATGATCCGTGACGCTGGCACAGTTGCGTGTATGTAACTTCCTTTACGTGTTTTCTGATTGTAATTGTAATTCTGCCCTGCTTCCTTTCAGCATGAGGTAATTGCAGTGTCTGAGAAGGTGATTGTGCGACTGGAGGACCTGGTGAAGTGGACTGTACCAGACTTCTCAGGATGGGCCCACTGTCTGAAGGCCGAGCCCCTCAAACAGTCTGTGCTCCGGGAGCTCGGGACCAATGGGAGGCGGGAGGCCCTCCATCGCTACCGAGAGAGCACCCTGACCAGCGGGCTCAACTTCAAGGATGTCCAGAGGGAGAGGGCACAGCTAGGTGAGCGTCAGCTGGGACCTCAATTTCTTTTTGTCTTTTTTTTTTTTGGAGTTATTTTTAAAGACTTATTTCATTTTAAAAGGTTACTGCGGTGTTACCAGTTTCTCTGGGGGCTGCTGTATTGAATGTTTATGTATTTGTATCCTGTCTCCACCATAAATCAGCTTATGTTTATTGTCCTTTGCTTGGTTTAACAAGTGTTGTCTTGACTGGAGTAATTCATCAGCACGTAGTTGGAATTCCTCCCGATATAATGAGCTGAGAATCACACTAATAGAGGCAGGCTAGAGGTAATGGCAGTGTGTTTGCCAACGCGTTGCCATCCTACAGTAGTACAGCTCTGTTTTTAGAGTGTGACAGCAACAAAGGCAGCATCACAAAAATCATATAATATATCTGGTGATGTCTTTAAATAACCAAGTCACATCAAACTGCGGTCTTCTCCTCCAGCTCGGATTGTAATTGACTGGAGCTTTAAGGATCATTGCTGTGTATGTCTCGATGGCTGTCTGGTGTATTCATCACGTACACGGTGCCATTAAGTGTCAGTGATTGTTTGATTCCTGCACCGAGCTCTTGGGGGTCTCACTACAGCATTACCCATGAATCAGTCCCACCATAAAGCTGGATGTCTCTGCAGATGACTCATTCGATGCAAATAGGAAACTGGCATTTGAGCCTAATAATCAGCAAGAACATAATGTTCCCTTTGAAGCACTTATTTGCCTCTCTCTCTCTCTCTCTCTCTCACTCACATGGCTGTGATGTAATGCCTAACGCTGATCATAATAGTACAATGTAGCTTAGCAAACATGTTAAAAATACCATCACAATTACGACTTGGCAGGTTTTAAGTACATGATTTAAGGCAGAATTTATTATCCTTTATTAATTTTAATACACATCTTAATGCCTTAAAGCCTGCGTGGAAGTGAAACTGCCCTGGGCTTGAAAACACAAAGCATTCTTCTGTAGAAAATAGTGATTTATTCATGACTCTTGTTCTGTTTTCTGCCTGAGATCTTCCAGGAACGCTGTAATGCCCTTGATTACTCGACTTTGCTTGAATCTCATACACAAAAAGGACAAGAGGATCAATAATGGATGCTTTGTTGTTATTCCAGTAATCAATATAGTTTGATCGCGCTTGTGGGTGTGTGTGTGCGTGCGTGCGTGATTGCTTGCTTTCATAATCAGACGTGTCAGCCTGCTTCTTGAATGATATTATGTTCCATATCATGGCTTTCTATAAATGTGCTGTATCGTCCAGATCTTATTGATTTATCCTTTGTCAGTGTAATAACCTGATGATGACGCTATTGTTACTGAGGGCTGTGTGTGTGTGTGTGTGTGTGTGAATTTGTGTGTGTGTGCGCGTGTTGCTAATGAGCAGCGCTGCCGTTAATGACTCCATCAGGCTGTTTCTAAATGCACTTGTCACTCCGATGGGACACTCCGCCAGAGAATCTGCCCACTCAGCAGAACAGGCTCAGACTCTGGCAGGGCACCAGAGACACACACACACACACACACATAGATGGACACGCACGCGCACACCCGGACAATCAGTGGTGTGCACTCACTTATCCATTTGTTTGTTTGTTCGCTACATCTTTGGCGCGTGTCAGTTGTTGACAGTCTTAACAATATGAGAGGGGCAGAGAGTTTGGGAGAGAGTGAGAGAGATCACTTATTCATCAAGGCAAATGCATGTTAGTCTGAGCGAGGGTTTGCATAGAAATATGAAATATGCCACTGCAATGCTGCTCACTAGTGGAATGAAATATTCATGCCACAGCGGCAGCAGATCAGATATAAAAGTAGCCTTAAAGCGTCCTGTAGCTGAATGTCTGTAATTCTGTGTAATATGTTGGCTCATTGACTAAACTGACTTTTTTATGATATAGCTACATTCTCTCTCTCTCTCTCTCCCTCTCTTTTTTTTTTTTTGGATCGTATTTATAAAAACAGAATAGCCCGAGGTGGCTCGCTCGCTGCATTACTTGAATGATGTATTTGCTGATTGTTATTCTCAGGCTGATCTGTAACTATGTCAGAGGAATTGGATTGTTCCCCATAACAGGATACTGCAGCAATACCACAAGCAGCACAGAAAACCATTGTGAGCTAAAGAGCAATAAAGTGTGCCATTGTTATCGAGGGAAACTGTTCTTTTTTCTTTTTTCTTTTTTTCCAAGTGCATATCCTAACTTTTCCTGGCATGCTGCCACTGTGAATTAAGTGCACTGTTATGGATTTGTGTCTCACAGGCAGCATATGAAAAAATACTACAAGACAAATGTGTCTCAAATAACAGAATGACAATGGTATTATTCTTGATCTACATTACATAGAGCAGTACGGTTTGGTGAACAAAGCCCTGTTCTGTCCTCTGAAATGTATAAAGAGTGAAACCAAAGATGTCTGCACAAAGTAATTAATTAGCAAAACAAGTGACCTTTGCTGCTGTCCTGCAGCATCGACAGCTGTGACTCCCTGAAACCTGTGAGGCAGAGAGATGATTGGTATCATAATTCAAATTCCAGCTTTAGCCAGGCTAACGCTAGCTTCGTATTTACCGTGCAAACGCGACAGCGGTATGGATCGTCACATCTGCTTCTTGGCAAAACGTTAAGCAGTTTAAGTATGTATTGTATATTGCTTTTCTTATTGTGGCCCACATAACTCACGGGACATTCAATTAGATTAAACATACCGTATATAAAAAAAGAATGGTTTAATTGAATTACAACCTCCCACAAACAGTGTTCAAAGCCAACAGGACAGTAATAACATATTTCTGCAAGTGCGCGTGTTGTATTTCGCCATCTTTACATAATCTGTAATGTAATTCACTTAATCAGGTAATGCAAACTGTCCACTCAGTTTATCTTGTATTGAAGTGAGCATTAGAGCTTCTTTTTACAGTTCAATCCACCGGGGATGGCTTGCCAGGGAAGTTTACATTCTGCCCCTCTATCTTTCCCCAGAGAACTGGCCTGATTCTTTTTTTTTTTTTCTTTCTTTTTTCATTGCTGCCTGCCGAAATTGGTTTCTGGTCGTATACTAGGAGGCTGAGCGTTGGAGAGCTGTATCTGCTGATACAGTTTGTTGGCTTGTGCTGGGAGAAACGGAGAGCTGTAGAAGGAAAATAAAAAAAAAAATAAAAAAAAAATCTTTTAAAAAAAAACACCACAAAGGATGACTCTTGCTCACAAAATAGCTCAATAGGTTTACTGTCTTGTCTTCCTTCAATTCGAGCCTTCATGCGGAAGCTAGTGAGCAGATTGTGAGTTGGGATGTAGTGGGAGATTATACAAGGTCATAGCCTGTGACTCCTGCATTCAAAGAACATAGATGGTGTTCCTGACTCCTGCCCTCACCTATAGTATCATGTGTAGCTGGTTCATCCCTCAGTGCTGCGAGGATCAGAGTTCTCTGAAAAAAAAAAAACATCCAGACTGGAAAAAGTAAGCATGCAGGCGGAGAAAATATACAGTTCCCCCCTCCGGTTGAGTTTGTTTTATATTATTTTTGTGCTGCAGCACCATTTGAAAATCACAAAAATAATATTAATGGCTTATCTCTGACAAATATTTGTTTAATATTTGCTTCCTGCAATGACGCATATTCAAATATGCCCTTTGACCCAACAGATTTATACAGCGGCTCGCACTAAAGCCCGGCATGCGTGAGTAGATGAGGATTAGTTACTGGAAATATGAGCATTTTTTTTGGAATATTCAGGTAATGAAGTTCAGTTATTGTGATTCATGGAAAAACATGTCCATCGCGCGTCTCTTAAAAGCTGCAAATGGTGTTTTGATTGATGTTTACCATCCTATATCTGAAATGTCAAGAGGAAAAAAATAATTGTGATGCAGAATCAGAATCACATTGAGTACGCACGAAAAAGAACTTTATGGATTTTTCCTGCAGCCCATTACAACTGACCTTCATTACCGTGCATGTTGAGTACATTACATTAGATTCTGTTTGCAGCCGCTTTGCTTATATTTCTGTCCGTACACGTGCATCAGGAGCATTTAGCTGCATCAGGTGCAGCGTCTTGCTCAAGGACACTTGAATGTGTGGACAGGCGGAGCCGGGGATCAAACCACCAACCCCACAATAAATGGCTGACCTTCTCTACCAACTGAGCTGTAAAATTGCTTTAAAATATATAGAGATATTCTTTAAAGCTGCTTCCAAATCAGCCTTTGTACATTAGATTCTGGGATGATCGTGCACATTAACAGCAAACTGTTTTTACGTGACATTTTTCAAGTGGGAACGCACTTTTGAATCATCTTTATGTGATCAAAGCTAAACGCACGTTGATCGAGCTGGAAGGTGCAATAGGCCAGCGAGGTACAGAGCGATATCGCCGCGTTTCAAGATTCTTTACAGCCTCGCCCGCTTGGAGGATACAACCACTGTATTTCCCTCTGATGCAACATCTGATCTGTATGCCAGGCTTGGCACATATACCGAGTTGATATCCCGACAATATTTCAGTCGGAACATTTCAATTTGATGTAGAGGGTAGATTCTGTCCCTTTTCAGAGACTGTTCAGAGCGTCTCCGAATGTTTATGCGGGTAGGAACTGGTGATAAGGAAACAGACAGATGCTGTCTTCTCATGGTTGATTTGTCTTGGTGACAATACAGAACAATATTTGGGACTTTGACTCACTATCAAACATGAAAATGTTTTATGTTTCGACTCCGACGTGGGAAGGAGTAAGCGGTTTCTTGGAAAAGATAAAGGGAATGTGTGTAATGGCATGTTGTGACTCTGACAGAGAAAGAATGCTCCTGTAAGACACACCACACTGTACTCCATTCAGAATATGTGGCAGATTGTATCGTTTGCACTTGTTTGCTTTCCGCCCCTCGAACATATTTGCTTTCCCTTCTGCTTTTTTTCCGCAGAACTAATTCTACAAACTGTCCAAAATCCCTTTTGAAGTAATTTAATGGAGTGTTTGTATTGATTATATGCCTCTCTCAGGCCCCCCTCCCTTTTTCTCTCCTTCTCTGGTATGTTTTTTTTTTTGTGGTGGTGGTGTTGTTTGAAAAAAAGGGGGGGTTTATGGCAGTATCTTCTTCATTATGCTCAGACCTGTAGGAGAGAGAATCACAAGCTGTTTTTCCTCACTGATGTGCTCATATCATTAATTCACTTCTGACTGGCCGGAAGCCAAAGAATTCTAAATCTGTAAGCAGTAAATTGTGTGCCGGGGTGGAAAAATCTATTAGATGTTTGAGCATGCCTCGAATTTGAATGGGGAGAAAGAGAGAGAAAGACACACTGTGAGAGAAAGCGAGAGAGAGAGCGAGAGAGACCACCCAACACCCGAGCCATATCCTGTTATGGCTCGCACCGTAATCAAATTCAGCTTCTTTGGATAGCTATATTCATTAATAATTTGTGTTATTTTATTTCTGGAATGTCACATAATGTGTTTTCTGACTTGCGCGAGGGAGGGGGGGGGGTGAAAGCTGGTAGATGGTTAAACAATGAGAATGGCCTCAGAGGAAATGAAGAGCTCCCTCTCTCCATTACAACAGTTGTGTCTCTCTTCTCTCCATTAGTCAGGTCTGGAACAACAGAGATGCTATTGATGTGAGCTCTGCCAGGCATCTTAAATAGACAGAAAGGGAGCGAGGTTTCTCTCAGAGACAAATCTCCTGATAGATTTGTTTTATATTCAGTTATTATATTTTATGATGTGTTATGAAAGGGTTTAAAATCACATGCATCAGGAGGGAGGGAGGGTTTTTTTTTTGTTTTTTTTTTATCTCAGATTGCGCGTTGATTGAGGAGTTGCTTTTCTTTTCTTAAACAAATTGCCTGCCAGTTACACTCTGACTCACATTTAAGTGTTACCCAACCAACAAACCTTTCTGGAGAGAGATTTCTATATTCGTCTTTGTCAAAATGAGACTCATTTCAAGTATTACAGCAACATTAATATTTCAGCGCAGAGCTGCCTTTTGCACATATCTCCCCGATATGTTTATTTCTTCCAGAGAGTTTCATAATCTGCCGTCAGATAGATAGATATGGATGATTCTGTGCTGCTCAGTGGGAATCTAGACATCACAGATTGTACAATTAATAACTCTGCATATTTTATGAGCATGTCAGTCCATCTGCTTTATGAATGCATGTATAACTGTCCTCTCCTGGACGCCCTGTTGTGCCTATCAAAGGGACTCACTGTGTTCGAATCAACATTAGGAAAAAAACAGACACACATCGCAGATTTCAGGTACGAGGACCACCTAAACCGAGACCAAGTCAAGACCAAGACTGTGTAGTAGCAGGTTATATGTAGCTAACGTGCAGTATTAACAGACTGCTGTGTGTTTCCCTTTGGACGCTGCGTTGCAGGTTAACGCTTTGTGGTTTAGGATGTCAAATTTTATTACAGTAAGATTTGTTGGACATTTCCTCCCAGACAGCCGTTGCCCGCTTTCTTTGAATACATGTGAAGGGATGCAGAAAAGGACCAGGGACTAATCTCGAGTACTGCAACACTGGATACTTGTACTTGAGTATTAAAGAGTAGTAGTAGTAGTAACACTCAACCACAATTCTGAAGGAGTTATTGCACTTTTAACTCAACATTTATTTATTTTTATGACAGATTAAGACTCAAATATTAATAATAGTTCACATATGATGTTTTTTACATATTAAGTAAATATTATAATAATATATAATATGTAATAATAATAGTTTGTAAAAATAGCTCCACTTCAACTAGCAAAAAACTGTTTTATTCATTAATGCATTAGTTATAATAACCTTAGTTATTAATAACCACTCTTAGTTATATAAGAGTGTACTCACCGGAACAATTTGTCTGCATTATGAGTACTGAGTAAGCCTGCAAGGACTTCTAATTGTGATGCTTTAAGTACATTTTGTTAATAACACTTTTACTTGAGAGTCTCTTCCAACGTCTCTTGGAACTTTCGTGTCGTTACAAGACTGAACTGCGCGCGCTGACAATAAGAACTTTAATCCTACAGCCTGCGATTGTGTGTGAACAAATGATCTGCCCGCATCAAATGCCTGTTTAATTCTACCTTAGCATTACAGTGTTGGAAAAACACTTCCAGTCAGACCTGTGCCAAGGTAAAAATAGCTCTCGCTGCTGATTGCAGATCAGCTTCTCAACATCCACTTAATATCTGTCATAATCTGTAAGGCAGAACTGATGCAAGAGGGTCACAGAGCTGGGCTGCAGGATATATATATATATACTGTAGTACACAGTATGGAAGATAGACGTCTAGCCTTGAAGGAATAACATAGTGTTCATTTCACAGCGTAGGGGTAATGCATTTTACTCGTATTGAAAGGTAATTGCAGTGGGGGATTTGATAGATTCCAGACCTTTGGTGGGAGCAGTTTGTGTGTGTGTGTGTGTGTGTGTGTGTGTGTGTGTGTGTGTGTGTGTGTGTGTGTGTGTGTGTGCGCGCGCGCTGCATGCTCACACATACTTGCTTGGGAACATAACTGCTCTTAATGCTTTTATTAAGCCAAAGAAACACAACTGACGTAATTTGTATTTGTAAAACATCTCGTTGCAGATGGCGTAATATATTTTGGTTTCTTTGATATACTGACTGCCAGAGGAGTTGGAAGGAGCGCCTTGGCTGCAAACAATAGATCATTGATGCCTCCCTGTCCTCTTTCTCAACCTGTCAGTCCATTTCCTTGTTATGTACTGGCCTGAGGAGCACTTGGCAAAATGAGAGGCATTCAGCCAGTCTTGTTTTTTCCCCCTGATTTTCCCCTCAGCCATAACTCAGGAAAAGCTGTTGTTTCATTCAATGTGTCACAGGGTAATATCGAAAGTTAACAATAGCCGAGTCACAGAATCATCATGTCCCACTGTGGTGGGTGTAGCTTTAATTCACTGAGTGTGAGAGCTGAGGAGACGGAGGATTTCACACATGTAAACTAACCTGATATCTCAGCGAAGAGTAAATTGATTGTAGGGGCTTTTTGTTGATTATTTATTGCCTCTGTCTCATGACACACACAGTTGTCGCCTCTTCTCACTGTGTTATTATACTGTACACAAAATATAAAACAGGCATTCCATTGTCTTACTTTAGAATAAAATAAAAATATTACAGGAAGACATACAAATCTTTTTTTTTTTTTTTTGACGTGAGTAACCAGTGAACATAAACATGTTATCCGAGCTCTCTTAGATATTCCCCATTGAAGTTCTTATCTTTCCTGTGCAATGTGAGACAAGCTGCTACAAACACTGTATGTGCTGCATTACGGTGATTACAGCTCTGTTGGTAAAGCGGAGGTTTGCCACATCACAGGGTGTGTTCTGTAATCTGGAATGAGCGAGTTTAAAGCCCAACTCGTCGCCGCAGTTTATCAGAAATTACCTGCTTGTTTAGCCAGATACTGCGTGTGTCACATGAATAACACGGCGGTCTTGTGAAAACAGTTTGCGAGGGGGCCGAGCTGGAGGACTTCAAACGGAGATCATTAGAGCTCGTGGGGAGAAAACAATTGTTAGTAGTTGTTGTTTTCCCTTTTTTTTTGGTGGCGCTCTGAGAATGTGTAATCACAACTAATTGCACGTCGGAATATGCAAGAATAAATCCAACAGTTTACATTTCTGGGATTTGCTTTTGCATCTTCAATACGCTTGATACCGATAACGGCACATAAACAAGAAATCTGAACAGATGGCACTGGTTTTTAATGACATATTGCTATCTGTAAAGTCTCCCTCTAAGCCACAGACTAAAACGTCTCCCCTTGGGGAGCGCACCGCTCTAGTTGTTATCATTCGCTGTTAATGTCACTCCTTTTTTTTCTTTGCCACATTGTCAAGTCCTCCAGCTAAATAAATGCAATGTAAATTGAGTATTGTGCTGGATGTAATTATTGAAAAGGGTTCCAGTTGGCTTAACTCAACGGGCTGTTTATTTAAAGCCTTCCTCCTCCGTACAGATCTGATGATAGAGAGAGAGAGAGCTGGAGAGAGAAAGACAGGGAGAAAGAGAGGTTCTTATATAATGACAGGAATTCACAATGGAGCCATGTTGAATGACAACTCCCCCAAACATCTCCAACAAATACCCCCCCTTTCTCTTTCTCATTACAGTTTTACCATTGGGAAACATGCCTGTCCAAAATAGCCTCGAGTATTATTCCTTTTCCCCCCTCCTGCTCTCTCTTTTTTGCTTCATTCTTGTACTGAAAACATATTAAATCATGTTTCCTTTTACACAGTGTACGCCCACAGAAATAAGTCTGAGTTGATAATGAGAGGCCCTTCTTTGAGGAAATACACACGGCAACTTTGATCTAGAATGGCATGTAATTCCTCGCCTGACCCAATTCCCAATCTCCTGATAAGATGTTTTTTTTTCTCCCCCTCTCCCTTCTTTGCTCTAACCTTCCCGCAGAACTCACTCAAATGGGAACTTGCTGTCCCATTAAAGATACATTTAAAGCCAAACATGTCATCCATTTCATTCTGCAGGAGGAGGATATGTGAGGTTGAAAACGCTGTCTGCTGCAGGCTGAGCCGAGAAAACTCTGTGTATCCCTCTTTCCCTCCGTCCATGACAACCTCTGAGATCTCTGATCACAGCTGTTCAATTGAGTTTGCGTCGGACAGAGCTGCGTGACAAATGAGAGTGGCCGTCATAGTAGATAGAGTATCATCACCTGGGTGTAGAAGCTTTTAGTGTTGTTTGAAGAGAGGCAGATAGACATGGAGAGGGGTTCCACTTGTTTCTGTAGTAAAAAAAAAAGAAAGAAAAGGCAGCTGTATTTCTGCAAATAAAGATAGTTGATTCAATTTGCTCCCCGTGGTATTCGCACATTTCGGGTTCTTGCAGAGCAGCTTGTTTTTACTCTCTGAACTGACTGCGGCATAAGTGGATTGACCCCTAAAAACCCAGCAGTAGTCTTTCATTAGTCAGGATGCAGCCAGGGACTAGACAGCGAACAGTGTTTAGGGCCAATCCATCACAACACAAAGGGGGATCAACACGGCACAAACTTGTCTTCCTCATCTTAAGCAACAACGTGGCCTCTAACCTCGCGGTAATCATGGCTTCAACTTTTTCTTCCTCTCGACTATGATAATTCTGAGGGGCCAAAGCGATGTGTAATTTCATCGCCGGCCACAAAAGGGGGCCTTTCTGAGCGTTCTGATGGCTCATTTGTTACGAGGCCCCCGTTGATTTTTGATAGTCAAAAGAACCAATTTGGGTTTTTGACAAGGAGCCCCTCTGAATAATTCCTTCATGTATTACAGGACCTATTAAATGCAAACTTTTCAATCTGGCAATCAATAAGGCAGGCAGCTTTGCCTGGCCTCGTGCCAGACACATTAGGGCTGCGAGCGATGGTTGCTAGGGAGCTGAGCCTGCTCAGGGGAAAGAATGTTTAATGTAATAGAATCACATAAATCAACCGGAGGAAAGTGCTTGTGTTGTTTCTTCTCTTCTTTTCTCGTCTCTTCTCTTTCTGTTTAACTGAAAACATTTAATATGGGTGTGTGTTTTTGAAAATGTGGTACAGCCCCCCCCCCCCTCCACCAACCCCAACCCAAAACCCCACCCCACCACCACCCCCCCTCCTCCGTCTGTCAACCACAAGAACATCTGGGATGGAATGAAGCGGAGGGAAGTTGAATTTTCTCCGTGTTGTGTACGCTTACTTACGACCGGCCGTGCGTGCGCGCGTGCGTGCATAGCTGTGTGTTTTCAATCCTTGTGCGCACTTGAATAAATTGAGGTGAAAATTATATAAATGTTTCTTCTTTTTTTCTCTTCTTCTTTGTCACAGGCCACTGCCCCACCCTGCTGAAATGAATGAGGCACTTTAGTGCTTTACTATAATTAAGAACAGGAGCCAGCATGCATGGAGGGCTCTCTTTCTATGTAGTACTCTCTCTGTGTGTTACTCTCCCTCTCTCAGCACTCTGTACAGTTTCAATAGAACATTTCCTCTGGGTGTTAGTGCCCTTTTGTGGGAATATGATTATCTTAGAAGAATTAGCGCACAGGCATGGCCTGTGAATGTAAAACCCAGATTAAGACCCCACCCTTTGTATCAGATAGCTCAGAATGGTTTTAATATCAGGTACGGCAGATGTGATCAGCTCGAATTCACGATGGGTACAATTGATTTATCACCACAGAAACTTCTCAAACTAGGCCTGCAGCTCAAATCAACTCTCCACATTGCACATTTGCGAAGCTAAGTCTGTTCCAAACAGTCATATTTTCACATATACTTGCTGCCGGGTTTGTCACCTAGTTACTTTGTCAATAAACAAAACACCAGACTCAAGACAGCCGTGCTGAACAGAGAGTTTATTATTTAAATATGTTGCCGAAAAGTGTGTTAGAAGTATATTTAACATCCACCACGAGAACTTGTGATCTATTGTAACCATCATGGCATGAAATGCTATTTAAATTAATGAAGTTATAATAAAACATAGTAGCTTTTGTCTGTGCATTTGGTCCTATCAAGTGATCTTTTGGCAGCTGAACAATCTGCGAACACAACCCTAACATATTATCCGTCACTTGTTATCGGCAGTTGATACGTGGAATGTGTTGGCAAACAGCTCGGTTTTTTTTACACATCCCGCAGATACCGAGTAGCATAAGCAATTACACGGAGTTGTGATTTTAATACGCACTCCTCTTTTAGCTCCGTTTTTGGTCTCTACCAAATTCTTTAGCTAGCTGTTAACTGTGTCTGATGCTGAGCGGGTAGCGTACAGTTGGATTTTTAGGACTTTTTCACTGAAAATCATGAAAACAATGAAAACAGTGACGTCATGGACTGTGAAACTAAGACAACCTGTTTCACATTACACAGTCATTTAATCCATTGTCCAAAAAAATCTATTAATAATATGACTTTATTAATTCCATATCGCCTGGCTCCATTACAAATATATCTTTTAAGCAAAGTATCCCCATTAAAGGGCTGAACATGTGTTGTGTACATTGTGTGATGAGCGACTGAGTGACTGATGTGATGCTGATGACGGACTGAGTCATTTGCAAACACAGTATGTTATCCAGCGCAGATTTATTAAGCGCGATCGAAACGTTATTCCAGTTCTGCTCCCTTTGAACAAAATAAGCCGCGAGAGCGTTAGGGACACACTGGGTGATCACTCTGCTTTGTTTTTACTCCAATGCAGTGATTTATTGATGCCGCATCCTCTGCGTAATTAATTTGATTTTGTTTACAGTACAGACTAGCTTGTAATTAGCGAAATGTTCTAGCACATTTTGTTTTATCCACGATCGTGTAGTCATTCACAGATTGGACAAGCGATGAATCATGCAAATGGATTTATTCCATTGTTTCAAGCAATTCTCCCTTTGCAGGAAACGCGAGTGAAAATGTGATGCCCGTCACCCCCCCTCCCCTCTCCCCTACCTCTCCCCCCTCTCCCCCCTCCCTTCCATGCATCATTTCCATTTGGTGTCATTGACAGATGCTGTTGCCTCTTTATTTGGTCAGGTTTCAATAACATGAAACTAATAGCCAGATCGTGCGCCTGCTGCTGCTTATATGGCCCTCTCTCAGTGTCATGTCCCCTCATTGAGAAGTGAAAGGGAGAGAGAGAACAGAGCGAAGGCAGATGAATCAGAGATGTGTTATATATTATGAGAAGAGGCTAAATGGTAACAGGGCAACCTCAGAGATCAATACAGAGCAGAGAGCCTGCAGGATGGAGCGAGAATACCAAACATGAAGCTTCTCCTTTTCCCCCTTTCTTTCTATTTTCTCCCTCTTTTCCTCGCTAAAGTATTAATTCCTGCTTATTCTTTTAAAAATCTTATAGACTTGTTTTGGTATTTTAAAAAGGCAAAACAAGAAAAACCATCAAATATGAAAGTGACATTATTGGCTCTGGTTTACATGCCTTGCCATTTCTCGCCAACCCCACAAAAGCAGTGGGGGGATCCAGTAAATTCCTTGGCCGAGCAGATAATGTGGAAATGTTGACAACAGCAAATTTGAGCCGAGTGAGTGATTTAAGAACTACAGCGGGTGACAGAGAGCATGAGAGTAATGGTTTTCAGCTTTTTACTGCTCGTCTGTGACAAGAGAAACGAGCGCACTTGCCTGAAAGATCTTGTCAGAGCTTGTGGGCAGCTTGAATATTTTTAAGCTTGGTTGAATGTAAATGACACAGTTTACATGAGTCAGATTTGGGGTTTTAATTAGCCAGCGCAGATCTGCTTTTAACTGTCAGCAGTCCTCATATTACAACCGGTTTTATTCCTAGCCTCCAAAGACGCTGCAGAAATTCTCAAGGATGCAGCAGCGGATCGCCCTTTTTATTTTTCTGGTTTGAAATTCAATGATATCAATGATGTTTCATCTAACATTGCAGTAGCTATTCATCCAGCGGAGCAGCTGCTTCAACCACATCTAATGAGTTTCATGTCGTATGCGGCATTTCAGAGATTTTGATTACGACGAGTAATTTATCATGCTTGTTATGGAGGAGAAGCAGAATTTTTTCCTTTGGTGTAATTACTGAAAATATTCTTTAATTCCTTCTGGTGTAATGCAGTGTCAGAGCTTGTTCTCATCAGAGTTATTTCTACTCCTGTTTCTCTCATACACAGCGTGGCTGCATCGCACTACAGTCTCCTCTCCTTTGTTTTTATTAAGGGTTTTTCCTAAAAGGAAGAGCTGGCTCGCTGGAATATTTCCCCCACAAATATCAAATCCATCCTGTTTTGTTAAATAGAATTCTGTCATATTTATGAACCAAATATTGGACACATATATTACAGCATGTTGCTTTTACTATGCTGGAGTAGAGCGAGCTCGGTATTTTACTGTGCAGAGTGTCTCATGACAGCTACTGTAGCTAATGAGTTTACCAGTCTGCTGTGGACTGCAGCAGTGTCGCTTACAGTGTAGTGTGATACATTTATGTAATATTTATGTTTTTAAAAGGGTTATATTGTTACTTTTACATGTTTCAGCGCATTAACTTCAAATCCCCCTAACTTAACATCTCAAATATTTTCAGCATTAACATTTTTTAGACAGATTTTCCTCTTTGATTCTGGATTTAATCAGACATTTCTCTCTCTCGCTCTCTCTCTCTGTGAAATCTTATTAAATAGTTTACAATGTGCTTTACAAATTTTGACCTCTAGTCACTTAGCTTGCTTTGTCTGACCAAAAAAAAGAGAAAAAAAGCAGCAGTCCCCACATTTGAGAAGCCTTAAACAGCTCTATGTGTATTTAATATGTGCATATTTGCTCAATAAGTCACTTCATCACTTGTTGTTTCACCACTAGTTTCATTTCTTGGCAGCGCAACAAAAAAATAAAAGTCCAAGACTCCAAAGTCAGACTTAAAGCCAGTCGATATGCATGTGCGAGTGACTTGTCCGATTTGAAATGCAATGATGTGTTCAAGGAAAATTCAGTGTCCGAGAAAGAAATAAGAGTCAGCTGCTAAAAGCATCTCATTCATGAGTAATTTTCAGAGCGAGACAGACAGGAAGCAGACACAGATGTTGCAAATAAGATGAATTTCATCATGTTTTGAATTAAAAAGTTGCTGTTTGACAGATGACTCTCAAATATCCTTGTTTCCTTAAACATCAAAGGAAGAATTTCACTTATTCTCTGTGATAGATTACCAAATGTATTATTAGCAACTTTAAAGTCTCTGCAGTTTGATTTTTTTGTACTGTTGCAAATAGAAAACAATGGCTGCCTGGAAGCTAGGAAATCAATACAATTAAATGTAGCGATTAGAAGGAAATACTGCAGCTCAGAGAAAGAAGTCTTTGACTTTTTTTTCCCCCTCCGCTGTACAGTTGTTTTATTTCACATCATCAAGTCGATATGTGTAAAAACAAAAGCTCTGCACTGGAACTACTCCTTTTGTTCACTGTTAACACTTTGCTCCCGATCACTGCCTGGAAAGTTTTTGATTAAAAGAGGTGCAGACTGACAGATGTTTGTATGCTTTTGTCTGCAGATATAACTTTCTTTGAGTTCAGCTGCCTTTCATATGCGTGGCATCTGTCCTATCCCTTGGGTCATGATTCATAATAAAACACAATCCTACAAAGCCACATCAGTATGAGACGGTATCGACGCGCGGTACAGTTTGTTTAATGCCACCTTTGGTCAAAACAATGCCTGAAAAACGAGTTTGTTTCTATGAATGAGGAAAGAAAGTGTTGCCCTGTGAAACCTCAGCGTGACTCATTTCATTTTTAAGGTTTTCCAGGCCACAAATGAGTTAAACAGACCAGTCCATTTTATATAATTGTCTCCGTCACATCAGGGGGCGGATAGCTTAAACTGTAAGTTGAAACATACATTTTAATCATCGCTCCTGAACACTGCTGCACAAGCAGTTCAGTCATTTTTTTGGGGGTGGGGGGGTGTATGTAAAAATTGTATTCCTGTTTGCATTTAAATTTGCATAAAACAAAACTGGTTCAGTCATTCTTCTTTTATCTCAGGAATGTTAGTGAGAGCATTCCCATGCTGTCATCTCAAGACGCACTGAAACTCATCTATGCCTTTGTCACATCCTGGTTACATTATCGTAAAATGCACTATATACCCGAGTAAGTCAGTCATCCCTGAAGTGTCTACAGATTAAATAAAGTTCTGCTGCCAGACTCCCAAATAAGATGAGACATATGCTAATATCGCTCCTGCTTTTGCTCTTTCATGTAACCATCAGTACATTTTGGAATTGACTTTAAAAATCTCTTTTTAGGCCTCGCATGGCGGAGCTAAAGTAGCTACAGCCTAAAGTATTTAGTCGTAGGCAGCTTTAACTACCTAGTACTACTGCTCCTACTCTAACAACAACAATGATAATAAAAGTTACACCTAGAAGCAATAAAAACAAGCCGCAATAAAAGCGATCAAGGTCTTTTATCTTTGGTGTGTCTG
Source organism: Nibea coibor (assembly GCA_023373845.1). NCBI lineage: Eukaryota > Metazoa > Chordata > Actinopteri > Sciaenidae > Nibea > Nibea coibor. Next base: position 18,180,249 of record CM041723.1, read on the forward strand.
ACTGAGTCAAAGGGAGAAGAAGCATTTCTATGTATGTCTCCCAAACTACAGCATGTTTACGCTACAGTAGAATATCAGAAACCTGTTAGTGCTTAAAACTGAACTTGTTTTGACGTTTAGTATTGCTCTGATTATTTCATACATCTGTCTCTTTTTATATTGTCTAATTATGGTTCCCTTCTTTGTAAACCGTTGTTTTGGGAACTGGGGAGAAATATTAGCTTTGACTTCTACAAAGCTGAAGGACTCACAAGAGACAGATTTAAAAGAACGGTCGAAATTGAAGCAGCAGATGCTGAAATATTCAGTATTTGAACACTGGATCCTACAATACCCATAATTCAACTTGATAGTGTCTTTCATTAGGGCTTTCTCTGCTTGTAAACTCACGAGTCGTTCATACTCAATGGACCCCAGTTTGTAACACGTGTTTTCTGTTAGAAATTTGTAGCGCTGGGGGAAAACCCTGATGTCATAGTGATGTCATCAGGGTTATTTTTTTTTTATATAACTCGTTTATTGTACATCTGTTTTCACAGGCTGAGTAACACTTGATGAATAAGTCCATGTGTGAAATTAGCGGAGTGGCCCTTTAAGTGTATCAAACCCGCTTAACTGTTAGTACGCGTTATCAGTTTACAGCCTGTTGTATTGTATTAGAGTTTATTGAGTGCTGCGCTGACTGACTGGTTATAACGTCAGCTGTCCTGTAGAGCAGTTATGACCCTGACACTATTGTAGTTTATGAGGTCAGGGAGCTTTACAGCGTGTTCTGAAAATAATCTGCCACACCACAGCTGTTTGATCAGCACGCTAGCATACTAGCACCAGGAGAGGACTGACAGACAGAAAGAGAAAATAGATCCAGAGAGAGAGAGAAAGAGAGAGAGAGAGAGAGAGAAACAAATTGCATAATGTTCTCACATAATGTCTTCCAGCTCTCCAGTGAAGCAGCCACAGCCCCAACCAATTAGAAAGCTTACACACAGATAAGGACGTCCTTTATTTTGAAAGGTCGGGCTGTAAGAACAAAAGGAATTTTTAAAGTGTGCGTGCACTCCATGTACATTACACGCACTAAACACACACACACAGACATGCATACTTTACAATGCCTTTGTACAGTTATTAATGCCCTGCGGCGCTCTCTCTAAATTGAATCTAATCAAGTGAAATGTTGTGAGGGTCCTCGGGAGAAAGAGCAGGTCTGACGGTGACCGCTTACAATAAAATCCCTGACATTTGGAAACAAAGCCCGCTCTACCTCTGAGCTGTAATTGCGTCCGACAACTGACGCAATCTTTGATGAATGTGTGTGTGTGTGTGTGTGTGTGTCCGCAATGTGATATGCATGTATGCAGGAATACGTGTGTTCATACATCTCTGGGCTTTTGTGGCCACTACTTCTGCATCAGGCGGTCTTGTATGTGTGTGTGCCTGTTTGGGTGTGGGAATGTGTGTGTGTGTGCTGGTTGAATGGTTTTAATAATTTCTTTTGAAGTGGTTGTCTTATTGGAGTACAGTGGAACTAATTACGCTGATGGTCGGGAATGCAGCTGCTGTAAATATGTCATGAATGGTGTCCTTCCTGCCCTGTTTTCTGTTGCACAATTCACTGAAGCTATTTGCCTCCAGCTTGAGAAAATAACACCAAAAAAAGGGGGGGTGAAATGTATTTCTTTTTAAATAGATCTGTTAAATCTGCTTCTGTCTTTAAGAAGGTGGAAAGATCACTAGTTAGCCGCCCTTGAAATATTAACTTACCAGCAGAAATTCCCCATGAATGTCATGTCCAAGGGCTTTGTAAAAGCAGACAGGACAGTGAATAATTCATGTAAAAATCGTGTTTCAAACTGCCTGACTCTGCTTCATCAACTGTTGAACCGTGTAGTCGGCATTGTGAGCTGGAGAAATATTAGCGCTTTCAAACAACGCTCTCTGAGATCAAGTTATGTGAGGCTTTATGGAACAATGCACATGCATAATCTGTCTATGTATGTATAATTTGGCCAATTTCAAGTCACCGCGCACTTCTGTGCTGCGTTGCGTTACCTCTGCTGAGGTCGTGTGTCATTTTATTATCATATAACGGGAGATAATGGGAGCGTTGGATCAGAGACGCCGTGTTTTACCATACTGTCTTTCCCATATAATCCTGTCTTATATTCATTTATCATAATATATTAGCGCTGAAACAATTAGCCAATTAAATTGTTTAATCGGTCAACAGAAAATTAATCAGCAACTACTTTTAGAATTAATTATGTGAGTCATTATTTAAGCACTCGACAGTTGCTCAGATTATCGAACTAAAAAATGAATCAATCAAGGAAATAAACGACAGGCTAATTGATAATGAAAATAATTAGGAGTCACCTATACTACGTGAGGCTTGTGCGTGATGCTATATGTCACGTTTAGTCATAATATCCATACTTCAGATGATATTATTTTAGTGTTTATGCAGGGTAATGTTTAGGCTTGTTTTATAGCGAGACTGAGAAACATTAGGCAGACAAAACTAATCAGCTGAACATAGATTTTCTCCAAAGTAATCCAAGGGGAGACACAGGATCCAAAATCTTTAACAATTGGGAAACACGTTCCACACGTTCAAATTGGCTCATTATAAGTACTTCTTTCTTTAAGGTCTTTATTTAACCATCTCCTGCTGCGGAAGAATAATAACCGAGCATGTAATATTATTATGAATATTATATTTCTGTATTGTGGGCAGTATAATAGTATAATTTTATTCATCATCAGTAACCTGGAGCCTATAAAGCTAACAGTCTGCTATTTACATAACATCCACATATCCAGTAGAAGATGTAAGAAGAGTTTTTTTTATAGAAGCTAAATAAAGTGGCTACAGTTAATAAAATGTACTGCATAGGCTGCTGGTTTAGTGTGTGTGTGTGTGTGTGTGTGTCTGCAGGGGAAAATGTCACTAACACGTATTGTTAAGAAGTACACAAAAGATTTCAAGTGTATGTCAAGCTCTGTATGACTTTATCTTACCTTCTCTTTTAACTATTCAACAGCAAGTCTGTCTGTGATATATCTCAACAACTATCAGTGTTAATAAGCAAATGTTACCATGCTACGCCAAGCTGCTACATGTAACCACCGACTCTCAATCTCCTTCTTAAATGGTCTAAGTATAATATTAACTGTTTGGTTTGTGTATCAGCAGATCTTCCTCGCTTTTATGGCTTTTTATTGTCTCACCTCGGTCTGTACAAACTGTTCAGAGGTTCTCCAAATAACGGAAGAGATTTCTTTTGCCAGTTAGTTGTCACAGGTGATGATGCATTAGTCAGACTTACACACTGTCTGTGGAATTACACACCCACATCAGAAACAACACACCCAGTGTCGGTGGTAAAGTCTGACTCCCATGGGAGGTTTAACTACTTCCTGAGTCAAACAGTGAGCTTTGTTATCAACCAACTGTGGCAGATCACTACAAACCGGAGGCCGTACTCCTCAAAGCATGACGGGAAACTGCGATGTGCACTTTAATGGCTCAGCGTTTGTTTTTCCTCATAAAGTTTTTCCCAGCATGTAAAACAGATTGATATATTTAAATACTGGAATGATTGTCACGCCATGAATACAAACAGCCATTCACGTCTAACTCGATCAGAGACTTTCCATCAAACTTGCTTGTTTAAAGAGCTTGTCAGTCAAAATAGCAAATATCTAGGGCCGTCCTTGACGTCTCTTTTGTCACTCGATAGCAACATATGTCATCCATTTCAAGCATGCAGTCCTACAACAACATATTTGTGCTGTATTATCGGTACAAGGAAGGGTGTGAGAGCTCATGTAAATTATTTAAGGTCACAATGAAACAGCAGAAATAGCTACTTCCTCAATATGATTCACTGACATAGAATACACGCAGAGAGATCATTTGGATAAGAAATCAGGAAGCTAGAGAGATGAACATATGTTGTTTGTTCAAAAGGGTATGGCCCAGCACGGGACAAATTAGCATATAACAAAGATGTATTGCTTTCCAGGAATTAATGAACAGTCATGAAAATAAAATAATTCTTTGGCACAATTTCTCAAAGTACCTGAAAAGTTTCTGTATTTTTTTTTTTTTATCGCATAATTACCTTCTGGAGATTTATCAAGTACTTACCAGAAGTTACAGAAGGACTATAATCTCAAACATTACGGGCAACCTTGCAATTTAAGGGCAATAGTAAGGAGTAAAAGGCTCGTATTCATAGTTCACTGGCAGTAGATGTGCCAGAATATAATAGTAGCCAAGGAATGATCTACGAGAGAGAATAAAGTAGTAAAACATGCAGAGAAATAGAAGAGTGAATGTGTCCTGTAAAAATAAGTGCTGTCATTCTCTGCAAATCTTACAGCGCCACTTGAAAAACAAACCATTCTCTATTTCCCTACAAAGCCTTCTCTATTGAATGTCAAATTTAACTGCGTGTGATCTTTGTGGACCTTCTAACTGTGTGTCTGTATTGTGTGTGTTTTTCAGGCCAGGAGGAAGACGGGCGGAAGGTATTGGTCCTCAGTTACCCCCAGTATTGCCGCTATCGCTCAGTTTTGGCGCGGCTCAGAGAGCAGCCGTCGTCACTGCTCATAGACCACACAGTGCTGGCGCTGGGGGGCATCGCCGCGTTGGGTGGGAGCACGAGGATCCTGTACTGCCGGGACACCTTCGAAAACCCCGCCCTGCTGCAGAACGAGAGCATCTGTGACGAGTTCGGTGAGTGTGGCAGCTGGAGATTTTAGATAAGTTATCATATTAGCTCGTATGAAATGCCAACAGCCATTACAGGGGCAGTTTATGGCATTTGGAGTGTTGCACATTGCCCCATGAAACATCAAACTCCTCATGTCCTGAGCTCTGAATACAATCATGTACTTAAAACTCATTCTCACAGCGCAGTTCATCTCAAACTTTCAATTATGTCATTTTGGTTACCCTGACCATTTGTTCAAGTCTGCTTTTAGTGGAAAATGGACACTGTTTGCACTTTTTGGGCCAAGCTATTCAGTTCCATTGTGTGAAATCCCTGTTAATGTACTTGAGTCCATTTAAAATTTTAATTTGTGTTAGAGCTGCCTGTCAAATTAAAGATCATTAAAGGGCAAAGAAAAGACCTAAAGCCAAATGCAGCTGCTATCCTGTGAAAAACTCCCAAACAGCAGTATCACATGAGCTGAAAAGGAAACAACTTACTGACAATTTATTTTTCAGATAAAGAGATCCAGCTCTCTGTAGCTCACTCATGCTTTGGGGCTCAAAATTACATTAGCCGCTACTAGCATAACACACCTGGATCTCTGACTGAGCGGTCTGCAGTCAAGTTGTTTTTTTGGGTAACGTAGTCAAGTCAAGTTATAGAGCACATTTATAGGTCCTGTAGGATCGTATAGGATTTAGTGGAATCTTATGACAAGGCTGCAGTATGTGAATACCGCTCCCCCTTTCAAGTGATTGGAGAAACTAAGGTGGGTGGAAACATGGCAGAGTGTGTGTAAGATGACCCACTCTCTCTGTAGATTCAGGTAATGAAAACACGAATATGAGAGAGATTAAACACAGAAATCATCAAAAGAAAATACAGACATGAATACGGGGAAGTAAGTTACTTAATAAAAGCATAAAATGTCTTAATAAACGAAACACTATTGGACAAACATCAACAACAAAAAACAATAAAGCAAATATGAGCAAATAAACAAATAAAAAGTGCGCTCAGACATGTGTTTACCACAATAATTAAGAGGCGAAAGAGAAGAGGTGCATCTTTAGACAATATCTAACCGGTGATTGAGAGCTAATAGCTAAAAAAATGCTCAATCAACTGTCCATCATGACTCCGTTATCGTTATCAGTCTGTTAAATAGTCTGTTGAATAGTGCGATAAGAAGATCTTATTGTTACATAGAGGAAAAACTAGAACTAATAGATTTAAATAAGCAAAAACATCAAATCTGGAGATACAGAGCAACAAAGAACTCATGAGGCTTTTATAATAGCTGTGCTTAGCTTTGAATTAAATGTGTCAAAACACACAGAGACACGAGTATTAGACATAAACACGGATTCCTGTGTGGTTTATTTCTCATTATGAGGACGTCTGTGCGACATTTATGAAAGCTGTTGTTTGTATTTGTGCGGAGATCATTTGCTCGTGTGGTCTCATTTCACTCGTCGCTCCTTTGTTTCTGTCATAACTGTTCGATTTGTCCTCTTTGACCCCTCATCCAAACCGCACACGCTATTGATCTATTGATTAGGTTTAATTAATCAGGACTAAAAGACCGAGATTAAAATTCAATAGGATATAATTGGCCATCATTTGCTTTTCGGTACGCTTTGAATATGTTGGCCACGTCGTCTCGGTTTGGTTGTCACCCCGCAGATGTGTCCTTTCTGTTTACGAACAAAAAGTGACTGCCATTCAAACACCCTCACCAGTCACACCTATGAAAAGCATTCTGTGGTTCTAGTGAGGAATTTTGAAGTGCTGGAACATGTCTATTTGCCATTCACCGTGCTTTCCCCGCCGCTCATGAATCCACACATTTTATTAACCCCGAGCTGGGCTAAAACAAAGGAATAATGTGATTCATCTCTCTTTATATTTCCTCTGCTCGGTAGCACAGTGGAGCTCAGCGGGCTCTTGCGCAGCATCAATTTGACATTCACAGTAACGGCTCCTCTGGTCAAAAGTCATTGTTTTTCTTTTCCTGTAAATTTGCCAGTAGGTAATTGCATTTTAAGAGAGCAGCAGAGGTGAGACCAGAAGGGAAAACGGTTTTAGGCATAGGAAAATAAGTTATGAATAGTAACGCTAACATCCTGTGGCTGCTGTTGCTCATTCACTTGGCTCAATAATGCCATTCCTCTGTGAGCCACATTTAAGCTAAAGGTTTATTTTCAGAGCCTAAGGGAGTTCTAGTTTTTTTTTTCTTTTTTTGACTAAGGCAACCAGATTTCTAATGTTATTCACATAAAGGTTTACTAGGTTTGAAGCAGGCTTTTATTTCTGCTTGAACTGCTGCTAGGAGACTTGTTTGTGATTTGTTTCAAAATAGCAGAGCCAAGTAATTTCCACCACTCTGCCAAGTGAACTGAGCTCTCAAGGGCGTCTTACTTATAGGCACAAACACACACGCGTGAATGCTGCGCGCATATGCGCTTAGAAACGTACACAACTGCCGAGTGACGCTCTCCTGCCATTTTACAGGCTTCATATCAAAAAAATAAAGCAGCCATAAACGCCATATTAAATCCACCTTTATTAGGATAAATACCAGCACTGTGGACGCGTAAGAAGTAATACGGCGCAGCTGTGAAATATTAAAAAGTTAAAAATTGATCTGGGGAACAATTTCAGGACTTTCTTCTGTGCTTCTCTCAATGCTAATTCTGACCTTTTGGATTCAGCCAAATCTGCTGTGGCAGCTCTAATAGCCGTCCGTCTTGTCTCGGCTAATTCATGAAAGTGTGTCAGGCTACCTCAGGGGGTAGAGAAGACGAGAGGCCTCAGGAAAAAAAAAAAAAAAAGTGCTATTGCAGATTTTCAGCAAGCCTGTTGGTACAGTATTGTGTGAAATGCAGCCATCAGATGAGAGCCCGGTGGTGGTGAAATCTAGTCTATTCTTGGTAGCCTGGTTCTAGTTTCAACACAGCACTACAGTAGGTGTGTGCACAGCACCATCATGTACAGATTTATTATATAACGAGCAGCATATGTTTTTTTATATGTCCAGTGTGCCCGTATTCTGATTCATCCGCATTTTTCGGAGGTGACTAATGAAACATCGGCACACTCGAACTTTGATATCGTTAACATTTGCTCCGACTTTACTGTGATGTAAGGTCACTCCCCGTATGACAATGACAGTCGTCGGAGGCTGCGCTTCATCCAGCTCCATCTGTATTCATGTTTTCTCGTCCGCGTCACCACCGTGCGTTTGAAGCAGCTTGAGCAAAAAAAAAAAAATGCGGCTGCGTCAGTTACCAGATCTTTAGTCCTGTGATCCATATTTATGTTCAGCATCGCCTGTCACCCCTGCAGCTGCTTTCCTCACGGGGAATGACACAGTTTTTGTTTATAATTATCATGCATTCTCTGCCAGCGTGGATTGATTATACCCATGCTACTTTGTGTCCCCAATTTAATTTTGTGCCAGGAGGAATGTAATATTACCACAGCACAATCGCAGGAAAAGGAAATATAAGTCGTGCACAAGACTTTGCTGGTACACCGTGCCTTCACAGCGCTTATTGTGTGCACAGTGACATGCTGAATGAAAAACAAGCGCTTATATAATCCTGAGAATAAAAAAAAAAAACGTCTTATATATACTGTACTATAAAATAATATTGCTATTACTGAGGCTCCTCTGCTGTGAGAAAAAGCCAGAAATAATTTGAGTGGGCAAGGCCTTTGCAGCACTGAATGACAGATGACATGGTTCAAGATTTTGTTATTAGTTGTCATGGTTCTGTTGAGTATTACTCACAGTCATTTGGCATGGATACTGTGTGTGTGTGTGTGTGCGACAAAGCAATAACATAAACATTCATAAGCTCAGCCTAGAGGTGCTGTACAGGATATATTTGAACACGTGCGCGTACATCGCAGAGCTTCAGAACATCTTGACAGCTCCTAATTTGGCCGTCTGTTAAGGAAAATATTATGACCAACATTTTTCCCATTTTCTCCGATTCTGAAGTTACGCTCCCAAACTGCTGACCCTCTTCTCCCCAGCCCTTCCTCCTCCCACTTCAGAAACCCAAAACTCCTTATGTGCACGTAGCTTAAATCAACAGTATTTTGAAAGTTAGTGAGGCAATCACATTTGACGCAAAGCAGTTCAGAGGAGTTGCCCCCCCCCTTCATCCTCCTCCTCCTCCTCCTCCTCCTCTTTCTCTTTCTCATTTGTCCTATATTCCCCAGGTCTCTTTCCTTGGCACAGAAACGATATATTTCATGCTCAGCTCAGTGTGTTTTGTTTGAAATATCTCTCACTCAGTGCTGGTTTGATTTTTATTAAAAAGAGACATTTTCAATGCAACCCATTTTTGTAATCCTCCAGGCTGTGAGGAGTATAAAAAACTATTTATTGCTTCAATATATTAACATTGTCCAGATGCACTGATCATAAACAGAATTTTACAGTCTATTTTTGTAATGCGGTGCGCGCGTGTGTGCTAGTTTTGTGCATCCGTGGCTGGGTTTGGCTGCATTTGTGAGGGTGCCTCTGCACGTCTAAGTTGGTTGCATCTGTGTTTAAGGCTTTCCCGAAACCTGCACTGAAATATACTGCACCAGAGGAGGAGAGATGAGGATAAAGAAAAGCTATAGACATGCTAAAAAAAAATCAACCTGCACTCTGAGATAACATCTTTCAAAACATCCAGTCCTGCTAGCCTGATTGGGTTGGGTCACCAGATGAACATACAGCATGATGTCATTGTTTCCACAACTTGAACCACTTTCTCGCTGCCTCTTTAAAACATGAAATCAGATTAGATGAAATATGCATACGCCAATATCGTCCCACGACAGCCCCGTCTGTTAATGTAATAGGCAAACTGCTTGCTAAGCTCATGTTTTCCCATCTCCTCTGCAGATTTGTGTTAACCACCGGCCCATGAATTTTTCATCGTCCATATGTCATGGTATACAGAGGCCATGGAGGAGAAATTTTGAGCAGCAAAGAGCACATGTTGTAGCTGTATAGTCAAATTTCATTATCAGGGCTGTGTATATAAATGAAGTGAGCATCTGGTGAAAGGCCACTTATACTGGCTCTAGTACACTGTCGTGTCCTCACATATCTATAAAAGTATGTTTTTAAAGGGAATGAAAGATACATATTTTTACACTATAAGCTCTTTAACAAAGCATATAATTCAACATGTCATGCTATATGACAAGCCCCAACACAGGATATGTCTTATTTATTGCTCTAATATTCTGGCTATGCACAGGCTGAATCAATGACACAGTGCTGCTTTAACTAAAAGCTCTTTCTTCATCTGGCATCTTGACTTTTAGGCTGAATAAGGCACGATCTTCCTGATTATCCCTATTATGTCGTCAGCTATACGCATATTGCTTTGCGTCGCTGCTTATCTATTTTTAGCCAACAGCACAGAGAGATAAATAAGCATCTGGCTATAGGTGAGAAGCCTTTCAAAGGTCTGGACCTGTTATTTACAGTGCAAAGGTTTCTCAGAAGAGCATTGCTGATGGAGGATAATTTACGAGTTGAGGGAGAAAGAGCAGCCAGGTATAGACGTACTTCTGTTAAAGGGTCATAACATGGCACGCCTCGCTCACTTCTCACAATCTTATTTTTATCTCCTCGACTTTTACACGTTTAAGTTTTATTTCCTCACTAGAATTTCTCTAAACAGTGCTCAGACACAGAAGACAGAAGATATAAGAGAGGAGTTATATATATATATATATATATAATTTTTTTCCCCCCCCAATTACTATGGAAGTCTGTTTGTAATGATTTTAAATCTTTATATAGGGGCTCCAGAGTAAAATATTTAGCACCTTTTTATAGTCAAACTATAATCACATGTTATTGCAGCTGTGGCTGTTTTGAAATCTCTCCCTGTTGCTGCATTTACGGGTCCTCAGACATCTAAAATCCATCGCAAGAGTTATCTGCCAAACAGGAACCACTTTTAAATTAATGACCAAATTTGACATTATCCTTTTAGATGTGCGGTTTTCTCCAGGGTACAGTTTTCCATCAGCTCACCGAAGATTATGATTGAAGTGGCAGATTTTTTTTAAACGCTGGTTTGTCGGAGTGTCCTGGAATGCACCACCACCAGTTTCAAACTGGCTCCTGCCGACAACTGTGTTACCTGAAGTTATGAGCACTGACAAGAAATCATGAAGGTGCTGAAATGTTGACTGGCTTTCATGTCTGTGCACGTTGAGACCTCAAATGTAGGAAATCAATCTAAAGATTTACGGTGTAGTAAGTAATTAGGTAGTGAACATAGCGTCCTAAAAAGGCCTCCTAAGGTAAGTGACTAACCACTTTGGTATGATGGTTGCAAATAATTTGACAGGTCATTATGAGGCCTGGAGATAAAAAGACGTCAAGTTTGACTTTTTTTTCAAAGCAGTTGTGCAATTTAAAACTCTGATAACTGCAGAGCGTGTTATTAATTACTCTACACTTCAGCTGGCCAGGTTGGCTTGACCTCATTCATAATAGCTCGGATGATTATTCCATTAATACACTTGTCAGATACGAAACAGCCAGTGCTGATTATATTTACACGTTAAAAAGATCTGGTAGGTTTTTTAGCTTTAAAGAAGTCAGAAAAGCCCCACAGTTATGATACAACTCTTGGATGTCCCTAATAAAAAATTACAGAACAGCATGTTGCAACCTGGAGTGAACACGCCTGACTCATCTGTGTAACTGTAGATGCTGTTTACAAAGTCTGCCCGTGCCGGCTCATGAATGCAGCCCTCTAGTCAGCTTGTGGGTTAAATGTTGAGCATCTCTCACATGTCTGCAGTTAGAGGCTTGTTACCGGTTGTCATTTTCTGAAAAGAGCTTGTGTAACTTAAGTGACGTCAAAAAAAATCATTGTTACACCTCCGATACATGACAGCAGCGAAAGGATTTCTACTGTACAGTGTGTGCGCGATGGCAGGGGATTGATGTTTTTATTTTATTCTCCAAAATGACGCAGACATTTCTTGGGAAAGATAACGCCTACCTTCATCATGTTACTACAGGCAGCTAGACGTTTGCTTAGAAAAGTGCTGTGGTGGAGTCAGTTTTCAGATCTTTTACCACAGTGAAAAAATAGTGCATACTCCAATACTTAAATGAAAAATTGGGTAATAAAGTATATAGGACTGCTGGGCTGTAATAACATGTCATATTTTATAAACTCTTCTGTTTTCAGTGCAAAAATCTGAGTCTGTAAAGAAACTAGCTCACTCAAGTCCTGTACTTAGTTACATTTTACTACTCCTGCAAAAGCGTTGAATTCATTTTGAGAGTGAAAGTAGTCGGTACCCTAACTGTGATGTCTGAGGTGTGCAGCCGGTCCACTGTAGCTCTTCTTGCTCCACGGATCGCTGCAATATTTCAAACTGATAAAAACATGCCAACAAAATGCCAAAAATGACTGTCGTCTTGTTTCCTAGATGCTTTTTTGATGAGCGGTGGCAGTTAGTGTCAGTCACGCTGGCAAACATTGCATTTCCTCTGTCTACTTAATAATAAAGTCAGCTCACGTTTCACCTGATAAATGCCCGAATGCGAAGCTGCTGCGGTAGGAAATGTTCAGTAACTTAATCCAGCATTTTTTTTATCCCCCAGGAATGCCGCCACACGGACCAGATTTTAAAACTCAGATTTGCCTGGTGGTGATAGGCTTAATCAGCATTGTGTAAACTCGTTTGGCGTAACAGACATTCATTTATAGGTCCCACACTGCAGCTTTAATGAGAAGTTAAAACACAAAGAGCAGCAGAGAGCTTGTTGTGTTTTTAAAAATGATTCGTAGATGATTGGAATAAACTTCCTAAATCCCTAAAATATAAGACATTAGCATATAAACAAGAACAGAAAGATAAAAGTATCCATTGGCCTATTTTGTTATGGGAATGCTGATTATTTATAATCACCGTGGCTTAATGCTGTGTAGCTTTTCAAAATGATAAAGTCCCTGTTATTGGGCTCATTGGCCGACTCAATCCCATCAAGTGTAACTAGAGCGTGATCTATTAGAATACATATGTTTTATTGATGTATGGGCTTCGTGTTTATCCTGGCATTCATTTATTTATAGGTCGATGCTGTGATTTTTTTTTCTCCTCCAGTAATGAATAGGATAAGCCTTGAAGCTTATCCACTGCTCCCTTTCATCTCTCCCTCCCTCTCCCCCCCTCTCCCTCTCTCTCCCTCTCTCCAAAAGCCAAATTGAAATACTGTATTTTTAAAGCTCCAGTCCGACTCAGTTGTTGCTGCAGTCTGTCAGTATCAATGATGTGGAAGCGTTTCAAGGTTATCCCGTTTTTAACAAATGCTCCACATTATGTAACTTTGACTCTGTTTTACATTCTGGCACTCTTGGTACAACAGGGTGTGTATTTGGGACAGACTCTCTGTGTGCTCGTAACGTTTCTTATTTTTCAATTTCCTCTCCTGAAACAATAGCCATTAAAAGCCGCTTGCCAACACTCTGGGTTGTGTTGTAGTTTGTTTATTTTTGTCTTGACAGCAAAGCAGTGCTGTTAGTTATTACAGATTAAATACACACAGAAAGATATTATGCTTTGGTGGACTTCAGCCAACACCAAAGAGTTTCTCTCTTTTATAATTACACTGTGCATGCGTGCGTGCGTGGTGTGTGTGTGTGTGTGTGAGAAAGAGAGGGCTGAATACTTGGTGTTATTATTAAGTTCTGCGGGGTCAGAGGTCGTTGCATTCTTCAGCCCGTGTGTCAGTCAGTGGATCTGGGTTAAGATTAAACCCAGCCATGTCTCGAATGTGATGTGTGTTAATAAGTACTTAACAGGTGACGCTAACCGTCATGAGGCGATCACATGAGGTGGACAGAATGAGGGAGAGAAAAGAGAAGGAAGCCACGAAAGAAGACGGAGTGGTTTTCCTGCCTGTAATTAAAGCTTATTTTGACTATGAATTAAGTTTGTGAAATTTCTCTTGTAAAACATGCAGCACTGTGACTGCGTACCATAATTTTCTATTTACTTTGCAAATGGAAAGCTCGACTTGACAGCCTTTATGAGTTTGCGCAGTGGCAAAGTACACACATTCACACCCCCTGTCGAAACACACACCCCAATGAATCTGATGAGAATGATTTCATAATCCGTCGCAATAATAAACTTCTTTGAACAGTTTAATTGGCTCTTCCTGGAACGGCACGGCTTCGCTTCATTTGATCTGATGAAAGAGTAATGTTGCTTCTCCCCAGGGGAAGCATGCACAACAGCGCACAAATAATGAATTAAGAGCACTACCCTTTTTTTTTCTTTTCCAAATGACTGCCATAATAACGCTGGAAAAATTCATACTGCACTTACACCATTTTCCCTCTAAATTGCTTTCCTGTTTACTTGCTTATGTATTTAATTTTCGGAGCTTGTTTTAAGTGAAAATTACCCTGATTCCTGGAAGGATAACAGATTGAGGTTACATGGAAATTGATTGTCATCTGAAAGCACCATTGTCATGAGAAACATTTGGAAAGGTTCCAGCTACATTCCTCATGTGTGATTCTGTGAAAAGTCACACTTACTGTACACTGTTCCCGACATGCTGGTACTTTGAATAGTTTGTATGGCACGGAGTGAAATTTAATCTGAAGGCATTTGGTGTATGTAAAATGGAAAGTGAAGGAGGCTATGCAAAAAAAAAAGGAAAACGCAATATGTAAAATTGAAACTGACAAAGTCGTGATGGTTTGGGAGAATGTCCTCCTCTCTCCGCTGAGGGATATTAACAGTGACAGTCTGAATGGAGAGTCTGTGTACAGCAACAGTATGGTCACAGAAATGAGCTCATTACTGGCAAATACATTATGTATGTGCACATGCACAGATTTATCTTAATATTACAATAGCAAGAATATTCCATTTACATCTGCTAATTGTAGCTCGTAACATGCCTGATCCCGAGGGCAAGGAAACCGGTGTAAAACCAAAACCATAACCTCAACCGAAATTATCCTCATTTCTATCCCTGAAAAATCTCTTTCCCTAGTATGGTTTGGCAGGAAGTCTTTAACACACACACACACACACACACGCACACACTCACTTAAACACACACGTGCACATTTTAATGGCGGCTCCAAGAAAGTACAATTTACACGATATTATAAGTGCGAGATAAAAATATGGGAGTGTATTTTTAATGTCCTGGTAAACACACACACACACACACACTTGCTGGGATGTGGGCTTGTCTCCATGGCAACGCTAGTCAGAGCGTGCCCGGCCTAGCGTTTTGACAGGTTCTCCTGATGATGATTGATAATTACTACCTGACTTGTTGTCCCCGTCTCCACAAACATATGGCGGGAGCTGCCCTCCGCCATATATCTGCCAAAATGTTCCCTTTTCTGATAATAGCTTTTTAATGTTGCATTTTGTTGTGCATGCATAGCAATCACCCCCTCCCTCTCTCCATCTTTCATACACACACACACAGCACCCCCCCCCCTCTCAACCCCACCCCTTTGTAATTACATTTGCAGCCGCTCACATAATTATTACAGAAAAGGAAAGAGAAATAGATAGGAGAAGCAGGAGAGTGGGAGAAAGTCAAAAAGAGGCGGAGGAGGGAGGGGGGATAGAATTGATTTCACTTTGAATTGATGCGTTCCTCGCAGTGCTTCTGAATTTAAATTTGACAAATAGTCGGGATCAACACAAAGAAGCAGCGTTTTTTTTTTTTTTTATTTATTTTACAGTATAGTCGCATATTAGAATGTAAACACCAGATAATAGCCGGTGTGGTGGGCTGCAGTTTAAAATGGCAAGCGAGACTCTTTATTCCATATCCATGTGTGCAGTATTTTATTATGCAGTGTGTTTGCATGCATAAAGCTCATATTTAGATGCGATTGCAAGCAATCTTGTTATATTCACGGAGGCCATACACGAGGACGTCAGTCTATAAACATGATTTATCTACTGCACACTATCTGCCAAGGCATTAGCATAGATCCTCTATTGTGGATCTTATTACCTGACTGTACACTAAAACCTCAGACTTTAAGACTTCAGAGCTGACGAGCATTTTAAACCTCAAATTAAAGATCGAAGTGACGGAGTACTCCTCTTTTATTTAATTACACACATAAAAACGACAAAATGAGACATTTTAGATGACAAAAATGAAATAATGACTCCCGTTTTTCTTCATTTTGAGCTCACAGGTATGTTTACATTTATTCCCTTCAGCTTTTTTTTATTGTTATTTGTCTTTCATTTAATCAAACAGTTTATTGGCTTCAGTGACCTCTCCTTCCAGGAACAGGAACCTTATCAGCAACACTCTTACTCTCATTATATCTGGGCTTCTGCGAGCTAAAATCACGTGAACTTATTATGGCCAAAGTACCTGATATTGTACACGTCTAGTTCCAGATGGGCAGGACAGCCAGTTCACCTGTATTTCATTGGTCCAGATAATGTGTGGCACACCTGCAGCAGGCAAAAGTGCGGCGCTCCGTGGAAACGGGAGTCATTTCTAATACTGTGTGATTGAGGTCTGCCACAGGCTATGGCAACAGGCAGGCTCTGTGAAGGAGATAATGATGCATGCACACACAGCTGTCAGTCAGCCAGCTAAGGGGAATCGTCTTTGAGGAAAATAAAAACAGACTGTAGCCGATATAATGCGGTATTTGTATAGGAATTGATGGGTTTGGGAAATAGAGTGGAACGAGATGTCAGAGCCGTTGCAACAAGGAGAGGAGATCTGGTGAGAATCTCCCCAGACCAGAAAATCTCACATGGATTCCTGTCTTTGCAGTGTCACTATATTTACACATTCATATTGAACACATGTCCATGAGAGAGAAGGAGAGAGAGAGAGAGAGAGAGAGAGAGAGAGAGAGAGAGAGAGAGAGAGAGGCAGATAAGTCCAACCAAATTACAGTTTTTCCCCCACCACAAGTGCTATCTAACCAAACAAATAGTTTTGGTTTAATTTGTTCAGGATGTTCTGCCTCCACCCCGTAATAATGGAGGTCAGTGGAATTTAGATTGTGCTGTTCAGAGAGCTCATCAGCAGCGTGGGTTCTCAGAAAAATCGTCTTTGTGAGGCTGGATAATCCACAGGCGGTCGAGGATCTAATTTATTTGATAGAAAGTAGCTCCGGTGTATTTAGGTTTATTTAAAGCCGCGCCAATCAATAATATGAGAGGAGGTATCACTGCACTCCGCCGTTTGAGCATCTTTCAGCGCGTTGTTTTGGTTTTTACGACCCACAGCTTTAATCAACTCTCATCATCCGTGTTGCCAGGCGCAGCAGGCGGCTGTTTTCAGCCAAAAAAAAAAAAAAACTCTGATAAACTCGCTGTATAATAGCTGCTCGGCAGACAAACAAAGCTTGCAGGTATCTGATGAACACAATGGGGCATTTAGCAGCTCAAGAGCCTGATTTTTTTTCTTTTCAGAAGTTGGTGGAGACCAAAACAGAGAAAGCAACAGCTGCAGCCTGTGAAATATAAATCGGTTAATGCAGTTTTGAAATGTTCCAACACTGTGAGCATCACAAGCAAAATTCAATTAACTTCCATTGTACTGAGGTAGAAAGAAACACTTCAAAACTTGAACAAATTCTGTTTTGAGACATGAAAAACAAAAATAAAAAATAAAAAACTACCAATACGGGCCAAGTGAGAAAACGCTTTTTAAAACAGACAGTTTGGAGCAAATCGTGGAGCTGTGTGGTTACAAAGGAAGATGTGTTTACAAGAAGCTGCTGAGGACCTGAGAATGAGTCGGCTGCACCTCGGGGGACTGTTGTTAGAGCTCTTTTAGTAACAAGCCGGACTAATCCCTGCCTTTTGCTCAGGCGCATGCTCTAATAGCCTTGTATTACAGTGATTTTCTGTGTGTCAGTAGTCAGGACAAGAGTTCCTGATACAGGTGCTTTCTCCAAACACCACCGTTCATTGACTTGGAACACACACAAAATTTAAATTGTCGCTCGAGCTGCTCGGCGGTGTTGTCGATGATTTTTCTCTCCATCTGTCTCTCTCTGTGATTTTCCTCCTCACCCGTCCTCCCCTCCTCCCTACCCCCTCCGTTACACTGGAAGGTGAGGCTGTTATTGTTGTCGAAGGCTGGGCAAAACTTGGATACGTTTGTGTAATAACAGTAACTAGTATCCATTGTCAATGCCTTAGCAGCAGCCAAATGCAGCCCTCATTAAATTCAGAATAGCTCTCAGCCAAAGACGTATAAAAATATCTTCTTATGTTGCAGCTGCATTCACGGGCGAAAACAGGCAAGAAAATAACACCAGTCATGGAAATATTTCAGTATTAGTGATGCTTAAATTCGCCTGAAGTTGCCCTAATATGTAACGCCGTACTCATGCATTGTGCTGTGAAATGTTTTACACTTTATCAATGATGAGCTCCCTCTGTATAGTTATGAGAAATTAATTAACACTTGTATCATCTATCAACCTACGGAGGTTTTGATGATTTAAAAAAAAAAAAAAACTGTGTACTCTGTCCACCCACACGCACACACTCCGCTCGCTCGCTCGCTCGCTCGCTCTGTGGGCACATTGTGTAATTTCTGATCATTTCGGTGATAGAGTTGCTTGAAGTATTACTGTTCATTAAAATTTTTTGTGCTGTCAGAGTGTCTCATATGACTCTGTGCGGAGATGTGCCTCGAGCGCAGGAAGGGAGGAATAACTCTGCTGTCAGATGTGACAAAGTGAGAATTATGAGCACGTCAGAAATGCCTGATATTCCTGCATGAAATGCAACGGCGGATAACAGTCAGCAACAAAATGATAGAGAGGAAGGAGCGTTTAATACTCGTTACTTTACATATGGAAAATCAAGAGTGTAGTTTTGGCTTCAGACACAGTGGAGTTAGTTTCCACACGTTTATGTTTAAGGTTCCCCGCTGAGTTTTCTTGTAAACAAGCAAAAAATCCTGCATTGTTTACATCTGTATTTACGAGCTTGTAGTGTTCTTTTCCCCCTGCTGACACATCGCTACAATTTTCTTTTGGCACATTATCGCCACCTGTAGATCACTGGAATAGTGCGAAACCACTGACAGGACAAATCACTAGCCTGCATGAGACAAAAACAATGTGGATCCACTCATAGAAAGACAGCTCCGTAGCGCTAATAGAGGTCAAAAAACTCCACTGGGAACCTTTAACCTTCAACAGATAACAATTATGACATTGGTCCTTGTGCCTTTCACACATCTAACAAAAGAACTAGATCTAAATCTGACCGTATAGGGATCTACCTACAGGGCAAACGCTATATTTGTGTAAAACTGAAGGTTGTTTGAGAAGTTTTAAAAGGCTCCGTGGTTTGACCAGTATACATTGTTTTGCTGCAGTCGTGTTTCTTGAATTTGTGTAACGGGGGGGGTGACGAGTGCAAAGTTACCATGACCCATAATCGGAACGATCACAGCTGTGAGAGAAAAATACCAGAATTCTGCGTGAATATTACTCAGACTGTGTGGTAATAATCAAAGCCATGGATGAATGTTATGTCTGGATTTTAGCAGCTGGACTGTCAGAGGACATTGCGTCATTCGAACTGAATCTGTAAAAGTGGTGGGAGAAAAAATGCGATTTTGAATACACGGCGGAGATTACTTCCTCGTGTACAATATCATACATGTATCACGATGATTGCAGTACTTTGAAATGCTAGGATATACAATGGGATATGTGCTGTGTACAGTATGCGCTCAAGTATTCCATCTTGTTTTCTGAAGGTTGATCTGATGTTTAGTGCAAGAAATAACATGTTTCATTCACAAAGAAAATACCAGGCAAGATATTTATTTAGAAATGAGTCTGAGAAAGAAACGTTAGCTCACACAACTCTTGAATCTCTGGTCAGAAACACGCAGTCCTTGAGCAGAAATACTTGAAATCCCTCCAACCTTGGAGATCTTTGATGTATAGTAAAGATGCGCCGTCGCCTGTCACTACAGGCTGAGGAATCAGTCATCGCTGCGTTTTTTTTTTTATATTCTCTCTGGTACTGTTGCCTTGCTGCTTTGGAGCCTCTCTTGTCACATCCCTGTGGCTCCAGTGGAGTCAAAATGTTCCACCAAAGTGTAATATCACTTCACTGATCACATATTTAATGCTCCGCTGCTCTACAGATTAAAGCCTGTGTCTCCAGAGTTGCATCAGACTGTTTTGTATCGTGATTTGTCAGGTTTTATTTACTTTGGTTTTGCATCCAGGTCCTATTATTGTTTCTTATGAGTCACCGTTTGAATCGCATGATTCAAACTGCTCTGTTTAATCCTGTTGTATTCTGTTTAATTATAATCTGAGTTACAAAACTCTGCTTCTGTTTTCCATCGAAGAAGATCCCCTTTTCCTCTGCAGTGTTATTGCCTCAATATCTGGCTCTTATTTTGCATACGTACAAAATACATCTGCTCAGTGTTTACACAGTTTAAATACTTTCTGTCATGGTGGTTTATGTTTTATGATTGGCTGTAAATTTCCAGCGCACCATTGTAACCCTGTATGCCAGACCTGTGTGCCTGTCTTTGTCTGCGCGTGGGCGTAGTCACAGGTAAAGTTTCATTTACAAATCCATCCCAGGGGAGGATTCCTTCTCACCTGTGCGGATACATATCTGTCCTGGAGCTGTGGTCATTGTGGTCTGTACTCATAGTGCCTTTTACCGATGACTCTCCGCTGTTTGGTTAACCTCCTGCGCCCCTTTAACATATAACTCATTAAGGAATGACTTCAAATTGACTGAGCGGATCTCTCTTGGAGAATCCACATTGATTATAACTTGTCAATGTCTGTGCTGCTTAACTGACTCAAATGGTTACTCTCGCTCTAAAGATCTGGTTTGTGTTGTTTCCCAGCTTCCACCTAAAGTATTTTTTATCGCAGTGAGACCATACTGGTTTATATAGTAGGTGAGTTTCAAAATTATGATGTATTGTATTCTGTTCTGTCCTGGGGGACATCATGTACTGTACAGACACGACCATGTATTGCAACATGAATGTTACCTTTGGCTGCGAGCTATGCTGATAATTGCTGAGTGGGTGTCAGGCCTTTAGTGAATTTGCAACCAAGTGAGACTAAAAAATATGTCAAAACATGTTTTTCACCTAGCAGAGCTTGTTCTAGTCATGCCTCACTCATCCACCACCTCCCACTCCTCCTCCTTCACCCCTTTGTTTGACCTTGGACCTCATTATGGTGAGAGGAAGTTGAAGTTAAACTGCAGAATTAAGAGTTTGAATGAAGACACGAGTGGGTGTCTCATCTAATGAAAGCGGAGACAGATATTTCCTCAAAACTCTTAGATGTTACTACTTCACACCTAACGAGTTGGAGCAGTTGTTGCATCCGTAAAGAGGTCCACATTTAATTTGCACATCTAATTATTACGCTCAGCATGTTTCAAAACTAGATGCTGGATCGGAGTTATTTTGCCTGCAGTTAGTAACTTTTTACACTTTGGTATTCCTCAGCCACTTTTATAAGTGATTTATTTCAGCTTGACCTTTATGAATGTCCATAAAAGGAATGCTCAGCATTCATAGCAGCCTGTGTGCTCATTTCCATAATATGATTACAGAGAAGATTGCAAAGACGATTGCAAAATAACAGTCCCTGTACTCCCGCCTGGTTTTTACCAGACTGCAGCCAGTCTACAGGCATGCCAGCAGCCTCTGTGAGGCTACTCTCCACTGCACAATGAGCTAAAATGCTAAGCAGGTATAATGTATACAACTATATTAGTTCAGCATGTTAGCATGCTAACATTTGCTAATGAGCGCGCGTAAACACACATTACAGCGCAGGCTAACAGGAGTTCGTATAACTGTAAACCACACCATTATTAGGATGCATCATCTGGGGACCATGAATGCCTGTACAAACTTTTGTGTTATTCAATAGTTGAGATATTTCAATATGGACCAAAATGGTGATTGACCAACTGCTAACCCTCCACTTATACCGCTGCTGTGGCTAAACATAGATAACCCCTGCACACATTTGTGTTTGTGACAGATTATTTTAGTCATAAGTGTTTTTTTTCCCCCCCAAACTGCCAAATAAAATAATGAATTGGCTGTCACTCCACTAAACTACATCCAAAATAGATAGTGTAATAAAAAACCAACGGAGCGATCATTTGTCCGTCTACTTTAATGAACACTTTTGAAATCACAGTCTTTTAAAGAAACAATCATTAAGCGAACACATGTAGATATTGAGCACGTTATCAACGGAGGCATCCATCAGCTGAATTCTCCAGTCGGCTTGATATGTCTCACCGTTCCCAGCAGCTTCTCAATCAATCAGTCCATTTTGTTGTGGTTCCCCGTGGCTCTACTCTGTTGATGCATAGAACCGTCAGAACCCATCCTGAGCTGTCTCTAATGAGTTTTTCATTATCACTGACATCAACTGAATGGCAATGCAACAGCGGTATTAGGGCCGTATTTAATTGAATCTGAGGGGTGAGAAATTATTAGACAAAGCCGTGTTGTAAAGCTGTTAAGAGCTGAGAGCGTTCGACTGCATCCGGAGATCAAGTTGTCAGGCTGTGCATTTTGCTGCTGAAGTCGGCGTGACTACCATGGCTCGGGGTTGTGCTCTGTGACAAGACATGATGGATTCACACCCCGGGGAATACCCCTTACCTGTATTTATGTGTGTGTGTGCATGGCCTCACCTCCCTCCAACAAGCCGTGATCCAGAATGCTATTCACTACTGTTCAGCTTTATAAGCAGTGTGAGTGCACGTGTGTGTGTCTGTGACTGCATTTGTCGGTGGTGTCTGCGTGCATGTGCGTGAGCCTCCTGGGGTTTGTGAAGGACCAGGCAAGAGTCCTCTGGTCACTTCAAGGCACGTCTCCAAGTCATGTCAGCGACCCAGATGAGCAGAAAGCCACAGACTGAGAAATAAGTAACTCAATGGGAAGCAGAAAGGACCTTGGTAGCTCGGTCAGCAGCTGTTTTTGATGTATGTGCCCATTTTTGGTCTTGTTGAGAGGAGTATCATGTATACTTAAATGATCTCTTTCTTTTTTAGTACATTGACAAAAACACTTAATGCCCACGGAGTGGTAAAAATATCACATCTCCCAGGGTGCTGTAAAATCATTATCTTGTGATGTTGGTTCTGTTTTTTTTTTTACAGTCTCTAAATGTCTATGTTTCCATTCTAGAAAATCAATCTGCGCAGTCCGTGTTTGATTTTCTTTGTGTTATTCTAAAGCTGATGACTCCTCCCTTATGCAACTCTGCCACGAGGAAAGCAGATCAGCAGTTCTGCACAACTTCTGCTGCAGAGAAAGATTGTCTGCGCTTGACCTTGTGTACCTGTCTGTGCATGTTTACAAAAATACACGATTGCACCATTTGACCCCAGTTTACATTAATATCTACTCGGGTTGTTTGACCGCGCTCGGGTTGTCCTGTATCAATAAGTCAGTGAATTTAGACTCGTTGTCACCACGTGTTGTGCAGCAGTGTTTTGCTGTAATTGCAGCATTTTCTTACGCAGCAGCATTTGACCTGATGAAAAATGCAAACAGACAGGCAGGTTATGTAACTCAGTGTAGGGTATCGAGGGGGGGAGTGGGGGGAGTTAGTGATTGGACTAAAAACAGAACCGCACTGGGAGTGTGACCTCACTCAGACCTATGCGAGGTTTGTTTAAACTGATGTCGTGTGTCAAAAAATAAATCCCCCGCGAGTCGAAACCTGCAAGCCTTTCTCATCAGTCACAGGAGCAGTTACTTTACTTAAGATTTTATCTGGTTTAAAAGCACATTCATCTATTTATGGTTTCTGTTTTGTTTAATTACATGTGGGTATTTTCACAGAAGCCCACACATTGCAAATGAGCTTAGGCTAAATGATATGTGGCATTAGTGTATTCAGGGAATGTTTTGTGCTTCAAAAATAAACCCAAGTAAATAAATGAATAATAGGGTTTATGTAATTTCTCAGCATTAATGAGTTATTGGCTCGATAGAAGAGGCAGACTGAGCGGCAGAATGAGAAAACACTGAAGGAAGAAACACACCCAGCTTTCTAAGTAAATATTACAGTGGTGAAAACTTGTTTTTTTAGTGCCAAAGGGATGACAAATGCACAACAAATGCCCTTGGAATTTTCCCTGCACAGTTTCTCCACAGCGTAGCGGTTGTGAAAATAACAACATGAAGTGATAGGTTGCTGAGTCGTGATCATTTTACCCTTTTTAACGACTGCCTCTTAGTTTTATTCAGCTCCGGTGTTATTGTAACATTTACTTGATGCGAATGTGATCCGACAAAAATAATCACAGAGTCCTCTTGGCAGAGAACAACCTTGGATGTGATTTAATTGTCATTGCAGATGGAAAGAAAGAATGTTGATGCTGTGAAAGACGTGACTGAACTTGGATTATTTCAAGTTTGTTTCTTTCTCTTTCATTCTCTCTCTCTCTCTCTCTCTCTCTCTCTCTCTCTCTCTCTCTCGCCCTCTCTCTCTTTCCTTTGAGCTTATCTCTGTTTGTGTTGCTGCGTGGAGGCAAGGCTCTCTGCCAAGAAGTTACATTACAGTCGCGGGTTGACATAAACGTGGGTGTACAAAGGACTTGGAGGGCTTAAATACTTTATTGTGTGTGTAATGTGAACTGAGCAATTATATCTGCCAGCCTTTCAAACAAAGAGCTCCTATCAGACAGGTTCATGTGTTTTTAATTAACAGCATTCAGCTTTAAGACATGAGCGGCCTAAACAGAGAAATAGAGCCATGATGATCAGCATATCTGAGGTCCTTTAGGATAATGCACTTCTTTATGACGCTGATGCTAATGTCGAGGGGGCGGCTGCTGGAAGTCCTGCTGTGACAAAACATAGCAAACATAACAACAACATACGAGCCCTGATTTTTTTTTTTGTAACATCTGTATCAAATATTTCTCTTAGCGGACACTGTTTAAAATGTCTTCCCTGTTGCGGGTTAACCAGCATCTGTCATTTACAGCATCACGCTAATTGCCTGACTGTTACGGCGCTCTCATCTGAAATCTTAAAAATACATCTGTCCGGATTTAAATGCAGTTTCTTTTTTTAGGCTGAGAAGGAACTTGAAGATTGTGTTTACTAGCACGTTGGAGCAATTTGGCAGCCAGCTACCCCATTCAGCACAGTGTTGCACTAATCCAGTTTAAAAATAATTAGCTACAGGCTAGCAGGCCTGTGAAATTCCTCTCGCTGATTGTAAATGTTCCTGTCATAGCCTTCGTCCTCTCGAGCTATGTTCCCAGAGAAGAAATGCATTTTCTTGGTTATGAGCGTTTTTTTTTTTTTTTTTGTATCTCTTTTATTGTTTCTTTCGAATACATTAAGATTGTTTGAAGATAAAACCATTAAACTCAACCAAATGTTAGCAACAAAGACGGGAAAACACACAGTGATTTAATCAAACGGCGCTGTATCAGTGTGCGCCTTTCCAGCTAAATGGATGTGCTCATTGTCGTTGTTTCCTTTCCCCTCAGCTCCCAACTTAAAGGGGCGACCTCGGAAGAAGAAGCTATCCATCTCTCAGAGAAGGGACTCCCAGAGTCAGGCTCAGGGTCAGGGGTCATCGTGGTTAAACCAGGGGTCAAACGCACTGGCAGCACAGGACCCCTGCAGCCCAGAGAGCAGAACTACTAGCAAGGTAAGATAAGACAAATGAGATAAACACTTGTACATTACCTCGTACTATTATGTGAAATATGCAAATGTTTGCACAAATGAACAGGTAGCGCTCATTTGCATTTAAATTATATGAAGCGTATGACACAGTAACTTTAAGACCTGTTTCATGCACCAGCTCTCAACTTGTGTTGTGAATAAACTACTTTCCATGTGTCCTGTTTTCTCCAGTTACAGAAGGACTACAGTATTTTATTTATTTATGTATTTATTTACTCATTTATTTATGCATGTTTTGTGTGAGAAGCATGAGCAGTGTAGTGAGGTGTTACCGTACAGCGCATGTAGTAAAATGTGGGAGTATCACAGAGGTGTAGTACTTAGAGGAACTGCATTTTTAATAAAAGATATTATCACATCTTTGGGATATTATTTTATTAAATCACTTAAAGATTTTCTTACATGATAATCGCTCTTCTAATAAATTCAACATCTACACTACACAAGGTCAAATAATGTACTTTAGGGCTGCAACGAGGGATTGTTTTCGTTATCAAATCATCCGCCAATTATTTTATCAATTAATCTACTAATCTTTAAAAGAATACAGTGAAAAATGTTAGTCACAGCTTCTTAAAGCCCAAGGCAATATCATTTTATCAACAGTCCAAAAAAAATACTCAACCTACTCCCACAGAAGACCGAGGAAAGCTGCAAATCCAGACAGATGAAATGTTTTTTTTAAAACGACTAATCGATTTTCAAAATATTTGCAGATTATTTTCCTTGTTGTGTCTCTAAAACAATACAATTTGTTTTCATCTGACTGATTTATTCGCCGATAGATGGGCCATGACAGCGCCGAGCAGCACTCTCTTTGTCTCTTTGTGTGTCTTTTCTCTGCCTCCGACCACATAATAGTCATTTAAACAAGTACAACATGATCCCACGGCGGAACAAGATGTTTTCACTTTGTTTCCACTGCATTTCCCAAAAACAAGAGGCTGCATTGTGAATATAGATGAATCACTCCAGCACCGCCAAAGTCATGTTACTTAAGAAGAACATTTAAAGCTAATTTGTATTAGAAGCAAGTCAAATCATCTGATACTTTGTGGAATTGATTCGCTGTGTCTGTATTTTGCAGCGATCCTTTTTATCGAGCCCCCATCTGACGCTGGTTGTAATATTTAAAGTGAAGGAAATATCTACCCTAAAAGCCCTTCCACAGTTGCTGTTCCTATGACCTTGGACAGTTGAATCAATATTAGCAATTCTCTCTCTCGAAGAGTCAAACTAACATATGCCTAATCTGTGATGACAAGAAGAGCTGCTCCATTGATAATCAATGAAAGACTGCCTCTGTGGCCTGTAAGAATATTTGTTTGCGCTTGAACCCAAACACATTTTATCCAAACTGTCTAACATCATTTGAATAACGCTCCGTTAAGGCCGCGATTTTTATTTAAAGCTACATCTGCTGACTCTTTTCGCTTTCTCTGTGCAGGTCAAACCCAACTGTAAAACAGTACCCAACGGAAAAATAAGCACGGCAGCCAAACACAAGGCCAGCAGCCTTAGCAAGAAATCCTCAGCTGAGGAGAAGGAAAGAGGGAAGGATAAAGAAAAGGAAAAAGAGGAGAGGAACGAGAAGGAGGAGAAGAAAGAGGAGGAAACATCAGAGGAGAGCCGAGCGGAGGAGCAGGCTTTCTTAGTAGAGCTCTACAAGTACATGAAAGAAAGAGACACGCCCATAGAGAGGATCCCCTTCCTCGGCTTCAAACAGAGTGAGTAGGACAACTTATTCTCTTATTCCCTCACTGGAAATGTTTAAACAATGGAGTGCTTCAGTTTAAACTCGGCAGTCTAAGTGTAAAGCTTGTGTGGATACATTTTACCTGTGCTATTTCGGAGATGTAGGTCATAACATAACTGGTAGAGGAGGTAAGCAGATTGATCATCAGAGTAAAAAAGCTGGAAGAGCTGTAAAAGTACCAAAAGCTGTTTCCAGGCAAAGAGAGAAAAGTACGCCCGATCTCGTGCTTGCAGAGAAGAAAGAAGAAGTATATGCTTCAAATTACAGATATCAGAGATGGATATCAGAGTGAAACTGTACTCTGTAAGTCATATGAGGCGTTAAAATCCATACGGGTTTTTCCCTATGTGAATTTTAATCAGCGTCTCTAACCACACCTTGTCTATAGTGGCACCCCCTGTTGTGATCAGACGAGAAACCAGTAGCTGCTTTTGAGTCAAGTCAAGGGCAGACTTTGTCTAACTATCCAGAATATGAGCTCTTTAGGAGACGAAGAAGTGGAGACAGCTGCCAACTACTGCAGGCATTATGCCCAAAATCTCTAAATTACACTGCTGTTAAACAGTAAAAAACACATTCAGTCTGTGGTAATAATAAACTAAAGGAATAATTGTCCGTGTTGAGAAAAATCACATCTAGCGGTTAGTAAAAGACTCTTGAGGCTCGCTGTCAGAGCAGATTTTAGCAGGCTTTTATGCCGTGTAAGGACAGAATATCTACGCACACTTGTCAAAGGGTTTGCCTGCGAAGGCCAAGAACGTCCTCTAACAGCGTTAGAAGAACATCACATGTATGGGAAACACGTCTGCCCGAGATCAAAGATTTGTAATATAGGTCGAATGCCTAGCTTGCACTGCGTGTGCATGGGTACAAAGGGGAGAAACATGCACGTAAACATCACGAAGGGTGCACCTTGGTCTGGTTTGAAAGTGAAAAAATAGTGTGTTTGTTTTATGCGTTTGATCTGGGGGTAAGACACATGAGAACACCGGCTCTCTCGTCTCAAACTGTGGTTTTTAAACGCACTCTGTTCTCACTCTTTAGTTCGAGGAAGGAAATCGCATTTGCATTCATGTCAAACGTGCCAGGAAAGATTTAGCCGCTCACATCAGAACTTAGCACGACAACGTAGGCAAATTAACGAGAGGCAGGAGAGAGAGATGTCTATCGGATTTAGCGCTGACAGTTTATAGCACAGTAAAACTCATTACTCTAAACTATTACATGAAGGTAAGGCTGTGGTCGCCTTGACTCTGCTAACCTCACCACGGTATTTTGACAATCTTGTCATCTTGACTACCGACATGTTGTTGCTTAAATAGGTCATTGTGGTTGAAGGAGATAGAGAGAGGGAGTGAGGAAGATGTAGAGAGATAGAGAGAGAGAGAGACGCAGGGAGAATTGCATACCCAACATGCTTTACTTTTAGATGGCATTTCTCGGTTTGAGCTCAGAATAAAGTCGAGGTCCACGCGCCAACTGTTTTACATACAGTACATGCTTTGAATCTCAAAACCAGACACATCATAAGCAAGGCCCTCATTAAATGGTGAAATCATGCTGTTTAAACTTCGTCCTTGGCAGCGAGCACACATCAGCACATGTAAAGAGAAGGGGGAAAAAAAGAAAACGCATCATAATTAATACAACAAACCCTTAGATGTAATCAGGCGCCGTTTTCATATTCTTCCCTTTAAACTGGCTACAAATGCTTTAAAAGATCAAAGGACTCGCTTTCCTGTAATGGAAATTGAAATTGTGTTATTTTAGTTGCGTTTGAGTAATAATCTTTTTATGAAGTTCTCTGGAATTTAACAAAGCAACAGATGGTTGAATGATTTAGCAGACTTACCAATGCGTTACAAGCTGTGCCGCTAAAACATCCATTTGATTTACCTCCATAAAAAGATCCATCCGAATCCAAACATGGATTATATACCAAACATCGCCTCATCTCCTGGCTGTGAAATCTTATCTTAAAACCGAAATTGTGACAGTGCAGCAAAAAAAAAAAGAAAAACAGTCAATGTGCCTTTACCTGGAATGCCTCATGGCATATTTTACACTCAGTCATATTCATTTTGTCTAACACAGTGCCTGCTTATTTGCCTGCCTCGCTCTCATGTTGAATTTATATTTCACTCCAGGGTTTGTATGCATTAAACATCTCAGAGTAAAGGTCCCGATCTGAGACCAATCAGCCTCTTAACTCTGTGTTTGTAATAAGCACAATATATTCAGTTTACTGGCATGAAAAACAAAAAGTTAGCTCATTTACATTGGAGAGGCTGGAACCAGAGAATTAGTTTTAAACATCTTCATATTATTCTTTGTCTGTTAAAAACCCAAAGATATTCAGTAAAATGACTCATGAGTGATGAGTGAGCTGAATATTTGGCTTTTTTTTCTACAATTTCTTCTTAAAAATACTGAAACTATACCTTCTGTATGAAATGAACCCAACATGGGACCTTTCAGCGTCCTTCATTAACTTTTTCTTTTAAGGGGAAAATGTAACACAGAGTCTTAAGTGCATCCATTCATACACACTGAATAAAATATTTTTGGCTTTTAAATTTGGAGGTGTGCAGTTGAAGGAGAAAAAAAAACGTTTTTGTGTGTGTGTGTGCTGCAGTTTGTTCATGCAAGCTGCTGCTCTATGTTTTATCACTGGGTTAATATTGACATTGCTCTACAGCTGCTGCCATTGAAGTTGTATGGGTGCAGTGGAAGCGTTGAAAGAAATGAGAGATAAGAGTGAATTGAGGAGGAATAAAACAGGAGCAGTTGTGGTTATATTGTGTATTCTGAATGCCCTTGATCTGCGAGATTAACCGGTAACGTGTGTGCGTGTCAGTGTGTGCCTCGCTGCCCGGGCATCAGCATGTGATTGTGAACATCAGTTCCAATTTGTCTCCTTCTTTCAGCCTTGTTGTCTAATTGCCATGCCATCGGTGTGTCATTGAGGCTGCATTGTGTTCCTGTTTTGTCATCCTTATCTCAGTGATAATTGCCCCTGCCAAATAGAGGGGAATTAAGAAAAGAAATTGCTAATGACAAGACATCTAAGAAAAGGCATGTTCGCTCATTTCCTTTATCTGTTCTGTTCCCTCCCAATCCCGTGTGCTATTGTGGTAATTACAGTCGATGCATAACAAGCTTGTTAAATAGACCATCTTTCTGTTTCTACAGTCAGAAAGCACAATACGCCGGAGTGCTCAGTTCAAACAGAAAAACCTACCCAGCTCCCTTTGTTATTCCACCCGTGCATTGACAACGGTCGCAGAGAGGAGGGAAGGAAAAAATCAATGCTGTCAAATGCGGAGATAGGAAAATGTCATTTTGACAAATGCAAGGCTTTGTGTACGCACAGATTGAATTTTGATGGATTTCTCCCCAGGCGAGGCCTCCTTTTCTTATTTATAGGCCTTCATATAAAAATGTTAAACAATGATGTTACAGAAAGCAAATACAAATGTCATTGGCACAAAAAGTCCCCCAATGAACTTGTGGTTCTTTGTTTGCGGAAAATATTTTCTTTCAAAGACCGACAGCCATTTGAAGCTCTTCTGAAAGCTTACAAGGCTATTTTTAGGAAAATGTTACACAAGGCTTGTATTTTGATATGGCCTGTCATGGAGTATTTGCATGGGGAAATCAATGCAAATGAATTTGCATTAGTTCAAACAGAAGTTTGAGCATATTGCCAAGCGTTTGATGCTTGTAATGGTTTTCCATTCATACCTGCAGGCTGCAGCTGAGGGTTAACAAATCTCTTTGTCAGGATGAAGCATATGCTGTATTTTATCACCTAGTGGGCACTGTACAAGTACTCAATATTCATTTACATCCTTTCTGCTGAAGTGCAGCGTTGCTTTGCATGAAAAATCTATCTATCTATCTATCTATCTATCTATCTATCTATCTATCTATCTATCTATCTATCTATCTATCTATCTATCTATCTATCTATATAAGTGTGTGATACCTTTACAACTGATATTGTCATTTCCATACAGTGTGTATCATAGTTACATTATTGATATATCATATCGCTTGTACTGGACATGCTGTATATTGTTTTATAGTGTTTATTTTGTACATCTCACTGTCACTCTCTAAATGCGCCTTGCTACTGTTTGCACTGTTTGGCTCAAGATTCAACTGTATTTTGTTGTACTGGTACTATAAAGTTGAATCTAGTGAATCTAGTTGCTGATTTATATCATCTGCTTATAATATACGGTGCATTTCCCCCAGCTACTACTTTTAAATGACTAATAATCCAGTAATGTACTATGTAATAATGAGTACTTCTGCTTGATATTTAAGCACACATCGCTGGTAATACTTGAACTTGTAATGGAGTATTTCTACATTTTAAAATACTTCCTCCAGCACTGTATTTATCCCCCCTTCTCTTGTGTAATGACTGTATATGACGTCGTGTGTTTCAGCTCAGGTCCTGAGTTCCTGACTGTTTTGTTTGTCTTCTGTCTCCCACAGTCAACCTTTGGACTATGTTTCAGGCTGCTCAGAAACTCGGAGGATATGAGTTGGTAAGTATTCACATGTGTGGCAATATATTCTTTCGCCAAGGTCTCTCCCCTCTTTCTTTTATTTCCTCCTCTCTCTGCTTCCCTCCCCCTGGTGTCGACCCTTTTTCTCCATTATCTCTCTCTCCTTCATCCCTCCTTTCCTCCCTGACTTTTCTTTTACTGCCCTTTTTTTGCCCCTTGAGGTCAGTCACTATTTTCCCAAGAAGAAAGTCTTGCTCAGAACCACATTTAGCAAAAAATGATGCCGTTGTTTCAAAACCCCCTTGGAGTGGAAAACACATGTTCCTCTGCCCTGCACTGGTCACAAGGAAATTGGTCAAATCACTCATTTTTTCCCATGTTGGAGATGAAGTGAAATGCACATATGTACCCACAAGTGCGCACATATAGTGAACGCACGCACACACACACACACACACACACACACAACTAAAGTGAGTCAGAAATAAGTATGTATGAGCCATTTAACTTGGCAGCTGTACCTGCCGTTTATTCATTCACTATTCATGTGCGATGTGTTTCCAAAGTGAAGTCAATGTTTGATGTTAAGTCGTCAAGCGTCTTGCTCATGCCTGTTTCTTCATTAGCTAGCTGGTACAGTGTCGTCCAAACAGACAGCCAGACCAGACCATAAACAGGATACAGCTCGTATAATGGGGGCTCATATCCTTTTAAAACCCTCATATCTGCAGCTGATTATCTCACGTTTCATGTCGAGGCTTTTGTTAGCTCTATGGCAGCCTGGAGTTTTGTGTTTTGTGTTGTAGTCTGTCATCTGTTATGGGATAAGGGGTTATAGCAGGAACAACTGGCTGCATGATGTTAACAGAGCTTATTATGTTAGAGAATTGAGTGTTGAGGATTCAATAACTGGAACATCATGACTCAGTAACTCCCCAAGACCTCAAAATGATGTCAACCACTTAGTCTTTGTTTTTTTTCTCTAATCTTTCTTCCGCTCACATTTTTTCACTTTTCCTCGCTTTACCTTCATCTCATCGCCATCCTTTGTCCCTCTTTCCTCTTATTTCTTTGTCTTATCACTCGCTGTCCTCTCATCCATTTCTCCAGATCACGGTCCGCAGACAGTGGAAGCACGTATATGATGAATTGGGCGGGAACCCCAGCAGCACAAGTGCCGCCACGTGTACACGGAGACACTACGAGAGGTGAGTTATTATGTTCTGCATTTACATGTGACGCGTTATTGCTATGCGTGCACATGTGGAACAGTTTGCATCGCCTCAAGTGAATAAACTCCAGCACAGCTGCATCAAATGTGATTTCACAATGCTTTATTCATAGCATCAGGATACTACAAGACAAATATTGATCTTGCTCAGGAGGAGTCGATGCGCTTATGCATACGTGCAGAACCGTGTTTGCAGCGCTGAGATAGTTTGCAAATCACTCCTCGCTGTCTCTCTCTGTTATGGCATGCAGCTCTAATAGTATTAAGAGATGCATTCCTTAAGGACTGAAATTAAATCGTGATGAGATGAGATTCAGTGATTTTCTTAGGATTAATTGATTAGTCGTGTGGCTCTATGGAACCAATTATGCAGTAAACTCCACCCATGCTGCACTACAAGCAGACTAAAGCGGACTTAAAGGCTCAAAACAACGGCAAAGTTTTGAATTATTAACTGACCTACATGGATATATATATATATATATATATATATATATATATATATATACAGTAAGCACCCTTTCCTCCATATATGCATTACGAGCGCACAGAGCTGGATTCAAGATAAAACATCAGTTTAATGTATTCATCTAATCATTCAGTCAGACACTGCAGCATTTTGAACTTCCACAATATAATCACTCAGATGGTATTACCAAACCAAAGCAAGCATATGGATATGATCCTGAGGGAGCTTTGAGGGTATTATGCAGGCCGCCTGCCTGCACACACACATACACACACACAAACATGCACACACGCCCACTTTCCCAAGGTTAAACAAATGCCAAATACGATCTTCCCAACAAGAGATAACCAGTCGCTTATGAGGCAGGTCATTCCTCCAGGCCAGCGACCCTCTCCAGATCCCTCCGGCTGCTGCTGGTTCATGCATCAGCACAGCTCAGGCACACACACACGCACACACACACACACACATGCACACACACCTGTCAGTAATACAGCAATATGCCAGGAGTACCATGTGAGGCAGCTGGGCAGCTTCATATTGTATCAAGATTGCATGCTGTAAGCGAATTTGCAAGCGCAGGCTGTGGCGGCCAGAGAGGCTTTTCCAGGAAATTTGTGAAACCATAGGTGTGAGGAGTGTATTGTTCAGTGTGTTGTATTTGTACACAAGTTGACAACGTGCCTCTAAATGTTCTGCTGAGGGTGCTTTCAGTGTTTACACTACGTTCCCAGTTCTTCCTCACTGCCTCAAACGGGGTTATGTCTTAAAGGAGGAGCCGCTGCACAGCGGAGCTCCTTATTTATACTAATAATAGATATGACTTTTAGCAGCTAGCTTCAGAGACGATGCTGGCCAAATATCATTTTATTGCAAAAGACAGAATATGTCTTTGATCCTTGTTATGCGACTGTTTATCTAGCTTTGAAATCAGCATGGTTTGTCTCTGCCAAGAAATTACTTTGAAGCCAGATGTGAAAAGCCGTGTTGTTCATCAGTTTATAAGGTGTAAATAGGGTCGTAGGCAGGGGTAGGATGAAACCGTGTGGGAAGCGCTGAGGTGTGACTACTGCTGCGCTGGCCTTTCCCTCTCCAGCCACCGAGAAGCAGCTGAGAAAAATAATGCTGAATCAATACAAAGCAATAATATCCACACACTGCAGTGAATATCAGGCTGACAGAGAGGGAAGGTGTAAGAGGGAGGGGGTGGGGTTGATGGGGCATGTGTGTGTGTGAGAGAGAAAGGGAGAGAGAGGGAGAGATCAGCTGAAGCTGAGCAAGTTTCCATTCAGGGGAATAATTTTAGCTGAGCCTTGGTGTTTGGGCTGCTTGGAGGGCAATTAGCTTCATTGTATTAACTCAGCAAACACGGCCATTCTCTCCGCATGATGAATGAGGCTGTTTGTGGGCTCGCTGAAGTGTGTGTTTGTTCCCCAGAGGCGTCTTTGTTTCCACCTTTAATCATTAGTCAATGTGCTACAGAAATATAATTCACAGGGAAGAATGTACAGTGTACAAACTGGAACAACACTTATGTTTTCCTCTTCTCTCAGAAGGATCGCTTCTGATTTGTCTCAGTGGGCCAAAGTGAGGCAGAGCAGGAAATAAAGAGTCTCGGGCTAGTAGTAGGAAAGGAAACAATATTTCAGGGCATAATTGCTTTAAATTAAGTGGATATTCTTGGCTTGTCTTTGTGTTCTTTTGGTTAAAGATTGTGAATATCCACAAGCATTGAGCTCTCATTTTAAATTATACACATTATCCCTTTACAGCCCTAATGGTAAAATCATATGAAATGGTTTCCTAGGAGATGTTATTGTGAAAGATGGAGCCAGCGGCATAATCACTATATTTATGCTGTCCAGGAGCAGGTGGTAATCACTGGTAGTAATGGAGTTACATAGCTGGAATTGAACAGGAGATAACCTCGGCTAATTGTCATTTTCAAAGTTGCTGTTTTTTAGTCGCGGAGCGGCGTTCATTAGTGCCCAGAGAAAAATCAATGTAGAAACATCCAAGCCAAGGTCTGCCACTGCAGCTATGGGGAAGCTTTAATGATATTTATTTAAACCGTTTCCCGAGATTAGCTGTCAGGGCCCAGCGCTCTGAATTAAAAATGAGGTCATGAAAAAGATGGCATCAATAACCTTGAAATAGACTGCCTTTTGCTTCTGTGCTGTGCCATTTTCTCTGTGCTAACCCCCCCCCCCTCCCTCCCTCCCTCCCTCCCTCTCTCTCCCACTCCCTGCCTTGCACTTCATGCTGTTTCTTTCATTATACAGGTCAGCGCCTTTTAACAGCTCCTACATATTTAATCTTCCTGGTTTCCTACATGATCTCTTGTTACAGAAACATCACATTTCACTATCACTGTTCATTCCTGCCCGTTACAGATTTTTAATACCTCACCATGCGTTGGCACTCCGATGTAATTGCACAACGGGGTTGGTATTGGGGAGGGAGGGGAGTTTGGGGGGGGGGGGGGTAGCCATGGCAACAGAGAAGCTATTTAGAATAATTTGCTATTTAAAAACTCTGAGGTTTTGGGCAATAAGCGCAGGGCGCAGATGAGGGCTTTTGGATTAGATCATTTCATCTTAAAAGTATTAGATGTTTGCCAGATGTACTGTACATAGAGTCTGAGGCCTGTGAAATATTCCCCCGCTCAGATCATGCAGATATGTGTTCTTTTAAGACAGATGCACGCCTGTTCCAATTTTAGTCGACTAGATGTTTTATTGATTCAGCCTTTATTCATTCCTCCTGGAATCGATGTTCCTCTGAATTCACTAAAGCTGCTCTCCAGATATAAAAATACAATTGTTACTCATAATTATTAGGGAACCTTGAAGCAGTCCCCGCACTGAGAATTATAATAGAATAGAGTTCAGATTTGGGGAAGAGACAGCAGCTTGTTTAATTTCATTTCGCTAGATGCTCGGTATCTTGCGCTCGTCAGCATCTCTGCATTGTCCTTGATGTATTGCAGATATATCAAATGTGGCGCATTACACTTTAGCTCTCCTCATCTAATACTGTGGCTCAAACACATATTTCAATTAACTCCGGTATCGTTGGATTACAATAAGAAGTGCTACGCAGGGTGTATCCCTGACTTCTTCTTATTCAGACCTGAGAGAAGCAAAGTGAGAGAGAGAGAGACAATACCACATTTAAATAACAAACAACAAGCAAAAATTTGATACTGAGAAATTAAATAGGAGTGAAAAAAGGCAGAGGAGTTGCAATATGAGAACACGGTTGCGTATCGTCTGTCAGCATTCCTTAACACACTATAAACAATGTCTCAACATGTTGTCTGCATCAAAAGCATGACCAGATTCTTTGTATAGCCGTGGCTCTTCGACTGAATCTGGACTTCGGCTTCAGTGGGAAAGCAGCCAAAGAGCTGCATGTTCTTTACACTAAAATAGCAGGCAGCTATTTTAACCTCTGAGAGCTAGATGGTCTGCCCAAGACAAAATGCTTCATTGAGCATTCAGCGATAAAACCTCTTCTTTTTTTTTATTTCAAATGACAATATTGGGTAATTTCTTTATGCGGTGAATTTCATCAAAAGGTCCAAGGTTTCTTTCCCCAGTGGCAACGAGAAATCACAAATTACGGCACTGACGTGTGACAGCCAATTGACTGTATGAGAATCTATTCAAGTCTACTGAGATTAATAACTAGTTCAGTGTAGCAAATTAAATTAATGACATTCTAGCAGCGATTTCTGTCCACTGCGGGCCAGCGAGAGGGAACATATGCTGTATATTTTGGGGCATTAATAGTTGAGTGTTTCTTTATGCAGAATAGTACACATTTATTTTAAACAGTTAGCACTCTTGGCTCACACCTGCTCTGGCGAACATTTACTGCGAGCTGCTGCAGCAGCTAATGAGAGCAAACCCCAGGGGAATAGTAGAGGTCATTTTAAATCTGGTATTTTCAGACTTGACAAAGGACTTAAGTTTTTCATACATTCCTGCGCTGCCCTCCTGTTTTAACTGCATGAATGAGGGTCACCTCAAGTGGTTTGGCTTCGAGACAAAAGAGGGGCTTTGAGGCATGAATCCAAAGCAGAGGGACCAGCTACAATGTCTGTTCATCCTTCTGCTGGCATCTTCTCTCTCTCTCTTTCTCTGCAGCGGTTATTGTTTTCTCATTGTTGGCTGATGCTTAATCATCGCATTTAGATTTGATAAAGATTTGACTTTATCTCTTTTTATTTTATTTTATTCTCTTTCCCTCACAGGCTTGTAAAAGTAAATCATTTTCTTTCCCCTAAATCTCTCCACAGCCCTGCGGGGCTTGTCCACCAGCTCTTTAAATAGTTTCTTTTCCCTTTTTTTTTTAAACGCATGAAGCAGCTCTTGTGATCTTAACACAACACCAGTTAAAATTAATTTCAGCACGGATGGGAGGGAAATTGTTGAAATGGAACAGCCTGCAGGCTTTTTCCACTTATTTGGTGACTTAGGCATTTCTTGGATTCTAGCACACTGCTTGTTCCTGTAACACAAAACTCAGATGAGAGCAGCACATTGCTGGTAAAGTCACCTTGTTTTTGCCAAGTTGTGTTTTTGGGGGGGAGGTGCTTTGTGTGCAATCCATTATTTGAAAGGAAAGGCACAGACATGCTTAGTTGACAGTTGTGGGTTGATGTAAAGGTTATTGATTTTACAGATTCTGAAGATCAGCCATATATCACATATCATGTATATATACATGTGCACAGTCACATTTTCTTTAGCTGAATTACATGAGACGTCTTCTATCTCCGCCTCTTCAATGTTTAATCTCCTCGGAGCATATTTTAGTTGCTTGTTATCAACATGGAAAACGGCTGCTTAAACAAAAGCCCAGTGATAAATTGGCACGAGAGGAAGTTAAGTATTTATTGACCTCATAAAAATGTTGCCTCTCCTGCCTTAATGAAATTCTTTCCTGGTATCTCTCAGTGCAGCACACGCCCCTTAGTGGCTGAAATTATTCACTGCATCTGGCTTTCTCTCAACTTAATGCAGTGGCTGCCAAACTCAACCCGTCCCCTTGCTTGGAGGAAATTGCTACTTATATAAGTGGTATTGTATTATGAGTGCTATATTACATGATCATGACTAAGTTATATATACACTGCTTCAAATTACTCCAGTCTTTCACACCGAGGTCTCCATTATGATTTTACACTCTTTTTTTTTAAATATGGAGTTAAAAATGGAAAAAGGAGCGAGTGCCCTGTAGCTTGAACCTTCACTGCTTATTCAGCCGTTTCTGTAAATTTACATAAAACTGTAAAAGCTGTATGTCTTGGAAGTGAAAGTCCTACTTATAGAAAGAATTGTTTAAACAGGCTAAGCTTTCATCTTGTGTTTATTAAGCATAACAAAGCAAATAATTCTGACATTGTAATGGAACTTCCTGAGACTGATTTCTGGGTTTCTTGGCCAACATAGCGTCTTATTCTTTCCATTTGGAACTATTTAAGGCTCCAGTAATTTCCCGAGCTCAACTCTTACATTATCCGCGCCTGCGACACCCCAACCCCCACCCCATATTGACATTCCATAAAGTTGACCCGGGCCAAGGCAGTCGCCTCTTTCCCACAGATCATTGTGATAGTCAACAGTGCACCCTGGTATACTGTATACATGTGCCACTTTTCCAACTCTTTGATGGCTAATGAAACAGCTGGACGTTTGCACATGTTGAATACACATTTGCCAGCCTGAAGGAATCGAAAACACAGTTTTAGAATGGTGAAACATTTAGTCTACCTGCCTGTTTGGTGCAATAATTCCTAAATATAGAACGCCTGAGAACCACTCTGCTATTTGCTGCTATTTTAAAGCCAGACTTCATGACTTTATCTCTGTTTTCAAGGATTCATTCCTTCATTCAGAATCAGTTTTGCTCTTCATTAACATGTCATTATCTGATCTTTCACTCCCTCTATTCCTCTGTTTCTTTTTCCTTTTGCTCTCTTTCCCTCCCCTCTTCTCTTTCACAACCCCTTTGCTCTCCGTCTTTCCAATAAGTCACATTTAATAGTACATTTCCTTTCTTGGCCTGGGGCCTGGTGCCAGACCAGCTGTATGAAATGTAGTTTCACCGCTTTCCCTGCCAGCACTTTTGTTCAGAGGAAAAATAACAAAAAATCCCACAGAGCCTCTTGAACTCTCTGAGGCTTTTTTTCTTCCTTTTGAAGAGGAGGCGAAACAGCTCTTGATTCATTGTTTGTTTTACCGCCATGTCCCTTAAAAGGAATACTGCAACCGTCTCTTGTCGTTACACGAGAAGACCTTATTTTTTCTCATGACTGAGAAAGTCATGTTTCTGTCTGGGTTTTATGGATTGTTATTGTAAAAAACCTGACAGAGAAGCTGGAGAGATTTTCAGAAAAGCTTATTGAAGTTTGGAGTGTTGTAGTTTTTCAGTTGTCTTGGTTTCCTCTTCCACAATGTTTCTTATTTCTGGTCCAGTGCCAATTTCCATTTTCTTTACTGAGCAATAAAAGTCTAAAAGTTTCCCTTGCTGGTTTCTTCATGTCATTATTTTACACATGGGTATTGTTATGTTATCCAGATCTTAATGTTCCCATTAGTTATGACATCAGATACGGAAAATTGACTTGGGAAGTATTCAGAAGAGAAATAACAGAAGTCAGAAATAGTTGAATGTTCCTTGTCAGTTCGATGGACTTAATTAAGCTGGAGCATACGCAGCTATGCTGCATTTAATCACGTCAAATGGACAGTGTGTACTGTTACCAGCTGAAATACTTGCTTATTCTAACCATTTCAAGGGCCCCTGTGATTAATCATATTAGTATATTAAATGAGAGATTATGCCATGAGGTTCCTTTAAACAATGTGATTTAAAATCTTCAAGACATTTTCCCCCTTTTTATTACCGACCACATTAGCTTTACACACCCACAAACAAAACACACACACACATTCTTTTCCCTCTTGGTTAAACTAATACCAAATGTGATCTGTCTCAGCAGGAGATAACTGGTTATTCACATTCTCTCTCTCTCACACACTCTGGCACCAGTCTGAACCTGGATTTCCCCTAACCTAGATTAATTACAATAGGATTGTTAATGGTTGCCAAGTATTAAAACAAGGAGGTTTGAAAGCAAGGTATTTGATACTCTGCGTGCCTGTGGCAAAGCTGCAGCTCATTCTGTTTTTGGTATTACCAAACAAAATACTTATGCGGGTTTATTGTACTTTGCTCTTTTATTCTTTGGTATGGCTGGTTTGCTTTGAAAGTGTCTCGCCCTACCCCATGTTAATGTGTTCAAATGTAGATTTTATGTGTTTTCTTTTCTTCTTAAATTGTTGTTTGGCTAAAAATGATTTTTGTTTGTGTGTGATGAACCAAAACATAGATTAGTAATTGTGGCTTACAAGCATGACATGACATAACACGATCATACCACAGACTCATCTGCAATTCCTTTGCCTGCATTCTTCCTCAGGCTCCTCCTTCCTTATGAGAGGCACATTAAAGGCGAGCAGGACAAACCCCTCCCTTTGACCAAACCCAGGAAGCAGGAGGGCAGCCAGGAGAAGGCTTCAGGAGCTAAAGCCAAAGGAGTGGGGGCCAAGAAGTTGAAAGTCCCCATCACTCCCAAACTGGAGAGTAAAAAGGACAGAGGGGAGACAGTAAAAGGCCAAGAACAATCACAGGTCAGTCACAGACCTCTTCCAGCTGCTGCCTCATCAGGATTCCTTCTTGCTCTGAATTCAATTTAATTTTAATCTCCCTGTGCTTTCTCGTCAATGCTTCACCCGCTGTCTTGAATTCCTATTATCTCTGAAATTGCCAAATAATAAAAAAAAATAGTGTCTTATTTCTTTTACTTTGAGAACTAACTGTAGCAACTATCATGTTTCCGTTTGCAGGACTCCAAGGAGAAAGAGGAGAATCATGAGCTGTCCACAGCTATAAAACAGGAAATATCTCTGAGAGATGAACCAATTGTAATTGAGGAGGAAGAGTTACATCTTACCCTGAAGAAAGAGGAGTCTTTGGCAGGGGAGCAGCCATCGTCACTCTGTCCCAAAGAGCCAGACTGCAGAGCCCCGCACGCTGGTCTGCTCCTTCACACGGGGCCTGGTCCACAACTTGAATGGAGGCAAATCAGCGAAGTCCTACAAGTAAAACGCTCCTGTGAACAGCAAACCGAAGGGCATTTCATTCCTAAAAACCCCTACCTGCCTCACCGCTGGGATCAGAACAAACCTGCTGGACACGTTGCTCTGCCTGAGTCCTCCTCCAGGGTCAAAGACTCCATAGAAAATCATGGCGGGAGAGTAGGGAAGGTGTTACCGATGTGTAAGCAGGAAGACAGACAGTGTATAGACTTGAGCACAGATTCCTTCCCAGAGAAAGAAGACTATGGTGTCATTAAGAAGGAGTCTACCCAGAGCCCCGCACAGACAGCTGCCTACTGCAAAACCAGGCAGGGGGTCATGTCTCCTTTAGCCAAAAAGAAGCTTCTCTCCCAAGTTTGTGAGTCCAATCCTTTCTCCTTTACTTCTTCTCCTCTTCGGCCTCCACCTCCCACAGCTGCTTCGTCTTTGCCTGTCATATCAGTGGCTGAAAGGGAGAAGGAGAAGAGAAAGGGCGAGGAGGAGGCGGCAGGACAGAGGTCTGTGTCAGACAACATCCCAGAGGTATCGCCCATATTCCGGCCATCAGTCATCCAGCATGCCCAGAGCAGCAAGCCTCACCAACAAGCCACCAGTGGCCCATCAGAGAGGAGCACTGCTGGGGAGCTTTCAGACACTTTCAGTTGCCGGACGAGCCATCATCTCCAGCCTCAAGTTAATCCGCCATGGCAGCCCTATCTCCCACGAACCCGCGCCCAGGATGGTGTGGAGAATACCGGGGAGTCG
Organism: Nibea coibor; assembly: GCA_023373845.1. Lineage (NCBI taxonomy): Eukaryota > Metazoa > Chordata > Actinopteri > Sciaenidae > Nibea > Nibea coibor. Next base: position 18,222,640 of record CM041723.1, read on the forward strand.
CTACTCCACGGCCCAGCAGCTCAATCCCGGAGCTACGCAGGGGACTGCTACTCCTCCCCTCACCTCCACAGTCTGTACAGGCAAACTGAGAACTGCCTGAGCCAGGAGAGGATGGCCAGCTTCCCTAACGGAGAGCGGAGAGAGCACTACGCCAGGGACCGTGAAGGCAGCCAGAGCTTTGTCTGTGGTGGTCTGGAGCAAGAGGGCTTGGCGTTCAGATCTCACTACAGTGACAGGACTCAAACACACGGAGAGAGGAGGGAGGCAGAAGATGAGCCCAGAGACTTTACAATCTCTAAACCTCTCTCTCAGAGGGTGTCCTCCTTCTCAAAGCCCTCCTTCTGCAGTATCCCATATTCTATCTTGCACCAGGGTTTGGATTCCCACCCTAAGGCATGCCGAGTTCCTCCTATGACCATCTCTCCCCCCAAACAGAGTCCAGCAGAATCATCGCAGCCATTTCCCAGCCCAAAAGCTTCAGGTGATTCGTCTCTCACAAGCCCCATTCGACCCAGTAAGCGGAGCCTAGTGGAACCAGAGAGTGAGGAAGTTCCAGAAAGGAAAGTCCGCGTGGTGACGCCAATCCACCCTGCTGGCGCAATCCGACGCAGTGACCCAGAAGAGCTAAAACCAGCTGAGCCGGCCCATGCCATTCACCTCAACAACCATCTCCCCGAGGGCCACCCAACAACTACCTACCCCCCACACCATGCCGCACCCTTCTACCCTGGCATGTTCGCCCCTGGCACCCTGGTCTCACCGGGAGCCCAGGACGGGCTCCAGCAGCACCCAGGTCTACAGTACCTGAAGAGCCAGTCAGCAGTGTCTCCCCTCGTGCCCCCGTTAGCCTTCCACTCCATGATGCTCCAGAGGCAGCTGCTGGCCTCCAGCCCCAGCCCACACCACTTCTACAGGCACCCGGGCGGGGCAGCACTGTACGGGGACCTGCTGCACCACCTGTACCCTCTGTCCACCCTGCCACCACCTCAGCTGTCCTCGGTACACCCCAGCACCAGACTGTAAGGGAGGCGAGGATTTATTTCTCCCTCTGCTTCTCCATCCTCAGACACTTTTTCAGCTTCTCTTTGTCTTTCTGTCTCTCTTGCTCGGGGATTGTGGCTCAGTCAAAAGAAAACACTGATTCTAAAAACTTTGGCTGATTACAGGCTGATAAATTCATCAGTCAGACAGAGTGAAAATTCCATTTTCTTTTTTTTTTAAATTTGTGTATGCATTTGTTTATATACTTTGCACTGTTCTTTATTTTTTATCACCACTTACTGTATCTTGTTTTTTTGTTGTTGTTGTTTTATCCTTATTTGCACAATGCTCATGTGTATGTGCTCACAAATCAGTTTGCCGCTCTCAGTCACCATGAGTCAGGTTGTTGCTCTGGATGTGTGAAAAGTGGAGGGCAACAGAGAAAAGCCATTTGTTTACTGCGTCTGAGGGCTAAACTTTTTTGCTTAAAAACACTACAAGTAACATGACAACGTAAATGAAATCCTTTATATAACTAGAGGTGCGTTCATCGTCGCAAACAGCTGTTTTAGCGCATTATTAAACTTTAGGCAGCCAGTGGTGTTGCATTTGTTTACATGTCTCCACGCTGAAAGCTGCTGCCTGTTTGTGCCACAGTAAATCCACCTGGACTTCTTGGAGTAGACATTAACACTCACCGCGGTGCTGCGTAACATGAAATAGTTTCATCACAACATTCAGAGGTGCTGTGTATAACAGATGTACTGTAGACTCACTTTTTTTTACTCAGTTCAGGTTTCTTCTTTCTTTGTTAAGTTGTGTTTCAGTTAAGATCATATAACACAAAGTTATCATGCTCAATCTGTTGACAAATCATGAATGTTCTCCATTAGAGTTAATAAAAAGTCGTCTTTTTTTTGCAATTTTTTCTTTACAAACTGAAAATAATTTGACCCCGAAACCCTTCGTGATGAGTAGACTGTAGCAGCTTGTTTTTGTCTGTAGGACCAGCATAATGAAGCAGTCGTCTGCTGTGGAATGCTCACCACAAGAAATCAGCATTTCATCTTTTTTTTTTTTTGTTCTTGACTTGAAAAGCTCTTTTTTTCTTTCTTTTTTTTTTGGTGAACAGACTCTTCTATTCAACACGCTGAAAAGACTCACTGTATGATTTTGATAGGAATGTTGTCACTTACGATATTATTGCTTTGCAAATATCTGTGCCTTTTGCAGTCTTGGATTAGAGTTAGCACTACAGTTGTTAAGGTTTATCTTCTGTAGCAGGGTAGGAATATCAATATTACTGTCACTCTCTGTCTGAAATGCAGCGCACAGACACTCATACAAAAACTATATGGCACACTTGGCTTTCAGACACCAGACTTGATAGGTAAGATCTTAAATTTAAACTATTTAACCTGTTGGGTAGTATTTGTGCTTAAATAAATCTATTTACTTTAGCTTAACTGTGTCAGACAGTCAAACCTGAAAAGATTTACTGATAGTTGATATTGACAGGTCTGGTGTCTGTCACCCACAGGGCGTGTGTGCTCTATGTGTTTTCTAGCAGTGATGAAAAGGTACCCGACTCCATAAAGTATGCCTACCATGCTCCATAGCCTGAGGTGGAAAGACAACACCTGCTCTGGCTTTTACAACCACTATAATTGCAATCCAGGATAGTCGAAATACTCAGTCAACTTGTCTGGTGTTTCAAAAGAAGAGTTAAAAAAAAGAAGCTGTAAACGTCTATGTGTAAAGTTTTACTGAATACTTAGATAAAGACATTCATTTCTGATTAAGTACTGTACATTGCTGTGTGTAGGTAAAACTGGCATTAGTGCTGGCTCCTGTACAAAACATTCATACGGGATCAATTCACAACAACCCCTCTCTCTTGTCTTATTTTCTGTGTAAATAGCACTGTAGATAGTACCGCGTGGTTGTTATCATATAAACTGTTATAATCTGTAAATAGTATACAAAAAAAAGTATAAAAGTCGGTTACACAATCTAGCTGTGTCCTTGTTTGCTCTGTTTCAAGGTCACTGTGATCATGTTAGATTTAAACAAACACTACAATTTAAGAATTAGGATACTCTTTTTATTTGTTGTCGTTTCACTTTTTTTTTCCACGTTGTTTCCATTAATGTGCATCCTGAAAGTGTTTTTGATACAGTAGCCATCTGTTTAACAATCACCCAGCTGGCGAGCAAGACAAAAAATAAAGACATTTTGTATTATATGACCTCCTGTATATTTAATTAAAATATTTTACTATCTATACACGTTTCCTCAGTTGTGTTATTTAACTTAACTGCAGATAAATAGCTGGGGCTGAATAAACTGATATTAAACACCAGTGTACTAACGTCAATGTGATGTTCTTTTTTTCTCTGAGTAAATGCAGTGTGAATGGGGTTTTATTATTGTAATACCATTATCTGGCTATGAGATTCCATCCGCCTTAATCTTCACAACAGGCTACGTCTGGGCTCAGAGCCAGAGAAGGCTCTCCAGTATTTGCTGCAGTAGAGAAATGTGCCCGTGCATGTATCTCTATGGGATGTGTGTTGGACTGCAATAAAAGCTATGCTTTGACTTTTATTGCCACCCCCTGGTAAACCTTTACCATGAAAAATATTCAGTAATACTTCCAAGCTCAGCAAAAATAAAGCAGCCTCACCAGGACAGAATGTAGGCCGTTTTATTGCAGATCAGCAATAATAAAAAATATAGTTTGCTTCCAAGACAACAGTGAACAGAGCGAGAGTGAGGAGAAAATTGCACCTTTTGAGAAACAAAAACAACAACTACAGTATTTTACATTACATTGCACTATCACAAATTACTCTGCACTAGGACAAGATTAATGTTTCCCTACTTACTAGTACATAAAGAACAGAGCCACTTAAGAGTCTAAATAATTCATATGCTAAGAACATTGAGATGACACGACAATATTATACTATAAAAAGGAATTACATAACATTTTAATAAAAAAACAAAACACAAAAGACACATATGTTTAAAACATGAAGGTAAATCTGGCTCATTATCTTGGCTCTGATGAAAGTGAGTATGTTGAGTTATAAAGCATTTAGATGTCCTCTCCCTCAAGCTTAAATCCACAGGAGGATCATTTTACTGTAGTGGTTGCATAAAACTGCTTTCACCAGGGCCGCACAGTTAATCTGAAATACTATATAGAAATGTTATACTTCATAATAACTGTCAGATATATTGACGTATGATTTAAATTCTTACTGGCATGCTTAGTCTAACTGAAAATGGTGAGATACAGAAGTGCAATATAATTATTGTTTTGATAGGATCTCCATCCATGTAGCCAAAGGGGTTACTACTCGAGCATCAGTAAAAACTAATGCTGTGTGGTTTGACCCTGGAGCTATCCCTTGTTTTTCCAGGTATATACACAGTACAGTACGAGATCAAAGTGACTAATGTATTGATAATACACACAGAGCTTGGAAAACATTTTAAAAGCTGCTAATATCGAGCAGCTTCTCGTTTTGTACAAACCATTCTCGGTTCTTTCGAGGCTTAAACTAAATCCCCCTGTAATCCGCCTCACGCCAAATTTATATCTCCCCTGGTTGATTAAAAAGAATGAGGTGAGATAAAACAAAAATGGGATTGTAGCTTTCACCATATTGCTTCATCTGGCCAGGCGTTTTCAGAAAAAGTAGCTACGGCTGATGTTTTGTACACTGTGTTTAATTATAAATAGCATTCTTTAACATGTGATTGTTAAGTGGTTGAAATATTTAGTGGCTGCCAGTATTGGATATGTTCAAAACACAAACACAAGGGCACTCATTATTTTAGCCACTCAAAAGACTCATTCATTCAATTATGTTCATAGCATTTATGGGCTGCAGTGTTAAATTATGTTGGACATGCTGTGTAGCCACTGAAAACCAAGGTCACTCCTCCATTATTAAGACCTCTGGGAAATGGAGAAGTCACATTAGTGCTCGCAATTGCTCCTAAAATCCTGTTCCCTTAAAATCTGCTATAGTGGTCATAAAATTGTCACAGTAAGTGGAATAAGTCAATAGTTCCAAAAGGAATGACTCGTCCACAGTTGGCCAATGGATCAATTCCAATTTGAGTGCTTTTGCAAAGGCTCCTTCTTCGGTCCATGTTCCAGTGGCAAAGCTGAGAAATAAGCCTTTCCATTTTAGTGGGATTGATGATGGCAGCGCTCAAGCCAACATACAGCTTTCAATTTCATCTATGGGTTAGCTGCACATGAAAAAGTTTATAAATGGAGAGTGGAGCTGAAGATATCAATACAATATTGATATTGTGATATGTGGTGTCAACGGGGATTTGGGTTGTCATAATGGACATTGCGACAATCTTTTTTTAAGAGACCTCATCACCCAGCAATCCTTAGATCAGGTTTGACATTTTGGGAAATGTGATAAAAAGATCAATAACACTATGAACTCTATATGAAGCTGGAGCCGGGCGATGTTAGGTTAGCTTAGCTTAGCATTAAGACCGGAAGATAGCTAGCTAGCTGGAGACTGAACAAAGGTAACAAAATCCACCTATCAGTACCTCTAAAACTCACTAATTAACATGCTACTTTACAACTAATTGCAGTTTTATGGAGATGGTATGTGCTGGAGTATTTCTTGGCTGGGAGAACTCCACACCAACAATAATGCCCAAAATATCATCATATAAAAAATTATATGTTGTTGTTATAGTTATTTGTATAAGTGGCAAAGTAGGGTTAGTTGGTTAAATCTAGATATGTTAGGAAGTCGAGGTCACAAGGCTTTAAGGTTCATCCTCTCTCTGAAAGACTTCCTCAGTTTGCTCCTCGGTGCAGGAACAGGACCAGGACCAGGCCCGTGACTCGGTCTGATGAAGCCATGTTCACTTGTGGCTTCAGTGACCTGGGTGTAGTGGCTCTGGTACTCCAGCTGCTGGAGAGGAGCCTGAGGCTGACTTTGTGGTTGCACATCGAGGACGCCCAGTGGAGCATTTTTACGGTTGAGAGCTCCGGCACCTCCAGTGTTGTTACGCTGGAGCTGCTGTATGATGGCAGAGAATTTGGCATCCAGAGATGGCCTGCCGGTTTTGGACCTTGTGGCTGGACGTGAAGTGCAAGAGTCGGAGTTCTCCTTCTCCTGGTATGATGGAGGAGGATGAAGGGAAGCAGGGAGGGGAGGTCTGGCTGGACGGCTTGGAGGAACATAAGGCTCTCTGTTAGACGGAGGGGGTGGTGCACGGCGCTTCTTGCTGCCGATGGATGTAGAGCTGGTGTTGGGATTGGGGCTTGAACAAGGGGTGGAAGTTTTGCTCTGGGACAGAACATTCTTCTGCACTACAAATGAGTGTGACCCATCAAACAGAGTGGACCAATTAGCCACTTCCTTCTCCTCTTCATGACCAATAAGAAAGCGGCCATCCGTCTCCTCTATCTTGTTGTGGATGATGTCTGTGATGCTCTCAAACTTGCCAGGTGAATTTATACCTGCACATGGAGCAAAATAAACAAAAAAGTCAGATACATTAGGCAGATGTTAGAATTTCCCCCCAGTTTGGTAGATTATTGAAATGCAGAGAAAATATAGTAACATTTCACAAACAGCACACAAACACATTCCAGTATTCTAATTTGCATGTAAAAGGCTTTCATTTACATGCGTCAGCACTGAAAATAAAACCATTATATGTGGATAATAGAATGTATTCATTTCATTGAAGTGTCTCTTTTGTTTCGAGCACTTGAATCATATCTTCTATAAATAGACATATACAAATACAGATCCTGTAAAAACAGTCAAATTATCACCCTCTGTCTAACTCACTTCAGCCACTTGTTCCAATTATTCTACTCACTGAGGTCATTGTAAACAGAGTCAGCCTGCTTCGTGAGGAAGAGTGATGGTTTCCGTGGTGACTTGACCTCGATCTTCATTAGCTGGTTGCAGCAGTGCAGCCACTGGCCTGGTTGTAAACAAGGAGAAGCATGAGAGACACAGATAAAAAGGTTCTAGTATCTGTTCCTTCTTAGAAGAGTTAAGCTAAATCTATACATGCAGCCACTCTTCTTGCCCAAACAGATGTACAAATGTTCTCTTTCTTCTCAAACACCTTTTTAGATAACAACAAACTTGTTCCTGCTCTGTGCACACATGTACTGTGTGTCGCCTTGAAATTTTATATACATACACACCCTTCTTCTGTATGTTTACACAGAAACATGCTCACTCTGGTCATAGAGGTGCTGGTAGAGGGCGTCCAGCCAGTCCTCCAGCTCATCCCTGGTTTCTGTGATGAAAGTGATGGTCTGAGATCCCTCAGGTGAAGGATTGATGATGGACAGACTCCTGGATTTCTGGCCTGCTGACTCCTTCTCCATCACACGGATGCGGGTGCCCTGCAGAACAACACAAACAACTTATCATGAGCTAAAAAAAAATCTGCAGTAAACAAATGAGTTTTATGTGAGATACTGCACTAAAAAGCACATCGCTGATATTGCAGGAAAAAAAAAATCATTCAGCAGCAAAATGTCAAAGATGCAAGCAGGATTTCAGTGAGTAATGTGGCATTTTGTATTTTGGTTATTCTGCAAATGTTAGGGAAAACTCTGAACCGAGATTTAAATCAATAATAATGACTGTGGTATTTATCTCCCATTCAAAATCCCACTAACCAGATGCAGTGCAATTAAGGGAGAGATATTAAGCAGTGATAGTAATTAACAGTGACAAGAGTTACAACAATAGCTATTTCTGGTGTTATTAACATTTTCACTTCTTCACTTTTACATTTATTTATCTAATAAATACAATTACACAATGTACAGACACAGCAGTGTAATTTCTTTCCATACTGTGTGTTTTATTATGTTTTTATTACACTTCATTATGCTCCTGTAGTTAAGTGTCAGTCATTTTTAATCAATGAGCTCTACAGTTCAACTGAGCACCAAATGCAAATGAGAGTGTGGAACGTAGAGGCTTGGATGAAGTCTTACCTTGTTGACGGGTAGGTTTAGAGTGGGCTGCACTTTAGCATCAATTTCTTCTGGGGTGAAGTAACAAGACAAAAAGCCAGCACTCAGCACACAGTAAAGATTGCAGCATCGGTGCATCCCCTCCACATTTTGCTAAAACCAGAGGCCAGAAAAACATGTTAGTATTTAACACAAAAGCCAGTCATGGAGCTAGTGTTAATGCACACTGCCAATGCACCTTCTGGCTCAGGTAGCCGGTCATCATGCTCTGTGTCATGCAGGCAGGTTGAGCCACCAACTGGCAGCAAAGGTTGCCATAAAGTGGCAGCCAAGATGACCACTCAGCTGTGGGAGTGAAGAGCAGCAACATTCAGTTATAAAGGTGTAGTATTACACTTTAAAAAACACGCATACATGAGAGAGCTGATACCAATTCATAGCAAATGTTTACTCCTGAATCTAAATCTGGATAACTGAGCACCCACTTTCTAATCCATTTAATCTCACGCAGAAGAAGAAAAGTAATCCATGCTGAACTTCAATCATGGGTTATTTTCTTTAATTTTATCTTTTTTTTTTTGTAAAAATATTGTATCATTACTGTAGCACTGAATTAAATGAGGAGATAAAAAGCATAATCCCTTTATATCCGCAGATATTACATTTCTGTGGCTTTGCTTCTTACCATCTTGGAGGACAATGAGGGAGTGAGACTGAAAACTGCCTTCAGCCTCAGGCAGACACAGTGTAGTGTAGGCCAGCAGGCTGTACTTGGCTCCCCTGGCACAGGTAAACGTACACAGAAACACAGAGTTAAGCATTCTTTCAACTGTGCTGCATTGACTTATAGTTATTTCTTGGCTTCCTAGGCTTAACCATAAAATATGTATGCTCCAATTCTAGATATAAATCATAATAATATGAAGAATAAATACACCAATATACAGAGACTCTTACCCTTTAACCCAAACATGTGTACATAATTTTGCCTTTTGTAAATAATAATAATGTCCTTGTTCAAAGGCCTAATGATCCCAGTGTTTCTCCTCCCACTGAACAGGTGGTATGTATCACTTACAGATGTTAAGTATGCTTTTCCTTTCAAGCACAAATAAAATACAGGCAGGAACATTAAAAGATTTTTAAAAATAAAATAGTTCAATTGGTGCAACAAAAAAAAAAAGAAAAAGAAAAGTTAAACATATCAGTATCCATAACCCCAAATATTAGTTTAACCCTTATTTCAACATTCACTCTGTGTGATTTGTTTACAAACCCACTGTGTGAGCCTGCAGCTACACCCTTTGTTCCAGTAACAAGCCATAATCGAGTTAGTTCCCAACTGCAAAAACCTTAAATTGAGAGCCAAGAAGTCTGTAAAGGGTTTTATGGGATAACACAATACATACAAGGGTATGGGGTTGTACTGCAGAAAGGTGTCAGGGTCTGGAGAGTCCAGCAGAGGGCAGAGCTTCTTCCCAGCTGTCTTTCCAAAGGAGTTGCGGAGCTTCTTTGCCAGTTTCTTTGGTGTATTTACCAGCGTGAGCTCTTCCTCCAGAGCACAGCTCCACAGTTCCACCTTCAGCTCAAACTGAGGAACTGTTTCTTTACTATAAGAGAGGACAGATACATTTCAATTAGAGCGAGTGTTAACAGCATAATCCCTAACAAATACATATTCTGCTATTCATATCATAACTAAAGTACATATTCTTAATATAATTCCACAATATGATTTCAGCTACTTAAGAACAGCACCAAAAGGAGCTTCTAGCGGACATGTACAACAACCACTTACAAGATGGTGACTCCCTCAAAGCAGATGTCAGTGACTGATCTGTCCACCACCACCATCTGCGTGTCAAACACCTGTGAGCCAATCTGCATCAGGCAGAACACCGCCACTCGACGAGAGCCTAATAAACGCAAGGAGTGCAGAGTTTGTGTTGGTACAGCAAGTATGTGCAAAACAAGATGAAGCAAAGCTAAACAGATGAATGATCGTAAAACAAGTGCAAACTTACTCCCTCTGTTGTTAAAGTGGTCTGAGTCCCTCCACATTAAAGGAATGCGCAGCCCTACATGAGCAGAGAGGAGAAAAGTTTATTAACAAAGTGACACTCTTAAGAGCTCATTTCTAAAATGTTCGATATCCATTTTGTGAATATGAATTACCCTGAAAACTATTAAAATTTGGCTGTGCTATACATAATTTATTATTCTGCGCTCTCCAGTGATGAATAATTCTGGACAGTGACAAAAATTATCTTACCAGACATTGCAATTGTCCCATTACAGGGCACACGGTCATCTGAAACTGGATCCGAAAGTCTGAAATAAAAATTTCACAACAATCACAATATGTGCATCAATATATCATATTTATATATGAACTTTGTGCACTTCAATCTGTCTATGTAACCTTGTTTACTTAAGTGATTACAATTTGATCTAAAGAACTGTACTTCTTCAAAATATCTTCCACACCTGAGAGCACAATAAGGCCCCAATTTCGTACCTCCTAACAGCTCCCATCATGTCCTGCTCCTCTTTCTTCTTCTGTAGCTGTGTCAGATAGGCCTTGATCCTGGCGTTGCAGGTCAGCAGGTTCTTGGCGGCGTTAAGAACCTGCTCTCTCTTACTGCAGGCGAGCAGCAGCTTGTAGGCACCCTCCCGCATTCGCATCTCAAAGTCAAGCTTCTCTTGTATGTTCGTATTCTTTGTGGAGAGAACATACAGAGGAGGAAGTCCAACATGACCAAATCAAGCCAAGTCAAAACACGGACCAGCAGCTTGCAATTCAATTCTTAAATAGTGTTAGTGCATGAAACGAAATGCTATAATGAGACCAGAGACGTGACAAACATGTTGGTTTTGCTAAAGTGGAGTTAGAGTGAAGTTGCCCTTGAATGTTTCTGCCATTAAAAAAAATAATACGTGTTAAAGGTGTGACAGCACTTTGGTGATGTAAAGTCAACAAGTACTACACATAAATCTCATACACACAAACAAGAACACTTTTAAGATGACCTGCAATATCTTCCTGCCTCTTCAGCACACTTAACCTTGTCCGCCTCTGTATCTGAGCTGTTTCTTGGCAAAGACGGAGGGTTGATTTGCAGCACAAAATAAAAAAAGGCACCATCTTTCTGGCACAGACGCAGCTAAAGCTTTCAGAGCTCCTTGAGAATGACAAGACAACCGAATATTACAAGGCTCTCGGGGAATCTAGTGCCAATGATAGCTACAACCAGGGTGGGGTAGTTACAGATTGCATGTAATTAGATTACAAAAAAAAATTTAAAAAAAAAACAAACAAAACAAAACAAAAAAACAAACAAACTATCAGACCAGATTGCACTTGAGAAAATGTAACCAATGATTTATGGATCCTGGCAATACGAGGAACGTAAAAGGTCCAGTGTGTAAGATTTGCAACTTTCTTTGACAGAGTGCGAGGTTAAATGATGCAAACAATGGCTGACATGCTGTATATTCTAGATGGGGTGAAAATAATGGTGACTACATGAGTTTATATAGATTGTGTACATACTGGATGGTAAGGTCGCAGTGTGGAAATGTATGGATGGCAAATGTAAAATGGATCAGGGATTGCGATGATGTCTGATATAATTTTGTCTGAAAAGATTTTAAAAATTCAAAACACCACCTTTGGTGGTGGTGGCTGCCTGTCAATTTAAGTTCAGACCTACACCCACAATTGTTTGAGGGATACAAACATCATCGCTCTCCACATCACAAACTCAGATTATGCACCTGTAGCTTCTTAGAAATCTGTCGTATGTACAACAGATTCATATCCTCTACTATCTGCAGAGTGTCATTCAGGAGACTCGGGCATCGTTTCATGCTTTTGGGCTGAAATGACATTAGTTGCAGCGGTGTTAGAGCAAACAGTGAGGCGTTATTTCCGCACAACAATCGACAATGCAACGGCTCTGGTTACAGGGGACTGAATAACGTTAAAAGGGGCGTCTCCGGTGTTGGATAACGAGTCCAACGAGCTAGTAGCTTTTGTTGTTTGTGTCCCAGAGAAGTGAAAGCCGATGTGAATGTCTGAGAGGGACGTTAGAAAAGTCATTTAACTCGTTTTGAACAAGCGAGACGTTACTGAAGCTGTGTTGTAACGTTAACGTTAGTATTGTTGCACTTTGGACCCTTTCAGCGTCAACTGAACTGACGACAAACCACATTAATACCCCCTTATTTCTTTGTCCATACCTCCGTTTGCAGGAATAAGGCACTCTGTCGTATTTTCTTCCGTTTAATCTCCATAGCCACCGCGGAACCGGCCGATAATAACGACCTGGTGGAGCTCCCGTTTCGCTTGGCAGTTTGAACGTCCCGCTGGTCGTCCATGTTGTCTGTCCATTCGCTAGCAACGGCACGAGTAGCTCGTTCCTGCCCCCCTACTTCAAACGCCCCTCCAACGGACGGGGCGGTTCGATTTGTGTCACGTCGCCTGCCGCAATGACGACAGCGTAAATACACAAGAAATTACATTTAGAAGACTAACTTCTAATAAGGACCAAAATGGCTAAAGTAAAGATGAATGCGATTTAAGCTAATTTCTGTGGAGTACTCTATAATATAAAATAATGATAAACTCAGAAAAAATACAAAATAGCATCGGGTTAAATGAGCAGTTCGAAAATAAATATCAAACAAGCGCTCCGCCCTTTCAGACGGTACATCCAAGGATTTACAACCGAGTGCTTCACGTCGACAGGGAGGGAGCGTCACTGCGTCACTGTGCCAGACAAATTACGGGAGTGCATTGTTTTCGATTTGAATTTTTTCCATTGAATTGTTAAAAATATGTTATATGCTATCTAACCAATATTTTAGGTTATTGTTTAAAGATACATTTAAAACATACCTTTAAAATATATACATTTAAAAAAACATTTTCAACAATTACTCGCTGGAAGCATATAAAACCATTTAAATTTCATCTTTGAGAAATTTCTCATTAGGATAGCTCATCATATCAAGGTGCAAATAAAAAGTTATTAAAATGTTTAAAATCTGTAAAGTGGAGTTTAATTTAAAAAGCTGTGCACGTTTGATCCGGCAGTTTTGTTCCTGTGTTGCAACATCCTTTTTTAATGTAATCGTTTCATTAGTTGTTTAGTTCCTAGAATCCTCTTTCACTTCAGCTGCGCACCATGCAGCAGGCACTGCCTTCATTTTCAGTATCAAAAACAGTATCACCAGCTGCGCAGCCCAGCTGATGGTACAATCACAAAAGACCCTGAAACGTGACCAGTGAGTCCAGGAAACCCGCCCACCCGGTTCTGGGTGACATGGATTTCTGGTCGAGTTGGAAGCATCCATGGCTGGAAGTGTAGACGCAGGCAGGCGCTGTTGAGGATGAAATGTGTCAAGTTAGCCAGAGACGTAACTGGAAAAGCCGGAAATTACGTATCTGCTTTCAAAATCACAAAGTAGAGTTTATAATCCTCTGATACAGTCTGTGCACAGTAATGTCAGTTACTTTACCATCTGTTGTTTATTTTATATGTAACTTCCATATCTTAAACTGTGTATTTCTGTATGTTGTATTTCATCCCATACAATACATCTGCAGTTGAGTCCACCCAGCATGATCATGTTAGATGAAAACTATATGAATACATAAGTTTAGCTCAAGCTCGACTTTCGATCTTCCTAATTCATGCTCAGTACATTAAGAATTTAAATTTAACACACACATTAAAAAAACAATTCAGAGTTTACTGTGACAGTCATTTGGGTGACAGCAATGTGCTTTCACTAAAAATAATACAGAAATTTTTTTCCAGAGCCATCAGAGCACATCCAGAGCCTCACAAAGTTAATACCTGATGATTTTCTAATCTACGCATGGCAGATTTTGGTAGAAAAATAACTGCACCTGCATACAATTATCAGACTGTACATAAACTGTTGTTTATGTGTTTTTATAACAAATATTACTTAGACACAAATGTGATCCACCATAACAAACCCTAAAATGTATCTATGGCTATTTAAATCTTTCATTATAAACTACTGTAATTTTTTAAATTATAAACATTAGCGATATATATATATATATATATATATATATATATATATATATATATATATATATATATATATATATATATATACACATTTTTTATTTATGCTTTTTTTCTGTACTAGAAAACTGTGAAATAGATAGACATCAATAATTACTATGTTTAACATTGCTTATCAAGTGACTTTCATGCCACTGTTTTCCGAGTGCTCATGTCTCACCACAAACAATTAACGCAGTTGAATTAAATATTTCTTAAACCTGCGTTCACGTGATTAATTGTGCATACTGTTACCTAGATATACACTGACCAACTGCAGAGTCATCTGGTCTTCGTACGTCATATCACTCACAAAATCTCTGCACCGTGCTCGCTCTGCTTTTATTCTGAAAGTCACAACCGGAACATCCCGATTTCCACCTCCGCCGCTCTGACGCTTCTCTCGGGACGCCGCTCGCGTTTGCGGGGAGGGAGCAGCAGCGTTTATTGCTGAGCAACGGAGGGCGAGAAGGCCGACGCGCAGCAGAGAGCCAGACTGAACTGCAGCAACGGCAGGGCTGGGCTCCACACACACACACACACACACACACACACCTATACACCCTTTCAACAGCAAACACACACCAGAAAGGAAGAAAAAAGGGTAAGTGAGGATTTAGTTTTCACTTTTATTTAGCGAACAGTAGCTAACAGACAGCGGCGGTTTTAAGCTAGGTAGCCGACCGTTAGACTCACGTGAAGTTTGCGTCAGAGAAATAGAAGAAAGAGCCGCTTCTCTGCTTTCTGCCCATCTCTCCATGTCACTGTTTATATAAAAAAATCTCCGAGGTGGCACTGCTGATTTTTTTCGGGGTCAAAAACATAAAAAAACCCGGATTTAAATTGACCTATAAAACAAGCGCACGTAACAACGTTATGCTTATTATTGTGACCAAACTGCTCTGACTCCCCTGTTGGCTAACTGTATGGCTACTGTTGTCGGCAGCGGCAGCAGCAGCAGCAGCAGCATGACCAGCCAGCCAGCCCTGCTCCGCCTTTGTAAAGCCACACAGCCTCGCCACTTTGCTTCCATCTTTTACAGAAAAAAAAACACCCAACACCGACCGCATCCACGCTCTATCATGCTATTTATTATTGGGCTGTTTAATGTCTATTAGTTGCATCCTTCTGTAACCGCATGGAGGCTATCGAGACAGGATGCACATCAATGAAGGTCGGTCACAATGGGCGCTTTGTGTTCATCTCGTTGGATACATACTAATCTCGGGCTCGTCTTCGAGTCTGTTTTTATTGTGCGAAGAGGGTAGATTATATGAGTCAGGTATTTCTCTGGATGTAACGTGGCTGCAGAGTGTTTCCCAATGTCGGACCCCCTCCTCTTCTTCTGTGTGGAGGCTTTGTTTTCGTGGGGCAGCAGATGTAGCTGGCCTACATGCATCCGCTCTCTTTGTGTTGAGTTTGATTTTTGCTGTCATCATCACATAAGATGTAAAACTCTGGGCAAATGGCAACATATGTGCTATGTGTGTGTGTGTGTGTGTGTGTCATTTTACATTGACATAGAGCTCTGAGATGCTTTGTTTGCATGCATCTGTCAAACAAATAGGTGTGATTATTAGTTAATTATCAGGTAACAGACTGCTCTGAACGAGTCCAAATGCTAGGCGCAGATGCATGTCATATACCAAAGTTACACAACAGTTCAAAACATTTGAGACAGATTTATATTCATAGCAGCAGCAGCAGTCTGATTGCAGTTGCTGATATTGACAATTTACCTTAATTGCATCTATTGGCATCAAAGATATCAGCTTGCATTCCAGGTCGGGGTTTATTATAATGCAGTTGGCAGTTCACATAGTGGACTGACGTGTTCTTGGAAAGCTGGAGAGCTATAGGCTGCACACCAGCGAGCCTTGTTAGTCTCCTCCTCCTCCCTCGTCTGTAATAATTCAAATTTTCTGGGTTGCAACGATAGAGTGTGCAGATAATACCATGCACTCCGGCTCTCCTTTCCCTCTCTTTCACTCTGCCCTTTTCTCCACCTCCTTCCTGTCCTCCCCGCAAATGTGGCTGTGGGACGGCCGGTTGGCTCTACAAGCGGTTGCATTTTTAAAAACTGTGTCAGTGTCACAGGACGGACAGGAAACAGCAGCAGCAGCAGCAATGTCCTAGCTAGAGTATGATCCAGCCGACCTCCATACGTGTCCATTTACACAGTTGTGGTGCAGATCATAACACACGTGCATATACAGACAGGAGTTTGAAGGTTTCTTGTGTTGTCCTCTGCACCTCAGCAACAACTGTCAAAACAACAACAAACAACCAAGCTGTCAGTGCTGATATATGTCATCATTTTATTATTAGCGGTGAACAGGCAATGCATTTCATCCTCTACAACAACATCATCAACACTGTGTCATCTGTATTTGTGTCTCAGGTTCAGTATCATAAATCCTATGATGACCTTGTAGCCAATGAACATTGTTTCCTTCAATAATATGAACCTATTTTCTCTTCTAGACTATGGTTGCGATTGAGGAGTTTGTCGTCCGGCCTGCCCACAACCATTGTGTATAGTAGGAAGTTTAGGAAGTGAGTTCATTTTACTTCAGTGGTCAGGGATTTGTGACTGAAAACAGCCTATCCTGCAACTTAATATTCTAATCTATTCAGTTCCATTCAAGATGTTTCTGAAAGTGTTTTTCTACCAGGACGTCTGTGGTTAAAAATAGCACTGAATCTAAGTTGTGTGATCTGCCAGAGTATAAGCGTTAAACGGGTTATGAGAGTCAGATAGCCTTGCCTGGTGGAGCTCTGGCTTGCGGAGAGAAGAGAAGACAAGTATGGGAGGTGAACAGAAAAGTCTGTGGTAGGAAATTGGGAGAGACAGCAGAGCAAAGCAAAAAAGAGAAAAATACTTTAAGCAATTTATATACATAATCATCAGCCTCTCCCTTGTTATGGAACATCAAGGGTGTGTCTGTTCTTTTCTGTATGTAGCTAGAAAATGAAAAATAAAACAAGAGTGACTTTCACATCTGTTTTGGGGTGTAACGTACTCCCTTCTGAGTTTCCGGTATTTTGTGCTTCTTTCCACTGCAGATATTGATCTTGTATTTGGGCAGTTTCCATTCCCATCTCGACCTCTGCCAAGCTCCCCCCTGATTGTCCTGTTATGCTAGCGTTGATGGTTTCTTTTCCTCCTAAGTGCCAGTGTAGATTTCAGTGTGAGAGAGTTCACTATTTTTGTCCACTGCTGAGGCTATTGCTGTGGGCTGTATAAATGTTGGTGCCATAATCAACGTGGCAGGGTTGGTGAAACACTAATGTTCCGTTTAAAGGGCCACAGGTTAGTCATTATCTGCTCAGCAGGGGCCACGCAGGGCCGTAACAGAGCAACAGAGCAAACATATACTTGACACACTGTGTGCTTTGGTGTCTGTAGATGCAAATAGCATGAATTATTCATACGACAATCTTTATTTTAAAATGTTGCAGAAGCTAAACTGGTTAAAATAATTTTTGTTTACAGGAATATATCATAGCAAGTATGACTGAGCAGATATTCTAATAGATCTATAAGAAAACTTTGATCAAAACATAACATAATGTTTCTAAAAATGAATTGTGTTTCTATAAAATATTGTCATAATAACCAACTGGATATTTTTTAATATTTGAAGGTATGATTAATACAATTAATAAAATATCTAATATTTTTTTCTTTCTGCAAAATTGCCATCTAATAAAGAGCTGCCACATTATTTTCATCATCATTAACATGCCAAATTATTTTCTCAAAATAGATTAATCAATAAAATGCCAGCATTAGTTGATAAGTTGATAATTAAATGTCTAGAATGTCTATTGTTCTAACATTTTGATGGTTAATTAAATTTGCACATTAATGTACTACATATATTATTCTGCTTTTATGCCCCATTGAGAAATCTGCCTCCAGTATATTTTCTGAAAAATGTACTGCACATGTGCTTTGGAGAATTAGTCACATGCACTGAAAAAAACGATGCTGCAGGGAATGTGCTTCATTAAAATCTCATGGATTATTAATAATCTATTTTTTATTATCTCTATCAGTATGAGATCTTGTTCACGGTGTTGTTTCCCCCGTAGACTCTACAGGAATAATAACTTTTTCAGATATTGCTAAAGGGCAGTCTGTGTTGTTTTTCTACATTGCTGTATACGTCTAAATATCCATGAAGTGTAAATTTCCATATGTAGGTCTGTAGGTCATGTGGAACACAGGGGTCACCGAGCATGTGGTGGGTTTATGTCTTAAGGCCAGGGCTGTGCTGGATTGTGTATGGTAACAACAATGGAGCAGGCTGGACGGATGCTGGCTAAATGGAGGTGTTTGCTTGTTTGTTCCTTTCACCAACTGCTCATGTGACACGTGCGGCCGCTTTTCTGCACCATATGGGCTTTTCTGCTGCATGGGACACCACATGCTGCATGTCCACAGCACATTAACACACATAAAGCCATACATACACATGCGCACTCAAGTTTCTGCAGATTTGAGGTGCTGTACTGACACCATAATGATTTATTATCTCCCAGCATGGTGCTATTATCCTGTCGTAAGAGATTAATGTTAGTGTACAGTATTCATCATCTGGCTGCATGAATTATAAACTGTTTGAGGTATATCATTCAGTAGCATAAATTCTTTCTTATATAAAATTAGAATTTAGAACATTATTTTATATTTATAGCTTTAAATTAATAAATTCACAGTGAAGTTGTTCTTGTGCACTTATGCAATTTCGGCTTAAGTTTATTGTTAAACTGTAAAATATCTTTCCCCTATTACAAATCTTTGTCTCAATATAGGAGATTTTTACTCCCCAATGTTTGTATTGTCCCATTGATTCCAGTATCAGCTGGCTTCTTTGTACATATGTGTGTCGAAATGTTCCTCCATCCTCATCTGACTCCACCTATCCAAGCATTGTTTGGAAGCTGGTGAAGCATGCTTGGCTGTGCTACGCTCAGTCAAATTACATTCAGCCTCAGGACACTTACTGAGCCTTTACGATGACAAACCCCAAAGTACAGGCGTGCTTATCGTGGATTTCAACCTCCAGTTCTAGCTTTCTCAAACAAATTACTATGTTGTTTGGGCGACTTGGCAAGGAAAATGCTTAGATAAGGTTCTTTCTAAGAATAAACAAGGTCCCTTAAACAGAATATAACTGCTCATTGTTTTCCTCCTTGTCGCTTTTCTTCATTTATGAGGAGAGGTAAAGTAGGCCAACTTGATTCAAATGTCAGGCTGAATCAAACACTTAAAGACTGATATCCCTGAAGTGACTCTAAATTTAAGGCCAAAAACATTTCAGGCACTGTATTATTTAACTGCTATCGAACAAATGTGTTAGTGGCTGCCCTGTAGAGTTACTGTAGATATAAGATGATCTTAGTTGACTAGACAAAGAGAAATAACCTTTTGATTCAGTTTTTAAGTGTCTGGTATATCTGTATGAAGTTTAGAGAGGAACAATAGATCGTTTACCTCCTCTACTGTACGCTTTCATGTTTGTAAATCTACAGTCTATCTAGCCATCGGGGATTAGAAAGACCTTTTGTTTGTCTGTCCATTTGTCTGTCTGTCTGTCTGTCCAGAGGATCCGGCTGTCTCGTCTTGAATCTATTGCCCGGTTTGTTCTTTGCACCCCTCAGGCTCTGGAGCCTTCCCCACTCCAAAAACATC
Source organism: Nibea coibor (assembly GCA_023373845.1). Lineage (NCBI taxonomy): Eukaryota > Metazoa > Chordata > Actinopteri > Sciaenidae > Nibea > Nibea coibor. The sequence continues at coordinate 18,242,432 of CM041723.1, forward strand.
TCTAGGGTTGCAAGGCTGATTCAGTCTCCCTCATCTATAACGTATTGACTTACTGACCCTACCTCAGCATTTTCAAGGGAATAAGCTGCTGCTGTTCTATTTATCTTGTCCTTCGATGTACTTTCCTTTTATTGGTTCTACTTACACCTCCAGCACGCTGTCGAGCACCATCTTTGCTCTTTTCTTTTCATTGTTGCAAAGCTACAGTATTGATTACAATATTTATGCCATGAACTGGAGTCATGTTATTTTTTCCATTTTTGCAACATCTGTGGTACCAAGCCGTCTTTGCTGTGGTGGTTTTTTGCTAAATCACTTCACAGTGAGTCAGACTCTGTATCATGATATTCTCCTGCTGCTAGTTACTGCTCTTTACTTTGTTCAGCCAAGGGGGCTATCACTGCTGAGGCTACTGTAACTACTGAGTGCTATTTATATATCAGAACAATCAGCGTTTGCTGCTGTTGTAAACATTAAATGCATCACCTCCTGTCTGCCAGTGGATTTCTTCTGGGAAGCCAGGCATGGAAGTTCAGAGCAACAAATCCTTAAAAGCTTTTCAATTGAATCACTCATTTATCAGTGCGTAGCAAAGTATGACACACGACATTATCTCTGTCATTACTGCTTCCCTTAGACATACTGCACATGGTTTTTACTTCATGGGTTTTGTAGAGCTAACATCCACTATACGCTGGCATTAAGCTACATTTTTACAATGTAGGCAGACAACCACACCCTTACTAGAGCTAAGTTTGGCTCCCATCATAAGACCATGTGGAAATGTGTGTGACGACAGTATGAGTTGTCTCTCTGTGGCTGCTTGTCCATTTCTTCCTGTTTCTTTCTCGCCTGCTGTCTTTATCACTCTGGTTTGCTTTGCATGTGCGTGTTTGTGTAAAATCTGTGTGCGGAGGCTACGCGTAGCAGCTGTCAAGTGTGTGATGTGGTCTGAGTCAGCTATCGGGGTCGCGGTGGTGATGTGACGGTCATGGAGCTTAGACAGCAAAAGCAGATGAGCAGTGCTGACGGTTACCCAGCTGTTGCATCATCCAGGGATACATACTGGAGCCAGATGCTATGTGAGAGAGCAGCAGCAGAAACATATGAGGTGATGACAGTAAATAAAGCGGCGCTCACTGATATCACTTCCTGTCCCCGTTCAGCCGGTGCCGGTGATTGGCTAGTTTGCATTGGAGGGAAGAAATTTGAATAGACAGAAGACTCCTTATAACAATTTCCTGGAGACAGAAACATAACTGTAAGAGCGATTAGTAACAGCCAATAAATCAGATTATCCAAAACTGCTTGATAAACAACTCATTTATTATATCTAAACATCTGAGTTATAATGAATAATAATAGCAGGGCAAATCTGTTCTCTTTTTTAGCATTCAAGTTTATTATCCTCATGGTAATGTGTGTCCCTTGAGCCATGAATGAGCAGCCTCGCTGTACATGACACATTCATTTACAGTCAACATCAGACACACAACCACTGTGGACTTAAAGATGAGTGAGCTCTGTCCACCACAGGAAGTGTTCTTGCCTCTTCACTGCCACCCCCCCCTCAAAACAAAGAATTCACAGTCATGTTGGAATAATCCTGTCCTTTCACATCTTAATTCTGTGCGTGTGGGAGTGTGTGTGTGAGTATGTGGGAAATAGTATAAGTGCAGGTCTCGGGGGATGGGGAATTCCTTCCAAAACCATGAAGTCACTATTCCTCCCTATCAGCTCCAGCATGAATTTGAGTTACTCAAAGAGCGGAATGAAGATGAGACACAACCACAAGTGTCTCAGATGTACATCTCCCAAGCTAGTCACTAATCGAGCCCGAAACATGTTGGAGTCACAGAAAATGTGATGTAACATAAAATTACTGAAACATATTTCACATTGTCCATAATAAAACACGACGACCTTTATATTATACACAATATGAACAACTGAAAGACAACTACCACGTGTGCCAATCAAAATTACAATGAGGCTGCAGGTCTCCTACCCACAAAACTCTGTGTACTGTGACCAACAATTCTCTGCATTAAACAATATAACCTTACAAAAAAGGCTCTAAATATTAACAGCATTTTAAAGAACTACATCAAACTATCCAGCTTGAGTTTTTTTGTAGCTGACTGTTTAACATTAGGCCTGTAAGGCACATGTACAGCAGACGACCTACCGCTGCATTCCTCCGGCTGTGCCATGTCTTTCATGTGTGATAGCAAGAAGGTTTTTTTAATGGCACCACACAGGCTGGTATGCTTCGCATTCAGGCTCCTCGACCGCATTCTCGTTAACCTTGCATTCTGCAGTGGTTATTGAGACAGCAAGCCTTCAAATGCTTTGCTTACAATGGGGAGGGAAAACCACCGCACATAATTATAGTGTAATGGAAATGCTGTTGTTGTTCTTTGTAGGCTTTCTCTGAAAGCGGAGGCCAGTGTTGCATCCAAATGCAATATGTGTTCCACACCTGACTTATAAAGTGGTCACATGACCACGACCATGCCCTGGTGCCCATCTAGTAAGCATGAGGTACTGAGCTGAAATCTGGCCGGTGATGGTTTGATTGGATTTAAGGAAATCAGATCTTGCATTGTTAACACTGTCTTAAGGCTAGCATGAGGTTCACGTTATGGTCTTTGATAAAGGAGATTTCATGTGCTAAAATCTGAACTTTGTGCACAACCAGTCGTGTTTGTCTCAGATGTCTCTTCTCTCAGGGTCTGCATATTTTCTGTGGCTTTTCACTGACAACACCATAATAGCAAAGCTGATTTCATTAAGTTCCAAAACACCTAACCATGACAGCATGCTGCAGCTGATTACTTCAATCACAGCACTTCACAACTGTCCAAAATGTCCTCATTAAGTGTTTCACATATCATATCAAATCATTAAATATTCTGAGCTGTCACTGTGATAAAAAACCTGATCCCTTTCATACCAGAAAAAGCTTTTGCTTTGGTACCGTCATGTTCTCAACGGCATCACGCAAGGAACTGTCAGAGGTGTGCAGTTGATTAAAATTTTACCCAGGGGATTATTGAGTTGGTATACCAAGTACTTATGAGGTCAAGTGAGTCAAGTGCTTAGCTCAATAATCTTTAATTCCCTCTCTGATGGGCTTTTCTTGGCACTTTCTACATGCGACCAAGCTCCTGTTATTTTAGCACCATGCAAAGCTTCCCTTTGAAAGCTGTTTAACTTTGAAATAACAATATTTAAATTTTCTAAACCTCGGTATTAACTTATACACATGAAGGTGTTATCTTTCAAAATATGTTTCCAAACAGAGCCAACAGATTCTTCACTTCAGTCTGAAGTGAACAGAGCCTCCGCCTGTTTTTTGTCATCTTGTGACAGTGTAGAAATTTCAATTATGTAAAGGTACTTTTGGCTGCTGAATTTTACAACCTGTTCACACAGTCAAGCAGCATCACTCTCACCAGTCAACCCCTCTAACATGTGGCCAGTCCGTTAGAAAGCAGCCATACAGATAATAAGCACTGTTCTGTTTAATGTTGTTCTTCGTGTCCCGGGCAGTTAGAAAGTTAGAGCGTCTGGCGTTGACCTCCTTTCCAGCTCATCTGAAGGAGAGCGAGGGGAGGAGGCAGGCAGGAGGGAAAATAACTGTCCTGCTGGGGAGGCCAGCCAACATTCCTACATCACTTCCTCCTCTAACATCTGGCAGTGATCAGGGCAGGCATAGAGAAAGAGAGGATGTATCTTACTGGCTCGCCGAGTGTTCGTTTACAGGCGTCGACAGTGAGGCATCGCATTGCAAGACCGCCCACTCAACCTCATTCCCCCTTCCAGCAAAACAAAATGAAGCAAGATGGAATGATTTGACTCAGTGCCTTTCTACTAATGTTTACACTGTCTGTGACTCTACTGTCTTCCTTCATTGCTTCATATGCTCTTATATACATCTCGGCTATTTCAATTATGTTGCAAAGAAACAATAAATCTTTTCCTCTCCTTTCTCAGGATGGCCTAGCTGTGTTGTGCTGTTGGCAGTGTATCAGCAGTGAGCTACCTGGACCAGAGGTGTGTATTAGAACTTTATTTTGTAGTATTTGAAACAACTTAATTACATTTGTAGTGTCTTCACATTAAGATAAAGCAAAGGAATGGTCTTCAAACCTTAGAACCATGTTTGTAAATCTTATAATTGTCTCTCTTCTAAAGCTCAGGCTGTTTATATACAACAATGAGTGCCATCCTTTGGGAGCACATTCACATTCTGCAGGATGCAACTGTGTTCATTGGACTACAGATTAGCTGACCTACTGCATATTTGTTGTTCCAATAGGTGTGTACCAGAGGCAGCAGCAGGTTGCAGAGATGAGTGTGACCTCCTGGTTCCTGGTGAGCAGCGGGGGAACTCGCCACCGACTCCCCCGGGAAATGATCTTTGTCGGCAGGGATGACTGTGAGCTCATGCTACAGGTAAGAACAGTTTGCGCTCCAGTTTGTCCACTGACAGCAGCTAGAGCGGGCAGTGTCACTCTCTCTTTGTAGTCTTTGATGCCTTTATTAACCTCTTCCACTTCCACATTATTGTCTTTCAAAGGGCTCAGCAGGCTCAGTTATAAACCTAAAAAGATACTGTTATGATATGAAACTAGAAGACCAGGCATGGCGCCAACCATGTCAGCAATGGGGCTAAATAACGCTCCAGAGTAAGGTTAAAATTTGGAGTTAACTTGGCCTTTTCTAAAGGGGTCTCCTGACACCTCATCCCACTAGTCTCCCCCTTTACAGACGTGGATTTGGGCAAAAACCATAAAATCCGAATGTGTTTTATTTGTCTAGTGTATTTGAATATTTCTGCATACTAAACAGTATTAGAATTGCATACATTGGGTGTGACTGGAAATCTGAGACTCTTGTGGATTCAACAAGCCCAATTGTATTCATGTGTTATGATGTTCGTCCCCATAGCGACCATTTCATTGTAGTGAGACCATTTTTTGAAACTTGACCCCGCTTGCATAAAATGACCGATTGTGACCTCTAATCACAGCCTCATGACACTTTACAAAAACAAACTAGAGTCCTGTGGCATTTAGAGGATGCAGGGTGAAGAAGAAATGCTCCTCTTCCAATCACCTTAGAGAAATCTTCAAATATCAAACCTTTTTTTATACCGGATCACTGCATAGAGGCATTATTTCCCCTAAAAAGTTCAGTTTTTCAGTTGTTACAGAGAGTTACATTTTGCACCAAATATGTGACAGCTGCATCTCACATAAATTTTCAGGTTACCAGTTTAAAGACAATTTACATCAGTAAATGTAAATTGTTTGGCATATACTGTTAACATACAACCTCCCACTGAAGACCCCCTTAAAAAAACATAGAGTATAGTAAAGTGTAGCAGGGAGGGGTGGAGTGGAAGCGGAAGAAGTCTGATAGCAGTCTGAGTCTTAGTAAGTTACCAAGTTTTAAGATAATATGATAACCAGTAAACACTCAGAGTGTGACACTCATTAAGGGATTCCTTTCAGTCATATAAATAATCTGGTCACCTGCATATAAATAACCTCACAGCAGTCTGTTAGTCTGTTTCATAAGCTAACTGTGTATTGAGTTTGACTAAGTACGCTATAAATGAGCTGTGTGTGTATGCTGAACACATTTATATGTCTTCATGTCGGTGTGTGTGTGTGTCTCTGTACTGAGGTGGTGTGTGTGCAGCTGTGCCTACATCCAGGGAGACCATGTGTGTGCTCATGTGTACCTCTCTGGTCACTGTACTATTAATAGAAAGTGGGGCAGATACCTCCTGAGTTAGATCTGGCTGAGTCTGTTGTTGTGGGTAGAGGGCGCATCCATGGCAGCAGTCTCTGTTGTGACATTGCATGCAGAGGGACATTTACCAGCACCGGTGTCTGAAAGTATGACTGTCAAGGAGACATTTGGGATCCTTGCTGGTATTTATTAATTTTTTCTGTCGGTGGAAATTAGCCTCACTTCTCAGATTGCCCAGTCCATGTAAAGAAATCACTGTGGCTAATATCACATTCAGATTTCTCTCTAGGTTTCTGCTTTTTAAATTCTATAAAGTTTCTTTTATAATATGATCATCATGGGTTAAAATAAATCTTGCTCCATGCCGTCTTCATGCAGTATAGACAATATCAAAACCAAACTTCAGAGATATGTAGAAAAGTAATCAATTTATGGGTTTTCTGTGTTGAAGAGCCGAGTTGAAGCATTAATCAGAACTATAAAAGCATGCACAATATGTTGTGAATGAACATTAGTTCTTCCGTGGCTTTTTACCAATTTTTAACAGCCTGCACGGTCACATTTAGCAGTTCAGCTCAGCTGTGAAACGGACCGTTAATCAGACAGTCAGTGTGGTAAATCTTTCTAAATTTTAACTTGAACCTTGTGCATGGCGGCATATTTTGAAGGCCAAATAAAGACAATAAACAGTTTCCTGTAGTATTATTTGGTGGTTTTAGGGTCTATGTTTACCATTGAATTACATACAAACTATTAGGGTAATTGAGTTTTTATACAATGATGTTAACTAGATCAGTGATGTTGCTCACAGTCTCAATGACATTTGACTTGAGTTTTGAAAGATACTGAAACACAACCTCTTTGCACTCGTTCCACTGATGTGCACAAACATTTACTGTGCTTAATATTATTCTGTAGCTTTCAATCAGCTGTCTCAGGTATTTGAGCACTTATTTTTTCTATGATCGTTCCAGTCTGAATCGAAAAATATTTGTTTATTTCACAGTTATAAATGGCAGCACTGTGTCTAAAGTTAACCATGTTGTCCTTTCAGTTTTCATTAGTTTCCCAGCTGCCCTAAATTCTCTCACAGTGCTGTTCTTTGATGAGGAAACTTAGGAAGACAGAAGTAATAATGGTCATTAACTGAAGCATGCAGACTTGCAAAAGATCTAGTTTTTGTTTTTTTTCCCAAACACATTCTTTAATATGTCTCAGATGACCTGAGGGCTACTGCTCCTGCTTGTGCGCGGGTGTTCTTGTATTCCTGCCCTTGTGATGTCTTTGGAATGATAGATAACGATGATAGATAACGGAAATCTTTCGAATTGAGGACATTTTTGTCGGTGTGTGTTTTGTGTAGCCGCTTACAGTTGTCCTCCATGTGACTGCTTCAACAAGCCAAGGCCTCATCACATGGCTTAACGTTAAGGGCTGCTTGTGTCATGCACTAAATAAAACACAAACACACACACTCACGGACAGAATATCAAACTTCAAATGACTGTATGCCAGAGAGTTATCACACTGTTAGTTGAGTGATCAGAGTAAGTGTTCTGTAAATGTTTTGGTGTCACCCTCACAGAAATCGTCAGCAGCATGTTCGTTTCCTTCAGTCACACCATATCAATGACTTTGACGGCTCTATTTCAATGTTCTGGCCTCATGATCAGAATCTATTCTTACTTTATGTATTTATTGAGAAGAGGAAGGAGTGTAATAAATAAAGGAACACAGTCTGTGTTTCATGATGTCAGCCTGAATCATATCATATATTTTTTCCTCTGGGTAGCAATTAAGTGGACACAGAAAAGTCAGTGAGGCCTTATGTTGTCTCATAGCTCAGCTCATGTATAGTGTGTGTATGTGTGTGTTTTTCTTGTTTGCTTCATGTCTCTATCTCTAATTCTCTCTTCTCTTCTCACTGATATGCTCCAGAGTAATATTTGAACACATTTCGGGTTTTTCCATCAGCTCATTTTGAACACTTTAGATATATTTGTTTTGCTGACACTCATTTTTTATTTTGAGCTACTCCACATCACTGCACATATTCAGTTGGTCAGCAGTATATCTGTGTATAACAGCACGAGTCGGCTCTATCCTGTAGTGCGAGGTACAACAGGCGGCTCAGTTGGTTTCTATCCCATTTGATCTAGCCTAATCTCACAGGTAATCTCTAAGGTAATCTGGACGACGGTTGCCTTCAGCGTAAGCGTGTAGTGCAGGTGTCTCTTTGTTTAAACAAGGGGAGCAATAAAGAAATCTTTGCAGGAGAGATTCACATGAGAATTGAACATAGGAATCAGCATCGATTGACTGCAGCACAGTACACAAATTCTTGCCTGGATCTCATTGTGCAAATTACTTGCAAACACTTTAGAACTGTTGATTGATTTGTTGGATGGACCCATGTTTATACGTCCTATCTGAAGGGCTTGAGAGGGCCCGCAGCAAATTTACTTATCAGTCAATGTCAATGCATACTTCTATTTCTGTCACATTGATACATGAGAGGGAATGTCGCCAAATTCCACAATATATTTTTATCAGAAGTTCACATCATCTATTTATTTCAGCACAGAGAAGGTTGCAGTGTTTGTGCTGCAAACAATCTATCCTCAAAAGAGCTGATGGGCTCAGATCTGGACACTGCAGAAAATCAATACTTTCACCTCCAGTCCTTCATTGTTCCAGTGTTCTCCTCATGTGTGTACAGCTGTGCATGACTTTCATGTCAGTATGTTTGCAGTGCCAAAGACATCGAAATTCCTGCTGATATGCTTCAAGTTAATGTTATAGTAGATATGCACGTACTATGAGAAATACATTCTTCACATTGGATGCTCATAATCCACAAAAATGTAACATGGCACAGTCTGCTTCTGTACCATATAACCCTCTAATGACAGTTGACCTCTTTGTCATAAATCTGAACCGCTGCTCTTAATGACCTGATCAAATCAGAGCATTAATTTCAAAACTGTAACCGCTGTGTTAATGCTCCATGTTTATGTCTTTGTTTGAAGTCCCGCAGTGTGGATAAGCAGCATGCAGTCATCAACTACGAGGCTGGAACTGATGAACACAAGGTCAAGGACCTGGGCAGCCTGAATGGGGTGAGTACAGAGTAATATGCATAACATAGAGAGGTTAAGACAGAGAGAAGAGAGGACAAGAGAGGACAAATGCAGGAAAGGATGGACAGAGATAAGAGAATGAGATTAATTAGTTAAATTAGTTGAGAGAGAGGTGGATCAAGACTGCAGGGATAGAGAGAAATTCAATTCAAGACATTCCAGGTAAAAACCTCAGAGCTCAGGTTCTGAAGGGTTAGAGGGTAACTTATTTTTAACAGTCAATAGGACTTTCTATTTCTCGGCTGCTAATCAATCTCTCTGTCAATAAAGATTTGTATCAGGGCTGAGGTCAACTAGGATCTAAACCTAATTATGCAAATCACAACTCAAGGGCATGATCTGTGACCAAATATAAACAAAGGGCTACTGAGGGCACCTTAAAGACTGCCATCCCTTCCCTAATTTTCCACGATTTTGGGAAAATCATTCCAGTGATGAATTTTCAGCTGATGAACGCAAGAAACAGAGGATACACTAAAACTTACACTACACACTAAATCACTGTACAAACATGATTGACCATAAATACTTTGCAAGTGCAATACTTTATCATAACCTTGAGAAGGTTTTAGAGAAAATTTAGACACTTCACATCTCTGTTTGACATTGTAGCTCAATAAAACCCAGTTACAGTGTACACATGCTGTTAGTCATGTGCAGTGGTTAGCACTCAGTCACAGCCCAGAAGATTGGACACATATGCAGAATGTCCCTCACATCCTCTCCAGCTCTCAGACAGGAAGGCAGAGTCAGAGCCACTTCCTGCTGTGTCATTAACCATCCAGCTCCTTTGGCTGGATTCAGAGGAAGTTTTCTCCTGCTGAGTCAGTGTATATATAGAGATTCGCTCCAGCGCTCAGTAAAAAGCCGTGCTTGGGCAGTGTCACCATTTACTGTCTTACTGGTGCTGTTTCATTGCTGTTTTGTTAAGCTCGTGTGAATTCATCTCACTCAGGAGGAGACAGGAATGTTTTATTACAACAGCAGTGCAAGTATGATAGAGTTTCATTTGCAGTTCAGTGAAACGTGATCTGTCTCAGAGCTGCATAGTAGAAGGAGGGTGGAAGGGGGGAATGGGAGTGGGAGAAAGAAAGAGACGGGAGAGAAAGCTTGTCAAGCTTAGGCCTTCAGTCCAGGCTGTGCAGACTTCTCATAAATCAGCTGATGTTCCCCATGACTTTAACGGAATAGTTACTATTTTCACTTGAACTGAAAACAATTCATTGTTGTAGTAATTTATTAAGCAAAAATCTCAAGCATCCTGCTTCAGGATTTTCTTTATCATATACGTCAGTAATCTGTGTACTGTCACAGCTGACTCTTACCAGTTATTATTGACGTTTTTCCACCAGTTACTTACATTTTATAAACAAAACAATTATCAATTAATTAATTATCAATAAGATTCACGCAGATACTGATATAAGTCAACTGTGGACTAGTTTATTCAGATGCTTTTGGTGCTGTTAACTTCTGTCACTTTCGAACTTTATAAGAAATAACTTTAACTCTTCAAATTCACACAAACTATAGATTCATTTCTATTTATTTTATGTTAATGTAATTGTTTATTGTTACATTTTATTAAAATTATGTGATTGTTTTTGTCTTTTTCTTGCCTCTTCCATCCTGCAGACCTTTGTAAATGATGTCCGCATCCAGGAGCAGATGTACATTACTCTGAAGTTGGAGGACAAACTGAGGTTTGGATATGATATCCTTTCACGTGTCTGATCTTTTAACCTTTTCACCCCCTCACACATCCACCAGTGGGTTCATCATTCCACAAACATAAAACACACATAAAGTGTGTGTAGGTTCACGTGTCATCATTGTGGCCAGTATTTCTTTAACTTGTCAGTCTTACATACCAACCTGTTCACGGTGGTAAGAGGAGAGCTAACTGTGCCTGAGGAAGCTTTAAAGGTAAGAATACACCCCCCCCCACACACACACACCCTAACACACTGTCAAGTATCAATGTTCATTATGATACATACTTGTATTATGCTACTTAAATTTCTGCTCTGTCTATTGTCTCATTTGTCATCTCCGTTCAGCATGAAAAGTTTACCAGCGGCCTCCAACTCAGCAAGAAGCCGTCCAACGGTGAAACCACTACGACGACAACCACAAGCAAGTCTCCCGCTAAGACTCCAACAAAGGCACTTAAGTCCCCCAGTGGCAGCACCCTAAGGCCAGCGGAGAGTAGAACAACAGACGGGGTCTCCTCCTCCAAAGAGCCATCAGCTAAACCTGTAGATGCTCACAAAGCAGAGGAGAGGATAGGAGGTAAGAGAAAGATTATAAAGGACATTGTGATGTGAGGTCTTTTTATTTTTATTTTGGTGTCTGTTGTGCCTTGTTAGTGTTGTGCAGTCGACAAAGGAGGCAAAGGCTGGGGGGTGTGTGTGTGTGTGTGTGTGGCACACAGACAAATGTGCCCATAGGGATTTATATTTTATACCAAAATGGAACAAAAATGAAAAACAAAGATTGTGACGAATGACAAATATATCTTTCCGTGCACATTTCACTCTCCTGGCTCTATTGTTTGATTAGACAAAAGGGCACAGAGCCTGATGAGGAAAAAATGAAGACTGGAATTAATTAAAGAAATGAGATTTCTAATGTGACCTGTACAGATAGCGTAAGTGGGCTGCATGACATGGAAGGTAGTTAAAAAATGCTGATTTTTGATTCAAAAAATATTCCTATGAAGAAGCACTACAATCCAATAAAAAGAGGCGCGAGTGTGTTTTGTATTAGATGCATGTATTGCATGCAGATTAAATGTCTGTGGTGAATTCTGAATTTTGTAGTACAGACACTGAAAAGGGAAAAGAAAAAAGTCTTTGCGTTTTTGTTGGAATTTTCAACAAAGGCGGTGCCAATGATACAAAGGGGCCTTTGAGTTAGATAGGCAGGGAAAATCCTTGATTTCCCTCTCATTTTGACACAGAATATGGTGAAATTAAGTGTGGTGGGGTTTTATCTCAGGCCAGTAGGGGGTGGACATGGTTACCGGGAAAGGGCTTTAACCACTGCAGTGTCAACATAAAGGCGGTTTAGGTCTAAGAGTGTCCCTAATAATTGCTATCACTGACCAGGCTGAGGTGCTAGCAGGGGTCCTGGTTAAGCTCCTGGTGTTGAAACAAGGCCACATGGAGCTTGTGTTATTGCACAGATTAAGCAGTAACAGGGTCAGAGTGTGTGCATAATGCAAACCCATAAGCCAGTACTAATTTTCTTAAAATGCAGCATTCACAGGCAAGTACGTATTCGCACATTTGGACCAAAAACAATCAAAGAGACGCACACAGTGTTGCATGTCTCCCCATCTGCTGCTCATGTGTTTAACGACACCCTCTCTGCGGTTCTGTAGATGTAATTCTGCAGTGTTACTACTGCAACGCCAGGCCTCACCCAGATATTATACCTCATAGTGAGCATACATTCAGTAGCTTTTATATAGAAGGCCACTTCTTTACTGCATGCAGTTTGGCACAGCACATCTATAATTATCTGGATATACTGTGATTAAACATACATAGCTCAGGATAAGGGGCACTTAAAGGAAAAGGAGGTAAAGGAAGAGGATAAAGTGGGAGAGGTTAACACAGGATGAGGAGTCCTGTGGCACAGTGCTCCTTCGCTGGATCAAATCCAGACACTTTTGTTGCATGCCATTCCTGTCTCTCTCTCTCAACTATGTTTCCTGTGACTTATCTACTGTGCTGTCCAATTTAAGTTACAGCAGGATGCTCGTCCCGTGTTTATTTATTGTAATAAGGACAGAGAGGCAAAAGGAAAGTCCCTCTTTCATTTAAAGTACCTGGGCTGAGACTCAGATCATGACAGACACGTGTCTGTGTTAAGTTCTGAAAATAGGTCAGTGGTAGCAAACCAGAGGGGAATGAACACATACACAAAGAGCAGCTGGGTTCACTTTGTGTCATCATGACACAACAGAGAGTTCATGTGGACACGAGCAGAGTATGTCGAGCACGTAATAAACACATAAATATGGCAGGCCGCGGTAAACGCTACATTTAAATGTGCAGCTTCTCCTTTGTTAAAATGTGTCTGCATTTGTGCATCTGTCTCAGGGGATGTTACAGCGCTGCCTCGTGGGACCCCCCTGTACGGCCAGCCGTCTTGGTGGGGGGATGGGGACGCAGACGACGAGAACTCTTTCAAACAGGAAAGCAAGTCATCCAGCAAAAAACATGACAGCTCCTTTTCAGGTAGGAGGTATTCCAAATGTGATCTTCTGACCACCATCACACACATTATCCCCTCATCACTGTAATTCAATCACGCAGTGCAGAAATTGATGGATGCAGTGATTTCAATGTTTGAAGTGGACACATCAGAAGTGATATCATATAGCACGTCATTGCTGTAAATGGAAGAGAGCTGATGGATGTCAGATAATGCCTCTGCGTTTGTAAAAATGTTTTGTCAGGCACAGAAATATAAAGTTAATTGTTAATTATAGTCTCTATATAAGTAAGCCTCAACAATTGTGTGTATTTAGTTTTACCAAAGGCCACAGATTTCATCCAGGATTTGATGTAATACTGAAGTTTTATGTTATTGTCGCCATGTTTTCGACAAGTCTGTAAAAAAAATCAGATATTTTACTGTATGCTGTAAACAATATGTTATTTGATAGACCACAGATGAAATGTAATGCTAAGTTGAATCACGCAGTGCTGGTGTTTTTATCTTAGTAGTGACAGTAGCTTGATCTTAATGTCCTCTAACTCACTTTATTTCCTCTGTGTTGGCAAGGCTAGCCTGTGTAACAACATACTATCTAAGTGCACACAAAGGCCCTTTCTTTGAGCTTGTATGTATGTATGTCTATTTGCCTATGATATGTGTGTGTATAGTGACCATTGGACTGCGGGGATCCCGTTAACTGGTAGTGGATAGTCAGAGTAACAGGATTAGAGGCTACAATCAGTCTGTGCCAGGCTGGTTTAGTGTGGACCAGTGTAGTCAGAAGGAGTGGGGGGAGGTTAATCATACGCAAACACTGGAGCAGACTGAAGCAAATCTCTCGCCACATCTGGATGGATAGTCTGGCAGCATCTTCACCAGCCTAAGAAGGAATAACTTGTCCACATTTGGCTAGTTTGATTATTGCTGTGCTATACCGTGCAGATTTTTCTGTGGATTTTAGCAAAGAAATTTTCTGTTGAGTGAGATTTGAAAATAAGTTTTTGGCGTACATCTGTGGGAGAGTGGCAGGATGATTTAAAGCCCTAAAAGTTTTCCAAAAGAATCAGCAGAATGGGACTGGCTACTTCAGTTATGGAAGTGGGTGAGTGGACGGCATTTTCCCCCTCTTGTGCACTGACTTTTTGACTGAGAGCTGAAAGGATGTTGTGATGTTGGATTTGTTCTGTGAAGCAGCACGCTCCAGGGGGTGTTGCACAGTCTATTTATGTAGGTTACACAGACCTCAGCATCAAAAGAAGATCCTATCGGTGTACATGCTTTTAAAACAGTACCAGCACACTGTCTGTATCATCTGCTTTAATAAACTGTTCGGATCAGATGTAACGCCAGCAGTGAAGGGGAAGTGAAAGAAAGAGAACGAGAGGTTCCAGGCAGGAAGCGATTTTGTTGCGGGTGTGTTTTTGTATGTCAGTTAAGTTTAGTGTGTGTCCTTTTCTACTTCCCAGTGAATAGGCTGTGTTGTCAGAGCCCCCTACCCCCCTTCCTTGTGTATTGTCACTCACGCCGATTGGGTTACGCCATTGCACCAGCTCCCCCAATCCACACAACACACAAACATGCAGCGTTCAAACACACCACTCTCTCAGTCCATACTGAAGAATCATTAGCTAAATATTCCTTAATTATCCGGTAAGTATTGCTTTCAATTCCATATACTTCAGCTAATTTGGTCTGTTTACTCTCTGTAGCTAGAACTTTAAGTGAGAAGTGAGACTCTAGGTTATAAATGCGTTGTTGTTTCAAGTTTTGTTAGTTATTTAAAGTCAGTCACACTTACCTCATAGCAGACGCCCTTTGTTCTTCCTTCTTTCATTAATCTTTAATGTTGTGTCTGTTATCAGTTTTAATCTTTGTATTGTACATTGAAGCTGCTTATAGTGAAGGACAGATTTTGTTATAAGCCAACAAAATCAAACCCTGCAGCACAGTGAGGATTACTGTGTTTACATGAATAGCATTAAACTCATTCATGAAACTCTTCAACTTCACAGAAATTTCCAGGTGTCTCCCAAACAAGTCTTGTGTCTCAATGGAAGCTGCGATAGTATTCGCACTTATTACGTGCGTGAGAAACGGGAAGTTTAGTCAGTTCATCCTCATTTTAAGGAAGAAGAAAACAGAGATGCTGAACTTACTGTAATTTAGTCTGCTTTACATGCTTAGAGCATAGATACAAATGTGAACCCTGTTAGATAAAAGTTAAACCTCTCTCAGTCGTGTTCGGATTGTATTCCTTTCTCAGTAATGTCGTTGTATCTTTAGCGTAACTGAACATGTTTGATCTCAAATCTCTCACAAAAATCTCCTAATATTTACAATGTCTAAATCCATTTTGTAAATCTTCCCAAACTTGCAGAGCAGCTTATGTTGGCAACCGCAGATCTTGTTTCAAAGATGAGCCCAAAGAGATTTTTGAATACATAAGTTTAGTTGATAAAACTGAAGTGGAAAATAAGCCTCTTAATAAAAAGAGATCCTGCATATTATTCAGGAGTAATTCACTCACTGTTTTTACTACTGTAGTAATCACATTCTGCAGAGTCAGTTTGTGTATGTTGTTTCTTATTGCTGATTGCCATATGCTCCTGCATTTGCTCTCCAAAATGAAGCAGATGGCCCCTCTAATTTCTGAAAGTATCATTTATCATATTCAGATCCCACAGAGGCTCTGTGTGTTAATATGAACTGACGAGAAAATAAGTGCACCATATTGTGAGTGCCCCAAAGCAGGTTTCAAAGAGCTGTACCAGCACTTTGCATCCTGTGTGACTTGCATGACTTGTATGTGTTTATATGTATGTCTATATTAGAGACAGAGTGAAGCAGAGACAGACAGAGACAGAACTTATATGTGCATGGCTTTGTAGTATTTTGGGTTTTTAGGGCTGCGTCCTCGCCCAGGAGGAGACAGTAATTCTGATAAATGGTGAAACACAGAAGGCCATGATTGAATTGGTCCATTTTAGGCCTTCACTTTTGACTTTTGATAATGACCACTCATTACTCACTGTGGCATTGCAACATTGATTCACAAGTTTAATGATTAACACATCATATAGCACTTTTTGATATGTAAATGATCATTTTAACTCCCAAAGCTTGAACCAGGTTTCTTCATTCTTAACATCTTCATGTGTTTTTCAACCTCAGACAGCAAAGAGACACGTCGAGGGGAGAAAGCTAAAGAGGAAGGTCTTCATGCGTCCTCCGCCCACGATTCCAGTTACTTTGAGATCCCTACCAAGGAGGGTCACATGGCTAATAACGGCATCCATGAGATTCCCACCAAGGACACAGAGGGCACCTCTGCTCACACTGCAGGTGAAGTACACATTTTATTTATTCTGATTTCTTGTGATTAAACCTACCTGTATGTATTAGTTTTAGAGTTTATAGGGAATGTAAAGTTATGGTATTAACAATTAAGACTTTATTATAATTTATTTGTGACAGTATAATTTGTATGCTTACATTATAAGTAATGTACGCATTAAGTCTTCCTGATTTTCATTTACCGGACAAAAAAGGGAAGTAGCCACTCTTTGTTCAGCAAAAAAAAAGAGTAGCAGTCACTCTGAAACCGAAACCATCAGCTGATATGATCACATTAATATTTCCAAAGGTCAGTTATACTATTAAGTCATATACAGTCATTTCACAGCTGCAACCTCTGTTCCACAGCTCAAGGCCACGCCTCCTTCACCATAGAGTTTGACAACACTTCTCCTGGGAAAGTCACTATTAAAGACCACGTGTCAAAGTTCACACCCGACCACCACAGATCCCGCTCCAAGAAGAGCGGAGGAGGAAGCGGAGGAGCAGGCGGGAGGGACTTAAGCACGCTGCAAGCCGCCATGATGGCATCAGAGAGCAAGGTGGCCGATTGGCTGGCCCAGAACGACCCCACTTTGGTGCGCAGCGAGTCAACGGAGGACGACAGCAAGAGCATCAAGAGTGACGTGCCGGTCCATCTAAAAAGGCTAAAAGGTGGATGTTGTTTCTGCTTAGATTCCTTTATGTGTGGGTTGTGTAAAAGTTTTTGCTGTAGCTTTTTCTGGTTCTCCAGTTTTTCCTTGATCATTGCACCTTCCTTCAGCTTTCACCCCTCTCTGTTACATTTACACTCTGCAATAAAATTCCCTTGTGAGTTATCAGTTATTTCAGCAGAACGGGGGTTAATGGCTGTGGTAACCATGCAAGGAGATTATCAGCTAGCAGACAGAAATCCCTAACCCCCTATCTGCTCTTCTACTGCTCTAACATCCAATGAGAAAGCTTAGTGGGTAGCAAAGCACAGCCGTCCTATTGAATTTTACTTTTTCACCATTTATTGAATAGAAGCACATACTATACGTACAGTATATACTGCTTCATGCCCGTTAATACCCAGTTGCACTGTCGAAATCCTGCTTACCCGGTCTTGTTGCTATGTGTCCTGCGGTTTAGGTTTGAGATGCCATGACTATAAAATGCATGCTTCCCTGCATTTCTTTGTTCCCTTTACCTGCAAGCAGCCAACTGCTGAGTAGGCTTCTGCTGTCAGGGATTGCTGTGAGAATGAGCCAGACATGGTTTTTGAGTTTAATGCTAAGATAGGTTATGGTAGACTACATGATGGTTATGTGTTGATTAAATGGAGGTCAATTTATGATGTTGTTGACATGTGTGGGGGAGGGACCAGCAGACAAGAGCTGATGAAAATGGACATCTTTGATGCAGGAGTGGCAAGCTGGGAAGCTCATTCATTAGATGGAGTTAGTACTACATGCATGTCAACTGTCTGACAGAGTGGCTCACCTGATGGATGATTATGTTGCTGACTGACTGACTGACCGTCTGACTGACTTTGAGCGCTAGACACTGCAGTTTTTCCAAATGATGTTGCAGCTGTTCGATAGGGTCTTAGTATTTCAATACCTAAAGGAAGGGAGGGAGCTCAAGCAAGGGACGGACTGCGGTTGTGAGTTAAAACCAAGAATAACTGCAGAAGAGAAAGGATAGGATGAAAATGAAGTGGGGAAGAGAGAGGGAGAGGACAAAGAGAGACGGGTAGAGGGCAGGTGGACATCTGGATGGGAGGCTGGCTACTGATGCCGGCTGTGGCCATGTGAGGCGTGAAAAAAAAACGGTAAGGTGGAGGCGGGAGAATGAACCTCGCTGTAATACTGTCAGCGGCATTTGCAGCAATAACAGCAAAGATGATTGGACAAAGAAAGGCAGGAAGGAGAGCGAGAGAAAGAGAGAGAGAGGCTTGTTGCCTGGACTGCAGTAAAAGTGGAAAGGGAGGCAGCAAATGAGGAGAGAGCAGCTTTTTGGCAGATAGTTGTTATAGTAACAGTGATGCAAATGCTGGCAGGGAAGAAGAGAATACCGACAGAGATTTACAAATAGCAAAAACTAGTTGTGAACATCTCTTTGTGTCTGTGTTTGAGAAGGTTGTGTAAAGGGCGTGTGTGTGTGCAGCATGTGCCGCTCACATGTGGATTTGTGTGGCTGAAAATCCATCATGTCTGTGTTTGCTGCATGTGTGTGTTTGAGACATACTTAGCGCCGAACTGCGGACAAGCAGTGCAGCATGTGCGAGAAGAGGCGTGTGAGATGTGCTTAGGGTGTGTCATAGAGGTACTAGGCAGAGAGAGAGGCAGAGGTTTGGCGAGGAGGCAACTGAGCAAAAGGTTTTGATTGGGAAACATCAAGGTGAGTCTTTCTGTCCTTGCTGCAGGGAGCAATGCAGAGGATACAGCCTTATACTGCCTGTTATTTCTGTCAATGCTGGAGGATGAATTGTGCATATTGTATCTAAAAATTGGTGCATTCTGATCAATGAAAGGCGATAAATGTGTGATTTTAAATGCTGATTGATATTGAAAGATTATTTTGTGTGATTTTGATTATTGATAAGTATGTCCTGCACAACTGACATTCATTCACAGCAGTAGTTAAAGCTTAACAGATACAGAAGGTTGAACTTTTGGATCTTGTGTATGCATTTCGCACCGTTGTGTGCTCACATACAGTACTAACTCTATGTATGTTTGTGGTTGCCTGTTTGCCGGTCTGTGCATGAATGTGAAGTAAGTGCATCTTTGTGTCGGGCACTCAGCTTGTGTGTGTGTGCATGTGTGTGTGTACAGCCAGCGGTGGAGGCAGAGGCCAGCTCCACTGTGAGTCATGGCGGGGCGAGCGGGGCAGAGCGCTGGACTCTCACAGACACCTCTGTTCTCCTCGAGCCCTGCCAACGGCTTCTTTGTCTGGGGCAAGCAGCATGAACGACCTGCCTCTCTCTATGTCTGTTTATCTGCTGATCTGCTCGAGCTCCTGTAACGCTCTGCTGCTTTTCTTTGTCAATCCATTATGCAGTTTTTTTCTTCTTTTTAATGAAATGTATGCTTTATTGAATTATAAACAGCGATAAAAGACATGTAAGATGGAGCAGGTGGATGGTGGACTGTGACAAATGAGCTGCAGAAATATGCCCAAGGCTACAGTTATTATGACACCAATGCAGAAACAATACTTAAAGGAGTACTCCACCAATTTAATATTGGACTTCAATAAAGTTTGAGGACTGGTGAGACACAAGCGCCAAAAAAAACTGGATCCTACAATTCCCATAATGCAACTTCATGTTGTCAAACTCTGCAGTCCCATTTGTTACCAAGGCTACACCAAGATAACCCCCTGTGACATCACTTTCACACCATCAGGGTTATATAGTCAGATCTACATGAGAGCAGGCACACGTCACTCAAACCACGCCCCCACTTGGGTGAAACAAGCGCTGTATATGTGATGAGTGAGACCAAGCTGAAAAGCTGCTGCACATCAAACTAGAAAAAGACTGAAGGAAAGTAAAATAAGAGAACTGTGACTTCAGGGCATCTGCAGACAGGATGTAAATGATAAAATGTATACCCTGGACCAGTCAGTATTTTTGTGGTGATGGCACACATGGCAAGTTACTGAGTAAATTACATGTGTGCATGTGTGAGCAGCACAAAGTAACATACTATAGGAAATGAAGGCTCAAGATCGACCGGTTTTCAACTTCTGTCCACTTGTACGCGTAATGAGCCCTAACGGTTATCATGTAATTAACATTAGTTTATCGTGACATCACACTGGGCAAACTACCAAATAATGAAAGAAAAAAATGCTACATAATGTTTAACAAGATAAAAAGTGACAGATGTCATTAATGAATTGCTTGGTGATTCAGTAAGGTTGCTGTTAGTTGTTCACTTTGATGGAGCCAGACTGAAAAGACAAACATCAACCTCTATTCCTTTCACGTTCGCACTGATTGTTGTTCAGCAATGACATTACATAACTCTCTGCCTCACTGGCCAGAGATTTTTGGCTTCTAATAGTTAAAAAGCAATACTGGGTTCTTATTTCATGCTTTTAAATTAAATCTTTAGAGGGGCTGCTTCCACACAAAAGGAGTGTAGTATCCAGAAAGGGCTGCTTACTTCTATGCCAAAGCTACTTGAGCTCTACAAAAGACATACAACTGCTTTCACAGACTGAGTAGTACCAACATAATGAGTGAACTCGTTAACAACAGTGTTTACAGCAAGTGAATATCCATATAAATATTGAGTTATATACAGCCTTTGCCTAAATTGGGCTACAGTAAAGATAAATCTAGAGACAAGGAAGAAAGTGAGGTGAAATTAGAGCATTGGACTGATTCACAGTCAGTGTGGACAGTTCCCCAGGCAAACCACTGCAGTCCACTCAGGCATGGAAGCACTTTGTCCTCTTTTCTCATGGAGGGCTGTCCAGCCCTAGTACTTGATTCAGCCTGTGCACACTGTAAAAACAGCTTTGAACATCATCACTTGGTTGTAACTTTAGGATGACCGTATAGGATGTGAAGACAGTTGCTAGTGAACTGGGGTGTCGACTGTATATTATGGAGTGATGCATTCATTTTCATACTTTAGTTTCTTTTTGAGCATTTATCAGCTGTGAGAAAAATATATTATGTGCATTTGCGAGGATCAAAACCGGTGCAGTGATTTATGAAACAGTCGTGTGGCGTTTCCTTCGCTTTTCTCTCTGACATTGACTGTTGGCTCGTTAACTGACTGGCTGATCTTGTGAGTGGCTGTCAACTCTCGTAGCAATATACTCTTTCAGCCGAGAATCCCCACTCTCTCTCTCTCTCTCTCTCTTTGGTCTCTGTTTTTTTCTTTTCTCCTCACTTAATCCAGTTTCTCTCCTTTTGCATCCACCCTCCTTGTTTCCCCTCTTCTCCCCATCCTCCTCCTTCCTGGTTCAGCCTCCCCTTTTCTTTCCCAGCCGCCTTTCACCTTCCCTCCTCCTCCATCCCTGAAGCCCCCTCTCCCAGCCTCCTACTCCCCCTTCATGTTCTCCTCCTCCCTTCCCCCTCACCACTCTCTCTTATTGCCAGTAGGCAGGGCCAGTAAACGTGTGGGTGGCATGTCTGGATTAGCGTGGCACACTGTCTGCCTTCGTACAACACTGAGAGGACATGCCGATTCAACCCAGACTGATCAAAATGTAGAAATAGCAGGAGTGTGGTAGGTAAACCAGGCACTGTGACAGTTGGATGATTATACTCGGGCCTCAGCAGAGAGTCCATAGTTCATTCAGGTCGTAAAGGTTAGCAAACATTTGTTTCTTGTTGCGGTATCCACAATGGATGTGCACTCAGGAAGATGTGGTTGTGTGCTGTGGTCTGTGTTGGCATTTCTTCGTCATGGTTGCTTAATTCTGAACAGTCACACCCATTGTTGTACTGCACAATACTGCTGTATTGTATCTTAAATGGATGCACAACAGCTGTTGTCTGTTGCTATGTTACTGTTGTGATATAAATGTGATATTATATCAATTTTAGAATATAAACTACTGTAGCATCCTACAGAATTATGCCTATACCAGGTAATCAAGAAGATCTGTTTGATTGTCATTTGTAAATATTATGGATTAGTTGTTGGACGTAACTCAACTGTGTTCTCTTTTCTGTGTATTCTGACAGGGAGCAAGCATGAGGATGGTACCCAAAGTGACTCAGAGAACGGACTGGGTCTACGTTTCGCCAACCGCCGCCACGCCCTTGAGGAACGCCTAAAAGCAGCGCATGGCCACGTGGGAGCAGGAGCAGGAGGAGCAGGAGGGGGGAACATAACAGTGAGCGGGACCAGAGCAGCCGGCCCCCGCACCGCTTTCATGATCGAGTTCTACGACGAGGAAAACCCTCGCAAGCGCCGGTCATATTCGTTTTCCCAAACTGCACCCTTGCAGGGAGTAGGTGGAGGGGAAGGACTGTGTCCTCAGCCTCCCTCTCACCCCAAGGTGTTCAGCATTTCAACCTCTGCTACTACAGCCTCAGACTCCGGTAATAAATCTGTGATTTCACCATGTCTTTCAAGTCAAGGACACCTTAAAGGTGCCGTCATTTTTCATTTGAAAGTATTTCTCTTTGCAGAAGTCACCATGCATCTGTTAATCAGGGGCTGATGTCATTCATTCACTTTAAATACACAAAATATCATTTACTACAGCGACCTGTTTTAGTAGCATGTTCACCTGTAAAAGCATGTTGTGTCTGCGTATCCATATTTTGTAATATCTCCATACTCTGTCCTCTACTCTAGGTAAGGTCCCTGCTCCGATACCAGCCACAGTGACTGCAGGTGCCCCTACAGCTGCACGCGTCCTTCTCAAGCAGAGGTCAGAAGATCCGAGTATCGGTCGCAGCTCAGCCAGCACTGGGCTGGCGACAGGAAGCCCCACCACCCCCAGCGAGGACGCCTCGGTCGTTGGAAGGGCAGTAGGAACCGCTGGAGGGGAGGCAGAGGATGACCACAGTGATAAGGGCACCTACACTATTGAACTGGAGAACAGGAACCCAGAAGAAGAGGAGGCCAGGCGTATGATAGACAAGGTAGGATTGATTTGAGGAACTGTGTAGCTGCAAAAAGCAAATGTCATATAGACTACACTGCCATAAATTTGTGCTAAAAAAACTGACCATGTTAAAGTCCACCCTGCATAAAACTGCAACAAAATCCAATTTCTTTTGAAGCTTATTCTGAGAGAAGTGAACAGCCACATACATTACTGTACTACACAACACCTTGTGGATCAACTACACCTCTTGTTTTCTGTTGCTATGTTATACCCAGACTAATGTAACATTAATTTAAGCACATGTTGTGATTGCAGAAGACTTACATTGACTTACATTACATTGATAAACTGCATGAGGCTGGGGAATGTTTGTCTGATTTGAGTGGTTACTGATGCAATTATCTTAAAAGCCACCGTAGGTTGCCACAAGCCGAGGGAGTTTCTTTTTCAATTCATGTTGCTCTGCTAAAATACAGCAACACAACTCAGTCTGAATCTCAATGCCAGAGAACGGCACTGAATATAAACTAGTTTGCAAGTTCAAATGGAGGTTAATAACTACTACTGCTGATGGGTTCAGATCTATTCACCACAGAAAACGTGAAAACAAAAACAACTTCCTCTGAGCCTTTTTTGCTTTTTTTTTTAATGGCATGAGCAGTGTTGAAATTTGCTCTGCAGTAACTCTAAAATGCACAAACACGCCAGAGCAAGGTTAATCGTCTCTTTATTACCTGCTTCGTTAGCACTTTTAGGGTTAGCGAGTCCTTTGAGACTGATTTGTGCTGTTGCCACTAAAACAAGGCTATCATCTCTCCGTTGCCTTGCTTGACCACCACTCCATCCTCTCTGTCCCATTGGTAAACCTAATGCTTCTGTAATAGCCCGCAGAGACTTGCTCCATCAAGCGCTGCCGTGTTTTATGAAACGACGCTCCGGGGAGGCTGAAAAACCATCAGTTTCTTACTGCCTGCCCCTGTCCCGTGGCTCAGCAGTCTTTCACGGTCACAGAAAACATGTCTGAAAGGGGCAAAGCATTACACTTAGAGTGAGAGTTTGATGTTAGTCAGATTTGGCTGAAAATTGGGGCTAACATTTGTTTTGACCTTCATTAAAAGTAGAAATGAAAAAGACTTTTTAAACCACTGTGGAGAATTTAATTGCACCTACTGGAGAAACTGTGACTGACAGAATATCTGTTTATTTTTAGGAAGTTAAGTTGTTGCCAATTAAGGCTGTTACAGAGACATAATTTAAAGTTTACTAAATGACAGGGAGACATGTTTCTTTAAGCGTTGTATACAGGTGTTATCTTTGGAGACGCAGTGATATAATTAGCAGGGTGTATTTCTAGTCAGTGTTAGTGTGAGTGCATCACATTCAAAACTGGAAGTGTTGTTATGTTAATTCCTGTAATTAGCTGACACACTAATTGGCGCACTGTTCACAGTCTGTCTGCTCTCACTCTCTCGCTCGCTCTCCATAGCTTTTGTAAATGGTGCGTGTGTATGTGTGCGTGTGTGTAATTTCTGTTCGTTGCCATGGTATTCAACTATCAAGTGCAGATTGGTGCTTTAATTCAACAGCATCTTCTTCTGTCTGTTCAGTTCACCTTTGTTCATCAAGGGAAGTGTAGAATAATATTATTAGATATCGTGAGCATATTTAGTGTTCAATTCCAAGTGTAGTACAGCACTTAAAGTGTGACAATACAGACATAATGGCATTAGATTTGCATGCATTAAACTGTAAAATGCCCTTCTTTTGCCACATTGTCAGCTTTTCTCTCCTGCTTTTTGAAATATTCGTAGGTATTTGGTGTGCAGCAGAACCAGGACCCCTCTATTCTGTCAGACCTAAAAGAAGGAAAAGGAAAGGAGACAGGAGAGACAGGGAAAGAGGTAGAAACCCTTTCACAGCTTCTTAACATTGGTTTGTTTTTTAGTTCCCATTTCTTGTTGTCGCTCTCCGTCTCTGTCCACCTTTCTCTACCTCTTCTTATTTGTAAATCTATACAAGTGTCAATATTGATGTGACCCTGACTTTGCTAACATCTTGATTAGCTAAATCCAATTTTAAAAAGTGAACTCTGGCTCCCAGCGTTTCACCATCCCTCTCAGTCCAGCGTAGTGTAACAGAGTGTGTAAGAGGTCCACCAAGAATCATGGCTGAGTTTCATAACGTGAGTCACTGTCACTCCCATGGCTTGACGTCTCTACTCCTGGGTGGAGGCTAGTCCTCCTAGAGACTGACCTAGATCATGCTAAGATGACGAGACACACTCACTCCCCCAGGCCATTTCATAAGAGGGAGGGGACTGTTTATGAGCACTGGCAGCCTTACTATGAAGATGATGGTCGATGTGTCCGATTTAGGCTGAAGCAGCCTCCGATTTAGATTTCTAAGAATACAAATTCAGTCTTAATACCACCTCCCTTCATTCCCACAAACTAAATCATTTCACCGTGTATTGCATTTCAGATCAATTTAATTCTAACCTCACTCATGCTCATCTCTATATGAGCCAAACTGCTCTTTTTTCTGTCTCCTGTATTCTTCCCTCTCATCATCCCGCCCCCTCTCGTATCCCCTTAGGCTCATCCTGGTGACTCGAGCTGGGTCTCTCAGTGGGCTAGTCTAGCTGCCAATCACACCAGGACAGACCCAGAGGGCTCAGGAGCAGAAACAGCCGCCTTCGTGCACAAAGAGAGAGGTACACAGTCACTTGACTTTCTTAGAATAAATAAGTCTTAATTAAACGTTGAGCTGTGTCCCTTAAACAAATCCCCAAACTCAAGAATGTACCGTATAAAGCAGCACTTGTGTAATTAATCCTGAATTTCAGTTCACTGAGTTTGTCCCTCTTCCTCTTGAAGCTGATGCCTTTGAGTCGGGTGCATCCCTAAGCAGAGGTGAATCCTCCTCCAGTCTGACCGACCGTAAGCGCAGGACCCTCCCCCAGCTCCCTGTGGATGACCCCCAGGCTAAATCCAGCACCAAAGCTCTGGGACTGAGGTCAGAGATTGGGGAGAAACAGGACACGGAACCACAGGAGAAAGAGAACAAGGGAGACGGGGAGTCCCCAACTCCCATCGGGGACGAGATGACCAGTAAACGTAAACAAAGCGCCACATCTTCTCCATCCAAGGCTCCTCTCCGGTCCACTGGCAGCACTGAGCGGAGGAAGAGGTCAGAGGAGAGGAAAGGAGCAGGAGGAGGTGGAGGAGGAGAAGGAGAGAAGTCTGGGAAGCCTCTAGTGCGTCAGGGCAGCTTCACAATTGAGAAGCCCAGCGCTAATGTCCCCGCAGAGCTCATTCCACGCATCAACAGAGGCAGCAATGGGCGAGAACGCAGTGACTCCGTGGGCAGCATGGACACTGCTACGCTCCTGAAGGACACTGAAGCTGTCATGGCATTCTTGGAGGCCAAATTGAGAGATGAAAACAAACTAGACCAGAAAAGTAGCAAAACTGGCATCACCGCTCAGGGTTCAGGCTCCGGCTTCCCCCCTCGGACCGGCTCCATCTCTCCTGAATCAGACGTGGACACAGCCAGCACAGCTAGTCATGTGGCTCCAGAGGCAGAAAGGAAAGCGTCAGCTGGTGGTGAACAAAAACGACGTTCCTTCAGCAGTATGCACCGGGAGAAGAGCAACATGAGCACTGCTTCAAAAACCAGCATCACTAACGCAAGTGCCCGTGAACGCTTGGAGAGGAAGTCTAAAACAAGAACAGCAGAGGCGACAAGCCGGACTGATGCGCGCCGCTCTGTTCAGCCGTCCTCTGCCTCCTCCAGAGCACGCCAGCCTTCGCTGGACCTCACAGATGATGACCAGACTTCTTCCTTCCCCATCTCTGACATCCTCTCCTCAGACCAGGAGACCTACTCTGGGCCTTTGGGACATTCTAAACTCGACAGCAGGTCTGCTAAAACCTCGGCCAGTGGATCCTCCAAAACCAGCCGCACTCTCCAGGCAGCCACGGCCTCGTCCCTGAATAAGCAGGCCGCGCTGCCTCAGCCGCGGCCCACGAGAGCCTCCCTCCTCCGCCGTGCCCGGCTGGGAGATACATCTGACACGGATCTAGCTGACGCAGACAGGGTGTCTGTCGCATCCGAGGTGTCCACCACCAGCTCCACCTCTAAGCCGCCATCCGGTCGGAAGGGATTGTCACGACTGGACATGCTGGCTCAGCCGCGTAGGAACCGCCTGGGGTCCATCTCAGCCCGCAGTGACTCAGAGTGTACAGTGACCCGGAGCTCCACCTCTTCACCCCGCCTGTCAGCTGAGACTGCTCTGCGTTTGGGTTTGCGCTCTTCAACACCGACAGAGAACAGGCTCACACCGAGGATGAGGGCTAACAGCGTGTCCAAACTGAATGAGACCAAGACTAAGACCACTACATCTGGATACTGCTCGCCCACAGGTGAGCTTCACATCTGGTTTAATCTGACTCTCTCACATATTGTAACATTACTTATTTTATTATTTCTGTTTTTAAAAAAAATGTATGTGGTATCAGGATCAAGTCTGAGCCATTGCATACCTCATTGTGTGTTAGTGTGTAAACATTTTTCTGTAAACATTTCAACTTGTGCGTTGGTTGTCATCGTCCAGAGAGCTCTCAGCCCGAACCTGAGGGCGGTGATGCAGAGGAAGAGCTGATCGGTACTGTACCAGAACCGTAAAGCCTTAAAAGACAATGTTTGTGTGTGTGTGTGTGTGCGTGTGTGTGTCAGATCTGGGTCACAGCAATAGAAACCACCACCGAGCTTAACTACTAGCTCTAGTTGTTAAGGAACATTTCACATTAAAATGTTGTAGTGATCTGTCTGGAATACTTTTAAAACTTCAGTTTGTAGAATTAGTGCATCACATAAAGAAGTGCAGTACGATGACCCAGCTCTAGCATCTGTTAACTCTGTGTCTCCTCTCTGACATTCATCACGTAACCCTGTGATGAAGACCCAAATGCTCTACTCACACTCTTACTTGTGTAAAAAAAAAAAAAAAAAAAAAGATTTTTTACAACACTGGAGCTCAGACGAGCAACTGGTTTTGTAACAGTGCTCCACCTTGTGGAGATGTTTCACATCCACCTCGTCCCATCTCACCCCATGAGAGGCTGATAGAGCATGGTGTCGTCTCATCATGGTGCAGCTGCATTAATGCACCTGTCGTGTCACCGTCGTGAAGCGGCTTAACATGTCCCTGGCTCTAGCAAGGTTTTATGTGCCTTGTTGGGTGATTTCGTTAGTTGCCTGGGTTTCTGCCTTTTTGTTGGTGTTTGTTGTTTTCAGTGTGGTTTTATTAATGGCAGAACATTTCTGTGGCTGTCCAATAACAATAACTAAGATACAAAGAAGTCTAATGCTTTGCTTCATCTTTCTTATCCACAGCCCCCCCCCGTTTTTTTGGTAGATCAAGAAGTATATAGAGTACACTGCAGAGAATAGCATGTTATTGAAATCTTTATAAAATAAGAAGAAGAAGAATACAGATTTACTCCCTCTGCTTGAATAATATTTGAATTTTCTCAGATCATAGCAGGACTGTCTGGGGGCTGCCTCAGTAACAAAGTCTCTCATGTCCATAAACTCATTTATTAACTTCATGAATAACAAATGTTGTAATGGAATAAAGTACAGTGATATTTATATAATGCTCTTCATGCTCTTCCGCAGTCTCCAGTAGCAGCAGGTGGAGACGTCTGCCGCCTGAGTACGGCTCCACCTCAGAGGAAGAGTTTGGCTCCAACCGGAATTCTCCGAAGCACGGAGGACGCTCCCACGTGCGGCCTCATCACCTCGTGCCACACCGCAGCTCTAGACTCAGCACCACCGCGAGCCCTGGCTCCGGCGTGGTGACGGCTCCGGGTGGAGTGGGGGTCAAACACCGCATGAAAGAACAAGAGGAGTATATCAGGGACTGGACAGCACACAGCGAGGAGATAGCAAGGTACTGATCTGTTGACACAAGAGTTTCATCTGTGTAATGTTTTAATATGTTTAATATGAGCTGTCCTTAATGGCTCAGCTTTTATGTTCACTGATGTGTTTACAGATTATTGTGTATGCAGTTTGCATGTGTTCCTGTCTGTCCTCAGTGCTAAAGAACTCCTCCATCTGTCTGATGGTTAACAGGTTATTCCCATGTGTGCGCAGGATCAGCCAGGACCTGGCTAAGGATTTGGCCATCTTGGCTCGTGAGATCCACGACGTGGCCGGCGAAATCGACTCGGTCAGCTCATCTGGCACGGCGCCCAGCACCACCGTCAGCACCGCCGCCACGACCCCGGGATCGGCCATCGACACCCGGGAAGAGGTAGGCCCTGCACGTCCCACGCAGCCGGATATACAGGAGAGCATGAGAAAGGTGCCCGATTTTCTTCTTCTATCTTTGCCTTACTGTGTGTGCTTGCATTGCGCTTCAGCCATCCCTTCTGCGTTGCTTGGATAAAACTTTCATTATTACACTCCTATCTCCTTCACTTTTATTCCTTAATTTTTTAATTCTTATTTTTGCCATGAGAGGATTTACTTACTTTAATATGATAGCATTAAAATCTAACATTTGTTGGCTGTGACAATGAAAGCTTTAGAGCTGCTTAACTCCCTCTGACAGCTCCTAATTCACTCATTTCACAAATCTTTGCTTAACTCTATTAATGCTGCATTAACACTGGAGTGAATTTTAGTTTTTTTAGTTGTATTTCCCTCTTCTCTCTCTCTTCTACACCTCTCCCTGTCTTTTCCCAGCTGGTGGATCGGGTGTTTGACGAGAGCCTCAACTTCAGGAAGATCCCGCCTGTGATTTCAACCAATAAAGCACCAGAGATCAACGGTAAGCCGGTGGAGCTCCGACCCCGTGCCCCTGACAGCCTGGAGCCTCGAGCTCTGAGGAGACGCACCTGGAACCGAGAGGAGGTGAGAAGCAACGCAGAGAGAACGGCTTTAAAAACTGCAGTCACCTTCAGGTTGTCATGTCAAACTTCATTTCCTTGCCTCTCTGTGTCTTCAGGCGGTGTTGGACAGCCTCCTGCTCAATTCAGTTTCTCAGCTGTCCACAAAGATCAGACACTCCATCGACAAAACAGCAGGAAAAATCAGGTAATTATACTTTGTGACATTACAACCATCACTTAGTAAATAACAGTGTACTTACAGTGTGAATGAACACGTGTGTCCTGTCTGTTACTTTTCTCCAGGATATTGTTCAAGGATAAGGACAGGAACTGGGACGAGATTGAAAATAAACTGCGATCAGAGA
Source organism: Nibea coibor (assembly GCA_023373845.1). Lineage (NCBI taxonomy): Eukaryota > Metazoa > Chordata > Actinopteri > Sciaenidae > Nibea > Nibea coibor. Next base: position 18,272,741 of record CM041723.1, read on the forward strand.
GTGACATACCACTTCTGAAAACCTCCAACAAGGTACAGAAACACGTCTGTATGAATATTTGATATGAAAGCTGCAGAATTTTAGGGGAGCTGATCATTTTTTTTCTCCCTCTTTCTGCAGGAGATCTCCTCAATTCTGCTTGAACTCAAGAGAGTTGAGAAGCAGCTTCAAGGTAAAAACACACAATCACACGAGCACTAAAAACAAATATGAACTGACTAGAACAGAATATCTAAGGTGTGAGGTGTGAGTTAACCAGTGAGTTGTGTATGTCTACTGTGATTCATGACTAAATATAAATATACCTTGATGTTTACACTAAAATCTCTCTGTCTTTCGATCTCAGTCATCAATGTTATGGTCGACCCAGATGGGACTCTTGATGCCCTTGCCAGCCTCGGCCTGACCAGCCCCACCACCCCTACCAAGCCGCAAACCGCCAAAACAACTTCCCCCTCTGCCAACAGCCCCGGGTCTGCGCCCCCAGCCAAAGATTTACTGCCGGAGATCCTTCCAGGGCCCGGAGGATCATCAGCCAGGGTTCAGGCTTCCTCTGCCAGCACAGAGGAGACCGCACGAGACTCCAGCGCGGGTCTGGGGTTAACAGGAGTCGGAGGGCTGCCCTTCAGCCGCATGCGGCCGAGCGGAGAGGAGGCCATTGCACAGAAGTGAACAGAAAGTTTCCTTGAAATCAGTATTATGTGAATAAACGTGGGTCTGGATTGGAGTGCAGGTGGCTGATGATCACAACAATAAAGCAGGCGTAGAAACATTTTAACAGTTGCCATTTTGCTGACTATAACAGCGGAGGATTATGGGTATAATATAAACATTAGCGTTAGTGTTACCAGACCTGGCCAGAAATGAAGTGCTCCAACTGATGCATCATGAATATACCCTCACACCAGAACTCCACTATTACGAACTTTTCAACTTCAGACTGTTCATACTTACTGGCCGACCTGACTTCCTGATGGACTGAAGGCCACCTGGCTGCTCTCTCAGTGGACGGATCTCTGTGATTGATTGTACAGTCTCCACTCTCCTCCAGTCAGCTCCTCTTTGCCTTCTCCATGTGACTGGACCCTAACCCTACACTAAGGACATGCCTTAAAACACATCCTGGATAGTAGCAGCCCCCTGTCCCCTCAGATGATATACAACTCTTAAGACTTTAAAACAATACTTTCAGACCAACAGAATGCATTGTAAAATAACACTTGCAAATGTTCTATTTACACAGCAGCGACTGCAATGATTTATTAGCTCTTGTTCAGTATAAAGAATATTTCAGCAGCCTTAACGAACCACACAGTCGTACAGACGTGCTTCACGCCTGAAACACTTCACAAATCAAGCAGATTTTCATAACTCTAACCGTCCATCAATGCATCTCTCAAACTGACTGGATTTGTAGTGCCTGCCCATCTCTGTGCTCTCCTCTTTCTTCTTCACCCCTTACGCTCTCCCCTTCCTCTCTCTCTCCCAGTAGTTGGAAAAAAGTGTTAACACAAAGTTTGTCACTGCAGTAGCATGTACAGGACAGAGCCGAGAGCTTCCTTCCTGCAAAAGTTGGTGTCTGTGTTGTTACTTACTTCTAATACTGAATGGTAGTTGTACACAATAGTAACAGCCTTTGGGAAACCAATGATCATTTTCACTCAAAATAACCGCTTACCAAAGTTAACAAGTTCATTGACGTGTTCAGACAGTCGAGCCACCGTCTGTTTGAAATATGGCAGTTCATCTCGTGTCTCACCTTCTGTGAATGTCAAGATCGTGTCTCTGTCAAACAAATCAAAGCTCGAATAGCTTATTTATTAAAATCAAACACTAGTTTAATCATCCATCACCGCCATATCTTTTTTGAGAATCAGTGCCCTTAGCTTTTTGCAGTACATCCACTCGAGTGTCCTCATTCATTTCCAATTGGCTTTTTTCTACTTTTTCCAGCCATGGGTGACGTGACTTATTTTTAAACTTAGCAGTGACGAGCAAAGAAAAGAACTGTTTAAACTAAATATTTTCTAATATTTAGATACTGGTATTGTAGATAATTGCGGACCTTTATTTTTTAATGCTTTGGCGTCACCTCACATGACATTTCATCTTCTTTGTCTGTCACTAACCAGCTCACGTACAAAAGTCGCTGGAATCCTTTTTAATCATGGACAACTTACACGGAGGCCTTTTGTGTTGTCAAAATGTTTCTTTGAGGAACGTCACTGAGAAGAAATGAACACATTTGAAAATAAGCTCCCCGTCTATTTTATGAATTTTGCTCGTAACATGGCTTCATATCAGTGTATATACAGTGGATGCATTGTTCTGTTTCTGCCAAGGGGGGGGGGGGGGGTCCAGCATACTGATGCTGTAGAGTTGCAGAGAAAGTCTAAGTTAACCTCTTTCTCGCTGACTTTGCTGCTTTTCTAGTAACTTCACAGGGACTAACCATTTTCTGAGTCTCTCTTCAGTTTATAGTCTGTGTTCTAGAGTAAGATGACTTAAAGGCAGTATATTAGTACTTAGATACTCTTGCAATAGTGAATTTAGGTACCAGAATACATGTTCATTTCCTTCTCTCTATACTGTACTGTACAATGTTTTTCAATGCCTCAAAGTGCCCATTTTGACTATAGAAGGGCATTGAATAAAAGAAAATGTAGTTGTCTAAAAAAAGATCTTTTATTTTGCACATCAGATTGTGGTGGGTTTTTTTCATACAGAAGTAGTGAAGAAGCAGCGAAAGGCAAAGAATGACAAAGACAAAGGATGATATCGCTTTGCCTGATATCAGATGTGACTGCCTCGCCTCTCTGGAACGATTCTGTCTGTACAAACGAAGCCTCTAATTGTGTTTTTTTTCCCTCCTCCCCCCGTTTTATCAAAAAAAAAATGAAATTAGGGGACTGTGAATGCTAGGTACATGTTTATTTTTTGAAATTCTACATGTCACATCTGATCAGTGTTCTTTGTCATTTTTTTCTTGTCATTTTTGTAAAGAAAAGACACCGTTTTATTTATTTTTTTTGTTTAATATTTTGTGGATGTTTCATGCATTTTATATTTGTTCCAACTACCTGCATTGTTTCTTACTGTTAATAAAAGAGAGCCATTCACTTGTTTCTGGTTTCATTTGACTGACAGCACTACTTAAGAGACGTCCATTCATCTTCTGTAACCGCTTATCCTCATCAGGGTTGGTCAGGCGAGAAGTTGTCAGTTCATCAGAGTTCACTTATAGACAAATGATCATTCACACCTACAGGCAATTTAACATCACTAATTAATTATCAAGTGCATTCCTTTGGACTGCGACAGTGAGGCCACAGCTGAGGTTTAATCCAGGAACCCTTTTGCCGACTACTGCACCACCATGTCACCCAGATTTATAATTGTATACCATAACAGGTTTGCAATCTGGATTAAACAACTCTTGATTTTTAAAAATCAAAAAGCAAAGAGTTTGTTCTATTCGATTGAATGTGTTAATCATTCTCACTGAATAAAAGTAGACCCGTCTCCTTTCTTGGTCATTAATCACGAGTTAACTGAAAATGCAAATGACTTAGCTTCTCCTTTGTGTTGCCTGAACTGTGAAACATTTGAATCTTTTTACACCGTGAAAGCTTATACTCCATGAAGCACACACAATAGTAGCAACAGGCTAAGTCTGTCTATCACATAAAAACGACACATTTAAGAGTCTCTCTGTTGTTGTGACGCATTTATTATCATCGATGAATTTCCAGGTTTTGAGTATAACTCTTATTCCACATGACAAACCATAAAGTGGAAATTTAACAGTACTGGTTGTCGGACAACAGACGTGAATAATGATGGCAGGATGGTCTGTGCTGGCAGATGCAGCTTAGCCAGGAGGCCACCCCATTGTGCGCCCACCCAGGACATGGAGGTGGATGTGGTAGACCGACTGACCTCCGTCCGGTCCATCGTTGATGACAATCCTGTAGCCTTTGGACAGGCCCGCCTCTTGAGCACACTTCTTTGCGACTATCATCAAGTGGCCCAACAGCTATGAGACAAGAGAGAGAACTGATGACTCTGAGGTGAAAACACACACTCGTGCAGGCAAAGCGTTCAGAGACAGTAACCAGTCAGATGAGTGTTGAGTTGGCTGTAAAGGGCTCCATCTAGTGGTCACTCTATGGTAAAAACGAGCAAAGATCACACTCACTGCAGCATCACCGTCCTCCGCTTGCGACAGCTGAACTATTGGCTTTTTTGGGACGACGAGGATGTGAGTGGGAGCTTGAGGGGCGATGTCAGGGAAGGCCACACACTGAAACACAAAGGGACAAAAGAAGAAGCAGAAATTAGCCCAGAGAGAGAGAGACGTGATGTTGAAATCATCTATACAATGCAATAAATGCTACCTCAGTTTCTATTTTTAACTTTCACTTTCGTTGTTTGTGGTTCTACTATCTTTATTTGCTGTACATATGGGGCTACTCTGCATAAGGACTGTTACAGCGTGATGGGTAAACCCTGCTGTGCAACTGAGGTGATCCTGCGACATCTTCATCATCACATATCTGCAAAAATGTCACCATGATGTGTCTTCTACATACGACATGATGATATTGGCCATTACTGAGTGACTGAAGGGAGCGGATCACACAAAGCTTATTACATGGGGAGTAAAAGAAGAGTGAACTGAGACTCAAATGTGTGGCTACATACACAGAGGGGCAGCCAGTGTCACCCCGGATGATCGATCTGTCGCCCCAAGTGACACCCCAAATTTCTTTAACCTAAAGCTGAGTCCACATCACATTGGATGGATAGTAGAGACGGGAAAGATTCCCATGGTAAAGACTGGAGAGGATTATCAGAGCAGATGAGACTGTGTGTGATTAAATGATATGTTTTTGCAACTTACATATTATTAAGTCTTAAAGATCTGTTGCAATTATCACTTGGATGATGACGAGAATGTGTCAGAAACTCGTAATTACGCCAACTCTGATACGACGTTAATGCAGCGTAACTGGGGAAAAGTCCCCATTCACCTGCTAATAACGACACTACAGATTACCTGCACGCTTGTATGTGGCACTGCAGTAAGCTGTGCACATCATGACTGGGCTCTTTCCTTTTCTCTGTCCTGCACAGTTATTGTAGTGTGATATGATTGGCAGCTTTTCTAATCATGCAAATCTACTGTGTGTGTGTGTGTGTGTGTGTGTGTGTTGACAGTGCAGTGAAACCTGCTTCACAGGCATTTATGTGAATCCTCGGGTGTCTTCTGTCTTAATGCGTCAGCCTGTTGACTTATTTCATTTGCATCATTTATCCAAAGCACAGCACGAATAACACGTGAAATAACACAGTCTTTAACTCTTAGTGGCTACATATTAAAAAGGCTTTGCAGGAGCTGCAGGCAGACTTGGACCAAATGGACCTTGTCATACCTTGGTGGAAAGCCAAGTGTCTGCAGATGGCAAGAGGCAGCAAATGTAACACGAACACATGCAGAACTCAAACTAAACCATGCATAATAACCTGTCTGATACTGTTAAAACCCTTTTTTTTTTGGTGTTTTAAAGCACAATTTATGTAGCCTGAGACAACGCTGTGTTGTATCACCACAGCACATACACACACTTTTGGTTTTATCCGGTTATAAACGACCTAAACGTGTGGAAATGTTCACAAAATGACATTAAAGCAGCAGTGTCTGCAGAGCTAGCTCGCTAGCTGAACGCCACCTGCAGGGAGCCGCGGAGGAGCGCTGCCCGCTAACGCTAATTATGCTGATTACAAATCAAAGTTTTTGGTGCATACCTGGTCGTCTTCATAGAGCAGCGTGGCAGGTATCTCTTTGCGTATGATTTTTCCAAATATCGTGTCTCCGCCAGGCTTGGCAACCTGCGCTTTGGCCGTTTCATCAGCCATGTTGGCGAAGATGAAACGTCAGTTTGTGCCTGCGCCGCTTTTAGCTCCGTGTGAAGTACGGCGAGCGCTCATTGGCTGCAGAGAACGCGTCATATTTTTGAGGTCGACGCTGATTGGTTGAACGCTCGCAGAACAAGGGCGAAGGACGCGCGCGTTCACAAAAAGGCTCGCCCCCGAGCTGCTGTGCTCGTACCACAGAGGCGCTGTGGGTACGAGCTAACTTTTTAAAGCATTGTGTTTTTATGTCTTTATTAATACAAACAAGTATTGATATTTCTATCAAGATAAAATATTATATTAGTGAGAGACTTCATTTTGAATATTATGGACTTTTGGAAGAAAGTGTGCTCATCCATTCATTTATAGGCTAAATAAAAGTCACCATTTTATCATATTTGTCTTAAATCCAGCTCCATTATAGCAGGTAAAGCACATCCTGACAGCTTGGAGTATTACAGTCAGATACTGTTCGCCCTCTGTCCCAGAGGAAAGGACGCTCACACATCTTTCAAATTCAGACGACTTTCCCCACAACATATAAGTCCTGCTGATATCATTAAATTTGACCATTTGCAGCAGGGTGAACGCATCCTGGACACAGTGGAACTTAAAGTTCATGTATCAATAAGACATTTTCTATTGACAGTTTATTTTCCCTTGATTTTGAACGCTTCATTTTTTAAAAATTAGCTTTTGTTGATGTGTTAAATATTGCACATTTTGCCATTTATATGTGTATATATTGAATTCTAATAATAATTGCATGTTCGAAAAAGTAAGTAGACACAATTTATTTTGTATTAAAGTCTTTAATGCCTGTCTGAGCCTCCTTTCCTACTGAACAGAGGGGGAACAGTCTCTGACAGTAATATTCCAAGTTGTCAGGATGCGTTCACCCTGTTTTAGATAGTGAAATTTAATGATGACTTCAGGAAGGAAGTCAGCAGTATGAATTAGTAGTAAAATGTGGAAAATCTAAGGAAGGGAGGATAATCACTGTGAGATTTGTTATCAACTGGTTTAATTAAAAGAATATCGCAGAAGAGGAAATAAAAAAGAGGTACAGTCCAGCAGATGGCGGCATGTGCAACATTGAGGATGCCGACTGCCAATAAACACCAAAGAAGAAGAAGCAGAGCTGGATACAACACCGGACGTGATCTGACAGGGGGAGTCAAGATGGGCACACGTTTGAAGGTGATTATTAAAACAACGCTTCTTTTTGTCACTTCAGCTGGTTTAATTATGAAAAAACACGTGTTGAGAAGTGGGCAGCTTAGATATCAGCTGCTTCGGTTAAAGTAACAGCTGTCAGGTTGCTTACAATCGCTGAATGTGTGTTTACATGCAGGTCCTAAGCGTGTTCAAGGAGCTGCACAGAACAAGGATGGCTGTGTTCAAAGATGACACCAAAACACTGACAGGTCAGTTATATCTGTTGGTTGTTTTGAAGCCCAGTAGAGGAATGTCTTTGTCTTTACCAAACGTTATGTAAATGAACGCATCAACTGTTATTTCCCCTCACAAAGCTGCAAGGTTAAAGATCAACGAGGAGTTTCGAAAAAACAAAGATGAAACTTCAGAGGAAAACATTCAGAAGGTACAGTGATACTGCAAAAGATTTATTCATACAGATTCTGTATTTTATTTGGCTGTATTTAATCAGATGTTGAACAAATATGTCGATATGCCTGTCTGGAGTGATTACTGGATATAATAAGATAGTGGTTTTGCAGTAGTGATGGTGGAGTTTTCTTTAAATGACAATAATAACAGTGATAATGAATCCCTATAGTATTTGTGCAGTGTCATCAAGTACTGCAGTACAGCAGCCGCCGCACTCAAGGTGTATGTTTGGATGCTGCTATATATGAGGAGGGACATTTTACATTTGTTGGTGCCTATTGTGTCATAATCCATCCACACTCTGCTGTTACAGATGATCAAAATGGGCTCTGATGTGGAAGCTGTTCTTCGACAGGGTGTGTTGCAAATGGAACACGTGGGAGAAAATACACTCTGTACGTATTTATTTTTCTCCTCTCCATGCTTGAATTTAACATGTGTGAAAATAATATGCAACTGGAATCTTGACATTTCACATGTTTCCTAACAGCATGCTACTTTTTTTCTCTCTCACAGTGCTTCGACCCAGAGAGAGCCTTTTACTGGAAAATGTACCCTATTGTGACCAGCCCAGAAAGAGGTCGTGACATCTTTTCTCTTAATATTTTTCATAAAAAACAGACTCACCATCCATCTGCATTTTAAAGGATTTACTTCAAACAACTTGTAAAGTTCTTCAGGATCTCTAAAGCTATCTTAACTGTTCTGTGTTGTAAACTGAATGCCATAATTTCATGTATAGTATTTTATCAAATGTAATTGAAATGTCTTTTTTTTCTTTGATTTGGAGGTCTTCTGCCTACTTTTCAGTAGCTTATGATTGAGCTGAACTATGTTACTTTGCTGCTACTGATGAAACTGTTTGTGTTCTGATTAAAGAAAAATATTATCAGAGTGTCTCATGTTTCATTTATCGTTTAAACTACAAAAAATGACAGCTTGATCTAACATGACAGTGCTTGAAGCTCAGGGCACGGACCACAACAAACCCTATCACAGGTTTCAGAAAATACACAGCTACATTTTATTTAATTGATTTACTGAAAATGAATGGAGAGATGGGTGATTTGTGGTATTTGCACCTGAGTGTGAAATATATCAGTGATAAAGTTGTGACATTTCACAGAAGGAGAAAAGGGTGAAATTTGATTTTGTTTAATAATCTAAACGTGCTTCTTCATGCAAAACTAGATATAATAAGTTTAATACACCTTTTTAAGCATTGTAAATTACTTTTATAAGAGTTCATCATAATAGTTTAGCTTTCCGTCCAGTTATAAAGATCTATGGAGCAAGAAAAGTCTTAGTTTATCTGATGTAGGCAATACAAATGGCTTATTTCAACGGTGGAACTACGTTTCCCATAATACCCCTCAAGTGGCAAAATGATTACATCATCGTCGCGCGCCGTTACTCTGGCAACGCTTCTAACGGTTACCTTCACAGCCGTTTAGCTAGCTCGTCAACTTTGTTTGTAAAATATCAAATTTGATGCCAAAAATAAGGTGAGGATAAGTTTGTATGACAGTTTTATCCTTGTTAACACCGTCACAGACGTAACAACGTGACTTTTCTTCAAACTGCGTGTCGTTTTTGTGTTTATCAGCTCAGACACGCTATGGGAGCAGGCTGCGGAGGAGGTCCACAGTCGGGAGACCGGAGGCGGGGAGGAGGATGGAGGAGAGGCGGTCAGTGAGAGGAGCGTGTTTCTGATGGGGAGCAAAGCTGGGGTACGTTTACCACAGACGGCACACTCACTGCTTTCTAATGGTCGTGTTGTTAGCTGCATAAGCCACGCAGCTCGTAAACTCACGTTTGCTTTCTCGCAGGGTAAAACGTCCATTCTCCTCAGGTGCCTCGACAGGTGAGTATGTGTGTGGTAGCCTAGCCTGCTCTTCATCTTCTGTATGTAGACTCATTCAGCTGATGACATGACACAAAATGATATCTTAACCAGCACCATTTTCTAAAATTAAAGCACTGAAAGCAAGCAAATAGATTTTGTTTGATCCACCAGAGATGAACCATCCAAGCCAACTCTTGCACTGGAGTACACATTCGGTAGACGGGCTCGAGGACACAATACAGTAAGGAAGCCCTGGATACAAACAAACGTATAACCCTGTGACTACATCAAACTCTGTATGTTTTATTTAGATTTATGAGAAGGAGCTGTGTGAAAAGTAAATCAACCAACTTTCAGTACTCCAATAAATACTTTGCTTCTTTGTAGTAAATGCTGCAGGAGTGTAGAATGTGTGTGATGTTGTAATATTAAGAAGAAAAAGTCTTGTGATTATGTGATAAAACTTATTGAGCCTGGTGCTGTCCTCTTTCAGCCCAAAGACATAGCCCACATATGGGAGCTGGGAGGGGGGACCTCTTTGTCAGACCTGGTCCAGATCCCCATCACTCCTGTCAGCATCAGGTAGGTCATTTGGACACATTCCTGAGATCTTCCTGAGATCACTGTTTTTCTCACTGTTGTGATATGTTCTAGAGTAAGATGTGAGGATTATTTTCTGAGCCCCAGCACTCTTCTGTGTTTCCTGCCAGAGCTTACAGCCCTTTCTGTATTTTCCCAGGTCGCTCTCTGTCATCCTCATTCTGGATCTGTCAAAACCCAACACCCTGTGGGAAACCATGGAGAAACTGCTGCAGGCAGCACAAGCTCAGGTGGAAAAAATCTCTTCTAAGGCACAACAAGCACAGAAGGCCAAACCTGGAGCCAAACACCAGACAGCTGTCCAGTCAGCAGCACGTGTCTTACCCAAAGACTATCCTGTGAGACTTCAGCTCATTACACTCTTGATGCTTGAGGAATGCTCATGCCTCAGGCTCCTAGGAAATGCTCTCAAATGAATATGTGAAAACACCAATGCTAACAAACATGTTAAAAACCAGCTATTTTGTGCATGTATCCTGAGTTAACTGTGACTCTGTCAACAGGACAGAGAGCTGATCAGCCCCTTTCCTGTTCCTCTGCTCATCATTGGCAGCAAATATGACATCTTTCAGGTAAAGCTCAACAGTTTCTTATGGAGTAGGTCTCATGCTGGCTGAATGACATCCTGGTATCATTTGTTTTGTTTTTTTCAGGAATTTGACTCTGACAAGCGGAAAGTGGTCAGTAAAACGCTGCGTTTCATTGCCCACTACTACGCAGCCTCTCTTATTGTAAGTGTGCTTTTACTGTAGATGTAACATATTTACATTTAACATAATATCTGATTAAAACTTTCTCTTTCGGTTGAATACATGAATTCAATCAACTGTTGCTATTCTACTTGTCTTTGATTACGTTTTTCTTTCTGTGCTGAATCTCTTTATCAGTTCACAAGCATCAAGTCGGAAAGCTTGATGTCAAAAGCCAAAAGCTTCTTCTCCCACTTGGCCTTTGGTCTGGACAGAGGGTGAGGATTGTACACAGCATTGTACACCAACTAGTAGTGGACAAGAACTAGGACTGTCACAGTACTGATCAGTACTGACCACAGTAACTTAAGTGTGGTCAGTAAAACTTGATAGATTCCCAAATTGAATTTTTTATATAAGTTTTTTTCTGTTTTTTTTTTTAATGTCTGAGCAGGAAAACTATGTCCTGTGACTCCACCAAACCTCTCATCATCCCAGCAGGCTCTGACTCTTTCAGCCAAATAGGTGAGCACAGCGCTACTCTGTGGCCAAAAGCAGTAAGTCATTTGGATTGAATTAAAATGTCATTGCTGTGCTGTGCCACCGTGGCATAGGTTGACATGAACAGTGATATTAAAATGAGGCTTCTGTTACTTTAGGGTCTCCTCCTGCTACTGATGTGGACATAACTTCTCTGCATGCCAAAAACCCAAAGGACCTCTGGAAGAAAGTCTACGAGCGTGTCTTTCCCCAAGAGGTAGTTCACTGTCACGTCACTGGCCTCAGATGTTTAACATCATATTCACACATGCTGACTGTGTTCCTTCTTATTAACGTGCATGTTTCCATAAAGGACCTATATAAACAGTCTAGTTTTAATGTAATGTTGTCCATCCAACTGACTTTGTGTTTGCAGAATACCAGTGAGCAGCGGGAACTAAAGGATCCAGGCAAAGACCCGCAGTACAGTGAACCTCAGATTGATGCCATGAGAGCCCAGAAAGACCAGGTACCATATCTGAAACAATCACACACTTGCACAATCATCGCACATCATTCACCTTTGATTCTGGACAGACAGTGTCTCTGTAGTGTCACGACTCATGAGTTGGCAGTATGGTGATCAATCAGTTAATCAGATCTTTGTAACCCTGAACTTTGACTTTCGCAGATTTTAAAAAGCATTGAAAGGGAAACGAACACATGCAACCTAACCTTAACAACCCTAGTTGATTAAATGATTATTGATGAGATCATGGGGGCATTTTAGCCAGAAACCTTCAAGTAAGACATTGTTTTTATTCTTTGTTTCCTCATCGCTGCTCTTTCACTTCGAGTTAAGACATAGCAACACGACAGGCCCTCTAGCCAAAAGCAGTATCTTGACACTCTGCTCCACGCCTTTCTTAAACAAGGTTAATATTCTAGAGTAACTTTCTGTCCTCCAGTAACCTGTATGTAGCAGTGTTTCCATCATGGTCTCATAACAGGCTGTAATAACCTCAGAGATTAGTCTCCCTGCCGACCTGCCCTCGTGCCACTCTGTCACATGAACTGCAGTAACCTGAGTCACAATACTGTTATCGCTGATTGAGTCTCACCTGATGCTGGCCATCTTGCTCCGTCATTGGATGGCACCTAATGTAATTGGTCTGGGTAACCAATGAGAGAAATGGGGTAAAGGTTTATTCCAGCTGAGAAAAAAAGGAAGGCCCATGTGAATGTCAGGACAGATATGTAAGCTGATATCTGTCATGCAAACCGAAGGATATCAGGGAGTTTGTATGTATTGCTAAGAGATAATAGTCGTCCAATCCACACGTCTGAGCCTGCGTACCCTTAGCCCCAGTTTGTGTCTCTTATGTATTATTATTACATTTGTGTCACAGGGCAAGTATGTGTTGTAAAGTGTCTTTCTGTGCCATATTAGTTCATCAAAATATCACTGTACCATAATTCAGAAGGCATTTTTACAATTCTCAAAGAATCTTCTGCCCATTTATTGACTTGAATCAAACATATTCAGTCTGATACAAACATTTTTAACATGTTTCCCAATGTGGGATAATGTTTCCTAATCCAAAAAATATGGTAGCCAGAGGTGATATATCTTTTTAATTGCAAGAGTTATGAAAGCGACAGCATTGCAGAGCTTAATAGGTGCCCTGTAAAGTTTATGTGTATTTTTGAAAAAGTGTGATGAACGTTCCTGCAAATTGAGCCAGTCTGGGGTATTGAACTTAGCACACTTACAAAAAAATATATATATGTATATGACAATCATTTCTGCATAAGCTCTTCATTACATGGCGCATCAAAGTTTAGACAAAGTGGAAGAAATAGCTAAATAGCCCAGCTCACCTGACTGCCTCATGATGAAGCCTGAATGAATGTCTGACTTATGAATGTACTGCAGCGTTTATTTACATGTGTCACAGTTTGCTGATGTTATAAACACAGTGTTATGTGCTCTGTATTTGTGTTGTGGGGATCATTGTACATTGTTAACATTAATATAGGAAAAGTGTCATGTTTCGTCTCTTTGCCTGTTTTCAGGAGCTGGATCAGTATAAGAGGAATGCAGCTAAGTCATGGAAAGGACTGGAGCTGGAGACATGAGAGATAATCAGCTTTATGGTCACAAACACACAAACACACACCAGCTATCAATGTAAATACAGTATACTGCTTGCATTATTTATTTATTCCTTGTTAATTCAAACAACTTGTATCTATTCTAAACATATCAAAACTATTTGTGTACTGATGATGTGTTCTAAAAAATAAACAATTTTATTTACATTTACAATAGGCATTGCTTATTTATGAAACATTACAATCACAATATATAAATTAAAAATAATACATGGAATACATGAGTGACATTTTGGCACTTAAAGCATGTGTATCTGTTTATTCTACTCAGTGATGCTCATTCGTTCAATTTGGAAAACTTTACAATATGATCACATACAAGATTCATAGTTTACAATACAGTTACATGTTAGTTCACATTTTAATATATAAAAATAAGAATTTGACATAAGTGCAAACATGTCCTTCAGTCAGAAATCGACTATAGAGGACTTGAAGTTGAATCTGTGCTGTCTGTCAGAGTCGTTTCTTTTGAGGAGATTTCAAACAGAAGTTTTTTGTACTTGAATCATTGCTCTGAACTGTATAATACTTTGTTCTGATGAACTTTAGGGTAAGTACTCAAACAGAAATATTCCTTGAATGTTTGTGAAAAGTGTTGATTGCACACACAGACGTTATGAGCAGCCACAATACTTCTCTGTATGTCATCTTCTCTCAATAACATCATATTTCATCAAACATCCTCAATGCGTTACCCACAAATGTGTGTCTGTCACTTTAGTGGCGTACAATCCTGTCTCTGATCTTGAAGCTGATCATGCCCAGCAGCAGGAGGGCAGGGAGGAAGGAGTAGAGGAGAACAAAGTCTAGTGTGTATCGGGACAGAGCGCCAGGATAGCCTTCGTCAATGATCTGATTTCCTTGAGTGACTATGCAGGCTCCCGGCAAAGGTTTGGAAACATCTGCAACAGCACAACACACCAGACAGGATGAGTTCATGATTGTCACAGGTTCAGTGGGTTTGTAATGAAATGAAATGTCAGTTATCAGTTATTGCTGATAATATTTAAACTTTAGTCATGTATAACATGACAGTAGAAGAAAAGATTAAATACAGGAGTGAATCAGCGTTGAATTACTGAATTGTAAATATGATCCCAGCTAATTTAGATTTTACTACAGGGGCAAAATATAATCCCAGTGTCCTGCACAGATAGTTGTGTCAAGGCCAAGTACATTAACTTTTACAGCATCAAGCAAAACAGACAAAATTGCTCCCACAGGTTGCCACCCTTATAAAATGTTGTAATAGGTACAAAGTGACATGTACGCATTTTTTAAAAGTACTGCTCGTGCCGGGACACGTATATAGTCCCTGAGCTGCAAATACAACTTATTATTAATGCAGGCCCTTTTTCTTTCTCAGGGTAGGTGGACACAGATGGATGGTGTCATGGTAAAAACAACTTACTGCATGTGAAGTTGAGTCCCTGGAACTCCGTGACTATGAGCAGCTCACAGCTGTACTTCTGAAAGGTCAGGTAGCTGAGCCACTGGAAGACCTGCGGCATCTGCTGTGTGCTTCTGTTGAGAAGAAGAGGAGAGGAAGGTGTGTTACCACAGCAAATCTCTATGAAAAAGCTGTCATAGCAAACATCCAGAAGTTTCTTAAACATACGAATTGAATTAAAAAAAAAAACTCTGCCACAAATTGGTGTCTCACCTCAGGAAACCAGATCCCACCACGATCCCTGCAATATTAAGCAGAGCCACTCCAGTGTTGACCATGTTAGGGTCTTGGACCACTCCTAATAGCACCACAGTCAGCAACTCACCTGATTGGGGAGAAAACAAAAGCACAGATTAATACAGTCAGCAAAGCACCTTGTAGGCCTGAAATCTAAAAGTTTTAAGAGTTATAGGATATGAATTATGAGATCAGTGCACTAGCCATGTATCTTTGCTTGAAGAAGGCACGAATGGCCGTAATCTTATCTGCTGACCTATGATATGTGGCACCAGGACGACTGCAGTGAAACACAGGAAGCGCAAGCTGTCAGGGTTCATCCCCACTGTCCTGAGAGGAAAACAGGCAGAGACAAAACAACAGAAGAGACTGAGTTTAAGACCTGAAGGTGCACATACAGAATATGATATATTTAAATTTAAATTTAAAAAAGGAGGTTGAATATGCGACGTACACCCCCAACCCTGAACAGAAACATGAACTGTATGACGCCCATGTGGCAAACACAGACTCATTTATTACCCACCAGTAAAGGAAAGAGGTGAAGATGACAACACTGAGGATGCTGAAGGGCAGGATGTGGAAGATGTAGGCTAAGAACATTTGCCATTTACTGTAAAGACCATCCTGACTCTCCTGATCGCCGATGGCTCGCAAAGCCGGGACTGTTGAGTGAACAGAGAACAGAGAAGATAATGTGATGAAAGTCCATGAATGACCAGAATAAATAAATATGCAACATTCCATTATATATGCTGTCAGGGTAAATTAGGGTTATAAAGACCAGAGGAAAGTTTTTGTTAATTAATATTCATGAAGTGGACAGCTTTCTGTCACTATCCCATTTAAGGTCTGTATTTCATACTTGAGTCTTAAACTTTGGTGCAGCGATCATATTGCGAAATCTTTGACAAGAACTGCATCATTAAAACAAATAATGCATGTTGCTCTGTTGCATCACTAAAAACCCATCCATCTCCATATCTTGGCTGAGTAAAAGTCAGTTTTGCAGGCATCCAGCAGAGTTACCCAAACAACTCTGTAAACCTTCTGCTTGGAATAACCCGTTGTCTTTATCTGTGAGATTCTGTTGTGACTTCTGCTCAGCCCGGTGTTTTATCACGTCTTATCCTCAGTATCTGTGACAGCCAAAGCCGTAAAATGAAGGTCTTAGAATCTGCCGATAACTGAGGAAAACAGTGAAGAGATAATCACCCTACACAGCCAGTATCCTTCACAGGTCATTGTTTGTATCATCTTTTAACATACACCTAATATATAATGAGTATAATGAGTGTTGTGATTCATTTGATCGTCCGTCAAAGGCGTTGCGCCCTCTTCATCTCGCCTATTGTATAACTTTAGAGGAAATGCGGGATGTGTCCAAGAGTGAAGAAAGAACCTAACATGAATAAACCTTAATATATTTTCTCAACTGTGAACATTATTTCAGTCTGAGTCACATCAAATAGACACATTTTTCATGAGTATCTTGGCTGCATTTTACATTACAAACAACACAAAATACACAGCACACAGGACCAGAAATAAACTCCATGGAACTTAAATTATTTGTAAAAACATGATTAACCAATGAAGCTTGAAACGATGCAGAGATTCAGCTTTGTTTAGCTGCTTCCCTCTCTGTCTCTGTTTGTCTGTTTGCATTTGAGGTTACCTTAAGTCACGGCAGTTGCTATAAATACTTGAATGAACTTGTTTAACACAGAGACACAAGCTGCTGTAGATTAGATAGTATAGATATAGTATAGATACTGCAGGTCTGTAGGTAAAAAGACACTTGGGTTCATTGAGCTCTGAAGTAAAGGTCATTGCCTCTTTGTGGGTAAAGCTGGAAATGTAAACTGCGGCAGCTCTCTAACAACTGCAAACACAAGGTCACACACACATGATCGTTATGCAAATTCGAGTCTGAATATTCTGACGTGTGGCGATGTCCTGCTGCAGATCTATAATCCTGATACTGTAGTTTAATTTACAACTCATCACTTAATAATTTACTCTCACCTAAGAGAGATGCTGAGAGCAGATGACGTCCTGTCAGGCATGTAAAATCCAAGCTAGGATTTACACATTTCTGCTGAAGGGGAACAAAAATACTGCAGACATCAGACCTCTTTCACCTACTGAACGGGAGATAAGCGAGCTTACGCGGCGGGGAGATAAAGACATTTAATACATGCTGCTTAACAAAGATAACAGATCACTTTTACTCGTGTGATAGACCACATGCGCTTCACGCATTTCAGATTTTCCCTGAAGTCACTGTATCCACTCCATGTAGATATTTATTGGGCGATGCTATCAGTCACGTGCGGTCAGATTGAATGCAATGTAATTTATGATTCCAGTTGTTATTTCAAGCACGTCAGCAATTTAACAGCAAGACTGAGTGGTGTCATACCTGTGCTGCACAGGGCGCAGAGCAGTGCGCCGCAATAAATGTGTCAAAGTGTTGGAAAGAGAAGTAAACCGTGTGTCTGAACTCACACAGGGCTACAGCATTCAGCATGCCAGTGTACGGTGAAGCCCCGATGCTCTGATAGATGATGCCAATGCGGTCCTGCACAGCACCCTTGCTGACGTCGTTGTCTAAATGCATCACGAAGAACGCCACAAAGAGGCCGTAGATGAGGTTCTGGGACAGACGCATCAGGACACCCATCCTGTCTCTGGATAGGTTTCTTGCCGTTCGCCTGCACACGTGTAAACACACACAGGCATGCTCGGGTTATTCATACAGTAACACACAAAGGGCAGAGGGTGAACTGTACAGATGAGAGATGAGGAGAGTTTTATAGAAGCAGCTCAGTACACAAGAATCTAAATTGAATCATGTCTGTGCCAGTGATCAACGTTCTCTCTTCTACACAGCTCTGACCTGAGCAGGACCTCGAGTTTGGCTGCACCGTTGGGTGACTCTTTGCTCTTAAAGGGGATGGCTGCCTTGTCTGGCCGCTGAAGGCTCTGCTCGGTTTTTTGCAGCATGCTCTGGTAGATGGCAGACTTCTGATAGGATGAAGCGATCTCCTGCATGCGACTGTAGGTGGTTGCCTCCCTCTCACTGCTGCGCGTGTCCACCGAGGTGAAGTCAACTGTTTGACGTTACCGCAGTTTGAATATTTTAATCGTTCATGCAAAATATACAACACATAATCCGGGACGGTAGCATACGGTACCATAGATGTCGAAGGGGTTGCAATATTCTGGACACTCATATCCACACTGGCTGAAGAAATCCACCATCTCCCCTGGCTGCCCACAGAACACCAACTCTCCACGACTCATTATAGCTATCCTGCTGAACACCTGGGACACACACACACACACACATAGTTTAACTTCGAGGACAAATACCTATTAACTGAACTACAACACATAATCTTCTACCATAGTATAGTTTTCGATTGCTGTAGTTGTTTCTCCTGTCCATAGTGAGAGAGAAGAGATGTCTTACTAATGTTATTCTAATGTAAAAGATGGAGGACAGATGAAGTTAATGAAGCTTCAGGAGTCAGAGTTTGACAAATAAATGTGAATCTTCCAAAGTTATAGTGATTTTCATAGTAATTCCTCCACTGAGAGAAAAAACTTGTTGTAACATTGGAAAAGCCTTTTGATTTGTCCACCTCAGACTGCTGAAGCCTCACATTAGCCTCCATCACTTCCATTAAAAAGGAGCCTCTTCAGACAGGAGGAGCATTGCACATATGGACGTGTGCGTAATGATTTAAGACAGACTTTAAAAAGTTTGAATCTGTCCTTCAAAGGGAGTTTCAGTCTCTCGTTTCTCAAGACCCACCCTGAAGAGCTCAGAGCGTGGTTGGTGGATGGTTACTATGACGATACGGTTCCTCCTGGCCAGCTCCGCCAGCAGCACCACGATCTGATTGGCGGTCATGCTGTCCAGCCCCGTGGTCGGCTCGTCCAATAGGATTACCCCTGCAATGACGCCACGCGTTGAAACATTGAGAAGAAGAGGAAAGGTAGGACAGTAACTTTTTTTTCTTCCTCTTTTAAGTTGGAAACTTTTAAATGTACTTTTTATTAAGTGCCACATGCAGGACTCTCAGCGGGGCCAACTTTAACTTGTGAAGATAAGTGAGTTCTCTATTTTTTTTAGTTAATTACTCTAATTAGGACAATTAAAAGATTGCCTCTTTGCTTGATGAAAGCAGAGTGGAATTAGCAGATGCTTTAATTGTGAGATTAATTCATTTCCTGGTTGATTGGAGAGGCAGCGAATGGGAACTCCTTATTACTCTGTGTGTGTGTGTGTGTGTGTGTGTGTGTGTGTGTGTGTGTCCGTGGCCATTCTAATCCTGAATGAGGACTGAGACCCCTCGTCCTCCCCAGAGGACTGCAGACCTGATAAACTACACCTGGGATAAGCACACACACCCACACACACACATAGAGGTGGGTCTCTGCTCATTCCCTCCGTGGTGTGATAACCCAGTCTTTCATTACTCTTCTCCATCTCTTCCTCTGTCCTTTCCTTATTCCTCTCCTACTTAGATCCCTTTATTTGTCAGTGTGGACTTTTAAAACTCTTCGGGGAAAGATGGGTCTTGCGGTGAACTTTCTTCTGTTCCCTGGATGGCACAGTCCTGCCTCCAGTTTTCTGCATCCAAAAGTGTACGTATAAAATATCATGTCTTATATGCAATAATTTACTAAACGAAGTGTGTTAATCATGAGGGACTTTATGCATAATCCTTATCCCATGTGTCTCAAAGCTTAAATCATCATTTGGACTTCAAGGATAATGACTTTTACCCCCAATCACCTCATTATCATGATTTAGATTTGCAGCAGTAGCGCCCCTTATAAGTCTGATGTCTGTGATACGCAGATGAAACTCCTGCAATTCTGGAGTGGCACTCACTTGGGTCCTGAAGTAGCTGGCTGGCAATGGAGACTCTCCTCCTCTCGCCCCCGGAGATCCCTGGGAAAACACGACCTCCAATAACACTGTGGGCCACATGAGTCAGACTCAGCTCGGCCATCGCTGCCGACACCTGCACAGGAACAAGGGGTCAAGGAGTCAGGTGACAAGGGCCTACTGTAGACAATGTTCCTGCTCATTCAAGTTTGTGCACTTGATTAGTGATAGGAATATTTTCTGCGTAGTCCTCTGATTAAAGGACAGGGTCAGGAGGTTTAGATTAGCTTCTGATCAAAACATTATAAGGACATAAAGCAAATAAGATAAGTTACAAGTAACTATGCAAAAACCTTGCGATGTGAATCACCCCCTCTGCTCTGGTTTAAGCTGGTTGGTCAGAGCAGAAGAGGCTCTTAAAAGTCACCTTCTTCTTGATGGCTTCAGCCGAGTGTTTCCGCAGGGCCAGCTGGGCTGTGTAGGTCAGCGTCTCCTCCACTGTCAGATAACTCAACAAGTTATCACTCTGGAAAAGAAAGAGAGGAAAAAAAAGATCAAGGACGAAGAGAGGAAGAGTGTAAGATTCAGTGAGGCAGGCAAACCTCTCGTGGATCTTTTCAGACCTAGTGCCTCATAGTAGAGAGTCTGTGATCACCTCCATCTTCCTCTTGAGCATTCCCCGGGAATTAAACTACAGAATATCATGAAACTTAATCATGTGACTGACATGGCATTTGCTGTAAACATTCACGCTACACACTCTTAGCAAAAGAAAAATCTGCAGAGTTTGCTGCAAATCCCTGCACATACATATCAAACCTGTGGCAGTATACTCTATATTTTCCTGTTCAGTTATGCATGTTCAATCCAATTTTAACATACGTTTTCCCCAGATACACACACACACACACTCATTGCTCAAACCTCCTGAACCTGCTGCCTGCCTCAATTAACACGTGGCGCCTCCCAGTCCCACTTCTCCTTAGTCTCTCATCTGAATGACTTTAATATCAGCAGCTCATATCACCTCCTCATCTACAGCTTAGCAGGGGAAGTTAATGACAAGGCTTAGAGAGCAGAGGGAGTTGCTATCAGCAAGAGGAGAGAGATGATTTGAAAGGAAGCAAGGCCAGTTTTAAGCCAGTGTTTTTAATTCAGGCTTTGGATACACTTGAGCACCTCTCATTGAGAGATTAAGTGTATGAGGAGGCCAGCGAGGGTCTTTAGTTAATTTCATCCAGAGGCCAGGGCAACCTTTTCGGGAGTTTTTGCAAAATGGTGCATGCTCGTTGGAGTTTGTGGTTTGATATTTTGGCAACTTGCAAACAAGACATGCAGAGTGGCCATTCATATGTGATACTATGGGCCAAAAGTTTAGCATGATGTGAGAACGAGGGCAAAGTGAAATGTGATTTATTAATATGTTCTAGTCACATTCTTACAAATATAATAAAAGTATATATAGATATTTTATGGAATCTAGTTTTAATTTTTCAAACTAATTTATGGATATTTATTTTTGAACATCTCTGTGTGTTACCTGCAGTACATACGAGAAGCAGTCCTGATATTCTTCCCTCTTCATTTTCCTGCCATTAACAAAGACCTCACCCAGCAGTGTCCCACAGCTTCCAATCCTCCCTGAGATGGCGTCCAGCAAAGTCGTCTTTCCTGAGCCTTTACGATGCAAAGTGCACAGACACACACACACACAAAGAAGAGGAGTATGTGGAGTTATATATTTAAGAAAACTTTAGATCAACACAACACACGAGTCCTGTTTGCTGCAAGAGGACTTGATTTATTTTTGAAAGAAGTTTTTCCCCTGAACAACATGTGACCATTCTCACCAGTTCATTTGACCTTTAACCTGAATCAAAGGTGCAGTCACACATATCTTTATTCTTAATTAAATCAGTCAGAACAATATTAAATCCTGTTCCATAAAAACCTGATATGCATTGCATGTTTCTAATAATGCTTTAATGAACTTTGCGTGAACCTGAATTGCCCAGGATGCCCATGATCTGCCCACTCTCCACGTGGAAGGAGACATCATTGAGGATCTGACGAGTCCATCGCTTCCTGTAGGAGGGTAAGTCCCACCACGGACCCACACGCTCACTGGAACACACACACACACACACACCAATATTTTTAACATTCCCAGACATGGAATCAATCCCCACTGTGAAAACCGTCATCATTTCAATCTCGTTTATGAACAACCAGCACTGTGTTCTATTTCCTCTTTCAGTATAAATTAGTTAGATAATATAAAATGATAAACAATTTGACCCAAACCTGTCTGTATCTTTACATAATGATGTAATATAATATGTATAATGTCATCTAGTTTTTGCGTCTGTCTCTCAGTCATCCACTCTGCAGCATTTACCTGACAGTGTAGGAGATCTTGCTGACGCTGAGACAGCAGGAGGGCTCTGATCGCTCCTGTCCACCGTCTTCTCTCCACACATCCCTCTTCTCCTCCGACACGAACTTGAAAGACTCTCTAACTTTGGTCCCTTCCTCGGGCTCCACCGTTTGCATTGAGTAAAATTTGTTCATCTCTCCGGCCAGTGTTCTCCTCCAAATGATGTGTGAAGTACGAAGTCTGTCTCAGATCAAGTTGTTCATATCCACACAACTCATATACAGCTCGTCAAGCTCTAAAGTTGAGTCGTCCTACAGGCCCAGACTTTGTTTCTCTGCACCCATTCCCTGTAAAGAGCAGCAGTGCAAAAGCAGTGGTGTCTCTCAGGATCCATAAACACACAGTCACGGTCGCGTTATCTCAGAGAACTTTGATCTGGAGTTGTATAAAGAACACCAAAAAAAACCCTACATGCTGAGACGATTGACTGGCTTTCAGGTTCACCTCAGTCCTCAGTCAAATTGTTCGCTGTGACCAGAAAAGCTATGACTGACAGGAGAGAGCAAATGAAACACTGACATGACATGAATTTGGACACTTTGAGAGGCTTGTGAGCTGAGTCGAGAGGAGAACTTCAGCTGGACTGAAGTCAAACCGTCTAACAGAGAGAAGAAACAGAGAACGGGAGAACAAAAAACGGCAGATCCCCACAGAGGGGAAAAAGAGAGGAACCGAACAAAAGAATAAAAAGGGGGGCGTTGACCTCTTGACCCTACAAACATCAGCCACCAACTTGCATCATCATGGACACAGACCCTGGCTTCAATCATGCAAACAGCTCCTCACAGGTCAGTGTATTACATGTGATCACATAAACATCAGGACAAAAACATTCAGCATTTTTTGTAGCTTCGTTAGTTTCATGCTCCTCTGCTAATAGACA
The DNA here is from genome assembly GCA_023373845.1 of Nibea coibor. Lineage (NCBI taxonomy): Eukaryota > Metazoa > Chordata > Actinopteri > Sciaenidae > Nibea > Nibea coibor. The sequence continues at coordinate 18,295,992 of CM041723.1, forward strand.
GATATAATTCATAAATCAAAACTATGTTTAAACTTTCTGTTGATTCCTTTCATCCTCACCAAGCCACTGAGCTACTCTCCTTGACTGCTGCATAAGCACTGATCCCCTACATTACCTGAACATTGTGTGGCTAAATCAGATCGATAATAATGCGTGTATGTTGGTCAAGAGTCCAGTTTGATTGAAAGCTTTTTCAGAGTTTGTGCAGTGTTTCTTGCAATGCAAATACTTGAGAAAGTTTTTCCAACCTATGTGTTGATCATCTATTTTCCTGTCCGATAATTTGGTTACTTTAGTGTTTAGTGGGTCCTAAAACTTAAAGAAAAAAACATGGGTCAGGATGATTTATTTAAGAATCTGAAGTTGGTTTGGCTGGCTGGTTTAACACTTTCCACAGATTCTGCTCTCCTGTATCAGTCACCACATCTGCCAGCGTTATTGAAGTGTAGTAAACATATGCATCCAAATCAAGTAGCAACACAAGAAGGATGAGCAGGAATGTGTGACAGTATCTAGAATTTTTAAGTGTGCAAGATAGTTTTCAAAATGTAGTACCAAAAAATGTTATCAAAATGTGCGTGCTCATGTAACACGTTGAGTCAGTAGACTTTGCATTACATCTTTTAAATGTTTATTTGATGTTGCAGTCAGGAAAAAAAAAAAACTATTCACGACAACTGCGTGAATAATGGCAACATTTTGCATATCTGAACTTCAGACATTTTCAGACGTGCGCTCATGAAAATCTCCCTGGAGGGATGTTCATGTCGCCAGAAGCCATATCAGCCATTATACAAGATCCACAGAATGTAACAGACACTACACGTGCACGTTTGTACTTTATTCTACTGGAGAGATTTAAGGATTACGTAATGGTAATATTAAGGTCATTCTCGAATGGACTGCACCCGTGAAAGAGCTCAGGCAATTATTTGCGCATACAAACTGTAATATAAATGTGCAGACATCACGAGTGGATTTTACATTCAGATTTCTCTTTATGTGAGTCTCATGAATCAGGTGTCACTAGAGGTTACCAGCTTCTGTCACTTGTATTGTTTTTTAAAGGATTATTGCCGTGTAAACTATAACCTGGATTTCTTTGCAGTGTCTGGTTCAGGGGAACAAATTTGCTCCTCCACAGATTCCCTCACACATCTCATAATCTGTATCTCTGAAGAGAAACTTTCAAATCGTGATTCATGAAGACTGTTGTCACTCTTACTTGTCTTTGCTTTCTCTGATTTTTTTGCAGTTTGTCCTTTAGAACTGATATGAAACTGTATAAAAAATAGTTTCTATCAAACTCATTGACCTTCTTCTTCCCTTCAACAGCATCAAGATACAGAGTTGTTCTCAACTGAAGAAGACAGCAGTCTCTACTTCACCTACAGTGGAGGGTGCAATGAGCTGGAGGTCAACGACCTGCACTATGAGGTATCTGACAGACGCTTTGCCCTCGTTCGCAGTATCTTTCGCTCTGAACTTTATTAACCTCTTCATGTCTGTACTTGTCTGCTTGTGTGTGTGTGTGTGTGTGTGTGTGTGTTCCCAGGTGGATACAGCAGCTCAGATCCCCTGGTATGAGAGGCTGTCTGAGTTCAAGTTGCCATGGGAGATAAAAGGAAACAAGCAGACGGCCATCAACAAGCTCAGCCTCCGAGTCCGCAGTGGACAGATGTTGGCTGTCATTGGTAGCTCAGGTGAGACACAAACACACACACACACCAATTTTTAATATCTCTCTCAGCCTGATTAGTTTCAGCTCTGTCTTCACTTGTGTATAGTGAGGTGAGGGGTATTCAGTTGGTTGCAATTTACAGCCTTACCACTAGATGCTACTTATTCCTACACCCTGGACCTTTAAATTGTGCCTTTAAAAACGGAATTATCCTCTCCCAGGTTGTGGTAAAACATCTTTGCTGGACATAATAACGTGCCGTGATGAGGGCGGGTCAATGGCGTCCGGTCAGATCCTGATCAACGGGAAGCCCAACACGCCGCAGCTGGTGAAGAAGAGCATCGCTCACGTCCGCCAAGACGACCGCCTCCTTCCTCACCTCACCGTCCGTGAAACTCTTGTCTTTGTTGCCAAACTGAGGCTCCCCACCCACTTCACGCAGGCTCAGCGGGAACAGAGGGTAAGATTAAGATTAACAGACAAACTATATCAAGATGTGTATGCAGCATGGAGATATTATAAGCCCAGTCTACAAAACGTCTTAATTTGCGCCAGCTGTGATGACAGCATCTGCTTCTGTGTGTCATGAAAGACAGATGTTACAGATGAGTGTTTTTCTGTCACAGGTGGATGATGTGATCGCAGAGTTGCGGCTGAGACAGTGTGCTCACACCAGGGTGGGAAACGACTACGTGAGGGGAGTTTCTGGAGGAGAAAGGAGGAGAGTCAGTATAGCTGTCCAACTTCTCTGGAACCCCGGTGAGAGAGACGACAAGAGACTCTTAAACTCTTGATTTTTCAAACAGTTTTATACATGTCATCCTGTGATAGGGAAAGAAAGTATTGCAGCAGGTTAGACTGACAGGTGTCATGACATGTTAATACTGTCCAAAGGGGACAGTTCAGGGGCAGGCCTGCAGGCAGGGAGTCATATCTTTTTCTGAATTATTATTTTACATTTCAGGTATTTTGATCCTGGACGAGCCCACGTCAGGTTTGGACAGCTTCACGGCCCACAATCTGGTGATCACTTTGTCGCGCCTGGCTCGGGGAAACCGTCTTGTCCTGCTGTCGGTCCACCAGCCTCGGTCAGATATCTTCCAGCTCTTTGACCTCGTCGTCCTGCTGTCGTCTGGTTCGGCCGTTTACTGTGGCGCCGCTCGTGACATGGTGCCTTACTTCACTGCCCTGGGATACCCCTGCCCACGATACTGCAACCCCTCTGACTTCTACGGTCAGTGTTTGTGGAGAAACAGCACGGTGCTTCTCTACAGGAAAAGGTTTTTAAAGGCAAGCCTAATTTCTTTGTTGGCGTGTGTGTGATTCCAGTTGATCTGATCAGTATTGACCGGCGCAGTCTGGAGCAAGAAGCCGAGTGTTTGGAGCGGGCCACAGTTCTGGCTGAGAAGTTTATGGAAAAGGTCAGAGACACAGAAGATCATATGTGGAAACCAGCAGCAGCTGACACGGCACCAGCGCAAACTGAAAGGTGTGTATGTCTGTGTGTGTTCAGGTCATTTGGCAAAATCCTTACCTTAAATCTATGAAATCCTCAACTCCTTTCTCAGGCAAAAATCTTTGTGGTTAAGCTGCAAACACAAAACTCAGAACATTTGTAAGTAAATTAAGGATTATTAATTACAAACCCAGATGAACTAACGCGCTGTTTTCCCGCCTGCAGCCCTCAACAGCTGAGCACGGTGAAAGCAGAGGAAGTAATCACTATTTCCAAACAAAAGAACAGACTGCCCGGCAAACTGCACCAATTTACCATCCTCATCAGGTAAAAACGACACACACAGGAATGGTTCCCAATTTATTTTTTATCTGTTGTACAACCCTGTCAGATAAATGTAGAACCCGATCTTCGACACCAAGTTAAATGTGTTCGTTAAACTAGATCTGTCGTTTATCCGTCACTTTTATCTATTAACTGAAAGGTTCAATTTCAAATTTGACCCCCCTTCTGTTCCTCCCTCCCAGGCGTCACATGTATAATGACTACAGAGACTTGGTCACCATATTGGTTCACGGCTTCGAGGCCCTCCTCATGTCACTGCTGGTCGGTTGTCTCTACTACGGGGCCGGAGAAGAACGTCTGTCCATCCAGGACACAGTGGCCCTCCTCTACATGATCGGAGCTCTCACGCCATTCGCCGTCGTGCTGGACGTCATAGCTAAATGTGAGTAACTGCGGCATATAAAAATGAGACGTGCTTTTTGATCTGTCTCTATCTTATCTACATCTAATTAAAGAGATAGCGAGACTATTAAGAATCAAGTTTAAGTCAGGTCAAGGCGAGTGACAGTGAAAGTTTTAAAAAAAATCGGTTCAAAGTTCACTCATGACTCGCAGTTAAATATTTGAACACCTGCCTGCAGGTCACAGAGGCCAGAGAAGTACATTTATGTAGCTGGGAGTCTGTAACTTGTGATATTTGTTACTCTGTTGTGTACAAGCATACAACAACAAAAAGCGGTTAATAATCTTGTTCCCATAATGTCCCTGCAGGTCACACAGAGAGAGCCATGCTCTACCACGAGCTGGAGGACGGCATGTACTCCGTCAGCTCCTACTTCTTTGCCAAGGTGAGCCTCCTGCAACTCCAGTAGGGGTCAGTCTTGCTCCATGCCCAGGTGATGTACAGTACTCTAATGTACTGTGCATGCAAATACACCAGCCAGGATCAACACTGAACCCGTGTGCATGTCTGTAAATTTAAATGTGTGCTTTCTCCACGTCCAGGTCCTGGGGGAGTTACCCGAGCACTGTGTGTTCACCTTGGTGTATGGCCTGCCTATCTACTGGCTGGCCGGGCTTAACGAAGCTCCAGAGCGCTTCCTGCTGAACTTCCTGCTGGTGTGGCTGATGGTTTACTGCAGCCGAGCCATGGCTCTGTTCGTCGCTGCCGCGCTGCCCACCCTGCAGACCTCAGCCTTCATGGGCAACGCCTTGTTCACCGTCTTCTACTTGACCGGAGGTTTTGTCATCAGCCTGGAGAATATGTGGCTCGGTGAGGAGGTGGATTGAAGAATGTGTGCCAGCTTGGAGGGAAAAACAGATGCTGCCCAGTATGCGATGTTTATACCTGTGTGTGTGTTTTTGACTCTCCAGTGGCTTCGTGGTTCTCTCACGCTTCCTTCATGCGTTGGGGTTTTGAGGGCATGCTGCAGGTGCAGTTCAGAGGCAACAAGTACCCCATCACCATCTCAAACATCACCATCAGTGTGGACGGCATACACGTGAGTCAGAAACATGAAAATACAAACTCAATCCAAAAAGGGACTGTTCATGGACAAACTAACATCTTTCTTTAACCATCTCTTTGTTTCTCAGGTGGTGGAGGCCATGAAAATGAATCAGTACCCTCTGTACTCGTGCTATCTGGTCCTGCTGGCAGTCTGTCTGTGCTTCATGGTGCTCTATTTCATGTCCCTAAAATTCATCAAACAGAAGTCCAGTCAAGACTGGTGAACACATCCGGATCATCTGGTGTGAAATCACACACAACCTCGGGGACAGGTTTCACTTCAGGAAGTGTGTTTTTTGTTTTTTTTGTCAGCAATGGAAGGAAATAATTTGGGTTCTATAGTTCGACTGGTTCGACGCTGAGCCACGCTTTCCATGACTGTCATTTTACAGTTTAAGGACGCTTAATTTAGGGGAGGAGAGTTTACAATTTCACAATAATTTCAACATCAGAAACTCCTTTGTAATGGTAGAAACACCTAAGATAATCAAGACTAGTCGAAACAATCTCAATATATATCCAACGTTAACAGTTTAAATATGAGAATAATTAGGATTCATGTCAGAAAAGAAAGTTGTGCTCACTTTGAAGCACTTTGCGCAGTGCCACTGTCTGCTGCTGGATGGCAGCAGAACACTGCAGCACCGTCAAAGTTAGATTTCTTGCTTCCTCTCTCTCTCTTCTCCATCTTGGCAAATGATTAGAGCGCCACTTTGGCAGATATCCATCTGCGGCTTTCGCTTGTTCCGGCTTTCAATCTTCTTTTTTTTTCTACGTCTTTATCTTTTTTGTATATGTAAGGTTATTACGCTTAACAATGTGTGTGCCAGTATACAGAGCACTGGGAAAAAAACAGGGTAGAGATTTAGTAAGTCACACTGTAAAAAAAAAAAAAAAAGAGCTTGTACTATGTCCTCATAGATTGAAGATTATGTAAGCTGTGTGTTTTTGCACTGGTGCAAAACCCTGATAAATATTTTACCGACATGCTTCGAGTCCAAATTAGTAAAGTATTAAACAAATTGCTCCATTTGAGTGTGTTTGTTTCTGTGCCTCGTCATTCAGAGACATCGTGTCCTCATTTGTGCCGTTTCATAAGAAATAATGTTATTAGTAATTTGTCTTTTTCTGATTATTTCAGCCTTCAAATTGTTTTTTATGTTTGAATATAAATGGAATATCGAGTGCATGTAACATCACAATGATGAGCTAAAATGTTCCTCGTGTTCCCTGATGTTTACGAGACCGTATCTTCTTTTCAAAGAACAAAAACACAACTCTGCTCGGCCCTTTTGAGGGATAAGTCTATAATTTGCAACACAGTTTTAAGCATCCATGTCAAATGTACTCTTTAATGAACATGTGTTACAGAAGGTTTTAGAAGAACTTTCAAAACAAGCTCGGATGACCGTGTTACTTTTTCTGCATCTTAATTTGTATCCGTGGTAGAAAAATCGAGACATTTGCACCTGATGTGAGCAGACATCAGCATTGTCCATATTATACTAATTCAAAGTAGGTGTGTAAGGACGTCTCTGATTTTAATTACGTCTCTGTAACGATGCATCATATTTCATAAAGTGTTTGTAGATTTCATGTTTATTTTAATTTGAATCTGTAACCACAGCAGTCAGATACTTAAAGTAGAAGTAACTCAAAAAGTAGTTGGGACTCCTGGAAAGTTACAGGTGGCATTGACAACCTTACTTCATTCTTCATTCTAGTTAGACCTTACTTCATTCTGGTCGTCGTGTTGTGCATAGAAGATGAACTTTATTGATCCAAAACACATGGTGGTGGAGCGATCGGCTGCCACGTAGCAATGCCCTCCAGATCCTAACCCCAGTCCCCGTGGACTAAGCTGCTGCAGACTGACCCATTTTTAATGTACTGAGCTGCACTTGTCCCTTCACCAGCCGTGCTAATACACACCTCTTAAACCACACAAGACTCAGACACAGAGTGGATTCCTAACATTTATTAGCATAAATACTTCTGTACATTCTCATCATCATCATTTTCATCATCTTCAACATTATCAATAGCGCAGGGGACAGTGTAACACCCAACAGCTATAACACAATACCCGAGATTTCAGCTCAAACAACTCATATAAAAAAAAAAAAGAAAGGAAGAAGAACAGTGGGATTCGGATGGAGGTACGATGAGGGGAGGACGATCTCTACTCCTTAGCCTGGGCCCTGGCTTTGTCGGCTTGACCTTTCAGCTTGTCTGCATAAAACTTAAAGGACTCCTGGAAAGAGAAAGAGAGATAATTTAGCAGCAGACACAAGGCATGAATGTTCGCCTGCCCTGTAGTGAGGCTGTAAGGTGTGAAGAGCCCGCCGGGGTTTGTCTAAAATAGTCTCCACCCTCCAAACAGGTTGTCTCGTTTCATCTTTAAATCCCCGTTAACACACAAATAAGAGATTTGTAGCACACTCCCCCAACACACACTTTGTCTGGATCAAAACGCTGATTAATTAGCCAGGAACAGAGGCAAAGTGTTGTTGTTTTCTGCAGATTAAACCCGCTTCTTACATTGTATGTTTGCTTTATTAATGTGGTAATTAACGCTGATGAACAGCTCCTAGATCCTGGCGGGGGTTTCAAAGCGCCGAGCTCGCCGTAATTACAAAAACACTTTCTCACTCAATTTGTTTTTTTTTTTGTATGTCCAGGTTTGGAAATCTGTCTGAGATTTTGTCTGAACACAAGAAATTTCATCTGTGGCGCTCAAAGCGATTAGAAATTAAAATTTGTGTCCCAGATCCTCACTCCTGGATCTCACTGTGAACATTAGAGCCACTTTCTCCTGAAGAAATGCTCCCTTTTGTGGATTAGTCCAAGTAACACTGGACCTCAAACAACAACATAATAACCTCAAACTCTCTTAATTACTGTACAAACTTGCAGCAAATTTCTTTTTTTTTTCAGCTTGATAAATGTCTCCTGTTCCTGAGGAGCTCCGCAATCGTGATATGTGATCATTTGCATAACTTAAAGTTACCTGCTCTGCTTCATCTGTGGCCACGATTCATTTACAAAAAAGTTACTCAAGAGTTAATAAAAAGAAGAAACTCAGTAGCGGATATTTGTGTGAGAGGACCCAAAAGAAAGAAGTATCAGAGAACCAAGCGTGTTGATTTATTTATTTTATTTTATTTTATTTAGACCAAATCTGACACTGTGATTGAACAGGGGTGGCCTACAGCGATGTCCTCACTTGCTTTATTTCACGTACCCGGGTTCTAAATCTGTGTGTGGCTCGCAGTCTGAGCTGCAAAATGACGCAGAGTTTCCTTTGGCTTGGTAGGTTACAGGTGATGTTGTGTGTGTGTGTTGTAACGGCGGCTCTGAGAAACGATGGTGGCTGCTAAACGTGAACCGGACCTTTAAAATGTGCACGTACTGCTGTGGAAAATGTTGTACAACCTATATACATATATATATATAAATATAGAAGAAGGTTTTTACTGTTTGCAGAAACTTCTGAATACCGTAACCATTCACCTTACCCTCTCCTTGCAACTCTTCTGGCTCTCCTCTGCTTCTAAAACATCACTTAACTATCCTGACATTCAGTGAATAATGCAGCAGCTTCTCTGCCTTCATCCCTCCTCCTCCTTCTATCTTTGCACTGCAGGTGAGTGATGGGAAGGTAAGAGGTGAGCTCCGTCCTGCACCTGCCTCCAGGGGACAGCGCATTAAAGTGCTGAGGCTGAGAGGCCCGCGTGTGTGTGCGTGTGTGTTTATACGAGTGTGCGAGTCCTCTGCCAGAAATAGGGCTACATCATCTTACAAAATGTGCAATGTGCTGAAATGCTCAAAAACACTAGGAGCTAGAAAAAGAGAGCGCCTATCGCAGTGACACCATCTCGCTTACACAATATATGTACTCTGTGACTGCGGGGCACAGTTTCTGACACACACACACACACACAGTAACAAACACAGGAGGCTAGCTCCAGGCCTATTTATACTGAAGTGCCCTGAGCAGGCAGTCCGCTCTGTCACATTGCTATGGCGCACACAGACCACTGCGCACGCACACACACAATGGCACACATTAAGACACCGGGCGGACGACTGCCAGCACGAGTTAGAGGCTGTGTGTGTGTGTTTGTATGTGTTGTTCAAGTCTGCATGGTTGTACCAGTATAGAGCCTCACGGAGACACAGGGTTCAGTTAATGTGGTCGACGAAGACTGGGTGTAGTAACAGACAAATATTAACTACATGCTGCAGCCCTGGATGGTAGAGGGTTCGATCCCCGGCCCCTCCAGCCCGCGGGTCCTTGAGCGAGATATTGAACCCTAAAATTCCCAATCTTAGATTGTAAATCCTTTTTTTTTTTTAAATTTTGGACTCTTCATGCAACAAAAACAGGCAATTTCATCACAGCACTCTGAAGCCGAGGAAACATTTTCCCGTTTTCTCGTGATTTTACTGATTATTTGAGGGAAATAATTGGCAGGATAATCGATAACTAAAATAATCAGCTAATAAGTTGCATCTGAAATTTCAACCACAGCTACCCGCCCCTCCGCCCTTCTCTGTGGAGAGCAAACATTATAACACGTTCTGTCGAACGTCTGTGAACGCTGGATCGAACTGAGCGTGTCCTTCCTCTGTGTGTGTGTGTGTGTGTGTGTGTGTGACTCACGGGGGGCTCGGGGAAGGGCGCCGTCTCTTCTGCGTTGCGGTAAAGCACAGCCAGGCGCTTGAGTGACAGCTCGTCTACGACAATCCCCTTCTCCTGCATTTGCTCATACAGAGCCTTGCCTGACGATAAGTCCTTATTCAGAACTACCAGATTGAGGAGGAGAGAGGAAAATGTCAGCGAGGGAAACACAAAACTCAACATGTCAAATTCTTATTTGAACGTAGACATTTGGAAAATAAAATGACAGGGTTTGTGTGTCTACAGAGTGTGCATCGTGTTTACTGGTGATGGGATAATCCGCCGATTTCTTGTTTTATCATCGGCTGATTGGCACACGTATAACTTGCTTTTGCCAGGCTAACACATTCATTCAAAGTTTGTGGAGCAGAGGAGAGAAAAGAAAGATGCAAACGGCTTTAAAAGATCTAAAGTCTGAGGGTCAGCTTCACTCAAGACACAAAATACTTCCAGACAAACTTAAATATCAGAATCACAATATTACAGAGCTGAAATCTCTCTCTCTCTTCAGGTAGACGTCATGTTGGTGTGAGTGTAGCTGTGTCTGCCAGAGAAGCCAAACTAAGCTCTGCACTGTCAGAAAAGAGAAGAGCGAGTGGGAGAGAGACGAGGGAAAAGAAAAAGTTAAAGTACAAAGACGGGGCAGAGAGGGAACAGAGGCGAGCGGAGCATTGCTAATTGTGTCCCCTATGGCTGCCTTGACCGAGCGGCTAGCTAATGCTAATTAAATAGTCATGTCTGCTCATCTCCGGTGTGACATGTACCAAAGAGGGGAGACGGGAGGGCGAGAAGGTGAAGAGAAAGGGAGCGCCCGAGGGGAGGATGTAGGTGAAAAGAAAAAAATAAATAAATGAGGACAAGAAAATATAGACGGGGTTAAAAAAGAGAGGAGAGGGCAAGACGTGACAGAGAGAGGAGGAAAGGGGGGGGAAAAAAAAAAAAGTTGAGTGGTGGACCGTGTTGCGATTAGAACGCTAGGCTAGCCAGGACAGCTAACTCATTAGAGGACATGTGTTCCTCTAACCCCTCAATGTCTGCGCACACACACGCCACTCCTTGACCTGATGCATTGTTAATGTGTCTGCTAATGTTGACTTAGCCACAGGCCAGCGAGCCGCCTGCTGTAGATGTGTGAATATGTGTGTGTGTGTGTGTGTGTGTGCGCGTGTGTGAGACTTACAATGACATTTCATCATGTACGAGTACAGCACTTCCTTATCGGTGAAGTCTGGAATCAGGCTCAGCAGGGTCTTGATCTTGCCCACCTGTGCGGACACAACATTAGTTTTGAGGTGCAAAGATGACGCGAATCAAAAGGTTTTGTCGCCATTGAACACTGAACGTGTCTCCACACACAGCATCTGATATTAAAAAAAGTTTTTGATGCAATAGTTGAAGTTTTTAGCCGCTACAGTGGCCTTAAAACTACATTTCACATCAAACTTTTCTCCTCACACAATAGATACATCATTAAATTGCCTTATATTACAGTTTAAGATTTTAAAGGGTTTTATTTTTGTAGTTTTGACCATCTGTCAGTTCAGTCATTACTCACGACTTTAAAAAATGTAGATTGTAACGAGCGCGTGGGATTTTACCTCTTCAGGAGTCCTCGTCTTTTGAGCCGCGTAGGCAACCAGTATGTCCCTCTGTTCAGCCAAGGCGTTAGAGCGCTGCGGAGACACAAAAGAGACGAGGAGGAGACGGGAGACGTTATTTTCCTTCCTCTTATGTCGGAACGAACAGTGCTCTTCACACACGTATTCATAGAAAACACTCTCACACAGGTTAAAGGTTAATTATGGATTTAATAACGACTCTTTTCTTTACGAATCACATCTGAACGCATAATTATCACCGTTTAGTCACGAGCAGGCCATATTTAGCACGGTCAAATAAGACGATTAATCTATCATCGTTACCGAGGTTTGAATACTTCTCTCAGCACTCAAGTAGATTACAAGAAATAAATGATTAAAGCTGATGGAGATTTAACAAACCACCCAACATAAAAATACATTTTTGGATCCCTAAAACTTTTTATAACTTCTGGCACTTATTACTCATTCGCTGACATATTCTCTGATGCAGTACGTGTGTGATGAGCTAATATTGTCCAATATATCAGCACGAGCGGATGCTAAACGTGGGGAATAATCCCCCCTGCGTTAATTCCCTGCAGTAAGGAGCCATTTCTGACAGGATCCGTGTTGGCAATGACGCTGATAACCTTAATAAAGCCACGCCGAGAAACTGAGGTAAGAATTTGGGAGATGCGTGCACGTTACGGAGAGAAAAGACTTCTGGTGCTGAACGTTTAACCCGTGCATGACTGCTTATGATGAAAACACGCAAGCATACATACAATATATAGAGTGTGTGTGTGTGTGTGTGTGGGAGATGCATTAAGGTTGATGTGCCCCGAGAAAGTGAGTGAGTGAGTGAGTGAGTGAGTGTGTTCTCCTGGCTGAGCAGCAATGAGGTCCGATTACTAGCCAGTCGTGAACTAACGTGTTACACTCCTTCTCCACCGCGTACAGAATTAAAAGAGAGTGGCCTGTGAGGCTTTTAACAGGGCGACACACACACACACACACACACACACACACACACACACACACACACGGCAGAATGGTTTTAGTACAATCAGGCAATTAGACCAACACTGTGCCACTTCACTCAACTTTGCTCTGCGCTCTCACTCTCTCCCTCTCTCTGTACAACGACCACTCCCAAAGGTAACACCACCACCGACCGGGCTTACCATCTCCCCCCGCTTCTCACACATACACTGCCTAAAAGCTCGGGACACCCAGGGAATGCTTCCCTTCCTTTTTTCCTCAATCACTCCTCCCGAGCAGTTGTGGACGAGTCCGTACGGCGTCTGCCTCGCTGCTTCCCTCCGTCACTTGTTTCACTTCTTAATGACTAACTTCGCCCCCCCCCCGCGCTCCCCTCGCTTCTCCCGCCGACCTCACCTCCTCCTCTCCCGGTAGCCTTGTCATCATTATTGTCAGCTCGCCTACTTAAAAGCTTTTCAGAGTTTTGGCCCTGCTTCACTTATGACGGGATGGAGGAGACGGGATGCTACCCCTACGGTGACCCCGTGGAAGATCGGGACGGTGAAAAAAAAGCCCGGGGTCACATCAGAGTCTAGACTCACAAACTTTGACAAATGGGACGACGTGTCTTTGCAGCGAGACGCCCTTGTAGTTTGACTTTCTAACACCACGAGCGTTTGTTCCTGGATTTTTGTTTAAGAGGCCTGACACGCCGACTATTTACGAGCGGGTTTCTATTTCAAGTTGCTGAAACAGCTTGTAACATTTGCTCAATATTCAGGATTAAAATGTCACCTTCAGTTCAAGCAGCAAGATTTTAAACTTGTTTTCTGCTGCCTTTTACGTTTTATTTAGTATTTTTTAAAATCAGTGTTGCCTCCAAATGTACAATTTTTTCATTTTAAAGTTTTAAATGTATGTAAAGTACTTTGAACTGTGTATGAACCGTGCTAAATAAATGAATTTGCCTCGCCTTGAAGCGCAAGATGCACCAGGAATTGTAAAATTTACTGTATATTTCGTTGCAGCACAGACGGTTCCCTTGACGATCGTCCTCCCTCTGCATCTACTCGATCTTCTAAAATTAACGTGTGGGGGGAAATGAGCTCAGATGCATATCAAGCAAGAAGCATATTATAGCTTTAGAATCATGTAATCCATAGTTTGCGTTTAAATAATGATGAAGACGAGAGCAGGAAGAAATGTATCTGTTCATTAACATGCACGCTCGTCAGACATCCCTGTTTAAAGATTGAGAGCGGTAATCACTCAAGATGTCAGTCAGCCACATGTCTGAGTGCATCTGCAGCGCTTTGCATCCCGACATCATGCAGTTATCGGGAACTGCGGCAGTTTGGAAACACACTAAGGCCGCCGCTCTGTTGGGTAACCTCGTTTGTGGTGTTCAAGTTAGGAAGGTGAAGAGGCCGCGGACACCGCCGTCATCTCTTCCTGGAGACATGGAGGATCCGGATCAGAGCAGCACCCGGTCTGATCCAATTTGAGCTGACAGTCATGGCGGTGTTTTTCTGTGTTGCCTGCGTGCCTGTCTGTTATTACACTTGTGAATTGATTGAATGTTAATCAGTGTTTTAGCTGAGGCGTCAGCATCTGCTCGGCCCTCACCTCTTTTTGTCGCATTATAATTGATCTAAATTTCTGGAAATAAATAAAGTAACCTATTTATAGTATGACTGGTTTCATAATATAATTCTGTAAATAGACTGCTTTAATTAGACCTACTACTGCAGTTTAATCCAAAACGACGAGCGTATGTCACGGTGAAACTGAGAGAAGATTGTGTGACAAGATATAATATGCACACGGATTCCTTTAGTTCATGTTTAAAAAGTGATGAAGTGTAGTAAGCGAGGGCGCTAAGTAATATATCTGCGCTCATTAGCGTGCGCTCTGATCACACACGCGACTGCACGACTGAGAGATGAGAGCGAAAATAATCGGCGTCCGAGAGGAGAGCGGCGTCTCAGTTTTTGTGTCTTTTTGGGCTCCTTGTCTGCCTCATCCTTCCTCCCGTCTCTACATATTCACGTCCCCAGGCTCGTCGCGGAGCCATCGAGCTGTAACGTATGAACTGCGTTAAATAAGTGAAGCAGCGGGAGGCCAATTTCAGACCACCAGACGCAGTGTTAGAAGGTGGGCAGGCATTTCCCGACATAAATGTGAGGCGGGATGAATAAGTCAACGGCTGTGGTGGAAGGAGGTCTCCATCATCGCCAGGGTCCGACAACTGCACCGCGGCATCGGGGGAGTTGTGATGGACTAAATTCATCACCAGTTCCCCCTTGTTAATTTTAGAGATTTTAATTACTTTGATATAATAATTTAAAAAGTAGCAAAGTGCAAGTCTCTCAAATGGAGAAGTGCAAAATGCTGCAGATGATGTAAAATTTATTTCAAGTGGCCACAAAAAAAAAAGTTTAAAACACGACATTTGTCAGAGGTTTTTCCTCGCGGTGCTTCTCGTCCAACCCGAGCAACAAAGAACCAGCAGCAGACGAGTAGTGCCTGCACCTGCACCATCTGAAACCGAGAGTTACACTCGACTGCACTTCCCACGATGGCGGATTGTTGTTTTGCCGGAGAGAGGGAGTTCGTTTTACTCTTTCGTAACATCGCTTCTCCTCTTTGCACAAAGAAACGGAAAGGAGAGCGACGAATGTGTGCATGCGGTGAGAAACGCGGTCTTCACCGCTTCATAATAAAACAGCGATGAGTTGATAACGTATCTTTGTGTGACTGCATGAATGCTCATCACTTCCTCATCCAAATAAGATGAAAATAAATAAATAAATACAGAATTTGAATCTCCTAAAATACCTTTGGAAAACACTGAACTGCTATTTCACACGCACATATGTGGCTCCCTGGCTTACACTTTTGGGGCACGCACACACACACACACACACACACACTCACACACACACACATACTCACTGCCAGCACGGATTTGGCTTCTTCGATATTGTCCATATCCAGCAGCTGGAGGAAGAGGTCTGAAACTGGTCTGTAGCAGGCAAAATGGTTGGCCAGCCGCTCTGCCATAGCACTCACTGCAACACAATGTGTACATCTGGTCAGTGTTTTTTTTTTTTTTTTTTTTTTTTTAAATCACTGCGGTCTCATACTTTCTATTAGCATGTATGAATTGTGTGTGTGTTCATCTGTGTGTGTGTGTCTTACGCTTGTCCAGGGCTTTGTCGTTGTTCTGCTCCAAGATCTTTTTGAAGACGAAGGACATGCTCAGGAATGAGGTTTCTGGGTTAGTGTAGACTGCCTCCAAGAGCTCCACTGCTGCGTCCAAATCGTCACTGAAGAAGTTGAGTGGCGAGAATTGATGAATGGGAGGGAAAGGACACGTTAGTTCAGTTACGCTCGATCTAACTCGGTCCACTACTCACAACGTGGCCCTGTGTGACATTTCACAACCATTCGCAGATGTTTGTGCAGATGTTTTTGAACCGAAAAAGGCCGACGTCATGTCGACAGCGGTCGATGAGTACCGCGTAAACGTGCACACGGTTTGTTCGATTTTGCCGTTTTCGGCTGCAGAAATGTCTGGAATCTAACGTGAGTTTAATCCTTAAAAAAGAAGCCACGAGAAACAAAATCATATACTGACACAAGAAGGTCAACGCTGGATGATTCTGCACATTCTGAATTGCAACGGCATCAACATGACATTAACTGCACGACGCCGTGGTCCTCGTCCTTGTTACACAGAGCGCGCACTTCTTCCTGCACCGAATGCTCATTGGAAGTAAACTGTGGGATAAAAAAAAGGCTGCCATTTTTTTTAGACTTCCAAAAATGTGTAATTTCATATTAAAATGATATTGGTTTCACTTTTTGCCCTTTTACAACCTCCCACTGAGCGCAGAACAACTCATTCTACCGCTGATGCTCATACACACACACTCGTGTTTTTTCTGCTGAGGTTGCCACAGCCAAACAAAGCCTGTACACCAAAGCACTACAAATCTAAAACAACTCAATCTGGCAACCCGACCTCGCTACTAACGCTTCACGCTCGCTGCTCCCTCCCTACCGTCGCCAGTCGTAATGAATATTTAACACACGGGGTGTGTATGTATATGTGAGAGCGTCCAGAGGTAGAGGGGAGGGAGGGGGGGCATATCTACGCTGATTGTTACAACTGGGACCGTCTGAATAATTCAGTGGGTGGCCCCTCTAAATGTGGCGCTCCGCTTTCCGGGCCTGCTCGCTTTTCCGCCCCGGCTCTTAACCAGTCAGCTCGACTCAGATACAGCGAGGATGCACGTGTCAGAGCCGCTCAAAGCGCGGCTCCCAGAGGTCAGGGTTCAAGCTGACAGGGCCCGGGCCGCGATGGCCAATCGGGCGTGAGACCGTCTTGCGGTTCTTCACTTCCTGCTGTCCCCGCGAGTTGGCATGGGGGGGGGGCGGCTCGGGCTGGAGGACAGCGCTAATGCGGCAAGTGGCGCAATGAAAGTTTGATGCACAATGGTCTTTTGTTTTGTTCTCTGTTGTTTGAGAGGCGACAGCAGCCGTGGAGGATGGGTGTTTTCATGACATTAAAAGGAATCCATGAATAATCCTATTACGCCTGTTCTCCCTATTTGTATTTGACGCCTCGCTCGCCATGTAAGCTTTTACTTTAAGAGTGTGTCGACCTGGGTCTTGTCGTACAATGCTGCTGGAATTACATTGAACTGTTTATCTGAGTGCCGCGCAGTAACACCAACGCAGATCGCATTTACCGGTGCAGCGGGGAATCTTTTATACCATTTTGTAGTCATAAATTAAAACTACAAAGTTTTTCTCATGCAACATGCAGCCCTGCTTGTCTGCAGTGATTCATTTTTCTGTTTGGCGTCTGTCTCTGCTTGATTTGACTACACGTTGATATTATGACAGCTATCTTATTTGTGTAGACTTTTATGTGACTGTAGGATCTTTCTGCTCCAATGGCTCGATGAGTCAAGAACACTGCAGTTGCCAACGTGAGAAACCTTCCTAAGCCTGTTCGTAAATCGCCACATACGCGCTGAGCAGTCTTACTTCTTGATGTGTGCCAGGGCCGTGTTGTTGACAAACACCATGGAGGACAGGTTCGCGCTCATTTTTAAGTCCTTTATCAGTGACTCAACATCCTGGATCCCCACAACATCGCCATCGTTACCCAAGGCCTGGATCACTCTGGTGATGGCGAGGTGCATGGGCACTTTCTGCGCAGACAGCATGGACTTCAAAGTCTTCACAGCGTCTGTGGAAGAGCGCGAGCAGTGAGCAACACGTGTGTGTGTGCGTGCGCAGAAAATGAGTGCGCGTTTACCCAATCGTGTGTTTCTTACCTTGAGACTGGCCTCTCTTGCTCTGTGTGATGATGAGCAAACTGGTGGCGGTATCACTCATTTGGAAATCGGGAAAAAAAGATGTAGCACTGAGGGAGACACAAAAAAAAAATGCACTCAGCTTTCAACTATGAACTCAAGGTGACACTCTTCAGGTGTCGATCCATCACTTTGTAATATCACAAGAACTGTGAGCGGGATTGCCGTGAAATGCAGTGCAGATACTGCTGGACCAAAGAGAGAGCAAAGGTGGTTTTCAGTGAAATTTCTCAACAAGCGTGGATTGTACACCGTTATTAGAAAGCCTATTATTTCTAACTTTAAAGCTGTGCCATTAAAAGCAAATCTTTATAATCCCCGACGACTATCTCCGTGCCATCTCCGTCTTACACTACTTAGACTCCACAGAGATGGAGTGGATAAAAACATAAGCTGAAAGACAGAACAGAGACAAGACAATGGAGAAAAAAAAATGTGATTGATGGCACGTCTGAGCTTCTTGTAAAGCGCCTGCTGTGACCCTGAAAATAATACAGACACCAAACAGTTGATTACTTCTTGCCGAGGCGCTGCACGTGTGTGTACCGCGCGTGGTATTATGTGGGGGGGTGAGGCCGGGACGGGCTGAATGCTGCGGCATTGAGGCCTCCGGGAGCTGCCCGCGCCCCCCTCGTCCGTCACTTCTTCCCTCGCTCCGTCTGCCCGTCTATTTGCCGTCCTTTTCAGACCTCCTCCTTTTCGTTTCTTTGCCACTAAAACCTCAATCAAGCTTGCCTCTCGTTTTTTTTATTTTATTTCTTATTATAGCCCTGCAACCAGATTAATCCGTCCGCTCAATTGAGCATCAGGCCGGCAATCCTTATCACCACGGCGACACCAGGCCAAGCAGCATCCGGCAGTCGCTGTGACAGGGTCACGGCGGAGATTGGAGCCGTAACAGGGTCGCCGGCGGATTGCCGTGAAGACCGAGCAGTGGGGGTGTGGGGTCAGAATTATTCTTATCGGGTGGATGAAAATCTCTAGAGGCCGTCTCTCTCTCTCTCTCACCTTTCCCCCCCTCCGACGCACACACACACACACACACACACTCCCGCCTCGCCTTCTCCTTCTAGGGTTATTGTGCTTCGGCCAATGAATCAATCATCAACCTCTTCCTCTCCCATCATCATCGTCACTCTCTCCCAATCCCTTAATCTCGACACGAGCACCCTGCTGTTCAATTCTGTACAGATTACCCAAAAAACAAAAACACACACACCAAGACGCACAGAGAATTAATGCCTATAGCGCCTTCATCAGCCTCGTATGTGATTAAATCGAACCCTCCTCCCCTCGTTCACTCCTCCTTTTCCTATTTAGCTCTTTTTATCTCCTTCCCATTTCCATCCTTCCCCGACTCGCCCTCTCAGTTCATTTCACTCCTCATTTAGAGTGCAGATAAACGAAGCCGTTAACCAGGAAGGGATGCCACGAACCGATTCAAACAGAGACTGTAGACGGGTTATTGCTCGTATCGCCTCGCGTGCTTGTTGAAAATCAGGCCTAGAATTTATACGATTATTTCTCATAACATAAGAAAGTGAACCGTGCAGAGGGATGATGATCAGACTGCTGGTGTAACACGTGTTTTTACATCTTCCCCTACGAATTAGTCACTGCATCGCTTCGGTCTCGTATCGTTGTGTTATTTTCTCTGCACAGACACAAGGGGAGATAAAGAAGCGGGAAAAGGGTGAGATAACCTAGAAAGACAAACAGAACAGAAGATCAGCAGCGCTAAGCTCACATCTTTAATACATCTGTCTGTCTGTCTGTCTGTCCACCTACTTGTCTCCAGGCTCAAGCCCTCATATGACCCCATAACACAACAACACGATACATTACTAATTGGAAGAAGATTGATGTTTTTGGGCAAAGTCACCCACTCCCCAGAAAACCAAAATCAATCTGTACATCCATGTGTGTGTGTGTGTGTGTGTGTGTGTGTGTGTGTGTGTGTGTGTGTGTGTGTGTGTGTGTATCTTGAGGCTTAGTAAGAAGCACTGTTCATATCCAGCAGGGCTGAGTGCATTAGCACACAATCAGTTTATAATCCTCATGTCTATTGAGGAGATGCGGTTTGAGCCTGAGGTGACCCGGTGCCACTGCCTGAGGAGAAGAGGGAAGGTAGCAGAGAATCGACCACACGACGTGCCGAATGTGTCGGTTTGTTGTCGTTTAAAACAAAGACACGTCGGTGCGGCGCCCTAAAGGAGAATACTTCTCAGTATTCCCGCGCATGAACTGTTTTATTGACATGATCGGGACTAATAAAAGGGATGTTTGTCATCACAAATCAGACACCAGGACAAAGTGCGATGAGGTGAAATGCATCGATGCTTCTCCACAGTGCCAAACCTGATCATCTGGATCGTTAACGTACCGTTTGCATCAAATATCATCACCTGGAATAAACAGTGAGGTTTTGTAAGGCGACTTACATGTCCACCACTGTAAAGGCCTCCTCCATCTCTCCCGCAGCCAACAGGGCACAGATCACGTGGTCGTAAGCAGAGAGGTCTAATACCACGCCGCTTCCATTCAGCTCCTTCAGCATCGTCAAGGCTTCTGTAGAAAGAGGACGAGAAAAAAGGAAAATCAGAAATCCACTACGCTCACTACTTTACAGCCTTGGGTGAGGGGAGGGATCGTCTGACAGTTTTTCTAAGTTGTACCAGGCACACCCACGCTGCACGCAGCAATGTATACGAAGGTGACATACGAAGGTGAGGAGGTACGGAGACGGGAGAGGAAGGATTCACTAACATGTCTAATAAAACGCTGTTTAACGCTTCCTGTCCAGCAAAAATCAGCAGAACGTTCCAGATTTTCTGGATTTGAAACTGAAAGACGTGAGAGCCACTCTCTGATGTCTCCATGTCACACGGGACAACAACGCTGAGACTTTCCTGCTCTTTACCTTTAGCTTTGTGCTTTTTGCAGAGGGCCATGAGTTGGGTGCCGTGATCAAGGGCGTTGTTGGCGGATTCTGGTTGGGCCTCCTGTTTGGTGTCAGCTTCTTCGTACCAGGTCTATAAATGACACACAGGAAAAAAAAAAACACGGTGGTAAAACACAGGCAAAACGTCAACATTCAAGCCTGTATACATGTTTGACTGTAAGCTCTGGCAATGAGCTGTGTGTGTGTGCGCGTATATGACAGTGCAATAATGCTGCTGGGCCGGCAGGGCAGGGTCCCTCTAATGCTCGCTCACCCGTGTAGCAGCGAGGAGAGGGGGTTAAGCTGTGTCGGCTAGGGGCAAATTAGGTCTGACACCCCAGGGGCCTGAAATAAAAAGTGTATGTGGTGTTACGGAGTGTGTGTGTGTGTGTCGGAGCGAGAGTGTCAACTCGGGAGCCCCCAGGGGTCACTAAGTTCATAGCTCCAGGCAACAGCAATCACTTCCTGTCTCATCATGCTTCGGGCTATTGGAGCAAAGTTGAGGAAGAATGCAGCAAGGAGGAATGCAGCAGGAGAATATTATTTAAAGAACCCCCGCCTCCGTCTTCATCATATTTATACATGCAGTCGATGCCATGTGCACAAATATAACCAAAGATCCAGTGGCAGCCATATGGTGGCGTTTAGCTGCTGGCTAAATTAGTCTGGCATTACAGATTTACAGACAGATCAAGCTGTAATTCCTTCCAGCAGTCAGCCAGGCTGATTGACCACACTTCAGATCAGCCCTTCAATCCTGTTTCCTCTGCATGTAATGAACAGAGGCTTAACGAGGAGCGGGGCAGGGTGTGGGGGGCGGTACGGAGGGAAGGGTTGATCAAAATGAAAAGAAGAGGGTTTTGGGGTTAGTTCCTATGATCAGACGTCAGGGGTCAGCTCGCTCGTTGGTTTAATCCATGCAGTATGGAGCTCCAATGAAACTGCATTACATAGTATGTGCTAAACCTACACTAACCATGTACACGAGATTACCGCACCATCGTTGTGTATATTAAGAGTTTCTCCTAGTGTTTAGTTTTACTTATTCTAATTAAAATGCAACTTGTTTTTATCTTTTTATGTGTCTTATGTTGTTTGCAGTGTTGGATCGGGCATGTATGCAGCATCTTTATGTTCGTTTATCAAAAACTATGGCTGCAATTTATAATTACGTTCATTATAGATAATCAATTCATCTATATAATGCCGTTATGAGCTCACAGAGTGTGAGGGGACCTCAACAAATTGTTGCTTTCTGCTTTTCCAATGAAAACAAACTTACGCCGATATAAAATCTCATATCTGAGGAGCCGCTTGATAAACGACTTAAAATATTAATAGATCATCTAATTCGGTGACACTTCCACCATCTGCTCATCAACTCCACCCCATTTCATTCAAGATTTAGGAGAGTAATGTATGCACAGGCACCGCTGCGATTCAACCATTAGCGCTGCATGGTTGTGTGTTGTGTTAGACCTCAGGCGAGTCTTTCGCAGGTCTTGGTCACCCCTCAGGAGCCTTCTGGCAAGTATTCTTCTGAATAATGAGCATTACTGGGATGCACATACTATAAAGCTTTTACCTTAGGCACCTCGAAGGGCACCTCCTGGTTGTTACTCTTAAGTATGTCTGCCAGCAAGCGCAGGGTCCTCTCCCTGGGAATGATGTTCTCCTCCTGCATCTTCGTCCACGTCGCCTCTGCCTTCTTCCAGTTGTTCGTCTCCTCTGAAAACAACAAGGAACAGAGCGGCGGGAATGAGACACGCGGTGTGTTGTCATGTCACGTCTCGACAATGCCATGACACACAGACACATGTCGTCGTATCATCAGTCCATACTGGTTGGAGGTCGCCACTCAAGGCTGCAATTTCTGACAAAGCACTCCATGCTAGAGGGCAATCAAAGCACTAATCTGATCAACCGACTGCTCCCTCAACTATGCTGTAATTTAGGAAACACACTAACTAGTGGTGTGTGTGTGGGGGTGTGTGTGTGTAGGGAAGTGGGGGTAATGGGTTGACAATCAGCTTTAACAGTCCAATCAATCCAAACTTTTATCTGCTCCACTCTCCACCGCAGCAATCACACCATGTCTTCTGCTCTTACTTCTGACCGATCCCATTCTCCGCCACACACACACAAACACAACAACACACAAACACTTACTGCAGAGACGGAAGATGAAACTGTACATCTCATCTCTGTCGCACTCAAACAGCTTGGCTGTCATGTCCACCAACTGCTCCAAGGTCTCCATCTATACAGGCAAACACAGCAATATATAAATCGAAGTTGGAATTTTTGGAATTTATTTTGTGGCCTTCTTTTTTTGTGTCGGTCTGTTACCTGGTTCAAAAAAATGCATTTGTCCGCATACCACCGCAGACGTCCAGGCCTTGCCCTCAGCCCGGGGGTCTATAAAAAGAAAGAAACCACAGAGTACATAAATAATGGCATCGAATTGTGGCTGCGATAAACATCTCCCGGGTGTTGTTTGTGAGGATGTGCCACGTCTCTCGTCGGATTGCTTTTTAGCAATGTTTACATGTTTGCAATGCGTCTCAGGAATAAGGACAGGAGAGACGCCACGGCGCAAGCTGCACTGTGCAGAGAGAGAGAGAGAGAGAGAGAGAGCAAAATGTGTTTATGTAGATCTGAAACTAAAGATTATTTTTATCATCGATTAGTCCAAATGTCCAGAGCACGAGTCAACACGAGTGTTTTGTTCCCCCGGCAGTCCAAAGATATTTAATTTACAATGATACAAAACATGTTTTTCACTTCAAATTGGCTGTCAGCTCATCGTCTCATCGTGTCAACACTCTGCGCCATCGTAGGAAGGAGAAACATGAAATACAAATCATTTCATTCATCCTGAATGCTAAGCTGCTCAGGTCAGAAAAAAAAGAGAAATTGCTGGTTAGAATTTCCAAAGAAAACATCGAGCACTGTGATTTTAAATCTACTTTTAGGACACCGGTGATATGATATGAGTGTGCGGGCTGACATGGATTGATCTGCAGGCTCTTGCGGCTAAGATTTAGCGTGATATGTGGAGTGACTAGATGATTATTATCATGGAATAACAGTGATCAGGATTTCATCTGTCTCTTGGGGCTTTGATACAATCTGAATAAGACCGGGATTGAGAAATCTCGCCCTCCAACTCTTCTCGGTAATCTGGTCGAGGGAAGAGAAAAAAAAAACAGAGAGAGAGACAGAGTGATCTGCCAGGAAGTTAATCTGAACAGGGATCAACAGCGCTCAATCCCCGCTGGCCTCTTTGATGGGAGCCCATTGTACTGTGAGAGGGAGAGAAAAGTCAAGAAAAGACGGGCTTCATCCCTTTTTCCTCCGACCTCCCCTCGCTGCCGTCATCCTTTCACCGCCTTCAATCCCCACTTCTCTCAATCCCTCCCCTCTTCCTCCAAATCTCCCTCGCTCCTGCTCCGTCTTTCTCCCTGCCTCTCCATCCCTCCATCCAGCCCAGGCGAAGGCATTATGTTCTTACCCGACCAGCCAAAGGGACAAATTAAAATGTGTTGCACTCACTCTCTCTCTCAGTCTGTCTAATCTTCTTAGAGACTAAGGCCCAGTGCAAGTGCTCCATCTTTTTTTTTTTCTTCTTTACTTGGTAAAGTCTTGCAGGCTCAAAGCAGCCTTCGCGCATCTCCACTCACAAGCGCGCACACAAATATGTTTGGGATTTTGAATCCGTCAGGACAAATCTCCCTAATCTGGGCTGAAAACTAATCCCTCGGAAATAAGAAGAAGGCACATAACTTGGATAAGCACGGGCGGATCAAAAGAATACGAAGCAGAAACAAATGAAAAACATCGGAGACACTCTCACTTTCACAAAGAGATAATGGAAAAATGTCATGAGGTCAGATTATCAGGACAATCCTCTCACACACACCCCCCGGCACACACACATTGTATTACAGTCCATCACTCTGCCTCTTTAGGAGTCTTGCGTGGCCTAAAAACATCTTCACATCCTTACGTACACGTACACAGAAAGAAAAGGACAGAGCCGACCTCGTCTCACCTCCACTTAACAAACCCTCTCCATCTCAATTCCTAATGTTCTAATTCCACTAATCACCTGGCCACTTAGTCCGCACTCACACACGTGCACGCGCACGGCCAAACCCCTCTCCCTAACACAAAAACACATAATGGCTCACCGCTCTTTAGCAATACTACCTAACCTTGACCATCACACACATGTACGTGCCGCAATAATAGGCTCGGCCACCTGACAATCCTCTACCTAACCTTGACCATTTAGCACAAAATTGGCCACCTTTCTCTATCATTACATTTAATTAGCTGTGATTAATCAGCTGCCAATTATACCAAACACAGCCTAAAGAGAGACACCACTCTGGACCACCACTTGACGCTCTCAGAGGGGAAAAGAAGTATTTGTGTGTTTGAGTGTGTGAATGTGTGTGTACGCATATTTGGGTGATGGATATGATTCTATTGTATTCTATATCCGCGGCACGATATCCATCGTCGCGCTTGGGCGATAAGTGACAGTTCAGTTGGCAACCTTTGTGAGGGCGAACCGCAAACTAACGACTCTTTCCAACACGGTCGGTTAGTTTCAAAGCCGCATCCATCGACATGGTTACAATAACGACGGATGAAACGGATGCTCGCAGTGATTAACCCAGAGAGAGGACAGAGTGAGTGCACTTCTGCTCGGCGGTGTGAAGCGTTTTAGCGTCTTTAAGCTCTTGTTTTGGTTTTCCAGCTCACAGACTTTTCTGTTTTCGTTCACTCTCGCCGCCTTCGTTACCTTCAGCACCTGCACTACCTGCTAAGCGCTAAATGTCAAGGGACACAAAGTTAGCCACCAGGCTGGTGAACACAGCGGAGCAGCGGTTCCTAAACTGGCGGTACACGAGCTCCCTCGAGCGACGCGGAGGAATCTCTCAAATAGAAACATTTAATACCATCAGTACTACAAGAACTTGAATTAAATACTTAAAATACGAGATCCTGTAATATACTGCTGACCCTGTGTTAGTCGCTTCACGTACATGTAGGCAGAGCATTTATACATCCATGATTAGTTACCATCAGGAGCTCTGGTTCTTGAACTGGTTCCATTCAGGATTTAAAGCTGTATTTTAACGTGTTATACTGGTGTACAGTAGACACTGTAGTGAAGCATTTAGCAGCTAAAGAGACATTAGACATACATTAGACAGACAGATATTTCCCTCCAGAGTCAGCAGAGATCAAACCGGAGTGAATATCGGACACACAGCTTTGAAAAGATGCTACCGTCGCTCAGTGTTTTGAGTGTTTTTGTTCCACTGTGCAAATGTGAACGCTGCATTGTAAATGAAACACCTCTGGGTTTGAAGACGGCCTTTTCTCCTTGTACCATTTTATGACATTCTCAAGACTAACAATGAATCAAAAAAATGTTATTTTAAATGTTATTTTAGGACATGTTTTTCTAACAAATTTCCAGCATATTTTCCTGTTTACAAGACGCCTTTACATGTAGGAAGAGACAGTTTGTGGGTTCAAGGTCAGGATCTGTGAAAGCGTGAATCCACAGATACACAGAAGAGCTGATTTCAGAATGTAAAACACGAAAGCTATTTACGCTGCATCGTCGAGAGATGTGCAGGTTTAATGTCGCGCTGCGTGTCCGTGACAAACCGGATGACCCCTCCTGCTTAAACGCAACAGATGGGGGTGACGCGGCTGAGCCTTTGTCGTTCTAACCTACATCTTCCATGGACATCAAGGACAATGCATACACTTGTAGTCCATTTACAAAGCAGCACAAATCTAACACATTACTGGCATGTAGCCATCTTTCTGTCAGAAGTAGGATAACAGCCATACAATCTAGCAGAAGGGGAATGAGAGCAACAATAACAACATGTTGATAACATTTAAGAGGGTTTGGAAATCCTCAAGAGGGACAAATCCCTCTTTTAGTGCACACGGCAGAGAGAGGGAGCTGGATGAGAGCGAGGCAGTTCAAGTATTTTATTTCCTCACGTTTGTTCTCATCCTGTCCTGACAACATAATGGACTCGTTTCCGTTCCCCTGATGTCAGGCTCATCCCTCTGTTCGTTTATTCATCAATCCCTCTGTGCGGTTATCCAGTGCCGCCCGTTTTATCCATGTGAAAAATCGCTTTTTATCTGCCCGCTTTGCCTCCATCTTTCCCCGCGCACTAATCTACGGGGTTTAGTAGACGGACTTAAGAGGACAAAGATATAAATATTCATCAAATATTAAGGTCAGATAAGCTACAAGAACACAAAAGAGTTTGGCAATTACATCCTGGCGTGTCCGCTGTGACTCGTGACAGTTGTCCAGATCTAATCCTGATTCTTAAAGAACTATTTTTTAATCAAGTAGCTCCCCAAAGAATGAGGATCTAATTTTCAACTGAGATCTGATGCACCGGGTTTCAGTCGAATGCCTCAAATAAAAGAAACTTTTTCACTCTTGTGGTGTATTGGTTAGCAATTGCTCCAGAAAATCCGGGTTGGGTTTCCAGCATCAGAAAACCCAACCTGGCTTCTATAGTTTGTTTGTGTGTGTGTGTGTGTGTGTAGATTTACCTCAATGATCTTACGAGCCTCGCGGTATCGGCCCGACTGCAGGAATGCAAAGAACAGATCATACAGCATGGTCATCTCTCCTCGTGTCTGAGTCACAAAGTCCATGGCTGAAGAGAAGAGACAAAGAGACGGACGGGGGAACAAAGCAGAGAAGGGTCGTGAATAAAAACGTCTGCAAGGTGAACAAACACACACACACGCGACTCTTTTCCTTCTGATTCCATTATTTGGCACAAAGCAGCCATATCAAGTCTGCTCTCAAACAAAACACACACACACACAGATACACAAACACACACACGTCCCGAATGAAAGCCTAAGCTCTCTCTCATGGTAAACTTGCAAAAAGCGCTCTGCTCAGCGTTAAGTACTATCTCTGTCCAGCAGCTTCAGGACAGGTACCAACCACACACACACACACACACACACACACACACACACACACACACACACACACACACACACACACACACACACACACACACACACAGACACACACAGCAAACTTTCCGTCATCCAAAAAGACCTGCATATTCAGCAAAGCAGAGGAGGAAAGAATAATCCCTCTCCCTTCACTTGCCGTCATCTCAAGTCAACAGAAAGAACAATGTGCTGTGATTTTGTTTTTCCAGCTTTGAGTTATCAAACTAATTCATGGTCATCTAATGCAGACGAGTTTGCACACAAGTTGGACTGAATAGTTAGTAGTGTTTTCAGCGTGCATGAATTAATTTGCTTTTCCTCTTTCGCGTCCCACGTTCCTGTTGACTTTTCCCTCCGGGTTAAAAGCTTGCACGGTGACCTCGTCTTTCAATGGTTGCCAGAATCTCATAAAACCTTACATTTTATTTTTGTGTTGATGCTTGAACTCAAACCAAGGTCAGGCGTGTGAATCGTGATCATTTGACGAGGCATGTCAAGCTTTGAGTGTATTTTGGACCGGTGAAGGTCGGCCCTTTGGTTTGATGGCAGCAGTACAATCTTGCCTTTATTTCAGACAGTGTGTTTAAAGGTGACTATTCGTGCATTGCAGCCATACGGGCCCATAGGAGGCAGACACTCAAAATATACTCATAATGCCGTCAGGTCGAGTGCGTCTCAAGGTTTGTGTCATAAGTCATGCCTCTCTACTGCTTTGTATGAGGGAAGGAGGGGGGGGCAGAATTATTTATTATTTCAAGATCCGCTGATTAATCGACACTGGTTTACATGTTGACCTCTGTCAGACAATCACTGTAAAAGTTATTTTGTTTTTTGAGGGTGCGCCGGCTGACTGGGCGTCTGTCACCTTTCATGGGGCAGTTAGAGACGAGGGGGTGGGAGGGAAGGGGAGATGAGGGAGCAGGTGAAAGGGGAGCGAGGGAGGTTGGAGAGGTGCTCCACCAGCACGGTTTCAACCTGTACGCACTCCAGAGCCACTTGCCCCTGCGGCACGTTGAACTTGACCCTTTTCCCACAGAGCTGCTGTCGACGTGCAGGGAGAGCGTTAAACAACGCGATCGGCTGACGTGCTTCACCGCGACCCCGGCTCACTCTTCGGTCCTCTTACACACCCTTGGAATCGTTTGCGCTTGTTACATGTGTGTGTGTTTAAATGCAAATACTGCACGGGCACTTTGGATTAACTAACCCCAAAACACACACATGAATAATAGAAGGTTAGAGTCAACCACGAGAAACAGAAAGTTTGAAGAAGTAGAACTGGAGTGAAAAACTAAACTGAGGCGAGAGAGTGAACTGCTATTTTGAACTATGATGAGGCCATTTGGACACATTGAGCCTTTAGCAGAGTGTGATGAGTATGTATTTTAAAAATCATGGCTCTGGGGCATTTTTGTGGGGTCTCCGGGGGTTTAAGGTGTTGATCATGAAGCCTGAACATTCCCACTTCAAATCTAACCATTGTTGCATGTCATTCCCTCTTTGTCCTGTCGTCTTTAGGTCATTTCTTTACTTTTCTGTGACTAAAATTCAGTGTTTGATGAAGAGAACGCTTGGATCCTGCAGAAACTTGATGTTTCTTTTTATGAAAGGCAAAATTTTAGTCTTACTCCATTATACTCTATTATAAAATGTCCTAAAATCAAGACAAATACCCATGACATGTTCCCGGACCTCAAAGGAAAAGTCAAGTTGTACCTGGAATCAGCAAATGCTTAACAAATGTTCTGTTCATTTACTAAATCTTTTTAGCGCTAGACTGATAGATCAGGTGAAAAGACTGATTTAAGCGTGTGTGTGTGTGCGTGTGTGTTTAACCTTTTTGCAGCAGTTCAGTGTCTCCTTTCTTCACCAGACCAACAAAGATGTCGTGTATGCGAGGCATGACTTTGTAGTACTTCTGACACTCCTGAACTGCTTCCAGAGCACCAGCTACGTCCGAACTGCAGGCATGCAACCACACACACAACACACAGACAGACAGACAGACATAAGGAGAGAGAGAGGGAGAGAGAGCGGAGAGCAAGTTAGATGTCAGGTCTGTCCAATCAGTCGTGTACAGGATTGTGTCGGCAGAGAATAGACAGTGCTTCATGGGGCGTTCGCCCTGTGACGTTGTGTTTGGCACCATGACCTTCTGCAACAATACAGGCCTTTGAATTCATGACAGCACAACTGTACGTGACGAAGCCTTTTGACCTCAATACATCATTCTCACACAATCAGGCATGCTCCCACACACCTGTCTGCGAGGGGCTAATGTCTCGCTGGACAGGCTTTTAGAGGGGAAGCAACGCAACAGACAAAAGGAACCGAGTGATCTTTACCCTCTGCGCCCAGCTCCCCTCGCACCTTCCGACCTCTATCGCCCGTTCTCCTCTTTTGTCCTCTCCAAACCGCTTTAACCTCCACTCATTTCCTCTTCCTCTCATTTCCCTTCCCTCCTGATCCTCTCTATCCTCACTTCCTTCCTCCTCTCTTCCTCCTCGCCATCTTCCTGTTGATTTCACGCTGTCAGCTCTCGCCGCTCTCCGATGACCTCGCCCCCCAGCTGAGCAATTTAGCAGAAATATGGCAACAACATTAGAGACCCCCCCGACCACCAGCCTCGCTCCCTTCGTCTCATGTCATCCTTTTCTTGCTCCATCTATCCTCCTATCCCTCCCGAGCGGGCGAGCAGACAAAAGAGCGCACAGAGGGGAGGATGAGTGCGCCCTGATGGAGTGATAACGAGAGAAACAGAAGATAGAGATTGGGGAAAAGGAAGCGAGGGAACGAGAAGCTGAGAGGAAGGGGAGGGAGAGAGACCACTTCAACCCCCTCTATTGTGACAGCGCTGCCATCAATCTGTTGATTGGGTAATTACCATGTCAATCACACAGAGGTCAAAGCAGATAGGGCACCCACGGGGGAGGTAAAGGGCACGGTAAGTGAGTGAAAAAGAGACAGATGGACAGGGTGTGAGGGAGACAGAGACCGAGAGCGAACAGGTATAATTTCTGAAGTGTTTTCTCCTCTAATCAATTAGACGAGCCGATAAGAGAAATATGCCCAAAAAGACCAACAACCCGGAAAAAAAACACACAACAAAAAGAACACATGACCTTGAGTCTGTATTTTTTTTCTTGTGAGGCGGGAGAGAGCGACGGAGGGAGGAGGAATGGAGTGATTAGGGTTAGAAGGTAAAGAGGTCCGCTAATTGAAATGAAGAGGGACAACATTATTCAGCAGTGCCAGTCAAGAGGCTGTTCAATTGCACAACAGTCTGATTGAACAACACAGAAGAGAGACTAAAGAGATTTTTGAAAATAAGAGAAAGAGCATGGAGATTGAATGGGGCCGAGGGAACGGGTGGGAGGGCGTCACGTGTACGCAATTTACTCCCAAAAAAAAAAAAAAAACGACACGAGGAAGAGGAGGGGAAAAAAGAAGTGCAGAAAGCAGTTTGTGCTTAACGTAAGGTGGCTTCTGTGCACAATTAACTGGGGTGCTGTGTGGTTTGTACGCTGGAGAACACACACACACACACACACACACACGTTGTAATGTAAAGTCATGTTTCAAAACTCTTGTTTCATCCCTTCTTTCTGTCCACTTCATTCCTCCATCGAGCTCCTACTTATAATCCCTCCTTCCTAATGAGACATCTTAAAAAAAACAAAAAAAAAAAACATCCCATCACTCTTGGAAAAAAAAAAAAAGGGTCTAGCGTTGCAATTACACCCCCTCTACCTTCCTCCCCTCTCCCCCCCCTCTCTCCGCCCACCGATCCACCCCAAAAAAGAGCTAAGGATGTCGAAAGATGGATAATTTCCCCTAGGTACAATTTAACTGTCACTTTGCGTTGCCATTTACTGCGGCGCTCAGCCCTGTTAATGTCCTCAACTTTGCATGTCAGCCACTTTCCAGCCAATTAAGCCCTGAAAAAAAAAAAAACGAGCGCTTTGCTCAGTGGAAACCTGAAGGATTAGACAAGGAAGCTCATTTTGCCTCGTCTCACACCCCCACCCGTCCCTCTCCGTCCCCCTCTTTTGTTCGGCGGAGATCGGCAGGCCTGTTATCAAGCCACTGTCCTTGCTTTTGGGGGAGGTGGAGGGGTGACAAGGCGTCTGTGTCTCGAAACGTAAATGAGACTGCGTTCATGACACCGCTAGCCCGCTGTTACGTGTTGGAGGATGGCGTGCGCTGATGTTTACGCCAGCACCCCGGAGTCGGTGACGTTGCTGACTGCGGGTGAACAAGCTGAAAACGCAACACATCCCTAAAGATGATGACGTGGGAGACGTGGGAAGTCCGATATTTAATCTCTTTTTAGCTCTGTTTGGGTCTCAACCAACTCCTGAGGAAAATATCTGGTTCTGTTCAACTATATTCACCAGTTAGTTGCCAACTTTACCATTTGGGCTTTGGCAGGCAGTGTGCGATGGGTTTATTGAAGCTTTTCGAACGAAACCAGTCGCCTGCTGCAGCAGGAAACAACCAAAACATTGGCTAAAAGGGGCTAAAATGCCCCGCAGAGCTGAGGGGGAACTGCACAGTTCACAAGCTTGTGTCTTTCTTGGATTTGTCCATCTATCTTTTCTTCTTCTACCAAGGATTTCCCTTTTTCTCCTTCGCCGTCGTTTCAACTGTGTCTACTTTCACGGTTGAGACACTCTCCTCTCGTGCAAGGCCTCAGTGAAACCCCTGTACACACAAAGAAGTATTAAAGGGTGGAAGCGAATGAGGTATTTCTCCTCCCAGCCACTCATCTCCGATCAGCTCTCAAACCCCCCCGTCTCAACTCCTCCTCCAACGCCACAGCTCCTCTGTCTTATCACAAATGGCTCTTCATTTTGTTGGACTCATTAGCATTTCCTGTCGCTAATCACTTCCATGAGGAATGTCGCAATCTTAGCAACCTGCCAGCTAGCGCGGTAGCAGGTTAGCGCACACAAGCGCTGAGCGGACGAACGTGAAGGCTAACGGGGCGGCACATATGATGGGCTGTCAAGGGCTAATCTGCCGGAGAAGTGTTCATTAAGTCATTAGCGCTGACGCAGCGATGAGACGGGTGCAGGCGGGAGTGATGCCTGCTTTGTCCTCTTTTTATCGCTTCCCCCTCCGTCCCTCCTCCTCCCGACAGTCTGTTTGTCCGCTGACTGACGGAATGAAGAGGTGGAGACAAACGGATGAAGATAAAAGATTTTTTTTTTTTTTAAATAAAGAGGAGGAGAACCCGAGGAGATAGATTCAACTAGAGCGCAGAAGTCAAGTGTTGTGGTAGTCAAACCTGCCCCGAGGCTCGGCTCGAACCGCCACGGGAAGAACATTTCACACTTTTTATGCATCTTCACGAGACAAACGCATAAAAATATTCACTTCCGACAGCTTTTTAACAGCGGTGTCGCAGTCTTACGTGTCCACTGTGCGACACAAGTGGCTGAAACTGACGTTCGAGAGCTCCTCTGTTTATCTGCTAGGATTAAAGTTGGTTGAAAGAGGGAAAATCAAAAGAACATATGAATATGTGCATGGGTACCTGTGTTCAGCTAAAGTGGAGCACACACTTTACAGGCTCCACCTTAAATTTCCAAGCCTTGACTAACAGCCGCACGCATGTTCCAAGACAGATGACGATAAAACACCAGCAGCTAGCTTGTTCACTTGTATTCATTAGTGCGTGCTCACTGCAGTATCATTTGGAGGAGGTACAACTGGCACTTGATTTGTAAACAGGGCTGTGATAAGCTGGTGTGTGTGTGTGTGTGTTTTGGCTGCCGTTGATGACCCAGGAGTAAATTAGTCTGCTAATCTCACAGAGGCAGTGATTAACGAGTGAACCTGGAAACTCTGTTTGTGCCAGAGACCAGACTTACAGCAAAACAAACAGCGGCAGGGGAGCACCGGTGTGTGTGAGCGTCCTGTGTGTGTGTGTGTGTGTGTGTGTGTGTGCACGAGCTTCACGTGCAAAGGTTTACCTGTACCGCATACCACTGGAGGTAAACAGTGTGTATGAAAGCGTGTGTGTGTGTGTGTGTTTAGTGGCAGGCCCCTAACGGCGCACTGTGTGGCTGCGGTAAATCCAGCAATTAGTGCTCTGTACATAATTAACATGCTAATGAGTTGATCTACTTAAAAGCTGCTCTGACAAATAGAACACACATACGCCGAACAACGCACACGTACTGAATAGAGTCGAGGGGTGGGGTAATACCAGTGACCCCGCCAGCCTGTGTTTGGTAACGTTCATTTGCATATTTGCATTATGGGAAGAGGCAGCGATGGCTATCTCTCGCACACACACACTTACACCTTGGAGTATAGCAGTGGGTGTTTCACAAGATCAGGGGTGGGGGCTCATGGGAGAGGTTGCAGCTGGCGAATCCTCAAACAAACAAAACCTGGCGCTGACACTGCGCGCGCGCGCACACACACACGTAAATGAGCAATTTCCACATCCTCTCTCTGTCTGAATCGCTGACCCAGAATGTAACCTCAGCTATGATCATAGGGAGGGATGAGTGACTCATTGAGACACACATACATACACACACCTGGCAACTGGATTTGGCAGATAAAGATACAAAATCAGACAACATAAAAAAAGTGAGTTGGATGGCCGGCGAGTGGAGAGCTTCAGACACAGAAATTAAAAAAAAAAAAAAAAAAAAAAAACATACCATCAGGCAAATATTAACATTAAATCTGCGCCTGCCAAAATGTGCCTTTGTGATTTGTAAGACAGTCAGAGGTTGTTTTACCTTTCCAGGTAGGACGTGATCAGAGGGGAGCAGAGATTGGCAGAGGGCTTTGTCAGTCCGAGGGTGAAGATGGTGTCCAGCAGCCGCTTGATGGTGGAGGAGGCGCCCTTGGCTGCTAAGGTGTTGAGCGTGTGAAACAGAGCATTGAGGTTTGTGTCATCCACCATCACGTCCTTCTCCTTCATCTCCTTCAGAATGTCTAACGCCTCTGTGACGGAGGGAGAGAGAAGGGACAGGAATGCTTCACTTGTTCCTACGACTCGCAACGTTTGCAATGCTTTTTGGCAGTGAGGTGATTGAGGGGAGAAAGGGACGAGAACAAAACAAGGAGAAAGAGAGATGATACGGAGAGATGAGGAGAGAGGAAGCGAGAGGTGGGCAGAGCTTGGCTGAGAGGAGAGTAGGGTGTGTGAATATGATAAAAGGCCCCTTTAGCTAATTCCATGTGGGGAAAACAAACCCATATTAAAATAGCATTTTGCACCCAGCGGGGATGCAAATCCAACCCCGTATAATGCCAACTCTGCGCTAATTGCTACTTGCGGTTTTCTAAACGAGACTACAATTACCGGACCCCTACAATGGAGGCCAGCTTTTTGCCGTGGCCGTGTAGAAAGCACTTGGGGGGCTAAATTATAGGTATGTGGCGACAAGGGCCCGGCGTGGCCCCAGTGAGACCCCGGTAAGCGGGCTGAGGGGGTGGATCAGTTTGGTCAAGTCCAGCCGGTAATGGAGGGCTTTTTACCGGGCCATGCGCCCATCTGGCCAACACTAGGGGCTAAATGGTGAAAAGGGTGTGTGTGTGTGTATATGTGGTGTATCAGCATAAGGTAATTAAGATGCGTTTACTGTCTATTTAGACAGCTGCTAATGGGCTGACAGCGATACAGCCGCTCTCCACCACAGACACTAATCTATACAGCACGACCGAGAAGACGGGAGGAGATTGAGAGACGCAGAGACTCAGAATATATTTCAATAATGTTCAAATCTATAAATTCTCGCCAATCCTTTCCTCCTTACGTTAGCAAACACAAAAAGGGAGCGCTAAAGTGAACAAATGTGGGTCTAATGACACTCAACACCTACATAACTGGTAATATAACAAAACACCTCCAACAGGAGTGTCACTCTCCACTGGGAACACACATCCACACACACACACACTTGTGGGCTGAGGGACAGGGCCACTGGTGAGTGCTTTGGCATCCTAATTTCAGTCTGTCTCTCCATCTCTCCACCTCTCCGTTGCCAGTTGTTATGGCGATGGGAACCGAAGGCTGTCACAGATTTAATAGGACGGGGGAAAATAGAGGAAGGAAGGGTGGTGTAGGGGTGGCTGGCAATGAAGGAGAGACGCTCCTAAATTGGGAGGGGGGTTACAGGGAGGACGATGAGAGAGGGGGGGGGGGAGCTCGTCAGAGGGATAAGTTTGGTTAGAAGAATGGAAAACCTTGAAGGCAGCGCGGTCTCTGTGGAACGGACATCAACAATCAAGTATCTCTGGTAACTTGCAAACTGATTATAAGGGTATCGGCATTAAACATGGCCGTATATGACCTGACGGCTGTCGACTCTGCACCGTTTATCACTTCAGATGTAACTTATTCTCACTCTGTGCCTCTCTCCATGTCTTCCTCCCTCCCCCCTTCTATCCATACCTCTCTCCATCACTCCCTGACATACCCGCTAATCACCGAGACCAATGGCTTGGAGTTGATCTGCCCAAATGGAGCTACCACCAGCTAACATCCCTTCGTCCAACGCCCCAGTCCTCCTCCATCTCTCCCTTTATCCCTCCGTTTAGCCAGTATGCATATCCATCAGCTCAGCCGAGCATCGTGGCCAGCAAAGCGAGCCAGACCGCACACACACACACCAAAAGATGGGGAGGCAGACAGGCCAGGTAAACAAACATCACACAGCCCAATGGTTCATTTAATGTTCCATGACTTGACTGCTAGTGATGTCTCTTTCCCAAAACACACAGGGCATCAAAAGACGAGTCCAGGACCACCAAAAGCCAGAACAAGTTGTGTTTACCAAAGCGGGAGGATGGACAGGTGGAGGCAGAGGGCCAAGGGCAGGTCAAAGAGACGCTTGGTGATAGAGGAGAGGGGTATTTAAAACATGGAGGGAGAGTAGTGAAGGTAGGAGGAGGTAAAAGGGGGTGTTTGAGCTCCTGAAGCCCAAGATGTACTGCAGGTTCACTTTATATTTACATTTTTTTAAAGTGGATTTTATGCAATTTCTTTTTCCTGTATTTGAAATTTAGTTTTGTAAAAAAACTTTTATGCATATGGTTTGTGTCTGCCAAGAGGTTAAAGCTAGCCAAATTTCTAGCTGTCACATTTCCTTAAACTACATTTTCACTCAAAGGTTTCGGTCGCACGGTTGCCATATGTGTTGGG
Organism: Nibea coibor; assembly: GCA_023373845.1. Classification (NCBI taxonomy): domain Eukaryota; kingdom Metazoa; phylum Chordata; class Actinopteri; family Sciaenidae; genus Nibea; species Nibea coibor. The sequence goes on from CM041723.1 coordinate 18,332,707, forward strand.
GCAGTTGGGAATTGAAGTAACGATTTAGAGCAAAGGTCCTTTGGGACACAGTGTGGTCAGCTCTGCGCGCTCTGTGGCTAAAGTTCAACCGGGCTGGACTTTGAGTGCAAGCACACTTACTGAAAATGGAGTAAAGGCTGGATAAAGGATAAAGTCAAAGGGATGAAGTAAAGTGAAGTAAAAGTTGCGTGGCGAGGTGCGAGGGGGGGGGGGGGGCAAGGGCAAAAACAACAAAGCCATTAGAGAGGGTGAGAAATAAAGCAAGATGCCAGGAGACATGATCTTCAGCTGGGCCTGGTGTGTGCTGGGAGCCGGGCGGACCAGCGTCTGGGTGGGGACAGGCTAACATCAAGGTTAGCCATGTGTGCTAATGTGGCTGACAAGCGTCCCCTCCATATGCACACTCTGGCTAATGGCAAATGCGTTAGCGCTGCCTATACACACCCCGACACACACACACAGACGGACACACCAACTGTCGTGCCCACCAAATGCCTTTTGCTTGAATTCACATGCAAATGTGTGTGTCCCTCTGTGTGTGTGTGTGTGTGTGTGAAATGCTCAAGCACTTCGGCGGACATGATCTGCCATTAGCATCAAGGCGGATTTCAATAATTCTGGAAAAATACACACAGTCCTGTAATTTTCCCCCTCTCTCATTTCTCACTGATGCGGGTGTATGCGAAGAGAGTGTGTGTGTGTGTGTGTGTGTGTGTGTGTGTGTGTGTGTGTGTGTGTGTGTGTGTGTGTGTGTGTGTGTGTGGGTATGGGAGGGGGTGAGAGAATGACACGCTTTGAGACAGAACGGGGGAGAGAGGGTCAGACAGAGAGACAGAGGCGAAGACGGAGAGAGAGAGCGAAGGGGAGGAGAGAGGAGGCGAGGACAGACAAGGGAAACATTTTGCCTGTCATTGTGTGCAAAAAGCAGAGCGGCACAACTGATGGTAATTGGGTCTTCGATGGGCTGAAGGAAACCCACCGTAGCATTCTGAAAATGGCCGGCTAATGTGGCTTTGAGGGAGCGAGAAAGACAGATTGTGACAGAGTTGGCGACACACGCGCGCGCGCACACACACACACGCGCATCTGCAGGCCTTTTTAGGTTCAAGCCTGATTTACTTTGATCCAGCTTACTGTCACAGAAACAGCAGCGAGGAGCTAAGAGCTGGAGGGATTAGTCAATTAATCAATGGAGATAAAATTAAGAACAATTTCGATAATTGATTCATCGTTTAAAATCCTTCAAGCAAAAATACGACTGAGTATCTTTCCATTTTGGACAGTTGGCCAAGCAGTTAGAAGAAGTCGCCTCAGCTCGGAGATGTTGTGAGATGCAGTTTTTACTCTGACACTTCGGAGGATGAATTATTAATGAAAAAAGTTGACAAACTAACAGCCGTAGAGAAACTTACCCTCCACCCTGTCGTTCTTGGAGAGAGCCCTGACCAGTGCGATGTATTTACCGGAATCCAGCATTACTGTTGAGTCCATGCGGCTTCTAAATACAGAGACGGGAGAGAGACTCGATTAATGTGTCCAACTTAAAGTAATTCAACCGCTCTCTTCATCTGTTGGGAGTTCAGAACCAGGTGGTGAGGAGGGAAGGAAACAAGGGAGGAAGAGGGGAGAGTTTCCTGCCGCTCTGTTGACCGGCTGGACCCTGCATTAATGTCTCCCCTAATACCACTCAAGTTAAACTTTAATGGCCTACCTCTGGTCACACCGCTGCCTTATGTATGCGTGTGCGTGTGTTGTATTTGTGTATGTATCCTGCTCCACTCACATTTCCCTCTTCAGGTTGAGCGCCTCGTCCGCATTGCCATGGCGACAGCACAGGTTGAGGAGGCTGGCGAGGGCGGGGATGGTCATCTCCCCCTCGTACTGCTGCTTCAGCCCGAGGGCGCGCTGCAGGTTCTGTTCGGACACACTAAACTAAACACACACACACACACACACACACACACACACACAGAAAAACTCATTTCAAGAAGAAGAAGAAGAAGAGAGAGAGAGTTTTGTGAGACTCGAGAAAACCAAACACATCCTACCTCTTCGCCACAGAGCGCCTGGATGGCTTGTTTGAGAACGCTGCCTAATGGTTTGTTCTCCGCTTTCAGCTCGGCCAGTTTATTCTCGAGTGCCAACACCCTCGCCTCAGCTCCCTGATGGAATACATAACCTCATCAAATGAAACGCAAATATAATAATAGGTGTGGAGGGGTATTAAACGTTTTGTATGAATTTCTTCACACTCGAGATGCCCTACTTACATTGACACGGGGAGCTGACACAGAGGCAAGGGACTCTTGTTCTTTGGGATCCAGCAAAGCAATCACATCCTGACACACACACAGATAACGTCAACATTACAGGCCAAATATAACAACAGTACAGAAAAGTTTAGTTTAATCTGATACAAGATTAGCCGACCGGCTCTGTACCTTGATGAGCTCTGGGGTGTGGTAGGACTCCAGGAGGTTCCTGATGCCTCTGAAGATGTTTGTTGTAATGGTTATGTTCTGCGGAGAAAACAAGAGGAAGGATCATCAAAGCGCCGATCAGCTCTCAGCACCAGAGGAGCAGCTGTGTCTTAAAAAACGTTCACAGTTAAGTTTGAACATAATGAGCTCACAGCAGGAAACAAAAATGAAGTTTCTGATTAATTTAAAACTTTTCTGTGTTTGAATTTGTGGGGAAATGATTGCTGAAAATAAAGTTGCCGCTGGAAACAACAAATGAGCAACATTTACCGGGAGCTACACGTCATTCGGAAACTAAAATGTTTATCTATCGTTACTGATAACTGTTAATGAAGGATTCACTAAAACTTAAAACGTTTATTGAGAGCTTACTGATAATTGAGAGCGTGATTTCATCTTGCATAACACGTCTGGATGGCCTCACTCAAACCTTCATCTAAGTGTATTCTGTCGTGTGTGTATCGTGAATAATCCCAGTCTGATTACATACTGCAAATCATCTCAGATCAGAGTGTGTAAGCTCCTTCAAAATGGGATGTTTATGAACGGATTGGACAATATATTAGTTTAAGAGTGTGTAGTGTGTGTGTGTGTACCTGAGCCCGTAGCTGACTGAAGTATTCTCGCAGCTTGCCTTCCTGTGCCTGCACCTCCATCTCCGACATGTTGTCGATCACATTGTACAAGAAGAAGGGTCCCTTTTCTGGATGGGAGGGAAACACACACACACAGAGTGAACAGCTGTCCTGGGAATACATTTCATTTCCCACCATGTCAGTCATTTGTGTGCATATTTATATTATTTTTCCGTAACCTCTGCAGGGTGTGTGTTTGTGTTTCTTTTCTGCTGACAGAGGCTGCTTTTGGGCTGGAGTGTGAGTGAATGCGCGACGCTTGGCAGCGACAGCTTCCCCCTATTTCAACTCTCAAACACACACACACACACACAGATGTCGTTTAATGGGATGTGACATGGATAACAGTCTCCATCGCTCCCACCAGCACACACACACACACACACACACAACAATTTCAGCGCTGGAGACTCTCGGTGACACACACACTGACATGGAGCGACATTAGCGCTCCACACACATACACAGCCAGACCGGAGACGCGGTTCATTGGTGGCATGCACACACACACACTTTTAACTACTCAGCGCTGTGTCAGCAGCCAGGCTCTATTTCCTCGGACGGAGAGAGCAGGCCTTTCACTCACACAGTGACACATACACACACCTGGACATAAAGGCTTCAAGACAGGAAGTGGGCCGGTCAACCGTTTTGTGCTACTGAGACTGAACACACACACACACACACACACACAGAGCACATTTCTGTCATCTAAATTATAGTTAGACGATGAGTGAGACAGAGACTGTAGTCTGCAAGTTTGAATACTGACACAAGATAGATGATACACACAGACACACACACACACAGGCGTCATCCCTTCTCACTCCCTCACCTAGACACAAAGACACAGACACACACACGCTGGATACAAGGACACTGTCGTATACGAATGTCCTGACTTGGCAGCGACAGCAGTGTGTATAAATGTTTCCTCACCGGCGGGCTTGGAGGGTTCTCTGCAGAAACGCTTGTCGTTGTACAGGAGCACTGTAATCTGGAGCAAAGATCACAGACACAGACAGACAGACAGGTATGAGAAGGAACATCAACACAGACAGTTAGAGGGTAAATCGCCTCAGACACACGACCCAATCCTAAACCTTTATTTCTGTGTTTAAACTTTTCTTTGTAGCAGCTTTAAATTTGAAAATATTTTAACGTGTGTGAGTGAATTGTGTGTTTTTATTTTTGCTAACCATCCTAAATATTTATTTATTTATGCGCCATAAGGAAATTAGCATAAAATGCAGCAGATGGCATTTGTCATACTGTATACTCTTCCTAAATGTGACTCGGTGTGAAGCAGATGGTGAGTAAATTGGTTGTCGTTGCTATCATGTTGTGACTAATTCAGGTTCACCGAAAGCCTGATTTCATTTAGTTTTCTCTTTATCATTTTGTCTTTACTGCCTTACACACATATATACGTATATAAAGTATACAGATACACAAACCAATGCGGGCTCAATCACATCTTACCTTCACCATGCTCTCAATGTCAGAAGACCTGCAGGGGGCAGTAGAGGACAAGGCATGAGCACCCAGTCAACATGCAACACCACAACGGGTCAACGAGACTCCTCCATCGACTAACGTGCATCTCACACACACTTCAAACACGGATTTATTCTAATACATCTTTATGTGTGTTTAATATGCTTCTCTAGTGCTTGTTAATGATCAAGCTGAAGTCTAAATGTCTCCAAACTGTGCTCTACATATTGTTAATTGCTTGTACTTATCAGGAATGTTGCTGGAAGTTTAAAAAAAAATTAATTTCTATTAAACTTCCCCAATTTAGAAAATCCAGTTATTTACACATATTTTATTAGTTTCAAATGATGAAAATACATGTTTAGACAAATTACTTAACTGTCTGACAGCAGTCGAGATTTAAATCAAGTAACCATAATACATAATACAGTGTCATGTTGCCATAGCTACTGAATTGACAGTGTACTACAATACAATAGGGCGAGAGCGACATTTCAGTTTGACACTCTCATCCCACAGTACAAGAGAGGAGAGATGGCAGCACAAAAGCCTGAGAAACCACAAAAGACACACACACACACACACACACACACACACACACACACACACACACACACACACACACACACACACACACACACACACACACACACACACACACACACACACACACACACACACACACACAGAGGCTAAATGATGACAACGTGCGACATTTCTGGCGTTGTCAGCTAGTTGGTGGAGAGGAGGAGATGAAAGATGAGAGGAGAAGAGAGAAGAAGAGGTCTTTAATGATTAAATTATCCCCTGACCTTGTCTTTGACAGGGGCAGGTTCGGCATTGCAATGACACAGCGCTCGTGCACACGCGCACACACACACACACACACACACTCCCCCAAGTGACAAGCCCAATTATGACCCTGTCAGGCAACCGAGCAGTCAGAAGAGTGTGTAGGTGTGTGTATGAGCGTTACAGTGCAATGAGAGCAAAGCAAATGGGGTAGAGGAAGCGGATTTAGACATGAAAAACGTGGACGACGTGCCAATTTATGCATAAAAAAATATGTGGTGATCTACATTTATTTGTGGTTCTCAAACAGGATCAAACTTTATTGGTGCATTGTTTTTTATTGTACATTATTCTGAATGTCCTTGAGCTAAAACTGTCCGACCAAGAACTGAAATGCTGCTGTTGATTTTCAGACCTTTAAAAAAAAAAAAAAAAAAAAGGTGAGACTCACCATTTCTCAAAAGGATACATTGCGTTTCTTCGTTTTATCAATTAAATTAGTTAAATTATCAACATCCGCCGAGTTAATTAACACATCAGCTACAACAAAGACTGAAGAGAAAGTTCAAAATTGGGCAGATTTTTCCATTTTTTAGTGGAAGAAATTACTTGGCTCCCTGCAGACGACGCAGCACTTTTCTCTTTGACTCACCTCCGGTTTTGCTCAGGGGCCGGAGTGTTTTTGTGTCGATGTGTAGTGTTAAACCGTAAATATTCATAAACACCCCCTTCAACAAAAGCCCACGGGTCAGACCTGAGTCCTACGGCCAACTGAGCGTGTGTGTGTGTGTGTGTGTGTGAGAGGGAGAGAGAGGGAGATCAGTACGGGGGTCTGGCTTCGAGGGGCAGTGGTGGGCATCTGCTAATTTACATATCTCCCACGGTGCTTTGGGGTAAAAGCTGAAGGATGACGGCCTCCATATGCATGAAGCACCCATGTACACCCCTGTGTGTGTGTGTGAGAGAGAGATGGGTTGTTTTTCCCTGCAGCTGCCCACACAAACACTGTAGATGGTGTGATAGGCTGCACATGTCATCGTCAGAGCATATGCTGCACTGACCCCTGTAGAGCTACTGGCCTCTCTAAAACGCCAGTCAGGAGTTATGAGGGAAAATATGGAGAAATATGGAATATCAAATGATGGAGAACAAACAGAGACGTGAAGAGCAGGCGGGCTTATTGACTCACTTTTTGAAGCTATAGATGAGGCTGTTGCGGAAAACACTGAGATCCAACGGCGGGAAGGAAGGATCGGACACTGGAAAATAGGAGACAGGCAAATAATGAGTGAAGACGACAACAACTTGTCTTCGTGACGACTGATGTAGGAACCAAAACGTGCGTGTATGTAGTTTGAGCTGTTTATATGTTTAGATCACACACGTTTACTTCAGGTTGTGCCTTATTTTTATAGACAAAGAGGGTGACCGGCTCCAATATTTTTACTACTTATCATCTAGTTTAATTGCTGATTATTCTAATTTTGTGTTTCGATTGAGTATGAGGGGCAATAAACTAGTGAAACACGTGTTTAAAAAGTTTGATAGTGTTCAATCTCTGATGATAGGAAACAGAAAGACCAGCAGAGGTTTGGAAATATTAGAAATGTTTAAACACTGACAGTTTTCCTCGTGTACCGGGGAAAATAGCCACTGAGCTCCAAGAGGAAAACAGTGTAACGTATGTGAGAATGAGCGCTGGATGTTTGAGATTAAAACAAGGTGAAAGATAGAAAATGGGAAGAATCATCCATTATGTAACAGCCTTCTGTATCCTGTCCCTGCGCCAGTTGAGGCGCCTCTCCTTCTCGCTCTTTACATATTCACACAGACTGATCTCTTAAAAGGCCTGATGAGCACCGAGGAGTAAGTGGGGGTGTGTGTGTATGTGTGTGTCAACGCCGGTCCAATTAGCCCGCAGGCGAAGCAGCAATCTTTATGATGATGGGTGTTCGAGATGCAGTAGAGCTTCTTTGGAATATGTTAAGTGTGAGAGTGTGTGTGTGTGTTTGCTTACATCGGGCGTAGAATTCGGCCAGGTCGTGGACCGCCAACAAGCGAATCTGGGAAGCCAAGAGGCCACTTGCCTCCAAAGACACACCTGCATCCTGAGCAGAGAAAAAAATAAATAAATAAATAAATAAATCACATTTGTCAGCAAAAATCAACGTGTGAACACACACACACACACACACACACACACACACACAGACTTATGGATTACCTTGAGGGCCTGTAGAGCTTCGTCCACGCTGGAGAAGGCAGGGAAGGTATAGGTCGACAGAGTGTCGGGATCAGGGGACACTCCGAGGTCCTGCATGCTCTTCAATATCTCAATCAAACCTACAACACACAAGCGTAAAGTCATTAATATCAATATCAATCTTTTTTTTTTTTAACTCATTTTCAATTTTTGTCTAGAAAATACCAAAACATTGTTCAAATGCTTGAAATGAATCATCAAATTCCAAGAATTCAACATAGTCCCAGACCAAAACATATTGTATATATACACATTTATTATGATTTATTTATTCATGATATAAAACAGGTTTAAACTACTTAAACTATAAATCAGTTATCTCAATTAGTGCTTGATTTTCTTGCAACTGACTTCTAAATGATCAGACTAATCATTTTTATTTCATCATCATGTTATCATTTATTTCATCTTTATGCCCTCGAGAATGCTAGCTGAACAAACTGCAGCATGTGATTGAATTAAAAAAAAAAAAAAAAAAAGTTTGTTTGTCGACACTGTTCCTCATTTTTCCCAATCTCAAACTGACATTTTGTTTTGTTTTTGATCCAAATGTCACACACACTCACACACACACTTCCCCCTCACAGCCTCCATCCACAAAATGCTAATGGTCGCTACCCGGCTAGCTCGGACTTGAGGGTGTGTGTACATAAACACGCACTCTGCCTGAAGTGGACTCTTGCGCCATCGCCCTGGTCGGCAGCGCAGCCCCGAGGTCCTGCCCCGGGGAGGTAGGCCAGAACAGTCACATGCATATGGAACAGCCACTCACACACTCTCAACGTGCCCGCAAGAGAGTGTGTGTGAGCTCATACGGAGGGACTGCAGCATTTTGCATATGTCTTGGAGTGTGCCCACAAAGGACATAAATGAGGGCATACGCAGGTCTGTGTGTGTGTTGCTATGCAGTTTTAGCAGCTATATATCTATATATGACTGCATCCAGTGTACCAATACACCTTGTTCCCATGCGGACTCCAGCAAACTACCTAAAGTGCTTCCTTGAGTTGACACACCTCAAGATGCTGCGTGTATTTACTCTGCACTAAGTTTCTGAAGCAAACACACACACACACACACACGGCTCTATATTTCTACATCCTCATGGGACGTATGTGTTCACCTACAGTCTCTCTCTTTAGCTGAATAAAAGATGAGTCCCGGGCTTTTATACGCCATTAAAACCTGCGGCTGGGGTTGCATTATCCCAGGTAAAGCTACCTGAACCACTCCATCCATCCATCCATCCACCCGCCCGCCCGCCCGCCTGCCCAGCCTCCCCCCGCCATCTATATCACTCATTCATCTGCCCCTCTCACTATCCATCTACCCTGCTTTCAAGAAAAAGTAAACAGGCGATCTTCCTCTTTCTTCTCAATGGAGGATCCATCCGCTCTGCCGTCCATTCTTACCCCCCTTAATCGCTTTCATACAGCCTCTCTTTTTTATGAAAGAAGAGAGGGAGCACCTGTTTTCATCCTGAATAATCCATCATCTATTTCACCGTGAGTCACACAGACAGAAAACAAGTGAATGGAGAGCTGCAGGAGGGTATAAATGCAGAAAGCGGCCTTCTCTCTCACGCACGCTTTCCGGCTTCCGCCCATGAGCTTTCATGATCATCAGCACTTTTCGGTTTTGGTTGTTGTGCTTTTTTTTTTTGCAAGTCAAGTCTGAACACCAAGAGCTTTTAACCCCTTGAACCCCAGACTTTTCACTCAGCTTTCAGTCCCTTTACTTCCAGGCTTATGGTAAAGTCACTGCAAGCCTTAGCTAAGCAGGAACAAGTAAGGCTACTGAGAAATGCCACCAGTTTGTCTGTGAGTGGTACTATTCTAGTGCAGCTTTTATGGGGAGGGAAAGCTGTACACATACCACATTGATTTAAACATGTGTGTTACATATGAAGCTACCATCTGCAGCTGGTCATCTCAGATTAGGACATAGACGAGAAACAGCTAATCTGACTCTGTCCAAAGGAAACAAAATCAAGCTACAACTACCTCTAAAGCCTGATCATCAACACCGTTTAATCCGTACAGAAGACAAGACGTAGGAATGACACGTTGAGATTTTACAGGAGGTTACGTGTCGGATTTAATAACCTCCTGGATTTTCTGCTGATTGCCTGGTAACTGGTTGACAGACGGGAATGATGCCTTCGTGGTCTGAATTGACTTGATAATGACAGTGAAGAGAAAGAGGGGCACAAAGCGCTTCCATCTGGTTTCTGGCTACATGAAGGTACGTGACACTGGCATCTATCCTGCCTCCAAAGACCAAGAATATCGACTCAAATCAAGAGACTTTAAAACTCAGCTAACCTGTCGTAAATGTGAAGAACTACATCAAAAAAAGAGAATCAGTCAAGACATAAAACAAAATAATATTTGTGCTATTTTCCCTCCAGGCCTCTTATTTTTCACTCCATAATCCTCATATATGAGTAACCCTTTTTTTTTTTGCTTCCTCCCCTGTCCGAACAATTTAGATAAAGATTCGGTGCAGAGGAGAACTGAGAAGAGTAGAGGCCTCTCCAGGTTGGTCAGCATAAACCCTGACATACCATCCGGGCAAAAAGTATCAAAGTAGTGAGTTAAGCATGGCAGTGGTCACAAGATATCATCATCAGATTCATGTCTGCAGGTTAACTGTCACAGATGAGAAGTGAGGAGCGGAGGAACGAGAGGAAAAGAGGAGTGGAGCGAACCGGTCGCTGTCATCCCCTCCCCTCCTTGGACATGAGTACCTGTCACTTCTCCTTTTCTCTCTCCTCCAACACCATCTGCCTCTCCATCTCTCCGTGTCTACGACCCTCTTAAGGTAGACTCAGACGGCGGTTTGTCGTTTGAAAAACAGAAGAGAGCGCAAGAGCATTTCCATTTTATGAGGCGTGAAACGCTACAATCATTTCAATTCATCCTCACCCGCTTCATTTTTTCCTCTCCATTTTAAAATCAAGGTGATGCTTGGCTCTCGTTCCACCAATTAACTCTCGCTGGAGCTCAGATCAGAGTTCATGGAGGGCTGCATTACAGATTGCTGTTGTGGCGCTTCTTTAATGCAGCCCACTCTATTTGACAGACAGGGCTGGATTAAAGAAAGTGAAAGGGTTGAAGATGAGGTCACATAAATAGGGTCAGGAGGGGCGGGTGGCCGGGAAGAAAAGCAGACGAAACGAGGGAGGGTTTACGTCTCTCATCACCCAAAACGCTCCCTTCCTCTCTCTCGCTCTCTCTCTTTTACTTGCTCCGCCATGTCAGAAGTGATAAGAGCGCGCTGCGTCGCAAGGACTGACAAGCGGTGACTAGCTGGCGGCAGGTGGGAAGTAGGGGCCAGCATATGCTTCCGCTAAACCCGCCAAATCCACACCTCATCAAAAGGCAAAGGGACCCCCACCCCTCCCCACACACACTCCACCAATTCTATGACTGCGGCCTCCCTGCCCGCTAGTGACACCTGTGGACAAAAAGTGACACGGCGCTTAATATTTCATGGGCCGTGCACAGTGGGGCGCGTAATCCAAAGTGAATTCCCTCAGAGCGCTTGCATTTACATGAAATCAAGTCACTCCGCATCAGTCACATCACCTGCGCTGCCCCCTGAAACACCCCCGCCCGCCTCGCCCTCACAAATGGACGCACACACACCTCCTGCAGCCAATGAGAGAGACAGAGAGAGAGAGAGAGCAGGAGGGAGAGGGAGAGGCTGCATCATTCATGAGGGTTAAGGCTAACACCATCGGAAACCAGCGAGTGTTTGGGCGGAAGAGAAGTTCCTCCACTTGCTTTCCTTTCGTAGCTAAATGGGTGCTGTGGTTTGAGAGTTTGAGTAATAGTACGTGTCAAGTTTGTGTGTGGTTTTCCGTGTTTAAACTCGTGTCTGGTCCTCTCCTTCATGCTGAAGCCTCTCGCCATTCGAACGGAGAATCCGTCTGGGCCGCGCAGAGAAGTCAGTCTGCACCGTCGCCACATTGGTCTAACCAGTTTCTCCTCCCTGCCAGTTCAAATGCTGTCAATTAGCTGACAGGGGGAGAATCCATCATTTATTAATCACTCTAAAAAACCCCAAAGAGAGGGCCGGAGCTCAGCATAAATAAAGCACTTAAAAGCCAAACCGCTGCTGAACGCATTTGACAGGTTACGTTCATAATGAGTTGTGAATTCTGACAAGTCTCCAAATGCCGGCTATCTGTCACTGAGATGATTCCCCCACCCCACGAGTTCGTCGCTGACGAAAACAAGGCGGGGAAAATAAGCATTTCTTTCCCCTCGGACAGAAATTGGGAAGAGAAATATTCCACTAAACGGCATGTGCCGAGCCATTACACTGTCTTAAGTAGCAGATAGAGAAGACAAACTTTAAGACACTAATACTAGTTTCCCCAATGAGCGTTAATATTGTAGATTGCTGAGCTTTAAATTTTAAAATGTGTAGAGACTGAAGTGGGACTCAACTCGTGTAAAAACAGCCATTCAAATATCATGAGTGACCAAGTGGGTTGAACATGAAAAAAAGAGGAAGAGCTGAGCTGAGAAACTGAAGTTCGGTTCGATAAAAAAGATTCGAGAACGCCCGCTAGAGCAAAAAGACCTCTGACCTCTTAGCCTCGGGCCTTCATGTGCATCCATGTATGTGTGTTTGCATGCGCAAAGAAAATGCTCCAGGCTACCGAGTCCCACCCCAGTGTACCTAACAAGGAATCTTAGGTGCCCCCTCTGCCATGGGGCAAAGGTCACCAAATCAAGCATCCTCATCTGCGGTGCACCACTTTCTTCTTTTTGCACCGTTGATACAGTGTTAGCTGCTACAGTTTGTGCAGGAAACGCTGTAATACAAGGTTTATTGTTGGAAAAGGAAACAGAGACACAGAGTTTGTTGACCACACATTAGCAGATAATCTGTCTCTATAATTATTAGTTTAACTAATCTACATTTATTATTATTATTATTATACACTTGTTTAGCCTGTAGCTTCATTCAGTAAGATTAAACACACACTTAATTAGTCAAAAAATATCCTGTAGACACCCAGGAGGTTTTAAGAGGCCATAAATTGGAGACCTAGAAGAGAAATAAGACCTATGACATTCATGTCTGACCGCACTTTCTTAAAGTCAGTTTCTAACACGGGTAGGTCCGCTTCTAAACTTTTCCCAATCTATTCCTAGAGCTCTCCAGAGAGACCTGTTTGTGTGTGTGTTTGTGAGTAAGTGTAGATGCATGTGTGTGTTTCATCTCTTCCGGCTCTAACTCTCTCACGCAGGGATCAGACCTCTTTGCCCTTGACTGCCCCGGCCCAGTGAAATCTGTCCCAGTTGGACCACTCTGTGGGGCATTAATATTTGAGGGAAACACTCCTTTAAAAGCTCTTTCTGCTACAGAAGACTGAGAAAGTCATAATCCCCTCTATACTGCAAAAATAACACACATGCTCATAAACTGTGACTATCGTGCTGATCACAAAAACCCTCTCCATTTCAGATTGGATGAACAAACAGCTCGTACGTTACGGTACCTTTCTCGGGGCTCTATAGCGCCCATTAGGTTCTCACATTCACATGAAATTGTCCACATGAGGCTCGAGTGGCTTTAGCATCCGACTACAAGCTTCTCACGACAGTTCACCATGTTCAATTTCAAGATGCAATGGTCTCTGTAAAGCAGCTTTCTTAAAGTGAACACAGATGTATATAGATGTACATATGAAGTAATTATTCAAAGCCTGAATAAATAATAAATGTTTTATGGTTTGGTTCGGTTTCTTTAGACTCCACTTGGGAAATTTGTGGGAATATTTATATATGACAGCTCAGGAGTTTTACACTGGTGGGGAATAGAGACGTGACAGGTGGGGGGCACCCAACGGGAGGAAATTTTCCTTTTTATGCCTATGCGTGTGTGTTTGTGTATTGCTGCTTATTAGACCGATCACTAAGCTTAGCTCACCCCTAGGCGTATTTTATTAACATTGTGTTGGGGCAATGGCGGCAGGTGGGCCTTGAAAATTCCCCCCTGTCCAAGGCGGGGAATGACCGAAAAAGTTTGAGAACCACTGGGCTGAAGGAATGCCAACATCTAAAGAAAGTCCCAACGACTGAAAGAAAGTGGTTCTGTGGATATTAGCCACCCCAGAAACGAGCACATTAAGCCTAGATATAAATTTTAAATCTGTGCATGTTTGGGTGTGTGTGTGTGTGTGTGTACGTACCAGCTGTGTTCTTGTCTTTCAAATACAGAGCAAGTATGGGCCAATAGTAGTGCGGCCTTACAGGTAAGCCCTGCTCCTTCAACAGCTTCATCAGCTGTAAAGACATGTCTGCAAAAATAAAAGTGAAATAAATTATTTGAATGCATTTTCATCGTAGTTGCAATTCACAAAAATCACACAGATGAGTGTGTGTGTATAGAAATATTGAATGCGAGTAGATGAAATGCGCTGTACCGGTCTTCTTGGCCTCCAGAGCACACAACAAAGTGAAATGGAGCGGCATGATATGCAGATTTGACTCCAGGAGGTCTTTGCAATAAGCGCCTATCTTCTCCAGCGGCTGTAGTGCACACACAAATAAATCAAAAGTTACATTAAAACATCCAAACTAATACTGAACATACACTGTAAGTATGTTATATCTTTGAAATATTGCAGGAATGCAGTTTGTGAACCTGTATCTGCAATGAAACTAGTGTATCTACGTACTGTGTTCATGTTGACACAGTGTCTGAAGAAGAAGTTGCCCAGGTTTGGGGAGTCGGAGCTCGTGTCTTCAGGCTGCAGCGTGGGGAAAGTCTTCAGGATGAGAAAAGCCGTGTCCTCCAGACCGTGGGTGATGAGGCTCAGGCACAAGTTCATGGCATCTACAAGAAGAACAACAAACACTGATTTTCCTCAACACTGTCAAGATGATTACAAAAACAGCTCATTCGTTAGATGTTTATTACAGACATCTGGTTCTGGAACAAATATCGCAAATGTTACCTGACAAACAAGAAAGTATAGTTTCAGTACATTGGCTGCCCAAGACTACAGTGATAATGAAAAACATTAGGGGTGTGTGTGTGTGCGTACATGTACCTGGAACGTAACCCCTCTCGTGCCTCAAGCGCTCAGCCAGTTCTGGGATGTGCTGCTGGTGTCCGGCCTTGGCCAGGGTGAAGATGATCTGCATGAGGTCCCTGTCCATCAGACTGCAGTCTTCAACCTCTGCTGTCTCCAGAGTCTGACAAAGAGAGGAAGGAAAGAGCGAGGAATTAATAAGGCAACCATTCATTAGACACAAACAAACACGTGTATAAAATGTACTGACAGTCTTGACAACCAACTGAATAAACACACACACCTTTTTCAGACTGTCCAGGTCTCCCTTCTCAGCGTAGGCGTTGAGCAGCGACACATAAGTGTCAGGACCCGGCTCAATTCCTGCTCCCCGCATCACAGTCAGGATGTTCTTCGCACTCTCGATGTCCCTGCACAGATGATTTACGGCTGGTTTAAGTGATCTGATTGACCGATTATTATTATTATTATTATTATGTGCTATTGAACACAGCATGCTGTGAGAACTAAAGCAGCGACGCTCACCCTGCTCGAGCATGGCCTGTCACCAGGGAGTTGAAAACAGCCTCGGTGATGGGTAAATCTTTGCTCTTCATGCAACCCAAGATGGTGCTGAGAAGAGAGCAGAGAAAGAAAGTTAAACGGAGGTTACTGACGTCTTGACAGCTTCACATAAAACATGAACTTTGTTGCCGGCTTGCTCACCTGGCTCCCTCGATGTCTCCATTTTGGCAGTAAGCTGCTATGAGTCTCTGGTAGGTGACCTGTGGATCAGGCAGATGAGACACTAGTTAAAAGGGAAGTTTGCATAACAATAAACTAGTAGTAGAGTATCATCCAAACTCTCAGTGCTTCTCTTCCATTGGCACCGACGTGGCCGACGGTTCAGGCAAACAGAGATCTACACCGCACGGCAGCTTACCCTGTTGGGCTGGATCTTATCCGCTTCCATCTTGGCCAGAAAGTCCATGGGGGAGAACTTGAACTCATTCTGCAGGTAAACCTTCAGCAAGGCGTTGTAGTGGCTCACATCATACTGGGCACCTGAGGAGGACAATGCAAAAACATTCTCACTAGCAGTAACGAATAATGTGCCTTTCAAGTAGTTCCACAGATAATAAAGACAGCTAGGTTGTCGCCTCCTCTTACCCAACTTCTGCAGCTTCTCCCACACATGGTGGGCCAGCTCGGAGCGTTCCCCCACGGGCACCTCTGGCAGCAGGGACCCACAGCTACGCAGCAGCAACAAGGCCTGGTTTCCGCTGGGATAACCTGCAAACAGAGAAGAGCAGAAGCGGAGCACGGTGAGGCGAGTTCAACAGCACAGCCTTCATCTTCACGGCGATTGCTGCTCCTCTTGCCTACCTGTCCTGGAGATATCATGGAAGATACGGAGCAACAGGGTCTTGGTGATGCGACCGGTTCTCCTCACAGAGCTGTTCAGCTTGGCCAGCGCCCAGTCAAACTCCTGCGCCTGCTTGATTCTCACCGGATTGCTGGTCTCGTCCTTCTGCTCAATGACCACAGCATAGGTACGAACACACCCCGCTGCATGTGGAAACACACGACTGGGACAGAGATGGAGAAAGGGGAGATAGGACGGGGAACAAATAAGGTCACGGGTGGACAGACGGGTAAACATCCAGGGCAACTTTCTTCAAAAAGGTTCAATCTGGGGATCTACAAACAGTCCAGTTGGCCCAGACTTAACCTTTTTGAAGAAACATGGTTCACATGTCGAATAAGCTGTACCACACACACACACACACACACACACACACTCTGGATGCTCAAAGGCATGCTCAAGGGCTCATTGTAGTTTTGACCTTGAGAGCAAAAGGCACCAGCATTTGGCTGCCCTCCATCATTATACAACATCAGAGAAAGGTCAGAGCTTCTCTAGTGCGTCATAACAACATGTTAGATCTCAAATGTGACAATAGTTTATCTGAATCAGGTCAGCTGCAGCATGGAAACGTGGACGCTCCCCAGTGACGGGCCTTTGGCTCGGAGCGCGCACGCTGCCGACACACGCGTGAACATATTATATTTAACACCGCAGGCTGAGTGTTAGTCTGAGTACACGCTGCGTGTCTGGCTGTCCCCGAGCCTCAATGACACCGACAATGACATGCGTCACGCGTGGATCTCGGCTACGTCGGCTAGCGTGGATACCTGGACGCATTTTCCGAAGAGAGGCGGATCTGTCGGGGACAAACTCCGGTCCTGCCGCTGGCGCTGAGAGCTCCACTGAACAGCCGACTGAGTGCCGGTCCGGTTCTTTTGGTCCCGGTGATCTGGAGCGAGCCCGAAGGAGAAAATTTGAGTAACCGCGCTGATCTCAAGAGCGCTGCCATGTTTTCTGTCGCGGACTAGAAGGGCATCCGCACCACGTGACCGGTCAAAGTAAGTATCGCGAGAGTTACGACAGCGTGAGCGACAGAGGTTTACTGTATTATATTATATTATATTATATTATATTATATTATATTATATTATATTATATTATATTATATTATATTTATACTGACTATGATAAGTTGTGATTAACAATAGGACACTCTCCATAAAGTTGTTTTTCTGCTTGAGGTTTCTACCTGTTAAAAGGACAGTTTTGCTGTCCGGTGCGAATTGTTGAGTCTCTGTAAATAATATTACACATCTTAAATCACATCGCTACATCTTAAAGACCACACCACCAGGTGCAACGATAACATAAATGCCTTCACGAGCACACAGCTACAATAATGCTGTTTGTCAATTTATCTCGTTTACAGTAAACTTCCCCTCTAGTTGTTTCTCCTTCCTAAATATTTATACATTTCCTATATGTAATGCAAGAAATTATTCAAAAAGAGATGCATGCTTATAGTTTGTGGTCGCAACTGTGTTTATGTTAGGCGACAATACAATTAAACTTTCTATTAAACAGTATAAAGTATGAAGAACAGGCTGTAACGACCTTCAGTTGGTTGCATTTCACAGTGAGAAGATAATTGAGGGTTTTACATATTTTTATTACATATCAAACTTTTACAAACATCAGTGTGCCCAGGAAGAAATCATTAACTCAGTTCTTCAATTAACTTGCTCTTCCCTTTCTTCAGGTTCTGCTCAACTACAGTCTTTTCTTTCTCCATGCTGCTCCGATCACACTCTCTTTTACTGTGCTCATTCCACAGCTCGATAGCTAGCATACGAATCCGGTGTGCATTGTCCAACACCCAGGCTTGGAAGAATTCGCACTTCTTGCTTGCCAGGAAGTACTGCTGCCTCTTTGTGCCTTCTTCTCCCTCTTTCGACAGGGCTGTTCTGGCCTGGGAGAGCACAGAGCGAAGCTGGCTCAAGGCTGCCAGGCAGTATCCTGCTGCATCCCTCCTGTCTCTGCCGGTCAGGATGTGAGCCACAGCTTCCACTGCCCTGGCCGGGGCAAGAGGATCCTCCTTGTCGAGGTAACCTCCACTCGAAATGCGAGTTTCTCCGCTGTCCAAAGCCTCTTGGACGGAGTTGAACACCCTGTTTGAGTTGAGTGCCTCAGACAGAGCGAGAACCATGTCACAGAACTCAAACATCAGTGACTCAGTGTCATTGTTAAACAGGCACAGGGTGAAGGTGTAGCCATAAAGTACATTGACCAAACCGTGGCATATCAGGGGAGATGGATTTGCACACAAGGAGCTCAGTTTGGGAATTTTTGCAGAAACTGGAGGGACACCGGGGACTGTTGAACTTCCCTTGCCCTTGCTTGTTTCCTTTCTTTTTCCTCCTTTAACCTTCTTCAACTTTGTGGCTGACTCATCCTGATTCTGAACAACGCCTTGAGAGACTTGGTTACCAACTCCCAGTTCACCTGCAGTTGTTGAATTTTCACTTTTCAGTCTGCTCACTTCCTCCTCAAGCACCTCCACCAGTGCTCTTCCTCCGTCCTCGTGCTCCTCCCACCACGGCTTCCACAGGGGAACCAGCCCGCCAAGAGCTCCACCCTTCACCAGACTCACAAACGTCTCCTTCTCTTTGCTGTCGAGAAGATCCCACAGCTCCTCTTCTGAGAGTTTGTCAATATCCAGCCCGGAGAGACGATCAGCCAAGTCCGGCGTCCCTCCTGCACATTCAGCGTCCCCTTCTGCGCCTTCAGACAGCAGCTCGCCTCCTCCGAGCTCTTCCAGCTTTGTCAAAATAGGCTCAATCTCTGCTGCACTCCCTTCTCCAGACTGCTGAAGCTCTGCTAACCTCGACAGGAGCTCCACGATCTGCACCTTGTCAGTCGCCTCTCCTTCCTCCTCGTCCATGTCATCCGACACGACACCCGCCTCTTTTAACAATCCCTCCATCCCTCCATCTGTCCTTTCCGCCTTTTGTCTGAGCCCCACAAGAACCTCCTGCATCTTCCTCCTCCCCTCGCTCTCGGTCTTCCCCATATCCTTCAGCTCCTGCAGAACAGACTCCTTGTAAAACTCCTCGGAGCATGCGGAGTGATCCGGGCTCTGGTAGCAAGCCAAGCCACAGTAATGCAGGTTACACCGAGGGCAGGTGTAACAGGAGGGCTTACGTTTACACAGCATGCAGACTCTACTCCCTTTAGCCTCCTCCTGCTCGTGTGTCTCTGCCGGCCTGAGTAACTCCTCCTGTCCAGAAGCAGCTCCTCTGGACGGGAGCAGGATCCCATCTCTGGTCACTGTGTCGGGCTCCGTGTCGGTCCACTCCTCCTTTGGACCGATGTCTGTCAGAAGAGTCCTCACAGACGGAGGAAGTCTCCGTCTAATGAATGGATCCATTAGCAGTTGATCTGATGATGATTTAAATGTGTAACTATTAGTTTCACATCCGCCATGCCGCCATGTCGCGCTTTGATGACGTATGCGTGACGCAGTGACGCACGCTACCGGCGTCCCGCTCCTGTAGTTTGTACTCTCTCGGTACTTGTACTACAAATACACACATGCAATGCAAGAACTCGTTAAATAAGAGATGCATGCTTATAGTTTGCGGTGGCAGTTGTTTCTGTGCTCAGTCAGGAGTGAACGATGATCTCTGTAATTAAATGTCTCACATTTTAAGCCTGGCCTATGATAACTTTCATATTTACTCAATTTAACTTTTATTTCACCCTATTAACATATTTAAAAAAAGTTTAGTTGTTAAAGAGCTGTGTGTCTTTGGATTACTTTGGTGAAAACTGCCAGTTATTATGACAAAAACTGGCCTATCCCCGGCCGATGTGCCGTTGAGCAAGGCACCGTACCCCCCCGATCTCTGTGCCCACTGATCAAATTAATAATTTCATGTGTATAACGTGATTAATGAAGTTTAAAAGAATAAATACAATTTTTAATTTAATTTCCATGAAAATCCAGGCCAGAAATATAGCAAATTATCATGCAAATGCTGTTAACACCGCAATGTTTTGTTGAAAATGAGGTAATGAGAATGACAAAACTAAATTTCTTGATATTGTGATGTGATGTTCTCTGATTTTTAGACCACTTTTCTACAGACTTACCTGTTGAATTTGAAATTAAGTAATCTGCCTAATAATCTACAGACCACTCTCTGACCAAGGAGAATCTAGGTGAAAATAAAACAACTGCTTAACAACTGACTGAACAAATCCATAATACAGTATTTGTTCTACGAGGCCCTACAAGTTATGTCCAATTCAAGATGGCTGATTCAAAACTGAGCTTATCCTTAGATCTTTTTAGGACAGAGCCCCTTTGTTGCCAGATTTGAATGACTCATCACAAGCATATATGCATGTCACAGTCTGAACGGTCCCTCCATCTAACTTTCTGTCAATCTGTGTGTGCATCATGTCTGTCTGTCTGTTTGTGTGGCATGCTGGCTGCGCTGTGTGTCTACATCTCCCATGGGGCTGTTTGCTATGAGGTGATTGTCTCCTGCAGGGGGTCAAGCATGGTAAAGGTCATGCAGGTGGGGAGTTGTCAGATGGCTGTCCACCCCTCACTGGGCCAAGGGGTTCCCGTGCTGCCTGTCAGAGCCCGTGGGGCAAAGGGGAGGAGGAGGGGGGTCCGAGGTCGACGTGTGCCATGCTGTCTTGGCCCCGCCCCTGGCTGCCGTGCCAGCAGTCCTGGGTAGGCTGCTGCCTCCTCATGTTTCCTTTATTCTTCCATGGCATGTCCTGTGACATGTTAGTACCACCAACACTGAATCCACAAGCTTACTTACAGACTGTTAGACCACTGATGCGTAGTAACACAGAATCTCATGCAGGCTGAAGGCCTGCAAAAGCACTGTGTCCTCTTTGAATGAGTCTAGGTGCAGGTTTGGTATCTTTTTTGCTTTTAGCTGACAGTATAAATACAGACATGACTACTAGGATGCCAGCTATATCATTTCTTTCATCTCCAATGACTGCTTACCCTTTTCAGGGTTGCAGGGACTGGCATTGGGTACACTCTGAACAAGTCGCTGACAAACAGACAACTCACACTCACATTCACACCTACGGCCAATTTAGTGTCACCAATTAACTTAGCTTTAATTTATTCATGAATTAAAGCTATAAAAATCTACATTTATGGCCTT
This sequence comes from Nibea coibor, assembly GCA_023373845.1. Lineage (NCBI taxonomy): Eukaryota > Metazoa > Chordata > Actinopteri > Sciaenidae > Nibea > Nibea coibor. The sequence goes on from CM041723.1 coordinate 18,353,977, forward strand.
TTGCATGGGTAAAATCTCTTAATAACATTATTAATTGTCCAGTGCATGTGGAGGTCTTACCATAATAATTGCAGGGATGATGACAAATTTGAGACTTAAAATTTGGCTTTATGGTGTGCAAGAAAATGTAAAAAACCTAGACAACACACACACACACACACACACACACACACGGCCCGTTGTCTACCACCAGCTAATAGGTGACAGGAAACAGGCTCTGCCTTTTGGGCATCTTCAGCGGTGGCATATCTGGAGCTGTGTACTGTGCACAGCAGCAGGCTGTGTGTGTGTGTGTGTCTGTGTCTGTGTGTGTGTTTGTCTGCAGTAAAAGACAGTAGACCTGTGTTGATGTAGGCTGTTCTGTCACCTGTCAGCTCAAACGGATCTGACATTATAGGGCACACAAAAAAGGAGACAAGACCGTGTGTGTGTGTGTGTGTTTGTCTGAGCCGCCAGAAGCAAGTGTTCCAGATTGACTCACTGACTTTTGCTCGTATCAAACAAATCAAACTTGAACTCTTTGTCCTCACAAGTGCAACAATTAGTAAATTAAGACAAATAGATGTTAACTTTGAGAAGATATTATAATATAAAATTGTTAAAATCTCACCTGTGGTATATAGTATAGGAAACAAGAGAGATGTGTGTGTACATCACACCATTTACACTACACACTGCACTATACATCACATCATCTAACCAGGAAAGTGCACCTCAGCGATTAAAAATCCCTTCACACAGTGCCAGGTTATATTACACGTGACCCACTTAATAATAATACAAATGCAGTCAAATTACATGAATAAGAAGCTGCTGTAAGAGAATAGTGTGAGAATAATGTGCCAATGAATGTGGTGATGTGTGAGTCGTGTGGTGGGGGAAGCAGCAACTGAACCCTGACATAGCAACAACATCCTCTTCCTTCCATTTACGTTTTTTCATGAATGAATCCAGGAATGTAAGATCAGCTCCCTGGCATGAAAGCATCAATGTACTCCTTCAATAATTCATCTCCAGGATCTATTATTTACCTATTAATTTCACCTCTTCACCAGAAGGTTTCACAGACCTCCTCCTCCTCCTCCTCTTTCCTTCTCCTTGTCTTCCTTCCTTTACTTGACAACCTTTGCCAGGTCACTCAATCCATATAAACAAATCCCTGCTTCCTGTGCAGCTCCTTGATCCGCTTCAAACAGCGGACTCTTCTCGAGTGTGTGTTGAGTGCAGTGCGGCATGTGATGTGCTAAAACACAGGTAGATGGAGTGGTAGCCTCTCGCTGACCTAAAGCGGATGTTGACAGCGGTGACAGTAGAAACAAGCAGAAACCCCTCAGCACTCCAGAAGTCAACTTCCTCTGTCTCCGTCTCTCTTAACGCAGTGAGGAAATGGAGGGTCCAGTGTATCACAGTAGTCTACACCAGTTATTTCATGTACTACTATTTTTTTTTTCTCCAACAATGATCTCAAGTGCTGTTATTTCTGCAGCTCCAGACTTTTTTTTCTGCTTTTCTGAGTAGCTTTTTTGTGCTTATTCACTCAGTCACACACTAGTTCATCTTTCTTTCTCACTCCCTACTTCTCCCTCTTGTATTTGTGTGTTTAATGGAGTGTTATTGTGATAATCACAATAATAGCTAACATTTGATATTTTAGACACTTCTTGGGTTTTTTAGGATGAAATACTTTATCTGACTCTATTAGAAATTTTATTTTATTTTTTTAAGATTTGTGACATATTTTGTGTCGTCTATTTTATACTGTTTGCCCTGTAACTCATTGTTATTTGTTATTATCTTAGTGAGGCTTTCCTCACTAAATAAAGTTTAAATAAATTACAAAAATATTTGAAATACATTAATTTTAAAATTATATTATTAATATGTGTATACAGTATTAAAACACATAACACTTTAATTTCAGAAAGCAGCAAAATAAAAAGACAATATAAAGAACATGAATTATTAAAAAAATAAAGACTAAATATAGGAAAAAAGGACATAAGTAAGTGATCATTCTTGAGAAAAGAGGCAGTATTTTTCAGCCTACATTATAAGTGTCTGCTGTTTGGGTTTTGTGGACAGTATTTTGTGTTTTTTGAGGAAAGGGTTTTGTTATTTCAGACGGGGCTAAACCTTGCAGAGATTTCACAATAGCAGGTTGTGGAACAAGTAAAAAGCTGTTGGGAATAGTGCTTGCAATGACAAAAAAAAAAAACATGTGGATGACATTCAAACACCCTCAACAAGCAGCAGACAGTGATTTCAAACTCATGCTGTGCAGCCAAACATTGTTCAAACCCACAAAACTTTTAAGAAATTTTATATTCTAGTGGAGATCCAAAAGTTTCTAAGGGATGCTAACTATGTCAGCCTGAATTTAGGGGGTATTAGTGCACACAGCAAATATGATTTCCAATCTATATGTCTTGTTTTTCCTATTTTTGTTGTAACGCGTCCAACCTCTCTCCGTCTTCTCATGACCAAAAAAAAAACATTCACTCTACTTCTCTCTCCTCTTCTCCATCACACCATTCCCACAGGAGCAAACCTGAGACCGACTGTGTATCGGTGTATCACCCGCCTCCATCTCTCTAACCTCCAGCCCCGCCTCCCTCCATCCCCGCGAGACGGAGCAGCAGATCACGAAAAGGGGAGGAATGGAGGAAGGAGTGAGGGAGCGAAAGGGAGAAGTGTGTCTGTGTCCCAAAGGATTGGTCTCTGTCTGTCTAAATCAGGAAGTGAGAATGTGACAGCGGGAGAGGCAGAGCAGAGACATCCCTTCAGTGTGTGTGTGTGTGTGTGTGTGTGTGTGTGTGTGTGTGTGTGTGTGTGGACCCTGTTGAGCTGAGGTGTCATATATGTGAAGATCACGGTTTCAAGCTAGTGGCAAACAGGGATGACGCTCTAAATCACTGAAATGCCAGAGACAACTGTGCTGTGATATATGTGTGTGTGTGTGTGTGTGTGTGTGTGTGTGTGTGTGTGTGTGTGTGTGTGTGTGTCTTTTGGGACATTTGATGGAGATTAAAACCACTTTTAGAACCTCAAAGTGAAAATGTTACCAAGTATGTCACCTTGGAAAAAAGCGACTGACATTGTCTCATCTGGACCTTCATGTACACTCAACCTCGCTCGTGCATGCACACACACAATCTGAGACACAGCCGAGTCAATTGAACTCAAATACCCTTTCATCAATACCGCCTGTCATGTTCAGTCATTTGAATTGATCTGAAACTGCCGATTTTAACACTACGTACATTTCAACCATTTTCATTTCAGCCTTTTATCGTCGACTTTTCTTTATTTTTAATCATTTCTTCATGACCAGCTGTATTTCAACCGTGTATCCAAGACTTTTACCTTACTTTTTCAAAACATTTATCCGGTGAATTTAATGCTAGCAGTTTCTATTTATCTGTTACTATTTTGCTAAGTATTTAAAAATGAACATTTTCCCATGTCCCACTTATTTTAACTTTAAAACAACTATTTTAACCATTCATCCATTATCAGAAACCATTATCCTATTCAGTCATTGCCTTTCGACCATGCTTTTTTGTTATCTAACTAAATTTCTCTAGTTTCACATTTTCCCTTCTAACATGTAGCTTAGTATTCAGGTGTTTTTCTAACTGAAGTCTCCGCTGGAGTTGGGAATCGCTGATGTAAATTATGCATCATGCACAGTATCCCCAGCATATGTACACTCACAAACCCACCTAACAACATTACACACACTGTCTCTGTGTGTGGATGAATAATTAGATAGACACAGGGCTGTCTCTCTCTCTCTTTCCCCGCACACATAAAGCTACGTGAATTTAGGCCAGCTCACTGTCGGCTTCACTTCCCTCTCATCGCAGTCAAAACAACACGCTAGCTGTTGTCTCTTCTTGTTTATCAACCTCTATCTATCTCTTGTTACCTCTGTCTATCTTTAACTTTCTCTTTCCTGAGGTGTGAGTCATGAGGAATTGTCTGGCAGATCAACAAAACAGTGATCCTGTGATCAGGCAGCGCACATGCACAGATACACTCTCACTCAGTAACGATGAGATAGAGTCACATCATTATATCCTTATTAACAGGGAAACCCCTTCATGCTTCAACACCTACATGCCTCACAGCATGTTATCTCCAGTGTCTGATGTGTGTTCTAACCCCATTTACCGTTTACTGTGTGTGTGCGTGTGTCTGCCTCGTTCCAGCTTGACAGATGAAACTTGACACATATTCGTGGCGTGTTTAGCATAATATGTTTATCAAAATGTATACCCAATCTGCTACTCTGTATGCAGCACACGACAGCCAAGGAACAAAGGTGGAAGTCACTGTCTAAAGGTGAGCCTGTCTATGTTGTGTACTATAAATAAAGTTGGGATTTGCTACATTTGCTACTTTCATATAATAAAATAATGATCCAACCACCATTTACTGTTTGAGTATGTGCTTCAGAGCTAAATTTAGTCACAGTACTCTTAATGCCAGCATGATGACACCCAGATGTTTAGCAGGTAATGTTGTCACTATGTCAGAGCACAGGCCCCTTTACATGTTGCACTACCATGTTTCTACAGTAGCCCACAAAGGACAAACCAAACTCTGGCTCTGATTTGATGTGACTTTGTTGTTCGACTGCACCGTGTCATAAAACCACATTTACATCCTCGTGATGCTTGTCAGATTTCATGTAATGACGTGAAATACAAGTGACATATCCTAAAATATTATCAGCTCACAGCAACAGGAGGAAAAAAAAAGATCTCACACACCAAACGCACAAATACCTCTTGCATGTCGCACGTGCATGTACACCTTATAGGCAAGGTAAGGCAACAAAAAAAGCACTTGGCATTTTGGGGAAGCACGTGATCACGCGCTCGTACTGTGTTAGCACTAGCTGGAAAAGGTTGTGTGTTAGCGTGTTTGACAGCACTCCGACCCTGGCTGCGTTGGTGACATTAGTGGACCAGGACACATCACCTCTGCTTTGGGAAAGGGCCTACGGTGAGCCTGCCCTCAAGCACAGCACGGGGTTCTCTCTCTCTATGTGTGTGTGTAGTTTTAGTATTTCTAGCCTTTGTTAAAGTCAAAGCATCGCAGACGTCTACAACATTTTAAGCACCCGCTAATGTCTGAATAGATTCATTCACAACTCTCCAGTGCACACTCGTGCATCAAAGGCTTAAATGTATAGAAATGTTGGTACAGTGTGTCATATTAAAATATGACTGGTCTGTGTTTACAGGTATGTTTTGCTGAAAAGAGCCTTTTGCAGCATTTTTAGTGTTAACTCTGCTGGCAATACTTTACTGTCGTGCAGGTTTATTTCAGGCTGAAGTGTTATGGAAGCTTTCTTTTCACACACATCTTTGAAACCTTTCCCTTCTCTAATCTCCTCTTTCAGACGTTTTCGTCACAGCTTTTCAGCACAAGGAGCCCGGGTTTGTATTTTTTCTTCCTCCTCGGTGTGTTGATTTTCACCTTGCACGAGCCCATTGTTGACTTCACTTTCTCACGCCTGTCCGCAAATCAAATCCGATTGAGTTTTATATTCCACAAATTGTCACCGTGCCAACTCTGGAGGATGGAGTGAATGGAAGAGGACAGCGAGACGCAAACAAACAAGCATGTAGATGAATAACCCAACGCTTGTGTCAACAGCGTGCCTGACGTCGTCATCGGAGGAGGCACAGGCCTTCTCAACCATGATAATCTGGTACGCAGGAAACGGTCAACAAAATGATACAGAGCAAACTAATGGGGACAAGAATTCATACATCTGACATCTGCCTCAACTCCAGCACTGATTGTTTTCCTCTCGTTGTCTCCGTAACCCTTGTTGTATGCCTGTGCGTGCGTGCGTGTGTGTGTGTGCCTCACATATATTTGCGTGAGCCCGTATGTATGAAGTCCAGAGCTCTCTTTTGATTTATGCGGTGTGGAATGCCAGGCATGTCTCGTCGCATTAGGGAGCACTGAGGGAGACGCTGCCTGCCATTGCGCTCCGATGAAGGCGCCTCTACAACGGATACCACACTTCCACCATCCTTCAACCCCCCTCCAACACCCAAACCCCGGACACTTATCAGTTAGTGGGTCTGCGTTCCCCCAGGGGTGAGGGTTGGGGGTGGGTTTGCCTGCAGAAACTGGCCTGGGGCGATGCGGGAGAAGAACAACTGATGAAAGACGTGAAAGGAAATAGTTTTGTATAGAAACAGTCATGATGTCAGGCCTCTGTGTGGCAACTTATTGCCTGTATGCTGTTGCTCATTGAGCACATACAATGTTGCAAAGTTGCAGCAGTATCCTCTTCTGCCTCAACCCTACATACCCCCCCATCCATCCATCCATCCATCCATCCATCCACCAGCCCTTTGGTGTCTTGTCCGTCCCTGTATCTGTCTCCTGTCTAGCCTCCAGTCACACTCTTAATCCCAACGTCCATCTTACCCTCAGCCCTCTTCCACCTCTCCATCCTTGGGCCTGTTGGCTGCAGGTGAATGTGGCAGGTCTGTCACAGGGTGGCAAAGCTGTCACTGGCCGTGCATGTGCACGTACTTGTGTGTGTTGGCGTGCGTGTGTGTACGGTGAGAGGGGTGTGAAGGCAGCTGTCACGCTATCTCAGGATCATATGCTGGCTGTCAGACATGCTGTAAAGAAACTGACATCCAACCCCCAAAACACACACACACACACACACACACACACACACACACACATACATGGAGTCATGTGAGAAAGTACCAAAATCTTTATTTTCAATGATTTTTCCCAGATTTTGACCTGCAATATTTAAGACACACATTGTTCTGTTAAGTACCTGAAAATGGCTTCATTTAGCAATTACATGTTTTAATTGAAGCCCACACAGTGAAGCGCCAGAGGCTCGTCATTCCCTTTTCACGAGGGACGGCGGGATGATTCGTTTCTTAACCAAACATCTGATGCATCTGAGGTGCCGAAACCCTGCCAGCTCCAAGGATGCTGACCCTGCTCTGTAACATCTGTTGACAGAGGTCAAGTGAAGAGAGGAGGTCCCACAAGGATCAGTAAAGTGTTCATTATTCATGCCTGTCCTGCAAAGCGGAGTGTTCATATGTCAACAATACCATCTCATAGACACTGTTTGTTTATGTGTTGTGTCGGGATTGGAGCAAAGAGCGACGTGAGCCAAATATCACCCCCGCTCTCACTTTTCAGCTCTTTTATCTTCATGTGTAAGTGTAGGAATGCGTATGTGTGCTTGCATTAATTCACGTGTGTTTGTGTCTGCTCTATGTGTGTGTGTGGGATTTCTCAAGAGAAGGTGAATGTCTCATCTCTTCTGTCCCCAGCCTGCTCAGGTAAATAACACATTCACACACCACTGGGCCCACCATCGATCCCCCACGCACATACACAATATCACCCCCTTCTCTTGGACACCATTGATCCCACACTCTTCTCTTCTCTTCTCTTCTCTTCTCTTCTCTTCTCTTCTGTTCTCTTCTGTTCTCTTCTCTTCTCTTCTCTTCTCTTCTCTTCTCTTCTCTTCTATCTGGAAATGCCTGCACAGCTACTTGGCGGTGTGTGTGTGTCTATGTTTCTGATGTCCGGTGAGACAGGGGAGGCGGGCAGGTCTCCATCGGCCACAGCACAGCTGTCGTTTCAGGTTAGTGCAGGCGAGAGGTGGCTGAGGGAGGAGGCGGAGATGGATGAATAAGTGAAGAGGCTGCAGACTGGACTCATGTTAAATGTAGAAAGGCTAACGGACCAGACTGCTGTTGAGCTATGTGTGTCTCTGTGTGCATCTGTGTGTGTGTGTGTGTGTGAGAGAGAGAGAGAGAGACATAGAGCGGGCGAGAGCGAATGTGTATGCTTCTACATGAACACATGGGCACTACAGAGGACCTGCTGCCTGTCCTGCTGAGCTTCCAATTAGCACACACCACTAGAGCAGGAAACACACACACACACAGACACAAACACACACTGAGGACCCTAGAGAGAGGCCTCAAACCTGCCTGTCAGCTGCTGTTAGATCACACTGCAATGGGCCGACACCACAACACACACACACACACACACACACACACACACTTGAATGCAAATTTACACTGAGAATAAGACAAAAAGTTACATATGTCGACATATACGGTTGAAGTAAATGATAGGGAGCATTCAGCTGCTGAATGTTAGCACTGAATTACTTAATATATCATATCATATTGAAAGGCCTGAATTAACAACCGCATGTAATTCACATAGCTACATAAATGTATATGTGTATTAGTACAAACTCTATCATGTCACACACAGAAACACATATATACACGTGGCATTATCACCCCAAACCCTCTACACCATTACCTATTTTGTCCTTGTGCATATTTTAATGTCATCATCAATAATGAACATGTGCCCATTCTGTGGTAGAACACACACACAGACACACAGTACGACACATAATATGTGGGTCAGACTGGTGGAATTTGAAACTTTAATTAAGGAAAACTCACGTTTGGCTGGTTTGTTAGTGAGCCCATTAGTGTCTTGTTTACTTGTGATGCTCACACCGTGCTTAGCACAGACCTCAGCGCATCATCTACTTTCTACTCTCTCCTCCACAAGGCCAAACAGAGTGAGCTTTAAGTCGCTCCTTTTCCATTAAGGTTCTTTTTCACTTTGCATTTTATCGCCGCAAAGTCGCACCTCGAAGGTTTGTTTTCTTCTTTACATTCATTTTAGCATAGGTCCCTAAGGTGACATTGTGATGTACAGTATATTACATAGTAATACAGTGAGATGTTCTCTCAGTAGGATGCTGTAGCAGAGTGAGGTCAAGTTGATTTACTTGACAGCTATCTCACCGCTGAGCTTTGTAGGACAGATTTCTGAAGAAAAAAGATCTCCAACATCTGTGTATACAAACATGCAGCCAAATACAATGACTTCTACGCGTTGAACTCTATTTGAGTTATTGCTGCTGAACTGATTTCTAATTCTTTCCCAGCTCCAGTGAAGTTATCAGAGAGCATCTGCATCAGAGACCTATGGCGTGGGAGATTTTACAGATTTTACAGAGAAAAGACATTTCAGTGGAGTGAATGCTTCCTGACATGAGGCGTAGAGATGACACATCTACAACGATGAAAGAAAACAACAAAAGATTCCCCCTGAGCTCGGTCCCCGAGTCTGACGTCACCACCTCAATACCCTTACTCGTCTTCGTGTATCTGTACCACCTGTTTCCTTGAACCTCCATCTCAAGAGCATTTTACAATGAAGCCAGAACAAATCCACTTTGGTGTGTACCCTCCGGTGAGATTGACGTGACACAAAAAGCTCAGGGCCAAGAAGAAATACAGAAGGAGAAAGAGTTGGGACAGACTATGAAGATGAGCTAGATGTAGAAACAGAGGTGGTGGCCTTCTCCCTGCCTGCTCATGGAGAAGACCGTCCTTGCTTTGTTAAACGATTTCTTCCAGCTGAACTCTTCTCCCAATATCAGTCAAAGAGAGATCACCAAGAGATCTCAGGGAGAAAACAAAGATTGCATGTATACCCAGAGTTCCCTGGGTCACCTTGGCATACAGCTCACTCAGTAAATCAATCCGTTTATTGCCATTTCAGTAGCCATTCGGGTTGTTGTTGTCGCTGGGTGCTGTGCACTGGCCAAATTGCAGTCAGAACCTCAAAGAGAATTCTTTATATTTTTCTAGATGTGCTGATTTCATGACTTTAATGTCAAAATGAACCATCTGGAAGCCAGTGCAATGCAGACAGGGAGAAAAAAATGATTTATACTAACCACATACACAATTACAGAGCATGTAACATAAAGTAAAGTACCTGAGCCTCTAGTTGAGCGTAGTGACTGCACACGCATTCAGCAGTGGATTCACAGAAAAGTCTGCTTCTGAATAAACGTCTTGAGTGCATCAATTTCGCAAACAAGAAATTACCATCTTCCTCTCCATCCTATTTCCCCCGTACTCCATCCCTGTCGCTCCTCTGTATCTAGCAGCAGTACCTCTCTCTCCCACTAGATGACGGTGTGATACTACTCATCCACAGCAGCCATTCATCTCTGACCCATCACAGTGGGTGTACTCAAACAGGGCTCTACTCTAACAACCCAGGGCAACCTTTGTACAGCTGGGAATTATAACAGTACTGTAGTTACACTTAAATCCTTTATTGCACTGTACGGGATACTGTATCCTCATAGATCTTTAGGCCACTGTGAGTGAAGCACACTTGTGATTGGAAGGTTATCGGTTCAACTCCAGCCTGGCAGGATAAATCTGGGTGAAGAAGTGGCAAGTAAGTCTGACTATAGTGGAGCCGTTCACACTATAACACTATAAATATGACTTAGTGGGAGAGACATGCTTTTCTACAAGAGTAAATTAATAAGATAAAAATTTTAAAAAATATCTGTGAATTACATGAAAACACAATGACACTGAGCATGCAAAGCCTGTGATTGTTACTGCTTCAATACTCCAGTGCCGTTTACCAACTTCCACCATGCTCACATATGTCTCATCTCTTTTTTCAAAGTAGAGCGGGTCCTTCAGTGTCACTTGCTGACGATCAGCAGCATATGGCGGCAGCACACACACCCCCCTCCTCAACACTAATATTCAAGCCATGTACACACATGTTCCTGTGACACACTAAAAGTAGCATCCCGGCATATGTCTTCTGCCGGACGTCACATGCAGGCATGTGATCAGAACGGCCTGTGTGTGACTCCCTTCGGTGCATGCATGTGTGGGATATATCCATAGTATGACATATGTTTAGAAAATACATGTGTCAGCAAGTGTTGGGCTTGCATGTGAATGAAATGTGTCCACGGAAAGCCAAGTGTGTTTACATGAGCTGTTTTCTTTGCATGTGCATGCACATATGTGTCCCTGCGTGTGTGTGTGTGAATTTGTACATCGAGCACAAGCCTGTGTGTAATAGTAATCCGGACTGGGCAGCTGTGCTCATTCGTATTCAGCCCCAAGGCACTTCTAGGCCGCCTTGCTGATTAGGGATCAGAGACAGGGAGAGAGAAGGAGGGACAGAAGTGCTAGAGAGTGAGGAGGAGAGAGAGAGAGCGTGAGACAAAGAGAGAGAGTTGGAGATAAAGCAAGAGAGAGAGAGGTCCTCTCCCGTTTAGTAAACAGTTGGTTAATGACTTTAATCCCATTAAGCAGGGGGAGCAGCTTGCCCCCCTCATATAACATGCATTAATATGAATGTGTAAGTGTGCTTTTGTGTTGTATATTCTCTTCCTTTCTCTCGCACACACAAGCACAAATGCTCCATACATTATACCCAGGAAATGAAATTGATTTGCCCTCATAAACACTGGATAAAGGCTTAATGTAACACTGTGAGCCACTGAGGAGGTTTGGAGAGCAGACTTATGAAAATGACATGTAAATCAAATGAGCGTTGTATATTTCCAGGCATGATTTGCCAACAATTATTGTTTTGACCTGGCTCCTCGGTTGACAAAAGAAACCTGCTCCCTCTGAGGAGCAGGAAATCAGCTTTTCAAGTGCTCTTGTGTTTGAAGAGTGCAGAGCAAGGAAAGGCGTGATTGCTGCACTCCGCAGCGGGATCAGACATGGGGGTGATTTCGTATAAGCACAGTGAAAGCAGTGAAGGCACTTACCTCAGTGTTTTCTAACTTGTGTTGATCTATAGAGAAACATAATGACAGATAAAGCTCTCTCTCTTTCATATATATTAAACAGCTGATTTCAACATTGTAGCTGAAGGTCTCTTTCTAACATAAAGCGTGTGTGTATAACCTCATATTTATATTGTCTAGGTGGCTAAATGAACAAGTGGCTGGTGCAGGAGTTGTTAACCCATCAGTAAATGAATATCATACTGAACACATGAATATGCATGGAATTGCAATAGTGTCAATAGCTAGAAACAATATTAAAGGTCCAGTGTGCAAAATAGGGATTTAGTCCTGGTCCTTTAAAAGCAGACGTACTTATCATTTGCAATACAGACATTGCCTTTTTAAACTGCTGTTAAAAAGTTGCTCACGTCAGCAAAAGAAACAAAGGTCTGTGCCTCTTTAGCAGAAGAAGAAGAAGAATATGAAATGATCCACTGGCAGAGAGCATGTTTAAAAATTCAGCTAGATTTTTTATTAAAACAACAGACTTGGATTTCATAAGCTGTAGTCATATTCCTGAATGGTATCATCCTCTTACTGTGATAAATTTTGCACTCTACAATCATTCGGTAGAGAAGGAGTTACATTATGTCTCCCAGGACTGAGGTTGGGCAATGCTTGAGCACTTACTCCTTGGTGAAGTTTACATAGCCCAGAGAGATGTAAGAAATATATAGCAGTACATTGTACATGATGTAGTCTGGCTGTGGCCCGGGGGGTGGGGGTGGGACACATCAGTTTGGTCTGCAAGCTACTTTTGTCTCATGTTGGTGTCATAAAGCACGCATACTGTTGTGTAGAATCTCTTACACTCTGTACTGTGGCATCCAAAAGATCCTTTTACACCACCAATGCAATTCTCAATTATTCTCATAGCCTAATTTTAGAATTACATTAAAATATCTTCTTATTAATGATAATTTAAGGGCATTATAATAATACACCATATGATATACTGCTGGGCAGCTTAGTCTACTGAGTTTTAAAACCTCGACAGCTGGAAGGAAATTTGGGGAAGCATTCTTTCTCAGTCTACAGCCAATTACAGCATCGTTATGTGATCACTTGGAGTAATTGATACATGCAATACACAGTTTTAGCAGTGATAAAAAAAAATTCCCTTCAGATACTGACCCTGATGCCGTGATAGGTAGATCCATTTACTATATTACAGGAAACATGTTATAGTACAGTATGTATGACACAGTACAGCAAGGATTACTTTCAAAGCCAGCTTTCCTCATAATGAATGACTTATGTTGCTCCAAAATGTAATCTAACCTACAGGCGCAACTGTTGGTACCAGTATGAAGTTTATTACGTTCTTACTAAATGATTACATACATTATTGATGGTATACTTTAAGTGTTCAGAACTATTTATAAAAACACAGACCGAAAGGCGCCAACATGATGACATCATGCTCAGCACACTATATACAATGGAGGGCCATTAAAATGAATGGTTTGACTGATTTTTTACATGTACCTTCATGTGAAATCAAAACAAAGTAATCCCACTGTGATAGACTGCGATAGATCTGTCTTAATAACCCCCCTGCCGACATAAGACAGAGAAGTTATATTCTCTTGCAGTCACAGAATTTTGTATTAAGTATTGCAATACTTCATATGAAACATGAAAGTATTCTTCTGAATTATTTAGGTAGGTTAAAGCAGTATAAATACTGCGGTTGGCAGATAGTAGAGAGCAGTAGATGGTTAATGTCTGTCAGCTCCAAAGGCCACTGGAAACTTTAGTTGCTGATGAAAAAAAGCTATTGTTGTTTATCCCTATACAAGTATCAGTATCAGAGAGTGAAAATGGATCTTTGCCTGTAGAAAACTGCTATTTCTTTGGTATGTTTCCAAAGTTACCATTTATAGATCACATGGATGCATTTGACCCTTTCGTGCCATCTGGTTACCTGCAGTCTTAAATTTCTTTTAGTCGTGGGGTGCCACGTGTAGCAAACCAACTCAAAATCAAATTAGTTAGCTTAACGAACATGTGAATCCATCTATCATGTAACTAAAGAGATACTACATAAGCAGGGAACATATTTTATGATTGCAATGGATTCCTTGCAATCTTTGCTATGTTGCTATGCATTATATCCAATCACCTTCTCACAAATGTCCACTCTCTCATCAGGAGATTAAGATCCATTTAAACATGGATCAACAGAGGAAATGTCATTGTTATGGTGCTAGTGGTACTTGGAGGAATTGCTGAACTGCCTGTAGGTGTGAACGTGAATGTGGATGGTTATTTGCCTCTATGTGTGCCCTGCAATAAGCTGCCGGCTTGTCCAGGGTGTACTATGAAGTCTGCAGAGGTACTGCAGAGGGTCCGCCATAATAATTGTCATAATAATTAATAACAATTTTCACCAAAATAATTTGTGAGAATTAGAAAATATAACAAAATGATAATGAGTAAACTGCAAGCATTAATATGCAATAAAGTGCTAAACACTATTGCTATTTATATATTATTCATAAATGATTCCATTATGCCTGAATGTTTTATCAATCATAAACACATAAAGGTTAATAATCTTAAAATGTGGCACATGTGGGGGTCTCTCATCCAAGGGGTCCGAAAGGTCGAAGACCTCTGCAATAAAGTCTGTCTGAGCCTAAAAATCTGTAGTGTTTACATTATGTCAGAGGAGAGCGGTGATTGACTCGGTGATCGACCAATCACAGCTCAGCATCGAATCAGCGTTTGTCCAATCGCAGGAGAGGAGGGGAGGGTCGCCTCTCCCGCACACTGCATGTTGAGAAAGAACGTCATCTGCCTCATACATCTAGCTTTAGCCAAAATTAGCTTACTTATTCAAGTCATAGACACATCGTTTTCAACCGACAGCCTTCGTAGCGGTTATTGACTTGGTGCTCCCCGGGTTTACGGTGCCAAACATGTACATAAAAGCCTTATTCCGGTGCAGAGACATGCTGAAAGGAGAACTGATCGTGTGAAATGCTGGCTAGCCCGTAATCAGCTAGCTGCCGAGCCAGGGGCCGAGAAACGAAAGTGGCCAACATTAAACGAGAGATAAGCCTCATCATAACAAGCCTGCCACTGAAAGCCACACAAGAAGGAGGACTGATAGAGATAGTTCCTACAAAGTAAGTAAAATCTAGTACCTAACGCTGGCTAGGCAACATTTTGACAACTGTGAACTTCGCTAGCTGGTTAGTTAGCAACACAAGTGGCCTCATTTTCAGTTAGGGGACAGCTGACTCGTAGCTAACGTTGTTTTATGGATCATAACGACAAAAGTATAGTTATATATATCTCCATGGTGATTATATGTGATATTATCGGGCTGCTAGATATTTAAGATGCCCGGGTTTTGTTGTTGTTATCCTGTATTTTACTGGACAACGTTCAAATGTGTCATTAGCATCAATCTGGCAGTTAATAGTGGATTGAAGTGGTTTAAATAGAGAATGATATAATAACATATTAGCACCCCTCCCACTGTAACTAAAGACCTACTTGATTTATGTATGTATGTTATATATTTGGTGCTTGTGATGTGTGACTCACGTGAGGTGTTTGACCATTTATGAAGTCACCTGTATCTTTATGTTGTAGCCTGATCATGGATTAAATGTCATGTTATTTACTGTCTCTTGTTATTTAAAAAAAAAAAAAAAACTCCCTTCAGGTTTTGTATTCCCATTCTGTCCACCACAACTTGAATGGGCTTGTTTTATTGCCTTGTTGTGGGTAGTTTTATTGGCTTGTTGGTGTATATATGGCTGTGTGTTTGGCAGTGTTTGTGCGACAGTGTGTTCCAGAAATGGCAGCATCATCAGTGGCATGTTTGTGTTGGCACCTTGATGTGAAATCCTGCACGAGCCACTGCTGTTTTAACCTACGACTGCCGTGAGTCTGCCGTGCCTTGTCCAAAGGCATTTATTTATCTATACTCCTGAATCGTTTGAGTCACTTCACGCGCAGACGTGCGCTCGGATACGGACTTGGAATAGCTCAAAGATGCATTTGTCAAGTGCCAAAGAGGTGGAGACGGATAAACTGTGCATGTGTGTCTGAACAGAAAAAGACCGAGTTGCAGATTCATTTGCTGATTACACTGTTTTCTATTTTAGAAGTAGCCAGCATGTACATACTGCCCGTGTAAGCTGATGTCCCAAATGATACCAGAGCATGAAATCTGGAATATGCATATGACACTGAGGTGCAAACCTTATGTAATGTACTTTTGTAGCCTTTCTAACTTTCATTTGTTTCACTTCATGTACCAAAGTTATATTTGTAATTAAGAAAAGCACATATCGACTGTGACTCTGTCAGCTGGAGAATCTGGACTGCTTGAAACCTATAAAATACAGTAATTGTGGCCAAGACTGGATCAGGTCAACCATCTGGATACATTTTACTGTCTGTTAGTTGTATGAAAACACATTGCACATGTTGATGCAGTATGTCCTTCAAGAATTTACTTTTGAACCAATCACTACATGGAAAATATTGAACCCATGCAATAAAATGTCATTTATCCCTCTGCCTCGCTTTTCACCACATCGCACTGTTTCTCAACTTTTTGAGGCCTGGGAGTCAAATTGAAGACAGGCCAGGTTCCTGGTAAAAGAGAGCAAGTATATACAAGTACACATGCTCTTCCTGTTGCAGAGAGCCTGCTCATAGTTCAGTATATCCTGACACGTTTACTTTCCTCCTCTTTGGCTGTAGTCTGATAGACTCCTGTCTGGTCAAATAACAGCCCCAGCTTACCTGACGCCGCTGCACTGAAGATGACTGAAGATGTCTCTTCAAAGAGCACTTGTTCTGGGAAATTGACTGCTTCTGATGCGACTTCAGTGATGAGTCATCAAAGAGGAGGATCTGTGATATCCCCAGCCTGTTTGTTCCATCTCTCCAATTTGTAAAGACTCGTATTGAGGGGGAGAAACCGATTCTGTTTGAGTTATAGATTTAACTTTAACAACTGAGGGCAATGGGTTACACCAACCTGGAGTTTGTTACTCTTTCAAAACCGTATGTGGCTAATGGATACTTAATCATAGGTGGCGCCAGGGACGGGCCTACAGGGCTTAAGCCCTGAATGTTTTCAGCAAAGCCCTGAATCTTTACTATTCAACACTAAACCCTGATCATAGCAGGCATGGCAGTGCAGGTCGCATGTATGGATGCATTGTGTGTTTTTCATATGAACGTGCACACTGATTGTAATACATGCAGTCCTGGAATAACCCTTTCCCCGATCCCCACATGACCTAGAACGGCTCCTGTACTTAATCAGCAGAAAGATGATCCCCTGCCTAAATGGCAATATAAGCGCATTAGTGGAAATTGATCATTTTAAGATCTACCCCATGCACTCAGCATTAGCTTTTTCAACCAGAGATAACTGCAAAGAGGAAGTGAGTCAAAACCCGGACTTAAAGAATACCACGTACTCCACGTAGCTGCAGCTCTTCTGTACATTTATACAGCATAGGTGTATTGATTTTTCTGATTTGTTTTAGCACTGAGGTTCTCAATCACAGTAGTTTACTTCTTCAGTGTTTATCTTTAAAACCTCACGTCTGCATTCTTGTGGTAAACTATCACACATTGGTTTATGATATAAATCTCAGAATTACTCGCAGTGTTAATGGCAAACCCCAAAATCACTTAGATTAGTCAATCGACAGTGAAATTATTGCCAACAACTGTTTTGATTGATTAATCATTTGAATTTTTCATTCAAAAATGGCAGAAATATGGATATTTCCTGTAATGTTGGTATTTGGACTGTCAAAACAAGACAGTTAAAGACATTTTTCACTATTTTCTGAAATTTTATAGACCAAACATGTATGTTTCCTCCTGGTTTAAGGAAGGCCAGTTGTGCTGGTTTGTACCTGGGCTGTGTCTATAATCAATCACTTATTCGCCATCGGTCAACTACACAGGGAATTTCTTGTAGTGGACAATTTAGAGTGAAAAACAGCATTCAGACACTACTCATGCCGTTCCTTTCATCTGGCAGTCCAGTTTCTGACTGCAGTGCATCATGGTAGGTGGCTCTTGACTGTCTATAGATTTTCCCGCTACTTATTGCACTGAATTGTGGGATCATTTCTGTATAAAAAGTCTCCACACACCTTCAGACAGACACATTGCACTTACTGGGTGATTTTTAGACACAGCACTGCACAAGTTGTGTTTAATGCCATAGCTGCACTCGCCACTGTACCCTGAAATGAGCAAACCTTTGACTACTGCACCAACTGTACTTTCAGGATGAAGCAGGAGGGCCATTTATCTGCCATCAATATCCCCTTCTGGCAATCTCAGGTTTTCTGCGAGTCATGAATGCGTTTCCCTCAGATGCACCTGTATCTGTAAGCCTGTTCACAAGGTATCGTGTTGACTAATAGTTTTCTGATCATATTACGTTAATTTGTTGCTCGTTTGCTACATTTCCCCACCGAATTGAGTACTTAAAATGAAGATGTAAGCTGTGATATCACGTCCTGTACTCTGTATGTCGCCAAACGAGAGTCTGGAGAGAGAGCGAGAGAGAGAGTCGTTATGTGAGCGGTAGTTCAGTGCTCTGTGAAATCTGTGGTCTGTGTTTGACAGGCTAATCTGGCCCTGCGTGGATCCCATCAGCAGCTGACTGTTAAATCGAGTTAGCTTGTTAAAGCTACACTGCTTGTCTGAAGTCTGAGACCTGTGTGCCTGTCTTTGAGCCAGCTTTTAACTCTGACTTGATCCTGCCGTGGGGGACGTGAGAGAAACACTTGTGTGTGAGTGTGTGTCGTGAGTAAATCAGCGCATTAGCTGAGACGTAAACCTAAAACGTCATACATCTTACATCACATAAACGGCTACATGTAGGCAAACACACGCAGTGGTACGGCTGCGCAGCCCTCTTGTCGCAAGCTGCAACCACCAACACCTACTGCTTCTGTTGCTAAGGCAACCACTCAGCTGCCACTCCAAGCTGTGTAACCATGGAGACATCAGACTGGGTGACATCATGCAGTGGAGTTCTCAGTGCTTACATCAGCGCAAGTTATGCATTTATGTTTTGTTTGTGTCTTAATGTGATGACAACAAGCTTAAAATAAGAGGGCGCTTGTCTCAGTACAGTGTGTATGCGACTGCTGCGCAGGTGAAAGAGCAAATGATCTGGTTTGGTGATTGATATCTGCTGTGTGTGTATGGCCAAGTGTGTACGTGTGTGTTTGTCTACTGATAAGCAAAACAACACACACCTGTCTTATCCGATGGGAGACTGGAAGTCAGGCAAACCTGATCATCCACTCTTTTATACAAAATAACCATGATCAATACTGCCAACGCCGCCAGAACTACTTTTGGTTTTTGGATCACTACTGCCAAAAACTGCAGTTTCTTGAATGGCCACTTGAGGCTGGCTACAGAAGAAGTCAGTCTCCATAAGCCCCCATATTACACAGGAGAAATTAACACGTTTACAGCCTTGTAAAATTAAAGTCAAACATAATTAACAGCATGGCTGCTTTGATTGACAGGTGGGTGCTGCTACGGGTGGCTTGTTTGAGCACCCAGATGCCATTCAGCCTGTCTAAGGTCCACCGATGGTCCACGTCTTTGCTGAGTTATAGATCAGCCGGGAAGAGTAAGAAGCAGAACTGCCAACATGGCAGAGTCCAGAAGCAAATATTTTGAGCTTCAAAACGGCTCTTCAGAAACCTGTGGGTGACCTCACGCATATGCTGTCCATTCTTTATACTGTCAATGGCTGACATTTGTAGAAATGTAACCTTTAGTCTGAATCACGTTTACCTCGAAAAACCTGAACCTTGCAACTTCTTTCTAAGTACCATTTATTGATATTTTCATGAATTAAGGTGCAATTTAAAAGTGCCATTTCCAAGGCTGAGAGGCTATTAAGTAGTGTGACAATCAATAATTATGTCTAAGTTCATGTTCTCACATTATGTAACCAATTAATGTCAGCTGGATATTTCTCTCCTATCAAGCAGCTTGATGCTGCTGTTCATTAAGCTAATGCAGGTGCAGTTATGGACAGATAACACTTCCTCTTGAGTTTGTTAATGCTCTTAGTAGCCACTTCTGGCTGGCCAAAGAAGCTTTTAAGCCTGCTCCTCAGTCTATTAAAGCATAAACCAAAGTGGCTGTGCTATTTCTAGGTATGATGAGCAATGATCACTGTTTGCTTGAATTGTTCTTTCAGGCCTATTAAGTAAACAGCTAAAGAAAAAAACAGATACGTGCTTAAAAGCTCCAGCAGTCCAAGCCTTCCACAATCTCCTAAAAAAAATTAATAAATAAATCTGTGGGTCCATTTTCAGGGAGTCCGCTGAGATCTGTAATCTGTATTTGTTAGCCTTTATAATTTTGAGAATTTTGGAAATATATGCTATTAAATTATGTAACTGACTCATAAATCTTATTTCAGTTCAATTCACTTTATTAGCCTTACAGGTAGTATCTGTTTGGAGGACAGTGTGTGCATTTTTAGGTATATTTGAGAGAATGTTTACATCAGGATTGGCTGCAAGAGAGCACTCAAAGTATCGTTTGTGGTACCATATTCTGCTTGTTTTAATATTTTAGTTGTGTAAGAACATCTTTATATTTTACCTGGATGATTAATATGACTGCTCCTCTGGCTTTAATATCCATGAAGATGAATGCTTTCATTTTGTTTAATCGTATCTCTTGCCGCTCCTTTCAGTTTAACGGTTGCAGTGAATGGTTATTTGTTACACGCCTCCGTTCTCAGGTGAACGGTTGGATCGGGAAGTCAGAAGTTAACATTCATTGTAGGAGCAATTCAGCTGAGCCCACGTGCACACTATCAAGGGCTCTACTACTGGTACATCTGAATTTAACAAAGCCATAATTAACGTTAATATCGTCGCCTCCATCAAAATTTCTGCTTAGAGAAAGAACAGTTGTCACACAGTGATCCACACGCACAGGCCTGGGTGCAAATTGTGAACAAGGATTACATCTTAGAAAATAAATGTAAAGTATTTTGGGTAGAGTTATTTGTGTGTTTGTGTAATAATTCTGTCAGAAAAGTCTGTATTTCGTATGTATTGTGGGATATGAGCACAGCTGTTGTGTAGCTGAAAATACAATCAGTGAAGTCGTAAAAGATGTCCTGAAATCTACCAAACTACCAAACCAGATGTTCATTCGAGTATTGTGTCAAAATATTACAGACCTGAAGGGACCGAACTGTTGACTTCAATCTTTCTTTTTCTTTTGTCTTGTGTCTGTCTCTTGTTATCGTCTCCCACAGCTAGCAGTGGGTCTCTCTAGGGCAGAGCCATGGGTGCGTTCCTGGACAAGCCCAAGACCGAGAAGCACAACTTACACGGTGAGGGAAACGGCCTGCGCTATGGGCTGAGCTCCATGCAGGGCTGGCGGGTGGAGATGGAGGATGCTCACACAGCTGTGTTGGGGCTTCCTGCTCCCGGTATGACTGACTGGTCCTTTTTCGCTGTGTACGATGGCCACGCCGGCTCGAGGGTTGCCAACTACTGCTCTAAGCATCTTCTGGAACACATAATCAGCGCTAGCTTTGAGGCAGGAGGGACACAAGGATCCCAGGCTGGTTCAGAGAGCTCCACCACTGAGCCTCCTGCACCGGTTCCTCTGACAGTGGAGGCTGTGAAAGCTGGTATCCGGACAGGCTTCCTGAGAATTGATGAGCACATGCGCAGCCTCTCTGACCTTCGAAATGGCATGGACCGTAGTGGCTCCACGGCAGTGGGAATCCTCCTGTCACCCGACCATTTCTTCTTCATTAACTGTGGTGATTCTCGAGCTGTTCTGTACCGCAATTCACACGTGTGCTTCTCTACACTTGACCACAAGCCTTGCAACCCACGTGAGAGAGAGCGCATCCAGAATGCTGGCGGCTCGGTGATGATTCAGAGGGTTAATGGGTCACTGGCTGTATCGAGGGCCCTGGGGGACTACGATTACAAGTGTGTGGAAGGGAAGGGCCCCACAGAGCAGCTGGTTAGCCCCGAACCAGCAGTGTTTGAGATGGTTCGGGCCCCGGAACAGGATCAGTTTGTGATCCTGGCGTGTGACGGTATCTGGGATGTCATGTCCAATGAGGAGCTGTGTGAGTTTGTGAAATCTAGGCTTGAGGTGTCTGATGACCTGGAGAGAGTCTGCAATGAAGTGGTGGACACCTGCCTGCACAAGGTGTGTACACATTTGTTTGTGAGCATGACGTTTTGTGTGTTTTGGGTCAGATAGCCAAGATTGAAATGAGTGGAATCTCGCAGAATCACAATTAGTTTGTAAAATTATTGTTTCACCAAGAGGCCATTTGAATTCCCTTCTCCAAAGGGAACTAAAGAAGTGTACATGAATAACAATTTCTGTTCTAAAGAGACGTTTTTATCTTAACAGAACTATTTGTAACAGCTTTAATGGCTCAGGCTAATAAGGCAATGGTTCCCCAAATAAGAAATAAGGAAAAACATATTATGTTTGGGCAGTTTAGAGTTTAGAGTCTGGAGTTTAGCACTGCACAATAACCTGCCCTTTCTTCATGCCTCTCTCCTCACATCCATCATAGGGGAGTCGGGATAACATGAGTGTTGTGTTAGTGTGTTTGCCCAACGCTCCCAAAGTGTCAGAGGAAGCTGTGAGGAAAGACGCCGAACTCAACAATTATCTGGAGTCTCAAGTGGAAGGTGAGAGCGGACGGGTGGAGAAATGTGCAACATAGTAGGTTAAATATTAAAAATTGTACTGTATAATTGTTTACTTTCTGAGGTACTAGGTTGACAGCTGCATGTTTATTTTATTTATAATTAGTAACATCCATTAATACTGTTGTTTAAAAAGGTGTAGTTTCTCCTTCTCCAGTGGAAACTGTGTATTATATCCGTCTGCATGTTTCCTCCACTGACACTGCCACTCTATTGTCTAACATCCAGCCAAGTTAACTCCGGCTCACAGCAGAGGAATGACACCATCATGACCTCCTTTTCCATTTCAGCAGGCATCATTCCCTCTTTATTCCCTGTTCGCTCCTCTCCTCCCTTTCCCTCACTGAACGCATCTTTCTCTCTCGTCCCTCGTACAAACACTTGTTTGGAAGGAATCCCCCGCTCGCCTCTTGTCTTTCTTTCTGTACTTTTTTTTCCTCATTTCATCCCATCTTTTTTTTTTTTTTTTCTCATGATGCATGAGGCCCTCTGATGAACACAAGCAGCTTTTCTAGTCTTTGTTGGTTATGCAACCTCCCTCTCCTGGCTACTGTTAGTTCATATAACATCAAGGCTGGTCACAAATGAAATATGTTCTTAAACTCTGAATCTTTGTACCTGATTAGCCTTGATCCAAAGAATGGAAACACCTGTGTCTAGTATTCGGAAGACACTATTTAATGCAGGTGGCAATGCAAATTAATGTTTGGTTAGACACTCCAGAGTGAGCTCAAATGATTTCACATTTTAGGGTAATGCAAAAAAAATGGTCTGGGTGAAGCAGAGTAAATATTTGGCTCCAGATACTGTCTAATACTGGAAGATAGAACGAAAGAAAGGGGGAATAGAAAGAGGAGAAAAGAAAGAGGCAGAGGAATGCTCTGGCTGAACATTGACCTGGCCTCATGCCACTCTCAACTCAGTTGCAGGCCTCTTTCTGTCACCATTTCTCTCTCCCACTCTTTGTCAGACACTCGTTTCCACAAATTCACTTGTACGCTCTCCATCTTCACTTCCTTTCTCCTCATTTGTCACATTTTTGGTCCCGCTCCTCTGCTTTCCCCCCCTTTCCTGTCTCTCCCCAGCTGTTCTTGGCTATCGCCGGTTAGTACTGACTTGTGTTAACAACAATGACTGGTGTTGTTTTAGAGATGCTGTCTCGGTCAGCGGAGGTGGGGTTTCCGGACCTGGTAACAGTGATGAGGAACCTGTCCACCGACAACAGCATGCCCACTCTGCCACCAGGGGGAGGCCTTGCCAGCAAGTAAGGACCTCCACCCCTCAAAGGGATACTTTATTATATCTGGCACAAATGCACACTTGGATGGTGATCAAAGGCTCAGGTTATAAAACATGCTTTTGGGCATAACTCAGTAATCAATACGGCAGTTATGGCAAGATTTTACACAGATGTCTAACAGGATAAAACGATGAAATGATGACATTCAGAAAGTTGAAAAGGGCAACTTCATTGTAACGTCACATCTACGTCTGCAAAAAACCTTTTCTGGCCAGTGTTCAATGCCACGACATATCGAGATCTTCATATCTGAAGCACTGTAAACTGAAACTCGACTGTTAGTTAGTGAGAACCGCACCTATCATACCACACACGCCCTCTGTTGTTGCTTTTATGGATGTTTTGAATTGAATAGCTCAAGAGACCTAATCACTTTTTTTTTGTATCTGTGTTTGTCCTGCAGACGCAATGTTATTGAAGCAGTATACAACCGTCTGAACCCGTACAGGGAGGAAGATGGGGTGAGTATTAGTTTATGTGGTGCAGATGAGTTTTGTTCTTCTTTGACCATTTACACTTTGAACACTCACTCACAAATTTAATGCTCGAGGCTACACAACACATCTGAGATATCAGCTGTCTTATTTACATACGAGTTCATGGGTCTCTGAAAACCTCTTACTCTTCTGTTGATTCATCCCATCTGGTGGACCAGACTGGTGCTATGTGTGTATTGTATTTATACTCGCACTCAAAACCATAGCAGATGAAGTTTTACAGTTGACTTCAGAGATGGCTTGGAGCCCATCACACTCATTATGATAAACATCTGTTTTTTTTTTTCTGCGCATGGTGCATGATGCACACTTTCTTGTCAGCTCTCATCGCGGGTTCTGCATGCATGACAACACAGCTTCGTCAAGTCTGTCTAGTGAAACTGAGAACTTTTGTTCTTCTATGTTTTCGTCAAAGGTTTCTTGGATCAATTCATTTCTTTGCCCCCTTTTTCTACATTTTCTCTGTCCAAACACACACCTACCTCACAGTACACTCGCTGAATCAGTCAGTATTTATTACCAAAGTAATATAAAATACAATTCCAAACACAAGTATCCGCCACGTATACTAGAACAGTGTTTCCCTTTTTGAGGATGAAGCTATGCTTCATGAAATTGTACGTAACTTACTTTTCCTGATGGAAGTCAGATTCAGCTCTGCATCCGTCTCTTTATGAGTTGTTAAAATGGAAATACAAGTTGCAGACTTACACACACTGAAGGTAAAATTCTAGTCAAAACTAAGTAGAAGTAGTAATGCCAGATACCAACACAATGCACAGATTTAGTGCAACACTAGGTGTTGTGTTGCAGAAAGCATTATTCCACTGAAAACCAAGTTTCAAGCTTCATTCTGTTTTATTTATTCCTTTTTCCTAAAGTTTTTCTAAAGTTTCTAAAGTTGCCCTATGTCCTGCTCAGTGAGCGAGAGCTGTGGTGGTCGAGCGAGCTAGGGAGTGAATGAAGCCAGGGAGCAGCGTTACCAAGAGCAGAGCAGTGAAACCGAAAAAATAACGCGCTGTTTGTTCCTTGTTTCACAGCTGGTATTCAATCGAAACGTCATCGTTATGAACGGAGCATTGAACAGCCTCACAAGTAAACCTATAAACTGGGAAATGAAATAAACAAAGGCATTGTTCAAATAGTCTGTTTCACATAAATGCCACAAATTGTGGCAGGTTGTGCGTGGAATGCACTCTTGTGCACAGATGTGGAAATACAAATGCATCTGTTATTTTGTGTAGCAGTGGATTTCTGGTTACATACGGTATGTGAGCGGGTGTGTGTTTTCACGTGATTGATCAGATGTGAGGGAGCGGCACACTGAGTCTTCAGGACCGTTAGCATTGCAGTCACGATAAAGCTCTGCCCGCTTGTTTATTAGCTGTTGCATTGGTGTGTCCTTGTATGTTTGTGTGTGTGTGTATGTGTCTGTTAGTGATGGAGGCAGACCGTGTGCTCGTCATGGAGGTCATAGCTCGTAGTGTTGTCTTGGTTTGTCTGTGAAGACGTAGAGCTGCTGTGATTGCTTTCCTTATGCACACGTACACATTCACACAAGGATGTTTTCTACCCCTTGTGGTAAGAAGCCGGCATAGCAGCGTGTATTGTCTTTTTTGACCTGTCCACCTGGGAGTGCCAAGGCCACAAATTTTCAAATTCTACACATTGCGACTTTAAATAGATTTGAGTTGTTCTTAATTTAAGGAAGCCGTAAATATGGCAGGGTTTGACAGTAACTATTTTAATTCTCAATACTTTTTTTAGTGTTTACTCACAAACAGTACCTTAGATACTATTAAATATATAACTAACAGAGATCGTATTGTTTTAAAACACACAACATCAAGTATCAAGTATCAAATTATCAATAATTCACGCATAAATGTGTAAATTGACTCAGTTGAGGTGCTGCTACTCTACTCCCAGCAAAAAGGATCTGCATTCAAACTCTAATAGATTGATGAAAAACATCATTTTGTGGAGTTAATAGTGCCTGTGCATCATAAACTGAACAACCACACTGACAGCAGCACGATGTTCAACCGGTTAACAGGCACAGCGATAGAAAAGAGTGGCAAGATTTAAGTGAAGGAAGGCAGACGAGACAAATAGAAAATAACGACCGGCGGCACCTTTTAATCCTCCAAAGATCGCAGCATAAATTAGTGTAATTGTTTAAAATATAGTAAAATGGTGTGTGGTAAAGTACACACACACTTAACACACACACACACATTGATAAGGGTTGTATCGATTTGTCTAACTGTATGTTCACCTCTGATTAACGCAGCCCTCCTGTTTCATTTGGTAAGTTGATCACATATATAACTGTTATACCCCCTCCCCCCGCCCTCGTCCTCCTCTCGTTCTTACAACCCCTCATCTACACACACACACACACACACTCACGCTTTCTTACAGGCATGCAAGCGGCAAAGCTGCTACGCATAACCCCCCCACCCCCCTCCCCTCCCCGTCACTCCTCCATCAGTCTCTACTCCCTGTTTTGGTCTCCTCTCTAGCATGTGGAGCTCCATCGTAGACTTTAAGGCGTGTCTGTGTGCAGACATGGCTGTCCAGGTCTGGATGAGGGTGAATGGTCGTCGTCTTTTTTCCTGGTCCTGTCAGTCCCTCTCTCACATCAGCACGCACGCACCAGCCCTACACGCATGCATCGCTGTCTCACTCAGTCCCCTCCACCAGTGCACGCCACCGTACAAACCAGTCTGCGTTTCTGTGTCACTCCCTGCGGTCAGACCGGAGGGATCGTTGTGTTGGCATATTGTTGCAGAAAGAAGCTACACACTGAGGTTGAACGTGTGCCCTGGCTTATGCTGCTTTTATTTATTTATAGATTTTGTTGTGTTGATCAGAGGACCTTGAAGTCCGGGGTTGGGGTACAGAATCACTGTCACTGACATGTCAGACATTCGATAACGATATGCCTTCTTTTTGTCCCCCCCCCCTCTTTCATCCTTCCTCCCCTCATCTTCCTCTTGCAGAACGTAGCTGAGTTGGAGGACCACTGGTAGCTGTCCAGCACAACTGCCCGATCAAAAACAGGACCACTTTTCCACACAAGATCACATCCATAATCACCTTTTTAATTTCCTCTGGGATATTTTTATTTTTTATTTTTTTTAGTACCCCACCCGCCCCCACACGGAGATCAATCGAAGCAGAGTCTTTTTCTTTTACAAAACACACCTGGCGTGGAGGACTGCGAAACAGATTTTTGCTGGTTCTTTTTGTAGAACAAGAACAGAGAAACATGCAGAACGACTGCATTGATAGTCGGAAAGCAGAGTTGCATACACGGTATAACAGAGGAGAAGCGGACAAGCACAGTTTCTTTTGCCCGTCGTTTTCTTGCTTTCTTTGTGGTGGTTGTTTTCGTGGTTGATTGATTGACGGAGACGCGGGAGCAGCCCTGCTCGGCTCCAACTAAGAAGAGAAGGGACGACCTCGCAACTCAACAGCCATCTAGCCAGCCATTACCAAACCAGCCACTCATGGATAAGATACTGAATAGACTGAAGTGGTTTGTTGGCTTCATTTATTATTTTTTTTCCCTCCTCGTTTTGTTGGCATTATTTCTTACTAAGTGTGAACTTAACTTGCACCTGACTGGCAGCCAATCGACCACACAGGCCTACGACTCCCACACTCCTCCAAGCTACGCTGTCCAATTCGGGCGAACTTTTGGGGGTTTCTGGGCATTACCAGTACTCAAGCAGGGGGGGCCCAACACTTCACCTGTCCACGCACCCAGCACGCCCGAAATGCATCACAGAACTCCCAGCAACAACAACAACTTCTGAAGTCCTCACTATACAAAGACCTCCTGGTTAAAGCCTCAAAGTCACGCGGGGGCTACACACCTGTACACAGGGGAGCACTTATGAGAGTCTGTCTGGCAACGAATTTCAGTTCAGCTCCTCTACACTGTGTCCGGGCTACAACAGGACATGACACTCAAGTGTGATGACTCCTCTCGCACGTCCCTGCTCACTTTCTTTCCTCCCATCTCTTAAAGGATGTTACCAAACAGTTGATTTCTCACTCTTCCCCGCTGTGTGTCTCTCTCTGTCTCTCTCTTTTCGCTTTCGCCGTCTCTTCGTGTGACAGAATACACTCGGCCTTCATTTGTGTTAGCAGACATTGCCAGAATCATAAGCTTTTGAGCCTGCTGTTGTTTCAGAGATAGAAAGATAGAAATTATATATTAAATTCATATAAATATATATATATATATATATATATATAAATGGATATATATTTTGATTTGTTTATTTCATCATTCATTGTGGCCTAATGTGTGTGTGGTCTGTCTGTGTGTGTGCATGCGTGCGTGCGTGTGTGTGTAGACAAATTTAAAACACAGAACAGTTGCACACACAGCGTTCCCGCACAGCAGCTTTCCAAAGACAGGGTTCGGGATAAAAGAAATTCCAGCCTCACCTTCTTCTTCTTCTTCTTCTTCTTCCTCCTCATCCCCGTTTCTTCTCAACACACGCGAACAATCCTGCTTCTGCTACAGCGCGCCTTTTCTATCTCTCACATATCCTGCGTAAAAGAAAAAAACAAACAAAAACAACGTCCTTTTTATTTTTTAATGTTTCATGGCGTATCTGGCTTTTCAGAGTACTGTGGCTGTGGTCCAACGGCAGATAGATAACAAACGACAAGGGGAGCGTGACCTTGTGCCGCAGATTGGGAGAGAGAAGTTTTTTTTTTTTGTTTGTTTGTGTGTGTTTTCACTGTATGAAGTAAAGGATGGACACTGTAGGACAGATGAGAATGGGCCCTACACACACTGTCACTGAATCTACACATTTTTCCACAGCTACCTTCAGAGACTTTGCCCTCAGAGTCCATTTCATGTCAACCTAAGCACTAATTAAAACTCCAGAAGTGGATATTTATCAGCCTCTTTCTTTTTTTTTGAAACAAGCTCATAGACAAAGTGGATACACACACACACACACACTTGTCATGTGTGTTCTTTTTTGTATATGCGTATATACAGACCTGTAATATACACAGTTTTTTTTCAGTCATTCTTGTGCTTTCTGAAGTGGCAGTATTGAAAGAGAATAGGCCTGACAGAGTTTGCTGGCTGATTTATGTTCTTGTGGTACACTTGCTCTTGGTGCCATACGACAAATAGGTACTTGAATGTGTAGTTCTTTTGCAGTTGCATTGTTTTAATGGGACAGTTGATTTTTTTTTTTTTTTTTTTTCTTTGTTTGTGGTTAAGGGTGCGGGAGGGGCGGGATCTCTATAGTTGTGCATGTTTTGTGATCGAGGGAGGAGTGTATTTTGTGTGCGAGTGGGAGACGGCGGGCATGCTCAGTGTGGGGCAACACAACGTTAGAGAGGAGAATCATGAGCGTAAAGAAAAGTTTATTTTAAGACTGAAATTCACTTTTAAATGACAAAACAGACGATTTAATTTTCGTTGCACCTGAGTCGATATTGTTCCTGAGATTAAATCAGTCCCAGTCGTGGACGTTTGTGACTTTTTAACGTTGTTTTGCCAGACTGAACACAGCCCTCGCTTTGAGTTTATGTTTAAGCTATATCAGACACTGGGCTAGGAGAGGAATTAAGGGAGGGAAGGAGGGAGAAACATTTATTTTTCTGAATGTAATTTTTCATTATTCACACTGATTCCACTGCATGGACTGAATACAAGCAGCACTGCAGCATCACATTTTCTCCTCATCAGTCATTTGATGACGAAACAAACTCTCTCTGCTCCCTTTTTGTTTTGAAAGAAAAAAAGAAATCAAGTACTTGATCATTATTCTTGTTGTGGAATATAATCTGAAGAGTCACATGGGAAAGACGTCAAACTTTTTTCAAAGGAGACGAGGCGGCGGTGTTGGTGACGCCTGAATTATTTGACCCTGGCTTTGACTTCAGGCTACGTCGGGTGAAGTGTTACCCAGCGTGTCGTCTCCTGAGCCTGACGGTCCTCGCGGTCTCCTCCGACCACAGCCGGCACAGGACAGGCGAGGACTTGGAAGCGGTGACAACGTGGCACACGTGACATTCCTCGAGTGGGATTTTTTTTTTTTTGAGCATGGAGATGAACCCTTGTACTCTGTCACCTCCTCCTGTCGTCTCTGGTCTCTCTTTATATACATACATATTAGAATTGACAGATGTGTGATGGCAATGATAAATTCCACGTTTTTATTTATTCCTGTGCTTTTCAGCTCTTATAAAAAAAAATGCTGTATTTTGAAGACGGAATGAGAAACTAATGTGCATTCGAGAGTATAATGTATGGCCCACTCAACCTTCACCTTTGACCTTATTGAGAAGACTAAAGGAATGCAAGGTTTATGAAACACCCAGGGTATTCACCATTCCTTCTTCCTGTACTAATTTCCAGTATGCTATTGTGTTGTTACAGACCATACATTGAACATAAACATCAATAAAAGATGGATTTAAGTTTAAAGGCTTTAGACTTCTATGCTTTTTTTTCCCCCAGTGCCAAATGAAATGTCACTTTGTGTCTCTGTAAGCATTCACTGTTCAGTACAACACAACAGAAAGTTCTTTTTTTTTTGTTATCCAAAAACAGTTTGTAGCCTGTGTTCTGTGCCAGGGCTCACACACAAAAAGCGACCTTGTAGCTCAGAGAAGAAGGTTACCCATACATGAAACGCTTTCGAATATAATGTGCAAAGTGATTCAAGTTGTAACATCATTTAGACATTTGAACTTATGTCCAGTTTCTCACCGGCACAAACAAGTGTCAGCATTCATATCACGCTTTCACAATACAAGTTGAATCAAAATATTTGCAGGCAGACATCCGGTTAAAGACATTTATCTATTTTGTCATTCAGCACACAGCCAGTCAGATTTATGCAGTTGATGCGTTACGATGTTTTGCACTCCATGTGCACTAAAGATGCTTCTTCAGTGAGTGCAGTGTCTATCTATGTGGATGATGATGGTGCAGAGGATAGCGCTGTCGTCCCACAAGCGGCTGAGGCTTTTCTGTCTGGAGTTTTCACGTTCTCTCCGACTGCTCCGGCTTCCTCCCACAGTCCAGAGACGTGCACTTAATAGGTTAGCTGGAGACTGGAGAATTGTTTGCCTCTGTGTGTCAGTCCTGTGATAAAACTGACCACTTACATATACCCTGCCTCCTGCCCTATTCCACCTGGGATAGGCTCCTGTACTCTGCAGCCCTTACAAGGATAGATGGATGATGCAGATGTAACATTTTCATCCCTCCAATGTCCAAACTTTAAGTAGTAACATGAGCTCATGTGTAGGACTGGGGTGAGCTGGCGACTTGTCCAGGGTGGCGTACCCTGCCTCTCGCCCTATGTCAGCGGGGATAAGCTCACCTCACCGTGACTCTGATGAGGATCAGCGGTTATAGATTATGGATGGATGGATGTTATTAATTATGCTTCTTTAATTTAGCAGCTATAGCTGCTAGACTTTTTACATTAAAAACATTACATGAGCTTAAAAACAGGACGTTGAATTAGTCAGCCACAAAGTTAAAATGCAGCTCAGTTCTAATCATCCAATTCTGCAGTGTAGAAATAAATAAATAAATAAAATGAGGACTTTTACTTTTGATATTTTTGTACATTTTGGTTATAATGAGTCACTTTTGACTAAGTAAAGGACATGAACACTTCTCCCAGCCAGCAGTGCTACAACAAATGTTAATCTCTAACCATTCCCAACCAACTCTCCAGTTTCCAACATTCCACAGGTGGCACTGCTCTCTCTCTCTCCGTGTGTGTGTGTGTGTTTTAAATGGAGAAGAAAGGAGTGTGTGTTTGTGTACTCTGACCCTATAAGAGCAGATAAAATAGTCCTTGAATCCCTCAGTGGTCCAGCACGGTTTGTTTTCAGCTTTTCCCTCTTTCGAGATCGAAATCAGATGAGTTTCAAGAAAGAAACCGACGCCATGGAGCTCGGTGAGTGCACCAGAAACCCGGGCTACCGGGATGAAGAAGACGGCGGGTCAGTGTCCGACAGCAACACCGCCGTCCCAGGGGAGAAGGAGGAAGACTCCGCCGCGGTGAAGCTGGACTCGGCCGAGGAGTACACGCAGCTCAAACCGTACGCCGGGATGCCCAAAGAGGTTCTGCTGCTGTACTCCTCTCAGGCCCGGTACCGAGTATCCAGAGAGATCCTGTTCTGGCTGACGGTGGCCTGCACCCTGACGCTGGTGGGGCTCACCATCACGGTGATCGCGCTGTCGCCGCGGTGCCTGAGCTGGTGGCAGGTCTCTCCGGTGTACCAGATTTACCCCCGGTCCTTCAAGGACTCGGATGGAGATGGAGTCGGGGACCTGAAAGGTAAGAAGGAAAGGGTCGATCTAATGTCGCAGTCCTCAGGTGTTACCTTGTTATTCAGTCTCTGTACCCTAACCCCCCTGCCCAGCTCTGGACCCCCAATTCAGCCCCAACAGCAGCTCCTGTGTAAAAATAAGAAAAACACAAAACCTGCTATTTATTTCCAAGAAGTAACCCTTTATAAAGGTCTTATAACTTGTAATTAACGACCTTATTCGTTTAATTTGTCGTTTAAGTCATATGCTGATGATTTATAAGCACGTATTGGGAATAACCTTTGGTTGCCAGGTTGTGAAAAATCCCTTAAAGTCACTTTTATCTTCCTACATGCATTTAGAAGTTGCCAACAGCCAGAGGGATGTTTCGCAACCTGTCAACACAGCTGCATGCTCACACTTATAAATGGTCTATAAAACAGTAAATGATTTACTTTATTCAACCTTTATCAAAGACATTAGTTAAAACCCTTTACAGAGGGTTCTTTTTTATTTCTATACATTTTATGGCTAATGTAAAAAGATGGAAAAGGGCTCATTATAAAGTAACAAGAACATATTTATGCATATCATATTCCATTTCTGCCATATTCTGGATATTCCCATAAATCTAAACCGTCTGTCTGGTCTGTCAGGAATTCAGGAGAAGCTGGATCACTTTGAGTACCTGAACATCAAGTCAATTTGGATCAGTCCTTTCTACCGCTCTCCCATGAAGGATTTCGGCTACGATGTGGAAGATTTCCGGGATATCGACCCGCTCTTTGGAACCATGGAAGACTTTGAAGAGCTCTTGGCTGAAATGCACAGTAAAGGTGTGAAGTGATGATGGATCACGGACGTGTTTTGTTTCGATGGTAGCAGGGTTTGACTCTCTTTGAATCCTCTCTGTGCTTCCACCAGGTTTGAAGCTCATCATGGATTTCATTCCCAATCACACCAGTGACAGACACCGCTGGTTCAACTTGAGCCGGACTAGAGATCCTCACTACAAGGATTACTATGTCTGGACTGACTGCAATGCATCTGCTCCAAAGCCCAATAACTGGGTTAGTGCTTGAAGTCTTATTTTCTACTGAAGATATATTACAGTCATCCTAATGACTCTTCGTTTCCTCAGGTGAGTGTGTTTGGGAACTCATCGTGGACTTATGATGAAGTTCGAGGACAATGCTACCTACACCAGTTTCTCAAGGAGCAACCGGACTTGAACTTCAGGAACGAACATGTCCGCAAAGAGATGACTGTAAGATTACGTGACCACATGCGCGCTCTTTCTCATGTTTCCATATTCAAAACTACATGTACTGCTTATACTAAACAGTTGAAGTGAGTGAAGGGTTTTACAGCTTTATTACTCGTTATTTATTATTTAATTTTAGGATATTATTCATTTCTGGCTGAAGAAAGGAGTGGATGGTTTCCGGATGGATGCGGTGAAGCACATCCTGGAGGCCGCACACTTGAGGGATGAACCGCAGGTGGACCCAAACAAACCTCCAGTGAGTGTTACCTCTTTGCGATAAAGATAATAATGATATCTGCTGGATGAGATGGATTCATATCACATGGCAGAGCAGGTGCGACGTTATTGGCTGTGCTCGGTTGGTCTGGCTTGTCATGTTTAATTTTCAGTAATAATAAAAACTAACAAACAATACCCAGCAGCTATTCTTTCTCTGAACTCACGAGAGCAAAGTTCAGTTTGGTTAACAAGCTCTGCTCTAACACCCAGTCATATACTTCTATTGTGATTTTACTGTGTTGAATTATATAACGTGTGACATGTCAGAGTCCAGATTTTAACGATCTGACGGATGAAAGCAGCACTGTGGGCAGGAGCAGCTCCACTCAGGCGGTGTTTTCCAGCGTAGCTGGCAGAGCAAAGATAATAGACAGCTGAGTGGGAGAGTTCACGCTGTACATCATGTATCATTCATCGTTTATCTCGGGCTTGAATGTCAGGTTCATAGTGACCCTCTGGTAAAAATACTATTCTTTGAAGCCGAAGCATTCATGACTCTCGCAGGGTTAAGCTCAAAGAAAGAGTTTTTGTTCCGTGGAGGCTGAAGTTATTTCTCACAGAGGGAAGATTAGTAGAAAAGAGGCATACTTTGGTGGATTAGCAAGTCATTTGGGATTTACTTACCACAGCAGAATAACTCTGTGGTACAGAGGACTGACTTGTCTACTTAGTGTTGACTGAGAGGTGTACTAACTGCTGTAGCAGTCAACCCAAATTCACCAACTACCCATTTTTGAGAAATTTCCCAAACCAAGCTGTGAAACTGGATATAAAAAGACGAGTCACTGTCATTGCAATAAAGATTTACAGCTGCGTGTTTATTGGGATATTTAGGATTTTACCACCCCATGACCATGATTTAAATAATCATAACTGAGCAACTATCTGTGTCATCGTCATTGCTTCTGTGGTTTACTGCATGATGGAGCTTTTAACCGTGTGCTTTACTGGCTGCTCGTGTGGTTGTACGTCAGCTTGGTGGTTATCGCCGCTGCCTGAGTAATCGAGTCTGGTGGCCTGGTCCTCCCTGTGTTTGAATTTCTCCCACACAAAAAGACATGCGCATCATGTGTTATGTGGAGTATTGCGTCAGAGTTTCTAAATAGGGCTTTTCAGGAGTGAAGCAGGTCCCAGGTGGATTTGCTTTGTGTCATTACACATTACGCTGTTTTCTTCCCATTTATTATTCTACAACAAATAATATCCCAGTGAAAATGTAACACCACAGTATTCCTTGATCATTGGATCTGAAAGTCTGTTGTCACATGGCTTCTACTCTCTGTATCTGGTTTCTTATTTTCCAACTACCTGGCCTGTGACTGCAACCTGTGCTTTGGCCTGACATTTACACCCAAGCTCTCCTAACTCCCAGTGGGCAAAAGAAAATACAGTTGAGCTCTTTTAATCCACTATGGTTGATGATCTCAGGGTGGAAGCTCTACTATGAACTCCAACACTTGGACTGCTAATCTAACAGACCAGAAATCCTGGTCATACATTACCACATATATTTGTTTATTCATCACACTTTAAAGGAGTCTATAACCACAGAGTGGGATCTCTACCACGACTACACCACCACTCAGCTCGGCTTGCATGACCTGCTGAGGGAGTGGAGGGCTGAGCTGGACAGCTACAGCCGTGAGCCTGGCAGATACAGGTATGGCAGCTGTAATACAATACAAAAATGCTTAGACCTGCTTAATGCTACTGCATATGTCGTCATAAATAACTCATCATACAGAATTATATGCATGTATTCATCTTCAAAAGTCCTGTGTGTTGTACTGCATCACATTTGTGTAATATCTGTGTACTCCAGGTTCATGGTGACAGAGTCGTATGATTATCACGAGGTGGACAAGACCATGATGTACTATGGCACCCCACTGGTTAAAGAAAGTGACTTCCCCTTTAACTTTTACCTGCTGGACCTGCCTCACAACACCAGTGGCTTGTGGGTTAAGCATCTGGTCCATCTCTGGATGGGCAATATGCCCAGAGGACAATGGGCTAACTGGGTGGTGAGTCACTGCAGTCATGTTTACGTGTTAGTTTCTTGGCTCCTTTTAAAAAACAAGACTGCCAAATGGGGATAACACCAAAGACATTCCTGACAATTACGCTTTTATTCTCCATCATAATGTTAAAACTACAAGATCAAATCAGGATGTGGACACGTAGTGATACTTGCATGATGTAAATGCTGACCCCTGAGACCAGTGTACAAAGCAAACAGTGATCAGACTCTAGCAACTCATGGTTCTAGCAACTCTCCACCCTCTCTTTTACTGCCACTGTCATCAGGTTGGGAACCACGACAGGCCCCGAATTGCCTCCAGTGTCGGTCAGACCTACGTTCGTGTCATCAACATGCTGCTGCTGACCCTTCCAGGCACACCCACCACCTACTATGGCGAGGAGATTGGCATGGAGAACATTAATGTCACAGACAGTCAGATACAAGACCCTGCTGGCAAATACAATGCAGTGAGTACTGTGCATACACATCATGAAAAAACATATTGCAGGTTTGTTGTATCCTAGACTATTAAATGTACATTAAAGTGTGTGCTTATACATTCATTATCAGAAGAAGCTGAAGTGCCAAAATGATTCTTGTCCTTTCACTGCAGAGTGCCAGTCGAGACCCTGAGCGGTCTCCAATGCAGTGGAGCGATGACATGAATGCAGGCTTTAACAACAAAACCAACACCACCTGGCTGCCTGTACACCCTGACTACAGGACTGTCAACGTGGAGGTACACAACTCTTTTACATTTACATTCACATTTAGTCATGTAGATGACGCTTTTATCCAAAGCGACTTATGAAAAAGGGAAACAGTCAAGGTACAGTGCAGCGTGGGACCGTCTAGAGGGGACAGATTTAGCATGTCCAGTTGTTGGTAGTGTTGGAGAGGACGTACTCTCTGAAGAGTTGGGTCTTCAGGAGTATTTTGAAGGTGGAGAGGAATGGCCCTGATCTGGTAGGACGCACTATTGGAGGAACACAATGGTCATAAGGTAACATATGCCTGATTGAGGTCATTGAGGTAGGTGGGTGCAGAACTGGAGACTACTTGAATGGTGGTGATGATGGTACAGGTTGGAGTTCGATGAGCAGCGGGGTAACTTTTGGGTTGATTTAAAACCAGGCGCTCTGCCACGTTCTGGATCATTTGTCTTTTAGTCCTGTTCAACTCTGACATCTGACCAGAGCTTCCTATTTTTGACCATTTCTCCCCCCCACCACTCTCTCTTCTAGGTCCAGAAGCAAGATGAAGATTCTGTCCTGTCTCAGTACAGTTTCCTGAACAACTTGCGTCAGTTACACCTCCCTCTTTACCGAGGATGGTTCTGCTATGTCCACGCTGACGCCAGTGTCTTCGCTTACCTCAGAGAGCTAGACGGACTCAACCAAGCTTTCCTCATGGTGCTTAACTTTGGTAAAGAATCTGTCACCACAGACCTCTCCTCTGTTCGTGAGTTACCAGACCAGTTGGAGGTGCTGATGAGCACAAACCAAGGTAACAGTGGAAAAGTGTTGCAAAAGTCTCGTATCCTGACAGAAGCAGGTGAGGGTTTGGTAATTCAGTACTATACCCACACTCGCTTTAATCCTAACCACCCAGCACAGTGCTACATCTCTGAGAAGGCCTGTTATTTGAGTGCGATGGGCTTACTTTATACATGCTAATATGAATGGACAGTGGCAGTCTTTACATTCCACACAGTAACAAATCACAAAGGTTGTTTCTCCTCTGTATGCCATTTATATCCAATAATAAAAAGGACCATTGCAGATATATTCACTGGTGATGTTGTCGTCTTCTCTTCCACTGGTTTGGGCATCATTGTGTCATTGTAATTGTTGTGTCTGTGATCATACACATCTTTGGGCCATTGTTGTATAATTCCTGACTGCATCCTGACAGCTTAACTATCTCTTCCTCTTGCGTGGAGGTCGAGGAATGTCCAGGCTCAGCTCTGTGTATAGGAATGCTAGCTTGAGGGCTTCCTGTGTCGGGGAGAAAAGACAAGAGGACAAATTTAACTCAAATGACTCAACTAGGGATGTTTCTGCAGACTCATTTACTTTATCTTTAATATGTGTGCATAAAACTTTATTACATACAGTCACGCTCATCGCCCAGCAGAGCATTTGCAGTGGATGAATTTTCTACAAGAAAAAAAAACTACTGACTGAATTAAATATAGCTACTAATTTGCCTTTTGTAGGAAGCACACATTTAAAAGCTCGACTTTAAAACACACACACGCACAAACAAACAAAAAAAAGATTTACAAAGTAACCAATAATCCCTTTAAGACTCTCACGGTCTTGGAGGAAAGCACATTACCTCCTCCAGCATCAGCTCAAAGTCCTCTGGTCCAAGGTGATTTGCTCCAGGTTGGATATTCAGAACTATGTTTGGT
Organism: Nibea coibor; assembly: GCA_023373845.1. Classification (NCBI taxonomy): domain Eukaryota; kingdom Metazoa; phylum Chordata; class Actinopteri; family Sciaenidae; genus Nibea; species Nibea coibor. The sequence goes on from CM041723.1 coordinate 18,392,504, forward strand.
GCTGGTTCACTTTCTAAAACAAAACAGGAAGTCAGAGAGGTTAGAGGCAGAATGAGAGAGGGGAAGCTCTCTAATGTTTAAAGCTTCCCCTCAGACATTTATCTTATTTTATTGTATTCTCATTTTCTCTGCTCAGTGTCTGTCCAGTTGCCCCAAATCTTCTCTCTCCCTCTCTCCTCTGACTCTGTCTTTACTCCCCTTTCATTCATGCGTGCTCCCATCTGATATTGCCCTCCCTCTTCTCAAGCCCCTCCATATTATCCCCCCTCTTCGTCTCTGTGGTACGGGCTGTTTCACAAGCGCGGTCTTGACCTTGACAGCTCCCAGTCTGTGGCGTCTAATCTCTTACTCTGATACACTATCTCTTTACCATGCTAATGGGCCTGCTCACCCGCCAGCATGTGTCTACGCCATCAGCACTTTATCAAAGACTCCGGAGAACAGAGAGACAGATTAGGGAGACATACACACATACACAGTCTGGTGTATGTGTGTATGAACAACAGAAAAGTGAGAGACGGTGAAAGAGAGAGATAATGTTTGTATTTAAAATGAGAAGAGCGGAAGCAATGAGCGGAGAGAGAGGTGTAAAGACGAACAGCACCAATGTGGTGAAGGCAGATTATAAGTGAGAGGGAGAAAGAGCTTGTCTAGGGGGAAATGAGAGCAATTAGCTGACACACACACTCACACACGCTATAGTACAAGGTGACCTATGCCACACTTTGGTCATGAACTTCAAATGCAGTTTCCCCAGACACACAGCCATACGTGTGTTACTGCTGCCTCTCTAGGCATGCACACTGACACTACTATTGGGAGCTGACACTGCACTATTAAAACCTCTAATGATGCAGAAGAAACACCCAAAACAATGCACACACATTTATATGTATATGCATGGCTGCACAGATGTGCATCTATGTGACCAGCAAGTGATTAAGTTGTAGTGATAGCGTGTGTGTGTGTGTGTACCTGACTTTGGCTTCATGGCAGCGTGTGTATGAATGGCGTTCTTTAACTTCTCAGTGTATTTGAGGACACCTGTCAGAGGAACCCTGGCGTCACCGCTGTAGGCCGTCAGCAGAACTGATGGGTAGCACTACATCACGCAAAGACAGATAACCAGTTAACCTCCAGTCGTTTTCACTATGGTGCTCAGCAAAAATGAATTATTAATGGTCCTCTGTAAATCATATTTTCGAGGCTTCCTGTACGTTTATCAGTTTAAATTAGCTCAGTGCTGCTGGTTGTGTGTTGGACAGATGTCAACTTATGCTTTCAGAGAGAGCCTGAAAGCCCATAATAGATGCAGTGCTATTCAAACACTGGCTCAAGACCAAATGTGGGCTATGGGAATTATAAAAGGGTTTTAAACATAGTTTAGATTTACTGTCTGTTACCTATCAGAACATACCAAATTACACTGCAGAACAAATCTAATTAGAATAAACCTACATGGCCCCAAACACAGACAGAAAATAAAACTGGAAAACAAACTTGCGGCCGTCATTCAATAAAAATGGAAACACTCAAAGTTTGCAGCAAACTGAATGGAAGGAAACAGCACAAGCTGTAATAGATAAGGAAAACACACTGTTCTTTTCATGGTTTTCCTCTCCATACCTGAGGAGTAATGTTGTGAAGGGGACAGTAGGAGGAGATGCTGAGTCTGTGTTTTGGGTTTCCTACTGGGTCACCCCATTCTTCTCTATCCTCCAAAGTTAGAGGCAGACTGGGATCCTCCATAGATCCCAACACATCCAGGAAAGGAGCCTCAACACAGAAAAAGAGATAGCTTTGGGTGTGTGTGTATCTTATCTTATCTCTTATGATGAAGCACTGTACGTTAATGAGTAGTAAGACTGTCTTTCAATTTGTATATATTACATTAACAAACACCTGCCCTGTTAAAGTGAGCCTGAGAAAAACACTGACTTTCTATTATTAACAGTAAACGCTACACACTCTAAGATGCAAGATGATAAACACACAAATCTCAGATGATTTATAATCTTACCTGCAGTGTGACAGCCCTCATCATGTGTGGGTGTCTGTTGCACAGCGCTCCCACTGGCACAGCCGCAGCACTGCAGGCTGCAAGGGCAGTGAGTGAAGGAGAGGAGACTCCTGAAGAGCAAATATGACGGAGACAGGCTTGGAGGTCCTCCACTCCTCTGTGCTTCCCCTCCACTCGAGCTTGTCTTTGCCAGGACAGACCCCGCTCTCCTCCACCTCTTGAAGGTGTAAAGGAAGAAAACAGATTCACTTTGACACACAAGTTTGAAACTCAAACAAAATGAATTAGCCCTCACAAACAACATCACTGACTTGACATGTTACCTGATGTGGCAGTAGGCCAGAGCCCAGCCCTGCTCCAGGAGCAGCCTTTTCTCTGGGCAGAACTCCATGTTGAGATCTCTGCCGTAAGCTCCGTAGACATGAACCATTAGTGGCGCCTGTCTCAAACCCTCCACAGGTAGTTTATGAAACAGTGTTACTGGCACCAAGGTACCATCCTACAGAGGAGAGGCAGAGAGACTGGTCTGGAAACAGTAACGGTAGATGCTAAGCGTTAAATGATCTTGAAAGATGTCTCAGATGTGATATTATCACTTGCCATTTTATTTGTTGCATGTGCATGTGTGTAAACGTATTTAGAGATACACTGGCAGAGTGTGTAGTACTGAGGTCTTCTGTCTCTGGTGGCAAGTTACCCAAACAACTTTATCAGTGGACACTTGAGTCTTCATACAAAATGCTTACCTCCCTACTGATTCTGTTTCAGTGTGTGTGTGTGTGTGTGTGTGTGTCTTATATGTCAAGTGTTCTCACTTGACTGCAGGCCTCTAAGCGTGTGGTGGTATAATTGCTGTGGTTCCCAGGGGAAGACCCATCTTTGGTGCCTGATATAAGTCGCCCATCCTCGGGGTACAGACAGTAGGGCACTGGGGAGTGGACTGGAGATGAAATCAAGAACTCAAACATACTGTCTTGTTCAGCCATGCCTGCTTTCTTGGTTTTGATGGCACAGGCCCAGGAGGGGAGCTTGGGAGTGTAGAAAGATAAGGATATATTTCAGACCAGCAGGGAAGTGAACAAAATGTGCAAAGAAAGAAAAAGAATGTTCTGTCACACTGACCTGAACAGTGTACACTTCCTTGTGATGAGTCAGTGGGACCACGATTAAGACGAGTTCACCGGCTGGTGCTCTTACAACCAACACACAGTGGTCTCCAACCACGTCCATGTCTTTGACTACAGTTCCAGGGTCAGGGGTAAACAAAGGCACCCAGGAAACCATGGACGGCTCTGACAGAGGGGCCTGCACCACCTAGTGAGTATAGAGAAGGATAATATCTGGTGTGTACAGAACTGTGTCCCTGTATGCACCCTATAAACAATGTTTATGTACTCCCCAAACTATACCTGGTATTCCTGTCCAGGCCCTGTATTAGCCAGTATAATCAGCCATCCTCTCCAGTGCTCCACGTGGTACAGGAGGTCCATCTGGCGTGGCTGAACCAAGAAAGGCTCTAAATGTGATGTTGTTGTATCGATTAGCAGCACCTCTGAAGTGGTCCTGCTGTTGCAGTTGATGCTCAGTATCTGTCGGTTTCTGGAAAGGGCAACCTCCACAAACACACTAGGGAAGCATTGGTTGATTAGAGATGGTGTGGGACCAGAGACAGCTTGGATGTCACATTAGTTACACTTACTCAGGATGTGTTTCTTGATACACGGAGGTTATCCTGTTCCCACTGGAGTTCAGGTCCAGACGAAACACTCTGCTGCAGCGTAGACCCTCCAGAATGGTGTAAAACAAGACCTCATCTGTGGCCCACTCTTCACCCATGCAGACACATACATATATTTAGGCAGTGCACTATTATTTATTAAATATGTTTTTTTAAATAGTACAAACTATTTAAAATGTACCAAAACTGAAGACTTTGTCCAGAGTGAATACAATGTTTAGAGGATGCTGACGAGGGTAATTTCTATTTCCAAGCCTCACAACCACACACCTGGATTATCACAGGACAATCACCTATTTACTCATGAAATCAATGAAAAACAAACAAACAAAAAAAAGATATTCTGTAAGCTTCATTCTGCTCTATTTTTTCACCTTGGCTCTTCCCTGTGATCCATTTTTAGTGTGGCAGCAAGATGTTTTTCCTGTGGGGACAGCCGTATTCTCTGCACAGTCCACTGAGACGTCTGTTTCCTCTCTTCATTATCAAGTCCTGTGTTCTCCTCCCGTCTGGAGATGTGTCCTAGATTTAGCACCTGCTCTGGCTCCAGTTCACCTACAAACGGGCAGAGGAAATGGAGTCATTCACAAAAGTAAGGATGCCACTATTCCTAACAATGGGTTGCATAAAAAGATTCAGGCATGGAAATACGGTTATTCATATATATATATATATAAAACGTACTACAATTTAACTTAATATCTTCTCCTTTGTCTCATTTCCTTTAACTTTTTTTTTTTTTAATTAAATGTCTGCAGACAAACTCCAGTCTGTAATATCATCAGACATCTGTTCTGGCTTTCAGAGTTATTAGCATTACAGTCAAGCTACATTAATGATGTCTGCTTACTCTGTCTCTTGTCCACTCTGTAGATGCCATCAGCTTCAATGAAATACACATGGTGATGTCCACTGACCTGTTTCAAGAGGAATTACTGTGACTTTAAGTTGGAATTTCTCAAATGCCTGCCGGATGAGTCTTTGAAATCCTACTCATCCCACAAAAACATGTACACCCTCGAGTGCGCCTTACCACCGAGTAATCGGGTATGTCGGAGAATCTGCGGTATGTCGCCTTCAGTCTCTTTTTGAAATACATCTGTAAGTCCTTGTATTTCTCAAGTCCAGAGCTGAGATGATCAACTGATGAGTCCTGAAATAAAACAAAGACTTTATAAAGTTGCAATATTAAGCTCCAGTTGTAAGGGTCATTGCCACTGACACGAGTTCAAAGGTATAGTGTGTAAGATAATGTTGGTTAATATGGGATGAAGTGGTATGAAACCTGCTTATGTTAACTATGTTACTCTTAAGACAACCAGACTACTTGCCCCCCACTCTAAAACCCTACAAATGTAAACTTATTAGACTTAATTTGCTAATTAATACATATCTACGTTTGTTAAACATTATGTGTCTATTCCCTGTAGTTTATCCTTGTGTCAGTGCAGTGAGCCCCATCCAAAGAAGCTCAATTTCGGCCCTGTGCCCTCTGTGTCTGCGTACAAGACTAGTTTTGTCACCGTGGTAAAGAGACACCTTTTAAATAATGGATGACCTGACGTTACGGAGGAGATAGCTTAACAAGTCAGTAATCTTATACCGAGTCCGAGGTGAGTAAACACGGCGTCCCTTAACGTTAACTGAACACCCTTACCGACAAGCAACGGCGATGGACAAGCCATGTTATACGTTTGCGGACGGCGAGCTCCCACAAACGGAGGAGGGACGGTGTGAGGAGACGAGCAACCGCCATTACTCAACGGTTTAACGGTTAACCGGCTAAATTAACACGATGGCTGTGGGCTTTCTTTTAGCTAAGTGTTACGCGTTGTCAGTCAACGCATCTGTGAACGCTCACACGTTTCATATGAGTAAAAATAACATTGCACTTTAAATAAAACAACATTTATTATTTAGTTATTTTAAAAAAAAAACGTTTTTTTTTATCAACCGTTGACAACGGCAAGCGAATTCCGCGCACGTGCATCATTTCCTAAACAAAGCCGCGCTGTTGATGACGCAGCCAGCAGCGCCAGACTATAATAATCAAACTCAGACACGATTGTAACGCACAATCTAGTGCGATTGTTTCGGCAATCCATTGCTATGGCTCGAAATCCATTAAGTGTACGGAAGTAGCATGCGTCCATTGTGGGTGTAACAGGTGATGACAGGCGATCCGTAATCTGTGATCGTTTCTACGTTGGTGCAGTTTACAGATTATTTTTTTGTATTGCCTCACTGCTGCCGATAACTGTGACAGCTCTACAGTTTGTTTACAGACTTATCTCCGCCCACAACCTCGAGGAGAAAATGGAGAGGGAGTCCTCCTACACCGGCACTGCAGGAGGAAACACAGAGCCGGCTTCGCCTGTGAGGGAAAACATTAATGAAGACAACACCTGCGTGGCTAATTCCCACGGCAGCTCCCGGGATGACACCTGTGGTACTACTGATGTCGCAAGAGCCAGGTGGACTCTACTGAGACAGGTGCTGTTACTCTTAAAATAGTCAATTATAAACCCCTGCTCTCAAAAATAGTCCAAAACGACGTGGTTTTGCATTTATTTTTTTTACATTTTTGAGAGCAAGGTGTTGAATCTTCAACATAAAATGTGGTGTTGAATATCTTTACGTATTGTATTGCTGTATTGTGTCTCATAATCGTAGAATAGATGCAATGGGAACACACCGTAGCAACCAGGTGTTATGTTTCCCACTGAATTTTGCCCACAGAGCTATTGTTTACTTCGAAATACAATTATACGACGTCATTTTTATTCCTATCCCAAGATGTGCAATAATTAAATAATTTCGAGCGTTTTATTCATATCTTATTTGTGTAGAAGTCATTACAGTTTGATAATCCAGCAGTTATGGCATTGCCTACACCTGTGTCAGCCTGTTACAGTGTGATAGTGTTGTGGAGAAATTGCTGAACTCAATGGTCAAGGAGGGAAAATAAGTATTGAGGGGCCTCTGGTGTTTTATGCTGTAATATTTTTTGACGCTTGGCCAAGGAGGATTAGAGACACTCTCAAAGTACCTCAGTAGTGCCTCAGTCTGTCTCACAATCTGCCCAACTCATGCTGGTGGTCAGACTTCAAGCCCCTACACCAAGAACCATGTTTGTGTTACTGTCAGCACATTCTAGTCTGGAGACACTGTTGTCTGTTTATGTTAGAGAAACATCAACGGCAAGTCTATGAAGGCAACAAGTTTCTTCGACCCTGGTCACCACAGTGTTGAGATAGGCCAAACAACTACTACTGCCGAGGACCTCAAGGCCCACACGTGACCCGTGTAACCTAAGGATAGCAATCTGTTTGTTCACCACTCTTGATTTGTTAGTACCCCCATCTGCTTTGCTACACAGTGTAATTTGAATCTTTACTTTATGTATTTTTTATCAACAAGTAGTTTATTACTTCCAGCTATGCAGTAACTTTCCCACCAGTTAGAATATATCTCTTTTCTCTGACCACAGAATCTGAGTGTGCCTTGCACACACACACACACACAAACAGGAGCAGTAGATGTAAAAATAGGGCCTCCGCTTTTTCCATAGATGGGCATTGCACAGATGTTACACTCGGCTGACACAGAAAGCTCCCTGTAATGGGGCCGTCATGCATTCTGCACTTCTCCCTCCTGACACAGAAATGACCTCTTCTTGCCTACTTTATATAAAGTATGCGCAATTTATAATTACATGAGTTTTCAACAACCCTATTCAGAGTTTAAAGACACTGAACTTTCATTTAAATTCAACACAGAAGAACCAGACATTGATATGATACTTATTGCTGTTGCATGAAGTGAAAGCCAAAATATGTCCATTAAAAATGTGAAAGGTTGGACTGAAACCACACAATGCAAAACAGGAAAACATAACTGATGCATAACTTAATGGATGTGGATTTTTTGTGGAAACTGAAATTCATTAACGCCTCCTTTATTTCCACTCCCAACTCCTACAGGTGCTGCGTCGGAAGCAGGTGGACAGTCCAGAGGTCAAACAGGTGTCTGTTCGCAGGTTTGCCACGTTTGACCTTTTCAACAGGAAAAGACTTGTGACACAAGACCCTAGTGATACCTCGGATGACCAGTGGGTGGAGTACAGAAGTGTCTACTTTCCTGAGTACAGTGCCTTACTCAGGTACACACATTTGAATGGGTTCAAAGCATTTTGACAGTGTAACACACAAGAGACCATTTATTGACAGTATTGATCAAGTTACATCTTTATACAGTGTTATGCTGCTTTTACCATCAAGGCTAAAAGAGCATGGATGGTGACATTGCCTAAGGTAATCTAGAATCTGTGATTTGTTGTGAATCTTGAACTATGGAAGAGTTTATCTTAACAGATAAACGCCATTATCACAATCTATAAACAAACATCAGTCTAATTAATATTCGCTTCGTGGCATGTCTTATAAAACAAAGAAAGGAATATAGTGATTGAAATGCTGTTGAATTAATGGTTATATGTGACTTTGATAAAATAATTAACATTTTCAGAGGCTGTTAATAGATAGATTGCAGAAATAGATTTTTATGTTTTCTTTTAATTTGGCCAAACACTTTCCAGTCTGCTGTATGATCCTCTATATCTTTGTGTTTCTCAGGGATAACCTGGGGCCTCTTAGAGTTAATGAAGTGCTCAACAGTTTTGACAACACGGGTAATGTCTGTAAGTACATATTTTATTCGTAATATGTTTGCAGAGTTTGTTTCACTTGCACTACTCCCTGGCTTTATCTCATCCTGGCCTCACACACACACACTCACACGCTACAACTTTGGGTTAGCCTGATGCTGTGTGCTGTTAGTGTTTGATTGATCGCTTGATGGAGGTGGTTTAATTCCATCTCTTTGTATGGGAGTATGTCTCTTGTGTGGCTTCTACAACAGTTTATCATGTACTTGTTCCTCCCAGCTACTTTCAAATGTCCTTCAGAAGGAAAGTGGGCTGCAGTCTTCTTATTGCTTGAGTCGACAGTGATGAGTGGTTTGGCAGAAAGGAAAGAGCATGACTCAAACAGGGATTTGCACATGCAAATATGATATGAAGTGAAATAGCATCGTCTGAAGCACAAGAGCCTTGATTTCACCTTCAGTCTGTGAACTTTTTGTGAGTTATTTAGCTTGACTGTGTTTACTTAGAGTTTACTTCAGGGTGGATGAACATGTTGTTTTTCTGTGTCCATGGCAAAGTGAACTGAATTTGTTGAGCACATGCAAATCCATCACAGTTAAAAGGAATGATGTAGTATGACATACTTGCCAAACATACAACAAAATACAGCAGGTGTGCAAGAAGCAATGAGGAGATCAGATATTTCTGGATTAATCTGATCCTGAATTAAAATGAATGGTGTGCACATTTACATATCAGAGAAGACTGGACGATCGCAGCAGTCATAGACATATTTTAACTCGAAATGTTTACACAAGTGAAAGAAGAACAATCTGTAATTCTCGGAACAACAAAGTGGGATCCTTATTGAGACTGCGAACAATTATACTCTGTTGTACTTCACAGCATACAGAGTTAGTCTTATTGTGTTTGTATTTCATATTTCAATTCAACTTTATTGTGCAACTTAGTGGAAATTTGTCTTTGCACAACAGCAGTACAACATATTCAAACACTAGGACGAGGATGATTAGATACAAAAAACACGAATGCGATAATAAAATATAGCTAATATAAGTATGGGTTCATCTTTACAGATCTGCCCCACTGATGATCTAAAGGTTATGGGGTAGTGTTAACCTGCCAGATGTCTCCACAGGAGTCAGGGTCAGAGGTGAAGGTCATAGCTAGGGGCTACTTCATTGCACACTGGGATCAGACTATATAAGTCATGACAGAGCTTAGCGGCTGCTCTCATTCCAACCTGCTAGAATGGATAATCCCTCTTCTCTACAAGGAGACAATGGGATCAATACTTTTCTGTTTGGAGAGAGAAGAAGTAGACGTCATCATGTTTTTGCCTTTTGGCACTTGTTGTAGTTTGCAGACTCCTCTTCCCTCCCCCCTTCCCTTTTCATAAAGTGGTAACTAGTATAAATGTCTTCTTCTAACCTACAGTACACAGCAGCATTCTCCCTCATCCCTCTTTTTTAGTCTACCACTTGTACCATTTCTCCTCTTTCTTCCTTCCACCCCTCCATCCCTCTCTCCTCCCAGCTGGAGTCGTGCTTGGCCAGATGGGTAACCGAGTTCCTGACTTGGCTGTTGGATTAGCACAGCCGGAGATGAGTGCATAGAGACGGGGAGAGGAGGCAAGGGGGAGAAGGGGAGATAGTGGGTGGGCATGCCAGAGGTGGTGTGTGTGTGTGTGTGTGTGTGTGTGTGTGTGTGTGTGTGTGTGTGTGTGTGTGTGTGTGTGTGTGTGTGTGTGTGTGTGTGTTTAAGGTGTGAAGAGCCACTATCAAGGGGAACTCGTTCCTCAGACAATGAGCCAGCCATGTCCCTCCTGTTCTCCATCCCATGTTTGGGACTAGTAATGCGTGAGATCAATTAGGATTGGTTGAGAGGATGCTCTGAAAGGCCCAGAGGTGACCCTGTCAGAGCTCTGGGGGTATATTTTTCGGGGTGGGGGTCCAAGAAAAAACACAAAGATACACACATACCTACTTATGTTTGCTCCTTACAGAGATATTCAGCCACGCAGTTATGCTTAAAAAAATACACAATCTTGCTAATAAACACATATTCACCATCACAGCCTCTCCACTGTTTCTGCTATCTTGATAATCCCCCACCCCTGAGGTGTGGACAAGCCCAAATCCTAGGGGTCCTTGTCCTCCTGAATAGCAGGCTAAAAAGCCTGGCCGGATTACCCCACTGCCTCCAAAATGTGTGGACTCAGCTTAAAATTGCTGCCCCTGCTCAGCGTGACTCTCTCTCCCGGCTATTGTGTTTGTCCCAACACTGTGCACGCATGTGGACAATATGTTGTTTCTTAAGGAGACGATAAGCTGGAGTCAATGGTTTCATTTCAAGACGAGAGGATAAGGAAAAGAGTCTCAATGAAGATGTGTTAGGAAATAGAGAGTGTGTCTTCAGTGCTTCTGATGACATCGTATGAATATTAGAGCGCTTCTGTTCAGATTTTACTATATCTATCAGTCTGCAATGTAACACATGACGTGAGCTCATATGAAAATATTTAATGAGTCACAAAGAAACTAAAACCGACTTCTCACCAGGTCCAAATGTGACTCTCGGGTCTGTGTGCCAATATCGCCCATATTGGAGTGAGTATGAAGAATACGCAGTATCACCTCTAATATATGGTACATCATAATCACAGCAAGTGAAAAGACTTTAGTAGTTCAGTAGTATATGTAAGTTTGTGGGATTTGATTTGCAGATATTGAATTGGTGAGGAACTTATAGTGTATTCTGTTGGTACAGAATGACTCCATATGACTATTATTTCTATAAATTAGTCTTTTAAGCACATAAACGAATTAGTGACACAGAAACTCACCTGTGTTTGCTCTTGGTGTGATATCAAAGTCCAAAGCACCCCCTCTGGTGGTCATCCAGAAGTCATGGAGTTACCGATGCAGTTACATTTGTAACTCGTTATACATTATCAGTGAATGATTGGGCCTGTTTCAGACCGGTGTGGATCACTTTGAACTATTTGAACTCTGAACTTCCGACCTTCCCGATTCTTTCGCTGACAGTGGGGGCTTGTAATTGTAAGAGAGCTTTGTGCGGGCATTGTTTGGGATTTTAGGGGTCCTTGTTTCCTGCTAGGGATCAGGATTTTAGGACACAATACAGGCCCTTGGGGTTGGGTGACTAAGAATGCATCAGAGGAGGTGTGTGGATATGTGTGTGTGTGTGTGTGTGTGTCTGAGAGGGTTTAGGTAGAGCTTGTTGACACTGCAGAGCTTTTGGTAAGAGGGCTTTTTGGGCTGTGGGGTTACTTGTCGGGTTCACGTTGCAGGCAAAGGTCACAGTGACAGACCGGTGTGCCTGCCCATACACACACAGGAATACATTATCTTTGCTGCTTGTTTTAGCGTTCAGAATCCTGCACTGGAAGCCATAGATGCGGTTAAGCTCAGACTCATTTAGGGCAATGCTTTCTCTGTTAGTGTGTGTGCGTCTTTGTGCGCGTGTAATCAAGAGCCAAGCATCCTAATGAAGCCTAATAGAGCCTTCTTCACTACAGCTGTCATTTGCTGAATGGCTACTAGCCTTTCAGCCTCTCAGTCATCCCTATTATCTCCCACAGACTTCACCTATCACCCCCGCTGGGAAATACTATAAGCCCAGAATGTTTGAGTGTTGTGAGGGAGAGCAGTGGGGAAGAGGAGGAGGAGGTGGAGGTGGAGGAGGAGGAGGAGGAGGAGGAGGAGGAGGAGGAGGAGGAGGGGATTAGCTGGTCATTTCTGTGTGTGTATCTGATATTTGCTGTGGTGCGGAGACTGTTTGCGACAGGAGGATTTTTTTTTCTTTTAGAGGAGAGAGAATGAATGTCAGCAGAGGTAACATATTCAGTGTCTTAATTAAACACATAAATACCCTATCAAATAAACCAATCATCAACCTGTGTGTCATTTCCTGTTGCAGTGTCGGACAGGTGTGTGTGTGCGCGTGTTTTCCAGTGGACCTGTCACAGTCACATGTGTGTTTAATGTGTTGTGCTAGTGTCTAAGTGTTCTTAGTGACTGCTTGTGTGTGCGCGCACATATGAGCGTGTGTGTGTGTGTGTTGTAATAGGTGCCCCCCGTAGCCTCCCCTTGTGCCAAGCCTTTAGCGGAGCCCTGTTTGCATAATTATGCTAATTCATTGTGCCATAGTGCTAATTAGACCTTGTTAGACAATAGCGCTAGACTGGGAGCTGGCAGGCATACACACACATACACAGACACACACACAGACACACGCTCACTCAGACTGTTGTGTCAATGACAAGGTTTGTGGTCCCCCTCTGCGCTGTTTATAACATGCTCTCTATAGAAATGGTTCTCCACTAGCACGCTCTGGGCTGAGCTCAGGTGTCTCTTACAATTTTGATTTAGGCTAATGGAACAAAAATCAATGTGAAACAAGAAGACTCCACAAGCTTCCCCAGAATCTAATAAAATTGGCCCATATACTCATTCACTCCTATTCTTCAGAGCTGTTGTTAATTGCTCCTTTTGCCAGTAATTTTATATTTTTTTCAAACTCGATGTTTTCATTGTACATTATGACAAGTAATCATGCGCAGCATAATTTACTTTCAGTTAACCAAGCTTAAATGAAAGATCACGTCATTCTTTACCATTTCCTGAAATGCACACATCCTGAAATAACAACTGTCAGACAGAAGGAACTTGTTTTGCAAAATTGGTGTATAGGATTTTGAATTGGCAATAGACGTTTAGTCAGAGTACCTTGTAATGTACGTGAGTGTAAGAGAACTTATTAAAAAACAGACAAACAAGATAACACACAGAGCTTTAGGAGAGATTAAATAGCTGGCTTAATTTGTTGGATATAAGCTAAACTACCTACAGGAGCTTGTGTTAAAGGATAGAATAGATTGGAAGCTTATATAATGGTTTCAGCCTCTGTTATTTAATATGCTGTGGTGTGATGTAGACTTTTTACAGGACAGGCTCATGTTATACCAGAAAGTGGTAAACTGGGATCAATAAATGTGGCTAACCGTTACTGGTTTCCCCTCAAACATTTTGTCAGTGGAGGTTGCTGGTAGTTTTTTCAGTTAAATGTTCAGACGTTGTGTGGTTCGAAATGAAATAATTATTGTGATCTTCTGTCTATAAATGCAGAAGAAGCAGTTATTAGAGACATTAAGTTGTACGCATAACTACATTTTCAAATAAGCCAAATGTGTTACCAAACACAATTAAATGCACTTTTGTGTTTTCCTGCTTTGCATGTTCTTTACAGTTGGATAAAAATGACAGACTGGTGCTGTGTAACCGTTGTTCAAGTGCATTTTTAGCCATTGCCACAGTAATTGTTTCTAAGTCAATAATTTAAGCACTAAACACAAAAAGACAGTCACACAGTAAGAGGATGTGGCTTTTAAAGTGTGCGTACGCACATGTGCATGTAGTGTGTGTGACACTTTGTGGTATAGTGGGGGTTGGAGGTAGTGTAAGCAAGACTTGAGTGGCTTGAGGGCACATTGAAAGAGTTGCCGGTTGACTTAATTGAAAGTAATTGATTTCGCTTCTGCAGCCTTGTCTCCTCCATCCGTTCACTGGAGGAAACAAGAAACAGGGACTTGCCTGAAGTAGTGTCGCATGTTGGAAGCTCCTCGCCACACTACATCTGAGCACAAGTTGATGCTAATGTGTAGATGCAGACCTAAATGTTTACGTGCGTGCACACACACGCGTGCGTGGTGAAATTCCCTGCAGTAAACCACCATTGTGACTTTGAGCACAATAGGGATTGAAGGTGAGCTGTTGGGTGTAGCTTTGCTCAAGGAGTCCTCTTCTATTATAACCAACAGTTGATTATGTGAATTTGTGCATGACTGAGAACTTGTGTGTGTGTGTGTGTGTGTGTGTGTCCAGATGCGTGTGCACGTGTGCACTATTACCAGTAAGCGGTGGGGATTAAGTTCAGGAAATGAGTAGAGCGTTAAAGGGTGCTTCCCTGCCCAGTGCTCTCGCATTGTCACCGCTGCTAATACTCAGCTAATTACAAGGACATACTTTAACAGCAAGCTCAGTCCGTAACCCTCATGTCTCTCCACTTCGGTCCCTCCCTTTCTTAGGTTACCCCCTCACCCTAGAATTAGGGGATGAAATGAAAGAAAGAAAGAAAAAAAGAAAGAGTAATAACAGGTCGTCTCCCCCCTCCCTAAAAGCTCGCCCTCCCTCTGGACGGATACAATTATTGGATTTTTCTCCATTTAAGTCACCTAACCCTGATGTGCCCCTCCTGGCAATGTCCCCTACGGTGCCTAAGCTCAGCCTACACTGGCCCCCTCAAACCATGTATCACACAGATGCACGCACACAAAGAAAGTGAGTGAGAGTGTATAATATCATATCGTTGCGATTAACAGTTGGAACGCGCTCCCATCTATTCGCCCATATCATGGACAGACAATGTGCTCACTTTAAAGTTTTTATTCGTGTTTGGAGGTAAAGTATATACAAGATGGAGGCTGGACAAAGAAGTGCTCTGGTTACGCTGTTTATTAGCACATGTACTTATGCTTTATTAGTATCTATGCTTTGCTACTTTGAGTACAACCCCTTTTTAAACGTATCATGTTCTCTGATTATAGCTACTGTTGTTGTTTGCAGACTTCGTTTAGCCCTTTACGTCATCACCCGCAGTCACAGTGATGGGAATACACCTGGGTGTGACTGCACAATAGTGGCACAAATGTATGCAAGTTTAATTAACAAAGCCAAATAAGCGCTTCTTATTCGTACACTAATTCTCCGTGCAAACTTGCATTCAAATTTGTGTGTACCATAAATGTATGCACTCACACAAATGTGTTGAGTACGCTTGCATTAGAGAGCTAAGTGATTAGTGCCTGGTAGTTAATTTGGTCTCTCCTCCCTCTTGTACCCATCAAGTGCACCACGAGTGTACATATGCAAGCGCATGTGTTTTGTTTATGTGTGTTCTCATCGCCGCGTGAATGTCCCAGATGACATTTTTAAAACAAATAGATGATTAATGTGATTAGCGTGTTGCTCTGGGAGTGAAACCCGCTATAGTAAATGGCTACATGGGCATATGGGAATAAGCTTTGGCTCCACTCCAAATACACAGATTGGGTTTTTGTGTGTTTTAGTATTTCCTGGCTTTGTATTGGTTTCATAATTTCCCACTGATGTGAAGCATTTTTTAAATCGTGCAAAACAAATCATATTTTTGCTTACAATTTTCCTACCATAACCTGATTTTAGGTTCATTTCTGCAGCTTTAACCTCTGCCCCTGAAAGTCATACCAACTCCCGTGAATAGCGGCGGTAGTGGCTTTGACTTTATCTTCAGTTTAATTTACAAAATATATTTCTATAAGCCACTGGGAACGCGTAAAGTTAATTATCGATAAGTGGAAACTTAGTTCCTTGGAATATTTCCTCAAAAACCTTCGACAGAGAGGTGGAACAGCTGCCTGTCAGCCTGTCAACATGTCAACATGTCTGTTCTGCAACTGCTAATGTGTTTGCTTTTTAGCTAAGGAGCCATTAACTTGCTTAGTGACTCAGGGTACAGCTTTGATGCGCAACAGCTACAGTAACTGTTCTGTCAGCCTCTCTATCTGGAGACTCCTTAAATAGCCCCACAGGGGCCTTTAACTGTCAGCTGGCTGCGCTAACGTTAAAGTAGGTGTTGACGCTAATGGGTGTGCTAAATGCTAATGTGAGCTAGCAAGGGCCTCTGAGGGGAAAGTTAACTGATTTTCAAGTGGCCCCCTGAGAGACTGCCCAAATCACTAACTAGCTGTAGCATCTCTGACGGGCTCCAGGCTGAATGGAGCTATCGCTGCCGTCGCTGCTGTAACTGCTCACAGCCATGATGTGGCTTTAGCCTTTCATTTTAGAATATTATGGGGAAAATGATTTCAATAAGTGCTATGTGATTGCCATTAAACAATTTGTATAAGCTGCAAATAATTCTGACTTTAATGACTTTAAGACCTACCCTCCCTCACTCGCTCACACACACCTTTTTACTCTTTCTTTTGTCCGTCTGTCTGTCCACAGCAGGACGTGGTGCCACAGACTTTTGGGTTTGCCACACTCGACATGCAACGTAAGCTGCAATAAAGGGATTAATACATTATTACACTGGCGTATGTATAGAAGTCATAGCCGGGGTGCTTGTTTTTACAAGCTGTAACGTGATAACCAGTGAATCCCTCACATGTGCACAGTGAACACACAAAAATTCATAATGGGGGTAAAAAGTGTATTAGAAAGAGTGTTTTGCCAACATGTCATAATGACTGACACTCAATACTGAAGCAAACAGCAAAAAAACAAAACAAAAACTTAAACACAGATACAAAAAAGCCAGAATATGTGAAGTCACAGCAGCTTTTTGGTTCATTCATCTAACCCTGAAATAGGAAGTGATTGATTTTAAAATTGCTTGCTCAAACCGCACAGATATCCAGTTTTCGGTGATATAAAACAGGTAAAACAGACAATCTTCATTTGAAACTGCAGCCAGAGAATGCTCCGATATTAAATAGTTATTATATATATTATATATTATATGTTTATTGAATTTTCTTATTTCCAAATATTAAAATAAAAGAGTGCTTTCATGAACTTGATTGAGTAGGAAGGTGAGAGCGTAGAAATGAAACCCTTTCCAGCCGTGTGTTTTACCTTCTTCATCCTCTTATCTCTAAAGATACAGCGGTACAGGATATACCACAAGGTTCTGATGTTGATAAGCAAATTATATTTTTTTAAGGCTGATATACAGACACACACAACAAACCTGTGTGTGATGTCTGTGTGCACTTAACATGCAAGTATGTGCGCGGGTGTGTCTCAGTAGGGACAGAAGGGATTACAGAAAGATTGGTGTGCAACCAGGTTGCTAGACGGATCCCCTCCAAACTCTGCGTGCTGCCCCACTGGGCCTTTCATCAAGTCTGTGTGTGTTCAGGGCTGGAACTAGAGAGGGAGGGTTAAGTGTGGGATCACAGATGGAGACATAATTTTTCAGTGCCCTACCTCTTCTTCCTCCCTTTCTTTCTTGGGTTACCTGTGTTCGTTTTCTATTCATCGTTCTCTTACAGTGATTTTAATACATGTTTTACCATTTCATATAAAGAACATTGGGTTGGTAACTCCAGATTAGTGCTGAAATGATTAATTAATGAGTAGGTAGATTGTGTTTTTTTTTTTTTTTGGACTATTTGGATAATTAATTAATCATTTAAGTAAATATATACACCGCAAAAGGCAAATCATTTCCTGTTTTCAGGTTTTAAATGTAAAATTTGCTGCTTTTCTCTGTTATATATCATTGTAAATGGAAAATCTTCTTTGCATCAAGCATTAGAGGCATTGGGCATCAATCATTAAAACTACACGTTTAAGATCCATCTGAACACGTGGTCAAAATCTGCAAATATGATGAGACGCTTTTTAAGCAAACAATAAATTGGTAAGATTTGTAAAAAGACGCTTCACTCCTGTGCAGCAGAGTCTTAGCTGACTGTACTACAGGTTCTAATTTACTCTTCCTGCGCTGCCGGTGACATCTTCCCTCCCTGTTTCAATCCTTTCCACCCTCTCTGCTGTGCTTCTTCCCACCCTCTCTGCCTTGCTCTTGCTCTCTCCACCCACCAGTGATTGCACAATCTTCCCATCACCACCATAATCATAACAGTCCAGATTCTGTGCCACTGTGTAACCGCTGCCAGTTTGAATGCACACACACACACACACACACAAACACACACGCGCGCGCATGTGTCCTGGAGGAGAAATACAGTTGAAGCTTTTATGCTGCTTTCCCAAGTGGCTGTTTTCGAGCGCAGCCACAATGGACGGCCTAATGTGGATTTGTTTAGAGAGCTGGTTAATTGGAGTGGGATGCTCTAATTGCACCTCTTTCAGGGTGTGTGCATTTCGTGGATGTGTATGTGTGTGCGAATGTGAGTGTCACCTGGCCTTTGTTTGGACTGTGTGCGGGAAAACATTTGCTCAGCTATAACTACACTACACAAACACTATAAGCTACATAACATACACATAAGGGGTGTGAAGTGTCTAAATACAGAGGAACAAATAGAGAGAGAAAGAATACATGAACAGTGCGCTTTATAATGGGTATAAACTACTGTATGTGCAGAGCCCCCCCATCTATTAATGTGAATGCAAAACTGTTTGTACATGTGTATCTGTGCAGTCCTTCCCTCTGTCTCTTTTTGGCAGTGTTGTCCCCCAGTTGGGGGTGCTATAAGTCTTTGTATGACTCTATTGCCAGCTTACGTTTGGGCATACGTGTGTGTGTGTGTACATGGAAGCTTGGCTATTTGTATATCGAAGCCACTTGCCAGTTTGGCGTCTGTGTCGTACTACACGGTGTCCTGGTATTTTGCCTTTTTAAAGAGGCGCATTAAGCTCTCAGACACAGGTTTTAGATAACAGTTTCCAGCTCGATTTTAAAGATACATACAGGTGACAAATAGAAGGAAAAACCTGACTAAAAGAGAGGACTAATGTAATGAATATAAGTGCTTGCATACAGCACGTGAGGGGGTAAATTCTCAGTAACTACATCCTGTCCCCATGTTAACATCTATGAGAGATTCAGGTATGACAAGGGGCAGTGAAGCTGTTGTGGAGGCTGGTGGAGCACTTTTATTTATTTATTTTCTCGAATTTTTCCACCTATTTGCATGTAAAACATGGCAGGCCACAACTAATCAAAGAAAGTTTGAATCATGAAACAAGCTGAAGTGAAATGATAAAAAGTTTTTCATGGACTGGCGTGGAGCTTTACCCACTTCCCCTCGCTCTGAACCTTTTCTTTGATTCTATTTGGTTCTCGCTCCCTCCTCCCTCCTCCTCCTCCTCCTCCTCCTCCTCCTCCTCCTCCTCATCTGTATCCATTTGTTTTTCCCCGTTCGACTTTCCCTCTTTGCTCTCTATCTGTCCAGTTCTCTTTCGGTCTCAGTCGACCATCCACTTATGACGATTGTGTGTGTGTGTGTGTTTTTGTATATGTGTGGGTACCTCTGTGTGAGTGCAAACACATGGCGTGCCCTAAGTGGGCCATAGGCCTAAAGCTAATCAATGAGCGTCATTTAAGCCCATTCTCATCCTGCAAACACACGCGCGTGCACATACACACACACACCACAGTGCTTTGTTGATCAATTGAAAATAAGTGTCATTCACTGTTGCTCGTCTGCTAAAGGACATGAGCCGAGCCAGGACGGTCGGTTTCTTTCACACTCCTGTGTTTAGTTTTTCATTCTTTTGCATCATGACACAAGAGAGTGATCTCTTTTGTAAGCATGTGTATGTGTTTCTCTTTGCTTGTGTGTGCTCTCATTTGTGTGTGTGTGTGTGTGTGTGTGTGTATTCAGGTGCACACATCATGTTTGCAGGGTCAGTCTAAATGGAGATGTATTATTAGTAACCATTCTGAGCATGGCCACTGTAGTTCCCTGGCAAGGCAATCAGATCACTTAAGAGGCTGCTTGGTCTATGGCCTAAAGCTTCCTGTCTCTCCCTGTATGTCTCTCTCTCTCTCTCCTTTAATGCCCATCTCCAACAAACACAAAAACCCCAAGGGCCATCACCCCTTATCTCCTCCCTCCTGACCCTGCCTCTTCTCCTCTCGACCACTCCTGCCTCCTGTCCTTTACCTCCACGGGGGAAAAAAGACAAGGTCACGAAGATGAACGTAGAAAAGTGAAAGTGGAAGAGAGAAGGAGACAGAGAGAGCTGAAATGAACCATCTCATTTCGACATTAGCCCCTGGGCGGCTGCGGTGAGAGGCTAGCTAGCCTAGCGGATAATGCCCAATTGTGTATAAGGCATTATTTAGCTTCAGTTAGCCGCCCGCTTTGACAAGCTATTACTGAAAAGAATGAAGAGCTGGGTAATGCAAGACTGTGTGTGTGTGTGACAGGTGGGTTACTGCCCCTGGGACTGGGCATAGACATGGCTTTACTTACACATTACTGCTGGAAACCGCCATTAGTGTGTGTGTGTCTTGACAGGTTGCTTAGCGGACCGTTTCCAAAGAGATGACAACATTGTCACAGAGAGTAAGAGTTGGCTGTTTAGTGAAAGGTCCCTCAACCCTGGTGACACAGAAAAGTTTGTTAACGCCATGAATATGTTCACAAGGACACATGAAGTTAATTTAATAATTTGATTAAATACATCTATTCACTTTTTAAGTTTCAAGTTCTAAAACTAATTTACTATTATACATAGCAGAGAAAAGGTGAACAACCTCATCAGTCTTTTCAGGTAATGCATTTAGTACAAATACTGTTTTCAACATGTGAGCTTTGTCCGTCTTTGTCGAGCTATTTTAAACTGTTTAGGTTCACTTGTGTTTCAGGGAGAGAGCTTGAATATACATCCTTCTTCCCATGCATGCTTTTATTTTGGTGCCTTTATTAAAGCCACATATTGTAAGTCTCAGTGCAGAAAACTCAAAGATCAAACGTAAATTTATGTTACACATGAAGTATTTGCTGCGAGGATTACACATATTTATATATTAAAATGAACCAGATAAAAGCTCTCATGTTTTTTATACATTTAATTACCTGTATTTTATTTGAAGTAAATAAGCACAAAACCCTCAATAATAATCATAAATAAACACATAAAGTGCAGTAATTATGATGATCGTGTCCTTCGTATACGCACAGCAAAGTAAAACATGGATGAGCTCGGGGAGAAGTGGGTGAGGGGCGAGGAGAATGTCTAATAGAGATATATCATTACACTGTTATACGTGTAATCTATTGTGCTGCCATTGAACAGCAGCATGAGTTTGGCAGTAGGCCATGCACACACACACACACGTACACACGTACACACACACGCTGTGCCTCCAGTGGGGCAGTAATAGAGGGTGTGAGTGTATTAGTCGCTACAGTCCAAGTGTTAAGTGCTGGCCTGGTGTGTGTGAGATCGATGACAGCCGGGCGGCCCCTCATCCACACTCGCACACACATAAACACACACGGGGGCTGTGACACATAGCCTGAGGTCAGGGGTCACGCACAAACATCCCCGTCTCTCAAACACACACAGACGTCTCCCACTCTACTCGCGGGTGCATATCCGTACGTATCAAAAACACTTTCTGCGTCTGTTACACCGACACACACAAACACACACACAGCCATACATATACCCATCCTGTCCTGTGACCGTAGGGAGGGGCATGCTGTCAAGCACCGGTGGTCCATCGATACTCAGGCAGTGCACTAATGCCTGCTGCCCGCTGATGGACGCTGGCCTGCCTCCAGGGACCATTACACTCACTGGGACGCAGACAGACACACACATACTCAAACACACATCCATGCACCAGGATGGAACACATAAACCAACCGAATACTTGCATGCACACACAGTACGTAGTACTTGCAGCCACAAAAACCACAAATGTATGCACAGTACATATGCGCCTTACGTTACAAGGTAATGTAACTTTGAAGTAAATCACAAGAAATACAAATTGTATAAAAGTGAGACAAACAACTCAATGTGAAATGTAATGTCCTCCGATAACTTCAGCTACTTTCCCTTCCTGATAGGTTTAAATATAGACAGACAGGTTTGTCCGTGCTGATCTGTGACACTACGTTTGTCGTAGTGCATTGCTGCTGTAGTATTTTATGAAGCCATCACACACAGTCACCTTCCTTCCTGTCCTGAGCCAGGCAGTAGGGTCATTAGGTCATCAGCGTTCACATGGCTAAAATCACCAGAGTGCTGCAGGATCAAGTGCTACATTCTGATCCTTTGCCTTGTTATCTATCGAACTGCAATCCAGACACCATTAGCGGTACTCTGCTCTACTTTACTGTGGCTCTTTGGTCCTTTTCTTCGTCCGCCTTTCCTTTAGCACCAGACCCCCTCGTTTTTGCGGCTCCCTCAAATCCATCCAATTGAACACACTCTCACAGATCTGTATTATTCACTGAGTGTCAGGCTCAGCACCTCTTTAGGTGAATTAGCCGAACAACATGTGCTGAAAGTGCGTGAAAGAGAAGAAGATGAGAGAGAACAGATCCCTCGGAGACCCCCAGAGTGCAGAAAGTGAAGTTGGTCCATGTGCCTGAATTCAGGGGTCGTACAATACATCCCACACCTGGTTACCGTCGCATGTAAAAATCAGCCGTGTAATAATCAAAATACAAAAATAAGACCTTATTAATCTAATGCATGCAGAGCTCAGACCTAGCTTGCGACAGTCCTCATTGAACATACCCAAGAATACGTCAATGTTGTACTTTTCCAAACAGAAATAAAATGTCTCGATGCCACAGAACTCTATTGTCATTTTATAAACGCGTAAAAGGTCCATACAATATTGCATTTAAGTAACCGCTTCCTGAATTACAATGAGCAGTGAAATTGCAGTCCTGTTTTAGATTACAGTGTCCATAGTCATTGTGCGACACACAATGCAGTATGCCAGTTTTATGTGTTTTAATAGCGTTTGAATGGAGCTCACAATATGTCAGGCTGATTAGGTGAATCTAATTTTCTGGTGATAAAGAATCAACATTAAAACTGGAGTTACTACGTATAAATAAACATCTGTTACATTCAAGCCCTTGCCACAGCGGTTCACACAGTTCAGCTAGGTTAATCTTAGCATTAGCGTAGTGTAGCTGTGCTGGTAACACCGGTAGTGATACTTTTTGCATGCATAGCAGCGGAGTAATTAGAAGTACGGTGGAGGCATCACGCCTGCCGGTCTTTGTAAAATTATTGTGACTGCAAGAAGAGACAAAAGTTCAGCAATGCAGATTTTTAATAAAAAAAACTAAATTAAAATATAATAATACCAGTATTGTGCTTTAAAGTGGAGCGTGTGTTTGTACACACAGCGTATTATAGTACTGGCCTCACTGCAGCTGAACAAATGCCTGAATAACACATTCAATGAACGCGCTATAAGGAAACGTAACAGCGGTTTCTTTGTACACGTTAAATTGTTTAGCTCGGAACCGCATTGATCTCCACGCCCGGCTCTGTGCTGTCATTACCGATAGATTTTTTTCAGATATGTTTTAGTCGTATTAATTTTTTCCTCCTGACTGCGAGGGCCGCTTTTATGTATAGCAACAATTTGACAGAAAACCGGGAGTTATAGTTATTATACTTATCTTAACAATATCACAAAAATAGCATTATGATCTCATTCAGTCTTTTGTATCCTCGGCTGTCAGCAACAACAAAAATGAGAACTCAAGTCTGGTTTTGTTCCAGTATTGATTGATCTGTACACCATGAATTCCTCATTAGACCAGCTAATTACCACCCAACACTGCGACAGAGTCTTTGTTTTATTGGCTCAGCACAATGAAAAGGCATCCCTAGAGCTCAGAGTCCCATAATATAATAACATAAGGGAAAAAGGGAACGTGGAACAAGTTCCAGTCAGGCTCTGGAAGGTGTTTGGATTATATCCATGTTAGATGAAAAGAATAATTAGAGTTGAAAGAAATTTATGGCGCATGGGGAAACTGACGTCTTCTTTGTGTGTAAGTGCTGTTAGGGGTTACATGCTCAGTGTGGGGAGTCACTCTTTCTTTTTGTCTCTGTGTCCATCTCAAAACAAACAACACAACACGCTTCATTCATTTAACTGTAGACAGCAACCAAGAGATAAGTTGTAGAGGAGACAGAGCCGGGGAGAGAGAGGGGTGAGCAGCACAGGGAGAAGAGATTAAAACAAAGTGAAACATGATGAGTGAGAAAACAGTGAAAGGACACCTTGAGAGACAGCGAAAAGAGAGAGATGGGTCCTGACAGGAGAAGGGGGCTGTCTGCAGATTTGCCTGCATCAAATCCAGCCGCCTGCGGGCATCATCACAGCACATGTGGCATCCACGCACACACAAACGCACACGCGGATGCACAGTGATAACCCATCAGCACTGGCCAAGTGTTGTTTAATCCAACCTGACTTGCACTCGACAGAAAAAGCAAATTCACTTCCACTCACAGTCTGGAAAACGGAGCGCTCTTCACATAAATGGCAGCGCTCTGAATTACCACGTTTGTGTGCGTGTGTGTGAGTGAGTGTGTGCCCGCTGGCATGTGCGCACACTCCACAGCTCATGTTTTTTATTTTTGTATTTGATTTTTTTTTTTTCCAGTGTGTTTGTGCGTGTGTGTTTACACGTATTGGTGGTGACAACCTCTTCAACAGTACCCCCTTCATTGTGTGACAGGCAGATAGCTAGGCTGCTCTGCTCCCTATTGTTTGGGGGCTGTCATCAAACCCTGCTTGTACAGCCAGTTATACTGCCAGTGTGTGTGTGCATGGGTGTGTGGGAGACTGAGGAGAGTTTGCACTTTGTTGCGCTTCTACATGTGTGCTAATGCATATACCTGAGGATGTTTTTCTGTTTGCGTGTGAACGAGTAGTTTGTTTTTGCAGAAAGAAAAAGAGAGAAAACAATCATCCGCTGTGTACATGAGCGTATGCGCATAGGTGAGTGCGTTTGATTTGTTTATCCCTGCCACAATGAGAGAGAGAAGAGAAGATGAGGGCTGACAAGCCATTGTTTGACGGACTGATAGTGTGGCTGGAGCGCTCTACTGTACTCCCCTCTCCTCTCCATTGTTATGTGACTTGTCATTAAGCCCTTGTTGCCCAGTCAAAATGGGCCGGAGTGCTTGTTAGGCACAGCACTGTCATTTGTTAAGAGGAGTTAGGTGAGCCTCTCTCACACACACACACACGTGAACACACACATGCAGAGATACAAGAGGGCAGATGCACAGAGTGGGTACTGCAGACGTGGAAAATAATTTTTGCTCAGTATCTATGGTGCTCGATGTATTATTAACATTCTCATATAATACTGTTAAAAAAAAAAGACAGGAGCGGTGCTGATGAAATTAGGAGCCCGGCATTGTTGAAAGGGCTGAGCTACATTCTTTAAAAAGAATAACGATTATATTCACATAAGAGGCAAAAAATGGAAGAAGAAAAAAACTCCACTGCGAGTGGAAAACTCAATCCACAGACTTCATCTTCTTGCTCGTAACGTTTGAGCTTTTTAATATTTTATTTGTAAAAGTTACGGTTGGGTTGAGTGAGAGTGGAATTCTCTTTAAAAAAAAAAAATGAATTAAAAAAATGAAAAATATGCAAATAATTCAACCAGAAGTAGTCTCATAATTTGAGGTTATGCTTCTGCGATGATGCAGGTGTACACAGAGAAATGACTGCAGGCCAAAGACGCTCGCAGAGAATCCGCTGCATCTTAACGACGTGCCGATCATTCTGATTGGTCGATCCGACTCCTGGTGGATGGATTTTAAAATGGAAAAGAAAAGATGACAGAAATATGTGCTTGAAAAGCCATGCGACCGTCTCGGAACAAACGGTGTGCATGTTTGACTTTGTGCAGCTTGGAATGGATCATTGGATCTTCATACGGCATCCTTGGATTGTTGATGGACCGACGTACTTGAGCCTCAGCAACTTCAAAACCACTCAAGAAACCTCATATCATGCGCTGCAACAGACAGAGATTGATTTGTAACCAACCAGACAGCCAGACAGGCAAATATCCCTCTGTGGTCCATTTCCTGTCAGGAGGGGACGAGAACAAACAGGTGACATCACTTCCTGCTGTGGACAATCACACAGGAACAGGCCAGGAGCCTCCAGAAGTACTGTCATCGCCATAACAACCCCGACCACGGCCAAGAACGCACACACACACACAGAAAAACACACAACGATGCTATTGTTAGCTCCAAACTGCCAATAAGCTTGGTTTATTGACATACCTTTGACGCACTGTATATATCTGTCTGTCTGTGTTTGTGTCATTTTGCTCTGTGCTTCTCTATCTACCTCTTATTTAGTCAGTTTCTTTTCTTCAGCGTCGTGCCGCTACAAATGTGGAGTTATGCGGCGTGACTTTTCACACAAATTAATGAAAAAGCACATCAGTCTGAAGCTACTGGAAATATTTAGTCAAACAGCCCTAGTAGTGTGCGGGTGGCCTTGGGGGTCTAAGATCCGTGCTGTCTAATTGCTGCATAGCCTGTATGAATCTGACTGTCATCGTGTCTCCCTCCTTTTCTTTTATCTCTTGTCAAAGTCTCAAATGAAAACGGTAAAAGCCTAAAAAGAAAAGAAGCTCATGAATGCACTACCGCTGTCTGATCTGTACTGTTTACCAGGCATTTCTATTATACCACCTTAAAACATGTCTGTTTGATGACAGAAAAGCAAATAATAATGATGCTATTTACATGTATAAAGCCTTTCTGCTTGAACAATCTCAACCTTTCATCATTTTGTTTTCATAAAAGGTCACAAGGTCACCAGCGAGTACAATAGAAAATACCTGGATGATACAACAACATGTCTTGTCCCGCTCCGTGCATCACTGTACACTTCATCTGCCGGTTAAAGCTCGAGCAAAAAGCTTCGAGCTTGTGGAAGTAGAGCAAGAGAGGAGGCCTCACAGGGCCACGGTGCTGCTCCCCTTACCTGCAGTACCTCCTCTGGCCTGAAGGTGGGAGCAGTGGCTGCAGTTTGACAGCTGCGCCTGTAGTAGAGGAAGACCTCCAGCACACACAGAGCAGCTCCTACACAACTGTCTACTTTTCTTGTTTGAGTACAAACAAAACACACAATGGGAGGGAATTACAAAGCGTAACAGTCTTATTCAAATAGTCGTCCTATTAATTGTCTTTCAGTGTGTCTTTACTCGTCAGTGGTAGGTGGGTGTGGGATTTAATAGACTTAATGGAGTGTAGTTTGTTTTGTATTGTCTTTGAGCTAACCTGTTCGGTGCCTGAGGGTCTATTGTATTCTGCGTTTTCTATGTGGGTGACGTACAGACAAAAAAAAAAAGGGTACGGTTAACAGTTGATTACACATTGTCACTCTCTATGTATTTGCCTTGATGCGTGCTCTTATGTGTGCTCTTAATTGATTGACCCGTTGTTATGGATCGCCTTGTGGTCAGCGCCAGTCAATACTGCCAGGTCTTAGTTTTCCTGGGTGAGAGGAGGAGGAGGAGGAGAAGGAGAATGGGGGAGAAAGAATGAAAGAAAGAGAGAGAGAGGGAGGGAAGATATTGATCAGGTGCCGTGCACGTCGAATTCCACGTTTACCTGACCTTCCAAACTGCTGGCATCATCACCACGGTACACCGCTGATGTTCATTCCTCTCTCGCTTTCTTCCTGCCTTCCACACTTCACTGTCCTTTTGTCTCAGTCCCGTGTGGATTTGTGTGTGTGTGTGTGTGCGAGCGTGCATGTGTGTGTATGTCTCTGTGTGTGTGTGTGCACGCTCGAGCTGCACATAAAGCCTAAATTGAGCTGTTTTGATTGTTCACTGAGAGTGCCCGCAGCACAAGGCCCCTCGGCTGAGGAGCGCACACACACACACACACACACACACACACACACACACACACACACACACACACACACACACACACACTTCCTCATATTCAGCCCTGTTCTAGTTACTCTGTACTCCCCCTGCTTTCTTTTATTAAGTGGTGTTGGCAACAGCAGTGAAAATTCTTTTAATTACTAGTCAGAATAACTTTCTCTCTTTGGTTTGAAGCGGCTATTTGTTAACGCCACACTCTGAAAAAAGCCCCCTGCATGTCTTAATGTGTCACCACCGCTAATCTGGGTTTTCACGTCTTGTTTTTTGGGGGCTAGATTAGCCTCAAGCCTAACTATGGGCAGGTTGTTTGAGGGAAGGTGACTTAGCTGTATTAGGGCTGTCCTCATCTAAGGAAATCAGTAGCTGAATGGTCTTCAAGGATTTCTTTGGCTAATTCATCACATAATTTAATAGAAAAAAATGTCAAATTGTGTCTTTAGTATTATTATGAACCTGCAAATGGATTGAGTCATGTAGAAGGAGAACTTGTAATGTAGCGCTTGTGAGAATTTATTGTAATGACAGAGATTCTTTTTTTCTCAGGTCTCTGGGATCTTTCATTTTTCATGTTCATTTATATATAATTTCCACTTTTCACCGTGCAAGTTCACAGGGTGTAAGATAAACTCGAGAAGTAATATAGCCTGAGTGTGTTTTGTGTACATAGTGCTGCTCACATAAATTTGCTGTCAAAAAGTCAGCGTATGAAGATGAAACAGTGGTGTGCGTTAGTGTCTGTACGATCACCAGACTCGTGATGCTTCAAAAAAAAAAAACTGCAGATGAAAACAAGCCCTTGGTCATATTTTATTCCAGTGAATGTGTGTTGACCTAAAGCATCATTAAATATTTTCATCGGAGTGTGCAGAGCCGTTTTTAAATGTAATGAATTATGTCATCTCCGTGCTCATCGGAGGCCTCCCATGGGAATTCCTTCCTCCTCCTCGTACACCAGATGTAGGGGAGATGCATTGGCATTTTTGGTTTCATAGGGATTCAAGAGAGGAAATACATATTTGTTGATTTGAAAAGGGGAATTAACCTGAACCAGAGTCCAATGATACCATACAATTATGCAAATGCACTCTTAAACACAAACTGCAAGCAAAAATGATTTGGCAGAAATGCTTTAGCAGAGTGAGAGCTGTGTCTGTGTGTGTACGTACACATGGATGTTGGCATGCGAAAACACATGCACTGGACATTGTTCTGTGGCTGTAGACACACACACACACACATACACACACTCCAGGGATGATGTCTGGCTAGGTGGATAAAGTAGTGCTATTGTAATTCGATAGATGGCTTTCCCTAAGATAATCTGCCTTAAACAGATGATCATTTTGGGAGTAGATTTGATTGATGTGGGACAGGCAGAGAAAGAACAAGAGAGGGAGAGAGAGAGTGTGTGTGTCTGTAGAAGTTTGTGTATGTGTGTGTGTGTGTGTGTGAGAGAGAGAGAGAGAGATAGAAAATTAAAAGTGTACATATGGTGAAGAACATTATTTTGTGCCAGCTGGACTCAAAATGATGCTCGAACTGGGACTGTCTCTGTCTCTTTCTGTCTCCCTCTCTGTGTCTCTCTTCATGTTGTCATTGTTCATTTGACCAATCACATTTTCCTGTTTTCCCCTGTTGCATAAACTTAAAAAAAAAGGCATTTGTACGGCAGTTTGACTCGCATCGTTTCAAATCGTTCACATCGTTTATTCCACTTCTTGTCTGTAATTTCGGTTTCCTACATTTGTGGATAGGAACATGATACGGTCAGGGTTTGATGGGGCTCATTAGGGGTTCAAACCTGGATTGCTATAAAAACAAAAATCACTAACAGGCAGAGTAAATGTCATTTGGGACTGGCAGGTCAGTTCACCTACATTTTTTTCATTTGTTCCTTTGCATCCACGCAGATAGTTTTGGTTGAATAAATTCCATCTGCACCGCTCGATTATCGAAGAAGGAAGTAAGAGAATGTGTCTTTTTTTGTCATGTGGGGAAATATTTACCCCTGCTCGCTGTTCCCGACCACTCTTCATAATCTCCATAATTCATATAATTTATTTTCTGAGTCTTTAACAGATGCAGAGTGTTGACTGTACTCATCTTTCTGCCTCTCCCCTCTCACCTCTTATATTCCCAGTAGCCTTTCCTTTGGTGAAATGGGGAGATACAGTGAGTGAAAAAAAACCCTCTGTCCTTTCTTCCTTCCTTTTGCTCACTTCCATCTGCAATGTGTTTTGTGTTTTCCTCTCCAAGTCCTGTTCCCTTTCTCTCTCTCTCTCTCTCTCTCTCTCTCTCTCTCTCTCTCTCTCTCTCGTCTCCTTGCCCCTTCTCTTCCAACATAATCCTCCGCTCAAGCCCCTGGGTTGCCGTAGAAACATCAATAACATTCCTGCTTGACAACATCTTAGTGCATTAAAGTGGTCGTAGGGAGACTCGACCCTACAGAGGCGCGCGCACACACACGCTCACACACACGCACACCAAGTCAAAGCCATTACTAGGATTCCTACAAAAATAGTAAAGACTTTTCTAAAGACCAGAAAAGTTTTATTGATAGTCACCTCAAATTATTTGAATTCTTAATTGGGTTAATTTTTTGTATTGAGTAAGTAAAGCTCTAATTGTCTTCTCACTGTGTACCGACGGGATACTCCTACAGATGCTGTGTTTGTCCACAAACACACTTTCCTGTCTCCTCCAAAAGAGTAAATGCATTTTAATAAATTTCCTCAAAACAAAGTGAATCTTGAAGTATCAAACTGAGACACAAACACATTTCATGCAGACGTTACACGTCCACTCTGCTGCTTTGTTGTGGAGCGAGATCTTAATTCCCTGCCAGGTGTAGCAGTGCTGCTCTGTGACCCCTGACCTCTGACCTCCCTGTGTTGGGAGGGGCGGGGCAGGGGTCTCTTCAGGCTGCGACTAATCATCATTTTCATTGTTGATTAAACCGAAGCTTAAGTGTGTCAGAAGATGGTGGAAAAACTCTTTTACTTGAATTAATTTATTATTTAAATAGTTGTAAATTAATTTCCTGTTGCTCGATTTAACAAATAATATTTGGAAATGGCTGGACGAGGTCAGACGATGAATTTGAGGAGAAAACTTTGACCGAGAGCTTCTACTGCTGCCCGAAGAGTCCTGATGAACCTTCTCTCCAAACCTTTTAGGGCATCAGTGAGAGGGAAAACAGCTCAAACTCTGCTGGGTGTCAAGAGTTTCCCCTGTTTCGTCTCAGTTTCGCCTCGGCAAACTAAAGTACAAGGAAGTGATTTCTGCAAGACAGCAGCATGAAGCTGGACTGCTTTTCTGTTGCCCTCTGAAGAGGACGCGTGTGTATTTATGTGTGTGAGAGTGTGTGTGAGAGTGACAGTATCCGCTAGAGTCCACTCTCGGCTTAGAGTAACATCACTTTCTGTCTGTCTCTCTCTCTCTCTCTCTCTCTCTCTCTCTCTCTCTCTCTCTCTCTCTCTCTCTCCTTCTCTGTCACTTCTCTCTCTCTGTCTCTCGTCCTCCCGCCCTCTAACTCACTCAGTCCATCTCAATTAATACTCTCCCACCTCCCTTCGAGGGCCTATTATACATTAGCCCTCTAAATCGAATCTCATGGAAATTGCCAGGGAGACTAACGCTGCCAGTTTGACTGACACACCGCTGGATTTGTATTCAGCCTGAAGAACAACCGAGCACCTACACATGCAAAATTACATACACAGGCGCATGAACACACTCGAGCGGTCAGCCACGTGCTCGCTACGTTACCGAACATGAAAGCAAGCAGTTTGGACACAAACACACAGAGCGAACTGAGCAGCAGGTAAAGCTTTTGAATAGGCCGGTGATTTAATGTCACACATATACGAGCAAAAGTACAAGAGCGCGCGTGTGTGTGTGTGCGTGCGCGCGCGCGTGTGTGTGTGGTGATAACCATGTTCTCTCTTGGTGACAGCGGCTGCAGATTGTTCCATGGACAGACCTGTCATCATCCCAGTCAAATTATTCTGATTGGCTGCTGATTTCCTGATGGCGTCCCTCTGTGTGTGTTTATGTGTGTGTGTGTGTGTGTTTGATTGAGAGCTTGTGTGCTTGCATTCTTGCATATGGGATTCGTGTGTGTGTGTGTTGTGTGATTTCTTGATGGAAGCTCCCTATTTCATCATCTGTTGCCATTCCCACCTGTCTCCACGGTGACTGTGCTGTGTCTAATCACTTGATGTGATTTGTGTTGGTAAAACAACGCACCTTCCTCTGATGAGGGCCTCCCCCCCGGTGTGTGTGTGTGTGTGTGTGCGTGTAAGTAGGTGTGGGTGTTTGATGCAGGCACCCTTCGGGGCTTCCAAATCAACATTGTCAAGATCCCGCTGTCCCATTATACAGAGACAAGCCTTTTTGTCTGACACACACACACACTCCTACACAAACACACTCGCACACACAGACACACACTCTCCTGGCCAGATACATACTGAATTTGCAGCAGATCCTTGTAAAACACCGTACAGTTGTCTTGTGAAGCAATCAGGACAGATTTTTATACCATCCCAGTTTTACTTTAACGTTATACGTTGGTGACGTCCTCTCTTACTCACTCACTCTCACACACACACACACACACACACATGCATACCTTGTGAGTGCTCTAGTCAGACAACCACATAATGGGCTAAAGAGGTACACGAAACAGATGGTTTTCCAGCTAGCTGCCTCACTAATGCTAACAGGACATGTCACGAGGGAAAAGAGACGAAGAAAGAGGGCGAGAGAGGTAAAGAGCCAAAGTGGAGACGGGAGAGATATTTATACGGGGACAGAAAGTGACAGAGACAGACCGACAGCCACAGTTTGGAAAATTTACGTTCGAAATTTAATGAAGAGAGAGGTGACAGAGTTGTCAGAGAGCGAGAGTGGGCTCAGAGAAAAAAGTGCTTCATGAAAAGGGGCTGCAAGTTCAAAGTAACTAAAGCATCACTGCGAACGCTGCTTTAAAGCTGGGTGGTATTATTTTGGTGTCTGTCCTCCCCCCACATACACTAACTGTCAGTCATGTATCTAAGATAAGATGTCAAACCAGAATGCTCTTTCAGTACAGGTCATCGATTTATATAAAAGTGTTAGTCTTGAAAGTTTGAAGGCTCGGT
This sequence comes from Nibea coibor, assembly GCA_023373845.1. Lineage (NCBI taxonomy): Eukaryota > Metazoa > Chordata > Actinopteri > Sciaenidae > Nibea > Nibea coibor. Next base: position 18,425,549 of record CM041723.1, read on the forward strand.
GAGATTATTGGACTGGTTTACTTCTTCTTTAATCAGACATATCCTGATCTGAGCAGTTAAAACATGCTTCTAATTGTCTAATTAAGTGACACGTGTTTGTCTCATGATTTGTGAGACCCGCACGCCTTTTTGTGACAAATATAGAAAGTTACTTCAGCGTTAAGTCCGTTAAAGAACAGGAATAAACGCAAACACAGGAAAAAGACAAAGGAACAGGAAATAAGACAACTGCATCTTCCCACTTTCTTTCCACTCTCCACCCCTGCACCTTCACTTCACCCAGGAGACTGTGTCTTGCCAATCTGTGCCAGGCTGTGAAACATTAGCGGCATGCAATATTCAGCAGGACTAAGTCAGGCTTTTAGCATCGGGCGGGTGTAGGCTCTATATGTTTAGAGGCAAGCCCGCAGCAAGAACAATCTGATCATCTAACAAGCCAGAGCTTTCACTGCTGAGGCGGGCGTTTGATGTGATGTGTGCAGCTGTGTTCTTTTTGTGCGTATGTGTACACTCCTAAAGTGTACGTGTGCCATCATGAAAGATGCTCCGTCCTTTTCTACTAATCTGAGAGCGGTGAAAAGTGAGAAACGATGCAGAAATGATGTTGAATGGAATATTGAGAATGACAGTTGTGTTTGGCTCCTAGTGGTACGGATGTTGTGTGTGTGTCTGTGTGTGTGTTTTTTTTAGTTTCCTCTTTTGATTTTTTCTTTTTGATACTCCGGCGTGACCCGTGGCACAGATTCAAAAAGATGTTATAGTGTTTGTGGGAGCAGGAGCAGACTCGACCACCTCTGACATGTGTACACACACCCACCATCGCGCACACAATCTTCCCTCCTGCTATGTCACAATGCAGTGTTCTTCTGCTGTCAACAATAACCCACAGAAAACCGCACAAAGCCCTCTGAAACATTGTACCGTAGCGAAGGACGACACAGGCCGGTAACTCAGGGTTAAATTTACTACAAACAGTACAAATAAATAATAAATCAAGCATACTAATAAAGCATTCTCTTCTTGCTCTGGCAGTAAACAGCGAGAGATAAAACCGCTAGCAAACGGCACAGACTGAACCGCTGAACTTTCTCGGTGATTCTGCTTATCTTGTTTTCTGACCTCCTTCTATCTCCTTTCTCTCCGCCTCCTTCCGTTCGCCCTCTTTGTCTCCGGCGGACTAGACCCTCATACAGATTTCCACCCAATTCTCCCAGTATTAACCTTCTCTGCTTGTTTTTGCTCCATGCCCTCATCCCACCTCCTCGGATGTCCGGGACCTCTTCCTCGTTGCGTAACAAACAGGTGGATAGTGAGAGAAAACTGCTAAATAAGAGGAAGTTTGGACACAACCTTTGAATAAAATCATTTTGTGTTTCTTTTTTTTTGTGCATTATAAGAAATATCTGTAGATTTTACGGTGAAAAACTGTCAAACCATGGCAGTAAAAGACCGTAAAATACGCCATGAAGTATAATTAAAGTCATATTTCAAAAACTGTATTTATATGCCATTTGAAGGGTATTTATACAAAATAGTACTCTTAGTTACACAGTTAACACCACAATAGTATTTACAATATTTGCTGTGTCCTCCTTTCTTTGTCCACGTGTTTTTCTTGACATTGAGAATCCATTTCTCTTCCTCCTTTCCTTTACCTCTTCCCTCTCTCCCTCTTCTGTTTCCCTGGCATTACCTATTCTCTGCCAGAGCGGCCCTGTCTCTCTCATGTGCATATATCTCTTTATATTTTGCTATCTTTTACTCACTTCATCCACCTACACCACACTCAGTCGCGCGCATTCTCGTCCCGGCATTCTGAATTCATTTTTGGTAAACCGTCAAAACCTACCCACGCCATCTAACCTCGCGTTAATCCACCATCTGACTCCTCTCTCTGCCTCTCTTCCTGTTGCTCATCCCTTTCTGGCAAACAGCAGCTCTTGAATAATTGCAGCGAGGAAGAAATTTTCAATGCATACGTGATGGGCTCTCTGAAGCATCTCTCTCTCTCCCTCTGAAAGTCTATCCCTTCTTCTTAATCCTACCTTGTCTAACTGAAGAGCCTAGTTTTACATACACACACACACACACACACGGAGGCTACACACAGTTTTTTTGGATGAAAGCAGCTGACTGCAAGAGGGAATGCACAGGCAGAGAAACTTATCTCTCAGTGGCACTATGTTACTCGATACACACACTCAAACGTCAAATGTTTAGCAGCGCCTCCTCGTTTATACGCGCAGGACCGCGTACACACAGGTGCACGCACATCCTGGCTCCATGCATACAGCCATTCACATACATTCAGAGATTCACAGAGGTCAACTGCTGTTTGTAACGCAACCTTAATGAGAAGCGGCTCTCTGTACAACAAAACACTTGAGTTGTTGATCGTTCAGTTTGCCCATACATCTGTCCTGTGCGGCGTGTTTATCCGTGTCGGCGTGTAGGTGTGTGTGTGTGTGTGTATGAAAGATCGCACATTATGTAGAGTGTTTTAACACCGTCATGATTAGTGCAGCTCTGCGTTGTCAAGTGGGAGGAATCGCTTCCATTTCTGAAAAAAAGGCACAAACATAATGACGTTTGCGCACGCGTATACACCGACACACACAGCTGACAACAATGCATCCCACGGAGGGGAGAGTTTTTTGAGAGGTAGACTGTTATGCTCACTTGACAAATAATACAGACAAACCTTTATACCAGTGTGTGTGTGTGTGTGTGTGTGTGTGTGTGTGTGTGTGTGTGTGTGTGTTTGCAACCGGCTCACATCTCACTTTTACATCAGTTTTCTGGGCAAAAAAGTTGACACACACATAAACACACACGTACTCAGTCACCTTTCATTCCTGTTAGTTAATCCCCCCCAGCCCGCCACCCCCCCCCTCCCTCCAGCTGTGCAATCATAATTTAAAGGTGTTGTCTGTATAATTTCTGTGGATTATGTGATTAGGAAGCTATTGTGGCAGATTAATGTGTGAATGAGGTTAACCCGTGATGAAATGGCTTTTGTCAGCCTGTGCCCTCTGCGGCGTATTGTAATGCTCTGTCCTTGTCCTTTTGTCTGTGTGTTTGTGTGTGTGTGTGGATGAGCGAGGGAGAGACAGGTGTAGGCCAAAGCCTTCTAATCTTTAAGCCACCGTATTTATTTATGATCATATGTCTTGATTTATTTCGTTAATGTGTTGGACGTCAGTCCGGTTTAACCCCAACCTCACTTAAACTCTCCTCTCCTCAGTCCTTTCCCTCTTTCCCTCCTCCATTCCTCCCCCTCTTTTTCCACACATATTAACTCTATGGAAAGAGAGTGGGTGACATAGACACAGCTCAGAGCAAGAGCTGTAGCCGGATCTAGATGGAGCTTTGAAGAGAGGAGGCATGGCCGTGGCAGAGCCTGGAGCCAGCTGTCACAAATAGAACATTTAATAGTGTCTCTCTTTCTCTCTGTCTCTCTGGAGCTGGTCTGCTGTCGGCTCAGGTCATTCCAGATAGGACTCTATCTTAGGATGATCTCACTGACAGCACCCACTTTAGACTAATCACTCCATTTAGACTGGAGTGGCCCTGAGGTGGGAGGGAGAGAGAGAGAGAGAGAGGGAGTGAGAGAAAGGGAGAGAGTAAAAGAGAGACAGAAAGAGAGAGGGAGAGAGAGATGACAGAGATGAACAGTTAATACCCCGCAGGAGGAGAAGGAAATGAGGGAAGATCCGAGCGAGCGCCACGAAATGTTGAGAGAGAGAGAGAGAAACGGCAGACAGATACTGAATGAGAAAAAAAGAGAGATGGCAAGCAAGTTTATTTTAGGGCCCGCCTGTGATGCATAATAATTGTTAATTGAAATGAGGAGTGTTTCGCTAACCTTGGGGTATTTATGTGGATATGCCTGAGTCTATTTATGCAGGCCCGACTGTTTGTTTGAGCCTGTTTATGTGTGTGTGTGCGGCAAACAGGAGAAAGAGCATGTGTCTGTTTTAAAAGTTGAACAGTCACCTAGACTGCACCCAACATCTCTTTGTGTTCGTGTCATAGCTGCTACATGATAGTGGCCAGGTTGCCGACCTATGACCTACATCTCCAGGCTCTCTATATCGACGGATGTGCTCACTTTACGACATCATGTAAAGGTTTTAATGGCGTCTAGTGGCGGTGCTGATTGCAACCACCTCACCTAGCCCTCTCTTGGATGTGTGAAAAATGTGAAAGGTCTGTAGAAACACGGTGGACTCTGCAGAAGATGAACTGTCACATCAGTAAATGTTTATTTTGTGTTTCCTGTTTTATTTTGTAGTTCTCCCCTGTCTGTGTCTCTACTTCCTGCCATGTTTTCAGGCCTGTTTTTGATTATGCACCTGTGTCCTGCCTGGTTATTTAGTCCGTGTTCCCTTTGTTTCTTTGTGTGTCCGTTGACGGTATCCATATGTGTCAGATGGTGACTGTACGCGTCTGTGCTCTGCATGAGAAAGGCTCGTCTGACTGGGCAAACTGAGTTTATCTTCAGAAAAACTTGATGCACCGGTGGTGTAAAATAAGACTTTCTGTCTTTCTAGCAGGGAGAATCAACCCACCAGAACAAGTTCAGACCAGTAAAGCAAAGCTGTCATGAACATTGTTACTGATCTCAAAGGATTATAAAGAATAACTTGTCTATTAGGGGTGCAACTAACAGTTATTTTCAGTATGGATTAATCACATCATGATATCAACTACTGAGGGTTAATGCACCATAAATCTGTTGTTAAAGTGAGGTTTATTTTTAATTACCTTACCCGTGTGTACATATTACTGAATAAAAACCCTAAAAAATAGTTTTTCTTAAGATTCAAGAGTAACAATCTTTAAAGATGAACAGGATCTGTCTTCCAGATAATGTTTCGACAGGACAAGAATCAGCTACAGAATGCCGGCCCATGCAGGTGACTGTATTTGAATGTACGCTGTGATCCCTGATGGAGCTGTCCATTCACCGAAGCCTGGTGTGTTTGCGCATGTATGAGGTCTTTTTACTGTATGCCCGCTAATAATGTACAATAGCCGCTTCTCTCCCGCGTGTGCCTCCCGTCCTCTCTCTCTGTGTCCAGATAACCTCCACCTGTCACTCCTCGTCCTCCGCCTCTCCTCTCCTATTCTTCCATCTCTCTTTCCATCCGTTCATCCCTGGGTGTCCCTATTCATCCAGAGTGATGGAGTTGGTCCGACTTGCCTTTGCCTTTCAATGTGGGCAAATGCGTACACACGCGCGCACACACACACACACACACACACATATATGAGCACATCCACACAGACTTTGTGTTCACCACCCATTTACCTGACTCAATGCCTCTATTCTCTGGCTCTAAATTGAACTTGGCTGGACAGATGGACGGATGACCCGTGGTGGTCCCTCTCTCTTTGCTTTCTCTCCTTCACGTACACTAACAGACACACACACAGACACACACACACACACACAATAAAGATATCGCCGTAGGGCTTCTTCAAGAACACAAATATGTGTTCAGAACACACACTTTTTTCATAACTCCGTCCGATCCTACTCACCTTCTCTGTGTCTCGCTTTCATCAACTTCAGTTTTGTGGGTTTGGGAGTTTCTTTGTGAATACCTAACGTAAGCGCGATTATTTCCTTTTGAAAGATGTCAAAGTTCCCGGGGCTGTATTTGTCGTGGGAGGAACAATTTTAAGTTACTTTGCTTAATTTGCAATAAAAACACAACTTTTATCATAATCCAAATCTGATTTAGGGTCAGAATCAACTTTAAGGTGACACACACATATACACTACCAAAAACAAATGTAAAGAAAAGTAAAGTAAAGAAAAATAATGATTTATGCACAGGAAAGTAAATTTGTTGCAGCTATTGAGTGCAACAGATTAATTTCATTATGTTAATATTTTTCTCTATTAATTGGTCTTCAGAAAAAGATTCTCCTAAAGCCAAACATCATATATATTTTTTTTAATGTTTTTTTCTGTCCATCTAAAACCCAAAATATTCGATTTAGAAAGAGAAAAGCAGAAAGTCCTCACATTTCACAAATATTTAGCTTGTTTACTTGAAAAAATACTTCCATGAACAGTTTAACAAAATAGTTGGTTAATATTCCTTTCTGTAGATCACTTATTGATTAATTGACTCATCATTTAGTGCAAAAAAAGACATTTAACAACAGCTGTCTACACACAGGTTACTGATATTATGCGCTTGCAGTTGCACAGTGCATAACATTTACACTATAGATCTATGAAGTGAAAAATGTACAGCATCTCAGATATACCTATGAAAGGCCTCGACATCGTATGCGTTTGCTGAGCTCTTGTATCATACACAACTGTGGCTTTGTCAACAGTCTGCGGGCCAGATCTTTTCCATCTGAGGTTAATCCTACAGAGAGAGAGGGATCCCAAACCTGAATATTACCACAGCTCAAATCTCCTCGCAGTCAGACGCCACTACTCACATCTCACACCTTCACACAGAGGGGTTTGCATGTCAAGATAAGTGGGAAAGGTAAAGGGAGACAAACACACTCCTGCGCTGTACACTGAATGGCAAATGCACACACGCACGGCACGGCACGGCACATACCCGTATAAACACTTACATACATGCACACAGACAGACCGGTTCAGAGCAAAGAACACACATACAGTACGAACACACACTCAGGCACAGACACACACTGGCAGTGGAGCTCATCTGTGTGGTATCTGCTCTCTTCTCTCTGCAGTAGGCAGATAAGTGCCATAGTCAAACCAGCGAGGGAGAAACACTGTATTAGATAGGCCCTGTAGCAACACTCCATACTCCCAGCAGTGGTTCTGTGCGTCTTTGTGTTTGAAGGGACTGAAGCAGGAATGTATTTTGAAATTTAAGAAAATCCGTCTTTCTGAAATCTAAACTCTAATTGAAAATGACCATTTAAACGTCCGGTGTGTAACAATTCAGAGGATCTGTTGGCAGAAATTGAAGACAATATTCAAAAATATGTTTTTATTCGTGGTAACAGATACCACCGATGTAGTGTCTCCTCCACGGCACTTCTAAGCTAGATACTACTAAATCATAAACACTAGACCGTTAAACAGAGAGCTACTTGTTAGAGTTGAGTTCATTACATGTCTTTGCCGAGGAACAAAGTATTGAGCCTAAAATGTCTTAATAGGCCCTACATTTATGCATCCTACCCTGTCGTGGCCCTCTCTGTGGTGTCCGTTTTCTGCCCTTTTGCTGGACCATGTATGTCTCCCCTCATTATTTTTATAATCATGTGTTTACTGTCTGCACAAGGATTAAAAGGACGACCCCAGACTGCTAACAACCGATAATGAGAATGAACTCAGTAATAGCCAGATAACTGGTTTGCTGTTTTAGGGTCTCATCTTTGTTGTTGCCTCTCTTTAGCCTCTCATCTCTGTGTCGACACAGTTGCATAATTCGACTCTGGCTTGTTACCAGATTTGTTAAATTTAACTCCCCTTAGACAGAAACAACACGTACGCTTTTCTGTCCTGACCCTGAGCTTGGAAACCACGGCGCTAAACCAGCGTGGTGACTAATAAACTTTGAGAGCCTCGTTTTGTTGAACGTGTCATGGCTGCTGCCTGACAAAACATCATTAAAAAAAAAAAAGAAAAAAAGCTGGATAACTTTCCAGCAAATTGTCTCATTCATTCTGGTATCTAAACCACTGAGACTATGATACAACGGCGCAAAGTAAAGATCAGATGAGACAGATGATGGTAAACTGTAATGCTATTTTTTTTTTTGCACGATCTCCAAGATCCAAGTCTGCCTCTGTGCACTTGTGTGACCTGATGTGGTATCATACAGTAGAGCACTGGTCTGAAGAGCTCCAGTGCACTGACCAATAGACCCATAGACTACTGCAAAGCCCTCTGGGTAATAACAAAAAAAGTGGCAGCAGTTTATCTCCTAGCAACGTACAGTAACATCATCTTGGGGCCTTTCTTCCTTTTTTCCCTGTCTCCTTTTCTTTCTTTCTCCTTCTGCTATTTTTTCTGCCTCCTCAGACCCAACAAACACTTGAGTAGACTCTTTTGGACTGCCACTACTGTGTGTGTGTGTGTGTGTCCTTCCCTCAGGGGTCCTTGTGCATGTCCATCTCTGTGCTTTCTACCATGCAGGATAAAAGCCTTTCAGCTGTGACTGCTGCCAAATCAGCCCCTGCCACACCACCGCAACTCCACTCCAGCACCAGTTAACTATCACACTGCTGTCATTAGAAGCTCTGTGTGTGTGTGTGTGTGTGTGAGACAGAGACAGCGATAGAGAGAGATGTAGAGGATGAGAGGGAAAGGAACAGCAGACCTAACAATCTGGGTCACAGGATTCAGACGACTGAGCATCAGTGATATGTTTCTGATCAGGTCCACTGGTGTGAACTCCCTCAGCGCTAGCTAAGAAAGCTCTGGATAGACTCTTACATGCGAGCATAAGGTTCAGTGAAAGGGGCAAATGTGCTGTATATTATAGGCTCGCTTTATCCACTCAGAATCAGACATTTTTAGACGACATCTGACGTCCTTAAAGCCTGGTAGTCAAAATTTACACGTATATTTATTTAGCATACTAACAATGATACCCGAGTAGCCAAAAACTGCTCTACCGACTCTATTCCTCCGTCTCGTGGACTTCTGTTGCACACTGATGCACCGTCTGACATGTCTCTTTATTACCATGAACACACACACACACACACACACACTTAAGACTAGGTGATCTTACATACGGTGCAACATCCTGCTGCCATAGATACTTACTGCTTTTTAAAAAGTTTAATAACCTTACACTAGGTGTTGCCCCTCTATGAATCAGTGATAATATATTTCTGTTTGCCAATATAGTTTGTGTTTTGTTCATTCGTTTTTTTTTGTGCACTTATGGACACTCTTGGGACGCAGAGGATCTACCATCATTTACAGATAACTGAGGTTTAGCAAGTCAGGGATGGGTTATGTTTCATTGTCTTTAAGTTGTGGTCCCATGAACTGCCTTTTTCAGTTGTGGCTGTGTAACAACATCCAATTTAAAAGGTTAAGAGGACACTTCCTTGTGTTATCTTCAGGGGGTTTGAGTTACAGCCTCCTAAGATCATCGGACTGGAAGGGTTAATGAGGCACTGTTATGCTAGAAAGTTGTTAAAAACATGCAACTTAAAGGGTTAATGGGGCACTCCACTCTCGACCTCTCCTACTAACCAGCTCATAATCCAGGTAGCTTTCCTGTTGACCGTTGTGTATTGGAGGCCGTAAGTAGCTTTACGCTTTTAAGTCCTTTAACAGATCAGACTATATGTCCCACATGAGCCGTGCGTAGGATAAGGCGGGTCTCAGAGACAACTCCCAGCCACTGAGGCATTAGAAATCATTTACCGACATTTGTGTTTAAAATGTGGGTAGCACAGTAAAGCCCTCTGACAAACAGCCACAAAGAATTGGGAAATACTGTTGGGGAGGTCTCCTGTCTCCTGAGCAAGAACACTCCTCTCAAGAGCCTCAAATAAAAAATCTTGGAGGAAACCCAGAGCAGGAGCGCAGAGGTTAACAAAGTGGCAGAGAGGAAGGGGGGAGGAGGAGGATGAGAGTTGACACATAAATGGAGGAGAGAACAAGAGAGGAGAGAGGAGCGCTTTCTGACAGCAGAGGTGAGGGGTCAGATGTAATCAGCACCTCTGTAATTCTTCTCAGCAAGTCAATTCTCTGTTTGTTTGTTTTTAATATTCTCGCTTCTCCCAACCAGACTTCATTTGTGTGAGTGTGTGTGTGTGTTGAGTTGTGAGTAGCGAGGGTGGGGGGCTGAGGAATGAGGAGATGAGAGGCTGACTATCAGATGGCACGTGAGTGTGTGGTTAGCCTCCTTGCAGCTCACGTTATGGGTCTTTTGATTATTATTTTTTTTTTTGGACACTGGAATAAATAAATTGTTGCATTTTTTTTTAATCTTTGCGCATGAGTGTGTGTGCGTTTGTGGGGTGGCGGGGTTAAGAGGATGCAAAAAAAAAACACACACACACACTTTTCTTATTCTTTTCCTGTTCTGTCAATCATGCACGTTGCCACGGTGACGGAGAGGATTGCATTAACATGGAAATAACACATTAGGTATGCTTGAATTTGTATGTTTGCCATATGGCATATGTTATGTCTCATCCGGTGTGTCTGGTGTTTGTGAGTTATGCGTTAACCTCATTCCTTGTGTGTGTGTGTGTGTGTGTGTGTGTGTGTGTGTGTGTGTGTGTGTGTCTGGGAAGCTTGGCACTGGCCCTCTCTCTCTCTCTCTGTGTCCCACACATGCACACACAGCTGTCCTTAAAACACAGCTGACTCCATACCTGCCATATGACATATGACCCTTATGCTCACAAGCAGCCCGCAGTACGCTAACCAGCTCGTTCCTCCAGCAAGCACAGCTGGCGTGTGTGAATGTGCGAGCGTGTGTGTGTGTGTGTGTGGGATTGTCTGAGTTTGCATGTTGAGCAGTCAGGGAGGAAACAACAGGGTTGATAATTGGACATGTCCGTCGAACACACGCAAACAAGCGCCGTCCCCTCCCTACCGAGGAGCTATAAACATGTAAATGAGAACAACACTGCTCTCCTCCTTCTCCACCTCCTCGTCCGTCCCATCCATTCCATCACTCACGTCCACGCTGCAATCAGCATGTGTGGGAGAACAGGTCGTGTCGTCTAGATGGTCCTAGCAGGGACTCTGGCTGAATATGTAGGCAGGGGGCTCTGCATGGTGATTAACATGTCCAGCAGGGGACAATACGTGTGAGGACAGACGGGAAAAGTGAGGGACAACTTATCTGTTGGGGTTTGCACAAATAAACCATTTTTTAAGTCTGATAAACACAGAAAAAGATGCTGATAAATAGTATACAAGCTTCCGAGGGTGAACTTGTTTCATGAAAAATCTGTTTTGAAGCAAGTGTAATTACCTTATGGTCATTTCTTCTTCTTCCTTCAGTCCATCCTGGCACAATTATGTTTCATTCAGTAGTTTGTCCTTTCAGGAGGCAGAGTTGATGGTTACAGATCTGTCACTGAATCAGTGAGGATCTTTGATTTGTTGGGAATCTAAAACGTTGGCAAGTAAAATCACTGGTGAGCCTTCCATACACATCTTTGGCCAAGAAATGATTGAATCCATCTCAATAATGTTGACTATTTATCGAAAATCTGTAAGCCTCCATCTGTATTCTTATTTGCTGCAGCTTGTATTACATCGATTGTTTTGTGTCATGTGCATAGCATCTCTTAGTGTTCTCTGTTGTTTCATTATGTTTTAATTTCCTCTGGTGGGCCTGAAGAGCTTCAGTTCTCCATTCTTGACAATGGTGTGGCCAGAAAATGGAGTGACAGTCATTCAGTCAGTCAATCGGGTAGTTAATCAACATTTCAGTCAATCTAGAGTCAGTCGTGTATCTTCCTGCTCCTCTGTAATAGGCAGTATTAGACTAAGTAGTGTTGACTAGCTGTGCTAGTAGCCGCGTTGCACAGAAAAGCTTCCATCAGTATCCATACAACGTCAGTAATTGTGGCATCTGTGAGGCCACGGGAAAGGTAATTTGAGCAAAAGAAAATGACACCTTGGGGGGAAAAAAAGGAGAGATCGAGCGATGAAATGGAGAAAGCAAGTACAAAGAAAAGAAGAGAAAAATACATGGTGATTTACGCAAAAGTCCAAATGACAGGGAATTGGCCACAGACACCTGACTGTGTTATTATATCACCATCAACAACGGCATGCTCCTCTGCCAGGGGGAAGGACGGCGAGAGGCTGGAGAGAAAGGAAAATAAAAAAAAATAAAATGATCTCCCCAACACAAACAAAAAAAAAAAAAAAACCCAAACAAGCGTGTTTTCTTTTGGCTCGTGTAGCGAGTGCAAGGCTATCAATTCAACATCCCCGGGGTTTTTTTAAACGGCACCATTGCTCGGCTCTCATTGTTGTCGTATTGTTTGTCGGGGTCCAGGCGGGGCCAGGCAGAGGAGGTGGTATCAAGAAGAAGAAGGGACAATTTGATGGATGTTTGTTGATATCTAGACCACTAGGGCTCTGATTGCCTAACATTAAACCAGCAATAACAGGCCAATCATCCCACTTACACCTCCACACGCCAAGCAGCCGAATTGGATCAAACTGGCTTTTTCTCTCTGTCACTTTCTCACTCATCCTCTCTCTCTCTGTCTCTCTCTCTCTCTCGCAGTCGATTCCTTGCTCTTTTCTCCTCTCTCCTGACATGCTTATTAGCTGATATTGATCCAGGCTGGTCAATTGTCAGCTCCTCTCATCCGCACCGTATTGACGGCATAATCAGTGAGAGAGGAATGGAAGGAGAGACGGAGGGAGGGAGGGAGGGAGGGAGGCAGGGAGAGGATGATAGGCAGATGAAATTTTCTGTCAGTGGGTAAATTATTGGCTGCTGGCTTGTTGACCCACGAAGCTACTCATACCTCCCGGACACAAAAACACACACATACACACACTATCGGTCTCCTTCATGAAAGTTAAGTAAATCTTTGAGTGCATTTGTTTGTCGTGTTCGCGAAATCTTTAGACAGTCTTTCATAAATACTAATAAACGTATCTTTAATAACCGTTGCTCCGGAAATGGAGGACACTGAGAGCAGTAGCAGTAGCTTTGAAGACTTGACTCCAAGGGTCAAAGCATTGTCTCGGATTTGACTACGTCACATACACGTGTGTGTGTGGGTATGAGAGTGTATTGTAATTAGAAATCTCATTTGATAAGTGGACTGTCACGTCACATATGCCACTTGTGTTGTGACTGTGCCATGCCCCCCTAGAGCCTCCTTTGACTGTCCTGCCTCGCTGCCCAGCTTCAGGGCTCCGTCTCTGGGGAGCGCAGCAGCTGGCGTGGCCCCTCTCTCGCTGGAGGGCTGGCGCCCATTTCATATTCCCTGCTAACGCTGTGCAACACACACACACACACACACACTCGCAGAAAAAACACACTTGCACACGGGCTCCTTCTGCACATTAAGTTTTAATCAGGCACTT